>CM060907.1:1042040383-1044540383 GCA_030737815.1 Allium fistulosum | reverse complement strand
TTGATGACAAGTTGACGTCTTGATCCTGAGCCGTCCCCCACAGTTGCAGGTGGTGGCCGTTCCCGTTCCACCGTCGTTGCTCCCCTTTTCACATATTGCGATAGCAGACCATTACAGATATGCCCTTCAACTTCATCCTTCAAGTGCCTGCAATCATTTGTGCTATGACCATTCAACTCGTGGAATAAGCAGTACTTGTTTGACTTTCTTTCATTGCTGGTCGGATCTCTCCTCATTGGTTTGCGATAAGAAACTTGCTCCTTAGTATCTTGGTAAATTTGTTCCAAACTCTCATTCAATCCCGAATACGTGGTGAAATGCGGCTCCCTTCGAGCCCGCTTCGACCTATCATCATTATCTTCCGCTTTCCGCTTTCCTTTATCTTTGTCAAAATCCTTTTCAAGAGGTTTTCCGCCTTTGAGTGCATAAACTTCTATCCCTTCTCCTTCTTCTCTTTCAACATTTGCGTCTTCTAATCGTAAGAATCCTTCAGCCTCATGATAAAACTCTCCTAGATCTATAGGGGGATCTCTTGTCAGTGAATTTTTGAATTCTGTGCCATCAGTTATGCCCGATACAGCTGCCATTAAAACCATGGATGGATCTGGTCGATCCACCGATGCTGCGGCTGCGTTAAACCGCGTCAAAAAGCTTCTCAAAGACTCTCTAGTTCTTTGCTTCAGTGCCGCTAAACTCATCACATTCTTGGGCCTCGAAATGTGGACCCTGAATTGTCTCATAGACCTTTCAGTCAAGTCATTCCATGTTCCAATAGACTCACTCTCCAGTTGTCTAAACCATAATGCTGCAATATCTGCCAGGTATAATGGAAAGCACCGGGCCATGACCTCCTCTGATGCCCCCAACACTTCCATATGCCTCATATACTTTGTCAGATGAACCGTAGGATCTGTCCTCCCATTATACATATCCAATGACGGTAACTTAAAATCCGGTGGGTTCCTAGCTTGCCTGATCGCTGTGGTAAATGGACTCCTATTCACATCCTCCAGGTCTTTGTTTACCAATCCGCCTCTCATAGCCCGCCTGACCATCTCTGCTAACCTCTCATTATCTTTGAGCTGTAGTTCTCGTTCATTTCCTTCGACCTGCCCCCCTAGCTCACGAGGGAATTCTGGAATCTGTTCTTCTGGCTGGGTTTCTGTTCCTCTGCTAGCTCTTAGTGGCCTAGTGTCGGTTGGTATCCTTCCTAAGGTTGGATCAACATGCTCCTAGGGGATGCCCCTAAGCCCAGGGGCTACCCCTGATGGTCCCGCTCTATCTGGTTTATGATTTTGGGCTCCAAGTTGCCCGATCTGTTGAAACAGATTCTGGATCATTTCTTCTTGTCTTCTCATCATTGTCTCTATCTCATCCCTGGTGATGAAGACTGAAGTTCGGTTCGCTCCTGAGGAATCCTCTTGACTCCCCTCGTGTTGACTTCTTTCCGGTCTTTGTCGTCTATTTGATTGCCTTGTCATAGTTTTTCAGATCTAAATTCTTAAACCTTCAAACTCAACTTCCAAGTAGTAGAATCCCTAAGTTTAGTTTCTCAGTGAAAGCACCAAAAATGTTAACGTTGAAATTCAACGCTAACACCCCGGTGTAAGTAGTAATAAAGTGAAAGCACCACCCGTTGGTACGGGAACTAAAACAAGCAGATAATTGCAGTAAAAGTAAAGAGACGGCAGTTTTTATAGTGGTTCGGCTCAAAGTCAAGCCTACATCCACTTTATCTTCTTTATCACAAGTTCGATTACAAGTTTTACAAGAATTCCTCCGATTGTTCAACAATCGATACAAGTAATTAGCACTACAATGCAAAAGAGATTCTGGAGTCCATCTTGAGCTGATCTTCTCTTTAGGTAGTTTGAAGTGTTTTTTGTAGTAGAGGTGTTGTAGAGGTCGTGAATGCAGCAGAGTTTCGGCGCTTCAAAGTCTGAAAAAAGTCCGGGGAAAGTCCCTTTTCAATGTGGAGCAGGTGGCAATTTATAGGGAAAATCTGGAGGTAAGTCGTTAGGTCGTTAGGTCATAGGTCTTAAGTCGTTAGGTCTTAGGTCGTTAGGTCTTAGGTCGTTAGGTCTTAGGTCGTTAGGTATTAGGTCGTTAGGTCTTAGGTCTTAGGTCGTTTGGTCTTAGGTCTTAGGTCGTTAGGTCTTAGGTCTTAGGTTGTTAGGTCTTAGGTCGTTAGGTCTTAGGTCGTTAGGTCGTTAGGAGCCCAGAATAGTTAAGTCGCTTGGAGTTTCAAGGCAATTAACTTATTGTTTTGCTAACTTGCTAAGTCGTGGCTTCTTCTTTCAGCAGTTGAGTCGCTATTCACAAAAGGTGGGATAACAACAAATAATAGCATACACATAGCAGTTAAATAACTAACAGCGGCATATTTCAATTGTCATTTCAATTGAAAACAAATTTAATAAATATAAGAACGTTAATCGTGAGTGATTGCTCACCTTTCAAGGCTAGAGAGGTGAACGAAAATGAGATGAGTTACGAATCCAAGCACGAATTCTAAAGCAAAGCTAGGTTGGCATGAATTTGATGGACAAACTGATAAATATGAATCAATGAGAATGAGTCAAATTAGCTCGATGCAAATGGAATATATATAGACTATTATTATTATTATTATTATTATTATTTTCTTAAAATCGATATTCAATTTAAATTACATATTTAGAATGATATATATATATATATATATCACAAGTGAATTTTAAAATTAAAACATATACTTTCTCAATATTAAAACTTTAGAAATATATATTATAAAAATATATCAACAATGCTATAAATATATATGGTTAAATACAAGAGAACCAACATAATACTATATATAATAATGTAACCTATATATATAATAGACTTGTGTACAGATCTTAAAATCAAACTAATATAAAAATCTACACACTTTTAAACATCTATAAACTGACACATAAACACAAAGATATATATCTAATATACAGATAATATAACTTATATATACTATATTTTATAAACTAACAATATTTACTGACAGACCAAAACTAATATAATCTAACATATAATAAACTATAACACATAACTAACTTATAATATGCAAGCTAACATATGATAAAGTATATGCCTATATATATACTGTAGCCTTTATAAACTTATATACACATACTGTAACGTATAAACTAACATATTTAAACCTATAACTGTATATATAAAAATTTATAAACTAACATATAATATATTTTTAACCAAAATGTATAACTTGTATATTATAGAGTAGCAGGTTATAAACTTAGATATACTAACATATTTCATGTTGACAGTCAAAATCTTATAAACTCACACATATAAACTAATATATATATATATATATATATATATATATGAAAGCTTCCACACGCATATGTATACTTCTTTCTTCAAAACAAACCATACTTACATAATATAATTTGAAATAAATGAATATATAAACACTGAGCTATATAATATTCGAAAGTAAAAAAACCATGCACTTATATACTTTATAATATAAATTGTATTGACTATAAATCTGCATACTATATATATAAATCTATATGAACTATCAAATATATATATGTGTGTGCGTGTGTGTGTGTATACCTTTCAGTTTATATATAGAGAAGATTTCTTGTGACAGAGGCCGAGGGAAACAAAGGCTGGAAAGAAAGGTGGAGCCGAAGCTACGGCCTGAGCTGGTGGTAAGGGAGGTACGGCATAATTTAGGGGATCAGCTGCAAGAGTCGGTTGGTGTGGTTGCCGTGCTTAGTGGCTGTCGAGGGAAGAACCTGGCGATGGAAGGAGCAACTGCTTGCATGCTTGGAGTTCCATGCGGTGGAGCTTAGGCTGCAAATATATTTATTTTTCTTTCTTTCAGATGACATAGAATGGGAAGAGTATGGGTTTTGTTTCAGAGAGGAAAATATAACTTGCTTGCCCTTTTCAAAAGAAACGACAGAACAAAAGGAAGAGGAAAGGATTGAGAACCGGTTAATATAAATTGATTATATAGGAATGGCAATAGTCACAAGCTAAATTTAAGAAGAAAATAAAAGCAAATAGCTGTTGAGTTGTACGAAGTTGAATGGACTAGGAATTCAAAAGATCACAAGAACCAAAAGTCACAAAAAAACGGTATCGATACGGTTACCGTTTTCGCGAATTCCGCTGCGAGCCGGACTTCAAAACACAGAATTGAATATACAACAGAGATCAGCACGACGAGACGATCAAAATGGTATACAAATACCTGTGTATGATCATCCTATCAAAATTGATAATCGGTACCGGAAATGCTGCAAAAATGCCAGAAATAAGATAAACGGGGCAATAGCAGTCCAAATTTGAAGAAACGAAATATGACGTCTCACTCAGAAGATGATTTACAAATTTATTGTATAAAAATATTCAGGTTTGGAAAACATTTTATTATCATCAATTTTAACTGATTTAAATTTAAATAAAATTACATAATAAAATAAACTTTCATATTATCTGATGAAAATTTACCGTTTGCTATGTTAAAGTAGACGTATTACAAATATTAAATTTTTATTTCAAAATTTTATCATTTAAAATTTCACAAAATTCAGTTAATTACATTATTAAAACTAGTTAAATTTACGGGTCGTTACAAGAGGTTCTCGCTTTCTATTTAGTGGCGAGCAGAAGACTCTTACCCCTACATGGCCCTAGAAAAAGGGTTGGTTGTTAGTCGCAAGGCTGGTCGTAAAACCAGATTCGAGTTACCAATGGGTGCCATAGTGGTTGTGTCCACTGTTGATGCTTGAAAAGCCTACGTTAGGGGTTGTATATACTATCGATAGTTGAAAAGCCTAGATCATCACAAAAATTAAACCTTTATTAAATAATAATTAAATCTTTATTTAATTACTAATTAAATCACTATTTAATTACTAATTAAATCACTATTTAATTACTAATTAAATCACTATTTAATTACTAATTAAATCTTAACTTACTCTAATTGCAAAACTTAATTAAACTTAATTAAATCTTAATTATACCAGATCATATTAATTTACTAAACCTTGCCTAATTAGTAATTAGTTATTAATTAACCCTTATTAAATAATAATTAATTAAATTTAATTACACTTAATTAAATAAAATTAATTATTAATTAACTTTTAATTTAATTAATCATTAATTAAACTTCCATAATTAATTAATTAAACTTAATTAACTTAATCCATAATTAAACACTAATTACTTAACTTAATTACAATTAATTAATAATATTCTTAATGAAATAATGAAATAATAATTAACTCATATTTAATTACTAAACTAATTTACTATTGTACTTAATTAGTATTTTGAAATTTTTTCAAAACCATTTCAAAAAGAATTACTTGAACGTATAAAACACTAACTTTTTCCCGAATTACATTCATAGCGACTATCGCTATCAATGCAACTCATTAGAGTTAGTTCTAAGTTTGATCTTTCTCTTAAATCCACCTCTTTCTTTACTTCCAACTTTACTTCTTTTGAAAACATAAGGAAAGTTTTTATTTTGAAAACTAAACAAAGTTTGAATCTTTGAAACTTTAGTAACTTGAAAACTAGTAAACTAGTTTGGTTTCTTTCCAAGTGATCTCAAGTCACAATAGCATGTACAAATGCTAACTTACATATCACATAACCACACATACAATCTTACACGTACAAAATCATATCATCACACATTCATGAGCAAAGATAGCAACCTTACAACCAAAACTATACTTTTGGACTACATTTTTCAAGTCTAACTTTCAATCACCAACAAATAGCATACATACTTAATCGACACATGAAAATCCAACATTTTCAAGCAACATATCATACAACAAAATTTACTAACATAAAAGTTTAAAACATTTTTCCAAAAAAAAAAACGTTTACTCACCAAAATCAACCAAAAATTTTCTAACTTTGAAATAAGTTTAGAACTTCGAAAATCCTTAGGCAAAAAGTGATTTTCAAAACAAAGAAAGGCAAAGTAGGCACGCCCTATGGGCTTTTGGGCTCGACCAAGAAGGAGGAGGGTGGATATAGGCTTGTTTGGCTAAGCGAACGGAACAGAGAAAGAAAAGAAATTATTTTTGAGTTATTTTAAGAGTTTAAAAGGAAAAAGAAGATGATTTTTGGTAGGAAGCCATTAAAGTGGTTTTGGAAGCTTAAAGAAGAAGAATAATCTCTGAAAATTTTTGAGAAATGAAAAATGGAAGGAGAGAGGAAAATATAATATGGTTTTAGAGAAACGAATGGGATGAAATTACCTTTATCCCCCCAAGTACACTTGCCCTCCACTAGAATGTGCCACATCACCTACACATCCTCTTCCATAAGTCCAACATGCAAAAAGCAAGGGTGAGCCCTTTTATCAACTAGGTAAAACACTACATGGTACTAAGGTGTCATATTATGTGACTTAACATCTTTTAAGATCCTTTCATCTTATTTTATTTTTTTAATAATTCAAAATAAATGTCACATCTCCTTTCACTTAAGTAACATATATTATTAACCTTTATTATTATAACTAATCCATGTTTATATCATTTAAAATGTGTAAATGTGTTAACTAAAGTGTTTACAACATTTTAAATAACTTTTTAATGGTAAAAAATTGGAAATTTTCGAAAAGCTTTTCGATCACATTTTCTACTTTCGTTTGAACCATTTATTTTTGTAAACTAAATTGAAAAATCTTTTCACCATTGCTAGTTATTAAAAAGAGGTAGTTTGAGTTTTAAAATCCAAATATAAATTATTTATTAATATATTTAAATATTCATATTAAAGTGATTAAATTTCGGGTTGTTACAAACCCATCCATGCCTTTCGTTCGTCATTTCGTGTTCGTCGAAAATTGACTAATATTCCATCACTTATCCTTTTTAACAAATTCCGGCCACCTCGCTTGACGAAATGATGAGCGGTTATTTCAAAAAAAAACTAGAGATGAAAACAAATATCTTTCATGTTGGTAGTTTTGTTTAATTTGCTATGGTTGTGGAGATAATGAATTTTAAATATTGAAGAGGGGTATTTGTTCTATTTACAAAGAGTAGGAAAGAAGAGGAAGATAACTCCCTATGTCTCTGTTCATGTGTTTGTATTCTATATATGTGCATATTTGCTTTACAACAAGAATCACATTCAATTCAAAGCAAAATTACAAACTGCCATGTCAAAACTTCTTCTCAACCCAGTTCTTTTTATCTCTCATTCATCTACGCAAACAACTCGTACAATGCCAGAGCCAGTCTTTTCGCTAACATTCCTTTCCTTAAGCAAAAACACATCCATGGATAATACTTGGTGACTTCAACTATCCACTGCACCTCTCTGATCGTGTTGGAGGAAACCCAATATCTCTACATGAAATAAAACCTCTTAAAATGGCCAATCATGCATCTGAACTCTTAGAAATCAAATCTACTGGAGTACCTTATACATAGACCAACAAAAGAAAAAACGGACGTAGAACTTTCCCAACTATTGACCATTCTTTTTTCAATTGTATGACAATGACCAAATGGCCTTCCATTTACAACCATCTCCCACCACCCCGTTTATCTGATCACTCGCCTCAAATTATCCACTTGGACGGTACAGACTTGAGAGCAAAAATAAGTTTTAAAATTTTTAATTCTTGGGTCCAAGACCCTGATTTCATGACTGTTGTGAATGAAGTCTGGTCTAGACCAAAATACGGTAATCCAATGTTTATCTTGTAGGAGAAGCTGATAGCAACAAAACAAGTCCTCGGAGTATGGTCAAAGAATAAATTCGGTAAAGGAGAAAAGCAAACTGAGTATTGGAGAACCAAGCTTGAAGAAATAAAAAGAAAAATGCTTAATGAAGTGGATAGTGAAGAGAATTCTAGCATGGAAGCTTACATTCTTCAGCAATACAATGAAGCACTCAACAATGATAGTAACATGGCAAAGAAAAAGGCAAGATTACATTGGAAAGCGGAGGTAGATCGAAACAATGCTATTTTTCATGTTGCCTTGAAAGCAAAACAAAAAAGAGAAAATATTAACACTATAAAAGACAACCAAGGCCAAAGACAAAGCACACCTGAAGGAGTGAGGGAAGCTTTCATTCAGCACTTCTCTAACCTCTTCAGCAACAAGGACGAGTTCATACCTACTATTGACTTGATAAACCCAGAGATCCTTCCAAAACTAAACCCTAGTGAATATCTATCTTTATGTCAAGAGATTCTTGATGGTGAAATACACCATGCTATGTTTACCCTGAATAAAAACTCGTGTGGTGGTCCAGACGGGGTAAATGCATATTTCTGCACAACATGTTGGTCTACTATTGGTAATGATGTATGCAAAGCAATCAGAAACTTTTTCAAAAAAGCAAAGCTTATTCAAACTTTTAATACTACCAACATAGCCCCGATACCCAAGGTTAAAATGCAGATGAAGTAAGTGCGTATCGACCTATATCATGTTGCAACGCCATATATAAGTGTATAACAAAGATTATTGCAACCAGACTGAAATGTGTGCTTCCTTCTCTGATCTCACATAATCAAGTTGCCTTCCTACCTGGAAGGAACATCTTAGATAATGTTCTTCTAGCTCATGAACTGTTGCATGGTTACAAAAACAAAAACAGTCAGCCAAAAGAAATGTTGAAGTTAGACATTATGAAAGAATTTGATATGCTTCAATGGAGTTCCATAGTTCGTATTATGGGCTACATGAACTTTCCACCACTTTTTTTGGCTTGGATATATGAATGCCTCTCTACTGTTAGATATTCTATAATTATCAACTGTTCGAGCAATGGATACTTTGGTAGTAGACAAGGCATTCTTCAAGGGGATCCAATCTCAGCGTATATATTCATTCTAGTCATGGAAATGCTCACTCAATTGCTTAATAAGTTAGTTATGACTGATCGTTTTAAGCTTCACCCACATTGTAAAGACAAATCACATCCCTCATGTTCGCTGATGATCTTATAATATTTTGTTCTCCTGACAATGAAACTAAAACTGCAATTCTTGTCACTCTCAACCAGTTTCACAAAATGACAGGATTGAAAATAAATCTGCAGAAATTTGAGATCATGATAGCCGGATTAAGTGAAAGTAAAACAATGCAATTCAAGCACTTTCTGGCCTTAGCAGTAGCTACTCCACCTCATCATATTTGGGACTCCCTTTGTCCATTTCTAAGATTACTATCAACCAATGCATGTCACTTTATGATAAGATAATTGCAAGACTTAATTGTTGGTCTAACAGTAGGCTCAGTCAAGCAGGTAGAACTACTTTAATTAAATAAGTCATAATTTTGATGCACGTGTACTGGGCTAGCACTTTTATCATGCCTCTAAAATTGATCAGGATGATAAGGTCCTCTTTCATGAAGTTTCTTTGGACTGGTTCAATACATGGCAGGTACCTTGCACCTATCTCCTTCAAAAGAATTGAGAAACCGACTAAAAAAGGTGGACTAGGCATACTCAATACAATACTTTGGAACAAATCAACCTTTATAAAGCATATTGATAGCTACCTGAACCAAAAGGAAAGTGTTTGGGTACATTGGTCAACAAACAATGTCATTAAAGGAAGAAAATTTTGGTCCATGCAGATACCACAAAACATTAGTTGGACATGGACGAGCATATTCAATATGAGAGGAACTATTCTGCCATTAATCCAATGCTTCATTACGATTAACTGTAGTGTTGATTTTTGGAATG
The DNA here is from genome assembly GCA_030737815.1 of Allium fistulosum. NCBI lineage: Eukaryota > Viridiplantae > Streptophyta > Magnoliopsida > Asparagales > Amaryllidaceae > Allium > Allium fistulosum. The sequence continues at coordinate 1,044,530,636 of CM060907.1, read as the reverse complement.
ACCCTTGGATCCAGCATGGAAGCATTCTATGTAAAACTTTTTCTCACCGTGAAATAGAACAATTTGGGGTTCGTACTGATGCTAAAGTCAACTACTTTATCCATGGTTCGAAATTACTTCTGCCTTCCACTTCGAATCAGAGAATACGTGACTGCTGGGAACTGGTTACCAGGGTTAAGATTGATAATGGCTCTGGAAAGTTAAAGGTGGGAAATACAAAACTACCTACATTTACAACCACCCGATTAAAGGAGATAACACCGAGACATGCAAATGGAACAAAGGTATGTGGAAAATGGATAATTGTGCTAAAGACAATCTCCTACCGTGGAAAGTGATTAATAGGGCGCTCCTAACCAAGGCAAAATTATTGAGCAAAGGAATATTAGTTGGTATTACGTGTTGTTTCTGCAGTTTGATTCCTGAAACAGTGGAGCACCTATTTTCTAAATGTGCGGTTGTGAAACAATTATAGGAGTGTTTAATGAGAAAGTGTGGAAGGGTTGTATTCGGTGAAAATAACATGGACGAGTGGGATCTAATATACAGAGGTACTGGGACTAAGGAGAGCGAATCCAAAAAATTTAATTCAATACTTAAGACATTCATCATGGTTATATGGAGCGAAAGGAATGTAAGAGTGTTCAGGTGGAAAAAAGTAGAAAAGGTTCCATTCTACAGAACTATCTTTATCATGAAATTAGAGAAGGAATCAAGGCTCTGACGTTTGTTTACGACCCTGGTATTCTACACGTTCTGTATTGATTTGTCCTTATTTTAGTTTTTAATTTTCAATGTTTTTTCCTTCTATGATTGTAGCACCTAGTTTCTTTGTTTTCTTGAAGCATGTTCAAGCTTGTTTGTCATGCTTCTTCTCTATGTTTTCTTCGGTGCTTCAATAAAATGGTAGGGGTCCATTCAACCCCGTCGGCTATGCCAAAAAAAATTAGAAACATAACATGATTTAACAAATTATTTTAAACATGGATTTCATCTCAAATCACTACCAAGCCACTAATGATACAACATTCATTTCACCAAAAGTATTAGGCAAGAATTAGAGATTTCACAACATTTACATTTTCAAAAAGATTGTTACAAGGGTTTAGTGTTTCTCACCTTCTCGAATTACCAAAATCCAAGCTTCAAGTCCAAATATTTTGAGTGTAGAGATGATGATCAAGGTTGTATGTTTTATATTCAAAATTTTCAAGATAAAAAGAGTTGATTTTTCTCTAATTATAAAAGGCGAAGAAGGTAGAAGATAAGGAGTTAGAAAGTAGAAATGAAGATGAAAAAAATGAGAGCGGGATAAAAAAATAAACTTACTTTTATAAATGAATGATAAGGTTAAAAGACACAAATGCCCTTACTCCATTTTTCCAACTTTGCCATCATTTCCAAGCCTCCAAAAGGTCATTTTCAAAGTTAATGCACTAACCATATGAAAATATGGTGGATATTAGGAAGGTCAATGTATTTTAGTTGATTTTCACACTTAAGGCATCATGAAATGTTAATTCAAATTTATACTCATCACTTCGTATTTTTAAATTTAAATTTAAATATAAATTATATTTAATAATTCTCATTATTATTATTTTATTTATTTATCTTAACATTTCAAAATAAAATGATGTTTTAGAGTACATGCAAAGGTAGTACAACTTGCTATAGCTTATCGTTCGATAAAAAGCTGAAAACCAGAAAGCGCGTTTTAGTCACATTTTCAGTTTTCCATCGAACTTCCTATTTATGTAAACCAAATTCAAAAATAAATTCTATATTCTTGCTAATTAATTAAAGTGGGCTAATTTATTACTAAAAAACATTAATTGAGTATTTAAAATAAATTATATATTCCCAAACCAAATCGATAAAATTTTGGGTCGTTACATGTTAGATATATTCAAAATAATCATTATGTTATCATCTCGTATTATGAATATATATGATATATTGTAACAGCCCGATATTTTCAACCATTCGCATCCGCACATGTCGGACTTGAATTGTTCAAAATATCAGATTGTTAATTTATATTGGCAAAACTCAGCATATACAGTAAATAAAATAATCACAAAATCACATACACAGAGTAATATAACAATAAGCAGCAGAAACAAATGAATAGTAGTTCATAAAGCTACTATATATATATAACAGAGTTAAAACAAGATACAACAGAAGTCTCGAATACAATAGTCAAATACAAGATAAGAATATATCACAGGAGTCAACTGAATAACTGCAAGCTGAATAGATAGATGGATCTCCAAGTGAAGCTCCAACTCCAAAGGTGAGTCTCAAATGTTGTGCCACTCAGTTTGACCCGAGCATAAAGCAAAACACAAAACACTCGAGTCAGGATTAACATTCTTATATCAATAAATCCAACTCAAGTGAAATATCAACTGAAATACAAGTAACTTAAAGGATGTTTGGGATAACCATCCTCTAAGGATCCGTGGAACTATCTACTATTTAGTAATATACGCTATTATAATAATGTCTAAAGTAAAGTAAACTATTAAAATAGCGTTAAGGCGTTACCCATATCCCTCTTAACACATTTTATAGTGCCAATAGTCTATACAGTACCGTAATACCTCCTGATCGGGAGGCTACCAGAGGATACTCCATAGGTACGACATAAAACAAACTCGTAGTGGTCTCGATATGGTAGGTGACATGACACAACTAGGCAATGTCAGGGTAGATATACCAATTAAACTTCTGGGCTGGTGGTAACGCATAGCCGCAACTACCGCCCACCTTGAGCCACACTCCCAAATCGAAGGTGCGCACCAAATCAATCACAAAGTAATAGAATGGAAATCGAAGAAGTGTGTCCGATCGGAGGAGCTACCTCACTTGGCCCGTCGATTGCTCCTGTTTTAGGCACCTTATGCTAACTCACGGGAGTCAGGTCCACGTATATACCTCAATAGGATCGTCGCCACCATCCTACTTCATTTTGTAATCTGCACTGCGTACACAGATGTTAAAGTGGGTTTCAGTATTGGCAGAGAGTATGATAATATCCGATCCCGGTCTCTTTAACAACCAAACGTTATTATAACACCGTGGTCATTTCAAAATATCATACTTCAAAACCAAAATATCATATCCATTTCAAAACCATACCAATGCGATATCATTTCTTACTTAAATAATATTCATTTCCAAAATCATAGCACTTTCCAAAATTATAAATCTTTCGAAATTATAACACTTTGAAATTATAACACTTCCCTCTTAAACAGTTTAGATATTAATAATAGTATATATATATTAAAATAATTATAAATAAAATAGTTAATATAATAAAATAATTTGTATATAAAATAGTTATAAATTAAATAGTTTATATTAAAGTAATTAATGTATTAAAATAGTTTTATTTAAAATAGTTTATATTAAAAATAGTTTATAGTAAAATAATTATATATTAAAATAATTTATAAAGTAAAATATTTATATATATATATATATTTAAAATACTTTATATATATATAATAAAATAGTTTCCTCAAAGTTCACAAATCGATTCAAATCAATTCAAATTCCAAAATTCAATTTAATTCATTCTCCATTCATCAATTTCAATTCAATTCAGTTTCTAAATAAACCATTTCAAATTATATCGATTTCAAATACAGATTTGAACCACAAAATATACCGTTTCAATTTCAATATATTTCAAAGCTTTAAACATTCAACATTTTCAAAACTAAATTTGATAATTTCATTTATATCTCAATTTAACTTCATTATTATTTAGTTTTGAAATATTCACTTAATAAAGTCCAATATCAATTTAAATAAGCCTTAAATTACAATTTCGACTAAATATTTTCCTCAATTTATTTATTCTTGAAATATTCATTTAATCACTTTGAATCAAAATCAAGGTATAAAATCATATCTTTAAATCTCAATTCAAAAATTTCCAAATCAATTTAAATTTATCTTTCCAACCTTAATTTATTAAAATTTTATATAAAAATCTACCTTTTAAAATACAATTTTAAATAAATACTTAAAACATATTATATACTAATTAAATCAAACTTTATTAAGTCAAATCTTATTATTTAAATTTATTTTATATTAAAACTTATTTTATATATTTTAAAATAGTAAAATTTATAAGTAAAATCTTAAAATTTATAATTTCAAAACTAATTTAAAATTATAAAATTTTCAAAACATATAATTTTAGAAATCTAAAATTTAAACCTTTATAAAAATAACGTTTATATATAATACCTTAAAATCAATATTTAATAAAACCATATATTTCCCTTCAAAACCATGGAAATCATTTTCAAAATATTTATATATATAGACCAACGGTGTCTACATATATAATTTTCCATCCTATGGTCAAGTGATACAGATATATATTATTTCAATCTGCAATTTAAATATATACGGGTATATATCTTTTCAAATCCCAAATTCAATGTCAATGAAAATAGCTTGGGTTTATCATTTCAACCCATAACGATTTTCTCCTATTCTACAAGATCGTTCGGGTATGTATCATTTCAACCCATAGGGAATTCTATACTAACAGGGAACTTGCAGAGTGAGAACAGTGATGATAATAATATAACACATCAATAACAAGCATATACCATCAATATAAATAACAGATAATGGTGTCAGATGTCACACGCGAACAGATACAGATAATAGCATATATAGCAATTTAAATAACTAACAGCAGCATATTTCAATTTGTCGTTTCAATTGAAATCAAATTTAATAAATATAAGGACGTTAATCGTGAGTGATTGCTCACCTTTCGAGGCTAGAGAGAATGGACAATGAATTGAGTTACGGATCCAAGCACGAATTCCAAATCAAAGCTAGATTGGCACGAATTCGACAAACAAAGCTGATATATAGGAATTGATGAGAACAAATCAGAATCAACTTGAGATATACATAATATATATATATATATATATATATATATATATATATATTTGTTTCAAAATCAATTTCAATACATATATTTCAAATCAGTATTTATTTCAAACACATATTAAATTAAATGTATATATATATATATCAAAATTATTGTTTTAAATTAAAACATGCATATTAAAAATAAACATATCTACATGGTATATTTTGAAATAAATACATATATATACTTATCGAAATGAAAAATACTTACATATTTTATGTATGTTAAATTGAAAATATCTACATATATTTTTAAATCAATTTAAACATATACCAATACAATACCCAAACTCATGTATAAATAAACTAATATATACTTAAATATATAACTTAACTGAGTATCAACCCGCAACTATGTATACAAAACCATAGAGCAAAATACAAGTTCTAACTATATTTATAAGATATGTATATATTATATATATATTTATTTGCTAAACTGAATGGGAAAAATTTAAAACAAAGATCAAAACCCCATATAACAGAACACTATATATATACATGCTGTACTAAAATAAAATGTTGAAATCATATATATATATATAATATTTTTGACATACTGGTGTATTCATACAACAACATTAGTTATAATAGCCTATATAAACTTATATTTGCACCTAACATATATATAATAAAATAATCAGTAAGACTATAAATATACATACAACAAATAGAATAAAATATTTATATAAATATACAAACAACCCAGTTATGTATAAACGGCTTTATCTATAACAAACTCCTTTAACATTTCATATAGCCGACTTTATATAACTATAAATATATATCATCACTTCACACTATAATATAAATAATATAGTATATATAAACACCAATATATATACAGTAGTCAAATATGTTCATATATATATAACCTATATAAAGATTATCTTTAACATATGTATGCTTCAAAATAAATGTGTAGACTAATATTTATAACTTTATATATAACCTTACGTGAATATATATACAACCAATCACGATATACAAAATGTGATAACCCAAAATATACATGCAGGCTTGAAACCGAGCAAAAGAAAATGTGAATGCAACTAAAATATATATACATTTCAATAAAACAAAAGTAAATGTTAACATACTTTATTGACTATATGTATATATATATATGTATACTTCAAATCAAACATATATATACACTAATGCATAATCATTCATATATATATAATATATATCTCCACAAAAAAAATCATAAGTTATAAAATATAAATAAACACTTGTACAAAACCATTATATGACCATACTGAATATATGTAACATTTTATATCCAGTTTTATATAAACAACATATATAAACTTATACTACATATAATAAATACTTTCATACTTACAAATAAACAGCATAGTAAAACCCATATAATTAACATGAAATATGATAAACAACTTATACAACAGAACGTATACATATATTACAGTACATATTATAAAGTACCAGGTTATAAACTTAGATATACTAACCTATTTTGAATATAATACTAATACATATATAAACAACTTATCAATATAATCTCCATAAGTTATATGAACTCGACAGAAAGTATACAATATATTTGTACCGATCAATACAAGCATGTAGGCTGACATGATTAGGCTGTCGGCGTTGATAGGCTGCTCGGGTTGGAAGGGTGCGGAACAGAGAGGGCTGTTGATGGTGGTCTAGGCATGGATGTAGGAGGAGGACTTGTAGGTGGTGAAGGAGTTCGGCTTGGAGGTGGTTTGGGAGAGGCACGAGCATGGAGGAGAGAGGAGGAAGAAGACTTTGTGGCGGGGAAGCTCGGGTGGGAAGGCCGATAGGCTACACGAAGGAGCCGAAGAAGACGAACGAACAGTTTTTCATACTTATGTGTGCTAGCCAATATTTTTTTTCAAAAGCCAGACAGAAACAAAAGAAAGGAATGACTTAGATGAAAAATGAACAATCCAAATTTAATAAGAAATGATGGAATAACAACGGTTAGAACGTGCATTGTGGGAATCGTAAAAGGCCACAGGATATTGGTTAATAGACGGTGGAAAATAAAAAGGTAAGGAAAACCAAAAGCCCAAATACCAAACCGATACTGTAAATTATTTCGCGGATTCCGCGGTGTACCGGACTCCGGGACACACAATTGAACATACCGCAGAGATCAGCACGACGAGACGATCAAAACGATATACAGATATCAATGGTAGGTCCATCCTATCAAAAGTCGATATACGATACCAAAAATGCTTCTAAAACGCCGAAAAAAAGATAATCGGAGCAATAGCAGTCCAAATTTGACGAAACGCAATATGACGTCTCACTCGGAAGATGGTTTACAAATTTATTATATAAAAATATTCAGGTTTGAAAAACATTTTATTATCATCAAATATTAACTGATTTGAATTGAAATAAAATTACACAATAAAATAAACTTCCATATTATCAAATGAAAATTTACCATTTGCTATGTTTATATAGACGCATTCCAAATATCAAATTTTTATTTCCAAATTTAATTATTTAAAATTTCACAAAAATTCAGTTAATTACGTTATTAAAACTATTAAAATTTACGGGTCGTTACATATATTCAATGTATACATTAAGTTAAATTAACTAAATGATTAATTATATAAGTATAAAGTATTTAAAATAAAATATGATTTTATTTTAACATATATTGATTGGATCTAATACTAGTTAATAGACTTTATGGGCCCATTGAGATCCAAATAGGGAAATACTTTTGAAATTTACACAATTCGCCCACTACCAAAACGGGATGGACCCAACAATGTAGACACATTAAATTCTTGTTGCATCCATTAGGAAAATAAAAAAAGCACGTCATCTTTTTATGGAAATGAAGTTACCATAAAGTTAATTGGCATTGCTTTGTAAGCCAAAAAAAGAAGGTGGTATACAATTAGGAAATTTAAATAACCTATATACCACATGCCATATTAAATTATTTTGGAAAATTTTAAGTATAGAATTTTATTGGCAAGGTGGATGAGAAAAAAATACCTTAAAAAGAACACCTAAAGATGGCAAAAATGCTAGCCTATGGTTTGATCTTTGGTTGGACAATCAACCCCGCATTGAAAATTATGGGTGAAATAATCTTGTTATTTTTGGGAGTGCAAAGTGTAGTAGAACTCGTAAGGAATAGGGAATATTATCCAAAACCATAACGACCCGCATTTCTAACCCTCAAAAGTCGACATAATACATCCACGGTATTCACATGTCGATCATCCAAGTGCCAGAAGTACATATTATTAAGGTAAAAAAAGATAGAACGGAATCTTACATCATGACGAGTAATATGTAATATACAAATGATTTATACAAAAGAAAACTATAATATACATATACCAATCAGAGTAAACTAACTTATCATTAGCCTGAACAGTTATATTAGCATGTCCTTACAAATGCTGATAAATACAAAACAAGAAATGCAGTGGAAAATAAAATACATAAATACGTCTTGGAGGCATCCAGCTCATCTCCTGAAGCTCCAAAGCATCCATACCTAAATCTGAGAATATGCTCGACCCGACCGGAGCATTATAAGAAAATAACACATGGATCAATATGTTAAACTAGCGTGAGAAACACAAATCATATGGATTTTTAATGTTATAAAACCTATTAAAAATAAAGGTATCTCGTAAGTCCACACCACACATAAACACGGACGATTTTTTATCTTACAATAACCTAACCATTTTATTTAGAAAGTCCAATGATATTATAATAATGTTTAGGGTTTAAAATAGATATATAACATACCTAAAATGCTTGCATCTCACATTCCAGCATATTTGTATACATCTAAGTCCGTAAGGCATGTATTGGAAAATGGATTCCAGCAACGATAAGGTAAGGGACTACCTTCTGTACAGTACACCACTAGATCAAATGTATCGAGGCTACAAATCTTGCAACTCTACCAACACAAAACCAACCTACCCCTTCGTGGATAGTACCGAATACGATCGCCACCTCAGCTGCCAAGTTTACAAACCGTTTTCGGGGGCCTAGCATACATAATTCGTAAATATCGATCTAGATACAAGTGATGATCATATCCTAACCGTAGCAAACCACATAACCCAACTGAATCTACCATGTTTTAGTTGTTTTCGGGTGTAAGGCTTGAGTTTACGTTTTACCTTTTAGTAAATCCCACTTGAAATGCTAACGCTGCTCTGTAGGCAACAACGAAATACCCGCACTCGTCCATACAAGTTGTTCTGGGACTGAATAAACCCATGGAACTACTTCTACTACATCCTTTTTGGAATCACCTTCAGGATTATTAGCAAGTAGCCCTTGCACCTTAAAGAACTCCGTCTTTGATCTTCCAGGTGTCTCTAATTCGAATGCTTATGTAGATTCAAAGGGGTTTTTGGCTAACATATCCAATCCTTGTCTCTTCGAACCGATAATCGATAGTTTTAAAACCAATCATGATTTGATAATCAGTTATTTAACTATTATATAAGCAAACAATCCAATTCGAGGTTAATCTTCATATGGAAACCACCGTGGTTAAGCACATAAGCAACCACTAAGCCTCTTTAATTATCTTTTCCTTAATTAAAAATCACTTTGTAAATACTTGTATAAAATTACCTTTTACAAAAAATACATTAACAAGCCCTCTCTACCCTTTTCAATATTGAAAATTTTGATGTACTTATCTCAACTATATAAGTATACTCCTAAAACATTTCACTTTAAATACTTAGAAAACTTTTCCGTACACTTATCTCAACGGTATAAGTATATTCACAAAATCTTAAGAAAGATTTCACTTCCAAAGCCATACTTATTTAGGTTAAACAAATGTCAATTAGAAACATTAATAACAATAAACCTAAAACACTTTCCTTTTGGTGTAAGTAAATGGATCATAGAGAAATTAGACCAAGTATACTTACTCCACCTTCCAATTTTAAATTTGTACCAACCTTTGATTAACAATATAGTCGAACAAGTTAGCGTCTATCCTTGCCTCGACATACATTCTTAATTCACAGGATAGAGACAAGTTTCCCTAGCTCGGAATTTGGTGTTAAATATGAAAAAAATACTTTTCATGCCATCATAAGTTAGAAAGATCATATATGGAAATCAAATCTCGTTCCTTTTATAAAAACTCCTATTTATAAATCTCTTTTATATTTATAAAACATCTTTTATAAATTTTCTTTATATTTATAAAAATCCTTTTATAAAGCTCCTTATATTGAGTCTCATATATACTTATTACAAATCTTCAATTTCAAGATAAGCTTAAATACTTTTCATAAAACGGTCATCCATATATCCCTATAAATTCACAAATATGATTTATTATTCTAATTTATCAAAATGATATCATTTTCCTTCTATAAAATATTATTTACAAATCTATTCTTTTATTTATAAAAAACCATTTAAAAGCCTCTCTTTCTAAACAGCATTTTATATATAGCGTTGCATAAATATTTATCCTAAAATATTTTCTATCTTCTTTTAAAGCGGAATCACTTTATTATAAAAGATAAACCCCTTTATTTTACTTTAAATAAGCATTCATTATTATATTAACTTTTTTATAAAATAAATACTTTTCGGAATACTTTTAAAACATTTCTAAAAAGGTTAGAGTAAAATAGAGAAGTTCAAAAATTATTTCTAAATAAAATACCATAGAAATTTCCAAAAGTCGCATTTAAAATCATTCCCCGAATCAAAACTCTTTCCAAATCAAAATAGCAAATAATAGTATTTCAAAATATTATATAATGAGGCATAGAGCTACCATAGCACTTAACAAGTGCTTCAATAAATCTATAAGTAAAAGAGTTTAACTTTTGACATATCAAAGTCATATCCAATATGACCGAGCTAATAAGCTTTAACATTCGACAATTTATACCATAAGTATATAGAAGAAATTAACATCAACAGCAATGAGGAATCCAGATCCCTCTACAAAATTCCATGTATTTCACTTTATATACCATCCATTTTCCAATGCAGAAATTCAACCGGACCTAACAACCAAGCAATAATGATAACCAACACATTATTATCAACAATTAACTATCAATAGATAACACACCATTTATCCAATATTAATTAATCCATATATTAATTAACTACAAAAATCACCTTTATACTTTGTAAGCACGGAACAGGGATTTATTCTGCTCGAAAGATGTCCAAAATAATCTATTTAATTTTATAAAAGAATGGTGTTTTATTCTGCAAAATAGACATCACTAACGAAGTATAATTAATTTACTATGTTATTATTTAAATCAGCTAATTATATTTTACCATTATTAAATTATCAATATTTTACACTTTGTTAAAAAAACTGTAAACAAGTTATACTATCGTTTTCTAAATGTCGATACGAGTCTAATGCAAAAATACATGAGTTAATCGAATTTAAAACGAACAAGATATCTCATTTTAACATTAACACATTTAGTTAATATAATTAATCAACTAAATAAATAATAACTCTCACCCAAAACCAAACAATAAAACATCCAAGCATAAAAATAACAATTTATCTCAACACATATATCGTATAATGTTAAACCAAAGGTGAGTTACACACCAATATCCCAACTGACGCTTGCATTTTCCTACTTGATCTAAAATCGAACGGCATTTGATTTTAGCTAAAAATTACATTTGCTCCATAATTGATGAAAGTAGCTCCAGTGAACAGATAGCACTCCTAGAAGCGCGACGCAAAAGACCGCATCTTGATTGGATCTCGTATGCAATAGTTATGGATTTTATAAGAATTTGATTAATTAAATAAGTAATTAACTCAATTAACACACTAATTACCATCATTTCTATAATCACCATTCATAATTACTTCCTTCCTCAAATGTGCATGTGCACAAAAAACATGCACAAATCCATCTCTCTTCCCCTTCTCTCCTTAATTTCTCCCACGAACATACATGAATCGACAAACCGTTGTCATTTCACACTACGCACCGTTACCGCAGCCCATATCGACGACCAAGGTCCGCCCCCCTAAAATGACTCGCAACCTGATGTAGTCGTGCGCCCCCTCACTTGTTGGAAATTTCCATGGTGCACCGAAGTTGACGAAACATCGTGGAAAGGTGCTCCTTAATAAGTGAAAAACGATGGTGCAATTGTCTCCGCCTAGTTTTGCCTCATTCATCAACAAGTCACAACCCTAGCTCCATATCATAAATAGGTGACTTCCCCATTCTTTGTCGTACCTATCCAAAGGCCTATGGATTTGAGCCCACAACCACTCAAGTCCAACGGACCAATAGTCGCTCAATTTCATTGCCTAAATCTCCGGGAAGAATTTTAGGAAGGTGGCGGCTAAATTTTTTTACTGGAAATGAAAATAAAGAAGGGAAAGAGGAAGTAAGGGTTTGGGAGGGTTATTTATAATAAAATTATATTATTATATTAATTCTCTTAAATTAAAGCATTGCATGTTTCGAGCTCGCACGACCACACAACACGTTTGATCGCTACAAAAATCACTGGTATACATTACCTTATTATTCCAGTTCCGATGGCACTAGTTTCGTCAAAATCTAAGACAGCGCCTCGAAATGAGAATTTCACGCGTTCAAGACCCTTTATCGATAAAACAATTTTCGGCCCACTATCAATATTAATTCGAACTATGTATCTTTGTAAATATTTTTCTATAACAACTTCACTGTTATTATTTATTAATTAAAAAAGTTATTAAGCTTTTAAAATCAATTATTTAAATATTTAAAATTAATTAAATATTCATAATCAAAATGATAAAATTCCTAGTCGTCACATTCTTCCCCGTTTAAAAGAATTTTGTCCTAAAATTCCCAAAGAAAGATTCTCCAAACCCTCGGGCTTTCTAAATCAATTAATTAAGGTAAGTTATTAAGTTTTTAAAGTCTCGTATGTTATGGAAAATTTCGATAGCACCTCCTTTGCGCGGCTAGGTCCAAAAAAATCATAATATCAATATATACCTATATCTGGTACCTCTCATATCTGAAGACAACACAACAACAATATATACTAATAATATACCTTATAGAGTGTGTGTCACATAGCAAACCCACCTTTTAAGCATCATCACATACCATTTATCGAGCAATCAAACTCTACTCATGAAACCAAAAGCAGCAAGCTAGCCTTTCCTTCCATATACCTCAATTTTTCTTAAATACCCTAAAAGGAGAGTTAAGCATGACAAATGAAACAATACAAAAACTTCATTATATATCATGAATCTAAGCTTGTTAAATACTATATAGCAATCATCCCACGTCAGCATGCCATATCAAACCATGTAATTTGCATTGTTAATGTAAGAAGCATACAAAATATTTAAGCCCATACGGTGTAGTATGCCATCCATACGCAATATCAATCTGATTACTTGCTCGATCACATAAACTTTTCTTCTGAACTAGTTTCGCTCACTCGACTTCCCTAGTGCGGACTCCGATCAGGTTCCTTGATTAAAAACCTCTGTTCTACTTACATAGCCATATACTATGATATAAAACTTCAAGATCATATCAATAATATGTATCATGTCTTCGCCGTCAAGAATCAAGTGAAAATCCTAAGTCGGTTAGGTGTAAATAACCTAAAAATCATGTACTCGAATCCTAAATCAAGAACTGTAATGCGAATAAAATGATCTACGTTGAACTTGCATATTTATTCCATTGGTTATTTAACTACACCATTTTCTTTTTAATTTAAATCTTTGTTTACTCAAAGATTATTTCCTATTTTATACTACAATTCATTTATGAAGCACTTCATAATGAACTATCTTTATTTTATAAACATTCTATAAAGACTTAACTTCACTAAAAAAACATTTCATTAAAACAAAATTTTGTCTATAATGTTTGAGGACTTAAGTTCATATTCGTATAACATTCATCTACATCCTAAGAGTACATGTACAATATCAGATTTGTTTTACTCAACCAGGATGTTCAACAAATTTATAACTTGTTTTAACTTACTATCTTCCCGTTCAAGAGTTACAAAACTCTACTTTTATATTTTCACAAACACTTAGCTTCTAGTTCTCAATTAATTTGGAAGTTTTCAGCGGTCCAAAGTCGTTGAAAATTCCATTTCGTCTCGATAAATGAAAACTACCAACAAAATATCATAATGAGATGCACAAACCAAACTACCTTAACGCATAGGATACATGCATCCATAAAATAACTTAATAGAAAACTTAAGAACTAAACATCGGGTTTTATTCCAAATCATTTTGAAATAACAATATACATGTCTTCTTTTGTATATCAACTTTTAGGATTAAATCAAAATCTGTTTACCAAAACAACTCTCTAGCAAACTACTATAGTTGAATTTCCTCACTTAAAAACTTGAAAATGAACGCCGATGATGCTGCAGTCATCACCAGAATTATTTTCCAGCAACAGAAGTAAGTTCAATTGTGATAACCGAGATTTTTGGACATCTGGTAATTGGATAATTAACCGGTTTATTCAATTGAACAAATAAAATTATGATAATAAAAGATATCTGGTTGTGTAAGTGAATTTGAAAATATGATAAAAAATTGGATTATAGATATTTGGATAAATATTTGATAATCTCCTAATATAATTACTTAAAATTTGACAAATTATTCTTTAAAAAATAATAATAATGATTGTTTATATATATGGATATAAGAAGATTTTAAATAGAAAAATTATTATTTTCAAACAAATTGAATTTGTGTTTGTTTAAGTAAATATATTTGTGTGAGTTGATTACAGTTTGGATTTTAAATTGTATTTGAATTTAGATATTGAATTTCAAAAGACAGATATACATCTTAAATATATTTTGGATTTTAAAATATATTATATAGGATTTTATTTAGGATATAGTTTGTTTTATATTATTATTTTTATGGATTTTATATATATATAAATTAAGAAATGTATATATTAATTAGGAAATTAAATATAAAAGTTTTTTTAAACCATTTAAAAAGTAATTAACTCATGCATAATAACTAATGTAAGCTAAGGATTACATGAAATTACAAGTGTAACTAATTTGATCATACAATTTAACAAGTGTCATGATATTCATTTTCTTTTCATTTTTAATAAAAGATAAAATTTGGCTATATATACCTCTACCTCTACTCTCTCTTTTCTTTTCTATCTTCTATTTTCAAAACTAAACAGAGAAAACTAAAAGCTGTAAACTAACCAGAGGAAATTTCAAACAACAATCTACATCTGCAAATTTAAACCTAAAGCTAAAGCAAGGATCAACTCACCCTAATCAAGTAAATTCAAGTTCAGATTCAAGTACACAACAAATCATTTCAAAATCAAGAGCAGACTTCATTTTCAATTCAAAAACCTGAGCACTATTCTCTGTTCTTAAGTTAAGCAGGTGAGTAAACACTCTTTTCAAAACTAAATTCTGGTATATACTTAAATGTATTGGTGAAGTAATGTTATAGATGTGATTGTATATATGAATGTGAATATGGATCTGCATGTCTCTGAATATAGTTAATATCTCTGTTCTTAGTTACAGACAAAAACTAAATCAAAGAAAATCAATATCTCCCTATATAAATACTTTTATGTTATGATCATTGAAGGAAATTTGTTAGTAATTGTCAGATTTGTTTTTTTAAATAGTTTCAAGTATACACATGAAGTAATTATGTCAAAAATTAAAGTGTACAGTGGTAAATCGATTTGAATCAAAAATCAAAGTAGATAAATCTCAAGTTTAACTTATATGATTTGAATCGATTTTGGAAACGATGATTTTTAAGAGTAAAATCTAGATTTTTAAACATGTATTGATTGAGTAATTTGGGGTTGAACGGGAACTGAGATTTCACCAATTTCTGGCGATTGGTGAACCTGGGGTGTTCGAGGTTGTGCCTGAAGGTGGCTGGAAGGGAGGAGGTCACGGGAAAAATGGTTGGAGTGTCCAACGATCATCGCGGCGGCGATACAGGGGCGTTGTAGGGTTTAATGTTCTGATGGGTTAGTCGATGTTCTCGTGACATTTGCGGTGACGAGACAACATCGGAGTTGATTGGCCATATGGGAATTGAAGTAGGGGTCATCGGCGAGGCTGTGGATAAGAAGATGTGAACTTCGGTGATCGGAATTGTGTGGCGCTAGGAGGAATAGGTGATCGAGTTTTGCCTGATGGGTTCGGGTGTGTTCGATTTTGTTTTACGGGGAGACTCGTGGTTCTGGGTGATCGTTCGTGATGAGATGGACGTCGTAGACTGGTGGAAGGTCACGGTGACGATCGTAGTAGTGGCGTCCAGTCGTGCACGTGCACGCGTGATAATGGGTATCTGGTGTTATTTGAAGATTTGAGGAAGATGAGTTTTTCATCGGGTCGAACTCGGGGAAATGATGGTTTTGCTCGAAGCATGTTGGTTAACTCGAAGTAGGGCTCGAGAAAATCAGTAATGGGCCGGGTTTTGTTCGCTTGTCTCGGGCTAGTTGAGTTAAGCTACCAGATTTTTAAATTATTACAGATTTCAAAATTTTATGTAAATTGTTGACTAATTTATAAACAAAAAGAGATGGCAAATATTTAAAATAAGTTTCAAAAACAAAGATATTGATCAACTTTAAAACAAATTTTCAAAATATAGAGACTATAAGTGCAAATTTGTTTTGAAATTAAATTATCTTGATTTGAATAATTAAATATTAGGTGATTATTTAATTTAATCTCAAATTGTTTTCAAAAGTAATTATTCCAAATTTATTAAGTTAAAAGTGTTTTTATCTATATAACTTTTGTTTTAAAGTTTATAAACTTAATTTTTGTAATTAAGTGAATAATTGAGAAAATGAAATGTTTTATAATCCTTAATCTAACTTAAAGATTTTAAGTTAATTAATGTATTGATGATGATTTATTTCCAAAGGTTATTAAATAAGGATTAAATAATAAAGATAAATGGTTTATCTTTTAATTGATTAAATCTTAAGTAATTAAAGATTGATTAAGGTTAATTAACTTCATAATTAAGGTTTGGTAGTTAATGAAGTAATTAAGGATTAATTAATTAATTAAATTAATGATTAAGGATTAATAAATTAATAATTAAGGGTTAAAAGTTAATTAATTAAAGGTTAATTAATTTGTTATTAAGTATTAGTTAATTAAGTAATTAGAGATTAATCAATTGGTAATTAAGGATTGATTAAATTGTAATAAATAATTAATTAATTTGAAATTAAGTTTTATTAATTAATAATTAAGATTTATTAATTAATAGTTAAAGAATAATTAATCTGTAATTAAAGATTAATTAATGAGCTTATAAGGTAATTAAGGGGTGATTAATTAATTAAAGGATTGTAATTAATTATGATTAAGCAGGGAATTGGTGATTAATTCTTAAGTAACTAATTTAATTTGAATTAATTAAATAAATTTTAATATGGATTAATAATTCATATTTTTGGATTATATTTAATGCCTTGAATTGATTGATATCTCTGATATGAAAAGTTTTGTGATATGATATGTTTGGGCTGAACAGTGAAAATGTGATTATCTATTAATGATGGAATACTAGGTAAAAGTGACATCCTGCATTTAAAGTTTGAATTGTATTACATTTGAATAACTTGGGTTAAGATGACATTTGAATTCGAAGAGACCGGGATCGGATATCAGTGATATCCGGAACCACTTCGATTTGAAATCTTCCATAATTCTTTATAGATTGATATGTGAAATCAATAGGCAGGTTTGGGATAATATGGACCATTTAAACTAAGTTGGATACTTAGATATTTTTTTGTGAAAATAAGTATTGACTATATAAGTTGGTTACTTATAGTAAAGTACGAGTTACCCCGGGTTTTAAATAAGTTCTATAAATTGGAATTTCTTGTTAGATGGGTTTACTCACGCTGGTTTCCAGCCTGACCCGGGTGTTACTTTGATGTAATGCTCGGGTCAGACCGAGTATTACAGATTTTTAGGTAAGGACGTTTGGGAGTTCAGGAGACGAGCTGGATGGCAGGAACGTATGGAGTGTTTCTACTGTGTTATATTATTGTATATCTGAGGCTTGATAATTATGTATATCCAGTGTCTGTATAAATATGTAACTCTGATGTATTAAAATGAAATCGACAGATTTAATATTGTTTTGTAAAACTGTTATCATTTATTATTATATTTTATCCGCTGCGAATGTGAGATGTTGATGTTTCTGATTCTTCTTCTTCTGTTTCTTTCTTCTATCTCTTTCTTTTTCTTCTAACTATCTGGAAATTTCGGGTTCGAAATTTCCGGGTCGTTACAGTTGGTATCAGAGCAAAGGTTAAGCGAGAACCTTGGCTCTGTTGGGATTACTCTTTAAGGATAGGGTCAATGGTACCCTAGAACGAGTTGAGTGTATATATATATATATGAGAGCGTACTTGTTATTTTCTTATATAAAGGTTTTTAAATGGTTTTAAAATAAATGATTTTTATTTAAGTTTATCTTTTGATATATATATATAGAAATAATTTTCTAATTATTAAATATATTAAAGAAATTGGTTGTTGAATCATTGGAATAAAATAAAATAATGAGAATTAAGTGGTAATAGTAATACAACCAAATTGAAATTGAATGAAGATAAGTTTGAAATGGATCCAAACTAAAATTAAAATCTTGAATTTGTAGAATAAAGATAATAATAAATTGGTTTCCAGATATGATAATCTTGGTTAATATCATAAATGGTTGTTGTATTTAATAATGAAATGTGTATTAATGAGTAAGCAAAATGAAAATTAAACCTTAATTTGAAATTAAGGATATGGAATTCCTTTTAACTTAAGATTTGAATGTTAAGAATTGAATTTGTAACTTAAAATTGTTTAAGAATTAGTTTCAAAGTTGGAAGATAAAATTGGGCAATATATTGAATTTTGAAGATAAAATTTCTTTGAACCTTTAAATTGAACTTTAAATTAAGTTAAGTAGTGATAATTTAAAATGGAATTTTGGAATTTGGATTCAGAATTAAATGGTTTAAAGATTTAAGTTGTTCAATTAAAAATAAAGGTTGATTTGATTTAAAAATAAGGGTTAATTTGACTTAAGGAATTAAATCAACATTTAAAATGTTTAACACAAATTTATATAGTTCGAGATAGTTTTAAATTGAGATTTGAATAGAATTAGTTCAAATTGAATTTGATTTGAATTAATTATAATTGTGATTGAAGATGTATAAGTTTAAAAATTCAAATGGTAAATTAGAATTGAAATAATTTGAAATTGAAGCTGGTTCAATTTGAAATTAATCCAAATTGATTTGAAATAATTTGGAATTATGATTAAAAGTTGAATAAGTTTAAAAATCAAATGGAATTTGATTTGAATTTGGAAAGGAATTAATGTTAATTCAACTTGAATTGGGATTAAATCAATTTCAATGGAAATTGAAGTATTGAGTCAATTTAAATGGAAGTGGAAATTAAAATTGAATTGATGGGAAAATAATTGGAAATGGAGATTGGGAAATTAAACAGTTTGGCTTTGGATTATTTTCAAAATAAATTGTTTTAATACAAATAAATTTTTCCAAACTATTTACTATACAATCTTTCTTCTTAAACCCCAAACTATCTTATACTTATTTTACAATTATTTTGGAACTATTTAACTATTTTGAAACTGTCTTATAAACTCATTACTGTTTTTCAGTTACCTATATCTAATCACTATTTTAAAAAAACTATTTTGCAATTATCTAACTATTTTATACCTACTTAACTATTTTACAGCTATTTTACAAACTAATAACTATTTTTCAACTTCTTATCTATTTTAAACCTTTTCAAGCTATTTTTAAATTTAAATAGGTCAGAGTTCAAACTGTTTGCAATTGAAGTAATAACTCAATTGGAAATGGAAGCAATTGAGAATAAGTGAATGGAATTAAAGGAAATGTGAATAGAAAAGAGAATTGATTTGGCTAATAACCAATAAAGATAAATACGTAGGATATACGTATATTATTCTATTCGCATAGTGATTTGATCCAGATTCGAACACAGAATTTTGAGATAGTATTATCGATCCGAGTTAGGATTTTTCGCTCGATTTTCGACGGCGAACCTGGATATGGATTGTTGATTGGTTCTGGATATTCTCTATCATAGTTGTGACTATGCAAGGAGAATGACGGTTTCTGATCAGGAAACCAGATCTGAGTCCGCACTAGGAAGCCGGGTGGAAAATACTAGTTCGGAAGTGAAATTGTGTGATCGATTGAGCGATCAAATTGATATAGCGTACGGATGATATGTGTACATCGTACGGGTTTGAATGAAATTGGCATTTAAAATTTGAGGATAAGAAATTTGAAATGGTTTTCGAAAATGAAAGGTATATTATGTGAAATATAATGGAATTGGGTATTTCTTTGGTTGAAATTTACTTTATGGAGGTATGTAAATGGTAAATAACTTTATAAAGAAATCAAACTTGAATATTTGATTTGACAATAAATAAAGTTATATTTTGTAATATGATAAACTTCCCTTATTGAATCTAGCCAGAATAAAAAGGGTTTTGAAATATTTGAAGTTTAAAAGAGGTTTTATACAAGTTTGAAATGATCCAAAGATTTTCGAAGTTATATATATCTATATATATATATAAAGGATCTTATGAGAATGATTTTGGAAAAGGTTTTGGGAACCTATGAATTTGGGAAAGGCTTTTGATTTTTGGGAAAATCAATTTTGGATTTTGAAAAGCCTAGTTTGAGAATTATCGATTTTGGTAATCGATTTTGTGTAAAGGAGATTTTGATAAATCATAAAGGGTATGATTTGAAGATACTATAAGTATATAGTATAAAGTGTTTTGAGAATAGCTCTGGGGAAAAAGGCGCTTCCTTGAAATGAACTTCTCAGGAGTACCACGGGGTGGTACTGCCTTGAACCCCAAGGGGGGTTTCTAAAGTTAATCCTGTGAGGAGTCCGGAATAAACTAGTTCCTGAGGATTATTTGTGTAGCAAAAGTCGAGGGGCTGGTGCCCACAGGGGCATTTGAGTTATGCTGTGACGACAGTTTAACTCAATGTCACTACGATCTACTGCAGACCATAGCGAAAGTCGTGTGAGCCGCTGAGAGCCAACAGTCTATGTTTGATTTTATATCGGTAGACTGCGACACTATGGTAACATAGCGAAAGTCATGTGTGCCGCTGAGAGCCAACAGTCTGCGTTTGATTTTATATCGGTAGACTGCGACCTATGTAGAGTGGAGAAGTTTCATTTTGACAGCGAAATCGTGTGTGCCGCTGAGAGCCAACAGTTACATGGACTTTTGCTGCGACGGCAACGTAACCCTGGAATGTAACTGCGATCTGTTGTGGGTTCCATGCTGTCATCAGTTACATGGACTTTTGCTGCGATGGCAACGTAACCCGTGATGTAACTGTGACCATGGATGGGGGTGATGATTTCCAGAGCATTCTCACCAAAGATATTTCCTCAGTTTTCAAAACGGTTTTCTATATTTTCATAAATTATTTTCCAAGTATTTTCACTGGGTGTTGAAAACGAGTTTACCAAGTACTTATAGATTTTCAGTCCTACGCCTGATCAACGTATGACCGAATTTTTGTGAGAACGAGGATGGATTTGTTGAGACATCGAGTTATAAAAGTATTTTTATAAAAACTATTTTTGTAATACTATATAGATTTTAAAGTGTTTTAAAAAAATGATCAAAAGATAATTTATCTGATAATAAGTATTGAAAATTATGGCTTCGTTCCTTTTCGAGGACGAAAAGATTCATAGGGGGGAGGAATGTGATAACCGAGATTTTTGGACACCTGGTAATTGGATAATTAACCGGTTTATTCAATTGAACAAATAAAATTATGATAATAAAAGATATCTGGTTGTGTAAGTGAATTTGAAAATATGATAAAAAATTGGATTATAGATATTTGGATAAATATTTGATAATCTCCTAATATAATTACTTAAAATTTGACAAATTATTCTTTAAAAAATAATAATAATGATTGTTTATATATATGGATATAAGAAGATTTTAAATAGAAAAATTATTATTTTCAAACAAATTGAATTTGTGTTTGTTTAAGTAAATATATTTGTGTGAGTTGATTACAGTTTGGATTTTAAATTGTATTTGAATTTAGATATTGAATTTCAAAAGACAGATATACATCTTAAATATATTTTGGATTTTAAAATATATTATATAGGATTTTATTTAGGATATAGTTTGTTTTATATTATTATTTTTATGGATTTTATATATATATAAATTAAGAAATGTATATATTAATTAGGAAATTAAATATAAAAGTTTTTTTAAACCATTTAAAAAGTAATTAACTCATGCATAATAACTAATGTAAGCTAAGGATTACATGAAATTACAAGTGTAACTAATTTGATCATACAATTTAACAAGTGTCATGATATTCATTTTCTTTTCATTTTTAATAAAAGATAAAATTTGGCTATATATACCTCTACCTCTACTCTCTCTTTTCTTTTCTATCTTCTATTTTCAAAACTAAACAGAGAAAACTAAAAGCTGTAAACTAACCAGAGGAAATTTCAAACAACAATCTACATCTGCAAATTTAAACCTAAAGCTAAAGCAAGGATCAACTCACCCTAATCAAGTAAATTCAAGTTCAGATTCAAGTACACAACAAATCATTTCAAAATCAAGAGCAGACTTCATTTTCAATTCAAAAACCTGAGCACTATTCTCTGTTCTTAAGTTAAGCAGGTGAGTAAACACTCTTTTCAAAACTAAATTCTGGTATATACTTAAATGTATTGGTGAAGTAATGTTATAGATGTGATTGTATATATGAATGTGAATATGGATCTGCATGTCTCTGAATATAGTTAATATCTCTGTTCTTAGTTACAGACAAAAACTAAATCAAAGAAAATCAATATCTCCCTATATAAATACTTTTATGTTATGATCATTGAAGGAAATTTGTTAGTAATTGTCAGATTTGTTTTTTTTAAATAGTTTCAAGTATACACATGAAGTAATTATGTCAAAAATTAAAGTGTACAGTGGTAAATCGATTTGAATCAAAAATCAAAGTAGATAAATCTCAAGTTTAACTTATATGATTTGAATCGATTTTGGAAACGATGATTTTTAAGAGTAAAATCTAGATTTTTAAACATGTATTGATTGAGTAATTTGGGGTTGAACGGGAACTGAGATTTCACCAATTTCTGGCGATTGGTGAACCTGGGGTGTTCGAGGTTGTGCCTGAAGGTGGCTGGAAGGGAGGAGGTCACGGGAAAAATGGTTGGAGTGTCCAACGATCATCGCGGCGGCGATACAGGGGCGTTGTAGGGTTTAATGTTCTGATGGGTTAGTCGATGTTCTCGTGACATTTGCGGTGACGAGACAACATCGGAGTTGATTGGCCATATGGGAATTGAAGTAGGGGTCATCGGCGAGGCTGTGGATAAGAAGATGTGAACTTCGGTGATCGGAATTGTGTGGCGCTAGGAGGAATAGGTGATCGAGTTTTGCCTGATGGGTTCGGGTGTGTTCGATTTTGTTTTACGGGGAGACTCGTGGTTCTGGGTGATCGTTCGTGATGAGATGGACGTCGTAGACTGGTGGAAGGTCACGGTGACGATCGTAGTAGTGGCGTCCAGTCGTGCACGTGCACGCGTGATAATGGGTATCTGGTGTTATTTGAAGATTTGAGGAAGATGAGTTTTTCATCGGGTCGAACTCGGGGAAATGATGGTTTTGCTCGAAGCATGTTGGTTAACTCGAAGTAGGGCTCGAGAAAATCAGTAATGGGCCGGGTTTTGTTCGCTTGTCTCGGGCTAGTTGAGTTAAGCTACCAGATTTTTAAATTATTACAGATTTCAAAATTTTATGTAAATTGTTGACTAATTTATAAACAAAAAGAGATGGCAAATATTTAAAATAAGTTTCAAAAACAAAGATATTGATCAACTTTAAAACAAATTTTCAAAATATAGAGACTATAAGTGCAAATTTGTTTTGAAATTAAATTATCTTGATTTGAATAATTAAATATTAGGTGATTATTTAATTTAATCTCAAATTGTTTTCAAAAGTAATTATTCCAAATTTATTAAGTTAAAAGTGTTTTTATCTATATAACTTTTGTTTTAAAGTTTATAAACTTAATTTTTGTAATTAAGTGAATAATTGAGAAAATGAAATGTTTTATAATCCTTAATCTAACTTAAAGATTTTAAGTTAATTAATGTATTGATGATGATTTATTTCCAAAGGTTATTAAATAAGGATTAAATAATAAAGATAAATGGTTTATCTTTTAATTGATTAAATCTTAAGTAATTAAAGATTGATTAAGGTTAATTAACTTCATAATTAAGGTTTGGTAGTTAATGAAGTAATTAAGGATTAATTAATTAATTAAATTAATGATTAAGGATTAATAAATTAATAATTAAGGGTTAAAAGTTAATTAATTAAAGGTTAATTAATTTGTTATTAAGTATTAGTTAATTAAGTAATTAGAGATTAATCAATTGGTAATTAAGGATTGATTAAATTGTAATAAATAATTAATTAATTTGAAATTAAGTTTTATTAATTAATAATTAAGATTTATTAATTAATAGTTAAAGAATAATTAATCTGTAATTAAAGATTAATTAATGAGCTTATAAGGTAATTAAGGGGTGATTAATTAATTAAAGGATTGTAATTAATTATGATTAAGCAGGGAATTGGTGATTAATTCTTAAGTAACTAATTTAATTTGAATTAATTAAATAAATTTTAATATGGATTAATAATTCATATTTTTGGATTATATTTAATGCCTTGAATTGATTGATATCTCTGATATGAAAAGTTTTGTGATATGATATGTTTGGGCTGAACAGTGAAAATGTGATTATCTATTAATGATGGAATACTAGGTAAAAGTGACATCCTGCATTTAAAGTTTGAATTGTATTACATTTGAATAACTTGGGTTAAGATGACATTTGAATTCGAAGAGACCGGGATCGGATATCAGTGATATCCGGAACCACTTCGATTTGAAATCTTCCATAATTCTTTATAGATTGATATGTGAAATCAATAGGCAGGTTTGGGATAATATGGACCATTTAAACTAAGTTGGATACTTAGATATTTTTTTGTGAAAATAAGTATTGACTATATAAGTTGGTTACTTATAGTAAAGTACGAGTTACCCCGGGTTTTAAATAAGTTCTATAAATTGGAATTTCTTGTTAGATGGGTTTACTCACGCTGGTTTCCAGCCTGACCCGGGTGTTACTTTGATGTAATGCTCGGGTCAGACCGAGTATTACAGATTTTCAGGTAAGGACGTTTGGGAGTTCAGGAGACGAGCTGGATGGCAGGAACGTATGGAGTGTTTCTACTGTGTTATATTATTGTATATCTGAGGCTTGATAATTATGTATATCCAGTGTCTGTATAAATATGTAACTCTGATGTATTAAAATGAAATCGACAGATTTAATATTGTTTTGTAAAACTGTTATCATTTATTATTATATTTTATCCGCTGCGAATGTGAGATGTTGATGTTTCTGATTCTTCTTCTTCTGTTTCTTTCTTCTATCTCTTTCTTTTTCTTCTAACTATCTGGAAATTTCGGGTTCGAAATTTCCGGGTCGTTACATCAATACTTTATGTCTCCTTTAAAATCCATTTTTGAAATATTTCTATTCATAAATACTTTCAAATAGTACTATTATTATTTTCCCAAAACTTTTGAAAACAATTTTCAAAACATATAGATTTAAGTTCTCAAATTATCAATTTTAAATCCTTTTTTATTTATAAACTACATTTATATAATTTCACTTTCTAATATAAAATCATTTTACGAATGTATATCTTTGTTTGGATTATAATAAATAAATTTTATTTAAATTAAATTTTAGTCCAGCATTATCACCAAATGCCTTATAGTCAAACTATGAAACTTAATTCATAAGGTGTTTGTATTCAATTTAATCAAACAACAGATGCTCATAAACCGACCAAGCATAAATAATCAATCAAAAAACAATAGTCAATGCTCCTAAACTAGACGAGCACAACTATTTAAACAATAAATGATAATAATTGAATTTTATCATTTCCTAATAAACAAACACATCATAAATAACCATATCAATTTACGAAAAGTATTACTTTATATATAAAATATAATCCTAGGTAAAATTATTTCATTTACCAATTTTCAAAAACAATACTATGTCGGTTTGCCTTATCCAAGTGTTTAGAAATCCCTATTCATACTGTGGCATCCTACATCTCGACCAGAATTCATAAACCACTCAGCAGACCTATCAACACAATATAAGACATTTTTATAGCACTAACGAATATGCGTCCTTATATATAATACACTCAAACTCATTCTGCGATGTTACTAACTCTATCTCTAATGAGTCTACCCCACCAAGGCATAGGTGTTCACTTAACCTAAGCTCCGATACCAAGTGTAATGACCTACCTTTTCGACCCTTAAAAATCCACACTAATACACATCCATGGTATTCACGTGCTGAGCAACCAAGTGCCGGAAAGACCGATTGTTGAGGTGAAAGAAAAGAAAAGACAGAACAGAATCTCACATTAAGACGAGTAATATATATGTAACCTAAAAAAAGGATCAACACCCTTGATTGAGTGTGAAAGCACCGGCCCTATTCTTACAGAGCAATAATATAGAAAATAAATGTAAAAAGAGCATAAATAGTAAAGAGACAAGAAGATTTTTTAGTGGTTCAACTGTTAATGAAGCCTACGTCCACTTTATATCTTTCTATTAATAGACTGCTGTTACAAGTTGAATCGGATTACAATATGATTAAATCTTCTAAGTTAGATTAGGTCACGAGTACAAGTGTTCACTGGAGAATCACAGTGAACCCCTAGATGACTATTGTGTGGGAGGAGAAGAGTAAAGAATAATCTTTGTAGAGTTCCAACTGCCAGTCCAAAAGATCATATTTATGTTATAGGTAGGAATGAATTTATAAGGGTTAAAGAGCTATTAGGCTAGGCCGCTTTGCTAGAGACCTAAACACGACAATACGAAAGTGCTCTGAAAGTTTCACAGTGACCTAACTTGATATGATGGATCGCTAGCGATCCATAGGGCATGGATCGCTAGCGATCCATGCAGTTAGACTTTTCTTAGATCGTTTCACTTGGGATATGTTCCTTTCATTATATAGATGCTCTCCATGTAATTTGATAACCAGTTGCCTTGTTTTGATGGTGATTCGTATACATATTGCATCGAACCATGATTGGAATCAACTGAATGCTCACTTCTTGAACTAACTTGCTTGGAATATCATGAAACCTAGTAGACATCCCTAGGAAAGATGTTGTATCATAATGCAAGAAGATTGGAGGACCCATGAGCAAGCATTATGGATCGCTAGCGATCCATCGCCTTAACTTGTTGAGGCCATCATGTTGATTTCTGATGTGAATTTTCGTTGCTC
Organism: Allium fistulosum; assembly: GCA_030737815.1. Classification (NCBI taxonomy): domain Eukaryota; kingdom Viridiplantae; phylum Streptophyta; class Magnoliopsida; order Asparagales; family Amaryllidaceae; genus Allium; species Allium fistulosum. The sequence goes on along the minus strand of CM060907.1, from coordinate 1,044,503,051 downwards.
ATAACAATGAATCAATTTTGTCCTCACAACTTTCCAGATGCTTACAAATAACACATTGATCATACTTAGCAAGTTTGGAGAAAATTGATTGCAATTTGATGGATCGCTAGCGATCCAAGGACTTAGAATAATTTTTTCAGAGTAACTTCCTACTTAACCTTGTTCGGCTTGACCTTTCTCTTTCTATTCTTTCCCTTGCGAACCGAGCTATCTTCCTTTATGAACCGATCTAATCTTTCAACCAAACCCTACCTCGCTTACGCCACCACCTTCATCGATCTTCACCATTGTAGCTTTCTGCCTTTGACCCTACCTGCCATCACCATCACCTTGAGCTAGCCCTTAGTTCCTGAATCGACACCTATTTGGATCGCCGCCGATGTTATTCACCTAGATTGTCGCCGACCTTATTCACCTTGAATCGCCAATAACTTGAGATTGACCGTATTTGCCTTATGACTTGAGGTGGGTTACGTGGATTTTGGCATTTATTTAGCGATTTGGTGATGAAGTTGTGTTGACGACGGATGCATTGGAGAATTCGAGTTGATTGCGATTTTGTGGAAGAAGATAGTAAATTAAGTCTTGAATTCTTTACGGAATGAAGCCCGGGTTTTGCCCTGATGCTTGACATGTTTTGCTATCTTCATCCACAGAGTCAGAATTAACTCGCATCGAGTTACACCGTTAATCCAGCATGACGTATTGCAGATTGATTTTGGTTTTTCAGAGAGGTGATAATAGCTTAGGGTAGCATCTCGTATGCAGCTCATGTAGTTATCACTTTCCAGAAAACTGAAATCGACTTATGCTGAGAATTCTCGACTCAATTCGAACCCAGTTATCTACAGTTGCTAACCTTGGATTGATCCTGCCATTGCATTGTCGATGTATCTGGAATATGAGGATTCGTTATCGATCATTGATCAATAACGGGTTAGTGTAGGAGAAATAACTTTAATAAATGATACGAAAAGTTCTTTTCTTTCTTCGCTGCGAGTGAACTATCTACACAGTATAGGGCGTTTGTAGTGTTCAGGACACCGAGCCCATCCCACATAGATAACACACTGCACTTTTCCCAGTCGACGCTTGAAATCCGATGTGTCGGAATAAATTGAGATTTTTTTGGAATTCAAGTGTTAAGCATGGGGGGACTTTTAGTTATAAATAGAATTACCTGACCATGATAGATACAAGTTCTGTTGTATAGAATGAAGCACCCGTCATCCTATCGTAAAGCCAGTGGAGGAAGTCTGGCACTCTCAGAAGCTAAAACGACACTAGTTATGCCATCACACACGATTTCAGTAGCGCCTACTTCTTCAGCACCGCCAGCTGAATACAGTCAATTGGTTCCAGTTGGTCTAGTTGTAGATCGAACTCCTCCAAATTTTAGAGTTCTACTCAACCCTTTGAAGAGAGCTTCCTCCGTAATCTCTGCAAAAGTTCTACATATCATTTGTTTACAGCATGGCATTCCGGATGATGACGTACGCCTTTCATCGAAAACGCGTTTGCACATATGCCACCTTCGGGGTACACTACTTGCCACGATACATGTGCTTGAATGGAGCGGTGCCCCCCTTTAATCACCTCTTGGGAGAGACTCTTCTGAACTTGGGAATTACTCCATTTCAAATTCACCCCAATGGATACGTGATTTTGACTTGTCTCCATGTTTTTTTATGCAGACATTAACACCCCAAGAATTAATGAGTTGAGATATTTCCTCTCCTTCGAGAAGAGAGACGAATGTCCATCCCTTGTGATCATCGAGGCTCAAAGAAATTCGTGTTGCAGCTTCAAAGAAACCTGTCCCAATTCAAGACCTAATATTTTTTCGTTAGGTGTCCTGAGCGATTTAGTCGTCTTTGGACGATAGGGTGTAAGTCTTCTCTTTTACTCTTTGAGATTTAATATGATGATGCAGGATTCTTAATAGACTGAATACTCCTTGCAGTTATTCTGAGGCCAAACAAAGATCAATCACTTCCCTCTTCCGTACTCTGAAGGTCGTAGACATTAAAGAGAGATCAGTCAAGTTTTTACTAACGAATGAGAATTTGCTTCGGTATGGGTTGTTGCATCCTGGGAGATCCGCCATAGCTATTGAAGTTCCATCTCCTTCCCGTTCTAGAATTCGAACATGCTCCACTTCTTCATCACAAGGCTCCAAAAGGCGATCTTCTAGAAGGAGAAGGTCCATCCGGCGGGTCAACTGATGAAATTCATGAAAGGGAAGAGGTGTTACGACCGGAGCTAGTTGTCCAATTAGGATGCCCCCGATCCTGGAAGAGGGGGAAGAGGAATTCAACCAGCGTGAGGGCAAGGCTACTATGATAACCGAAAAGGAGGAGGGTGAAATTGAGAATAGCAGCGGCTACGATTCCTCCTCAAATGACGAGGAATTTGATGCAAGTTCCAGTGAAGGAAACTTCGAATCATGGGACGAAACTCCGGGAATGAGTCATTTTCTCCCGGATTCGCCTCCCCAAGAGATTACTACTAAAAATGCTCCCCCAGCAACTGAATGACTTCATGGTTCCCCGCCTAAGGAAACCGATGTTAACTTTAGTGAATTGAGCAACATTTATGTAGACATCGATGTACTTATGGGAGATGATTTCAAGTTCGAGGAACTGTCTTCGTGCCTCGGTCATGCTATGTCTAGAGTTAACTAGAGTTAGCCTAACTCCTACTATAGTCACTTCCCGATCTAGTTTTTGAAGTCCTTTTAGGCTGCCTATGACACGTTACACATTTCACTAGGGTCACGTACACTTACATATGCATTATTTGAGTTCATTTTCTGTTGTTAAAGTTCTTCGTTCATTTCTTTTTTATCAGGTAACATAGAAGGCTATGGACTTTACGAGGACCTTAAACAATTCACTAACGCACTACACTGGTCAAGACAGACTTCAAGCCACCATCAGCCTCGAGAAACTGAGGAAGAGTGGAGAAGGAGGAAAGATTTGGAAGTCGAAGTTCGTCATCGGGATAATAGGGATCAAGGCAGAGTTTATAGGAGTGGTTATGAGAAGAGGAAAACTCACAATGATCGAGAAGAGTCATCCAAGAAATCGAAGATAGAGATCATGGTTCTCATCCTTTAGAGCACCAAGCATTTTCCCTATCTCCGGTCTCTATTGGAATTGAAGTCTCGACTTCTACTATTCAAGTTTCTCCATTAACACAAGCCCCGTCAACTCACATAGTGTCTAATTCTGGTTCTTCACATCCCCATAGGAGACCGGCTTATATTCTCCCATCCGGTCCACCTAAGCTTGAAGCTGTGCTTCCTAGATGGTTTCTGAAAAGAGATAAATTTAATCCTGACTTGTGCCCAATCCATAAAGGTTCTTATATGCCCCATCTCCAAGCGATTCAAAGCGATTTTGATCAAGCTAAAGGATGGGAGAAGTTATGCAAGCAACTAGCAGACACCAACCATAACAACTAACAATATATCCTTTCCTTCGAGTCGGAAAAGGATGATTATGAGAGGATGTTAACAAAACATGACGCCCGAATCGAGCAATTGACAAAAGAGAGGGACGTTGCACTCCGAGAGTGTAAGAGCAACACCGGCTTGCTGAAGGAATTGAGAGAGGCCCACACCAAAATTGAGATCATGTTTCGAGACGAAATCAAGAAGGCCAATGCAGATGGGGTTAAGCTGAAAAAGGAGCTTGAAGCCGTGACAAGATCGTCAAAGCTTAGAAGAAAATTATTGGTGGTCATGATGAAGTTGTTGAAGCTTATAAAAAGACAATTGCTGATTATGCAGGAAAGATATAATATATGACAAAACCATTTCTGATCAGACTCAAATGATTGCTTCGCTCCAGGATGAATCACGCAGCATAATGCTAAAAAGACCCAAGTTGAAGTTGAGAAGGCCACCATGACTGCGGACTACTTGGAGTTGCAGGATACTTTTGAAAGGAAAATGGAGAAGATGGATGACACCATCTTGAATTTCTACGTTAACTCTTTGCTGCATCAGGGCGACCTCAGCTATCTGGGCCCCAAATTCCCACGTACTCTTGCTATGGTTTGGGAAGAAGTTCTGGCCCATCTCTGAGAGAACGGGGATGTATACACCGAGCAAGAGTTGGAGGACGCATATCTCAACGAAGAGTCGAAGAAGGCTTTGGTAGAGAGTCGGGAGATTATTCGAATCGAGAGGGAACAGGAGGCTGATGTGCTGCTGCAACTACAACTACTAAAACGCCATCAAAGCCTTTCATTTTCGGGCCTGGCGAATCATCAAAGCAGACTCGTGATCAGCTAGGAACTATTCCAAGTTCAATCGGTACTGCTTTGTTGTATATCTCTTCAAAATCTATCTTGGAAGCATTGGGCGGTCCTGGAACTTCACCAATGATCGTGCAGCCATCCTAAGAAGGAGAAGGTGTGAAGTATGACGTTGAGATTCTCGACCACTCTTCTAATGCAGGTAACCTTCTTGTTTCTCCCGAGTTTGAGAATTTCCATCTCACGCCATTGGAACAAGATGAATTGAATGCTTTCATTTTTGATCTTATAGGTCCATCTTCTTTGCCCACTGAACTGCCAATTTCTTCGATCTGAGGGCCTTCTGCTATTTCGATTGCCTCGACGCTTGTTTCTGTAGGTGCTTCCATTGCCATACCTATGTCTGGCTCACAACTAGAGCTGGAGTCTCAGAAGATTGCTGCTTTGCACAGCCAAGACGACCCTTCTGTGTCTTTGGAAGGCGATTCGACAATAGCTGACACTCGAAAGCAGGTATACCAAGCTGGCCAGCTAAGTAAAATTGAACAACAGTTGGTGGCAGTTAAAAGGGAAAAAATTAAGGAGAGGAAATCTTTGACGAGCTCTCACAAGTCCTAGAAGCGCATAACCAAGGGGTTGTTCTACGAGGGGGTCGAAAAACAAGGAGGAGATGTTGGCACGGAGGCGATAATTGATGTTCCAGGCAGCGACCCAACTCCTGGCGGGGATTCTGAGAAGAAGAAGAAGCTATAGACGAAGAGTGGGAAGGGAAGTGGTGGAAATAAACATTGACAGGCTCGAGTAATAGTGGAGCCGAATATTGGGACATTCTAATTTGTTTGATATGTATTTTGTACAAGTGCAAAGTCTGCACTTATTACTTTTGTTGTTGTAGCATCTGTATTTTTCTTTTTGTTGGTCGATATTGTGTGGGTACGGCCCCCACATTTTGACTTTGTATAGAAAATATTATAAGGATTGAAAAGATTAATGTTTCAACTATCATCTCTTCTGTATTCTTCCTTATTTGTCATGTAATTAACTTACTTTTACATTACTTATGTATGCACGTAGCACGATTGCTTGTCATGCAATTTCTATACTTCACATGCCGTGTTTCTCGGTATGCGATGCCTTTATTTCTGCGATTTTATGCAATACGTTTCTACTTTTTTATGACTTTGATAACTAGATTCGTTGTGATTCCCAAAATTTGTTGTTTGGAGAAATAGGCCTATGGAGTAGTCTTCCTTCCAAGTAAATGTTGGTATGTGTGTGCCCCTTACTTTACAAGGTTGTTTTCTTTGAACACTTGACAAATAAATGGTCGATCCGAGCGATCCCTCGGATGTCTGTAGCCGAATCTACCTTACGGTTCCTATCTTTGGGAACTTGTGACTTGAGCGTCTCGACTCTGAGGATTTTATCGATCAGCATCGAAATTCTTTACTAATTTCTAGTTGTGCAATATTGTTGGACCCACGTTAGTTACTTTTGATAGTGGGAGTGGATTCTTGTTAGTCATGCAATAAACGAGTTTCCCGATATATTCGGGACAATACCTGGTACTTAAGTGTGTGCGGGGAATTTAGGAGTGTGCGGCTTACGGAATATGCGGCTTTTAAGAGTATGCGCGGCTTATGAATGCACGCCTTTTGAGTGTGTGTGTGTAACTTATGGGATGGGCGGATTTTGGGATCGATATGACCCGTCGATCCGGAACGGTTTGGAATTTCTCGACGTTACCAATCTTCGAGTAATGTGAGGAGTTCGTGTTTCGAGAGCATGGTTCCATGGCTAAAGAAGTAATGCATGGCTTATGAGGGTGCGCGGCTTTGATTGGGATTCCCGGTGTTGCCAGAGCAACACTGGTTCTTAGAAGGTAGGGATCGAGTTCCATCGATCCAACGGTTTGAGTCGATTTGCTTCTATCGAGTCGGCGGGTAGATGGGGCATACTTGAGTGTGGTTCCACTATCTCAAGCAGCGATTGGATGGTTTTGAGTCGATTTGACCCCGTCGACTCAGCAGGTTACTTTTGTGAACACAGTTTTATTGGTCCAGAAAGCAAAGCAATTTTATTAATAAAAGTTAGGCAAATTGTGCTTATTTACAATGCCTCCAGTATTCCGAGATGGCTTATTTGCGGGAAATAGGAAATACATAAGACGGTCTTAGATAAAGTAACGACGCAGCGATTCGTTATTCCAAGCTCAGGGTAAAAATATATTGTTTACTTGTTAAAATGGTAAAGAAAACCCTAAGAAGTTTTCATAAAAGTAAACGTTATTTCCCAAAATCAAGGAATTTAAAGCTATCATTATAGCGACTATTTTCTATAACTTTTCAAACATATATTTTGCTTTTCAAAACACTTATAGAATTGTATAAATGTAGCAAACAAGTAAAATCAAAATATGTTCCTAAAAGACCACTTTTCACAAATTAAAGTTAAGGGATTTCAAAGTATGTTTATAGCTATTATCGCTATACGGACAATTCCACATTCAATATCATTCAATTTGTTCAGATATATGATTCCCAAATTCAAACCACATTACTATGAAACACGTATTAGCATATGTACTAATCAACATGTCCATATTAAACAATCGAATGTACTTACTTTAAACTGCTATCTCAAATGTTTATAAGGCAACTACTTTAGCAAATTACATACTTTTTGAAACATATAATCAAGGGTCATAACTTTAAGTAGTTAGGGTATATTATCATTGTTTTTAGCAAGCAAAATTGCCAATTTATTAAAAAGCAATATTTACTAGTTTATAAATTTCTTTCAAAATGAGATAACTCACATTCATTTAATCCAAACCCTTCCAACTTCCTACCAACATTCAACTAAGCACCAAAACCAATCTTCCACCTCCTTAGCAGACGTGCATGACTGCCACACCCTCTCTAGCCCACGGCCAAACTGGGAAATCCCTTAAATGGGTATTGCCTTGGTGTATATATGGAGTTTGTGCTCCATTTTCTTCAAATTAAAGATGATAAAAGGTGTTATCTAGGTGTCCTATGACATGTACTAGAGTTTGGAAGAGAATGGAGATGTTTCGAATTATTTTTATTTATCAATTTTTGGTTCTTAGCTTCTTCTCGTACGAGCACGACACTTAATGCATGGGGTGGGACTGCTAAGTAGATAAACAAGTCTTCTCCATCTACTGGTTTGGACATGATTGGCGGGGTTTCCATATGTCGCACCAGCTCTTCGAACATAATTTGACAAGCTTGAGTCCATTCGAAATTCTTCTTTCCCTTCTTTAATGCGTCAAAGAATGATATACATTTATCGGTTGCTTTTGGGATGAACCGGCCTAGTGCTGCAACTTTTCCAAGAATTGAATCAACCTCTGGATTTTACAAGAATCAAGAGGTAATAACCACCTTTTATATTTTTTAATTTTTATTTTGATTTTGGGATTTCTAAGCCCGAAGGCCTATGGATTTTTGGCTATACTGGATTGAGAGAAGAGTGCAAAATCTGATGAATGAAATCTTTTAAGAAGATAATAAAGGGTAATTAAAGGCTAGAGGATTTTTGCCTTTCTCTAATTATTCTTTTGCCTTTTCAATCCTAAATTGAAAACACTTCCGCTCCTCCCCACTTGGTCTGCCATAAAAAAAGACAAGATGAGCCTAAAAGTTTCCTATTTGCAACCAAATTGGTCACAAACACCCGAGAATAGATTTGAGTAGTGAAATAAATGAAGATTTCAAATGAAAAATGAGGAATAACGCTATATATTGCAAGCAGGAATAGCAAAAAGTAAAAACAATAGGATTTATAGTGGTTCGACGTTGATTGCCTACGTCCACTCTGAATGCTCTCTTTATTGCTTTATCAATCACTTGATTACAGATACAATTCACAAAGAATAGCTTGAATACAAGTTAGAACAAAGAGAAACTGAGTATGAAAAATGGCAGAGTATTCCCTTGGTTGTCCGAAAGATCCCCCTAGAGTGGCCCCCTGCCCCTGTATTTATAAATGGAGGTAGCCTAAGTCCTAACATCTCAAAACTTGGACTCTCCTTGGTCACTTGGGCCTATCACAAGGAAAACTTAGCCCAATCCAGTTATGCCAATAATGCCGACCCAAGAGTGCCGACCCCATAATGCCGATCCAGGAATGCCGACCCCATCATAATGTGCCGACCACTCTCAAAGTACTACCTTACCATACATTTCTGTCGAACCCTTCATGTATGCCGACCTGATGGCCTTTTCACCTTATGCCGACCTGATGACCTCCGCACTCTATGCCGACCCGGTGACCTTCACACTCTATGCCAACCTGAACTATATCACGTGGAATACCGACCCGAGGTTTATTACATGCAATGCCGACCTAAGCACGTGATGCCGACCCGGTGAGTCCATATACACTATACCGACCCGAGATTCACTGTGTTTCATCCTTTGCCGATCTGAGCCCTACAATATGCTCCATGCCGACCCAAACACACCCTTCATGCTATGTCGACCTGAGCTCTATGACATGGAATGCCAACCCCATGGATACTAAATATTTCTCAACTCACCAACCATGAATGCCGACCCCTACTAATCATCATAATCTCGACATCCTATTTCATACACTTGTCGACTTTATTAACCCAGGGCTAGACATAGCTGCTTGGAAAACACACTCTGGTGATGTAGATGTCGTCTCGCGGCCAACCTTCCATCAACAATCAATTCCGATCTCTGTAATTACCTTTGTGTAGCCGGGCTAAGGCACCGGGTAACATTTGCCCCCCCACCAAAGTGTGTCTTGTGAAAAACACGACGCGCTTTGAATCGGTGAAAAATCCATATTTCCATAGGCAAGCTCGTTCAAGTCATTGGTTGATCGCTGTCCTTCACCAACCTTTGACAAAGTCTCATCCCATTTGAATGTGCAAGTCTAGTCATATAAAGCCCTTGGGCTTTCCTGGTTTAACTTTCAAAGGTTGAATTCATAAAAACCTTTTCAATCTCACAATCATCCACCATTTAAGCATATCCTCTTTTCCCTTTCATTATTTAAACGCACATTATTATTCTACTATTTTATTTTATTTTTTTATTGTTATATATATATATATATATATATTTTTAAGAGGGGTCGGCATTTGGTATGCCGATCCCTCGACGAATTCACATAGGATGGGGTCGGCATATGCAATGGCCGACCCCTTCAAATATTGTGACCGGGTCTCTTAGAAGAGACCGGTTCACATTCCCAAATACTCTCACGTATAAAACTCAACATCCCCATCTTCTTCCCTTTTTACTTCCATTATCTCTAAGTTTCACTTTCTACCCAAACCACCAAGCTTCTCCTTTGTCCAACTATTGCCACCATAACAGAAAGCTCCCCTGCCCATAACAACTTCTAATCAATCCTCAATCTCGAATCCCAACGCTCACCCTATTCAACCCGAAACAGCCATATAGGCATGAATCCTTATTTCACTTTGAATTGATGGGTAGCGTCCTTCGAATTCGAGCTAATTTGCGAATCGCTTAAGCACATAGGGTTTCCATCGAGAAGCATGAGAGAGGAGGAGGAGAAAACGAGGGAGAAAGAGAGAGGAGGAGAGGCTGGAAGAAGAGACTTCGGCATGAGTCGGTGTTGGTTGGAGAGAGCTCGGTATAGGCTTAAGTGTTATGGCTGGGCGTGGGTTCGGCAGAGGAAGCATAGGAAACGGGGTCGGTGTAAGTTTAGGGATCGATGTGCATTATCTTAGAGGGTTCGGTGGTGACGGGGTAGGAAATGGGATCAGCATAGTTAGGACTAATGAGAGGGTTCGATGTAATGCGTGGAGTGTTTGGAGGGCTCGGTTTAGTCCAGGATTGGAGAGGAAGGGGTCGGCATAGGAGTTGGAGAAAGGGATCGGTATAGAGGAAGAAGGAGATGGGGTCGGTATTTTATGTAAAGAGGAGGGATCGGCTATGGGATAAGGTGCAGGAGTCGGCATAGACGGCTGGGATCGGTGTTGACGACTAAAACTATTCTAACTCGAGTTATCCAAACATATGACTGCATTTTTCCTTGCCCAAGCATAAAGTGACGAAGAATAACACGACTTAACATATACGAATCAATGGACTTAATTTGAACTAATAAATTCTCAATCCACTCAACATGAATTAGGTATAAAACAACAAACTCGGGCAACGAACTCCATAATTCAGAATGTCAACATTCGATCTTAAAGCTTTCATCACCAACCACCTTTCACGTTGTCCAAGACGGTCAGCGATGACGGTCTCTTCGGACGAAACCCTTGAGCTTGAATGTTTTACTTTCGTTTTTCTGGTCTTATACTGTTTGCATTCATTTCACATTCTATTGCACTATTTCACATACGACACGGGGGGACAAATTATTATTTCTAATATTGATTGTCTATTAAGTATAGCCAACGCAGATATCAAGTTACGCTAAGCGTTATCATGCGATGTCTTCGAGATCAGATAGGAAATCAAGCTCCGCTACTTTGTCCGACAAGCCTGAACCGAGCCAGCAAAGAGAAGTTGTAGAGACATTTGATCCACAGGGAGACCTTTTTCGATATCCCAGTTCTTCCTACAGATGTTGTAGATCCAGCTCCCGATGCAGTCGATGATGCCATAGTCTTGAATAATCCGGCTGATTCAATGGCTTCAAAAATCGGCAAAGTTTCTCTTTGTCGATTATTCTCCATGGGATTCCTTTCGAAGATGTCCTGGTCCCATCAAGGCAAGACATGCCTCATTTTCCCCCAGCTGGATATACCGCATGTAATAAGTTCATGTGCTGGGCCGGATGTGTGCCACCTTTCAACTCTTTCATTCGTGAAGTGTTGAAGTATATGGGAATCGCTCCCACTCAACTGCACCCTAACAGCCATGCCTTTATCCATGGTACTTTCCTTCTTTTTATGAATGTCCTATTCCATCTGCCAACTCCCGAGGACATCCGGTATATTTATAACTTCAAAATATGAACCAACGGTCCTTCGTACGTCTTCCTTGAGCCACTGCCCAAATGTCAAGTCCTAATGGGTACATGGAACAAGCTCTCTCTGTTCAAGCATGAATGGTTCTACGTGTGATGTCCTCTCGACTTCGCGAGAAGGTGGTTGGAAGGACGTAAGTACTATCCCCATCTCTGCCCTTAATTCAAGAACTCAAATCACGTCTTTTTTCTTAATCACATGAATTCTTTCAACTCTTTCAAGTGCTCGCTCTCGGTCCAAAGGCATTAGATATTCCAGGGTAGTTGTGGCTATCCATGATACTCTGTTGGAGGAAAGAGAGATCAAACTTCTCATCACTGATGAATTGCTCTCACTATTCGGGTTACTAGAGGATGGCTGCAGAATCAGTCTCCTAGGAAGTAGAGCGATCCCGAAGGTTATCGTCGAAAAAAGGAGATAACGAGACGACCCCATGGTTCCCCCTGCTGAGGGAATCCAAGAAGGCACCGAAGAAGGGGAGATAAAGGAAACGTGAGACGCAGGGCTAAAAATGAAGATGTAGGCCTTGGGCAAGCGCCAGTAGCCGATGCGCCACATACAAGCCAATCTCAACCTTCCCAGAAAATGAGAAAAAGTTTGGCGTATAGAATTAAGAAAAAGGAAATCGGGGTGACCCCAAAATTCATCATAACTCCAATCGAAAAGGTTTCAACTTCTCATCAAATGGAGAGCTCATTGAAGGGACTTTCTGACATCTCTATCCCGGGCGATTTGTTGAATTATGACTTCACTACCCTCGATGTCGAAGGGCTTAATTCTCCCGCAAGAAGCGACAAAGGCAGGCAGCCTCCCAATCAAGGAGAAAGAACTCCTATGAGTAAAACAAACGTCACTGGTCCATTGGAGGGATGCACTAGGACACACACAAGCACTTACACCCTACCGTTCACTTGCACTTTACTTTTGACATAACAACTACTAATATGTTCTCGTTTGATTCTTTTACAAGTGAAATGTCTTACTCATACGGTTTGGATCACCTCCGTGGCGCTTCTATCTTCCATCGTTCAAGTCGGGATTCCGAGTCCGGAAGACACCGAGAGAGAGATGAAGGATGGGAGAGAGATTATCATTTTCGACCATCATCCTCATCCTGCAAAAGGAAATCTCAAGGACACACTTCGCATCAAAGCGATCCCACTAATCCTCCTGCGCGCGGTGGAGATAAGCCCATACATCGAGGCTCTCAATCTGACGCTCCCCGCGATAAGCATTCCAGCTCCTCAAGCACTAGGCAGTCCCGTGAGCATTGTAAAAACGCCGATTTCATCGGAACAAATCCTCCCAGTTCCCGCTCACGACTCGACTACGACGGAGAAACTAGCCGAGCTTAAAGCTATCTTTCCAAAGATTTTCTTCGACGGGCTAAAATTCCTCCCAGCCATACACCCTATCGCTGGAACTGCAAAAGTTAACTCATTGGCTTGTGTGAACGATGTGTATGTATAGCACAAAGCATTCATTCATTTAGTCAAAAAATTCTATAGAACGCTAACACGAGATTGATCGCCTCAAGCTGGAGGCCATCCCTGACAAAGACACTCCAACATAGCAGCACTTTGGCTTTGGAAAAAGACTTCTTACAGAAGGAGAAAGATATTTTATCATGCCGCGTAGAGGAGTTGGAAAAACTGCTATCTCGGGAGAGGGAGGAGAAAGCCGAGGCACAAGAGGAGTCATAGAAATATTGTGAGGAGATCATTGAAACGAGAAACTTGAAAGCAAAACTCGACAAGCAACTCTCCCAGATTGAAGCATCGAAAGATGCTGCTCGCGCAGAGGGCAAGAAAGCAGTGCTCGTGGAAGCCGACTCCCGAATCAAGGCTGCGACTGAGTCCGGTAGGGAGGAGATTAAGTTCTTATTTGATCCACTCATTGCTGAATATAATGCAAGGGTTCTTCTCCACCGCGACTTAACTTTCTTGGGCGAAGGCTACCTTGAGTCGCTTGTCGAAGCTTGGGATGCTCTCATCAATATCAAAAAAAAGGAGCTGGGGGCGGCAGAGCTTGACGAAGGGGCACTTGTGTTGGAAGTGCTTCGAGGAAATGAGCCATCTGACTTGGCTGCCGCAAAGCTTCAATTTGGCAAAGCTCCCATACCGCCTAAGGAAAAAGAAGATATCGTCGGGTCATCTGGCACCGAGCCTCAGGGTCCTTCTCCCACTCAACTGGTTGGGGCTTCATCTTCTTAACCTCTCAAGCAATATGTGGTTATGACCTGAAGAAGCCTGACTCGGCATACACAAGTTATCTCCGATCATTGAAGGGAGTACTCCGATGACCACCAAAAGCCAATCGGATGCTGGTACTACCTTGAGCCTTTTCTAATATAAAAAGTTGTTGTTGTCGGCGAACAACGGTTGTAATCTAACATTTGTTTTTTATGAAACCTTATAGGTCGTCCTGTTCCCGAGTCAACTCCAAGGAGCAACGTCGCCACGGAGCAGGAGGGAAAAAATGTTGAGGCTCCAACTGTCGAAGATATTCCTGGGCCTGATGCTCAAGTGATTGGGGGCGCTAGATGAGGATAAACCTGAAGACCCATCACTTATAAAAGAGCACAATGATGTTATAGTTACGGGCGCTTCTGAGCACACCGCTAAATTCAACCTAAAGGAGCGGATTGAAAAATAGGAGAAGGCAAAGCTCGAAGTTAAGGGTGAGACTAATTTGGTGGAGGTTAATGATCCCCTTAGTAGGCCTTTACAATTCATTCCTCCTGGCGGGTCTACTCCCATTGCGGTTTCTCCTCCTTCTTCGAGTACCTCCTCTCAAGGCTGCAAGGGGTCTCAAAAGAGACGTTTGGCCAAGACAACTCCCGAAAAGCCGAAGAAAGAGAGAAAGGCGAAGAAATAGTTGGGGTCTTGTAATAGTTTACTTAGTTCAAATAAGTTGGACTTGTGTTGTTGTTTTTCCCACTTTCTTTTTCTTTTTAGTAGCACATGTACGGGCGTGGGCCCCGAACCTTTGGATGGGTTGTAAGGAATTTTTGGAACTGTAAATAAAAATTTTGTTCCTTAGCCGATCATCGAATAAATTACTATTCCAATAGTAGAGTAACTTTTTCCGCTCCAAATGTTTGTGATGATTTTTCCAGGTTTTGTTGATAATTTATTATCCTAATCTCAGAGCTCCTCTACAGACTTCATCGGAAGTTGCCATTGACTTTAAGCCGGAATCGTAAACAACGGTCATATTTCGTCGCTAACAGTTTGAGCATCTTCCGTCGATCTTAGGCCGGAGTTCGTGGGGTAGTAAACGGTTGAAAGTTCTCTTGTCTACCCGCAGGTTTGGACATTTGGCATTTTTCAGTCCGCCTCGTGGAATTAGGAACTTTTCTCACATCATTTATAATTTAGTCCACAATCAGGGAATTAGATATTTTTCCAAATCGTTTATACTCTAGCCCGCGCTCCGGGGACTCGGAGTACTCTAATCCACACTCCGGGGACTTAGAGATTTTTTTTCAAGTCGTTTATACTCTAGCCCGCGCTCGAGGACTCAGAGTACTCTATTCCGCGCTCCGGGGACTTAGAGATTTTTTTCATGTCATTTATACTCTAGTCCACGCTCCAAGGACTCAGAGTACTCTAATCTGCGCTCTGGAGACTTAGAGATTTTTTCAAGTCGTTTATACTCTAGTCCATTCTCCATGGACTCAAAGTACTCTAATCCACACTCCGAGGACTTAGAGATTTTTTCAATATAACTGATCAATTTTTAGTTCTATGTGTGTGTGTTCATACACCATAGATGTTAGTATTGATCAATCCCAAAACATAATTATCATAATATGAAACAACAGTAGTCCACAGAAAAGTAGCTCAAGCTTTTATTCGTCATAAAAAATAGGGACAGAATAATTTGTCTTATTACATATCAAAAACAAAATCGACACAAAGCAAATACTGAAAGCAACTATTATCGAAATGCAAAAGAGATAAACTAGGTAAAATAGCGACGCAGATTTTTGCTATTCCATGCTCTGGGAAGCGTTACACCATCAACAGTCGCTAGCTTGAAATTTCCTTCTCCATGCCTCCGTTCGATGACGTATGACCCTTCCCATGTAGGGTTCATGTGTGATGGGACCGGAAATATTCGCTTCAGGACAAGGTCGCCAACATCAAAGGTTCTTGGTTGGACTTTCATATTATAGTATCGGGCAACTCGGTGCCGATGTGCGACTGCTCTCCAATCAGCCTCTTCACGCTTTTCATCAATAAAGTCCAACGACTCCAGTAAGAGATCTTGATTTGTTCATGGATTGTAGTAAGTTACCCGATGGGAAGGGACTTTGAGTTCCACGGGTAAAATTGCTTCGGCCCTGTAGGCCAAGGAAAATGGGTTATGGCCAGTCGCCGACTTATGAGTGGTCATGTATGCCAAAAGTGTCATAGGAAGTTCGTCCACCCACTTGCCTCTAGTCTTTTCCAAACAGTTTTTCAAGATGGACTTTATTATCTTGTTTACAACTTCAACCTGTCCATTCGCTCGGGGGTGAGCGACTGCTGCAAACTTTTTCTCACAACAAAATTAATGAATTTTTTGGTTGTGATCATAGCTAATGGCTCTAATTCTTCCCACTTAGTGAGGTAGTCAACCGCGACAATTGCATATCTTGCACCACCTTTGGGAATTGGCAATGAGCCGACAATATCAATTCCCCATATCGCAAACGGCCATGGACTAACCATTTGCGTGATTTCTATCGGTGGCGCTCTTGGGACTTTCGCATATATATGTCATTTGTCACATCGTCTCATATAATCTACGGCGTCCCGATTCACGGTTGGCAAGTAGTACTCATAACGGAGTATCTTTTTAGCTAGCATCTGCCCTCCATTGTGGTCGCCACATTCTCCTTCATGGACTTCTTTCAAGACTCGCATTATCTCGTCATGGGCGATGCACCTAAGTAAAGGAACAGAGAATCCCTTTCGATACATAATCCCATCTCGCACAATATACCATGAGACCTTGCGAAGGACTTGCCGCTTTTCACTCCTTTTCTCAAGCAAGGTTCCACGCAACAAGTATTCTTTAAATGGGGGCATCCATGATTCCCTTTCGGTATCCGTTTCCGACACATGATTAACTTCCATCGCATTTATACTCAAGGTATGTAGGGTCTCGACTGGAACCAAGCCCATTTGTTATGCATCGCCAGTGCTTGCGAACTTTGCCAATGAGTCGGCTTCCCCGTTCTACTTGCGCAGGATATGCGAAATGTCATAGTATTCGAGGTCTGCCAACAACTCCTGAACTCGGGTAAGGTATGGGGCAAGTCATTGTCCCTTCACCTGGTAGTCCCCTCTAACTTGGTACACCACCAGCTGTGAGTCACAAAAGATTTCGATCAATTTCACCCCGAGCTCTTTAGCAAGCTTCAGTCCAGCAATCAACGCCTTATATTCGGCTTCATTGTTCGTAGTGGGGAAATCAAGCTTCAAAGCATAGCAGATCAATCGGTTCTCGGGGGTTACAAAGAAGACGCCAACTCTAGAACAATGATCATTGGATGCTCCATTGGTATATAGTTTCCATCGTATGGTAGGAACCACATCGCTTCCACTCGGCTCATCCTGCATAGTGAACTCTGCCATAAAATCCACCAATGCTTGTCCTTAGATAGCTCTTCGAGGCAGATAGGTGATATTGAGTTGGCTGAGCTCGATGTTCCATTTAAGCAACCTTCCAGATGCCTTGGGCCGTTGTAGAACTTGTCGCAAAGGTTGGCTGGTGTAGACGTTGATTGGATGTGCCTGGAAATACGGGTGAAGCTTGCGCGACACGTTCACCAAGCAGTACACCAACTTTTCTATCTTTGGGTAATTTCTTTCCACCTCCGTTAATCGTTTACTGACATAATACACCAGTCTCTGGATTCGGTCCTCCTCACGAATCAAAGCGGCACTTATGGCGTGCGACGATATAGCTAGATAAATATACAGCTCCTAATGGTCTACGTGCTTCGACAAAACATAGGGTCTCTCTAGATGATTCACCAAAGCTTGGAATGCGCCTTCACATTCTTGCATCCATTCTAAATTCCTCTTCCCTTACTTATCAACTCGATGAAAAGAATGCACTTATCGGTTGCCCTGGAGATAAATCGACTCAAAGCAGCGACCTTCCCGTTAAGGCTCTGTACTTGCTTAATAGTTCTAGGTGCTTGTATATCCCGAATGGCTTGAATCTTCTCTAGATTCACTTCGATTCCTCATGCGTTGACAATGAAGCCCAGAAACTTTCCTGATGCAACACCAAATGAGCATTTCAATGGGTTGATTTTCATGCTATAAAATCGAAGGATATCAAACATCTCCTCTAAGTCTCGAATGTGGTAGTTTGATTTCCATGACTTCACGAGCATATCATCCACATAGACTTCCATCGTCCTACCGATCTGATTTTTAAACATTTGGTTAACCAGACACTAATAGGTTGCTCCCGCATTCTTTAACCCGAACAACATCACTACATAATAGTATAATCCAACATCCGTGAAAAAACTGGTATGCTCCTGATCCGGGATGTGCATTGGGATTTGATTGTACCCCGAGTATGCATCCATAAACGATAGAATTCATGTCCTGTGGTCGAGTCAACCAGTTGATCGATTCTAGGCAAGGGAAAACTATACTTGAGGCATACCTTGTTCAAGTCCAAATAATCAACACATGTTCTCCATTTCCTATTTGCCTTCCTTACCAGTACAGGGTTAGATATCCATTCGGGATAGAGGGCGTCGCGAATAAACCCGTTGGCTTTAAGTTTATCCACCTCCTCCTTGAGAGCAATAGATCTCTCCGGGTCCATGACTCGTCTCTTTTGTTTTACAGGGACATACTTTGGATCAATATTCAGCATTTGGCTCACGATGGCAGGTGAGATCCCACACATATCAGAATGAGTCCAAGCGAATACATCAAGATTTGCTTGGAGAAAATCAGTAAGTTCCCTCATCATCGAAGGGCTGAGTTGTAATCCGATTTTCAACACTCGTGACGGATCGTCATGGCTGACCGTGATATCGATCGTCAGTTCAACCGGCGCTGCCTTGGCCTCCTTAGGTTCCTCCACATCGTCTCTCGGATCTATATCTCTATAAAACCGACTGTGGTGCCAAAGCCAAGGCTTAGGCGCTATATGTAAATCTTCAGTAACTTGGATGTGGACAGATTTGTCCACACTCTTTCCCTTTTATTTCCACTGGGCTTCTTTCAGCTCAGCCACATAACAAGCATGGCCAGTCACCTGATTGCCGTGCATAACACTGACTCCATTATCTGTAGGAAATTTCAAAGTCAAGCACCATGGGGCAAGAGCTTCCCTAAACTCAGCCAGGGCCGGATGGTCCAGAAAAACATTATACGGCGAATCAACATCCAAAAAAATGAATGGTAGGATCCGCACCCTCCTACGTTCACCTTCTCCCAGCTCAACTGGTAATTCAACAAAACCTACTGCTTCAGTAGCCACACCGTTGAAACCATGTATGCGGGCTTTTGATGGTTTCAAATCCTTAGCCTCCATTCTCATTTGATCATAAGCTTTCTTAAAGATGATGTTCATAGAACTTCCGCAATCAATCAATATCATTCTCACTAGCGCAGGTCCGATCATGGCATAGATAACCATCAGATCAATAGTAGGGGCCTCTACTCTATCGGCATCTCTACTTCTGAACACTATATCGTCCATCATCATACGCTGCTGCTTTGCTAGAGTTCCATCCTCCGTGTTCGAACAACATTCAAAGTCCACATGTCTCATCGAACTAGCATAACGCTCCATTTCCTGCCCGCTTCTGTCTGCATGATGCGCTCCAACAACTATTGTGTTTATTACCAACCACCCACCGGCCTGAGCGGGCTCATCGGGTCGGCGCGGAGCTTGTCCACGGCTGGGATCAGACGTTCCTTGTCTGCCATCCTACGGATCCTTGATAAACTGCTGCAACTTTTTCCAGCGAATTAATTTCTCAATGGCTTCATGAAGGTGCCTACACTCGTCAGTGTTGTGCATGTAAGACTCATAAAATCGATAATACTTCCCGGTTTTCTTCTGTTCTTCGGTCAATTTCTTCGGACGCGACTTCCTATACTGGAAAGTGTTACAAGTGGATAGGTAGATGTTCTATAAAGAGGCATTAAAGGGCGTATAGTTATTATAAGTAGGGATCTGTGGCTTCCACTTTTCGGACTCCCTCTTTCGATCGGAATTTCCTTCTCTACCCCCTTTCTACTGACCCGGCTTGTTTTGGACGTTGACCTGAACCTTTCCAAAGCTCTCCTCGGATTGTGTTACTGCAATGTTGCTTTGTACCGCTCCCCCGTTTGGTCCTGTAGCAGTGGTTCTTCTGGACAATCTGGCCTCCTCTTCTCTCATTAACTGGTGTGCCTTTGTGTAGAAACGCTCCAGCATGGCCGGCGGTTTTCTAGCTAGCCAATCACCAAACTCGAATTCAGGGTCAACCCCCCTTGTCATAGCCATAAGTATGGCGTGGTCATTTAGATTACTAACCTCGGTAGTAGTAACGTGAAACCTCTGTAAATAATCTTTCAGTGATTCACCTGGAGCCTGGATTACGCTGGATAGTGACATCACATCTTTGGGCGAGTAGCGTGAATCTGGAACTGCTCCACGAATCTTGTAGTCATCTCATCAAATCTCAAGATTGACCACGGGGGTAATCTTGTGAACCACATTGTAGCAATCCTAGATAGAGTTATAGGGAAGCATCTGCATTTGGTTGCGTCATTCGCTCTAGCCGATTCCATCAACCATTCATACCTTATAACGTGCTGTCGGGGCCCAGTCTTTCCTTCGTAAGCGGACATCATAGGCATGTTAAACCTCTGGGGGTATTCAGCCTATAAAATGTTATTGGTAAACGAAGTATGACTCCTAGAGACTCCCCAATCATCGTTAGTCAAGCCCTGGTTTTCCCTCATCAGCTGCCTGACCATTGCGGATAAGTCGGAGTCTGGATAAGGGGTGCCAAGTCAGGCTCCATCCTGTGTAAATGTTCTGGTTGGTGTCTCCGGGGCATCTCATGCCCTCTTGGTCTATTATCCTCCAGTTCAGAGGATTCATTTCATTATCATTCTGGGGAGGTAATTGGTCGGCATTCAAGTGTGTTCCAACGCCTAAGTTCCCGGTTCCAGGGCAAGTATGACCCCCTCAAGCATAGTTGAGGAGCCATCCTCATGGTTGAGGGATCGGTACCGACCCCTAGGGAAGTTTCGGCACCGATCCGATTTTGTTGCCTGTGGTGGTCTACCCTATGTTGTTCCATTGCTCCAGCTCGTGTTATTTCAATTCTACGGTGCCTTCTCTTGTGGTGCCTATCGGATGAAGTTGAGCTGTCAGACTCCGAGTGTGAAGCAGGACTTCCTTGGGCATTTTGACTCTGTTGTTGAGCAATCTAGTTCATCAAATTGGTATTTGCCTGGATTTGCTTGTTTAGCTGTCTCCAGCTTTCCATTAGCTCCCTCATCAGGTCATTGAATTCAGCCCTGGTAATGGAATCAGCAGGATTCCGGGCTGCAACGGGTTCCACGTTCGCATTAGCTAGCTGGTAGCTTAGCCCTCCTTGTTGGACACTAGCAGTTTCATTGGCATCAACATTATGGGAGGTGGATCTGGTGTGCCTTTCCATCTTAGAGTCTTTTGCTTAGATCTCGGAAAATCTGAAAAGTAACTGCAAACTTTTGAGAACGAACTTGGATCTCCTTTGGGGGATTTCTTCAATCCAGTAGCAATAAAGGTGATCCTAATAGCCCGAGAATCGAGCTCTCAGTGAAAGCACCAAAATGTTTGCAACCAAATTGGTCACAAACACCCGAGAATAGATTTAACTAGTGAAATAAATAAAGAAATCAAATGGAAAATGAGGAATAACACTATATATTGCAAGCAGGAACAACAAAACGTAAAAACAATAGGATTTATAGTTGTTCGGCGTTGATTGCCTACGTCCACTCTGAATGCTCTCTTTATTGCTTTATCAATCACTTGATTACAGATACAATTCACAAGAAATAGCATGAATACAAGTTAGAACAAAGAGAAACTGTATGAAAAATGGCAGAGTATTCCCTTGGTTGTCCAAAAGATCCCCCTAGAGTGGCCCCCTGCCTTTGTATTTATAAATGGATGTAGCCTGACATCTCAAAGCTTGGACTCTCCCTCGGTCACTTAGGCCCATCACAAGGAAAACTTAGCCCAATCTTGCTATGCCAATAATGGCGACCGAAGAGTACCGACCCCAAAATGCCGAACCAGGAATGCCGACCCTATCATAATGTGCCGACCACTCCCAAAGTACCACCTTACCACACGTTTCTACAGAACCCTTCATGTATGCCGACCTGATGGCCTTTGCACCTTATGCCGACCCGGTGACCTCTGCACTCTATGCCGACCCGGTGACCTTCACACTCTATGCCGACCGAAATCTATCATGTGGAATACCGACCCGAGGTTTATTACATGCAATGCCAACCTGAGCACGCGATGTCGATCCGGTGAGTCCATATACACTATGCCGACCCGAGATGCACTGTGTTTCATCCTTTGCCGAGCCAAGCCCTACAATACGCTCCATGACGACCCAAACACACCCTTCATGCTATGCCGATCCGAGCTATATTACATGGAATGCCGACCCCATGGATACCAAATATTTCTCAACTCATCAATCATGAATGCCGACCCCATGGATACCAAATATTTCTCAACTCATCAATCACGAATGTCGACCCCTACTAAACATCATAATTTTGACATCCTGTTTCATCCACTTGTCAACTTTATTAACCCAGGGCTAGCATAGCTGCTTGGAAAACACACTCTGGTGATGTAGATGTCGTCTCGTGGCCATCCTTCCATCAATAGTCAATTCTGGTCTATGTAATTACCTTTGTATAGCCAGGCCAAGGCACCGGGTAACATTTCCCAAACCCATTTAGTATTTATTTCATTTAAATTCAATTTAAATATTTTATCAGTATCATATATCGATACGCTTATACTTAACTTTTATATATATGCATTTCTTTAAATACTAATGGTATTCAAATATAAAATGAAATTTAATAATCAATATTTTATAAATATAAATTAATTTACAACGATTATAAATTAACTAAACTGTGTGGTTTATTCGGAGTATTCATCATTTCGGTTGTGCAACTTAAAGGTGTAAATTCAATCAGTGGTTAATATTGAACAACTCGAATATTAACATTCACATATCACCTTAGCTAGTGATGTAACATTTTGCTGAATTTATTGCTTATACATCTTTGAGTAAAATCTAATTTTACTATTATAAGCGGTACCTAGTAGTAACGATTATTTGCCCAATTCTCTTCATCAAACTATATGACTTTAGGACTTATGGAATTTGGTTTTGGTCAAAATTCTAGTATCATCCACATTCGACTTGATTAGCCCAAATACAAAATCCTTGGTTTAATAATTATTATTAACCGTACAATTCTGCCCGAAGACTTTGACCATGAGTTGACTAAAGTTGGCCTTGATACAACCCCTTATAACCAAGGAACAAATTCTCTACTGAAGTTTCACTTGTAATGATTCAATTTAGACCAATTATATTTATTCAATGGACGCCATGCCATGACAAAACTATAATCAAAGTGGAGTTTCCATATTGAAGTTCAATGGTATTTTCAAGTCGAGAGAACTATATAATGTCGTCACTTCGAGACTCTTTGTTTAACCTTAGTTATATTAACCAATATAAAACTCTAGAGTGAGTCATTCATAATTATCCAATAGTTATCAGTACCTAACCCCTTGGTGCCCCTAGCAACCATGAGTAATGCATTACCCAACATTTAGAGAGCGTTACACACTCTAGTCTCAATGGATGAATCGATATCTTTTCTCGAAACATCATGACTAAGGTATTTAAAATAATATGTTGTTTTTGATGTGATAAATTTCCAATGACTATAACATATTGAAATTACTATTCCTACTTAATACACTTAAATTAAATACTTAATTAATATATCACAATATGACAAATATATAATAGAAAGAAAACACCTTTTATTATGAACAAGGCTGGTTATCAAACTAGATATATGTAACAAATTACATAATTTCCTATAGGGCATACCTCCAACTCTATCAATCTCCTACTTGCACTTGGGGTCAACTATGGGATCTTATTCCTACTCCATCGATCGGTTTTCTTAAAAATAATCGGGCTAGTCTCTTAATGAATAGGTATGCTATTTTTTTAATTACTTACTATGTCAATCAACTCTCCAACACTAATAAATTGCCTTTATCATGTGAAGCTTTTCAGAGTATTTTTTGACCTTTATTGAGTTCTAAGTAGTTTGTATCATGGCATTTTTATCATATACCCATGACATGGGGCTCTTAACATTTAGAATCACCCCTAGCTCAATTATAAATTTATGTATTAATTTGTACTCTTTTATTGTAGCGCTATTAAAGGCAATCCACTTAGCCTTCGGGTGAATCGGCCACTAATAATTGTTTGGATCTTTCCAACTTAAAATTCTTAACTTAAGATTGAACATGAATTTAGGGTAAACATACCATGATCAATATTGCTTATAAAGTTCGAGTCCGTGCACTCCTTCATAAGGAGTTCGTTGTTTATACAAACAATCCTCTAGTATTTTGTAAATACTCTAGAACACTCTAAATCATCATATATTAATCTTAATTCAGATTTGGTAACTGCTATATGTATTAAACATAAGAAAAAGCATTAAACTGTTAACAAAATTGAATGTACAATAATTTCTATTGCCAATGCATATGGAATCCATCTTACATGCTCCATATTAAACAATTTAATATGGTGTCTGTCTATATCATTTTAGGACATTTTCAACATCCTTATATACTGATTACAAAAGATGTCAATTTCAAATCCAATATTGAGAATTATACAACCAAACTAAATGATTTTAACATGGGTACATCGTTAGTAATCAGAAATTTGATGTTTACTTACAGTTTTAGAAATATTTTAATACCTTTATAGTTCTTTCTTGTAGACACACACTTCCTCTTCATTTAATTGGAAGTTAAACGATTTGATTCTCTATAAAAATACTTTTTTAACACCAATGCTGATTGAATTATACATTTGTATCATATCTTGGATCATATCCAACGACCCACTAAATCAGAATCGCTCTCACTGACTTCGAGACGCATTGGTTATTATATGCAAATAGCATATTCTAAGTCGTTGTTTAGAATTTACATTTCAACATACATATACAAAAAATCAAAATCATGTCATGTGATAATTTTGTGGGTAAAATCTGAGTTAACTTAAGTATGTTGAATGACGAATCTGGTATACTAATTTCAATAATTGAAACTTACGATGTCATCCTATAAATGTAGCTTATCATATTCATCTGCATTGGTCTGCTTCTCGATGATAATTTTGCAGTTGATGGATCATGTCCATTAGGGTACAACCATCGAAGCCATATTTTGATAATGTGTGGAATCCATACCGGATTTGCACATCGTGCTATATGGTAGAGTTAATACTCTTAATGGCCTAACAACAAAGGAAATTCTTTTCTCAATGTCAATAGGAAAATCATAGTCTCTCTTTAACGTGTGAGAGTTCTTATTAGACATTCTAATTAGTTATGTCCATTTAGGCTTGGTCAATTTCATTTCATCATTGGTAATCAAATTTACCTTTGGATCATATCCAAATCCATTTTAGTATCAATAATTTATAAAAGAAATTCCTTTATCATGAAGTTGATATTTCTTGAAATAATAATTGTTTCTCGGTGCAATTGAAAGGTATTTATAAACATTCTATGAAGATATATATATATATATATATATATATATATATATCTTCATATGTGTATAAAACTAATTTTGTTTTCGTGTTTATGAAACTTAAGTTCATAATATAATCGGTCAATCAATATTGATCGGTCCCAAACTTATTTAGGATGGTCCATATAAGATCCCTCATAAACAAGTATTATGTGCAGTCTCCCGACTGGCACAACCTGTTAACTCCTTAACCAAGGATATGTAGGGTTGTTTCATCAACTCTTATCTTGTGTGATTTTGTTTCAGATGAAATTAATTTAACCGTATATACTTACTCTTAAGTATACTTCCCTACAAAAAGAAGTTAACTTAACTTCACTCATCATCAATCATACTTTGTCTATAATAACCCACACCTTAGTGGACCCGAATTTTTGCTAAATCGAAAACCCAAGTCCACTAGAGTGATCGTTGGTGTTGGCATCCTGTAAAAAAAATTACATCAAAGACTATCAATAATAACTCATAGCAGAATAAATAAATATAATAAAGCATATATACATACTGACCAAGGCTGATACTTTTGGTATCTAGTACCCATGTCAGCACCCAGCATGCATAAGGAAATTCGTCCTTTCATCATTCCTTCTTGAGCCAGTACAAGTCCCTCTTATCATGTGAGTTATAATGAGGAGGGGGTCAGAACAACGTTCCGGTGACTAGTAAATTACATACTTTGTCCATAACACCAGTTTATGCCGATTGTTTTCCATTACGTGTTAGGTCTATTATTTATAACTTAGTCATTTTGACTTCGTATACGTGTATGATACGTTCAGTCTACTCAAGGTATATAATAACGACATACGTATATATATATATATATATAAGTACCAAAGTTCCTCCATGGACCAGATACGTTCCCCGCTAGTATCCGTAACTCTGCACCGTGTTGGGCATCCGCCAACAGTTTCCAAGCCAAATTGCCAGCACATACCAAGGAACCTGTTGTTAGTGCCTAATAATGGAATTACAACTAATTAGCCAAATTATAATTCGTCTTAGAGACTCATGTAGGGGTTATCTAGCCATGCCTCTTAACTACAAATTAACTAACAAATAACTTTGAGGTGGTGCATGTTCCATTCGGTACCTACTAGTAGGTGGTGTTGTCCATTTAAGCGTAACCGGAATCATTCTAATGACCGCTCCAGGACCGATAACGCTCTCGACCTATGCATAAAGCCCTACTCCTTGCATATATTGTACTAACCTTGCTAACATAGCGCCGTACTTATGCCCACTGTTCCATTTAGATTGCTTAATGCAATCAAGGAAATACCTACCTGATTACTTGGTACCTCTATAAGGATTGAAGTAGACCAATTTGGTTGTTTAAGACTTCAACCCGAGGTGAACCCCCTTTTACCTATTCCCTTCTCTTATATGCGAACATATATTCCTAGGGGTCCTACAGTTGGAGGTGTCTCACATCAGTACAATGTATACACAACCGTTGATAGCCCTTTATAGACGGCAGACTTTTGTTGTGCAATGGTACTGACCTCACATTCCAACCCTTACTAATGACTATGTCATTCATAGTTAATTTAAATTATTAACTAGATCTAATAATTCACACTCGCCAAAATGTGTACTTGAGACTATATAATTTTAGCTGTATAATTACCCTACCTCCTAAGTTCAATTATTAGTATTCAAACACTTTTACATGAACTTACTGCTTACTTCATTAATACCATTAAATGTCATTTACTACTTATTTCTAATTTAATAGATTAGATACTTTTTATTGTTTTATTTTCTCTTAATACCGTTAGATATATTATATTGTTCCTTTTTAACTAAAAGTTATACTACTTCGATTATTATAACTTTGCTAATTCCCTATTCTGTTGTCTTATTATTACTTTCATCGCTTGTCATTTATTTCCTAATGTATCTTAAAACACATATATTAAGTTAACAATGGAATTATTGTTATTATATATACTGTGGTTTTATATTTAGAGATTTCCATATTTTAATGCATTAAAACTATGTATTTTCAAAAGGTAATGTTAACACTGTAATTTCCCATAAATTACCTAAAAGAGGATTTGTGTTATGTTTGGAATTACAAAGAATTATCTTTTCTGTTATTATTGAAATAAACGGTATAAAATACGGTAAACATCCATATTTTGTACATCTCTTTCTTTTTGTCGTATTCCTTGTTATTTCAAATAATACATCTCCATATGTAACTATAAAGTTGGATAATTTATAGAAATTTACATTGCTACATACTTCATTCCAATAAATTAAAACATTACTTAAATCCCAGTTCAATTCATAACAATCTTCAATTCATGTTTAATTAATTATCATTCAATTTACGGAGTTTTATATCCTTCCCTTCTTAAAAGAATTTTGTCCTTGAAATTCCTTAAGGACTAAATCATGTAACATAATGTACAACCATTCAAAGCTATCCATTCAATTAGCGTGCAACCAATTTTTGCAGCTAATAGTGTACAAGTGCATGGTGTATCTTAACATATATGATATGCATGATGAATAATACTAAATCAGGGCCTCCTATTAAATCAAATTTTGAAAATATGATGCAAACAACCTATATATACTAATAATTTTATATGTATGCAAGTTTTCCAAAACCAAAATTCCTTTTTTACACAACAATTTTCCATATCCCTACTAATAGGGGTATGGTTCAACCAATGTCGCATTTAGTTTCTACCATGCAGCACATAGCACACTATTTCTAACATTCGAAAATTTTGAAAATCTAGTTTTTTAAACCTATATTGTTACGCTGGAAAAGGGTTTAGATGGAGAATTCTATATTTTCATCCTTCTCTTGTGTACATTCCACTATACCTTGGAACCCTCTCTTTTGCCCTGGATTCTTTTCCCACTTTTCCAGGTACAGTCCGTATAAGAAAATTTATATTTAAATTTTTATATTTTAAAACATGGTTATTTCAAAGCAAGTTTTTATTTCCCTATCAACAAGGTATGGATAAATAAATTCAAAAGCTAAAACAGCTTTTTCCCTCGTCATTAACTATATTTTACATACTTTCGCTTATGTTGAATAGTAAAATTCATATTTGCTAACCCATCCCATCGACTTTTGCTACGCTAAGCACGTGGTATTTCAAGTATAAAAAAATTTCTCTTTTCCATTCAAAATAATTTTTAATTGAATTTTTGAAATATTTGGGAAAATATAAAATCATTTTTAAAACCTTTTACAAATGTATTTCATATTTTAAGAATTAAAAATTTGTAAACAAAATTTTTAAAAGTATTTGTTTTTAACATTTCAAAACAAACTAAGCCACATCCCACGCAATTAGAATTTAACCAGCGAGTTAACATCTATGATTAACCTTAGCTTATTACACAGTAAATATTCAAAATTTGGAAAACATTTTCTTTTATTTTAGAACAACAATCAGCATGCAAGTACATTTATAAATTTTAGCTTTTAAGGCATAGGATAGTGACCCGTGGTTTCGCAACAACCTATCCCTGTCCTTCTCTTGCTAAAATTTATCTTCCTAAATTTTTTATACTTTTGGGACTTAACTTTATTTACTTTTAGTAGCTAATTTAAATAAATTTCTAAATTTATTTTATAAACTTCCAGTCTTAATTTGCTAGTTAAGTGTCTTTATGAGATTTTCTTGTTTATAATATTTTCCAATCGGTATAGCAGTCAGTCCATAGAATCAATACAGTAATAAAAAGGAACATTTCTCATAAAATATCATATGCATTCTTATAAAAAATGAGAAAACTAATGCTTACAACCCAAAGCCCGAATGCTGGAAGCTGCCTTACAACATCAATTGGTGTTAGTGATGTTATGGCCCTATCACTCCTTACTCAATTAAGATGGACACTTCTAGTATGTCATTCTACTATAACCCACATGTCTTAACTTACTTCTTGGCTTTTAATAAATAAGGTTCATCCCTCACTGTTTGTACCAAAATTGGGCACAACACTCTTCGGAAGTCTTTGAAGAGATAAAGTGAAGAAATTAAATGTAAAAAGAGGATTTATCTAACAAAAACTCCAAATTTCAGAAATGAGAATAACTAAAATGCAGGGAGACATAATAATTTAGAGTGGTTCGACGTATTGCCTACGTCCACTATGAAGTAGTTTGCTTTATTGATCTTTCTTTGATGTTTACAATTGATTTCAATGAATTACAGCGAATAACAATGATTTGCAGCAGTGAAATTCGCTGGTAGCAGCAGCCTGTGCAGTTAATGCCCCACTATTACCCCGCTATAACCCTGCTATATCTCATAGCGGATTTCTACCGCTATGATTTTTTCATATAGCCCCAAATATAGCCTTTCCGCTCTAAGCCCCGCTATATCCCGTTATTCCCGCTATATTCTGCTATTTCCGCTATATCTTCTTTAAAATAAATGAATTGAAAAATGACATTTATACATTATAAAATTTATGAAATTAATTTATTTAATTGAATTTTTAATATATTTTCAGAAATGAAAATACTCTAATATTCTACTAAATTCAACTATGTTATATAACAGTTTTACGTTTATTTACAATATATTCGCACATGTTATTATTTAAAATTATTTATGTATTAATTATAATTCAATCGAATGTTAATTTTTCATTTAATTACCATTTATATATTTGTAAAAACATTAAGTATGAGTTTTATATGCTATTTTAGAGTCATCCGCTATATCCCGCTATATCCTTGCTGCATCCCCGCTATGACTTTTTGCACCTCCACCGCATTGAATCTGTCAAGCGCTTTAACTGCACAAGCAGTAGCAATGGAGTTCAGATCTGGATCTGGCGGAGTCTGGGCGTTGGAGACCTCAAAGAGGAAGAAGAACCACTTTTCTGTTGGCTTTGGGGGTCTATTTATAGGTGTAGGAGGCTGGTATTTCGCTCAGATCTCGAGAGACCCTCTCTGGCACGTGACCAGGCCCGCGCGCCCAAGCCCGTGAAGTTTCGGTCCGATCCATGATCGATACGAACAGATTTCGACTCGGTCAAGACTTGCTCCGATCGAGTTGAAATTTGGCAGGAACATTATTCATGTTGTACCTAAGCTGCTGTGAAAATTTGATAGCATTTGGACTTGTAGATCTCGAGATATGATCGATGCAAGTTGGAGTTTTTCCATCCGCGAGCGATACGAACGAATTTCGACTCGGTCAAGACTTGCTCCGATCGAGTCAAAATTTGGCAGGAACATTCTTCATGTTCTACTTAAGCTGCTGTGAAAATTTCATAGCATTTTGATGCAGCGCGAGATAGAAGTACCTCAAGACGCTTCTATAAGTCGTGTCGCCGCTCCAGCCTAGGTCGCTCCTCCTCCACCTCCTTAAGTCGCGAACGACATAACCAAGTCGCTGAAGTGAGTCGCGATACCCTAAGTCACGAGCAAACAGATCTATATGTCGCCTTTCCTAGGTCGCGGAGCCTAGATCGCGAACGACAGAAACCCTATGTCGTAGGTCGCGAGTCGCGAATTTCCAAATACTTAGGTCGCGAACAAGCTACTGGAATCATTAAGTCGCGCGAAGCTTAAGTCACTTCTTCCTTAGGTCGCAAAGTCTTATGTCGCCATTTCTTAAGTTGTTCCAGTATGCCGCTTTCCATAAGTCGCTCGTGTTATGTCACTCTAGTGTTAAGTCGCGTGATGTTTGTTGGTATTTTCTTAAGTCGTTTGCTGTATTTTGTTAAGTCGTTTGTATTTTGTTATGTCGTACTTGCTTAAGTCGTGTGTCTTGGTAAGTCGTTTGTACTATTGTAATGTATTTTTCTTAAGTCGTTTGAAATATTGTAACGTGTGTTGAGTTGTAAACTCCTATAAATAGGAGTGTGATGTCATTGTAAAAGTTAGTTTAATTTTAAAATAAAATTTGGTTTGTGCTTCTTGCCTCCATTAAAATTGGTAGTTGAGTGTTATCTCATATCTCCACCTTCGGCATTCGAGTGCGCTCGAATCAACGATTATTGAAGCCAATTCACGGAATCAAGTGCGCTTGATCAACGTTCGAAGAATTGTAGATCTTCTCTCACGGCATCGTGCGCGATCAACGTGTCGAAGATTGCTAGAATCCGGTATCTTCGTGATCAACGGATTTGGGCATTTGGGTATTCTTAAATTAACCGATTTATCATCGATTCATCGATTATTTTCGCTAATCGTGTGAGATCCTGGACGGATTCGATTTACATCGTCGAATTCGCTTCCTTGGCTGCATCATTTTGGTATCAGAGCTAGATCGCAAGAAGTTTGCATCATTTCGAGAATTTGAAGTTTGGAGATCGGATTTGCATTGTTGAGAAGTTTGGTGTTCATCGTGTATCATTTTCCGTGAAGTGTTCGTGTTAGCAGTGTGAAGTTTGAATTTTTGAAGATTTGTTTGAAGTTCAATCATGCCACCGAGACGAGCTCAACGTCATCGCAATGTTGATGCTTTGTATGGAAGAGAAGATGCTGAACAAATGGAGCAACGAATTAGTGATAAATTCAATGAGAAGTTTGATGAGGGAATTGGTCGATTAGAGAGAATGATGCTTGAAATGAATCAAAGTAGAAGAAGGGTTTCACCTGAATCGAGCCATGGGGGAAATAGAGTTTCACCACATTCAGATCGGGAGAGAAGAGAAGATCATGATCGTAGAAATGTTGACGATCGTGATAGGAATGTTGATGATCGTGATCGTAGGAATGTGTTAGGAAATCAAATTCATGGTTTTAATGACAACAACTATACAATGAAAATCAAATGTGCATATATGTATATATACAAGAACTTTCTAGAGCAACATCACTAGAGAGACAAGAACAAGGCTCAAAGAACGTATCAAGAGGCTACAAGTCGATAGAATTGGAAAAGGAATTACACAGACACAGATACAGCAACATGCACACATTCAGACGTCTGAATGCACTAGCCAGATGTCTGAATGATTCCTCTGGTTCACAACTCAGAAGAAAACAGACGTCTGATCCTGAACTCAGATGTCTGAAAGACATCCAGACATAAAACAGAAATGAAGACCAGACGTCTGGATAATAAACTCAGACGTCTGAAATGCTACCAGACACAAAAATTATATGAAGGCCAGACGTCTGAGATCACTTTCCAGACATATGATTATAGGCTCGACTGTGTATTTTCAAAGTCCAACTGTCACATCCGAAAAGACACATCCGCTCCTCTTCACTGAAACTCTTCATCACCAACAGGAGCAACTATACAATGATTGTTAATAGAGGCAACTACACATAGAAACTCTTCACCACTATAAATAGCATTTGGAATTCAAGAGAAAGAAAAACCTTACTCACTTACGCTCTTATCTCTTATACTCTGATTTATACCTGATCTCTAAGCAATCAACTACCTGTATTTAACTCTTCCATATATACAAAACTCCTCATTCAAATATTCTCTAGATAGATATATATATTGGAAGTATTTGTACTCAATAGTCAACATCCGTGTTATAGAACACATTCTTGACAAAGAAACTCTGCTATTGTAAACCTGTTCTTCCGGGTCAAGTGAGGGTTAGTTGAAAGGAAATTCCGAAGAGGAGCTTCGGGACTGGACGTAGGACGGGAGGTCCGAACCAGTATAAAATCCTGGTGTGATTATTATTATTTACTTAGATTAATATTGTTTTAGTTGCATCATATATTTTGCCACATATACTTGCATATACACTGCACTATCCACCCCGTATAGACTTTCAATTGGTATCAGAGCCTGGGATTCTAGAGATTGTAACAACATCCTAGAATAAATGGCTATAAAGAGATCTACTCAAGGCAATAGGAAGAGGAAGAGCAATAAAGAAGAATCAAAGGAGAAAACAAACAATTGCTTCATGGCTAAACACAGATCACAATCGGTATGCTTGGATTCTTTATATAAAGATCTTCTGTTAGCACATGATGAATTATTAAAAGATTGTAAAACCTTGAATAAAGTTAATAGAATTGCTTTAGAAAAGTTAAATGATTGTGAGCAAGAAATTTCCAGTTTAAAAGAGGAAAATAAATTTTTGATAAAACAAACTAAATGTTTTGAAAATACCGTAGAAGAACTTGTTTCACAAAAAGATTTCCTACAAAAAGAAAATGAGCAGTTAGAAGATAAAAACAATGATCTTTTAGAGGAAATCAATGTTTTGCAAAATAAAAATATTATTTTTGATAAAGAAAAGGAATTTTTTTTGAAAGAAATTACGGATTTGAAAAGAAAAAATGATTTATTACAATCATCTTTAGATAATTCAGAATCTCAAATTTTTCTCGAAAATGAGAACTGTACGATAAAAAGGGAGAATTCTGAATTAAACAAGCAAATTGATATTTTGAAAAACAGTAATATTTCTTTTGAAAATAATAATTTTAACTTCAAAGCTAAATTTGAAAAACTTAACACTGAAGTCACAAAATTTAATAAAGGTCAAAATGATTTGAACATGATTTTATCTAGTTCTAGACCTTTACATGACAAAAGTGGTTTAGGATATAATAAAACTGATCGTAGAAATAGCACTAGATACGCTTTCATGTATAGTAAAAATGTTAATACTAGTACTAAATTTCGAATAAAGACTAGATCAAATTCTTATAGAAATTCAAATACTGATATGGCCAATAATATTTATAATTTCTCTAGAAGTACAAAATCATTGAACGGAAATATGAATTATCTAAGTATTTGGGTTCCTGTTAATTGGAAAAATAGAGAAAAATACATTGATGATTATTTTGAAATGGTAGTTAATAATGAAAATTATATTTATAAAGGTTCAACCACACCCAAATGGGTATGGTTTCCAAAGATCTAACCCCCTGGACCATAACATAGTAAGTGGGTACCAAAAAATGATTTTTATTTATTGCAGGTACTCAGAGAAACAAAAGAAAAGATTTTGGAATTTGCAAATATGATTCCCTCATTCTCTTTGATAATGACAAAGGGGGAGAGATAATGGAAAGCACATATTCAGGGGGAGATTTATAGAAATTACATATAAGTACATTGTATAGTTGTCATCATCAAAAAGGGGGAGATTGTTAGGAAATCAAATTCATGGTTTTAATGACAACAACTATACAATGAAAATCAAATGTGCATATATGTATATATACAAGAACTTGCTAGAGCAACATCACTAGAGAGACAAGAACAAGGCTCAAAGAACGTATCAAGAGGCTACAAGTCGATAGAATTGGAAAAGGAATTACACAGACACAGATATAGCAACATGCACACAATCAGACGTCTGAATGCACTAGCCAGACGTCTGAATGATTCCTCTGGTTCACAACTCAGAAGAAAACAGACGTCTGATCCTGAACTCAGACGTCTGAAAGACATCTAGACATAAAACAGAAATGAAGACCAGACGTCTGGATAATAAACTCAGACGTCTGAAATACTACCGGACAAAAAAATTATATAAAGGCCAGACGTCTAAGATCACTTTCCAGACGTCTGATTATAGGCTCGACTGTGTATTTTCAAAGTCCAACTGTCACATCCGAAAAGACACATCTGCTCCTCTTCACTGCAACTCTTCATCACCAACAGGAGCAACTATACAACGATTGTTAATAGAGGCAACTACACATAGAAACTCTTCACCACTATAAATAGCATCGGGAATTCAAGATAAAGAAAAACCTTACTCACTTACGCTCTTATCTCTTATACTCTGATTTATACCTGATCTCTAAGCAATCAACTACCTGTATTTAACTCTTCCATATATACAGAACTCCTAATTCAAATATTCTCTAGATAGATATATATATTGGAAGTATTTGTACTCAATAGTCAACATCCGTGTTATAGAACACATTCTTGACAAAGAAACTCTGCTATTGTAAACCTGTTCCTCCGGGTCAAGTGAGGGTTAGTTGAAAGGAAATTCCGAAGAGGAGCTTCGGGACTGGACGTAGGACGGGAGGTCCGAACTAGTATAAAATCCTGGTGTGATTATTATTATTTACTTAGATTAATATTGTTTTAGTTGCATCATATATTTTTCCATATATACTTGCATATACAGTGCACGATCCACCCCGTATAGACTTTCAGAATGTAGATCGAAGGGATGTTGGTGGTAGAAATGGTGGTGGTAGAGATGTTGGTGGTCATGATCGACATCGATATGCATCAGATTTTGATGAGGAGTTTGATGGTGGTAGTGTTCATGGTCAAAATCGAAGCCAAGGAAGAAATCATTCAGAGTATGATCACAAATGGGAGTCCGGAATGAAAATTGAAATTCCAGAGTTTAAGGGTGGTATGCAGGCGGAAGAATTTCTAGAATTGTTATCTAATCTTGAAGAGATCTTTGAATTCAAGGAGGTTCCGGATGATCGTCGAGTGAAGTTGGTTGCTACTAGGTTGAGAGGAAGAGCTATGGCGTGGTGGCAGCAAACCAAACTTACACGAGAACGGATGGGGAAGTCGAAGATTGTTACTTGGGAGAAAATGAAGAAGATGATGAAGGCTACATTCTTGCCTTACAATTATCAATCACTCATGTATCAGAGGTTGCAAAATCTGAGGCAAGTGACGAAGACTGTTAATGATTATGCTGATGAGTTTTATCAACTGATTGCTCGAAATGACATTATGGAGACGGAGGAACAATTGACAGCTAGGTTTGTTGGGGGTTTGAGGATCTAGATCCAGGATATGGTAAATATGTTTGACCCTAGATCTGTGGCTGAAGCGCACCAGAAGGCGTTGGCTTGGGAGAAGCAGGGAAGACAAGGAGGTGGTGTGTTTCCAAGTTCCAATACTCAAAGCAAGGGTGCTAGTGGGAGTTCCAATGTTTATAAAGCTGTTAGTAAACCAGTTGTGAATGAAATTGCGAAGGCGAAGGTCAACAACAGTTTCAAGTGTTATAATTGCTAGGAAGTAGGTCACAAGGTGAGGATGTTGATGAAGGTTATTCTAGTCCAGTTGAGGAGGATGAACAGGATATCGCGTCAGAAGATGAAGGATGTAATCTAATGTTGAGGAGATCATGTTTGACACCGAAGCAGGAAGAGGAGGCTAGTTGGTTGAGGAGTAATATCTTTCAATCGACATGCACTATACTGGGGAAGGTGTGTAAATTTGTGATTGACGCGGGAAGTTGTGACAATATCATTTCTACCAAAGCTGTGAGAAAGTTGAAGTTGAAGACGGAGAAGCATCCAAATCCTTACAAGTTAGCATGGTTAAGGAAAGGAGGAGAGGTGAAGGTGGACATGCGAGTTCATGTTCCATTTTCTATTGGAAAGAAGTATAAAGATGAGATCTGGTGTGATGTCGTGGAGATGGATGTTTGTCACTTGCTTTTGGGAAGACCATGGCAGTATGACCGAGCAGTGCAGCATGATGGTCGAACCAATAGCTACAGCTTTATGTTTGAGGGTACTAAGATCATTTTAGTTCCGAAGAAGAGACAGCAAGGAGAGAGCAAGTCAGAAGAGATTGAGGAGCTGAAGACTTTGTTGACTTTGAAGGAGTTTGTTGAAGAAGTAGAGGAGAGTCCAGAGGTTTTCTTGTTGATTGGACATGAAGCTACTGAATCTGTTGAAGTTCCAGAGGAAGTAAAGCCAGTGTTGGAAGAATTCAGAGATGTGTTTCCTGAAGAGTTGCCAAAGGAGTTACCACCGTTGAGAGATATTCAGCATCAGATTGATCTTGTGCCAGGGGCGGCATTACCTCACAGGCCACATTACAGGATGAGTCCTAAGGAGCATGAGGAACTGAGAAGGTGGTGGAGGAGTTGTTAGAACAAGGGCGTGTTCCGGAGAGCTTGAGTCCTTGTGCAGTGCCAGCCTTATTGGTACCGAAGAAGGATGGGACTTGGCGGATGTGTACGGACAGTCGGACTCTAAACAAGATCACTGTGAGTTATAGGTTTCCTATGCCGAGGTTCGATGATTTGATTGATCAGTTGAGTGGGGCTGTTGTGTTCTCAAAGATTGACTTGAAGAGTGGATACCATCAGATTCGTATTAGACCGGGTGATGAGTGGAAGACTGCTTTTAAAACTAAGGAAGGTCTATACGAATGGCTGGTTATGCCGTTTGGCTTGTCAAATGCTCCTAGTACTTTTATGAGAGTGATGAACCAGATTTTCAGACCATTTATTGGGAAGTTCGTAGTAGTTTACTTTGACGATATTTTGATCTATAGTGGGAGAATGGAAGAGCATATCCAGCATTTGCGAGAAGTGCTGTTGATTCTACGACAGGAGCAATTCTATGCAGCAACGAAGAAGTGCGTGTTCATGACGCACTGTGTTTTGTTTCTGGGATATGTTCTGTCGAAGGAGGGTATTCAAGTGGATGAAAGCAAAGTGGAAGCTGTCAGGAGTTGGCCACAACCCAAGACAATTACTGAAGTGAGGAGTTTTCATGGGTTGGTATCTTTTTATCGAAGATTCATTCCACATTTTAGCAGTGTGATGGCACCTGTAACCGATTGCATGAAAGGAAAGAAGTTCGTGTGGACAGAGGAAGCAGAGTTAGCTTTTGAGAAGATCAAGACACTTTTGACGACAGCACCCAATCTGGTACTGCCGGATTTTCAGATATTGTTCGAGTTACACACTGATCCTTCGAAGTTTGGGATTGGTGGAGTATTGAGTCAGAATGGAAGACCAGTTGCTTATTTCAGTGAGAAGTTGCTTGGAGCCAAGTTGAGATATAGCACTTAAGACGTGGAGTTTTACGCAATTGTTCAAGCTGTGAAGCACTGGAGACATTATCTGTTTCAGAAGGAGATTTTTCTTTATACGGATCATGAAGCTTTGAAACATTTGCAAGGGCAGGACAAAATTTCAGCTAGACACGCTTCATGGGTCGCGTATCTGTAGCAGTTTACTTTTGTTGTAAAGCACAAATCATGGGTGACGAATTGTGTAGCTGATGCCTTGAGCAGGAGGAATCATTTGTTGACGACGATGAAGGTTGAGGTGACAGGATTTGAACTATTGCCAGAATTGTTTGAGGAAGATCCTTACTTTGCAAAGATTGTTGAGAAAGTCAAGGATGTGAGTACTGATGAGTTTGTGTTGGTTGATGGTTTTCCGTTCAAAGGAAATCAGTTGTGTATTCCAGATTGTAGTTTACGAATGAAGATTATCAAAGAATTGCATGAGGAAGGACACGTGGGCCATGATCGTACTTTACAATTGATTGCAAAATCTTATTTTTGGCCATCAATGAGGAAGGAAGTTGAAAAATTTGTTCAGAGGTGTCATATTTGTCAGGTTTCAAAGGGGACAGCGACAAATGCAGGGTTGTATATGTCGTTGCCTGTGCCGACTAAACCGTGGGTGGATGTTAGCATGGATTTTGTGTTGGGACTGCCGAGAACGCAACGTGGCAATGATTCTATCTATGTGGTGGTTGATCGATTTTCAAAGATGGTACATTTTATTGCCTGCAAGAAGACAGCAGATGCGGTTAATGTAGCACAGTTATATTTCAGAGAAATATATCGTCTTCATGGGTTGCCTGAATCTATTGTATCAGATAGAGACACTCGTTTTCTGAGTCATTTTTGGATGAGTCTATGGAAAATGGTCGGGACTAAGCTGAAATTCAGTAGTGCTTATCATCCACAGACGGATGGACAAACTGAAGTTGTAAACAGATCCCTAGGTAATTTATTGCGATGCCTCGTGGATGACAATTTGAAGAGTTGGGATTCGAAGTTATGTCAAGATGAATTTGCACACAACCATGCAGTTAATCGTAGAACTGGGTTCAGTCCATTCCAGGTTGTGTACTCAACAATTCCTAAAGGACCGTTGGATTTATTTGAAGTTCCGCAGCACATAGGAGTGATCAAAAGAGTTAATGATTTTGTGAATGAATTGCAAGAGTGTCACAAGGTTGTGCAGGAACGATTGCTTAAGGCGAATGAGAAATATAAGCAATCCGCAGATATTAAACGACGACATGTTGACTTCAAAGAAGGAGATTTTGTATATGCAGTATTGACCAAGGATCGATTTCCTATTGGTACTTACAACAAACTAGCTGCAAGAAAGATTGGTCTTATGGAAATCGTAAAGAAGATTAATGAGAATGCTTATCAGTTGAGATTGCCGAATCATATCCATACTGCTGATGTTTTCAACGTCAAACACTTGATTCCATATCATGAGGATAAGCATGTTGAAGATGAGGAAGGTGTGAATTCGGGGACGAAATCTTTTCAACCAGGGGAGGATGATGCAGCGCGAGATAGAAGTACCTCAAGTCGCTTCCATAAGTCATGCCGCCGCTCCAGCCTAGGTCGCTCCTCCTCCACCTCCTTAAGTCGCGAACGACATAACCAAGTCGCTGAAGTGAGTCGCGATACCCTAAGTCATGAGCAAACAGATCCATATGTCGCCTTTCCTAGGTCGCGGAGCCTAGATCGTGAACGACAGAAACCCTATGTCGTAGGTCGCGAGTCGTTAATTTCCAAATACTTAGATCGCAAACAAGCTACTGGAATCATTAAGTCACGCGAAGCTTAAGTCGCTTCTTCCTTAGGTCGCAAAGTCTTATGTCGCCATTTCTTAAGTCGTTCCAGTATGCCGCTTTCCATAAGTCGCTCGTATTATGTCACTCCAGTGTTAAGTCGCGTGATGTTTGTTGGTATTTTCTTAAGTCGTTTGCTGTATTTTGTTAAGTCGTTTGTATTTTGTTATGTCGTACTTGCTTAAGTCGTGTGTCTTGGTAAGTCGTTTGTACTGTTGTGATGTATTTTTCTTAAGTCGTTTGAAATATTGTAACGTGTGTTGAGTTGTAAACTCCTATAAATAGAAGTGTGATGTCATTGTAAAAGTTAGTTGAATTTTTAAATAAAATTTGGTTTGTGCTTCTTGCCTCCATTAAAATTGGTAGTTGAGTGTTATCTCCTATCTCCACCTTCGGCATTCGAGTGCGCTCGAATCAACGATTGTTGAAGCCAATTCACGGAATCAAGTGCGCTTGATCAACGTTCGAAGAATTGTAGATCTTCTCTCACGGCATCGTGCGCGATCAACGTGTCGAAGATTGCTAGAATCCGGTACCTTCGTGATCAACGGATTTGGGCATTTGGGTATTCTTAAATTCACCGATTTATCATCGATTCACCGATTATTTCCGCTAATCGTGTGAGATCCTGGACGGATTTGATTTACATCGTCGAATTCGCTTCCTTGGCTGCATCACATTTGGACTTGTGG
Source organism: Allium fistulosum (assembly GCA_030737815.1). NCBI lineage: Eukaryota > Viridiplantae > Streptophyta > Magnoliopsida > Asparagales > Amaryllidaceae > Allium > Allium fistulosum. The sequence continues at coordinate 1,044,462,613 of CM060907.1, read as the reverse complement.
ATCTCGAGATATGATCGATGCAAGTTGGAGTTTTTCCATCCGCGAGCGATACAAACGAATTTCGACTTGGTCAAGACTTGCTCCGATCGAGTCGAAATTTGGCAGGAACATTTTTAATGTTGTACTTAAGCTGCTGTGAAAATTTTATGGCATTTGGACTTGTAGATCTCGAGATATGATCGATGCAAGTTGGAGTTTCTCTATCCGCGAGCGATACGAACGAATTTTGACTCGGTCAAGACTTGCTCCGATCGAGTCGAAATTTGGCAGGAAAATTCTTCATGTTGTACTTAAGATGTAGTGAAAATTTCATAGCATTTGGACTTGTAGATCTCGAGATATGATCGATGCAAGTTGGAGTTTTTCCATCCGCGATCGATACGAACGAATTTCAACTCGGTCAAGACTTGCTCTGATCGAGTCGAAATTTGGCAGGAACATTCTTCAGGTCATATTGAAGATCCTGTTAAAATTTGGTGGCATTTGGGTTTGTAGATCTCGAGTTATGATCGATGCAAGTTTGGATTTCTCAACCGTGATCGATCAATATCTTGAGCATATGAACTCCGATTGATTTGAAATTCGGAATGTTGGCTCTCATAGCTTTGCTTGTCATGTCATATCAATTTTAGCTCGATCCGGACTCGGAAAAATTTCGTCGATATCCATAGTGAACCTGCGTATAACCGATCTCCAAGACGAACTGTCATTGGTTTCTAGTCAAGTTCTTGGTGTCACGGCCTTGCCAAAAGGCGGGATAACATTTGCCCCCCAAAGTACGTCTTGTGTGAACATGACGTGCTTTGAAATGATGCATCCTTCATTCTGAAAAAGTTCTATCTGATTCGTTGAGTAGTTGCTATCTTTTTGTCAAAAGATGTAACCTTCGATTGATTTCCAGTAATATAAATGTTGATTTGTTGACTGCCAATGATTATGTAGTGCATTGTTGTAACTGGGTGTCGAGTGCTAGCGATTTGTTGTTCGCTGTTGTAATTGTCATCAAGTGAGCATTCAATTCCTGTAAATTTTTAAAAATTGAATATTAGTTCGTCATACGTGTACGTATGTTAACCTGACTCCCGTCAATGTTTGCACATTCATTGGTCGTTGTCAAGTTTTTTTTATCGAGTTTCGTAACGATCCTCTCCTGGATCGATGTGAAATTTGAGTTGTAACAACGTTCGATGGTTGTTTTAAGTCCTTCCTTTGTATCGATCCTCTCCTGGATCGATCTGAGATGTTGGAATGTATGCTTCGTATCGATGGATACGTAATATTGGGTCTCGGATCGATGGATACAAAAGTAATGCTTTGTATCGATGGAGTCAAACGATCCAGACATAATCATGCAGTGATGCTTCACGGAGGATATGCCATTTCTTATTCCTTTATTCAATAAGAATCCCCGATTGTTGATAATCTTTGATAGGAGTCATCCATGACTCTTTTTCTGGATTCGTCTCCAAGATCTAGTTGATCTTCATATGTCAATGCCTAGAATAATAAGCATTTCAACTGGGACAAAGTCTATTTGTCATGCATCCCCTGAACTGGCTAGCTTGGCGAGTGATTCGGCCTTTTCGTTTAGTTCTCTGAGGATTTGTGTAATGGTGTAATAGTCGAAGCCGGCCAGTAGCTTTTGGACCCAGCTAGGATAAGGAGCAAGATGTTGCCCCCTAGTCGAATAATCTTTCCTGACTCGGTATACTACTAACCAGTAATCACATAAGATATGTAAAGTTTCCACTCGTAGTTTTCTTGCAAGTTTGAGCGCCAAGGCTTCATACTTAGCTTCGTTATTTTTTGCAGGGAAGTTGAGTTCCATGGGGTAGCAGATCGTTCATTCCTCAGGATTCATTAACGCAACTTCGATGTTAGAAAGCCGATTATTGGAAGTTCCATCGGTGTACGTTCTCCATCAGTTGGACGGTTCTCCACTGTTCTTCGGATAGTCGTCTGATGTGGTGGATTCAGATATGAAGTATGCTAATGTTTGACCATGGAGAGCTCTCCGAGGGAGATAAGTGATATCAAATTGGCTTAGCTTGATACTCCATTTGAGTAAATTTTCAGACAGCTAAGGTTTCTATTGGACCTATCGTAATGGCTGGTCGATATAGACGTTAACGGGGTGAGCTTGTCAATAGCCAGCCTTCATCATATACTAGTCTTTTGATTCGTTTATCTTCACATAGCATTGCGACGCTTATGGCGTGTGTTGACACGGCCCAATTGATGTATAAATCTTCGCGATCCAAAGGTTTGGGTAAAATGGAAGGTCTCTTTAAGCGATCTATCAGAGCTGCTTGGTTGTCCTCGGTACATGGGTGTCTCTAACTCTGTCAAGTCATCGATATGGTCGTTTGATAGTTGTGATCTCACGAGCATATTAACCACATCTACTTTCATCGATCGGCCGATATGATTTTTGAATGATCTGTTAATCGTTCTTTGGTAAGTAGCATAAGCGTTCTCAAGTTTGAATCCATGGATTTCAGCATAGCACTATAGGCCCAGGTCAATAATGAAACAGTTGTATTCCTGGTCTAGGACATGCTTCAGTATCCGATTGTATCTGGAGTTTGCATCCATGGATGTGAGTAATTCATGTCTGATGGTCAGGTCCATCAGTTGGTCGATAACTGGAAGTGGAAAGATGTGCTTTGCCATGCCCCATGCAAATCTGAGTAGTTGACGTATGTCCTCCACTCTCTGTTCGTTTTTCTTATAAATAAAGGATTGGATACTCATTTTGGTTGGAGGGCATCATGGATAAACCTACTGGTTTTGAGCAGATTCGCCTTCTCTTTAAGTGCAACAGATCTCTCCAGATCCATGTCGCATTGTTTTTGTTCACTGAGACATGCCTCGGGTCGACATTTAATGCAGGGTTCTTCATGGCTAGCGAGAGTCCATATATATATATATATGAGGTCGAGTCCAAGTGAACACATCAAGATTCACCTGAAGTAAAACAATTGACTCTTTCTTCATAATTGCGTAGGGTTGTGATCTGATCTACAATACTCGTGATGGGTTGTAGGCGCCTCATGTGTTTATTTGCAATGGTAAATGATCAGGCTTATTAGGACATTGAATCAAAGGATTAGTAGAACTTAGCCTTGTACTGCACACTGCTACATAGCTGGCTCTAGCTTTGAGATTGAATTCACTTGTGTTTCTGAATGATGCGCTTTTCATTCAATGTACTCGCGATCCGTTGCTCATTGTAAGGGTTGGAATGATGATCGGTCGTCCATGAGTTCGGGTATTGATCTGATGATTCTATCTCTAGGCATCCTTTCAGTCATAACCTTGAGTTGTTATGAATATCAGGCATGGGTTATAGGTTCAAATTGTCATAGTCAACTCTCGGATAATTACTCTTTTGCCCCCAGTCCCGGGTTGGCGGAAGCATTACGCGGACGGTCTAGTCTCGTCCTAGCTGTGTCTATAATGTAGTTCATGCTTTAAGAACCAGGGTTGACTGATGAATGGTTGAATCATATTAATCTTATCTTCTTGTTCGTGCCCCCAAGTCTGGGGAATATCTTGATAAGTAGCAGGGTAGATAATGTCCGCTTCAATTTTGTATTCTATCCCATTGAACCATGGGATCGAGTTAACCGATGGAAGGCTGAGTCGTGCCTATCTTGTGTTATGTTCTAGTCTTTCCTCTTGGTGGAATACATTGTTACTTTTCCAACATTCGGACATAAGCTAGATTCTGTAAGGTCAATGACATTCACTTCGCTGCTTATGTCGTCATACTTTGGGCAAAAACTGAAGAGTGAATCGTCCATTCAGATCCAATGCAGGATTGATGCTTCCCTTGTCGAATCCAGGGTAAGAATCAGTGTGCAGATGTTTAGGTTGCACTTGTTTTGGATTGCTCATTTAGTCGGATCATGGTAAGAGTCAATGAATGAATGATCACGTTCCATTCATTTGGAGTTGGGTGTTCAACCATGTCCATCTCGATTTACGTTCTCCCATCGGATTTAGGGATAAAGTTAGCTCGAATGCGGTCATGTCATGCTCATCTGGTCTCATGCCCTTCCTGAGGAATCGAAGGAAGGTAACGGAGGATGAATGGTCAAGTCACACCCATTCGTGGTTTATTCTTCTATCCATGCTCTATTGGTCGAAGGTTTTCGATGGAGTTCGGGTCACATCGACTTGTAGACGAAGAGGACCGAAATTGACCATCGATTCAATGGTACGATGTGAAAGGTGCAGATTGATATTGCCCGTCGATCCGGCGGTATGATATATTTGGTTGCCCAGAACTTCGGGCATCATTCTGATTGGCTAGCATTAGGGTCTCCTTGTAGTCTTTGCCTTAAGTTGTGAAGGACGCTAAGTGGAGATGTAGCGAGTCACCTTTCTCTTCTTTCGGTGATTTTTACTTCTACCTCCAGTATTGAGTTAGAAGAGTTAGTTCGTGGATGGTCTAATTGCACCTGTAGTGAGTTTACACTCCTCACGTCGAGTTCAGGTCAGAGTTGGAGAATGAATGGTCGAATCATATTCATTCGTTTGTCCATTCTTATAGCCACACTTTGGGGATTAGAGTCAGTTGAAGGGCCATTCATCACACATATTTGATGTTTATACCCCTATCCACACTCTGGGGACTAAGTTTTTTTGTAGAAAATGGTCAGACCGTGTTTTCCTCGGTCAATTCCTCTGCCCCCAGCCAAGGGCAAAAGTCGAAGTGTGGCCGGTCAAATTACAACAACTTTAGTTTGATGCTTCTCCCACTGAACTGTAGGAAGGAATTGATTGGCGGATGGTTAGGTCACATCCGTCCATGTTGCACGCACAACCCGTCGGTTCACTGGCGAGAGTTAGCAGATGAACGATCATGCCATGTTCATTTGCGGTTGGATGGTAGTAATATCAATTCAGAATGGGACATCCAGCTAGGTCTGTTTTTCGAATCTACGCCTCCCTGTCGAATCAAGGAAGAAATTTTGTCTTGTAGGGTTGGAGTGCATCCCTATAAATTTACGTTATGGGTCCCATGCCGGGGACAAGAGTTGATGCATGGACGGTTGTGTCACGCCCGCTTAGTGCTGGATGGTCGGATCGTATCCGATTTTGTGTGTTAAGTGTGCCCCCATGTCAGGGGAAGATTGGAGAGCAGACGGTCGAACCACATCCACCTTTTATACTACAGAACTTGATGAGGAACCATAGCCGATAGATGGACAGTCGAATCACATTCCTTTTGGTATTCATATTCCAAACCATGCTTTGAGGACTGGACTTGGTTGATGGGTTGTTAGTCACACCCATTTGGTGTTTATACTCTAGCCTGTGCTCTCGGAACCGAAGCAAGTTAATGGGTGGTCATTCGCATCCAATTGGTGTTTATACTCCAGTCCACACTCTGAGGACTTAGAGTTAGTTTAAGTTTATTCTCCAGTTCGCACTCTGGGAATCTGGATTTGCTGATGTTTATACTTCAGTTCGCACTCTGGGAATCTGAAGTTAGTTGATGTTTATACTCCAGTTCGCACTCTGGGAATCTGGAGTTGTTGATTTTATACTCCAGCTCGCACTCTGGGAATCTGGAGTTGATGTTTATACTCCAGTTCGCACTCTAGGAATTTGGAGTTAGTTGATGTTTATACTCCAGTTCGCACTCTGGGAAACTGGAGTTGATGTTTATACTCCGAATCGCACTCTGGGAGTTCGGAGTTGGTTGATGTTTATACTCTAGTTCGCACTCTAGGAATCTGGAGTTGATGTTTATACTCCGACTCGCACTTTGGGAGTTCGGAGTTGGTTGATGTTTAGACTCCAGTTCACACTTTGGGAATCTGGAGTTGTTGTTTATACTCCGACTCGCACTCTGGGAGTTCGGAGTTGGTTAATGTTTATACTCCAGTTCGCACTCTGGGAATCTGGAGTTGATGTTTATACTCCGACTCGCACTCTGGGAGTTTGGAGTTGGTTGATGTTTATACTCCAGTTCACACTCTGGAAATCTGGAGTTGATGTTTATACTCCAGTTCGCACTCTGGGAATCTGGAGTTAGTTGATGTTTATACTCCAGTTCGCACTCTGGGAATCTGGAGTTGATGTTTATACTCCGACTCGCACTCTAGGAGTTTGGAGTTGGTTACTTTGGGTGTTCGGAGTTGGTTGATGTTTATACTCCAGTTCGCACTCTGGGAATTTGGAGTTGATGTTTATACTCCGACTCGCACTCTGGGAGTTCGGAGTTGGTTGATGTTTATACTCTAGTTCGCACTATGGGAATATGGAGTTGATGTTTATACTCCAGTTCGCACTATGGGAATCTGGAGTTGATGTTTATACTCCGACTCGCACTCTGGGAGTTCGGAGTTGGTTGATGTTTATACTCCAGTTCGCACTTTGGGAATCTGGAGTTGATGTTTATACTCCGACTCGCACTCTGTGAGTTCGGAGTTAGTTGATGTTTATACTCCAGTTCGCACTCTGGGAATCTAGAGTTGATGTTTATACTCCGACTCGCACTCTGGGAGTTCGAAGTTGATGTTTATACTCCGTTTCGCACTCTGGGAATCCGGAGTTGATGTTTATACTCCAGTTCGCACTCTGGGAATCTGGAGTTAGTTGATCAGGTACATGGACGGTTGTATCATATCCACCCTGAGTAAGCAAGCGAAGTCGTTAGATGGACGGATCCATCCTCCTCGAGCTTGTAAATATGGAAGGCGAGGTCATTAGATATACTGATAAATCCTCCTTCGGTTTAGGTTGAACACGGGCGAAGTCGTTAGATGGACGGATCCATCCTCCTCGAGCCCATGTCCATAAGTTTATACTCCAGCTCACACTTTGAGAGCCGGAGTTAGTTAGAGGATTGTCGTGTATCAATCCCTTATTGCCACAGTGTGATGGCTTGTCCCTGAGCTCGGGGTTTCACTTAGCGAGTGATCGGTGGGATCCCGATTAACTTCCACTTATATGCTCCTCAACGAAGGATGAGATTTAGTTTATGGACGGTTGGATCGCGTCCATGTTCATTTTGATTCCGCTTTTGCCAAGCCTAAGGAGTAAGATTAGTGTTCTAGCAAGCTTTGTGCTCGAGCATAGGTAGGGATGGTCGAATTACATCCACTCTGAGTTGTGTATTTTCCCTTAAGTCGGGTGCAAGAATTCGAGAGTAGACAGTCGAGTCACATCCAATTTATACTTTTCATTCTTTCGATCGAGCTAAGGAAGAGAGTTGAAATGATAGCTCATGATGGTTAGCGAGTAGGCAGTCAATCGTTGATGAGTTTAAATTAAGGGTTGGACCCTGATGAAGTTGGTTTAAGGCATGACTGTTTTGTCGAATTACAGAAGCAAACTACAGAGTGAACGGTCAAATCATATCCACTTTAAACATGTGTTCTCAAATAATCCCAAGTGTCTAATGTAGGATTGGATGCATGGATGGTGACGTCACGTCCACCCTTGGTGTAATTCCGATTTTATCAAGCATCAGAAGAAGCATAAGTATTTTGGCAAGCTTCAAGTACGAGATGGAGAGTGCATTGTTTGGACATATAACTCCAAGTCTTTCTTACATCTCCTAATTAAATTGCATAGGAGGATGAGTGGATGGTCGGTTGCATCCACTTTGTACTAGAGTCCTGACCTTGTCGGTCTCTTCCGCTTTGATGCCTTGCCTCCAGTTAGGGGCGTATAGTAGCCGATGAGTGGTTGAATCATGCTCGTCATGGTGATACCTCAATGATTTGATCATAGTCCGCGGAGGTTGTTTTGCACCCAATCTTAAGTACTCGGTTACCTGCATCATTTGCAAGTAGTTTAATTCAAGTAGGTCATATTTCGCAATGTAAATGAAACTGAATTAGAAATAATTCAAAAGAGATCAAATCAAATCTCATTGATAAGTGAGGCAGCGTTGTATGCTCGCTATTGCACTTTAGTCCAGCCCTTCTCAGTTGGAAGTCTAATGCAAATGGTTAAATTTGATCAAAGTCCTTGATCGATAGGGATTGGATGTTCCCGGTCCTTCGTTTTATGGGGCTTGCACATATTGTCGGAACTATCCTTCCCGGAGCAGCCTTATGGCGTTGGCGTTCACGGTAGCCATCAAGAGAAGAGGAGTTTTCTGATCTAGAGTATGGAGTAGGTCCCCTCCTTATCTTGCTATGTTGATCCTTCATCTGATTCATCAACTCAATATTGGCCTAGACATGTTGGTGTAGCCGTCGGCGGCTATCCACCAATTCTCTTATCAAAGTCATGATTGACGGTCTTCTCTGAGGAATGAGGGAAGACATCTGCGTTTGATGGCATTCATCGCCCTTGGAGAAATCCACATGCCATTCCCACTTCATTAGGTAGTGTCGAGGGTTGTATTTCCCTAGTATACAGACATAGATAACATGTTGAATTTTTACTGGAAGTTCTGCATGTAGGATGGTTTCAACGAATAGGTCTCGACTGGGAAAGATTCTCCAATCGACATTATGATCAGGTCCATTTTATTGCCAAGGGGTCTTGTAACACTGGTGAATGATGTATGCATGATTGCCCAATGTTCGAGTGGTTTGGTGATGCCGATTGGATGGTGAGTTGGTTAAGATGGGCTCATAGATTGGTGGTTACTTCTAATTTTCACCCAGGTAGGAGGCCCATATAAGATAGTGAGGAAGTCCTCTTAAGGTTGTATGTCATGCTTCTAGTCATATGGACACGGTATGATTAAGATGTGGGCATTTGAGGATGGTTCAGCGGTGACTAGCTATGTTTTGAGTTAGCAGAGTAGATAGTGCAGGGGAGTCGTCATATTAGCCATCGTACCATAGCCATTCCTTGACTGCAATTCAGCATTTGTTGTTGTGATATCCTGTGTCTTGTTTAGTCATGGAACAATTAGAAGCACAGATGGAATGTTCCTTCACTAAATTGGTGTTCTTTTTAGGAAATCTGGGTAGTACCCGATTTTTTTTTTGAAATTTCGTATCGATACGAATTGGACGCAGATGGATCGATACGAACAGTGTGTGAGTATCGATACGAATTGGAGCAGTTGCGATTAATACGAACAGAGCACAGGCGATCGATACAAACAGAGCGATGCGAAGCAGATCGAGTCGAACAGAGGCTCTCTGATGGATGCGAAGCGGAGCGAGTCGAAATGGTCACTTCTGATGGCTGTGAAGTGAGTCGAAGTGAGCAAGTTAACTTTATTTACTTTTAGTAGCTAATTTAAATAAATTTCTAAATTTATTTTATAAACTTCCAGTCTTAATTTGCTAGTTAAGTGTCTTTATGAGATTTTCTTGTTTATAATATTTTCCAATCGGTATAGCAGTCAGTCCATAGAATCAATACAGTAATAAAAAGGAACATTTCTAATAAAATATCATATGCATTCTTATAAAAATGGAGAAAACTAATGCTTACAACCCAAAGCCCGAATTCTGGAAGCTGCCTTACAACATCAATTGGTGTTAGTGATGTTATGGCCCTATCACTCCTTACTCAATTAAGATGGACACTTCTAGTATGTCATTCTACTATAACCCACATGTTTTAACTTACTTCTTGGCTTTTAATAAATAAAGTTCATCCCTCACTGTTTGTACTAAAATTGGGCACAACACTCTTCAGAAGTCTTTGAAGAGATAAAGTGAAGAAATTAAATGTAAAAAGATGATTTATCTAACAAAAACTCCAAATTTCAGAAATGAGTATAACTAAAATGCAGGGAGACAAAAGAATTTAGAGTGGTTCGGCGTATTGCCTACGTCTACTATGAAGTAGTTTGCTTTATTGATCTTTCTTTGATGTTTACAATTGATTTCAATGAATTACAGCGAATAACAATGGTTTGCAGCAGTGAAATTCGCTGGTAGCAGCATCAATGGAGTTCAGATCTGGATCTGGCGGAGTCCGGTCGTTGGAGACCTCAAAGAGGAAGAAGAACCCCTTTTCTGTTGACTTTGGGGGTCTATTTATAGGTCTAGGAGGCTGGTATTTCGCTCAAATCTCGGGAGACCCTCTCTGGCACGTGACCAGGCCCGCGCGCCCAAGCCCGTGAAGTTTCGGTCCTATCCGTGATCGATACGAACAGATTTTGACTCGGTCAAGACTTGTTCCAATCGAGTCGAAATTTGGCAGGAACATTCTTCATGTTGTACCTAAGCTGCTGTGAAAATTTCATAGCATTTGGACTTGTAGATCTCGAGATATGATCGATGCAAGTTGGAGTTTTTCCATCCGCGAGCGATACGAACGAATTTCGACTCGGTCAAGACTTGCTCCGATCGAGTCAAAATTTGGTAGGAACATTCTTTAGGTCATATTGAAGCTCCTGTTAAAATTTGGTGGCATTTGGGTTTGTAGATCTCGAGTTATGATCGATGCAAGTTTGGATTTCTCAACCGTGATCGATCAATATCTTGAGCATATGAACTCCGATTGACTTGAAATTCGGAATGTTGGCTCTCATAGCTTTGCTTGTCATGTCATATCAATTTTAGCTCGATCCAAACTCGGAAAAAATTCGTCGATATCCATAGTGAACCTGCGTATAACCGATCTCCAAGACGAACTGTCATTAGTTTCTAGTCAAGTTCTTGGTGTCACGGCCTTGCTAAAAGGCGGGATAACACTCACCTTCAATTATCACACCTAATTATGATATATACTATGCGTTCCTACACTACATTGGGTAAGAAATATAAATTGTGCACGTCTAGAATAACTCATTGAAAAATGGGCTTAGCGTAATAACTTTTCCACCATCTATCTTGCCTTCCTTAACCTTGAGTATATCAACGTCCTCTATGTGTGTTTGCCATCTCATTACACTCTATTACTATCTTCTTTTAATCCAAATCTCTTGATAGTAGTCTCAAAATTTGGTATTTACATTATGTATCCTTGATTTTTCATACCAGTGCACTCTAGAACTCGCAGAAGTGTACCTTGGTACCATTCATTATTCCTTTGTGGATTATTCTTATTGCTTTCACACATACCAAACAAAACATTCCTAGGTCCATACCAATACTCCTTATATTCTACGAAAATTCCTTATTGCTACTCTACCAGCATTCATACCATTTTTATTCATAGCCTTAACGTTTCCCCTGTCTTACTAAGCAGTCATCCATATCTACTCCATATCAAAGTTGGTTTTGTTTTCTCTGCATTTTATAAAAATTATAAAATTATTAAACTTCATAGCCATGAGGTACTCAATTTGAAATTTTTATCTATAAAATATAAACTTAGAACTTTTTAATAGGATTTATGAAGCAAGTTTATTCGTTAAGTTCCATAAGTCCTTAATAGCAATATTAACTTAAAAAGATCCTTTCCTTTAAAGCCTTTTCGCAACAAAGATTTTACTTCTTAAAAAGTAGGGTTTTTAACTTTTAATCGATTTATTAAGTTTTGTATACATAAAAACTCAACTTTTATACCAAACTATTTTTCAAAAATGCATTTTCCAGTGTTTCCAAAACATTCTTTATAGCTTTAAATAATAAAAAGTAGAATAAATAAGGACAACTTTCATTCTATTATTTTCCTATTACTCATGCTACCTCCATTTTCAACCTTTGTGGAGACTCTAATAGCATATTAGGGGGACTTCTAAAAGGTTCATGCAATTACTACGCATATTTATGAAAACTATTCTTTTTTTCTTTGTTGTTTCTAATTAAATTACTAACATTAATTTAATATAAATTCCTAACATTGTTTCTATCTAACTACTACTTAAATTGCTCTTATTTAAATGGCTTCTCCATACATAGCTCTTATTTTTTTCTATGATTATTTTCTTCATCACAGTGCATTCGCCTACTGCTTTAGCCATTAGTAATTTCTTCATTAACATTATATGATTTGCTTTTTATGTATAAATCCATTTTAGGTTTTTTTCCCCAAATTTTCCTTATAAGGGAATATTCTTTCTATCCTCTTTATCGGGTGTTCTTACCCTTCCATTCTCTTTACCTCATTTAAAACCAATACCACTTTCTATTTTCCACTCATTAATAGAATTTTTAAAACATCAAATTCTCAAAATCAAAAAATCATCGTGCTATATATAAGTTCTATTTTCTATTTATTTCAAAGTAAATGCCTCTTTAATAAAACTCTTTTTAGCTGAAATTTTTTGGCCTGAATAATTTTAGTTTCAACTAGAAGTTCTATTTAAATAAAATAATAAAAAGATATTTTATTTTGTGGAAAATTTTAATATGTACTTACTTTCTAAAATAGGGTTTTTCTACTTCTAAACAAATCCTTTGAAAATCATTTCAAATATTTTTAAGAAAATGTTAACCCTTATTTTATTAAATTCTTTCATATGAGGTCAGACTTGGAGTGGGTTTCCTTTATTCCTTCTTTTGGACTTTTCTTCTTTTCCACTTATTTTTTTTACTTATCTTCATTCATAATATATTAAAAATCCAGCTATCATCTTGGAGAGACTACTGCACACCTTCCTTTGGGAACTTGCTCAATTCTTGCTTCTAGGTATCTCCTACATATAAATTCTTTACTCTCTAATTATCTTGATCTATCGTACATCACTAATCAGTAATCCTATGAGGATCCACAATTATAGGGCAATCTATGCCTAATAAGGGAGTCAAGTGCCATCCAGCTTCAATGACCCTTCTATATGTTACATTTAGGCTCTACTTAAGTCAACGCCTTACAATACGACCTATTATCCGTAGGATGATCGGGATAATCATATATTTTTAACCTCTATATATTGTTCCAACTCATAACTGCCATATCTATCTTCTTTGGATATGGTCGCAAGTACTTATATAGTTGGAATTTATAGGGTTTGGAGTTATATATACACACACACACATATATATAAATAAATATACAAAGACGTTCACTCAGCTTATTCTAATTCCTACAATCGACTAACCTAAGCTCTGATACCGAACGTAATATAGTAGATTCGAATTTTTGCTAAATCGAAAACCCAATTCTAATAGAGTAGGATCATTAGTGTTAGTATCATGTAATAAACAAAATATACTAGAGACTACTGATAAGAACTCATAGTGAAATAAATAAATATAATAAAGCATATACACATACTAACCAAGGCTGATACTTCTAGTATCTAGTACCCTTGATAGTGTCGAGCATGCATGAGGAAATCTATCCTTGGATCATTCCCGCCTTGAGCCAGTATCTGTCCCTCAAAATCTATACCGTGGATTGTAATGAGAAGGGGGTCAGAACAATGTTCTGGGTTCTATTAAATTACATACCTTGTCCATAACACTTGTTTATGTCGATTTGTTTTCCATTACGTGTTATGTCTACTATTTAAAGCTTAGTTATTTTGACTTCGTGTACGCATATGATACGTTCATCAAGGTCCCCATAGATCAGGATACATTCCTTGCTAGTATCCGTAACTCCGCACCGAACCGGGCATCCGCCATTGGTCTCTAGGTCAATTTCCAACGTACATCGAGGAACCTCCCCCTAATGCCTAAGAATGGCATTACAACTAATTAGTTGTCTTCTAATTCATCTTAAACACTCATATAGGTGTTATATAGCCTTGCCTCCTAACTATTAACTAACTAACAACTTTTCGGAAGTGCATGTCCCATACAGAACCTAAACTAGTAGGAGCTGTAATCCGTATAGGCGTAACCCAACTCTTTCTAATGATTGCTTAAGGACCGATGATGCTCTTGACCTATGTGTACAGCCCTACTTCTTGCATATATGGTACAAACCTTGTTGACATAGCATCAAGCCTACACCCGCATGTCCTATTTAAATTGCCTATTGCGACCAAGGAAATGCCCACCTGGTTACATAGTACCCCTATAAGGATTGAAGTAGACCTAACTTGGTCGTTTAACACTTCAATCTAAGACAAACTCCCTTTAGTATATTCCCTTCACTTATACACGAATGTATATTCCCACAAGTTCTACAATTGAAGATGTCTCACATCATTACAATGTATACACAACCACTGGTAGCCCCTTCGGAGGGCAAACTTCTGTTGTGCAAGATTATCGACCTCGCATTCCAACCCTTACTAATGACTACTTCATTCATAGTTAATTAAGTTATTGACTAGATCTAATAATTCACACTCGTCATAACATATACTTAAGGCTATACAATTTTAAATGTATTCCTATCTGGGCCCACTTTTCTCACATTCCATCTGTTCTTCAGCCTCTTATCGAGATTGATTGGCTAGCAGGTCTTGTTGGTAAGGTGATATGTTCAAAAAGAGATTAGTATATGCCAAAGATCTGATCGAAATAAATCCTACCAAATCTTTACCTTCAGTGTTAAAAGTCAGACTAGATGAGGGCCATTTTGCTAAGGTCAAAGTTCGCTGCAGTTAGAAACCAGAGATATGTACATCCTGTCAGTCTTTTGGGCATCTTTCGGATGCGTGTTCTAGTCCCACCTCTGCTGGCTTTGTTCCCCTTGCTGACCAGATTCCTCTTCCTCGTCCTCCTATCCGAAAATGGGTTCCAAAGGTTGCTCCTCCCACAACTGTTTCGTCTTCTATTGATGCTCCAGTTTGTGTAGCTCCCATTGTTGATGCTTCTGTCGTTCCTCCCTCTACTAGTTTGCCTCTTGCGGCCCTAGTTGAGGTTGCTTCTTCTGTAGTGTCTGATACAATTATTTGGAATCATGCTCCTTCTGATATGAGGTACTCGCTTGAGAATGACACTTTTTATGCCTATATCAGTGATATTGAGGGTGAGAGTCGTTATTTTTATCTATCATATTGAGGGTGAGGGTCTATCCCTTACTAGGGTTGGCGAGATTAGTGAGGTGAACAAAAGTCGCTTTTATGATGTCAGGTGGGATAGGAAATTTGTATACTCTCCTGCTTCAGAAGGTTATGATCCAAATCTGGCTACTCTCTTCTCTGCTTATTCTCATGTTATTGGTCCAACGTCGGTTGATGGCCATGGCTGTTCCTCCTCTTCTGAGGGAGACTAGTCATGTTGTTATAGTAGTTTAGGCACCTTTGTCTAGCTTCTGTGCTTTTTTTATTTTTTTGTGGTTTGGGCTCTATTTGCCCATTTAGCCATTCTATGCATGTGCAGAACACCTATTTTCCCCTTTTTAATACAATGGCACGGCTCGCTATAAAGCCGGCTAGCTTTGCTAAAAAAAATTAACTGTATAATTACCATGCCTCATAAGTTCAATTATTAGTATTCATACATTCTTACATGAACTTACTTCTTACTTCTTTAATACCATTAAATGTCATTTATTACTTATTTCCAATTTAATAGAATAGATACTTTTTATTGTTTGATTTCCACTTAATACAATTAGATATATTCTATTATTCCCTTTTAACTAGTAGTTGTACTTCTTTGATTATCATAACTTTGCTAATTCCTTATTCCGTTGTCTTATTACTACGTCCATCGCTTGTTGTTTATTTCCTAACTTATCTTAAAACATATATATTAAGTTAACAACAAAATTATTGTTAATATCTCTATTTATGATACTATGGTTTTATATTTAGGGATTTCCATATTTTAATGCATTAGAACTACGTCTTCCCAAAAAGGTTATGTTAATATTGTAATTTCCTATAAATTACCTAAATGAGGATTTGTGTTATACTTGGAATTACAAGAAATTATCTTTTCTATTATTGTTGAAATAGAGGGTACAAAATACGGTAACATCAATATTTTGTGCATCTCTTTCTTTTGGTTATATTCCTTGTTATTTCAAACAACACATCTTCAAGCGTAATTATAAATTGGATAATTTATGGAAAATTACATTGCTATATTCTTCATTCCAATGAATTAAATTATTACCTAAATCCCTATCTGATTCGTAAATCTTCAATTCATGTTTAATAACATATAAAATTCAAATAACAAACCTGGAATTTACATAAAATCTTATTAATGAATTATTTATAACTTTTTGGGATTGTACCCTTACTTTCCATATTTAGGCATATGTGATGTTTGGTCAGAATTAATAATTCATAGAATATATAGGCAACATTTTCAAATTTATTACAAATATATATATATATATATATATATAAGTCTACAGCTCCAAGATATACAATTAGGAATAAAAGGAACAGATTCACGACGATATAGATTTAATATTATATAAAAATGTATAATTTCCCACTCACCTCTAAGCTTCTAAATCTCCGGATCTAAAACAGTTATTCTTGATTAACTCTCTTTCTTTCTACTAAAATATGTACCAAAAGTATATACATATTTATTAGAATTATAGATCTGAGAAGAGATTTAAATCAAATATAGATTTGGATTTAAATTTAAAATTTACCTTTGGCTTTGGCAATTCGACCCTATTCTTCTTCTCTGTTGTTTTCAATTGTTCTCCATTTATATATATATATGTAGGTCATGCAAATTTTTTTAAATTTTTGGAGAAAATAAAATGGTTGAGCTTCGTTATTGATTAAGAAAATACGAGAAGAAAAGAGAGGGGCTAGGCCTGTATTTATAGGGGTTTGAATCAATCTCGGTCGTTAGATTAGGTTATATTTAATCCGGGCCATTTGGCCTAGGTTCAATATCAACCACCAGTGTACCACAGATCGACCATTGACAGTCGATCGATTTCCTTTATATTTTAACTGTTGATTTTCGTTTGCTTTGTTTCCTAACTAAACTGATTTGAACTGGTTGGATTATCGTTAACGTTGCGTAGCCGTTAAGTACTTGACTAACGTTAAATTACCATTAATTAATCATATTTATTTCCTTAATACATACATAATCATTTTTTTGAACTCCGATCATAGAATTTTATATATGAAAACTGATTATAAAATTACCACAAACACAACGGTGAAAATTTCATAGCCAAATTTCAACATTTGTAAAAATTCCATTTCTGGGTTTTGATAATTATTTTTAATTAATTATCATTCAATTTATGGGTTGTTAAATTGTCCATAAAGTCTAATTGCTCCTTATCGATATATTATTATATCATTGGATTTAGGCCAGCATGTAGGGGGTAAATGGGTAAATTTCAAAAAAATCCTTCCATTTAGATCTTATTGGGCCTATGAAGTCTAAGTTTATTTAGACCACATCCAAATTTGTTTTCAATAAAATCAATATTTTATTTAGTTTATAAATAAATTTTTATGCGTTGTTAAGTTTATGTTATTTTATATAATATGTAGCATATACATATATATGTGTACGTGCATGTGCAACATAAATGATGTACATAGTTTGGTATACGTGTATATAGATGTTGGGAATTACACTACAACGGACATGTTAGCCCCTTGGTATAAATGTGTGTTGTCAATATATATGTATATATAAATATATATAAATTTTTGTTAAATAGTGGCGTAGTGGTAAAATACCCGCTTCCTGGTAAACAGGTTGTGGGTTCGATTCCCGTCTGCCCTACTCCCAATTTCAAGGCGTGGAGGTGGGTCACCATTAAAACCGAAAAACTGGTTGGGGGCATCAAATCTCTATGCTGAGCTGGCTAACCTCCCCCAGTTCTATGGTCGGACCAGGCAGGGGGGCCTCCTCCCATCGCTTTGATTTCATCAGGGCTCTGGATTGAGTTTAAAAAAATAAAATATTACTTGTAAAATGTAACATAAATATATATATATAATTATATTGCAAAACAAATCTATATTTTATACAAATTATTTATAATTTTAAAATCAAATACAATATTTATATTTTATACTTTAGATTCAAATATACATAATTCTAAATTTAATTTAATAAGTTAAGATTAAATATAAATTCATATGTATATTGTTATCCCACCCTTTGGTCAAGGCTGGAATATCAACAAGCTAGCTGGAAAGTGATGGATATTAGGATTGGAAATCGATTGGAAACAAGGCTTTGATCGATGTCGTCAAAATTTGGCCGAGCTCCGATCAAGGCGGGATCGATTGGGAATGACGATCAAGGCTAGGAGAGACTATGTTTCAATTTTCAGGTCAAACGGAGTTAATTTGCTCAAGATAGTTAATGGATACGAACAAGGCGTTCGTATCGATCAGAGGAGGAAAGAAGGTTTCGACTCGATGGTTTCGAGTCGGTCCAGACGAGAATAGGGGCATGCTTCGAATTGATACTTCCGTAGCGATCAACATGGATACGAACAACGCATTCGTATCGATCAAGATGGAGCGTGGCAATATACTTCGAATCGATATTGTTCGTATCGATCAACATTGGACACTTTGAATCGATACTGTTCGTATCGATCAACAAGGATACTTCAAGTCGATATGAAAAGGGATTGGCCGATGGATACGAACAGAAGCGTAGTTGGTGGATACGAATAAGTCTGTAGTCGTTGATGGATGGATACGAAGGAGCCATGTTCGTATCGGTCGTGTTCGTATCGATCGATACGAAGGAAGCAATCAACGCGACACGAAAGGTGGATCTCCCTTGGATCTATGAGACACGTCATCGGTGCCAGCTCGATCGATTCGAAAAGAGAGGAGCATGGAGACGAAGTGATGGATACGAACGCAACAGCCAACCGATGTACACGTGCACTACATTTTGTGTCGATCATAACTCGCAAACCACAGATCCAAATGCTATAAAATTTTCACAGAATCTTACGCACAAGCTAAGGATTGTTCACACCAAGTTTCGACTCCATTGGACAAAATCTTGATCGATACGAATTACGTTCGTATCGATCACAGATCGAGTCGAAACTTCATGGGATCGGTCGCGTGGGTCCACTCACGTGCCAGAAGGAGTCTCCCGAAGTTTGAGCGAGATATTTGCATGGAACGCCTATAAATAGCATCCCAGAGCCTACAGAAAGGGGATCTTTGGCTTTTCAACGTCCAGACTCTGCCCGATTCGACTTTGCACTCCATAGCTGTTGTTATACTTGAATTTTATCATTATAATCTGCTATAATCAGTTGTAACCAGCAAGGAAAGTCAATAAAAGATTAACTTTAGGAGTGGACGTAGGCCGGAGATAGCCGAACCACTATAAACCCTGTGTCTCTGTCTGCTTCTTTCCGTTTTAAGTTTATTATTCTTCATTTTTTATCCTCTACATTACTTAGATTTGTGATTTGTGATTGTATACTGCTGGTTTGTGTTCATACACTGGTGCTTTCACAATATTTAGGATTTGTGACCAATTTTGGCGCAAACACTTTGGTGCTTTCACTGAGAGAGACTAGCACCCGCTATACCAGATTTGGAATTCGGATTTGAAGGCTTAAGGGTTCAGATCTAAAGAGCTATGACAAGGCAATCAAGTAGAAGACAAAGAGCCGAGAGAAGTCGGCATGAAGGGAGCCAGGAGGCATCGTCAAGGCCTAATCAGACTTCAGCTTTCATCACTAGAGACGAGATGGAGGTGATGATGGGAGCTATGCATGAAGAGTTTCTTAAAAGGCAGGAGGAAATGATGCAGAACCTTTTCAGGCAGTTTGGGCAAGCAGGAACAGCTGGAGTTTTAGGTGTCCAGATCCACGGAGTTGGAGCAGAAGGACCCAACCGGCAGTCGAATGGAGCAGCTCAGCAAGGCACGACCCCTGATCAGCGCACAACTGCTAACCTGGACGAATCCAGGCTCGGGGGCACACCGCCCCGCAACGCTGGACCAGTTCATGGAGGAATTCCAGTTGACACTACACAACAAGATGCTGGCAGGAATGCAAGAGCACATGATGAGGAATGCGTACCGGAATTCCCTTAGGGACACAGGAGGCAGCCCTTGACGGACAACGCTGGATTGGCGGAGATTATCAGGCAAACTATGCACGGAGGATTGACAAACAGAGATCTGGAAGGAGTAAACAGGAGTCTGTTTACTCGTGAAATCAGAATGGCTCGAAACCCACTAGAGTTCAAGCTACCCACGCTAGAGGTATACAATGGCAAGGCGATCCTACTGATCACTTGATGAGGTACACGCGACATATGGAAGTGTTGGGGGCATCGGAGGAAGTGATGGCCCGATGTTTCCCTCTATACCTGACGGATATAGCTGCTATGTGGTTCAGATAGCTGGAAGAGGGATCTATTAGGACATGGAAAGAATTGGTGGACAGGTTTCTGAAGTAGTTTCAGGTTCATATTAAAAGACCGAAGAACGTGATGACGCTAACGTCAGTAAGGCAAAGGACAGATGAATCGCTCAGAGCTTTCCTAACTCGGTTCAATGCAGCGGTTGCTTCGGTGGATCGGCCGGATCCATCGATGGTTTTAATGGCAGCAGTATCAGGAGTCAGAGAGGATTCAGATTTCAAAGTATCTCTAATACGGGACCCACCGATGGATGTCGGGGAATTCTTTCACGAAGCTGAAAGATTCCTTCGGCAGGAAGATGCATGTTCGGATATGAAGTTAAAGGAGGTGAACGCAGCTGAGGAGGATGGGCCATCCAGCGGAGGCTCGGAGAAAGATAAAGCAAAAAGGAAGCTGGATGATGAATCAGGAAAAGTTAGGAAGCGGTGGAGGGAACCAAAGTTTTCCACTTACACAGGATTAAACGAGACGTTGGAACGGATATTCATGGAGACTCGAAATCGCCTTCCCTACCGAAGGCCAGCTAGGAGAGAACCCTCGGAACGTGAAAGGGCATCAGGGAGGCACTGTCTTTTTCACGATTTAGACGGACATGATACCAACAGTTGCAGGCATCTAAAGGACATGAGGAGCATGTAAGGAATGGACAGTTGCGACAATATGTCGCGGGCCGGAATGCGGCAGTGGAGCAGGAGCAACCACCGTCTACCTCAAACAACGATGGCGCAAGGCCCATGAATGATGGTCGATTGGTTATCAACTGACAGAAATGATATGAAATAAGTAGCGAACTGCTGACAAACGGCCAAATCATTTACTCATGTACGGGGACGGAGATGGCCCCTAGGCATGCTCTGAATGATGATAAACCGCGATGCTATGGTTTGCGAAATCTGCTTTTTCTTTTGGTTTGGATATTTGTTTTTTCTGGCTTGGTTTTGGAGTTTTGTTTGATCTCCCGATGTTGTTTGTTTTCTGGTTTGGACTTTCATTTGGATGATTATTTTCATGTTTGGATATTGGTTTTGATTTCGGATGTGGATTTTTGGTTTTCTGATTTGATTTGGATTTTGGATTGGATTTTGATTGGGTTTTCATCTGGTTTTTGGTAAATGGTCGTCGGGTATGGATTATGCCTGGCAAGGGGTAAGTCTCTTCGTCCGAACGTGGCGAATTGGCTTATTCAGGTCGTCGAGTATGGACTATGCTCGGCAAGGGTCTGGAGCGACAAGGATTCGGCTTAGGACTTAGGCCCTATATTATCGATTGCTATTTCAGGTCGTCGAGTATGGACTATGCTCGACAAGGGTCCGGAGCGGCCAAGATTCGGCTTAGGACTTAAACCATGGTATTACTCAGCGTCCAGGGACACTGGACCACGGTCGTCAGGTGTGGATTGCGCTTGGCAAGAACCCGGAGAGGTTACGGATTTGGATATCGACTCAGAAAGGTCCTGGATTTGGTTATTGGTTATTGGATAAGGATGGATTAGGACTCGGTTATCGAGCTCGGATGGATATGGAATTGGCTGAGGCTTTGGCTATTGGATTTGGGATCGGACATCGACTCGAAGCAGTCAGGAACGATGCACTTGGATGATATGGCTATGGACTTTGGACATCGGATTCAGATCTATTCAAAACAACCCTTCTTATCACAAGGCATGTTTTGGGGGGAAAATGTTATCCCACCCTTTGGTCAAGGCTGGAATATCAACGAGCTAGCTGGAAAGTGATGGATATGAGGATTGGAAATCGATTGGAAACAAGGCTTTGATCGATGTCGTCAAAATTTGGCCGAGCTCCGATCAAGGCGGGATCGGTTGGGAACGATGATCATGGCTAGGAGAGACTACGTTTCAATTTTTAGGTCAAACGGAGTTCATTTGCTCAAGATAATTGATGGATACGTACAAGGCGTTCGTATCGATCAGAGGAGGAAAGAAGGTTTTGACTCGATGGTTTTGAGTCGATTCAGACGAGAATAGGGGCATGCTTCAAATCGATACTTTTGTATCGATCAACATGGATACGAACAACGCGTTCCTATCGATCAAGATGGAGCGTGGCAGTATACTTCGAATCGATACTGTTCGTATCGATCAACATTGGACACTTCTAATCGATACTGTTCGTATCGATCAGCAAGGATACTTCAAGTCGATACGAAAAAGGATTGGCCGATGGATACGAACAAAGGCGTAGTTGGTGGATATGAATAAGTCTGCAGTAGCTGATGGATGGATATGAAGGAGCCATGTTCGTATCGGTCGTGTTTGTATCGATCGATACGAAGGAAGCAATCAACGTGACACGAAAGGTGGATCTCCCCTATATCTACGAGACACGTCATCGGTGCCAGCTCGATCGATTCGAAAAGAGAGGAGTGTAATGACCCGTCTCTCAGTCCACAGAAAGACGTTTCATTATTAAGAAAGAAAGGGATAGAAAAGAGAAAAGATAGAAAAGAAAGAATTAAACAATACCAGAATCTCACAGCGGAACGAATAAAATATATTAATCACATAGTTATTACATAATATACAGCATCTATCAGAGTTACACAGCTTATACATCACAATACATTAGACAGTTATAAAAGTCTGTCTATTATACAACTCAAATACATCACAGAGATACAAACACAGCGGAAACATTATATCTACACGCTGAAGCCTCCTGCTCCAAATCTCCTCCAGAATTCGTTAAAGCTAACCTGAATCCCTGGACTACTCGTAAAAATTTGAGTACCCAAGAGTTTAATAAAATAGAAAATAAACTCCGGGTCAGACATGGGTCTGGTGTAAGTAAACGGGTTAAAGTTGCTTAACTTTGAAAATCATTTGAAAGAAAGGTATCTCGTAAGACTTCCCACACATAAATACGGAAAAGTTTTTACCTTACGATAACCAAAACATTTGATAGAAAATCCAGTGATATTATAATAGGGTCTAGGGTTTTCAAGTAAAATACAGAAATAGCTGGAATGCTTACATCTCACGTTCCAACATAGTTGGGCACAATCAAAACGTACGGCGCTTATTGGAGATTGGATTCCATACAATGGCAGGGCTACTGGGGTACCGCTCGTCACAGTACGGGGCCTAGATCACCGTACCGAGGATCCCTCTCGATCCCCTGCAACACAAGGCTAGAACCATCCCTTACTGGATAGTCCCGAACAAGACAACCCCGCGGTTGGGATCAGCAACCGCCTACTAAGCTGAATAAAAAGGGACCTCTAGACGGGGGAAAATCTTGTCCTACTTGAGCGCGACCCACTTAGCCTTGCTGCACCTCCCCTGTTTTAGCCATTCCCGGTTGATGAGGCTTAAGGCTACGATTACCTTTTTAGAACACATCTCTTAGAATGCTCATCGTCCTCCAATGACAATGTTCTAAAAGCATTCAAGCCATACAAGTTCGTTCCGGGTTCGAACAAAACCGAAGGCACTATCTCGCTACACTCATTTTGGAATCAACCTCAGAGTTAACGACAATAGCCCTTGCACTCTGAATCTCCATCTCGACTTCACTTGAGATTCACGGCCTATCGTTTAATTTGGACCGATGTGGTTTTCGGATATTCAATTTGAAATCTGATCCCAGTCTCATCGAAATCCAAAACGCCGTCTTAAAGTCCAAGTTGTTTAAGGGTTAAACAATTAAATATATTATCTATATTCACACAGATAGATAATTCACATTTAGAAAGATAATCCAAAGCATCTCATATCACACATCAGCGATATCACATAATCCAAGGCATTCAATATCATTCCATCATCCATAAGCAAGACAAATAAACCACACCATCTCTAATTAATTTAATTAACCACTAATGAATTAAATTAATTACTTCCATCACTTTTAAATTCTGCTTACTTAATATTAATTAATTACAAACCAATTAATTAATCATCCTTTAATTATCCATCTTAATTAATCATCCTTAATTAATTATTCTTTAATTACATTAGTAATTATAAATTAATTATCCTTAACCATTCACATTCATTAACCTTTAATTATTCTCTTTAATTAATTATACTATAATTAGTTACATTAATTAATGATCCTTAATTAATTACATTAATTAACTAACCCTTTAATTAATAAATTAATTACATTAAGTAATTAATCCTTAATTACTTCCATTAATTAACCTCTAATTACTTTCATTAATTAATCTCTAAGTACTTTCATTAATTAATCTCTAATTACTTTCATTAATTAATCTCTAATTACTTTCATTAATTAATTATCCTCAAATTACTTTCATTAATTAACCACTAATTACTTTCATTAAGTAATTATCCTTTTATTAATTACATTCATTAATTATCCATTAATTACTTATACTAAGTAATTGTACTTTATTAATTACATTAAGTAATTATACTTAATCAATTTCAAAGTGATTATCCTTAATTAATTAACCCAATTAATTATCTTTAATTAATTACATTAATTAATTATCTTTTAAATAATTAAGTAATTATACTTTAATCACTTTTATTAATAAGACCTTAATTAATTAAGATAAACCATTTACCTTAATTAAACACTTACTTATCATTTATTTTTAAATTAGATCCTTGAAAACAATTTATACAAAAACATTTGAGAATATTTTCATTAATTTAAAGTTTAATACTCTTACATTTTAATTCAAACATCATCTTATTATATTTTGATAACACTTATGAATTCAATTACATAATTAATCTAATATATAATTACTTTTAAAACAAACAATTTAAATCAATTTAAATCTTTGAAAACTTGTTCAAACTTGTTGACATTTTGTTTTTGTTTTGCTTTTAAACCTTGTACCTTTCTTTAAGCTTATAACTTTGAATTTTCTTTGTTTTTAATAAAATCTGATCATACTTTACTTCCTTTTTAAAAAAACCAGGTAACTCAACACACAAAAACCCGAGCCCATCACCAGAAAACCCGACCAAGCCCCGAGTCACTCGCACACTACTCACGAACCCAATTCACTTCTAGACAAACACGAGAAATCTTCGAGCTAAACCCGAGCAAAGCATCCTCCTCCCCACTACCTTAACATCACCAGACATATATATGCACTCGTGCATGTGCATGGCGATTCCAGTCCCCTTCGATCATCTTTCTGGCCTTCAACAAGTCGACCTCGACATCTACCTCGACCACCCAGATTTCCAAATCGATCACGAAATCAAATTCGAACTCGATCGAACCAAAACTGGAACCAAACCCAATCCACTAAACTCCTCGCCGACGACGAACTCCACCACCAGAAAACTCGCCCATCCTCCTAGAGCTGCTCCATGACACAACGCAACGATTCCTCCTCATGCGATCCACTCCGATCTTCACACTGCGACGCCATTGCCTCGAATACGTCGACAACCCAAACTTCTTGCTAAACCCTAACTCGACTCCGACGAGCCGCCTCGACCATCGTGAAAAACTCTAACCATTTTTCCCAAGATCCCCATACTCCATTCTACCTCCAGCAACCATCACGACACATCGCTCGCCGCCGATCATCGGCAATCGATGATATACCCAAAATCGATTAACTCAAATTCCCTCATCATATACTTGTTTACAAATCATGATTTCTTCACCTAAATTCATGATTTTGCAATACGCATCACATTATAAAATCCAAACTTAAAATCTTAAACATCGATTTTTGACTTATTTTTTATTCTTACTGTAATTTATCCTTTTAGAATTAATCACTTAATATAAATTCTTAAAATTATTTTTAGAAACAATATTACACTCTTACAATCATTTCTATTTAGAGATCAAGGCCTAAAACTGAATGTATAAAGGGAATTTGAATTTATTCTGGTGGATTTCGAACCTGTGATGCAACAGAGACATATACATATATTTCATATACACAGACACAACATATATACATACATGCATTCACATTCATAAACATATGCAAACCATATTACTACAAAACTCCATCACAAGCATCTAAGTATAATCACAGATTTAAAACTGTTTTTAAAGAAAAAGTTTACTCACCAAGAATGAAACAGAGACCAGGCTTTCAGGCTTAATCTGGAACTGCTGTATTCAATTTGATCTACTGTTATTTTGATCAGCACTTGTTTGTTGATTAGAAAAGTTGTTGAGATGATCTTTACAGCTTGTTGTTGTTGAATTTGAACTGTGCTTAGCTTGTTTTGATTTCAGTTTTCTTTTTTGAATTTGATTTCCAGATTTTAGTTTTAGGAAGAAAAGAGAGAGATGTTTTGAACGAAAAAATAAGAATTGCCCAATTTCTCTAAAACATCTATATTATACTTAAAATTCAATTTCAAGAAAACAAGCCACTTGTATTTTGCATGTATTCATTTTCTCACAAGTGTCCATATATGTCTAATTATTTTACAAATGTTTAAATGTTTTTATAATTATCTTACAAGTATTTAAAACCCATTATTTATATTAATTACTTAAGTTTTTATATTAATATGTTATGTTTATATTAATTTATATATATATATACAAATTTACTATGAGATATCTAAAAAGAAAGAATATTTTAAACCTTTTTAAATAAACAAATATTTGATTTTGCAAATATAGAATTAACTTTAAATAGCTCTTGAAAAACTATTATATTATTCAAACCAAAGCTTCCTAAATCTCAACGTATATACATATATATACATTATAATTAGAAAACATTTTTATTAGCTTTGAAAAGATAAATTTTTCCAATTTTAAAATAATTATTAATGAAGATTATCAAATAATTATTGCCAAAAATTCCGGGTCATCACAGGAGTATGGAGACGAAGTGATGGATACGAACGCAACAGCCAACCGATGTACACGTGCACTACATTTCGTATCGATCATAACTCGCAAAACACATATCCAAATGCTATGAAATTTTCACAGAAGCTTACGCACAAGCTAAGGAATGTTCATACCAAGTTTCGACTCCATTGGACAAAATCTTGATCGATACGAATTATGTTCGTATCGATCACAGATCGAGTCGAAACTTCATGGGATCGGTCGCGTGGGCCCACTCATGTGCCAGAAGGAGTCTCCTGAAGTTTGAGCGAGATATTTGCATGGAACGCCTATAAATAGCACCCCAGAGCCTACAGAAAGGGGATCTTTGGCTTTTCAACGTCCAGACTCAGCCCGATTCGACTTTGCACTCCATAGCTACTGTTATACTCGAATTTTATCATTATAATCTGCTGTAATTAGTTGTAACCAACAAGGAAAGTCAATAAAAGATTAACTTTTGGAGTGGAGGTAGGCCGTAGATAGCCGAACCACTATAAACCATGTGTCTTTATCTGCTTCTTTCTGTTTTAAGTTTATTATTCTTCATTTTTTATCCTCTACATTACTTAGATCTATGATTTTTGATTGTATACTGTTGGTTTGTGTTCATACACTGGTGCTTTCATGATATTTGTGGTTTGTGACCAATTTTGGCACAAACATATATGTATTAAATAATTCGAAATAAAAAATACATAATATATATATATATGTATTTACATATAAAAATGTTTAATAAAATAATAATTAAATATATGTATGTATTTACAAATATGCTTTCGACCATATAAATATTTTTTTCAATTTCAAATTGTTTTGAAGTTTTTTAGATTGATTTCCATATGAAAATCTGCATATGAAATATTTTTTTTATATCTTTGTAAACTATTTAAATCTATACCATTTTTATAATAAAATATTTAGAAACATATTTTATAATATTTCTATGTACGTACTGTATATATTTCAATAAAATTTTAAATTAAGTGGTATACAATCGGATATATATATATATATAATTTTTTTATTTTTGAAAACATTATATATATATATATATATGTAAATATTAATAAAATAAAATCCATTATATATGTAATTATATATATATTGTATTAACTAAATCCTTACATTAAAAACTAATTTAATAATATTATTAAATTCAAAAAATTAAATATTTTTTTAAATGACCGTGAGCATATTTTATAATATATACAAATTCATGATATTATCAACGACTATCTAAACACATATATGACACAATAAACATTATATACATTAATAAATTTTTGTAAACAAAGAATTTTACCTTTCACCTAATGCATAAATAGTTACCATGAATCGTAGAATCGAAACTCCTTGAAACGATTTCAGAATCTAGAAAGTGCTACCGTTCTGAATGCAGCTACCACCGATCGTTGAATTGTATTTAATTTGGTGTTTTAGGGCTTGAATACTTGAAGGAAGAGAGGGTTTTTGAGGCTGTCCTTCTGGGTATGGAGGAGCGCAAAAAAGTAAAAAATAAAAGAAGGGATTAGATATGAAAACGTAGTAAAGATCTGAGGAGTAAAAGGAGGACCTAGATCCACCTTTCTGTCTTACTAATTCATCTCTTTGAATTAAAAATTCCAACCTCAATTTGCCCTCATAAATCCGGCCTCCCTTGCCTTCTCATAGCGAACACAATAGGTCCTATATGGGCCTCAAAATCACTCCAAGCTCGATCAATAAATAACACATTTAAATCCAATTTAAATGCATATCGATATCATATATCGGTAAATGTATTTACAACTACTATATACACACTATTTAATATTGATCAAAGAAAATTAAATAAAATTTTATATTTAATATTTCATAACTATTAATTTAACTAATTAATATCAATTGTAATTAATTAAATTGGGTGGTAACAGAAGTATTCGATGTTTCAGCTGTGTGAATCTTAGGTGTAAATTCGATCAGCGGCTATATCAAACAATCAGAATATTAACATTCACCATCACTTCGTAGGTGATGTGACATTATGGATAATTTTATCGCTTATATAGATTAGGTAAAATCCAATTTTACTGATTTATGCGTCACCCGATTGTGACAATTATCTACACCAATTCTGTTCGTCAAAACTATATCATATTAGGACTTAAGGAATTTGATAAAGCTCAAAATGCCAATATCGTCCATATTCAACATTATAGTCCAAAAAAATTCCTTGGTTTAATAATAATTAGTATTATTAACCTAACTACCAGAGCCATAAATTTTGACTTTGAGTTGACTTCAATTGACCCTGATAATGACCTCATATAATCGAGGAGACGAATTCTCTCTTGAATAGTGTTTCTTTTCCAATACTTCCACTAGACCAAACTATAGTCTTTCGATGGACGTCGTACCATGATTTAACTATAATCAAAGTGGAGCTTTCATATTGAAGATCAACTGTATTCTCAAGTCAAGAGATCTTTGTAAAATTGTCACGTTGATATTTTCTTTTTGACTTTACTTATATTAACCAACATAAAACTATCGAGTGAGTCATTTCATAGTTAACCAATAACTATCAGTACGTAACCCTCTGGTGCCCCCAGCGGTCATGATTAATACACTGCCTAGCATATGGAAAGCATTACGTACTCCGATCTCAATGGATGCATCGATATCCATTCTTAAAACATCTTGACTAGGAATATTTAAAATGATGTGTTTATCATATTGTGATAAAATACTCATAATTACAACTATTTGTAATTATAATCACAAACACACCATTCATGGATCTTCTATTAACTGCACTTAAATTAAATAATTAATTATAACAAATATATAACATAAAGAAAACACCTTTTATTACGAACAAGAACTGATCGCAGAGTTCATAACTTACGATAAATTACAAAATTGCACCTAGGGCATACACCTAACTCTATCAATCTCCCACTTTCACTTGTGATCAATTATGGAATCTCAATGCCATCCTGTAAATATGCTTCTTGAGAATTAACCAAGCTTGATCCTTGTAAACAGATCTGCAATGTTGTCCTTGGTATCTACCCTTTATATCGTGACTTCTTTATTCTCAACAAGTTCTCTGACGAGGTGGAATTTTAGAAGAATATGCCATGACTTCTTGTGTGCTCTAGGCTCTTTTGCAATATGTATCACCACATTTTTATCATAAAATAATGAAATTGGATTCTCTATATTGGAAATCACTCCGAGTTCACTTAAAATTTGTGCATCCATACCACTTCTTTAGCTGCTTTATTGAGGGCGATGTACTCAGCTCCATTGTGGAATCAACTATTGTTTGTTGTTTGGAACTTCTCCAACTAACAGCCACACCATTATGTGTGAAGACATAAGCCGACACTAACTTACTATTATCAACATCACTCTGAAAGTTAGAGTCGGCATACCCCTTCATATGGAGGTCTCTATTCTCGTATATTAGGAATAAGCCCAAGTATTTCTTAAATACTTTACTGTACATTCTACATCCATGTAATGCTTTTCTATTGGATTTGATTGGGATCAGCTTATGCACCCTAATGTGTAAGCCACATCTAGTCTTGTACATAGCATAGTGTACATTGTGGAACCAATTGCGAAAGCATATGGTATCCCCTTCATAAGCTCCTTCTCCTCATCAGTATGAGAGGCGTCCTTCTTAGAAAGGATGATTCCAAATTATGTAGGAATATTTTGATGCTTGGAATTCTTATACTAAACCTCTTTAATATGATATCTATACATAGGGATTGAGACAATCCCAACATCCTTTTTAACCTTTCTCTATAGATATTTATACCAGGTACATAGACAGCTTCCCCCAAATCCTTCATGGAGAAGTTCTTGGAAAGCCAAGTTTTCACTGATTGTAATAGCGAAATGTCATTGCCAATCAATGGAAGATCGTCAATGTATGGGAATAAGAATATAATAGCATCACCCTATTCCTTTCGGTATATGCATGCTTCCTTTTTGTTCTTATCTATGCAGTTAAAGCCTCGATAAAGCCCCGCAAAATCCCTGCAATAGTGCATAACGCTCTTCGATTGCAACGTTATTCCAATTTAGTGCTTTTAAATAGTAGAACTGTTTTAAGCCCCACTATTATCCACTACACCCGCTAAATTAAATCTTTTTAGACCTACTTTAGCAGCATTAATATACAAATGTTGATTTGACTAGCTCTCTTTTAAACTAAATCAACAAAGTTAGGTTAAAGACCTAATTTTAAGGTATAAGTGCTTAATATAAGTTAGAAGTCTATTATAGTCACCAAATCTAGTCTGCTTAAATTATGATATTCTTTAGTTTTATTATATAAGATTAAGCATTATTTTCTTTTCCTATACAAATGTTATAAGAGTGAAAATAAATTAACTTTGAATTTTTGGATTTATATCTAATGAAGCTTTTTGCACCCTCGCTATTTTCCGTTTTATCCCCGCTACAATTTTTTGCACCTCCACCACTACGGAACCGCTAAGCGGTTTAACTGCACATGTTCTAATAAAAACCAAACACTTTGATTACTTTATCAAAACACTTATTCCAACTTCTTGAAGCTTTTTTAAGTACAAAGATGGATTTTAACAACTTGCAAGCCTTGCCCTCACTTCCACTGACTTCGAAACCCTCGGCCTGCGACATATAGACGGTGTCTTCTAAATTACCATTTAGAAATGTCATCTTTACATCCATTTGCCATTTTGTAGTCATAGAATGCAGCAATAACCAACATAATCTGAATGGACTTAAGCATAGCTACAGGTAAAAAGGTCTCATCATAATCAACATCCTGAATTTGACGAAATCCTTTTGCAACTAGCCTAGCCTTATAAGTCACCACTTGTTCATTTTCATTAGCTATTCTTAGAAATCTATTTGCATCTTATGCGTCTGATCCCTTTAGGTATGTTAGAGAAATTCCACACTTTGTTTTCATACATGGAATCCATCTTGGATTTCATTGCTCCAAGCCAAAGTGCAAAGTTTTTACTGTGCAGTACTTGTTGGAATGATAGAGGAGTGTCGTCATCTAAACACAATCATCCTTCTCGCCATCCATAAGAAACCAAGTATCTGTTTGGTGCACAAGATTACCTACCCGTCCTTCTAATATATTGCATGTTTTCGTATATATGTGAATTTGGTTCTTCCATTAGTTCGGTCTCAATATTAATTTCTTGGATCTCATCCAAATCTACAACCTCGTCATTAAATTCTTTTAATAGAAATTCATTTTCTAAAAAGATAGCATGCTGAGAAACAATAACCTTTTGTTCCTCTGTATTATAGAAAATATATCCCATCGAGTTTTTTGGATATCTATTAATTTACACAATCTGATTTTGCCTCGAGTTATTTTGACCAACATTCTTAACATAGGTAGGATAACCCCACACCTTCAAATACTTGAGTTGGGGTTTCTACCTATACCACATCTCATATAATTTTTTAGACACATATTTAATGGGAAAAAAATTCAACTTATGCACTGTAGTTTTCAGTGTGTACCCCCAATAGAATAGAGGTAACTCGACCTTACTTGTCATGGAACGAACATAATCTAATAGGGTTCGATTTGCTCCAACACCCTGTTGTGTTGCATAGTATATAGTCAGTAACCTGAGAGATAATTCCCTTATCTTTTAAGTACTGTTGGAGTTCATGTCCAATGAACTCGCCTCCTCAATTGGATCAAAGAATCTTAGTCTTTTAGTTCGTCTAGTTTTCTACCTCATTATTATATTTAATAAATTTCTCATAGACATCGGATTGGTTCTTCATATACATATCCTAGTCTTGAGAAATAATCAGTGAAGGTTACAAAGTAAGAACTATTATCCTTAGTGATTATAGACATCAGGCCACATACATCACTATGTACAAGACTCAAGAGTTCATCAACTCTTTCACTAATCCCACTAAAGGGGTGTTTGGTCATTTTTCTTTGAGACATAACTCACATGTGTCAAATGACTCAGAATTAAATGACGAAAGAAAACCTTTGGTTTTCAATTTATATTGTCGTTTCTCACTTATATGACCTAGCCTACAATGCCATAGATGATTACTATTTATATTATTATTTGAAGAACTGGTCACAAAATAGACATATTTCGTATTGATCACATAAATGCCATTTTCAAAAACACCATCACGGACTTTATTGCCATCTAAAATAATGTTCATAGCATTATTAACAAATTGGAAAACGTACCAGTCTTAGATAATCTAGACATAGGTATAATTCCACAGTAAAGTCTTTAACAAAATAGAAATTATTTAATATCAACACAAATCCACCTGACAGACTCAAATGAAAATCTCCAACTTTTGTTGCATCTACCATAGATCCATCAGCAACCTAAGAACTCATTTCTCCCTTTGCCACATGATGCTAGTTCCTAAGCCCCTGTAATAGATTATAGATATGAGTTCCAGATCCAATATCCTAAACCCAGGATAATTTTTCGATTGCAAAACAATTTTGAAACGTAAATGTACTTAATGGAGCAACAGAACTATTCTGTTTTTCTTTAATAACCTTCGAGTACTTCGGACAGTTCCATTTTCAATGACCTTTTCTATGACAATGATGATGCTCACCCTTGTCAACTGTAGTAGTTTTCTTACTTTTCTCGGTAATCCTCTTTTGCTTTTTCAAATCTTTCAAAGATGATGCATTAGCTTTATCAACAAGTACAGCCCCTTAATCCTTGGACGTTGACTTTGCTAACCTCAATATAATAAGGAGCTCTATGAGGTTAACGTTTAACTGGTTCATATTGTAATTCAATATGAACAGCTCATACTAGGGCATAAGAGACCTAAGGATCAAATCAACTGGTAACTCGTTGCTTATCGCTACATCCGATTTTTAAATTCTATCAATATAGTGCTTCATCATCCGAACGTAATCGTCCAATTTCTATCCTTCATCCATTTTGGTATTAAACGGCTTCTTTGTAAGATCGTACCTTGTAGGACGAGACTATTTACCAAATAGGGCCTTGAGACTATCTAATATCCCATGGAAGGACATGTTTTTGTGCTACCTCTACAATGGCTTATCTAACGTAGAGAGCACAAAAACTGGACAATCTCTTGGTATGAAACCCATTTCTCATAAGTAAGCCTCAGTTCGGGGTCTGCATCCTCAACGGGTTCTTTAGGATCATAAGTGATAGATGACCAAATACAGTTGGGGTTTCTTCCTATACCACATCTCATATATGTTTTTAGACACATATTTAATGGGCAAAAAATTCAACTTATGCACTGTAGTTTTCAGCGTGTACCCCCAATAGAATAGAGGTAACTCGACCTTACTTGTCATGGAACGAACATAATCTAATAGGGTTCGATTTTCTCCAACACCCTGTTGTGTTGCATAGTATATAGTCAGTAACCTGAGAGATAATTCCCTTATCTTTTAAGTACTGTTGGAGTTCATGTCCAATGAACTCGCCTCCTCAATTGGATCAAAGAATCTTAGTCTTTTAGTTCGTCTAGTTTTCTACCTCATTATTATATTTAATAAATTTCTCATAGACATCGGATTGGTTCTTCATATACATATCCTAGTCTTGAGAAATCATCAGTGAAGGTTACAAAGTAAGAACTATTATCCTTAGTGATTATAGACATCGGGCCATATACATCACTATGTACAAGACTCAAGAGTTTATCAACTCTTTCAATAATCCCACTAAAGGGGTGTTTGGTCATTTTTCTTTAAGACATAACTCACATGTGTCAAATGACTCAGAATTAAATGACGAAAGAAAACCTTTGGTTTTCAATTTATATAGTCGTTTCTCACTTATATGACCTAGCCTACAATGCCATAGATGATTACTATTTATATTATTATTCGAAGAACTGGTCACAAAATAGACATATTTCGTATTGATCACATAAATGCCATTTTCAAAAACACCATCACGGACATTATTGCCATCTAAAATAATGTTCATAGCATTATTAACAAATTGGAAAACATACCAGTCTTAGATAATCTAGACATAGGTATAATTCCACAGTAAAGTCTTTAACAAAATAGCAATTATTTAATATCAACACAAATCCACCTGACAGACTCAAATGAAAATCTCCAACTTTTGTTGCATCTACCATAGATCCATCAGCAACCTAAGAACTCATTTCTCCCTTTGCCACATGATGCTAGTTCCTAAGCCCCTGTAATAGATTATAGATATGAGTTCCAGATCCAGTATCCTAAACCCAGGATAATTTTCCGATTGCAAAACAATTTTGAATCGTAAATGTACTTAATGGAGCAACAGAACTATTCTGTTTTTCTTTAATTACCTTCGAGTACTTCGGACAGTTCCATTTTCAATGACCTTTTCTGTGACAATAATGATGCTCACCCTTGTCAACAGTAGTAGTTTTCTTACTTTTCTTGGTAATCCTCTTTTGCTTTTTCAAATCTTTCAAAGATGATGCATTAGCTTTAACAACAAGTACAGCCCCTTAATCCTTGGACGTTGACTTTGCTGACCTCAATATAATAAGGAGCTCCACGAGGTTAACGTTTAACTGGTTCATATTGTAATTCAATATGAACAGTTCATATTAGGGCGTAAGAGACCTAAGGATCAAATCAACTTGTAACTCGTTGCTTATCGCTACATCCAATTATTAAATTCTATCAATATAGTGCTTCGTCATCCGAACGTAATCGTCCAATTTCTATCCTTCATCCATTTTGGTATTAAACGGCTTCTTTGTAAGATCGTACCTTGTAGGACGAGACTATTTACCAAATAGGGTCTTGAGACTATCTAATATCCCATGGAAGGACATGTTTTTGTGCTACCTCTACAATGGCTTATCTAACATAGAGAGCACAAAAACTGGACAATCTCTTGGTATGAAACCCATTTCTCATAAGTAAGCCTCAGTTCGGGGTCTGCATCCTCAACGGGTTCTTTAGGATCATAGGTGATAGATGACCAAATACATTCGTAAGTCAGTGCTATCTTAATTGCTCTTAGTCAATCGATACAGTTAGGTCTAGTAAGCTTGTCACTTTCAGAAAACAATTTTGGTATTTACATTTTCTATAAATTTTAAATTGGTAGACTAAGACAATATCATAATAGGTGTTCATATAATATTAGTAAGGTTAAATTTTAAGTTTTATTTTACTAATAATCTCCCACTAGTCTTTTATGTTTCTCCAAACCCTAAGATGATACATAATAATCTTTTAACTTCCCTAGTGGGTGTTAGGACTCCTCTATCCTGGGTTCTAACCTTAAGTTTGATCAACAAGTTGTAGCCCCACAGATGATGGATAAATCCTTATTGGTTATATCATATACAACTCCTAATCCGTGGTTCCTTGTCCTAATGTCATTTCGACCTTGAGTTTGCTCAACAAATTGAAAGGGTGTACCTACCATTTCGTGACGGTCGAAGTATAGTATATATGTACCTTTAGCTTGCTTAATTAATATGCATAGCTATCTTATCTCGTCTATTCTATATATTAATAATATTATACATAGCATATCTAGCTTGAGTTTGTTTAACAACTAGAGAGTATGCATATATTAAAGATCCATAATCTTTAATATTATATTGAGTGATCTCGATTTGTGGAACAATGTATTTATTATGAAATACCCACATGATTCAGGTTTTAAACACATTAGATATCATAATATACGTACTTTACATATGTATTTATTCCTTAAGTCTAATTAGGATTTGTTAATGTTCTACCTTTAATTTATATATTCATATTATATAACTTTTATAGTTTAACTTACTTATATAATAGTCTTGTGTATAATATTATATTGATCAAATCTTATTTAATTAATTTAATTAATTAACATTTTAAGTAATTTATAATATTCAATTATTACATTTTACATTAAATATGTATATTATAACGCTTGTTGTTATATACATATATCTTTATATATATACTATTAAATTTTAATTAATTCATTTAATTAAACAATCTTAATTAAATTTCATTAATTTCAAAAATTCTATTATATACATATGTACTTACACTTTCTTAATTAATTCAAGTCAATGTAACATATGCCATAATATTATATATATATATATATGTTTAATTAATTAACTATTTAATCAACTTATTTGTTTTATTAATCTTATTAATATTAAAATTTTCAAAATTTATTTATTTTATTTTATTATCAAAACATTTTTGAAAATTATGTTATAACATTTATAATATATCTCTTATTTTAAATTTTATTTTAATTTCAAAATAACTTTTAATTATCCCAAGGCCAAATTAAAATTGGGCCTTTCTTAGGGGTAACCTTTGGATTTACTTCACCTTTCGTGTAAGGTCAGTAGCCAGGTATGGCAGGGTACTTGATTATCCAAACCCAGCCTAAACACTACTTTCCTAGACACCATATAAAATTGGTAAGCTTAATTAGTTAACCCTAATATGACTAATTTATACTGTGTAGGTTATTGGACTCTGATACCATTGCTGGAAATGAGCTAGTATGCAAGAAGTAAAGGGGTAAATTTGGAAAAAAAATTCCATATGGACCTTATTGGTCCTATAAAGTCTAAGTTTATTTAGATCTTACCTAGGTTTTGTTTTAGATAAAATCAATATTTTATCTAGTTTGTAAATAAAGTTTTATTTTGTTAAGTATATATTATTTTATTTAATACGTGTACTGTACACAAATATATTTGTACGTGCACATGCAACGTAAACGGTGTACATGGTTAGACATGCCCGTGTATAGATGCTAAATTTTACACTATAAAAGACATGTTAATCCCTCTATATACATGTGTGATGTCAATATATATGTATGTATAAATATATATATATATATATATTGTATATTATAAAACATTACTTGTAAAATGTAAAATAAATATTTATACATAAATATATTGCAAAACCACTATAAACTTAGTATAAATGATTTATAATTTCAAAATCAAACATAATATTTAAATTTTTATATTTTAGATTTATATCTACATAATTCCAAATTTAATTAATAAATTAATTCTAAATATATATTCATATATATGTACTAAATAATTCGAAATTAAAAAATATATGTAATATATATAGCAAAGATCAGCTACACCTTATATATGCTATACCTCAAATCCCCTTTGATATCTACCACAAATTCCAAATTAAATAATAGAATGAAGTGACAAGAGAGAGAAAGTATATTATTTAATTTGAAACATTGATATTAAGGAGGATTTGAGGTGTCACAAGAATGAGATGTAGTCAATCCTTGCCTATATACACACACACACATATAAACATGTTTAATAAAATAATAATTAAATATATATATGTATATATTTATGAATATGCTTTCAGCCATATAAAGATTTTTCATTTTTTCGATTTTAAATTGTTTTGGAGTTTTTAAAAAAAAATTATTTCCATACAGAAATCTACGTATAAAATAAAAATATAAAAATTTTCGTAAATAATTTAAATGTACACCTTTTTTATATTAAAATATTTATAAGCTTATTTTATGATATTTCTATGTACGTAATATATATATATATAAATTCAATTTTAAATTAAGCAGTATATATATAGTGGGATTTAAATGTGTGTGTACATATAAATAATTTGAAAACATTATATATGTATGTAAATATTAACAAAATACATACTTTATGTATATGTGTGTGTGTATATATATTGTATTAACTAGGGGTGGGCACGGTCGGTTAACCGAACCTATCGGTTAATTTGAACGGTTAACCTATAAAAAGCAACGGTTCGGTTAACCGTTCCATCGGTTAAAAATGGTTGCACGAACCGACCGAACCGGTTAAATTTAACCGTGGTTAACCGGTTAAATTTAACGGTTCGGTTAACGGTTAACTGTTGCAAGTTAACCGTTTAAGGCAAACGGTTAACCGTTGCACAGCAATACAATATCTTGACTGATGGCATACAATATCAATATATATCAGGGATGGTATATGGCAACATTGCTCATTAGCATGACTGATGGCATACAATATCAATATATGTCAGGCCACATATGAAACAATCCAATTAGCACAGCAAAGATCATCACATAATTCACAATCCAATGACACACACTACAGTCCACAACAATACAGTCCTCACTCCTCAGTTCTTCAATTCATAGTTAATTCAATTGTACAATACTACAAGCCAATAGTACTACATAGTCTAAAATACTACAAAATACAATGAAAATAGTAAATACAATACAGATACTTTAAAGATTGAGCCTGAGATAGCGAGCTTCAGCCTTCAACTCTATATTTTCATCCATTTTAACAATAGCACAAACACCTGATTAGATATAGATAAATATATAGAGTGATATGTAGAGTGATATGTACAAGTAACAGGTTTATATATATGTAAACTATAAACAAGTAACAGGTGTTAAACATTGCATTAGAACTGACTGTAATTTATAAGAAACAGGTGTTAAACTATAAATAAGTAACAGGTGTTAAACTATAAACAAGTAACAGGTTTATATGTAATGACTGTAATTTACAAATAAAAGGTTTACATATATATAAACTATAAGTAACAAGTTTATATATATAAACTATAAGTAACAGGTTTAAAAATATAGAGTGATATGTACAAGTAACAGGTTTATATATATGTAAACTATAAACAAGTAACAGGTGTTAAACATTGCATTAGAACTGACTGTAATTTATAAGAAACAGGTGTTAAACTATAAACAAGTAACAGGTGTTAAACTATAAACAAGTAACAGGTTTATATGTAATGACTGTAATTTACAAATACTCTCATACCTCTTGATGTTAAACAAGACCAAGTAACAGGTGTTTCTAACTTTCTACTTGATCTATTGATTGATGTTTCAACTTTTGCACTAAACTGTGTAACTGGTATACAATATGAGGTATTTCTACTTGAGCTGTGTAACTAAAAATAAACTACTGATACATTTACTGATACATTTACACTAACTAAACTTGTATACACTAAAATGTAACTGGTATACACTAAAATGTAACTGGTATACACTATACACTAAAATTTAAACTACTGATACATTAGAGCATTGCATTAGAACTGACTGAACTGTAATAGAGCAATGTATTAGAGCATTGCATTAGAACTGTATTAGATCAAATTATCAATGTTAACTAAACTGTGTAACTGTGTTGAAGACATGGATTTGAAGTTTGAACTGTGTATCACCTGTGTATGACTGTGTACACAGTACACAGTAACACAGTTCATATGCCAATATCTAATACATAGTTTAAAACTATAAATTAAAACCGATAAATTAAAAGTCAAAACTATGGATGCACAGACTATTTAATTTCTCTTTCTTATACCTGATATAACAATAATTCATTAATTCTGAATTATAGGACATAGTTGATATAGCATCCACTTGTCACCTGAAATCAAACAGTCAAACAATCCAATTAGTGAATAAATAAAAATCGAACATCATTGAATGTTACAATATCAAATACACCATTACCATATCCGTGGAATTATTAACTGTCATTATAAAGTTATATGATTGTATATGAAGAAAGTATATGATTGTTTTGAAAGTATATTATTGTTTGAAAGTGTAAACACTAAACTATATGAACATTTCTACCAAATGAAACTAACCGCGGTGAAGGTGAATACAACGATGACGAACATGGACCATCCATGGTGAACATAAAATTTGATGGCGACTCACGTTCACATCCATGTACAAAATCTACATGGCAAACAAGTTAATTAGAGCATTGTATTTCAAACCCAACAAATGAAGAACTATATTATTTTACAAATGCAAATATCACCTGATAGGAGTTTTTTTTTTTTTTTTTGAACTGGTACTTTATATACAACAAATCATGGGGACAACATATCCCATGTCAAATAAATGTTCGAAAGCAAGTTTCGAACTTGTGACATCCTGCACCAAAGCCGAATCAATTAACCACTTGGACAAAGGTGCTTGTCACCTGATAGGAGTTCATTATAATAAGAAACATCATCGATAGGAACCTCAATGCGATGATCGACAAAAATTGGTTTGGACCTTAACCAATTCTGAGTACAAACCAATGCCTCAACCATCCGTGGACTCAAAGTACTACGAAAAGGATCTATAATTCTTCCTCCGGTGCTAAAAGCGGATTCGGAAGCAACTGTGGATACCGGAATAGCAAGAAGATCTCGAGCGACTAAAGATAAAACACGATATTTGGAACTATTTACCTTCCACCATAGTAAAACATCAAAATTATTTGGTGTACCCTCAATCGGTGCATTTAAATACTTTTCTAGTTCGTTTCATTCGTTATCGTGTTGTTGAACCTGTCTTAGAAAAGTGTTCATTCTTCTAGAAAGAACATCACTAACATCCTCAACACGTTCACTAGCAACGGGCGTACTAGGTTCTAGCTCCTCACACGTTTGTGTTCCAAATGTAGAATCGTTAACATAAAAGTCAAACAACCTTAGCAAAATATTCTTCACACTTATTAATATGTTTTCCGCAATATTTTTTT
This sequence comes from Allium fistulosum, assembly GCA_030737815.1. Classification (NCBI taxonomy): domain Eukaryota; kingdom Viridiplantae; phylum Streptophyta; class Magnoliopsida; order Asparagales; family Amaryllidaceae; genus Allium; species Allium fistulosum. The sequence continues at coordinate 1,044,421,111 of CM060907.1, read as the reverse complement.
CATACATGTCTTCAACACATAGCTTCAAAAATTGGAATTTATACCTTGGGTCAAGCACACACGTAACAAATAAAATTTTGTTCATATGACTTTCACTTCCCCAATATTTATCAAACTTCATTTTCATACTAGATGCCATTTTAGCAAGATAAGGGTTGGTTTTATCAACCAATACTTTAAGTTCTTCTTGAATTCCACTAAGCTCGGCAAAACAAACATTTGCGGTAATGGACAAAATTTTGCTAAATTTTAAAGTAACATCATAAAAATACTTTAAGAATTTAACAAATAATTCAGCATTTTTCCATTCCACACTTGTCGAAGGATGAATTTCATCATCAAAGTAAGCAACAAAAATACCATCATTTTCTCACATATCATCAAAAACTTTTTTGTACTTTAAAGCCGCTTCCAACATCAAATACGTTGAATTCCATCTAGTCGGTACATCTAAAATAAGCATTGATTTATTCTCAATTCCCAAACTTAAGCATAACTCTCTAAATTTACTCAATTGTGATGGAGATGATCTCACAAATCTGACTGCAGTACGAATTTCAGCTATAGTACTACTAATTTCTTTTAGCCTGTCATTGACGATTAAATTGGTTATATGAGCACAACAACGAATATGCATGAAATCACCATTCAAAACACAACCACCATTATAATCATTTAATTTGCTTTTGACATAATTAATTGCCACTTCATTTGCACTAGCATTATCGACTGTGATAGACACTATTCTTTTGAGTTCCCATTTTTTGATACAGTGGACAATAACTTTTCCAATATTTTCTCCTTTATGACTAGTAATCACACAAAAATTTATAATCCTTTTATGTAGGTTCCAATCTCCGTTGATAAAGTGTGCAGTTAAAACCATATAATTCACATTCTGGATAGATGTCCATGTATCAGTAGTTAGACAAACACCATGCAATGATTTTGAGAACAATTTTTTAAGAGACTCTAACGAATCCCAATATAACTGAAGCACATCCCTACAAATTGTTCAACGTGAAGGAACTTCAAAACTAGGACACAATTCCCGACAAAATTGAGCAAAACCTTCACCCTCCACAAAACTAAAAGGTAGTTCATCAATAACTAGCATTCGAGCTAATGATTTTCTACATTGCTCTTTATTGAATGACCATGCGATAAGATTGCAACTACCTTCACTATCGTTATTTGTTCCAAAAGCTAAAGTTTTTTGTCTTTTATCACTATCACGTGGAATAGACTTACATGAATGTTTTATATGGTAATTTAAATGAGTAGTGCCATTTGATTTAGAATCACATGCAAATTGTTGACCACAATAGTTGCATATACATTTCTGAAAATTGAAATTACCGTCTTTAGTAAAATGTTCCCATACCGGAGAAGGCTTTCTAGAAGAAGGCTTGCGCACCGGGTGTAGAGGAGGCTTTCTAACATTGATGCCATCTTCGCCAGTTTCCTCATCATCCGCTTCTCCCGCAAACTCATCATCATCTATTGTTTCTCTAGCACTACCTATTTGTACCTGTTATAGTGCATGAAAAACAAAAATACATTTTAGATTAGAAATATATGGTTCATATCTACGTGTATCAGTTGCAGTTGCAATTGCAATCACTGTAAAATTATTGAATAACTAACAGCCTTTAATTAACTACAAATGTAAACAACATTATACAGTTTATTAAATTCAGGTTAATGATTTACGTGTATCAGTTGCAGTTGCAATTGCAATTAGCCAATCACTGTAAAATTATTGATTAACTGACAGCCTTTAATTAACTACAAATGTAAACAACATTATACAATTTTAAAATGTAAACAACAGTTAAACAGTTTATTAAATTCAGGTTAATTCAAGCATATACATTATACAGTCAAGTTAAAATGATTATACAGTCAAGTTAAAACGAGTCACATACTATAGCAAGAAGAGTAAAACAAACATTATATCGACATGGAACATGAATACAAATAGGGGCAGAGCATTTCTATTTTACAGTGCATATATTAAGCTTTGGAACATCTCTACTATTATTGATCAATATATAGTTTACATATAATTGATTAAAGATTTACTAACAGTCAAGTTACAATGATAGCACAGTTAAATAGTTTAATAGTTAGTTTATCTGTATCATATGAATTATTCATTTCAGCAGGCTAATAGTTAGTTTATCTGTATCATATAAGTTTATAACAGTTACAAAGTTTTTTACAGTCACACATTTTAATCTAAATTATTCATTTCAGCAACTACACATTTTTTACAGTTACACATTTTAATCTAATTTATTCATTTCAGCAATTATTCATTTTAATCTAAACTATTCAAGCAATTACACATTTTTTACAGTTACACATTTTAATCTAAATTATAATCTAAATTATTTATAACAGTATAAGTTTATCATCTAAATTATTCATTTCATCTAAATTATTCAATATTCATTTCAGCAGCTAATTATTACATTTACACAGTTTAATCCAGCAGCAAGATAATTAATCCAGCAGCTATCAAATGATTAATACAGTTTATACAAACTAATTATACAGTTTATTCAGTTTATTGAGTATAACGAATTATACAGTCCATACAACCTAAATAAAACATATAAAAACTAAAAAATAAACATAATCAAATGAATAATACAAGCTTACGTTTTTTCTTTTCCTGCTATTCACCATATCTGAATTTGTAAATCAGTAGATCGATCTGAATTTGTGTTGATCGGCGATTCGCTACATAATTGATGGGTGGAGAGGCTTTTTGTGATCTGGTTTTTGCAAGAACGATCAGGGATTGAAGACGATAGGCTTTCGCTGAAGCTCCGTAGCGTAGCCCTTGGTTTGTAGAACGAATTGTGAAAGCTGCGGCCACTCGATAGTCAATAGGGTTTTTAATTTTCTATTATTTACGCGATATTAATGATGGGCCGGGTGCGGGTGCTTGGCTTCGTAGTTCGTAGGTCACTATTCGAAAATATTTTCGGTTAACCATTAACAAACATTTGGTTAACCGTTAACCGAACCGAATTTTATCGGTTAACGTCGGTCGGTTAACCGAATGTTCGGTTAATGCGGTTCGGTTATGGTCGGTTGGATCAGTTAAGTTGGTTAGGTCGGTTAAATGCCCACCCCTAGTATTAACTTAATCCTTGCATTAAAATCAATTTAATAATATTATTAAATTCAAAAAATCAGATAATTTTTTATGTAGATGTAAGCATGTTGTACAATATATATACATAATTTGTTTTTAAAACAAACATATACACACATATTTTACCCATTGAAGATAGCATAATATTATATAGATTTGTGATATAATCAATTGTTATCTAAACACATATATGATACGATAAATATTATACACATTAATATATCACTATATATAAAGAATTTTACCTTTCACCTAATGCCCATATTGTACACCTTGAAATGTAGAATCAGAACTCCTTGAAACATTTCAAAATCCAGAAAGCACTACAGTTCTGAATGCAGCTACCATCGATCCTTGAATTGTATTTGATTCAGTGTTTTTGAGCCTGAATACTTGGAGGAGAAAGGAGAGTTTAAGGCTGCTTTGCTGGTCTAGGGGGGTGCAAAAGAGTAAAAATAAAAGGTGGGGTTAGAGATGAATATGTAGTGGAGATCTGAGGAGTAAAAGGAGGATCTAGATCCACCTTTCTCTCTTACTGATTCATCTGTTTAAATTCAAAATTCCAGCCCCTATTTTCCATCATATGGCTAACCTCCTTTGCCTTCTTATAGCCGACTACAATAGGCCTTATACGGACCTTAAAATAACTTTAAGCCTGATCACTAAATATGATGGAAAATATTTATTACTATAAGTGTATCGATATCATAAATCTATAAGTGTATTTATTAATAATATATACGCACTATTCATATTGATCAGCATAAACTAAATAAAATTTTATAATTAATATCTCATAAATATTAAATAATTTAATTAATTTATAACAATTATAATTAATTATACTGGATGGTAATAGGAGTATTCATTGTTTCGGTTGTATGACTCTTATGTGTAAATTCGGTCAGTGGTCAATATTGAACAATTCGAATATTAACATTCATGCGTCACTTAGCAGGTAACGTGACATTATACCAAATTTATCTCTTATGTGCGCTAAAATTCAATTTTACTTATTTAAGCATTGCCTGGTAGTGACAATTATTTGCACTGATTCTCTTTGTTAAAACTATATTACACATGACAACCAACAACTTCAGACACACCGATCCAAACCTAGGGTAACTTGTGGACTTATGTCGTGCCAAGAAGTACGAGCTATTGGGCTTTTAAACATTATAGAGACTAAGAATATAAGGATAAAATCTAAAACATTCTACAGTTTTAGATCTCATGGTGGAAGGTAGAAAAATATAAATACAGAAAATAGTCATCTCAGAATATATCCTAGGAAAAACGGTCTTAAAATATACGTAGTCATAATCCAGATTTTACAGAAATACAACATATAGTCTAATAAATTCTAAGAACGATAAATTGGTACATGGAGAGTAACGGAAAGTAATAAGAAATGCCAACACCAAGCTCGCCTCTCCACGTACTAGATCTCGGCCAATAACATGTTGCCTTGTCGTCCAGTGGTGGAGGAAAAAGGAATGGAGTTGGTCGGACAAAAGTTTGGTGAATGAGTTACATCATTAATATATGGTCATGACATGCAACTAAATTTATTAATAATCTATATGACTTGGGATGTCCTACTTATGTTTGTGAACTACTTACTAAGGTAGGTTTCGTTAACCTAAGTGGTATAGTTCTAAACACCTACATCAAACATCTTATGAAGGTTTATACCTAGGGTCAAATAACTAATCGAACCTCAAAACAACTACGAATCGGCTAATAATCTTTGAAACTATCCCAACGTAGGATCGCCTACAATATCTACCTTGAGACAACTTTTACAAAATACGACTACATGTATCATATTTACGCATTAAGGAGGAGCTCGCAATGCCGACTCGCACCAAAGTCATCTTAGGGTCCGCTACATTCGTGCCTACTCTATATCATAACATAATGTCAGTTATTGCACAATTCTAGACATCCAATCAACAATCAACAGTACCACGGCATGTACCTAGGAACCTCCCCTTAGTCTCAGGCCATATAAATCTTTGGGATCCTCGTCAAGGTTGTGCTTACACCGTAGAACCTCCTGTGAGTGCAATTTACGATCAAATGGCCCATGTTGAATATCAACTATGTCGAATAAATAGTGTCTAGGCATGATTGCCAGCATATGCGTCTATCTGGTCCCGTAACATCCAAGATTCGTAAACTTAGGGAACTTATTTCCCTACCGATATACTAACATTCATACACATACTTACAACTGAACCTTAGGACAAGGTTCAGATTGCATCTGTAAATCTATAACCGGTCAAAAGTTGGCTACTGGAGCGGTAGAATGTTTGCTGCTGACGGCTCCAGTGGGTTTGTCGACCGGTCGAAGTTGATCGATTTATTTATTTTATTCTTTCATTCTATGTTATTTATTGTTCTCTATCAATTGGTGTCCTCTGTTAATTATCGTTCTATGTTAATTACAGTAAATTCCTACTTTGTTAATCTATAGTTTCAAATGCCATCGATTTTAGTTTCTAACCATGTCATCAAAATAGAATAAATCGGGTTTAGAATCAACAGATCTCGGTCTATATGCAATTTAACAACAAAAGTGTGTTTAACCTAAATCAAATTTTATCTAACTGATTTACTTTAACCAAATTTAGATTAGACAAGGATCATATTCAAATTGATTAAATTCTTATCAAATTTCCAATCTATTCCAATCACTAGATTAACAATATTTCTGATTAAACCAAACCAAATCTAGAACAAATAGGGTATAAATAAACTTAATTACATATAAATCATCATATTAATTATGAACCCACTCACCTCTAGAAAGTTATTTCCTTTTTAGTTCGCTTAAAATCACCTCCACTTAATCCAGTGATCCCTTCTTAATTTGATTCTTTCTTCTTTTGTCTTTTGAATTTAATTTTTAGTTTTGCTATTGAAGAAATTTAATTTGGAGAGAAAAAGGGTTGAGTTCTAAGAGATACTTAGTTTTGTTATGACCGGACTAAATTAGGGTTCTGAGTATCGGCTTAGGGTTATATTTATAGGGGTATGAAGTAATTAGAGTGGTTAGATTAATTTATATAAAATCTGCACCGTTTGGCCAACCTAACCTTAGCCTGAATGTTTCGATCGGTCGAGTGCTTGGTTTGGAGCGGTCAACCGCTAAAGGTCGACCGGTGGAGCTTTCCTTTTATAAAATATTTGTCTCCTTATTTAATTATTTTCAATTCTAAACTTTCAAACGTAAATTTTTTTTTCATATTAGCTCCAATTTCAAAACAATTATATATGAAAATTGCCTAAAAAATCGCTATGAACGCAATGGTACAGGTTTCATAGCCAAATTCGGGTGCTTGTACAAATTCTATTTTTACCTTTATTATATTTAATTCAATTTCTTTTATTAATTTCTGGTTAATTTTTGTGGAGTGTTACATTCTCCCCTTAAAAGGATATCATGCGCAAAATCTCTAAGGATGGAAAAACACAACTCATACGTATGGAAATTAATACTTATAGCCATCTACTCATCCATCATCCCTTGGCAATCATTATCCTTAGTTCAAATTCTAATGCCTTATGTACATATAGGCATGGAATGCATATGAACCTGTACTAATGAAAAAACTAGGCGATCTCCTGATCTAGTCGACCTCCTAAAATGTAAGTGCTTATGCCATGTATCCAAATATATGCAACATCCTATACAAATATATTGGCAATCCTACATGTATGCACAATCACTCAATCCATATGCAACAACCATATGCATACAACTCAGTAAAATAAAACAAGTGATGGTGTGAGTGTATGCTAAATCGAGAATATATTTGTCTAAGTGTGCAAAAATAAATTTAATAAATATATCCATTAGCATCCATCATCCAAAACATGTCCTATTGACTCTTAGCATCCAATTATTCTTACCTATGGGGCATAATAAGCTAGAACCTAAACACATAAGTAGTTTATACTTATTTAAATAGAATGAAAATGTATTAGAAAAGAGCTCTAGGTGGGTAGCTCGAATCTTCTCCTCAGGCTCCCATATATTCTCCAATGGATCCTCCCCATTGGACCTTAACACGTTTGATAACTTTATCGTGGAGTCTCATTGTACCATGCTCAAGAATATAGATGGGTGCATGGTGGACAAGTGACTCCCTTTTTACCTTCACCTCCTCTAGCTAACTGGGCTCGACTATAAAGGCTGTATCATGTATACACTTTTACAAGTATGAGACAGGGAAAACGTCATGTACTCCCGCTAACTTTTCAGGAATCTTCACCATATGAGCTAATTTCCCTACTCTACCAGTGACCAGAAAAGGCCAAACAAACCTTGGTGCTAACTTCCTTGATCTAACAAATCTTATGACATGCTTAAGCGGTGAGACCTTCATGAAAACCATGTCACCCATTGCAAACTCCAACTCCATGTGTCTCCTATCATCATAAGAGTTATGCCTATCTTGCGAAGTTTTCATCCTTCTATAAATCAATTCTACCTTCTCTGATGTCTCACTCACCATATCTGGTCTAATGATAATACTATCTGTAGTGTCCCACCAACAAGATAGTAATCTACAAGGCCTCCCGTATAACACCTCAAACAGTGTCATCCCAATACTTGCCAGATAGATGTTATTATAAGTAAACTCTACTAGTGGCAAGTGATCCTCCCAAGAGCTCCTAAAAATCAAGATACACATCAGAAGTAAATCCTTAAATATCTGGTTTACCCACTCCGTCTTTCCATATGTTTGCAGGTGATAAGCGGTACTCAAACTCAACTCGGTACCTAAAGTCTCCTGAAGACCCATCTAAAATTCGCTAGTGTAAAGCGGATCTCGATCACTAATGGTGCTAAAAGAATTCCATGTAACCTAACTATCTCCCTTACATACGGTGTCATTAAAGATGCAGCGGTCCTCATACTCTTAACTGGAACAAAATGAGAACATTTGGCCAGTCGGTCGACTATGACCTACATATTCTCATTCCCCCTCCTACTCCTAGGTAGTCCATCAAATAACTCCATAGAAACACTTTCCCACTTCCACTACAGTATATCTAACGGCTACAACAACTATCCCGGCTTTTTTTTGCTCCGCCTTTACCCGTTGGCAAGTCATACATCGGGCCACATACTCTGCCACATGCCTCTTCAAACCAGGCCAATAAAAGACTTTCTTAATGTCGTGGTACATTTTATCCCTGTCGGGATAAATAGGCATCTAAAATGATGAGACTCGGCTAGTACCATGTCAATCAAATCAATAATGAGAGGAAACCGTATACTACCATCTCTCCGTAATCACCCCTTTGAGTCAATGGTATAGCGCCTCAAATGACTTGACTGCTCTTCTTTACTAAGCTTCTCAAAAATATCCAATAACTCCTTATCATGCTACTGACTTGACCTAACGTGGTCCATAAGTGTAGGCTGCATATCCAAAGCCGCTAACAAACCCACTGCGATGTCTGATGATGGTCGAAAATTGAATATAGATATGAACTCCAAGTGATTCCACTCTAAGAACATAGGACTCAACGTCGCATGCTTTCTACTTACAGCATTAGCTACAGCATTGTCATATCCTAGAGTATAGGAGATATCGAAATTATACGATGCCAAAATTTCCATCCACCTCTACTGCCTTTAATTTAAATACTTCTAGAAGAATAAATACTTTAGAGACTTGTGATCCATGTATAGCTCAAACCGCTCTCCTAATAGATAGTGTCTTTATGACTTGAGTGCAAAGACAATGACTGCCAACTCAAGATGATGAGTATGATAGTTTCTCTCATGGAATTTCAACTGTTGACTAGCATAGCCCACCACTCTCCCTTCCTACATGAAGACCGAGCCCAATCTCGTACCTCAAGCGTCGGTATACACTATAAATGCCTTCATACCATTGAGTAATACTAGAACAGGTGCAGGAGTCAACGACTCCTTCACCTTGATAAAGCATCCTCACACTTTGAGTGCTAAAAGAAAACCAAATTTTTCTTGACAAGGCGGGTCAAAGGGGCAGAAATTTTAATGAAGTTCCTAATGAACTTCCTATAGTATCCCACCAAACCAAAAAAGTTCCTTACTTCTGTGGCATTTTTGGCACATGCCAATCCTGTACTTCAACAATTTTACTAGGATCGACCGCTAGCCCAGTCTTAGGGATAATGTGTCCCAAAAAGTGTAAGTCCTAGCGCCCAAAGTGACATTTTGGAAAGCTTCGCCTTCAACTTATGCGCACGAAGAGTATTGAGCATTTCTTCTAGATGCAACATGTGCTCCTCCTCGCTTTTCCAATAGACTAATAAGTCTTCGACAAATACTACCACGAACTTGTAAGGAAAACCTCTAAAAACTCGACTCATCGGATCAACAAAATAGGCGGGTGAATTGGTAAGTTCAAATGCCATGACTAACCACCTATAAAGTCCATAGGGTGTATGAAAAGCGGTCTTCTGAATACTGTCCTCGGTTACACGCAGCTGATGGAATCTGATAGCCAAGTCAAGCTAAGAGAACACTTTTGCTCCAACCAACTGATCAAAGAGATCATCTATGAGGGGTAATGGGTAACGATTCTTCTTTGTCAGCTTATTCAGCTCATGATAATCGACGCAAAGCCTAAGGGAACCATAAACCTTAGTGGAAAAGACAACGGGTGCTCCCTATCCTAAAATACTCCTCCTAATGAAGCTCATCTCCAACGGCTCATTCACTTGCTTATTAAGTTCACTTCTTTCTTTAGGAGCCATATGTCTCAAAGGTAAGGTAATAGGTTTGGTGTTCTCCACAAGATAAATCCAAAACTTGGTCCCTCTTTGGGGTAAAAGATTGGTAGCTTCAAAAAAGACATTTGGATTGTCTCTAATTACTAGCACTGAATCTAAATCATCGTGTGATAGGTCTCAAGAATATAGATAACTCAACATAACTGAACCTCTAGAATAAACCTCTAGACGACGTCCACTATAAGTACCCAAACGAACAACCTTTCTATTATAATATAAGATCACCCCATACATGGTTATCCATTCCATACCCAAAATCAACCCAAACCCAGAAAATAAGCATCGCAATTGAACTTGAACCCCTAAATAAACAATTTCAAACATCTATATATCATAGATAAATAAGTCGATCCTCCAACAATGTTTGATACAACTAATACAACTACTGGGTCTGTAACTATGCTAGTGTCTTAGTGCAACTCATCTACAAGTCTACTCAAGATAAAAGAGTGTGATGCCCCTGCGTCAAATAAGGTGGGAATAGATAAAACAGATAGAGTAAATACACCTTTAATTATGCCCTTCTTTCCCTTGTCCGCTACTGGATGCACACTCGAGTTAGGAACAACATCCAGTGTGTAAGCTGAAGCCACTTGGGTGGAGATCTTTGGTGGTATCAGACACTCCCTCCTCATGTGCCCGAATTGATTGCAGTTGAAACATTTGATCTTTGAGATGTGCATCTTGCACTCATTCACAAAATGCACCCTCTTACCATATTTCCTGCACTTAAGCTCATGCTTCTTAATCTTTCACTGGTCCCCCATTTCGCCTTCGCGCTGATTCTGTTGAGATGACTTTCCTCCTAACTTCTTAGACTCACTCTTCACTTCCTGCTTGGAAACGGTATTCAGCAAAGCCATCTCCACCAAACCTTAGAATGTCGCACCCATGGGAATGTGACTAAGAGTCAATCTTGAAGAGGTTGATTCAGCCCCTTTGCAAACTTCAAAGCTTTCTTATGAGGGGTATTGGTCAGATCCAAACCAAACCTAGCTAAATCATTAAACTGATTTACATATTCCTTCATCGACCCCTCTCTTTGCTGCAAATATATGAATTTCTCCAACTGTACTCCTTGCTCTTCCATGGAAAAAACTTTGTCTTAAAATGCCTCCTAAACTCTCCCCAAGTCATCTCTCCCTCATCGATCTCTGCCACAACCACATCTTACCAACTCAGAGCCTACCTTTGTAAATGCCAGGGAGCAAGCTGTCTTCTAACGTCATCTCCAAGGTCCATCAATCCAAAAATCCTCTCATAAGTACGAATCCATGCTTTTGAGTCCAAATACAACTTGGTCCCAATATATGGCTTCCCTCATAGACTCACAAAGTCCTTACATAGCTTGGAAAAATCGACGGCAGGTGGGCAGGCAAGAAATACACCTGGCGCCTACTCTATGGGTCTCCTATTAGGGTTAAGCTCGGCTTATCCTCTTGCTTGTAGATATCGGTGAAACCAAATAGAGGTGTTCACGCCCAGAATCACAACTGCATCACCTAAGTCGCAACAAGTAGGATCGCTCATACTCTCTATCAGTGACATAGGAATTTTTAGCAACTTTTCCATATATGGTATTGGCAAGAATAAGTAATAACGTGTTTTTTTCATATTGTACTTATATATACAAAACCTTTGAAAAATAATTATCTATACATATATATAATTTTTACAAACCCATTTTGAACAAAAAAATGAAAACCTTTTGGAAAACCCCTTTCTTTTTTTTCAAAAGTTTTCAAATATGTTCTCCCAATATGTACTTAACTCCTAAGGAATCTTAAACTTGAGCTCTGAAGCCTAGAGTGATTTATGGACTCACGTCATGCCAAGAAGTACGAGCTATCGAGTTTTTAAACGTTATAGTGACTAAGAATATAAGGATAAAATCTAAGACATTCTACACTTTTAGATCTCACAACGGAAGGGAAAAAATCACTACACCAAAATAGTTATTTTGCAACATTTTATATTTGTTAATTTCTAACACTTATAAGTGTTACAGCCTAGTGACAATAAAAAAGTGTTAGGATACCTGAATAAGTGTTGGGAAATATAAATAATGTTTTTTACAAACTTTCCAACACATCAGTTATAATTTACAACACAAAAAAATGTTAGAACAGTTGGTAAATTTGTAAATAACTCATTAAAAATTGGATCCTTTTGTAATCTTCTATCCGTAGCATCTTTCTAACGCTTTCCCTTCCATCTCCACTATCGGTCGCCTAATTTTTAATTTAATTAGGGTTCCCGCGTTCCATATATCACCATCTTCTACCGCTTTCCCAATCGTGCATCCTCCATTTCTTCTCGCAACTCATTTGTTGACAGATGCTTCATCTCTACATCCTAATAACGATTTCCCATTCCATCCCGCGCGTCATCTCCAGGTACATCGACTAAGTTTCGATTTTGATTTTGAATTTTTATATCGGTTCAGAACTAATTTTGTATTGTTGTTCGATTTCATACCTTGAATCAGGTTTTTTCTTTTAGGTACATCGACGGCATCATATTTTTCGTTAGTTTAACCATTACATCCGAAATCGATTAGAACAATGCAGTTAACCTTTTAACCGACCAATACATATATTTTACTGTAATGTTTATTCCAATCGTTATTTTTTGCAAAAAGCTTCTCTATATAATTTAGTTAAAATTATATATAAATCAAGCTTAAGAGCCTAAAAGCGTTAAAGACATTAGGTATTAATAACTAACTTAAGATCAAGCAAAAACTTGAAGTAGGGATGAAGATCATCATAAATCTTATACTGCTCTCGTTGTTTTCTGAAGAAATTCGAGTCTGTTTTGGCACTACAGATTCTGGAGATGGTGAGCTTTCATGCCGCTTCATTATTTTGATTGTCCTGTTTATTTATAAACTAAAAATCCTATAATGATTAAATAGAGTCTGACATCTAATGTGGTCTATAAGCTGTTTAATTATCGGTTGTTTTCGGTGATCAATTTGCTTTTACCTTGAGCCATAGTTATCAGCACATCATGTGCATATGTTTGGACGTAAGGATATTTGTCTGTGATGCACATCCTAGTACATATGGTGAGTTTATAGCACTTATGGTCCATGAGAACCCTTAAACTATCCCTTTCTTGGTTTGAGTAAATGTTAAGTTGGACTAAGTTTAGCACAACTACGGAAAAAAAATAGTTCATTGATAGCTTAATACTAACAATGGTCTAAACGACGAAATCAGTTGTTGCTCTGAGATCCCTAATGAGCCAATGGCAAAATACACCACCAACTGGGGTGACTCAAACGATCCATGTGGAGAAGAATGGGTTGGAGTTGTATGCAAAAATTCTCGAGTGACTGCACTGTGAGTACAATTATAGATTCATTTCCAAACTATTAAACGATTCCTATAATGAATAGCTTTTGATGGATCAGGAAATTACCGAGCATGGGAATTAAAGGCACATTAAGTGGTGACATTGGACAATTTACTAAGCTACAATCCTTGTGGGTTTTCTCATCTTAAAACAAACATCTAGTATAAACCAGAACTAGCAAACAAATATGCATGAATATTCTTATTGAAAGAAATGTTTGGATTTTCCGCTTTGCAGAGATTTGTCATCCAGCGCTGAGCTTGGAGGCCCCCTCACTAAGAATATTGGGAATTTGGTATTGCTCGACACTTTGTAAGTCCAAATGATCATAGTTCACTCGATATTATGAAATGATTTAAAATGTAATACCTCTAGCGCGTTATAATTTGAGATTCTGATGCACTAGAGAAAAAAAAGAATTTTATGGTCATATTAGGCCAAGCTTGATTGATTACATCATGTCGGCATGGCTTCAAATACCTAAAGCAGAAGAAAAGTGAAAAAATATGAACGCCATAATGACATAACCAAGATATTGGCTGAGGAAACATGGTACATGTATAACATGCAAGCACGTATCCAAATATGTTGCTTAAACTTTGTTACAAATTTACTGTTACGATAAAGATACTTTAGTTTCACATAGTATAGGGACTTTAGCACTAACTAGCTACTTACAAATGTAAACTAACCCAATCCACTTTACAGAATTTTGTTAGGTTGTAGTTTCTCTGGCAACATACCACAAGAAGTAGGGAACCTACCACTCCTCTCATTTATGTAAGTTAACCTTATCGTTCTCAATATTCCAATACCCAATACCTGAATTTATTGAAGCGTTCGCTGAAAACTAATCTCAGGGCTCAAAACTCAAACAAGTTTACTGGTAAAATTCCTCCTTCACTCGGCCAGCTATCAAATCTATACTGGTTCGATATAGCAAATAATCAACTGAGTGGAACTATTACAATTTCAAATGATAATTCGCCAGGGTTGGACCAACTTCTTAATGCTAAGCATTTGTAAGTAAATTTTACAGTTTTTTCCTTTTTTTTGGTTTATTACCGATTTAGTTTAGCTAACTCATTTCCTTAATGAAAAGCCATTTCAACAAAAATCAATTATCAGGAACCATTTCAGAGAAACTCTTCAGCTCTAAAATGCAACTTATACATGTGTAAGAGTTAAAAATATCAAAATTTATATACTATTATGCACAAATACTATTGGATAATAATTAGACCTAGATTTTGTAGGCTATTTGATGCAAATGAGTTCACTGGAGAGATCCCAGCTTCAGTAGGTCTGGTGAAATCGATTGAGGTTCTGTAAGTATGTTCACAAGAATGCACCATCTCTTATCCTTGTTTCTTCCGCATAAAAAAATGGTAATTATTTGTTTCTGACGACAGACGGCTTGATAGAAATTCTTTTAGCGGTACAGTTCCTTCCGGCATTAGCAATCTCACAAGTGTTAACGAACTGTATGTATTTGTTATATGATCACTGTGCCATGATTCAATAGAAATCTATAATGGTAAGTATATATTTTACCAATGAGATGTTTTTCTTCCAGGAACTTAGCAAACAACAAACTGTCTAGACCAATGCCTGACCTAACAGGAATGAACAGCCTCAATTATGTGTACGTATCCTTTCATATACTGATTAAAATATATAATAAAATTTGATGAAGACTATTAAATACCAGTAATCTTATTCAGAGATTTGAGCAACAATAGCTTCGATGCTTCAGAGGCTCCAAGTTGGTTCTCGACAATACAATCTTTAGTCGATCTGTAAGTTCAACAAGTACCCCAAAAAAAGTTTAATAAGTGCCATTTTGGGCGTTACTTTGCATTGATTATTCATTTAAACTAAAGCTTTTGTTCTAAAAATATTATGGTATCCAATGTTGTGGAATCTGGAGGACTTCACGGTAATATCCCTGAAACAATGTTCAGTCTTCCCGGATTAGAGCAAGTGTAAGTTTCAAATAACTAAACCACATGAACTCAAATGGATCATTATGTTTACTTGTAGCAAATATATAATAACTGGACATTCTACATTAATTAGTTATTCATCCTTAAACTCACCTAAAGGAAATTATATATAATCTGAATTTGTCTACGAACTTCACCTACTGCATTATAATGCAGATCACTGGGTAATAATCAATTTAATGGTAGCATAAACTTGGGAGATAAATTCAGCTTGCAGCTACAGTTGGTCAATTTTCAAAACAATTCGATCACCTCATTTACTTCAAGTCCAATATATAATGGAACTCTAATGTAAGTACTTTTCAGTTATCTCTTCTTCTTCTTCTTTACTTTAATTTTACAGTTAAAATACAGTACATTTTTAGTTAACCCATTTTTCATTTCCAAACTTTACAGACTTGTGGACAATCCTGTATGCAACAACCAACTGGCAAATACAGTTTATTGCAAGAGTCAGCAATCACAACGTGCACCTTATTCTACAAGCACATCAAAATGTGGCTCGAAAGCATGCACATCTGCTCAAAGTCTCAACCCACAAAGCTGCAATTATGCTTATCCATACGATGGTGAAATGATATTTAGAGCACCATCTTTTCGAGATTTGACTAATAGTTCTCTCTTTCAAAGTCTTGAGTTGAGTCTATCAACAGAACTTAATTTGACTCGAGGATCGGTTTTTCTAGCAAACCCATTTTTCAATAGTGATAAGCAAAGCATTTTATGTGTAACAACACATATATGTGTTACTAAATAATCATTTTCCAACACTTATAAGCGTTACCGTATATTTCTGTACCAACACTTATAAGCGTTACCGGATATTTCTGTACCAACACTTATAAGCGTTACTGCATATTTCTGTACCAACACTTATAAGTGTTAGTAATACGTATGTTCATAACACTTATAAGTGTCACAAATTTGGCCGCTTCATTCCTCACAGTCCATTAGTAACACTTAAAAAGTGTTACTGAAATTATTTGTAACACTTATAAATGTTAGGATTTGCCTGTTTTGGTGTAGTGATATAAATAAAAAAAATAGTCATCTTAGAAAATATCCTAGAAAATACTGTCACAAAACCTATGTAGTCATAATCCAGAGTTTAACAAAAATATAACATATAGTATGATAAATACTAAGTACGATAAATAGTTATATGGAGAGTAATGGGAAGTAATAATATATGCCAATGCCAAGCTTGCCTCTCCACATAATGGATCTGGGCCAATCGCCTACTATCATGTCTTCCTATGGTGGGGAAAAAGGAAAGGAATGGGTCAGAAAAAAATCTGGTGAAAGAGTTACATCATTAATAAATGGTGATCACATGCAACTAACTTCATTAATACTCTATCTGACCTAGCATGTCCTACTTGTGTTTGTGAAATACTTACTAAGGTCGGTTTCGTTAGGGGTATAGTTCTAAATACACCTACACCAAACATCTTGTGAAGGTTTATACTTAAGGTCGAACAACTAATCGAACCTCAAAACAACTATGGATCGGCTAATAACCTCTGGAACCGTTTCAACATAGGATTGCCTATAGTATCCACCTTAGGACTACTTTCACAAATTACGACTGCACGTATCATATTTATGCATTAAGGAGGAGCCCGCAACGCTGACTTGCACCAAAGATGTCTTAGGGTCCACCGCATGCATGCCCGCTCTCAATGGTAACGTAACGCCACTTATTACATAGCACCAGACATCTAACCAATAATCAATAGTTCCACATCATGTCGTAGGAACCCCACGTTAGTGTCGGGCCACACACTTCTTTGGGCATTCTCATCAGTGTTGTGTGTACACCGTAGAACTTCATGTGAGTGCAATTTGCGATCGAATTGCCGCTGTCGAATGTCGACTATGCCGAATAAATAGTATCTAGCCTAATATCCTTCATACACATCTATCTGGTCCCGTAACGTTCAAGAGTCATAAACCTAGGGAACTAATTTCCCTACTAATATACTAACGTTCACACACACACACAGATATATATATATATATAAACTTATAACATGGGCCTTAGGCCGATGATCAGACTGTGTCTGTAAATAGATAACCGATCGACCACTGGCTACTGAAGCGGACGACTGGCTTTAGTGAGCTTATCGACCGGTCGGAGTTGATTTATTTTATTTTTTCCTTTCGTTTTGCGTTAATTATCGTTTTTTGTCAATTATCATCCTCTGTTAATTATCGTTCTATGTTAATTATAGTACACTCTTACTTTGCTAATCTATAGTTTCAAATGCCTTCAATTTCAGTTTCTAACCATGTCATCAAATCAGAATAAATCGGGGTTAGAATCAACAAATCTCTGTCTATATTCAATTTAACAACAAGAATTTGTTTAACCTAAATCAGCTTTTATTTAACAGATTTACTTTAATCTAATTCAGATTGGACAAGATTATATTCAAATGGGTTCAATTCTAATCAAATTTCCAATCTATTGCAAACACTAAAAAATAATATTTATGATTATACTAAACCAAAAAAAACTTAATTACATATAAATCACCATATTAATTATGAACCCACTCTGCTCTAGAAAGCTATTCCCTTTGTAGTTCGCTTGGAATCGCCTCCGCTTATTTCGTCGATCCCTCATAGATTAGATTCTTCAATCTTTTGAATTTAATGTTTAGTTTTGTTTTTGAACAAATTTGATTTAAAGAAAAAGAGGGTTGAGTTTTGGGAGAGATTACGATCAGACTATATTTGGGTTCTGAGTATCAACTTAGGATTATAATTATAGGCGTTCGAAGTAACATCAGCCGTTAGATTAATTTATATAAAATTCGGGTCGTTCGGCCAACCCAAACCTTAGCCTGAACGCTTCAACCAGTCAATCGCTTAGTTTAGAGCAGTCGACCGCTACGGCTCGACCATTCCAAACTGTGGTGTCAACCGGTGGAGCTTTTCTTTTATAAAATATTTGTTCCTTATTTCACTATTTTCGATTCCAAACTTTTAAACATTAATAACTTTTTCACACAGGCTTTGATTTTAAAATATTATATTTGAAAATTGTCTAGAAAATCGTTATGAATGCAACAGTGCAAGTTTCGTATGCAAATTTGGACGTTTGTAAAAATTTCATTTTTATCCTTATATATTTAATTTGATTTTTTATTAAAATTTTGGTTAATTTTTGCACAGTGTTACAATACATTAGGACTTATGGAATTTGGTAATGGTCAAACTTCCAATATCGTCCATATTCAACTTTATAGTCCAAACACAAAGTCCTTTGTTAAATAATAACATTTTTTCCTAACTGAACTACTATGGCCAGAGATTTTGAATTTGAGTTGATTTCAGTTGACCATGATACTAATCTTGTATATGTAACAGCCCACCCTAAAATGGACCTAAATTCCGGCACAGAAAATGCCCATCGAAACTTTTAGACCCATCTCAAAGTTGGATGTTGTTTGGTATAAAGAATAATACAGAGCTATTTATCTATACTTTCGGAACTCGCAGTGGAAAGTTGAAATA
Organism: Allium fistulosum; assembly: GCA_030737815.1. Classification (NCBI taxonomy): domain Eukaryota; kingdom Viridiplantae; phylum Streptophyta; class Magnoliopsida; order Asparagales; family Amaryllidaceae; genus Allium; species Allium fistulosum. Next base: position 1,044,402,253 of record CM060907.1, on the reverse strand, counting down.
TAATAACAGAAACAGTACTCATTTCATTCAAAATCCAATTACATAAAATCCGTAATACAATACATATCTGTAGCACAATGTTTTCAAAATACATCATTATACGTTAACGCGTACATCAGAAAATAACATAAGTAAATAAATAGGTAAACTGCCATAATTTTTCTCCATGCCTTCGCCTTCAACACATCATCTTTCCTAACATGTGTTGTAATGAGGAAGGAGTCAGAACAACATATGTTTGGTGGATAAAAATCTAGAGTCGTACTATATTAGTACTTGGGCAGTATAATTTAAATAGTATAATATCTTATGTATTATACCTACATCGTAAGTTTTTTTCAAATATAACCTCGAATGCTTTTCTCAAACTTAAATAAAAGGATTTTCAAATATAAGCTGATAACCAATTTGCTATCAACCCAATAACCCGTATCAATCGTCCATAATGTCTTATTAACGTAAGGGATAGTACTCAAGTGACTTGATACCATTTAATGGGAATTAGGCAGACTCTAACCATTTAATACCTTATTTAAGATAGATCCACGTCATTTACTTTCTATAATCCCATGGCGGACTCCTCACTAGTAACTATCTAGCTGACATTGCGCGAAATCTCTTTAGCCACTTAATACTTTCTATTGAAGCAGACCTTTTCCTTTCCTAAGATATCCTCTACCATACCTAACCCATAACCCCGACCATTTACAAATTCCTACATAAAGAAGAGGCAAGCCCTCACATAACTACTTAATATCTTCAATCTTTAAAGCATGTCCTTCGTATTATGACACATACCCCACGATGATGTCTCACATTAGCCTAACTATTCGTAGGTACTGGTAGCCAGATTAATCGAGTAGATTTAGCCTATAGAATTTGAGACTAACCTCGTGTCATCGTAGTTACTTATTATAGGTGAAATCTCACATCAGCCCTAAAGTCACACTATTGGTAGCTAGATTAGCTGGGCAGACTTCTGTGTGCTTTTGATTGACCTTGCATTCCTATAACTTAGTCACAATCTTTATCACACTCTACATATATTATCATACACCTCACCATTTCCAAAATCAAGACTTTATAATAAATCTTTCTTATTTCACCTTTAACATTAATTACCTTCCCAAGGGCAATTTAATATAACTTATAAGCTATTTAACTATGCAATTATATGTTCATTACGCTAATATATTTATATATACACACGCGCGTGCGCCTAGTAATTTCTAAGCGTGTGGAATATAAGCTTTGAAGTAGCGTTTAAATGTCAACTCTTTCAACAATTATACAAGTCTCATCCCATATTATCAACAATACCATAATTCCAATATTCATATCAAAATTCAAATCAATAAACTTGTATACAACTAAAATTTAAACTCAACTTATTACATTAAAATAATGGAATATACTGATAATAGAAACTTGCAATTCCAATTTTACGCTTCATGCAACTTCTTTTTCATATAGAAATAAACAAAGGAATTTATATTTAATTCATGGGAATAAGCGGTGCAAACTATGAATAAATCGGTACCTTACACACTATTCCTTAATCAGAACTCATTAATCAAATTCAAAGAAGAAAAATAAGGAGCAGAATAGAAGGTAAAATTATTAAAATTTCAAATCTACACAATTTCCATTATTTTGAGATAAGAATTGAGATTCCAAACTAGAATCGACATTTTGCATTAAAGGTTTTTTAAGGGTATATAATATGATGTTTTTGCAAACCAAAACTCCCTAAGGCATATTCAAATCCAAACTATACTAATCAACTACTAAAATAGAAAATCTGAGAATTCTACTCACATTATATCCTTAGTTTTACCTCCTTCGGATTTGACATGACTTTGACGACCTCTATCAGATCTCTTCTTTTAGATGTATACAACAAGGGATTTGTATATATAGATTAGATTCAGAAAATTAGAGAAGAATAGGTTGGGAAAATAAATAGAAAACAAAATAGATATATAGGATTTCTTACTTGAAACCCTAATGGAGATTTTCTGAATCTTATAAGAAATGAACTGCCAGAGCTTCGCTAGGTTTCCAAAATTTTTTATGAATAAAAGTGAGGAGTCTGGGGTCTTATATATAGTGATGAGAAAGCACAAGAACCATCGGATTTGAATAATTAAATCTAGAACGTTCACACAATTAAATATCCTAGCCGCAAATGCATCTACCAGTCGACCGCCACTATACTACTGTCGAACGGTCCTAGGGAGCGACCGTTACGCCTATTTTAGGAAGATTTTCTTCATGTCGTTGTTTTATTTTATTTTATTCCTTAATTAACTCTAAACATTAATTTATATTTTAACATTTACTTAACCTCCAAATCTAATCACTTTAATTTTCAAATTTCTAATTTAAGAATTATTTAATTATTTGAATTTTTTTACATTATTTTGAATCCGAAAACTTCAAACGTCCATAACTTTTTCGTTTGAGCTCCATTTTCATGATATTATTTATGAAAATTGATCATAATTTTGCCACGAACACAACTGCTTAACTTTCGATGGTCAGATTCTGACGTTTACAAAATTTCCATTTTTATCCCTATCTTATCTAATTTAATTTATTTAACTTGTTTATTTATGATTGATTTTACAGGGTGCTACATCTTTCCCCTAAAAGGATTTCATCCCGAAATCTTTCCAATGGGTGAACATCGTAACGTGCAATATGCATCCATATTATACAACCAAGTTATCTACACAACCATCTACCCAACCAAAAGTGCAATGTGATTTTGTGAGCAGAAATACTATAAGTGAGCTCAATCCTAGTGTAAGTGTATGATCGTGACATATAAGTATGTATGCAAACACGATAAACATGCAAAAAAAGTGTTCTATATGAGTGCAAAAGTGATAGTAAAGGTGTAGCAACCATCTCCTACCATCCAATCTAGCAACCGCAATGCAACCAAAATATAACTTTAGAGAGGAAAGTCTGCCAGTGAAAAGCTTAGGATGAGAAGTGTTCATGCTTGTTGTCGGATTCCCCCATTATACTCGAACTAGTCTAATTTCTTTATTGCGGAGCTTCCTAGTTCCATGCTCCACATTGCTTGTGGTAGCATTGGATGTTATTAGCTCCGCCTTAATATCCCCCAATATATCAGGCACTGCCACAGCAGCTGTGCTATGAGGGTATTTCCTCAAATGTGAAATGTGAAAAATATCATGGATTCCCGCCAACTTATCCAATAAATCCTCAAGTTTTCCTATTTTTTTCAAAACTGGGAAAGGCCCAACAAACCTTGGAGAAAATTTTCCTGACTTTCCAAATCTCACGACCTATCTAAGAGGGAAAACTTTAGTAAACACCATATCCCTACTTCTAATTCTATCTCTTTTCTATGCTTGTCCGCATAGAGAAAACTTACAACCCAATTATAAATCTAGAATATCTTCACAACTTTACCAATATTCTACAATTAATTATTTGGGATTGATTTCAAATTTTCAGATCAGGTTGTACATAATATTATTATTTTATTCATATCTTAAAACCTTTACGCTGCCTTACATAGGTAGTAAGCCTTATTTACTCCATAAAAAATTTGGTTTAGTTCTCCCCATTCTTAAAACTAAAATTTCAGGATTATAAAGTACCTTATTCAAAACCTTATCTTTAGAAATATAAACTTGAAAACTCTTTCTGCCAATTTTCATAAATTACATAGTTCTCAAAATGAGCCATGAAAAATTTTCCTTTCTCTAACCAACTTTCTCTTTTGAGGACTTTCTACAAAAAGATATTTATTTCTTTAAATGTTGGACTTTTAATTAAAAACTCGATTATTAAACCAATCTATTATTAAATCAAAAATTGCTTAGTTCCATAAAGGAGAAAAATAATTTTCCTTCTTAAAAACCTTTTACGACATATAAAATAAATTTCAATAAAAAAATTTCATACAAATAAACTTATTACATTATCAAAATCAGCAGTTAGTACTCCATGAAATTATGGCACGTACTAATGAAATGTTCATTGACCCACATTATTTTTCAAATTTAACCACCTTCGAACCCATTACAAAAATATCATTCCAAAATATTAAATTTCCTTTATTGGTCATTTATTATTTCAAAGATATTTCTAGTTACAAGACAAGTAGACTTCAAACCCCAATCTATTCATATGCATGCCAAATTCCTAATTTTAATTTATAATCAACATCTATTGCTTTACTACTCAAAATGTACTGTCCTTTAACTATATACTTTTTATAGCTTTAAACAATGAAAAGTGGAGTAGACAAAGATAACTTTTGTTTTATTGATTTCTAACTAGATTACTGATCCTGTTTTATATAAATTCCTAATGCTATTTCTATTCAAATTTCCTAATATTGCCTCTATTTATATTTCTCCTAACTAATTGGCTCCTACTTCAAATGTTATTCTCCGTATTTTCCTTATATGGAAATGTTCCTCTTATCCTAGTTATTATTATCCATTAATTCTCTATTCCTTAATTTAATTAAGTTCCATTTCCATGTATTCCCCTTCTTAGAAAGAATTTTTTAAAAAAGAACTTCCAAATTTATGAAATAGAAAACCATCAAGTACAACCTACTATTTCTTATTTATTTTGAAAACCAAGAATCCCTTCCTTCATAAATTGGAAACTTTTTAACTCAACCAATTTTAAACTAGAATTTCAAAAATGAAATCCTTTTCATCAGAAATCTTTTAATCAAAAACTTTTGAATCAACAAATTTTTAAATTACGAGTTCTTAAATTTTCTTAATTTTTCAAAATAACTTCTCAATAAATTCTTAGAAAACTTATTCAAAACATTTCAAGGAATTTTTTCAAAATCTTTTATCAAATTCTTTCCCTTGGGGTTGGATTTAGAATTGACTTTAATTGTCCTTCCTATTGAATTTTCATTCTTCACTACTCAATCTTTATAAAAATCTAGTTATCTTCTTGAAGTGATTAATGTACACCATCTTGTGCGAACTGGCTCCACTCCTTCTTCACATTTTGCTTCATTCCTTACATTCGGTTGTTTACAACTCATAGATTCTTACCTTCCATCCATTTTTATGTATTGGGCTAGGCCCACTAACCTTCGTCTGTATAATTAACGCTATATAATTTACCATAATGACAATTACACTACTTTATAATATTTAATTACTATCTAACATGCTTATTTACTATTTCTATAAATGCAGTTGTCTGTAATAAATGATTATTATTCTAATGGACAATTTTTAAAGATATTTATTTATTCATTCAAATTTTACCTATTATTCCTTCCTTATCTCTCCATAATTACCCAATAATCTCTTTAATTGGTTCATTTATATCCTTTTTAAATTCTTGTAACTCCCTATTTATTGCACATTTATTGCCTTATTAACCTCGGAGTTACGGTCTTTTCCTTTTACATTTCCTAAGATAGTATTATATGCTGAAGTAAAGATTTGCCTAGTGCTTTTTTTTGCGTACATTTAAAATAAGTATATGTATATATATTTATATCGTAGGATTTTTAAAAAATATTTTCAAAAATAATAAGTATGCCTCTCATACGTATACTTATCCCCGTTAATCGGGGAACTTAAGCTCTGATACCAAATGTAACAAGTATGCCAACCCACCTTGTCGGGACATGTAGGGGTAAGAGACAAAGCTTCGTCATAGTTCGCAGTGCGAGAACCCCCTCTCACGTTGCATCAACATGCAACCCGGTCTGGTGAATAAAAATCTCGAGCCTGACTATATTAGTACTTGGGCAGTATAATTTAAAAAGGAATATGTGTTACATATTTTACCTACATCATAAGTTTTTTCAAATATAAGCCCGAGGGCTTTTCTCAAACTTAAATAAATGGTTTTCCAAATATAAGCCCATAACCAATTTGTTATCAACTCAATAACCCATATCTATCATCCACAATGTCCTATCAATGCAAGAGACGTCACTCCAGTCACTTAATACCCTTTAATGGGAAATACTCACTCATTTAATACCTTAGTTAGGACAGGTCCATATCATTTACTTCCTATAATCCTAAGGCGGACTGCTTATTAGTAACTATCTAGCCGACATTGCATAAAATCTCTTCAACCACTTAATACTTCCTACTGAAGTAGACCATTTCCCGAGATATCCTCTATCATGCCTAACCCATAACCCTAACCATTTACTACTTCCTAAATAGAGAAGAGGCGAGCCCTCACACAAACACTTAATACATTCGATCTCTGAAGCAGGTCTTTCGTATTATGACCCGCACCCCACGTTGATGTCTTATATTATCCCAACTATTCGTAGGTCCTGGTGCCAGATTAGCCGAGCAGATTTACCATACAAAATTTGGGACTAACCTCACGTCATTGTAGTTACTTATATAGGTGATGTCTCACATCAGCCCCAAAGTCACACTATTGGTAGCCAGATTAGCTGGGCAGACTTCCATGTGTTTTTGACTGACCTCATATCCCTATAACTTAGTCATAATCTATATCACACTCTATATATATTAACACACACCTCACCACTTCCATAATCAAGGCCTTATAAGAAATCTTTCTTAATTTGCCTTTAACATTAATCACCTTCCTAACGGGGATTAATACAATTAATAACCTATTTAACTACGCAATTATATGCTATAATTATACGTTAATTATGCTAATATATATACAAACACATGCCTAGTAATTCTAAGCGTGCGGAATATACACCCTAAACTAGCGTTTAAATGTCAACTCTTTCAACAATTATACAAGTCTTATCCCATATTACCAACAATACCATAATTCCAATATTCATATCATAATTCAAATCAATAGACTTGTATGCAATTAAAATTTCAACTCAATTTATTACATTAAAATAATGGAATATATTGATAATAGAAACTTACAATTCCAATTTTACGCTCTATTCAACCCTATTTTCATATAAAAATAAACAAAGGAATTTCTATTTAATTCGTGGGAATAAGCGGTGTAAACTATGAATAAATTCGTACCTTACATACTATTCCTTAACCAGAACTCTTTAATCAAATTCAAAGAAGAAGAATAAGGAGTGGAATAGAAAGTAAAATTATCAAAACCGCAAATCTACACAATTTCCATTATTTTGAGATAAACAATTGAGATTCCAACCAATAATTGACATTTCGCATGGAAAGACTTTTAGGGGTTTATAATATGATGTGTTCGCAAATCAAAACTCCCCAAGGCATATTCAAACCCAAACTATACTAATCAACTACTAAAATAGAAAAGCTAAGATTTTCATTTATAGTATATCCTTAGCTTTGCCTCTTTTAGATTTGACACGTCTTTGATAATCTCTATCGAATCTCTTCTTTTAGATATATACAATAAGAGATTTGTGTGTATGTATATATATATATAAGATTCGGTACCAGAAGAAGAAGACCACCGGTCCTACTCCTCTCCATACCTCTACCGAACCAGGTGTCTGCTGAACCAACCGATTCAACCTCTTATGCCGAACCACCGATTCAACCCCTTATGCCGAACCACCGATTCAACCCCTTATGCCGAACCACCGAATCAACCCCTTATGCCGAACCACCGATTCAACCCCTTATGCCGAACCACCGATTCAACCTCTTGTGCCGAACCACACAACCAACCCATTGCCGAACCAAGTCTCCTGCCGAACCAACTCATTGCCGGTCCAACTCATTGCCGGTCCAACTCATTGCCGGTCCAAACCTCGCCTCCCACCACCGAACCAAAGTCCTATCAGGCCAGATTGTAGCAGCCCAGGCCCACCAGCTGCTATATACCTCCAAGACCCCTACCCCCAGCCTCACTCTATAAATAGAGGGGCAGGGGTACAACAATGGGGACAAGTTTGAGAGCTCAAGCACGGAAGGAACTTTCAAACAACTTTCTTTTACTTGTACCAAAGCTTTGTACTTGTAATCATAAGAAGAGAAGAGAAATAACATATAAAGTGGACGTAGGCACATTCTGGCTGAACCACTATAAATCTGCGTGTCTTTTTTACAGTTTAGCCCCTGCTTTTCATATATTTGCATAAATCTCCAAAATCACTAAGAACAACCTAAGATCTACTAAATCATACAACTTTGAGGTGTTTGTCCATTTTTTGTGCAAACATTTTTGGTGCTTTCATTGAGAGCTAGAAGCTCGAAGCTTCAGCTTCATCTACTTAACGAGTTTTCCTAACATCATCATCCGCCACTTGGAAAACATGCCTCCCAAACAGAGAAAAGATGTTAACAAAGGAAAAAACATCGCATCCAGTAGTCTTCCTGATCCAGCTGTCGCGAATCAAGTAAATCGTCCTCCTCCAGCAACGGTAACAAATGAAGGACAGGCTAACCCAACCACTCCTGCCACAGAACAGCCTACAGCAATTACTAGGGCAGATTTGGACAGAGTTGTTGTTGAAGTAACTAACCGCTTCACATCCCAGCAGGAAGCCTTGGTGGACCATCTCATGTCACGCTTGAGGGACGCTGAAGAATCCAACCGCAACACTGAATCATGGGGCGAGTCCCAGTCTGGAGGATCTCAGAGACAGCAAAGATCTTCCTTCTTCGAAGGAGCTAACGGCAGGAGTAGCCGTGGTAGGAGCCGAGACCGAGCCCAGCCCGAAGTTAGGCCTGAGGAAACGTTTGGTGCCGAACCTAACGGGGAAGGTACCGGGCGAAGGTCAACTGCAGCTGAGCCTGTCATGCTGCCTAACCATAGAAACACCAGTGAACGGGGCCGAGCTAGAGTTCAGCCCGAAGTTGGACCCGAGGAAGTGCTTAGATCAGAACCCAACAGGGGAAGATCAAGGCAAGGGCCAACTGTAGCTGACCCAAGCATGCTCCCAGAAGATCAAAGGCAGCCACTGGAAAATATGAGGAATGATAGACGATACCATCCCTACAGGTTGTCTGGACGGAATCAACCCCACAGAACAGAACCAAACTCATTTCTGTCCGCTCCAAATTCTGATGAAAGGATGGCACGCTTATTCAGAGAGTGTGTCCAACGGGAGCAAAGAGATCGAGGGATAGGCGCTAGGGTAACCAGCCCCTTCGCCCGCAATATCGAAATCGCTATCACCCCCCGAGAATGGAAGATGCCGACAATGGAACCCTACAAAGGAACCTCCGATCCCGTTGTACACTTACAGAGGTACACACAGCATATGCTCATGAGTGGAGCAACAGAGGGAGTACTGTGCAAATGCTTTCCGCTCTTCTTAGCAGATCTTGCTACCTCCTGGTTCTGTCATCTACCCCAAGGATCCATCAGCTCATGGGAAATGTTGAAAGAAAAATTCATCAGTCAGTTCCGCATTCATGTGGAGCAACCTAAGGACGCTTATTCCTTATCCAGCGTCAAGCAGAAACCTGGAGAAAAGCTGCAGCAGTACCTAACCAGATTCAACGCCGCAGCAGCCGCAGTTCAAGATGCCGGTGAGAAGCTTATCCTAATGGCCCTCTGCAGTGGGGTGCATCCGGACACTAAATTTGCTAGAAGATTGACAAAAGAAAAACCAGCTACTTTACCCGATTTCTTCCATGAAGCCGGGAAATACATGAGGCTTGAGGATGCTACCATTGAGGGGCAGTCAGGACAGCAAAGTAAGACGACCCATGGCAACGCCCCTGCTGTGGCGAGGGACGTTCGAAGAAATGACTCCAGAGACAATGCTGGGGGCAAGAAGGTAGAAAAACGCCTATATCGGCCAGGACCAAAATTCGACTCTTACACCCCTTTGAACGAGACCGTCGAAAATATCTTCCTTGCCACCCAAGGCGAAGTTAGATACAAACGCCCTCCATACAAGAAGGAATCAGATAACGCACAGAAATCTGGAAAATTCTGCCGCTTCCACGAATCTCACGGACATGATACCAACGAATGCCATCATCTCCGAGATCTAATTGAGGAACACATCAGAAGGAAGAAACTGGAACGCTATGTAAAAAGTCAGGACAGGACTCCAGCTCTTGCCAATGAAAACCCAAGGCTACCCTCACCAGGGACCGGCAGAGGCGACCGCAACGCTAGCAGCTCTAGTCAAGAGAAGATAGTGGTCCATACCATCTCAGGAGGTCCGCACATCGCAGACAGAAGTTGGAGAGAGATGGAAAGATATGGGAAGTCGCTTAGAGACAATAGAGACTGTGTCAATACGGTTGTAGAAGAGCGCCACCCAAAGCGGAAAGAAAGTGATGACATCACATTCAGTAAACGCGACCTAGAAGGAAGACAGTACCCTCACATGGATCCCATGGTTATCTCTGCTCGACTCGGTCCCGCCGAAGTTTACCGAATCCTGGTAGACACTGGAAGCTCTGTAAATATCCTGTTCAAACACGCATTCAACAAAATGAAGCTATCAATGAAGGATGTATCTCCCTGCGATAAACCACTACACGGTTTCACTGGAGATGCGAAAATGCCCATCGGGCAGCTGGACCTCTTCGTTGAAATTGGAAGCCATCCCCGCTCCGTTATAAGGAAACAGACGTTTGTGCTGATAGAAAACCATTCGGCCTACAACGCCTTCCTAGGAAGACCAGCCTTATCTGACTTCCAGATTGTCCTAGCCCCGTGGTGCCTGAAAATGAAATTTCCAACAGACAATGGGGTAGGGGAAGTGGAAGGAGACCAGGATATTGCACGAGACTGCTATGTGACCGAACTTCGCAACAACCACAGGAAAGATAAAGGGAAAGGTGCAGAGATTGCCCTCTGCACAAAAAGCCTTGAAGCATAGCAACTAAAGAAAGCCCCTCCTCTTCGATACACCAGCGACCCTTTCAATGAATTAGACCCTAGGGACAAAGAGGAGGAGGCCACCGCCGAGCCTGCGGAGGCTATGGAGTTTATATCTGTAGACAAGCATGACCCAAGTAGGCTACTGAAAATTGGGTCCCAGCTGAAAGCTGAACTGAAGGAACAACTCATTGATTTTCTCCGCCACAACTTGGATGTATTCGCTTGGTCACACGCTGACATGACCGGAATCTCCCCCGACATAGCGTGCCACGTACTAAACATTGATCCTACCAAGGCGCCTGTAAAACAAAAAAAGAGAAGTATGGGGGCAGAGCGATCAGCAGCCCTCGATGAAGAAGTAAAGAATCTACTCGCCAATGACTTCATACGAGAAGCTATTTACCCAAAATGGATCGCCAACCCGGTACTAGTAAAGAAGGCTAATGGGAAGTGGCGGACCTGCATTGACTTCTCCAACCTAAACGACGCCTGCCCAAAGGATTGCTTCCCGCTTCCCAGAATCGATCAACTTGTAGACAGCACAGCCGGACACGAACTCCTGTCTTTTATGGATGCATACTCAGGATATAACCAAATTCCTATGCATGCTCCCGACCAAGACCACACTAGTTTCATCACCGACCGGGGTTTGTACTGCTACAAAGTGATGCCCTTCGGACTTAAAAATGCAGGAGCCACCTACCAGCGCCTCGTCAACAGGATGTTCGCAGGGCTAATAGGACGAACAATGGAAGTATATGTAGACGACATGCTGGTAAAATCACGGAAAGCCAAAAATCACGTAAGCCACCAAGGCGAAATGTTCCAGGTACTTCGACAGTATGGAATGAAGTTGAATCCACTAAAGTGCTCCTTCGGAGTGTCATCGGGAAAATTCTTAGGATTCATCGTCCATGCCCGAGGGATAGAAGCAAACCCTGAACAAGTCCGAGCATTAAGGGACATCAAGATACCTTCCACCCGAAAGGAAATGCAAAGCCTAAATGGAAAAGTGGCTGCCCTAAGCCGATTCATCTCCAAAGCAACGGACAAATGCGTCCCCTTTTTCGAAGCTCTAAAGAAAGATAAAGGAAAGTTCGAATGGACGGACGAATGCTTGACCGCTTTCCTTAACCTAATCGAACACCTCCAGAAACCACCGGTACTCTCGACCCCAAGCGAAGGCGAAGAATTATACCTATACCTTGCTGTGTCATCTCACGCTCTAAGCGCTGCCTTGGTAAGGGAAGACAACCGCACGCAACGACCAGTTTACTTCGTCAGTAAAAGGTTTACTGGGGCAGAAGTCAGATATCCTAAGCTTGAAAAGTTAGCATACTGTTTACTAATCACTTCACGAAAGCTACGTCACTACTTCCAGTCCCATTCCATCAAAGTTCTGACCGATCAACCACTGAGGCAGGTACTCCATCGTCCCGACACTTCCGGGCGACTACTTAAATGGTGTATTGAGCTGAGTCAATATGATATCACCTATCACCCTCGCACCGCCATCAAGGGACAAGCCATGGCTGATTTCATTGCAGAATTCACTACCAACGAGGATAAGGAGCAACTGGAAATAACAGAAGATATCAAGTGGAATCTCTTTGTGGACGGTGCATCTAACGAACAAGGCTCGGGGGCAGGTGTGGTAATAATCACTCCCAGGGGAAATAAACTGCACTATGCTATAAGGTTGGAGTTCGCTGCCACCAACAACGATGCAGAATATGAAGCCGTAATAGCCGGATTAGAAATTGCTATCGAGATCGGAGCCAATTCTTTGTGTCTTCACAGCGATTCTCAGCTTATTGTTAATCAAATACTAGGGGAATTCCAAGCTCGAGAAGAGCGACTCATAGCATATCTAAAGAAGACCAAGTCACTTCTCAGCCGATTGGACCACTACTTAGTCAAACACATCCCTCGGGAAGAGAACCAAGAGGCCGACGAATTGGCAAAGCAAGCAAGTATGAGAGACGTCGCCATCTTCGGGGCAGTAACTGACTCCAAGCAAACGATCCCAAGTTTTGAGCAAGTGAATCTGATAGCTGCAACCGAAGAAGCAACTTGGATGACTCCCATCCGAGACTACCTACAAAATGGCACACTACCCGACGGGTGTAACGAAGTCAAGAAAATCTTGAGGAAAGCGTCCCGCTACACAATACAAGGAGACATCCTCTATCGGCGCGGGTTCTCTAACCCATTGTTAAGGTGTGTCGCCGGAAGGGAAGCCAAGGAAATCTTATCCAACATTCATCAAGGAAGCTGCGGAGATCACACCGGAGGGCAAACGTTAGCAAAAAAGATACTCCGATACGGATATTTCTGGCCCACCTTAAGCAAGGACGCCTTAGATTTCGTCAAGAAGTGTGACAGATGCCAAAAATTTGCTAAGATCCCTCGGCTACCAACAACCGAGATTACTTAGATGACCAGCCCTTGGCCCTTTGCAGTATGGGGAATTGACTTAATCGGTGAACTGCCAATGGGTCGAGGCGGCGCCAAATATGCTATGGTAGCAGTCGACTATTTCACCAAATGGGTGGAAGCAGAACCTCTAAATAAAGTATCTTCAGCGAAAGTTATCAACTTCTTAATCAAAAATGTTCTGTGCAGGTACGGAGTCCCACTAAAAATCATATCAGACAATGGACTTCAGTTTGACAGCGAGGAATTCGCCAACTGGTGCCAAGAACACGGAATTCACAAAAGCTTCTCATCCGTAGCATATCCCCAAGCAAACGGACAAGTCGAAGCAGTCAACAAAATTCTGAAAACTCTGATCAAAAAGAAGCTCGAAAAGTCAAAGGGCACTTGGGTGGATGAACTCCCTACGGCACTATGGGCCTACCGCACATCTTTCAGAACATCAATAGGACACACTCCTTTCTCTTTGGCATACGGATCGGAGGCTATGCTCCCGGTTGAAACCATTGTGCCTTCCCACCGTAGGATCCACTATAGCCCAGAAGAGAACGAAGAGCTCCTCAACATGTCTTTGGATCTAGTCGAGGAGAGAAGGAATGATGCAGTCCTGAAAACAGCAGCCCACAAGCAAAAGGTGGCAGCACAATACAACTCCAAAGTCAAGCATCGTACCTTACGAGAAGGGGATCTTGTCCTCAAGCGAATCTTCCCTCGCCCCGGAGCACTAGACCCAATCTGGGATGGACCATATGTAATTCATAAAGATCTCCACAACGGAGCCTATATTTTGTCAACAGTGGACGGAGAGGTGTTCCAGAGGGCATGGAACATCCGACACCTCCGTCGATACTTTTCTTAACTTGTATTGCCCATATGAAGTGAATTAACAAAGAGAATCAGTGGACCTAGGCATTCTTTCGTGCCGAACCACTTTAAAAAAGCCTTGTCTCTTTTTTAACTTGTTCCTTTGTATCTTGGCTGCTTGTTAACTTTATCCTTTTCTGTTGAACAAAATCCTGAGCATATAGCATTTCTATTCAAAGCACTCCACGATGCAACTTCACGTGGACAAGACCCAACAGGTACTATGCGAATCTATGCCCTCGCCAATGAGACACTTTTGCTCCAGCATCCCTTTGCTGAGGGTTAACTCATTGCTCGCGACGGTCCTTAAAGCCAACTGTAATGAGCCGATTATAAGCCACCGAGAAGGCCGACTATAGCCGAGGCAGCTCATTACGGCGTTAGGCTCGCCGGCAACTGTGAACCGATTATAAGCCCCAACATAAGGTGTGGCCAGCCAGGGGCAGTTCACAGTTGACGATCGGCACCCACGCTAGCCGGCCACAGTAAGTCGAATAATACCCATGAGTACGGGCCATAATGGCCCGGGTAGTTACTGTGCGCGATCTCGGCTCCGGTGTGTCTTAAGTGCGGCTGTGGTAAAAAAGAATTAACTCCCCGCGGAGGCGTAAGATGGGTGACAAATGTCTCCAAGACCCACAGCTAGGGAAAGTGACTACAAAACCCGTTTGCCACGAACTTAAGCACATCGAAGGCCTTCCGTGACTGGAAGTTTTACTATTTCACATATTTCAATTTTACTTAAAAAACTTTCCTCCTATCCTCTATAACAAACCATAAAGTACAGGATGCAGGGTAAGAGATACCCGCCAATGGATGCAGAGATTCACAAGCAGATGGCAGGGCATTCAACTGCTTTCCATGCTTGGTCATACAAGATATTCGAAACTGCCATTTACAAACAGAACATGAAAGGCGGTATTTTCTTCCTTTATGTGCAGATGCATGACTGTAATTTAATTTTTTCACACCACACGCTAACATTGCAAGTCATGAGATTATGATTTAAAACCAGAATCTGACATCAAACACAATTTAATTACAAGAATATACATAGCTACATTTCTCATACGATATGTCGAAATAGCAACAAATATTCAAGAAACGACAAAATCAGCTTAAGCTAAAAAATTACACGTCAAGAATAATGTTGATTATTACAAGTAGCAAGAATTACAACTTAGAAGTTACTCTACTGTCTTAAGACTAACAGATACAACAATACCAAGCCTACAAAAAAAAAATTTCCAGGTCCAATCAGGGAGCCGGTTGCGTCGAAGTCTTGTCCTTGCTCTTTTGCTCGCCTGTCCGGTCATAAAAAGGATTTATTAGTGATGAGTAACCAAGTTAACGGAAAGACTAGAAAGGAAGACTTACCAGCACCTGCTTCTTGACCGTCCTGGTCGTCATCCTCTACCTGCACACCTGCCTCTTCAGCAGCAAGCAGCCGCATACCCTCCTTTACCGCCGTTTTCTCCTCCTTGGTGAACTGGGCAGTGACCACATCCATACTGAAGACCGTTCCACCCTCTTTATCTGCGTCAGCCTGAGCCTCCTCCAAAGCCCGAAGATAGATCTTGGCCATGACCCTGGGATAATCATCCATCCAAGAGAGATTGCCCTGCTTCCAAGTCCGGAAATACATGTCCTGGAGCATGTCATCCATCATTCCCTCATTCTCCTCAAACTCCCTCATCCGGGCATCGGAAGCCGACAACCTTTCGACGGCAGCATCTCTCTCCAGTCTGTATCTCGAGCAATCAGCCTGAAGGGACCTCCGCATCACCTCCATCTCTTCCCTCAACTTAGCTTGAGCAAGCTCTGCAGCCTCAAGTTTCTCGGACAACTCCTCCACCTGCTCGAGATCCGCTCTCCGAACCTCATCCACCGTGGCAATAGCCATGTCAATCCGCTCTTTGCAAGCAGCTTCCATTTTCCGCAATTCAGACCGACTGGCCTCTTCCATGGTTTTCCTTAGTCGCCCAGTAGCAGCCTCATACTGAGAAATCTGGATAGCCTGATCCGCAAGCTGTTTGGCCTGATCCGAAACCACCAATCGAAGTCGGATATTAGCACTCCCAATCTCCTCTCCGGCCTTAACCAGCCGAGCATGATGCCCCATCAGCTTCTTGGTCTCCTCGGCCACCCGATCAATATTAGCTTTGGCCTCGTCTCCCATAGTGACTATACGAGTAGTGAGTAGATCGAGATCTAAAGACTTGGCTTCATCAAGTACTCGCACCATGGGGTTACGGGGGAGAAGGTGTTCGCCAGTGACTTCGTCAAAAGTAATATCATGAGAACCTGGATCCAGATCAGGATGACCCGCAAATGGATTACGGGCCAAGTCGGGACGGTCGATATGAATAACAGAAGGGTTTCCGAACGGGTGCGGAGAGGGTACAAACTCGCTACCCTCCTCAGTAATATCATGGATAGGCTGAGCCGGAGGCTGAGGACCGGGCAAAGTTTCGGATAAAAGATGACTCCTCTTCCTCTGCTGAATACCCTCTTCGATAACCCCAAGAAGAGGACGGTATCCGACTACATCCCCGGAGCGTTGGATTGAGGGCTTCGGCTTAGCAGAAATTTTGGAAAGTTTATATCGCTCAAGCCTGTGTCGAAGGTCTGAAGCTTTGGACGTCTTGCCTGCTCCTGATATAAAGAACAAATGTCACAATCTTACATTACTATACGATTCGAGAAACGCGGTAAATTACAAGTTAAAAAAAAAGGGGGAAAAGAAACACAGCTGTGATTGTACAAACCCTGAGGAGGAGTGGAATACTGCAATAAGTCCTGGATTTCATTCCAGGACGGGAGCGGGTCATAAAATATTCCTAAGTCCCTATCATTAGTGAAGCATGCAGGGGTCAAGAGTTCACCTTGAGTCGTCATAGCCACCTTGGCCGGAATGGTCGGAGAAGACTCACTTGCACCAGTCCCGGCTTTGTCCGCCTCCCCGGTCTTCTCTACCAAAGCCGGATCATCATCCAACCCCTCAAAAGCTTGGCGGAGAGCATCATCCGTCCACTCTTGCATTTCGCCTACTTTCCCAGAAGACAGAGCCCTGGAACCATCACCACCCTGTCCATCGCCACCATCATCACCAAGACGCTCAACGTCACTTCCGCCCTCCGCCTCACCTCTTTCTTCCTCCGCATCTATCTCCCCCTGAGTAAGTGGACAATTGCTGGGAGAAGGACCGTCCGACCTCTTAAGTTTCTTACCTCCGACGGCTGGAGGTTTCGTGAATGGTTTTCTCTTTCCACCCTCTGCCGCAACGCCTCCCTTAGCCTGAGCGGCCGCCCTCTCTTCCGCCGTTTCCCTCAACTTAACTACAGACTGCTGCGGAAGGATCAAGTTATATTCCAGAAGAATCGCATTTCTAATCAAGAAGGCAGATGATCTGTATTTCCCAAGAATGGCTTCTATCTCAGCCGCCGTCTGAACCAGGCGGTCAGTCTCCACAACCGGAAAGCCACCTGTCGCTAGCAAAAAGGAGAAAGTATGAGAAGAAGCATCGCAATCGGAATAGAAATTATAAGTAAAAGCATCAACTTACATCCAGAGGTAAAGCGCCGGATGGAGACGGAGTCGTCCCTAACAAAGAACCACTCTTTCTTGAACATGCTGAATTTAGAGTACAGGTCCAGGACCGGCTTGAAGGTCACAGCGGACTCCAAGCTAATATATGGGGACCCCTTCTTATAGCCCCTTAAATTATACAAGTACCGGATCTCCCGGTTGGAGGGAGCGCGACCATACTTCCTCCGAAAAATAACGAAAAGGCTCACTAGTATGGCATAAGAGTTGGGCTGAAGCTGGAATGGGGCCACCTTCAGATACGTGAGGAAGCTGACTACCCAAGCATTGAGAGGCGGGATAGCACCACACATGCAATGGTACCTACTATAAGCAAAGTATCCTTCGGGAGGACTGTATGGCATGACTCCTGGGCCCGGCAGCAGCATGAGGGCTCTATCGATCCCAAAGGAACGAGATATAACATCGAGTTGCTCCTCTTTGAGAGAGCTAGGAAAGCAGTCAGGCGGGGAATCCAGCAGCTCCTGGGGACCATACCCATCCACTAATGACCTCGGGGCGGGCCCATGACGCTCCGATCCTGATTGAGTTGGGGGCACGGCCGAGGACTCTCCTTCACCCCCGGATCTCCTCTTATCTGATCGAGTTTCAACTTTTCGAGACATTTATCTGCAAACATGGGAAAAGTATATCGTTAGAATATACAAGCAGCGTAATCTGGAATTTCTCTTAAAAATTCGAAGTGTGAAACACATCGGTTCCATTTAGAAAATCAAAGACATATGTTTCATCCGGCATACAGTTCATTCGGTAGAACAACCCAGCTGTTCATTCGGTAGAGCAATGCGAAGGATCATTCGGCAGTAAGTATCTCACCTTGACTCGGCTAAAATTTGATTCGGCTAACGCTTGATTCGGTAAAAAAAAAAAACTTCGCTTCGGCCAACACTTTGATTTGGGGGAATGGTTCGGCAGATAAAAAAAAAGTGATGAAGACCCTGGTCTCCTACTTCTAGGCGGAGGCAAACTACCGGACCGTTTGATTTGGTAAGGGGAACCGGACGAGGATGAGAAATAGGTCAGTCGAAAACAAAGCAGGACATGAGCATACGCATGCCCTACTTTGTGGGGCATGTGTTGGACGTATTTTCACTAGCCCAGTGCTGCCGAACCAGAAGAAGAAGACCACCGGTCCTACTCCTCTCCATACCTCTACCGAACCAGGTGTCTGCTGAACCAACCGATTCAACCCCTTATGCCGAACCACCGATTCAACCCCTTATGCCGAACCACCGATTCAACCCCTTATGCCGAACCACCGAATCAACCCCTTATGCCGAACCACCGATTCAACCCCTTATGCCGAACCACCGATTCAACCTCTTGTGCCGAACCACACAACCAACCCATTGCCGAACCAAGTCTCCTGCCGAACCAACTCATTGCCGGTCCAACTCATTGCCGGTCCAAACCTCGCCTCCCACCACCGAACCAAAGTCCTATCAGGCCAGATTGTAGCAGCCCAAGCCCACCAGCTGCTATATACCTCCAAGACCCCTACCCCCAGCCTCACTCTATAAATAGAGGGGCAGGGGTACAACAATGGGGACAAGTTTGAGAGCTCAAGCACGGAAGGAACTTTCAAACAACTTTCTTTTACTTGTACCAAAGCTTTGTACTTGTAATCATAAGAAGAGAAGAGAAATAACATATAAAGTGGACGTAGGCACATTCTGGCTGAACCACTATAAATCTGCGTGTCTTTTTTACAGTTTAGCCCCTGCTTTTCATATATTTGCATAAATCTCCAAAATCACTAAGAACAACCTAAGATCTACTAAATCATACAACTTTGAGGTGTTTGTCCATTTTTTGTGCAAACAACTACTAAAATAGAAAAGCTAAGATTTTCATTTATAGTATATCCTTAGCTTTGCCTCTTTTAGATTTGACACGTCTTTGATAATCTCTATCGAATCTCTTCTTTTAGATATATACAATAAGAGATTTGTGTGTATGTATATATATATATATATATAAGATTCAGAAAATTGGAAAAGAATAGGTTGGGAAACTAAATGGAAAACAAAATAGAAATATAGGATTTCTTACCTGAATCCTTAATGGAGTTTTTCTGAATCTTAGAAGATATGAACTGCCAAAGCTTCGCTAGGTTCTTAAAAATATTTTGTGAATAAAAGTGAGGGGTCAAGGATCTTATTTATAGTAGTGAGAAAGCACCAAAACCGTTAGATGTAAATAATTAAATCCGGAACGTTCACATAATTAAAAACCCAAGCCGCAAATGCATCTACCGGTCGACCGCTAGCGGTCGACCGGTCCTAGGGGGTGGTTGTGGTCGACTGTTACACATATTTTGGGAAGATTTTCTTCGTGCCTTGTTTTATTTTATTTAATTCTTTAATTAGCTCTTAACATTAACGCAAATTTTAATATTTACTTAACCACCAAGCCTAATCACTGTTAATTTTCAAATTTCAAATTTAAGAATTATTTAACTATTTGAATTTGAATTCTATCTAAATTATTTTAAATCTGAAAACTTTAAATGTCCATAACTTTTCTGTTTGAGCTCTGTTTTCAACATATTATTTATGAAATTGATCGAGATTTCGCGACGAACAACGACATAACTTTCATGATTAGATTCTAATTTTTACAAAATTTTCATTTTTATCCCTCTTATTTAATTTAGTTTATTCAACTTATTTATATATGGTTGATTTTACGGTGTGTTATAGTATAACTGAGGAGACGAATCCTCTCTTAAATAGCGTTTCACTTCCAATATTTCCACTCAACTCAATTATAGTTTTTCATTGGGCGTCGTGCCACAATTTAACTATAATCAAAGTGGAGCTTTCATATAGAAGATCAATAGTATTCTCAAGTCAAGAGAACTGTGTAATACTAATACATTGATATTTTCTATTTGACTTTAGTTATATTAACGAACAATA
The DNA here is from genome assembly GCA_030737815.1 of Allium fistulosum. Classification (NCBI taxonomy): domain Eukaryota; kingdom Viridiplantae; phylum Streptophyta; class Magnoliopsida; order Asparagales; family Amaryllidaceae; genus Allium; species Allium fistulosum. Next base: position 1,044,381,641 of record CM060907.1, on the reverse strand, counting down.
AACTATAGACTAGGTCATTCAATAGTTATCCAATAACTATCAGTACGTAACCATTTGGTGTCCCCAGTAGTCATGAGTAATACACTATCAAACATTTGGAGAGCGTTACATACTCTAGTCTCAACAGATGCATTGATATCCAACCTTGATACATCTTGACTAGAAATATTTAAAATGATGTGTTTATTATATTGTGATAAAATACTCATGATTACAACTATTTGCAATTACTATCACAAATAAACCATTTAAGGATTCTCTATTAAATATACTTAAATTAAAAATTAATTAATTATAACAAGCGTATAACAGAAAGAAAGCACCTTTTGTTACGAACGAGAATTGATTACAGAGTTAATAATTTATAATAAATTACAGAATTGACCCTAGGGCATACCCCTAACACTATCATATGTATCACAGGGAGGATTGACATTTGAGATTGAATTTTATTATTTTTTAGGTACGTTTGGAATTCCTTTCCAATACTCATTTATTTGATCAAATTGAATTATCTTATTTTCTTTTGCAAATCATGTTATTTACTTCCGTTTGTTATTTTATGAAGTTATCATAAACATACTACATGTGTATCAAGTACACATGTTCATGTTTACGATAATTCATCGGTGAATTTAATGAAGTATGTAGAACCATTTTGGTATCATTAGACCTGCGATTGCATTCATCTGTATGTATCAACCCTAAGAGTCCATCAACTCTTATGTCGCTTCCCCTGAGTGGGTGTTTTGCCCTTAATCATTTGAGATACAATTCATTAATATCGTATGCTTAATAATCATATAATTAAAGAATTATTTCTCAAAACTGTGGCATAGTCCATAATTCTAAAATAAATGTAAAAAATTTAGATACTTTTGTGTTATATATCTAATGCAATAAATACCATTAGTTTAACAGATTTATTTCATAATAAAATACTAAAAATATTCATAACAAAATAAACTATATTTATTTTTGATTAATAGTAAAAAATAGTTATTATTCGCATACAATACGGGGTACATTTACAAAAATAACTTTTCGTATCTTATGAATCCCCTGATAACTATTATATGACATGCTCCCACTATTTCCATTGTTACTATAATAGTGTACGAAATATTAAGCTCCATTTCACTATTTATTATGGATTATATTTATTATTACTACTAATTCGTAATTTATAGTTTTCAATCAAATATCTTAAACTCGTAGAAATAACATTTGTAGAAAATAATTTTCTATATAAAACATAATTGGAATAGAAATCATATTTCTCATTCCATATTAAGTTACTTTTAATATTTTATACAATTCTATTGTCTCTTCATAAAGCAGAGGTGATCATTTACTCTCTTCATCCCAACTGCACTTAAATACGTCCACACTTGTACATTTGCTTTCCTTTCAAATGATCAAACCATTCAAAAAGGGAACCCTTGCTACAAGACCGTAAAGAACTCTTTACAAAAATGCATTCTATTATCCTTAACTTTTAAGGATACCGAATAAGTTGCACTTTACATAAACTGATCAAACTGACATTTCTATGATTGGATTCTTAGGTACATCTTGTAGCCCTTGGATCAGTGCTACATCAAACACAAGTTCCATATTGTAATCAATTATATTGAATACATGATCTCACATTATGGTTTACTTTTTTATTTCGATTGAACTAATTTCATCAAAGTTTATACATTACTAATCACGACTATCCGCCATATAGCATTAATATGTACTCGAATATGGATCAAATATCCATATTCTTGTATTGCTTAAGAGTTCAAAATTCAAAAAAGATATTGCATAATCATGGACAAATAAACATTTAAGCGACTGAGGCATTAATGTTTTAGTGGTTGTGTTATTTGGCTCTTGCATGAGTCTTAAAGTGACAATTTTCCAAAAATAATTATTGTTAAGTGCATATCTATGTTTCTTTTGTCAATCTTGATTTAGTTCATCTGTATATTTTAATTGATAAACATTTCATCAATTATATTAATTGCATAAATTTATCATGGTAGATTAACTCGACTTGTATAGCATATATTCTTACAATGTTAGAAAGTTTAATTGTTATCATTCCTTTTTCTAGTAAGGTTCTCATTATAATCATATGGTTGTTAAAACTCCTAAGAGAAAACGTAGAAATCATTCGATTTCTCCAGTGGATGTTAGGACTCGCTTACCTTAGGATCCTTATCTTGAGGAGAGCTCAACAAATCATAAGTCCGCAAGTGATGGATAACACCTTATCGGTTGTATCATATACAACTCCTAACCTATAGTCTTTGTCCTACTCTCATCTTAACCTTAAGGAAAAATCAACAAATCAAGAGATATTATTCGCTCATACCTACCATTTCACGATAGTCTAAGTATAATATGTGTAACTTGATGAAAGCTCAACAAATACGTTGCATGTCTCGTACCTCGTGTAGTCAATATACGAATACTACTACACATAACATCTCAATATTGAGGAAAGCTTAACAACTAATGGGTATGCAAGTAATCTGTTAATATATAAATGTTAGAGGACAACTAATATATAAAATATCTGTAACCTTTAATACACGCACATATACACGCACATGGAGACACACATACACACACACTATGAGTGATATTGATTTAGGGAACAATGTAGTTCTTATGAAATACACTCGTGATTCAAGTGTCGGACACATCTAAAATTACAGTATATGTATGTACTCATTCCTTAATCCTAATTTGGATTTTTTCAATTCCACTTAAGTTTATACATTTATATTATATAAATTATATTTTATTTATAACGTTTTATAATTTAATCCACTTATATAATATATACATGTACCTTATTAATTAAATATTATTTAATTAATTTTAATTCTTATTAATTAAATCATATTTTATTAATTTATTTTAATTTATATAAAATTTCAAAAAAATTATATTACTTACCTTAAACTATTTAAGATAGTTAATCAACTATAACATTATTGTTTGTTTATATGTATATATCAATATATGTGTTCGTTTTAATTAATTTTATTTAATTAAACAATTTAATAAAATATTTTGATTTTAGTTTATCGTAAACTATTTTAAGATAAATAAATAACTACGATAATTGTTGTTATACACATATATATATCAAATTATCAATATATATGTTTGAATCAATTAGCTTTAAATTAATTATTTATAATTTAGTTAATCGTATTAATTAAATTTTAATTTTCAATATTAGTTATTTAGTTTCTTAAAACAATTTTGAAAATTTGAATGCATTTCATAATTTTATAATCTTTTACTTTTATATTTAGAACGTAACATTTAAATTTAAAACATAGTTTTACAAACAAATTTTGAAAATTAGCCTAAAACCCAAAACAATATGTGTCTTTATATTGGGGATAACCTTTAGGTTTATTTCATTTTTTAGACTAAGCCAATAGCCATGTAGGCCAGAGTACATGTTACCCAAACCTAACCATAGATACTACATTTCTACACGCCCAACTAAATGAGTAAACTTTAATCAGTTAGGACCGCGTAGACTATTTAGACTCTGAATACATTGAAGGAACTGGGTCTGTCGAAAGCGGATGAAATAGGCAGATTTCAAAAAAAGTTCCTATTTTGGTTTTATTGGGCTTATGAAGTCTAAAGGGTTATTAGATTCAATCTAGTATTATTTTAAATAAATCTCATTTTATTTAAATTGTTTAAAAAAAAATCATTTATAAGTGTATATATGGATAGTGCACGTGCTACAAATATAAAGTTTGCACAACTAATGTGACCGTGTGTAGGTGTTGGATTTACACCATATGTCCTTTTATATATGCCTTATTTAAACAAAATGTGTGTGTGTGATACACACATATACATATAGATACACACACGTTAAAATTAAGTTTGACTATTTTATATGTTTTAAAATCTAAAACTAAAAATTATAAACCTAGTTTCAATTAAGGAAGTGTTTGAAATCAAATTTTACAGTTTTACACAAAAGTCCATTTTATGAATTTTGAGCTAAAATAACATACACATATATGTACACATATAAATTCATTGTAAAAAGGCATAGATCTAAAACTAAAAATTATGAAAATAATTAAATGAGATGTAGCATGTGAAGGATCCAAAATATATTAACATGGTGAACATATAATCAATTGAAGTAGAGCATAAGATGGATCCAAACTATGTTAACATGGTGAACATATAATTAATTAAGGTGTGGCATAAAAAGGATTTAAACTATATAACTCGGTAAACATATAAACATATGAGATGTAGAAGTATAAGATCTAAACCATGTAAATATGATGAACGTATGAATAAATAAATTTAGAATGTTACCTCAAGATGTAGGTAAAAACACAGCTTGAAGGATGAATAAAGTTCTTAGATTTAATTGAATTAACCTTTGAATTTTGCAGGAATCAAGAGACACCAACTACCTTTTATATTTTTGATTTTATTTGGATGTTGATATTAAGATTTCTAAGACTAGAGGCTAAGGATTTTCGACTATACTGGATGGAGTGAAGAAGGTAAAAACTGATGAATGAAATCTTTTAAGAAAGCAATAAAAGATAATTAAAGGATAGAGATTTTTTGCCTTTCTTTAATTACTCCTTTGCTATTTCAATTCAATTGAAAACACTTCCTCTTCCCCTCTCCCTTGGCTGGCCATAGAAAAAGGCAAGATGGACCTCAAAATTTCCCAATTTAGTATTTATTTTATTTAAATCCAAATTAGATATCGATATCGTGTATTGGTACACGCATGCATAACTTTTATATAACGAATTTCTTTAAATACTAATGATATTCAAACATCAAATAAAGTTTAATAATTTATGATTCATAAATATTAATTAATTTACAATGCTTATAAATTAATTAAATCGAGTTGTTATTTGGAATATTCAACACTTCGATTGTAGGACTTAAAGATGTAAATTCAATAAGCGATTAATATCGAACAATTCGAATATTAACGTTCATGCATTACCTTAGCTAGTAGTATGACATTTTGGTTAAATTCATCACTTACACATCTTTTCGGTAAAATCAAATTTATTTATTATAAGGTATACCCGGTAGTAACGATTAATTACATCAATTATCTTCGCCAAAACTATATCATTTTAGGACTTATGGAATTTGTTTTGGTCTAAATTCCAATATCGTCCATATTCAACTTGATTAGTTAAAACTCAAAATCTTTGGTTTCATAATAACAATTATTATTAACCGTGTTACTCTGGGTAGAGACTTTGATTTTGAGTTAACTACATTTGACGTAACACTAACCTCTTATAACTGACGAGATAAATTCTCTAATAAATAGTGTGTTTTACTTTCAATGCTTCAACTCAGACCCAACTATAGTCGTTCAATGAAAGTTATGTTATAACTTAACCATGATCAAAGTGGAGTGTCCACGTTGAAGTTCAACGGTATTAACTATGTAATGACGTCACTTTGAGATTCTTTGTTTGACCTTACTTTATATATAGGTATGTATGTATATATGTGTGTGATAAACCAATAGAAAACTCTCGAGTGATTCATTTCATAATTATCCAATAATTATCAGAATGTAATCCCTTGACGTCCTCAGCGACCATGAGTAATGCATTTCCAACATTTGAATAGCGTTATATACTCTAATCTCAACGGATGAATCGATTTCTTTTTTTAAAACATCTTGACTAGAAATATTTAAAGTAATATTTAAAGTAATAGGTTATTTTTAATGTGATAAATTTCTCATAATTTATATCGCACAATATATCGTTAATGATTTTCTATTAAATATACTTATTAATAATCGATTAATATATCACAGTAGATAAGTATATAATAAAATGAAAAACATCCTTTATCATGAACAAGATTATCCTTTATTATGAACATATCAAGTTATATATGTATAACAAATTACATAATTGTTCCCATAACATCGACTTAACTTTGCATGTATCAGTATATGGAAAGAGCGCGATTACAGATTACACAACAAAAAAGCAACTAACAAGGAACAGAGATGAATGATCATTGGAAAAAAACAGTAACATTATACTAGCTAAATCAAGAAAGAAACCAAAAAGCGTGTGTTTAATATTTAAAGTCATGAATGTTATAAATGAACATTGACATAAAATGATCATATCGTACTATGTTGAATATTGACCCATAAAATGAATATTTTGATTGTTTGGTAGTTTAAGTAGCTAGCTTAGTAGATCGAAAATAATGTGCATCTACGTACTAACAATTTCAGTTATAAAGTTGTATTATTATTATTATTATTATTATTTAACTATTATTTTTAAGGAAAGCGTCTTAGCGTCTTCAAATGCAAAGTATTTTAATTATTATTACTTTTTGAAAGTGATTTTTATATAAATAAACTAATGGGCTTACTATCATATCTACAAAATAATAGCTAACGGGCTCAATGGACGTACTGTCACTAAAATCTTATAAGAAAATCGGCAGAGCACATCAAGGAAATTAAGGTAGAATTAATTTAAAGGACAAAGATTTGTATATTTTTTGCCTCAAAGACACAAGCTCAATATTTTTACCATAAGAACAAAAATTCTTCTAAAAATTATTTATAAGGACAAATATTTTTCAAAATTGTTCATAAGGACAACAAAACTACTATCAAGCTAAAACTGATACCTAAAAACTGCTACCGATAACTACAAACTGATACCTACAAACTGCTATCAATGACTAAAAACTGATACCTAAAAAAGGTTGTCCTTCAGGATAAAATATTGAAGGCCTGTCCTTGAGGCAAAAACGCTGAACATTTTTGTCCTTGACAATAATTTCCTGAGAAGGAGGAAATTAATAGCAAGATTAAGTTCAACTAAAACATAAACCTCGAATGTTATAATGCCTGCACAGACGATCCATTTCAATTCTAACGCAAAAGCAAATGTGTAATGCAACCTACGAGTTTTTGGCCCAAAAACCACAATCAAAACATAACACGGCAATCATTCCGCGACAAGTACACAAGAATCGGGTTTTCATCAGCAATAAAAAATTGATCACTAAACCATGCAACTGTTTCCAATGTAAGAAAAATGTTCAAAAGAACCTTATTATTATTATTATTATTATATAGCATTAAATCTCATTGTTTATAAGAGATAGTTTCTTATCACTCATTACATTGATACGTCGGGAATATAATACTCGGCTTTCTCAGCTTGTGCAAATGCACAAGCGGAAAACAAAATGAGTTAAAAAGTGACAGAACTTAAAAGAAGTATAGTAAATGGTAATACTTGTATTGATATATGAAGTTTCTCAAATCAAAAATAGGTCTCAACTCTTTGTATCTCGCATTTTACCCTTAACAGCAAGTGCAGCAGCTCTGTACCAAGCAGCAACGGCCATGGCCCCAGGGTCCGGAGTAGAAGCTAGCAACTCTGGTGATACATACGATGACCTACCAGCCTGTATTCAACCATGCCATTTTTCACATAAAAGACGTTAAATAAACAATCTTTCTAGCATAGATTAGGCATCTTTACACTTTTTTTAGCATACACGTGTCTACAAAAGACTAAACAATTATGTTTGGTAGTAATCAGAATGACTGCTGATAAATACGACTGAACGTACCTGTGCTTTCATATTCTTGGTAGATTCTGCACCTTCAGAAGCAGCTTCAGCAGAGAGAACAAAAGCAGTCGCAGGATCATCCCCAGCATCTAACCTCTGTTCGCAGGCAAAATTAACGCATTAAAAAAGAAAAAAAGATCAATCAATGTAAATGAAGAAAGAACTTTATAGGTAAATCATAAGTCAATATTTTTGGCTTACTTCTTCCAAAACTTTTAATGCAGGAATTAAAGCATCCAACATGGTGCGGTAGCCAGCAGAAGCACCTCCATATTTGCTGACAGCAGCAATAGCGGACTCAAGAGCATTGGCCCCTGAAACAAATGAAATTGATCATATTTTTACATAGCACCTAAACACGATCGATGGAAGGTAGCAAGTTCCACTAACATATCAATAATAATAAATAAATAAGGCATCTTACATTGTTTAGGAGTAATAACTGTGTTTCCCTTCAAGCTTGCATATGCTGCCTTGCAGAATATAACATATCTATATGAAGAAAAATTCAGATAATCAAATGAATGTGGTGAAAAGATAGCAAGCAGATTAACATATTACAGATGCTAATGCATCAATGTTTTAAAACCAGGGAAAGAGTAGTACAAGATTCCGCTCGTCCCTCCCATCACCTTTCTAATTGTGGTTCCAATCTCATTTACTGTTTCTGCAGCATCATTTAGCGGGTAACTGCAAAAGCAGAAACCTTTATAAGATAAACTTTCTATTATTTCATGAGAAAACTGTTGGATAGGATGTTACCAACCAAATATGTATTAGAGGCAAAAGTAAAATGAAGTCAATTTTTTGGTCCACTATAATTAATATAATCAAACATATATCAACCCGTGTATAAGCAAAACTGGAATTCAAAATATTTGTCCGCTCCAGCTTCAGCTCGGCAATCATTACAACTAAAGAAAGATACAAGATTTACCCGACATTTAAATTAAAGCAAATATAGTTTCAAACCTAAAAGGTTCCAAAATCAGAACCTCCAAGACAGCCAGGATTTTACCTTTCATCTAAAATCTAAACCCTACCTTAAAAATTGTTCATAAACTGAACCCAAAAGAACGGTTATAGTATTTTGGAAACATAATCTACCAAACCCAAACTGTGGTAGAAACTTTGGGCTGTAGTTGAAATCTCATCAAATTACGATGATGGCACAAGAGCGACCAAAGATAACATGTGCCAAAAAATTATAACAGCGACAGAGATGACACTTTACCATTTTATGTCATCAAGAATGGCAGATGCGCCTCTATACATCTGCAAAAGACAGCTAGGTTATCAAGTAATTACACATGATATTAAGTTTGCTGCATATAGGTAACTCACTGTAGATCCACAATCACCATCCCCTACTTTACAGTCCCAATCATTTAGCACATCCCTCATATTAATGATTTCATTTGCAGCTGCGCTAATAGCAGATTCCAAGATGATGCCTTGTTCATTCAACTTTCTTGGTTTGCGAAGGTCCTGATCACAATTCACGAATCATATTCGATTCCAAAATAATCAGTTAGCTGCTAAATATGCCTTAGTGATTTCATTTGTATGAAATGTGGCATGATAGAAAAATTCCGTAAATCTCTTCAGGATGATTTGTTCTTCAAAATCATATTTCATAAGATAAATAAAAGCAGCAGTGCACACACGTACACATATGTATATATAGGATCGTTTGGCTTACAGCATAAATATAACAAAGCTAAAAAAATGAAAATGTTCAATCGTGTAACGCAATCTAGGAAGAAAAGCAATATTTCTCCTGGTTTTCCCCTCGTACGATAGATATATCTTCCAAGCAGAGAATGATAGCTGCACATTAATAATTAAATCGAGAGGACAAAGCATTGTTTGGAAACTACTTATCATCCCGCTGCTTTACATACTCCAGTTTAGATAGAGAATAAAGAATATCATCAAAATGAAACTCCAATTTTGAAGTCCGCCTTTATATACAGACAATTCAAATCAAACGTCAAATCCCTCAAGCTCACCATCAGCAAGAAAGCATACTTCAAACAAATAGGAAGTCGGCTGTGAACCAAGGTCAGTACAATTAAAAAAAATTACAGGGAAAAATGTTGCTTCTAGTTTTGACCGGACACTTGAAAAAGGTAAACCGGTCACACAGACGAGCAGAAGTTTACCAGTTGCAATAAAATTAGATAAAGCCTCCCGTATATTTGATGTTAAGGCCGCATGTATCTGTATTTAAATGATTTCAATCATGATGTTTTAACTGTCATCGAGTTACATAAATACCCCTGTGATTTATATCATTAAATCGCATCTAGACATTGTAAACGGGAAGTCATTTACTTCAGTTGAAAAGCACAAGTACCTTGTACAATGTGTGAAAAAAGACTAGTCAATGTAGTCGCTCATTTAACCAAAAATAAAATAAAAAATTTGATCTTTAGCAAAGCAATAAGTTAATGTATGGATACGACTCTCGCAATATTCGTACACTCTATTCAAGTTGTTTATGTGAATTGACGTTTTATGAGCAACAGCTTGGCCGAGACCATGACAATAGAAACACGGGTATATTAGGTTTATCGGACTTGCTATAGAGCTTAACTATTTCAGTAGCCCAACTCTGTTCGCAAATCAGGTCATAACTCCATGAATTGAACTCGTAGAAAATAATATGTAGGTAACTACGTATATAGTTCAATTCATCATAACGCAAGAATATAAAAAGTCAACTAAAAAAAAGTGTCACCAATTTAGTAGAGTAAATATCGGCTGGTACATAATATAAATTATTAGTATAAAGTAAATAATAACAATCCAATATGATATAGGATACAGCATTAAGGAACTGGGTTCTTACTTTCATATCAACACTTGATGTCGACCGTGATGGTGGCAATGGGATTGGAAGTTTAGTAGGCAGTCGATCCCCTACAAGTAAAAGCACCTCTCTTGGTCACAGCCATAAAATTCATAACTTGAACTGGCAAGTTTAATTTCCCAAAAAAGTAAATTCATATATGATGACAATCTACATGATTGTTTTATATAAGACAAGTGTGGTGTGTATGTAAAATCTGCCTATAAAAAGAGAAGGAAGCCATGATGACAAAGTTACAAATCCCTATTTTTAATGTTGTTATAAGAAAAGACCCTGTAGCAGTTAATATGTAATTAGATCTCTACTTTTGAATAACAGAAAGTGCAAGGTATTTTGCACTTTTCTAATAGAAAACGCAAGTCTGACTTGCACTTTTCATGAATATTTTCAAAATTTCTGTAAAATTCGGTAATGATGACGAAATGCAATTATTTAATAAAAATATACTTGTGTGTCAATTATAACTAATTAGGAACGAAGAAATTCGATTTTTTAATTTTTGAAGAACTTTTCGAAAAAGGAAATTTAACTTGCACTTTCTATCAGAAAAGTGCAAGCTACTTTGTGCTTTCTATTTTAGAAAATTAGGACCTGATTTATAAAATTATTGGTACAGAGACTTTTCTTACAAATACAACAGAAATGGGAACCTGATGTGCAAAACCCCCTTAAAGAAATCCTAGGTATGGACTCAAACTAACTGCCAAAGCATTATAATATGAAGGTTACACAGTAAAGATGTGCAAAACCCCCTTAAAGAAAACACAGGTATGGACTCAAACTAACTGCCAAAGCATTATAATATGAAGGTTACATAGTAAAGTACAAAGCACTTGAGAACTACGTTATTGAATAACATTCCACCTCGAGTGTTCATCGTTTCCTAAGATCTGTGTACCAGAGAAACTAGAAGAAAAATTATTATCATTATTAAAAAAAGAAGAATAAAAGTGTAACCCGGTATTCCTTAAGCTTAGCTGGTTAGATTTTACAACCATGTGAGAACCTTTTCGTAGACTCATAGTAAAAGCTAAATTCATGGTTGTGGAATATATGATTGGCATGATTTAGCCATGTAACATTTACCCTCTATATATTAACTTATATGGTGGGGCTGAGTATTCAGTAGTGATTTTTAACCAAACATAATTCATACTGTTTACAAAACAACAAACTTGCATGCATAATAAGAGTTGTATGAATAAAAACAATGTTTAAACCAGTTGTACCTTCAACACCAACAGGCCAAAATGGAGCTTTAGTTGGAGCATCCAATCGCATCAGTATGGATGGGTCTGATTTCATAATGGAAATAGAAAATCCTATACAACAACAAATGTATGACTTAGTAATATAATTAGGACATTATCAAATTCTTTAGTTGCGAGTAAATTACCTGCCATATCAAGAGAAGTCATAAAGCAACCGGTATAAACCCTGTCAACTGCAAGCCCGTGATTCACTTGTAACTGTGGGACTGCCTTCCCTGCTGCAATCATTAATTCCATTGATGGAGTGGCACCTAAGCTAACCATTAACAAAACATACTGATATCATTTTTCATATCATGTTATTACAATTCTTGAATAAAACAAATGGGATTTGCAATCAAAAAAGCATTAATCGATGGATGTATATCTAACATCGCTTGCATGCAGGTTCAGTACTCACTTCATAGGATATAAGCTATTAATAATAACATAGGAAAGACGTTTGCATTTAGGACAAATTTTCAAATTAGGTTTCAAAGAAAAACTTATTTTAATAATAGACTCTGTTTGATACTCACTACAAAATAGGCTTGTTCTTTATACTGTCATAAATTTGTGCAAGCGCACAAGCACAAATTTTAGATAAAGAAAAGGTACTTGCGCATTTTAAAGTGTGCACGTACAAATTATAAATTTGTGCTTGTACACTTTAAAAATGTGCAAGTACAAATGTTGGCTTGATGAAAAACACGCCCACTTTTGTAAAAAGTCTCGAACGGAACCCATTATTGATATATAAGTTTTCTTTAAAGCCTAATTTGATAATTTGTTCATGCATTTATCAGACAAGGACAAATAAACGAAAACCCTGAGAGTAGAATACGCCCAATAGAACATATAATTTGATAATATTGTCATACAATAGGGAGGCATTCGGTGAATAGTTAAGACAATGTCAATGGGAGTATTGCCTGCATTGACTATTTAACCTTAAAGGTTCAATTCACTTATTATTTTTGTCTGGATAGATAAAATTGTGAAACACTTGCTTAAGCATGTATTTATTTTTTATCTAACAAAATTCGATGTCTGCTCATCATACAGTATGATATTCAAATAGACTGATTGAATTCTTGAAGTTAACATTCAAACATCCGTATGATTAATCGATCACTATTAAATACCCGTGGAATTAAGATAATAATTTCATGCAAACAAAGAAAAAAAACAAAATTAGAAGTATTGGTCTCCTTGTTATACTTGATAGGAAAAAGAAAAAAAAACATACCCATTAATCATTAGAACAACCCTGTTTCCTCTGGTGATCGGAACATATTTAGTTTCCTACAGATGGTCAAGAATAAATAAAATAAAATATTATTACAGAGATACAAAGTTTCGCAGATATGAACAAACACGTGCTTACTATTCAAATTGTATTATCAAAACTAAATGGTTCAGGCAAATAAAGCCAATCAATTTTGTAGCATAAAATAATATATTGGTGTGCCGCTTTTTATGCATGCGCACCAGTAATATCATGTACATCATAAACAGATACTGGAGAAGAAATCAAATGTATTTGAGTCATGCATACCGCAGATAATATTTGCCTAAGGATATGGGACACCACAACATCAACCGGTTGAATTTCTGCAATAATTGCACCAGGCTCCCCATGCTGACAATTAAATAATCGGACGTAATCGTAATGTTTCAAGCAAAAAAGACAATAAAATTTTAAGGTAAATATGCATGGGATAAGTTGAATCTGTTATTCCAGGTCTTTACAAATTAACTAAAAGCTAAGTGTGAAGAAGTGGCAGTAACAAATATATTTTGGGAAAACTCACAATTCCAAGACCTAACTCCATATGTTGTGGGCCCAAACGATCTGATGGAATCTCTCCTGGAAGAGTGCAAATTGATAGAGCAACACCCATTGTTCCAACTCTTTCAGATGCATATTTTGCCTCTGCAGCAACTTCATCAAGAGACTTACCGGCAGCAGCTGCTGCTCCAGCCACCTGGCATATACAATGCATAGATAATTAAATGGCCTACTGAATCTAGAAACAAAAATATATACTCCTCTTCAAATTATGTTACATAATGACTGTACATAACTCACAGACCATTAGACATCTGCATGATATATAATATAGCATTCATAACACTTCATATGATATATACACGTGTGTGAGGAGCGTTCAATAGCACTCAAGACAGCGCGGCACCCCAATTGCCCCTTGATTTCCACCCCAAGTTCATATTTTTAAATAATGGAATTACTGGAAAGGGAGAGAAAGAAGTGTTATTTAAATAGGAACTTGTGGTGGAAATCGGGGGCAATTGGGATACTGCACTGTTTGGGGTGCCATTGAACGCTCATACATTATACATACATACATACATATATATACATACATATACATATATATATACGTATACACACACACACACATATATATATACACACACACAATGATATTTAAAGCAGTTTCAAATACATGTAACAATATCAAAAAGAAAAAAGAAAAACGTAAAAGGGAAAAGGGAAAAAATGAAAACGAATATGTTTCAACTTTCAAGGTAAGTTTTAAGAAGGCAAAGAATGATTACCTTGTGGACTAAAACAGTTCCAGCTAGACCTCTTCGACCAGCTATGCCACGAGGTGGAGGGAGAGCACAGTCATCTCCAACAATTACTGTCTGCATAACAACCATTTAAGTTTTTTGTAAATCACATTAACATCCGTTTGACATCCCATTTGTTGAAAGTAAGGCATACCTCAACTTTGTATCCCTCGGATTTTGCCTGCTCAGCAGCTAAACCAAAATTAAGTCTGTCACCAGTATAATTCTGCAGATGGATTAAAGAAAATAATTAAAAACTGAACAGCAATAAATTACCAGCAAATCTGGCCTGATGAATCCATTATATTTCAATAATAAATGCATGTACATGCAAGCCCTGGCAGTGAAAAACAAACGAGATATATTGAAGCTATGTGGCAGGTAACACAAATGTCAACATAATACAAAAGCTTACAAGCTTCAGAAAAAAGAATGTTCATGCAACCAAACATATTGTGATGTATCATCAACATACCTTGACAATTAGTAGGCATCCTTTGGGACCAGTAACCGCTCGAATACCCTAATTATAAGCAACACGTCAGTCATTTGAAAAACCTGGATATGCATGCAAATAAACTAAGCCAAACATACTGCTAAAATAGAATCAACTGGAGGAGAAGTGAAAACATCCCCACAGATGGCTGCCGTCAGCATCCCTTCCCCAACAAACCCAGCATGGGCAGGTTCATGGCCACTGCCACCACCTGATTTGTAAGTGAAAAAGAAACAGTACCCAATTAAATAGAAACATTATTTACCATGACTTCAAAAGAATATTTCCGTTTACCAACCAATACTCTATAAAAGATGGGCATTTTATCATTTTACAACTGGTGCTAAGGAATTAATGGCGCAACTTTTGGAGAACTAGTGGATGTCAATTTCTTTGTTGGCCCAACTTCTTGTCAACAAACATCATGAAGTTACTGGTTCCACTACTTATATATATATATATATATATATATATAGATAATAGAAATTAGTTTAATTTCAAATGCAAAAACAGAGAATATATTTTGTCTCCTTATTTTTAATGGGCCATCTCCCATATCTACCAGTAGATGACTAAGTGACTTGTACTCCTCAAACACGCGATAAAAACATAAGCAGAAGTGCAAGAAAAAATGTAACTGTGAGTATATACCTGAGATAACAGCAACCTTGTCATAAGTCTTTGGAGAAACATCAGCTCGTAGAACAACCTTAATCTGCAATTAAGGTAAAGTTTGAAGCAAATTGATCAAAATAGTAAAAAATGTACAAACAAATCACCTGTGGGAAGCCATCTAAATACTGCAAGGCAGGATATGTTTCAGTAAGGCCCTCGATGAACTCAGTCACCACAGCTGCAAAAAATGCAGCACAAATGAAACTTGCTCCTGGTGAACTTCTTAACAATATGATAGTAAAGCTAAACAAATTAGGTGATCCAATCCAAGCTTCAATTACGATTGCTACATAGAGAACGTTTAAAATTGGATATGACAATCAAGGAAAAAACTAATCTATCAGTTCCACAAGACATACAAATTTACATGTATATCGATATCACAATAATGATTATAGATAGACTTACAGGAAGCATTCTCATCGGGAAAAATATCTAGCTACTTCTAAATAAATGATATCAATGGTTGAATGAAAACAAATTATTCGTAATCTCGTATGCAATATAAGCATTAAAGTTAGTACTATAAACAATGAAGTAGGCCCAAAAAAAAAGTATTTCGACTAAGAAGTAATAAGTTCAATAGTGCAGATTTCAACTACGTAGTAATACAACCTGTACTAGTAATGTTTGGATCAGAACAAATCTCACTGCAGTTAGATTAAACTCATGACCAACAGATGTACTTAACAGATTAAATGATTACAGGATCAGTGATAAAACACAAGGAAAAAAAAAACCTAAGCATTACGGCTTCAGGAATTAAATTCTGAACTAAAAATACAAATAAAATTCAGGCAGACTCAAGTAGCACAAGGTCACCTAACTATAAAATTCATAGAAATTTTCTTTAAAAGGACATGCATACATTTATAATTTTTCATTAAGTAACCCTGCAGCAAAGCAGGAGCCCATTTGCAATCTAACAGAAAATAAGAGGGGAAACTGCTTCTACAAATAGTAATTTCACCGAACATCTCACAGACTCATACAATAGTCTAGAAAAACAAAGTAAAATCAAAATTCACAACTAGTAAAATCTTTGGAACTACGATCCAAAACAACTAATAAGTAAATTACAACTGCATAAAGCAGAAAAGCAGGAGTCTATCAGCAATCTAACAGAAAATAGGAGAATTTTGCTTCTACGAGTAGTAATTTGACCGATCATCTCATGGAGTTGTAAAATAGTCTCAAAAAAAAAGTTGAATAAAACTTCACAACTGGTAAAATCATCAGAAATACAAACTAAAACAACTAATGAGTGAACTACCATGCAAAATTTTGCTACATAGTCGTCACAAATTAAGCATAAAAGAAACCACAAAAAATCAAACCAACATTACAATATGAACTGCATGCATGCTCAATCCTTATCAGATTCACTAAACTATCCACAATTATATTTAAGGGGGGGGGGGGGGGGGAATCACCATACAAATTCAGTGCAACTATTCAGACAGCAAAGTAAAGCAGCATTTGTAAATGATTTGCTAAAAACATACAACCGACGACTAATATAACAAAATCGAGCTGAGAAAAACGAGAAAAATAGAGTGAAAAAGAATTCAAACCATTAGGATCGTTGATGAGCTTCTTGGCCTTGTACGAGTACGACATTCTAGAACCTAAAAATCAAGAACAGGAATCCCCAAATCAGAAAAGGAAACCCTAGTTGTTTTGATTGGTAAGAGAGAAATATAACGGAGAAGTGAAAACGAGAAGAGACCTCCCTTCGATATATACTACTTTATTTCTCTTCTTACTCTATTCAGCCTTCTGAAAGAAGCAGCGCCCAAAACAAGTGGCTTGTCCGAATATCAATTTTCATTTACGAAAATACCCAGGCAAGAGTTCAGTAATTACGGACAATGTTGACCGGCGTAGTCGTAATTTTGATAAAGTGAGGCGGTTATATGGGGAGGGGTTGCTTCCCTGATTGAATTAGAGCGACAGAGATGGATAGGGAACTTTTATTGATTGGATATGAACAGCAAACATTTGTAAAACTAAATCACAGCCGTTGCCTGATTAGATGATAAATTTTCGCTTGGCCCTTGAGCATTTTGTATATAGATTTCTGGCCAAGCATGCCTTCTGATTATGAAATTAGATACTTGTGGTAATATTTCCTACTTTTTAGCTTTGCTGGTGTACTTTTATTATCTATTTTTGACCATCTAGATAATTGAGTGCTGAATTATTTTTCAAATAAATCATTTGTTTACTTCATGAATGTTTCTTCTTGAAAAATCATTCAAAGAATTTACCATTGATATTGTTTGGCGAACTTTTCCAATTGTTGATTAAATAGTTAAATATTGTATGATATTCACAAGTAAATAGTGATATTGGTAATGTTTTATGATAATTGGATCCATTTTGATTATAACATATCCGACCTCATATCTGTCAATACACTGGAGGTGGTTTTAAATAATACAATCTCAAGTTTAACGTATCATTCGTAATTAAGTCATACGGTCAATTAGATCAAGTAAAACCTTCACAAAGTAACTAATAAATTCTATATTCTTCAATTCTAAAGTATTGAACCATATAGTTAAATCAAGAGACCAAGAAGAAATATTACCTAATTTGAAAATAAAACCAAATCAAGCGATTATCGAGTTGAAATAAAAGTTTAGATAGAAATTACCTTATGAGAAATTGAAGTTCAAGAACTGTATATGAAAGCTTCGATTCATAGCGATATGTTACTGGACATGATCTTAATTTGAAGAAGTCGTTTTCATGGAAAACCATAATTCTATAATAAGGAGATTTTTGATAGGATTTTGATTGGTTTTCATGGTCATTTGGGAATAGGAGTTAGGGTTTAGGATTAATTCAGGGAATTTTTGGGAATGATAAATGTTAGACGAAGAATGAAAAGTAAGAGAGAGGGTGAGAAATAAGGAAAGACATTCATAATTGTTTTGGCGATGAAGTCGAAGAGAAATGACAGACATAAAGGAATCACTTGGACTTAGTTTCTCTTTCTTCATTTTTGTCTATAGCGGAAAATGAATGAGAGATTTTCAATAAAAAATGAAAATTTTAAGGAAAAAGGGAATAAAATATGATTCGATTCCGCTTTTATAAATATAGAATAGAGTTTTGACATTCTCGGATTTTTTGTATATCGGTAATTGAGTGTTAAATTATTTTTTAAATAAACCATTTGTTTAGTTCATGAATGTTTTTCTTGAAAAATCATTCAGTGAATTTATTTTTGATATTGTTTGGTGAACTTTTCCACTTGTTGAAAATGTTATTGTTGATTAAATAGTTGTTCAAAAATATTATATGATATTCAAAAGTAAATAGTGATATTGGCAATGTTTTATGATAATTGAATCCATTTTATAGTATTTTATTTTGATTATAACATATCTGACCTCGTATCTTTCAATATAATGGAGATAGTTCTAAAATGATACAATCACAAGTTTAACATGTCATTCATAATTAAGTCACACGATCAATTAGATCAAGCAAAACTTTCGTCGAGTAATTAAGAAATTCTATATTTTTCAACTCTATAGCATTGAACCATATAGTTAGATTAAGAAACCGAAGAAACATTACCCAATTTGAAAATAAAATCAAGTCAAGCCATTATTGAGTTGAAATTAAAGTTTAGATAGAAATTACCTTACATGAAATTGAAGGTCATGAGTTGTATATGAAAGCTTCAATTCATAGCAATCGATCTGTTACTAGAGATGATCTTGATTCGAAGAAGACGTTTTCATGGGAAACTCTAATTCTATAATAAGGAGATTTTTGATAGAATTTTGATTGGTTTTCATGGTCATTTGGGAATAAGAGTTAGGATTTAGGATTAATTCAGGAGACTTTTGGGAACCATAAATGTTAGACGAAGAATTGGGAAGTAAGAGAGAGGGGGAGAGATATGGAAAGACATGAATAGTTGTTTTGTTGATGAGGTCGAAGAGAAATAACAAACATAAAGGAATGACTTGGACTTAGTTTCTCTTTCTTCATTTTTGTCTGTAGCGGAAAATGAATGAGATATTTTCAAAAAATTCTAAATTTTTTAAGAAAATAGGATTAAAAAATGATTTAATTTAACTTCTATAAATAAAGAATAGATATTTGATGATCTCGGATTCTTTGTATATTGGTAATTGAGTGTTGAGTTATTTTTTAAATAAATCATTTGTTTAGTTCATGAATGCTTTTTCTTGAAAAATCATTCAGTGAATTTATTGTTGATATTGTTTGGTGAACTTTTCCAATAGCTGATTAAATAGTCGCTTAAAAATATTGTATGATATTAACAAGTAAACAAGGATATGGTTAATGTTTTATGATAATTGGGTTCATTTTATAGTATTTTGTTTTGATTATAACATATCCGACCTCATATCTTTCAACATAGCGGAGGTAGTTCTAAAATAGTACAATCCCAAGTTAACATATCATTCATAATTAAGTCATTCGATCAACTAGATCAAGCAAAACCTCCACCAATTAATTAAGAAATTCTATATCCTTCAATTCAATAGTATCGGACCATATAGTTAAATCAAGAAACCGATAAGGGACATTACTTAGTTTGAAAATAAAATCAAGTCAAGCAATTACTGAGTTGAAATAAAGTTTAGATAGAAATTACCTTACGTGAAATTGAAGTTCATGAGCTCGGATTCTTGTATATTGGTTAGGCCTGTCAATGGATGTTTTCGGATGCGGATAGTGCCATATCTGCATCCGCATCCGAAATCATTTTCGGATATCGGATATCCACATCCACGGATACGGACGGATATCGGATAATTATCCTATCCGCTAATGATTGATAATTCAAGAATTATAAAACGAAAATTTTAGTTTAACATAAATATTTTTCAATCCTATTGATTGTAAAAGTGCTAAAAATTAACAAATATGATGATAATAAATAATTTCGAGCAGTTAATTAACATTAAATGCATATAATATAAACCACTAACTTAATAAAATAATAAACGAATATCTTTCATTGCACTAAAATACACATAATTTGAACTATAATCTTGACAAAAACCGGATGGATAATTTTCGGATGCGGATGTCTTCGTATCTGCATCCGCATCCATTTTTTCGGATATCGGATATTTATCCGCTTTTCGGATGCAGATGCGAACGGATTTCGGATTTTTTGGGTATCCATTGACAGCCATAATATTGGTAATTGAGTGCTGAAGTATTTTTTAAATAAACCATTTGTTTAGTTCATGAATATTTTTCTTGAAAAATCATTCGGTGAATTTATTGTTGATATTGTTTGATGAACTTTTCCAATTGTTGATGTAACACCCCAGATTTTTGGTAACATTATTTAGGATATTTAATCAGTTGAATTAAATAAGATAATGTATTGATTAGGGGGATTGAGATTTGATTTTAATTAAGGGTAACCGTGCCATTTAGAACAAATGAAGTAAAGAAGAACTTAAAATGAATTAAAGAAGGGGTAAAATAAGAAAGAAGCCATTCCTATATCTTTACCCATAGTCGTGTATAATTTACACGTTCAGGTTCGTTCCAAATTTTTATAAAACAAGGCCGGCCGCCATTAACAAGGAAAGGGGAAGAAGAAGTAAGAAAAGCTAAAGGAAAAGCTATATTCAAATCAAATTCATCCAAATCTCAAGCTTCTTTAATCTCTAAAGCTAAGGTGAATAACGTTTACATCACAAATTTTATTTGTTTTCGGTTTTAGGATTAAACTCGAAGTATTTTGCATTGATTTGTCATGTTTTTGAATGATGGAATGTATATATATACTTGTTGACGATTTTTACATGTTCATATTGATTTTTATGATATGTTTTAAGGTAAAACCCTATTAAATGACATCTTTATGCCTTGCGAATATTAATATAGATCATAAATAATATTTTGGAGATGGGTTTCAATTTTCAGAATTTTTGGAATTAATGTGGATTTTATATGAATTTTTCAAGTAAATAAAATGATATTTTGGGTTATAAATTATTTACGGGTAAATAATTAATTATTTGGATCTGAAATTTTTATATGTTAAAAAACATATATAATTTGATTTTCTGGAATTTTTTCAAAATTTTCCTAAGTGTTTTCACGGTTATATAAAATTATTTAATGTATGAGACTTAAATGTTTTATATAATTAAAGAGGAGAAAGGGCTTTTTATAAAAATATTTAAATTGTTAAATATGGAAAGGTGGCAGCACTTTTGAAAAGAAAAATCTGGCAACCAATCAGATTTAGACAAGCAAGGCAGGTTAGGTACAAAAGAATAGTTTTAAAGTACAAATAAATAGCTTTTTCACTATTTCGTCTCCTTCGACACCTAGGTTCCGCCTCCATACTACCCTTTTGACACAGTCATAACCAATGTATATGGTATCAGGCAACTGGTACATAATGAATTGGATGTGGGCGAAAGGTATATGGACAAAACCAAGGGGTTCTAAAAGGGATGAAGCTTTGTTTTGTTTTAAAGGAAAAATACGTTTGCTTGCTTTCGACTAAGATGCTTTCGACTTGGTTGTTTTTGACTAAGTCAAATGGTTTTAAAGAAATGGTTTCAATTGGGTTGCATCTTTGTTTTAAGCGAATGCTTTCAACCAAGTCGAAACATCTAGCTGCCATCTTTTTACCTTTCGACTCAGTTGGTTTCGAAGGGGTTACTTGTTTTCTAAAATTAGACCACTTCTCAAATATTTTCGAAGGGATGGTTTCGATACCATCACTACATTACTTAGGAAATGGTTTCGAAACAGTTGCTTTCGACTTAAATGATTTTAAAGGCCCTTTTTATTTTGTTTGAAGTATAACCCAAATTGGTTTCGAAAGAGATGGTTTGAATGATTTCAAAAGGAAGTGCTTTCGACTTTGATGGGTTTATGTCCTTTTGCTCTACTTGAAGGCATAATCCAATGGTTCTGACCAAAATGTTTCCAATGGGCTTTCGAAGTAGTTAACATCGAAAGGTTTCGAAAGGTTTTCCACATGTTTTAAATTGAACCCAAATGCTTTCGAAAGGTTTGGATTTAATGCTTTCGAAAGGTTTTGAAAGAGGTTTCGAAGGGGTCAAAAGGTTTTGTTTTCTGATGGTTTCGAATGGTTTCAAAACGAAAGGTTTTTCGATGGTTTCAAAAGACAACATTTAAAGGTTTCTAAAAGAAAGATGTCTAAGGTTTTAAAGCTTTCGAAAGGAAGATTTCCAAAAGTTTCGAAAGTGTTATGAGAATGGTTTCGAAAGGAAGGTTTTGGCCTTTCAACCCAGATAAAAGAAAGAGTTTTACATGATTTCAGAAGGGTTACTTTCAGAGGTTTCGAATGGGTTGTTTAAAGGGTTTAAACAAAGGTTTCGAATATAATGAATGGGCATAATAACCTAAGTGTTTTCAAGTTATATAGGACTTTAACTTATTTTAAAAGGATAGGCAATCCTTATTGAATATCATCAACATTATTTTGAGTAAAGTATATATAACATGGCAAAATAACTTAGAAAAAGCTAAAGATATATTTTCCTTGTATATGTATGATTTAAAGGACCAAATCATTTTGAAAAGGTTTTGAAGGAAAATTTTAAAGGGTAGTCAACCCTCAAGAAATGACTTAGATTAGAAGACCAGATAGGACTTGTGTAGGGTCGTGCCTTATGCTCATTAGCTATTAGCCCCTGGCTAATTTAGTCCAAAATTCCAGTATGTAGGGCTTAGTCGCAGGTAAGACTAAAATGTTGGTTACACGCAAAACAGAATATTGATGTACAAATGCAGGTTATTGGTAAGCCACAAAACCATTTGGGATCAGTTGACCCTCAAAGATGTAAGTAAAGGACAGACCGTGCATAAGTTTTGTCTAACAGTTGTTTAGACTATTTGATATGGTATCTGGTAGGCCCGAGTTATCCAAAGGGCGGTCAATATTTCGGACAGTTAGTCCATTTATTACCTATTTATAGCATAACGGATCTTGCCATTATTTTTATTATCATAATCAGTTTGATTAACCAGTTTGGTTGTAAGAAAGGATATGCAAAATATATGTTTTAAAGAGGATATTAGTGAAGGGAACCTCGTTCCGCTAAGCGGCATGGTCTCACTTAATATCAGTAAACTGAGATGTAATGGAAATATTCACACCAGGCTTTATGTTCGACTCAAAGTTTTTGTTTCCCCTTAAACTCTCGGGTGCTCAAAATTGATTTGGGTAGGCTGAGGGTTTAGTTTTTCAGGTTTTCGTAGTTTTGGCGAACAAAGCTTCCAAAGACGAGCATGTGGCTGACGGATAACTAATTAGGAATTGCAGATTATTTCTGTTTTTGTTTCCGCTGTGTATTAAGTCAGATATGACTATATTGCTTTGATCATCTAAGGGGGCATCGTCATATGTCGCTCTTGGTGTATTATTGTAAATTATAATTGATCATTGCCTGAGATACGTTTTGGGGATTTTGTAACTTGGATATGATATTGCTTTGAAATGTAATCAGCTAAATGTTGTTTTTCTTGAAATCTATGATTTTGTTCATATTCAAGTGCTTAGCTTTTGGCCTCTAGACACGGGATGTTACAACTTGGTATTAGAGCATAAGTTTATGATTTTTTTTTCACTAAAAGTGGTGTTGAAAACAAAATCCAAAGAAATTAGAGAAAGATTGGGGTTTGGGATAACGCTATGATAACGTACTTGTATTTTCTATATATAAGTATACGCTTTATCTCTAGTCTCTTATCTTTGATTCAGTTATCTTTCTATGTCTCATGAGGTTTGAATACAGATATGAATGGTAGAAGAGAAAGAGTTAACCCAGGAAGGGGAAGCACCAAAGGGAATGTCGGACCTGATGCCAGGAGAAACCAAGGTCAGGCACAAGGAGAGAATATAGGTGATGGGGTCCCGTAGGTAGGAATGGAAGCTATGTATCAGTTCTTCGTGAATATGGTGCAGGCAGGTGTTGCTACAAGAGTAGGAGGAGAAGTTCCAGAAGTTCCAGTTGTCCAGGATTATGCTAAGCTGAGTGGAGATTATCTTAAGCTCGGAGGGAAGCCATTTATTGAAACCGAGGATGCTATCGAAGTGGAGAACTGGTTATTACATAGCGAAAGGATTTTTGCTGATTTATGGCTCAATAACGAGTATAAGAGGAGGTTGGCATCTAGATAGCTTTAGGGAGCCGCATTGTTTTGGTGGAACAGTGGAACTGGCAGTAGATGAGGAAGAGATGACATGGGCAGAATTCAAAAGGGAGGTTCCAGGAGAGGTTTATGTTAGCTATGGCATAGTCAGCTCTAATCAGGAAGTTCGCTGAGTTAGAGCAGGGGAAGATGTCAGTTGTGGAGTATGCCAGAAGGTTTGAGGAGTTAGTTCGGTATGGTTATACTGTTGTTGATACCGTGATGAAGAGCAATGAGAAGTTCACCATGGGGTTGAAGCCTGAGTTGGCTATGTCTACTTTACCGCACATCAGAGATCCCTATGATGTAGTTGTGGAGATGGCCATGAGGCAAGATGAGGTTCTTGAGTCTCTAGAGAAGAATAAGGCTAAGGAAGTCCAGGTTGGGTAGGGCCAGAAGCAGAAGCTTTTCCATAAGAAGGGTGCTCAGAAGGGTGGAGCAGCCAAGAAGGGAAAACCGGACGGATAAATTTTGGATGCGGATGTCTTCGTATCTGCATCCGCATCAATTTTTTCGGATATCGGATATTTATCCGCTTTTCGGATGCGGATGCGGATGTAGACGGATTTCGGATTTTTTGGGTATCCATTGACAGCCATAATATTGGTAATTGAGTGCTGAAGTATTTTTTAAATAAACCATTTGTTTAGTTCATGAATATTTTTCTTGAAAAATCATTCGGTGAATTTATTGTTGATATTGTTTGGTGAACTTTTCCAATTGTTGATGTAACACCCTAGATTTTTGGTAACATTATTTAGGATATTTAATCAGTTGAATTAAATAAGATAATGTATTGATTAGGGGGATTGAGATTTGATTTTAATTAAGGGTAACCGTGCCATTTAGAACAAATGAAGTAAAGAAGAACTTAAAATGAATTAAAGAACGGGTAAAATAGGAAAGGGGCCATTCCTATATCTTTACCCATAGTCGTGTATAATTTACACGTTCAGGTTCGTTCAAATTTTTTATAAAACAAGGCCGGCCACCATTAACAAGGAAAGGGGAAGAAGTAAGAAAAGCTAAAGGAAAAGCTATATTCAAATCAAATTCATCCAAATCTCAAGCTTCTTTAATATCTAAAGCTAAGGTGAATAACGTTTACATCACAAATTTTATTTGTTTTCGGTTTTAGGATTAAACTCGAAGTATTTTGCATTGATTTGACATGTTTTTGAATGATGGAATGTATATATATACTTGTTGACGATTTTTACATGTTCATATTGATTTTATGATATGTTTTAAGGTAAAACCCTATTAAATTACATCTTTATGCCTTGCGAATTTTAATATAGATCATAAATAATATTTTGGAGATGGGTTTCAATTTTCAGAATTTTTGGAATTAATGTGGATTTTATATGAATTTTTCAAGTAAATAAAATGATATTTTGGGTTATAAATTATTTATGGGTAAATAATTAATAATTTGGGTCTGAAATTTTTATATGTTAAAAAACATATATAATTTGATTTTCTGGAATTTTTTCAAAATTTTCCTAAGTGTTTTCACGGTTATATAAAATTATTTAATGTATGAGACTTAAATGTTTTATATAATTAAAGAGGAGAAAGGGCTTTTTATAAAAATATTTAAATTGTTAAATATGGAAAGATGGCAGCACTTTTGAAAAAAAACTCTGGCAACCAATCAGATTTAGACAAGCAAGGCAGGTTAGGTACAAAAGAATAGTTTTAAAGTACAAATAAATAGCTTTTTCACTATTTCATCTCCTTCGACACCTAGGTTCCGCCTCCATACTACCCTTTTGACACAGTCGTAACCAATGTATATGGTATCAGGCAACTGGTACATAATGAATTGGATGTGGGCGAAAGGTATATGGACAAAACCAAGGGGTTCTAAAAGGGATGAAGCTTTGTTTTGTTTTAAAGGAAAAATACGTCTGCTTGCTTTCGACTAAGATGCTTTCGACTTGGTTGTTTTTGACTAAGTCAAATGGTTTTAAAGAAATGGTTTTGATTGGGTTGCATCTTTGTTTTAAGCGAATGCTTTCAACCAAGTCGAAACATCTAGCTGCCATCTTTTTACCTTTCGGCTCAGTTGGTTTTGAAAGGGTTACTTGTTTTCTAAAATTAGCCCACTTCTCAAATATTTTCGAAGGGATGGTTTCGATACCATCACTACATTACTTAGGAAATGATTTCGAAACAGTTGCTTTCGACTTAAATGATTTTAAAGGCCCTTTTTATTTTGTTTGAAGTATAACCCAAATTGGTTTCGAAAGAGATGGTTTGAATGATTTCAAAAGGAAGTGCTTTCGACTTTAATGGGTTTATGTCCTTTTGCTCTACTTGAAGGCATAATCCAATGGTTTTGACCAAAATGTTTCCAATGGGCTTTCGAAGTAGTTAACATTGAAAGGTTTCGAAAGGTTTTCCACATGTTTTAAATTGAACCCAAATGCTTTCGAAAGGTTTGGATTTAATGCTTTCGAAAGGTTTTGAAAGATGTTTCGAAGGGGTCAAAAGGTGTTGTTTTCTGATGGTTTCGAATGGTTTCGAAACGAAAGGTTTTTCGATGGTTTCAAAAGACAACATTTAAAGGTTTCTAAAAGAAAGATGTCTAAGGTTTTAAAGCTTTCGAAAGGAAGATTTCCAAAAGTTTCGAAAGTGTTATGAGAATGGTTTCGAAAGGAAGGTTTTGGCCTTTCAACCCAGATAAAAGAAAGAGTTTTACATGATTTCAGAAGGGTTACTTTCAGAGGTTTCGAATGGGTTGTTTAAAGGGTTTAAACAAAGGTTTCGAATATAATGAATGGGCATAATAACCTAAGTGATTTCAAGTTATATAGGACTTTAACTTATTTTAAAAGGATAGGCAATCCTTATTGAATATCATCAACATTATTTTGAGTAAAGTATATATAACATGGCAAAATAACTTAGAAAAAGCTAAAGATATATTTTCCTTGTATATGTATGATTTAAAGGACCAAATCATTTTGAAAAGGTTTTGAAGGAAAATTTTAAAGGGTAGTCAACCCTCAAGAAATGACTTAGATTAGAAGACCATATAGGACTTGTGTAGGGTCGTGCCTTATGCTCATTAGCTATTAGCCCCTGGCTAATTTAGTCCAAAATTCCAGTATGTAGGGCTTAGTCGCAGGTAAGACTAAAATGTTGGTTACACGCAAAACAGAATATTGATGTACAAATGCAGGTTATTGGTAAGCCACAAAACCATTTGGGATCAGTTGACCCTCAAAGATGTAAGTAAAGGACAGACAGTGCATAAGTTTTTTCTAACAGTTGTTTAGACTATTTGATATGGTATCTGGTAGGCCCGAGTTATCCAAAGGGCGGTCAAGAATTCGGACAGTTAGTCCATTTATTACCTGTTTATAGCATAACGGATCTTGCCATTATTTTTATTATCATAATCAGTTTGATTAACCAGTTTGGTTGTAAGAAAGGATTTGCAAAATATATGTTTTAAAGAGGATATTAGTGAAGGGAACCTCGTTCCGCTAAGCGGCATGGTCTCACTTAATATCAGTAAACTGAGATGTAATGGAAATATTCACACCAGGCTTTATGTTCGACTCAAAGTTTTTGTTTCCCCTTAAACTCTCGGGTGCTCAAAATTGATTTGGGTAGGCTGAGGGTTTAGTTTTTCAGGTTTTCGTAGTTTTGGCGAACAAAGCTTCCAAAGATGAGCATGTGGCCGACGGATAACTAATTAGGAATTGCAGATTATTTCTGTTTTTGTTTCCGCTGTGTATTAAGTCAGATATGACTATATTGCTTTGATCATCTAAGGGGGCATCGTCATATGTCGCTCTTGGTGTATTATTGTAAATTATAATTGATCATTACCTGAGATACGTTTTGGGGATTTTGTAACTTGGATATGATATTGTTTTGAAATGTAATAAGCTAAATGTTGTTTTTCTTGAAATCTATGATTTTGTTCATATTCAAGTGCTTAGCTTTTGGCCTCTAGACACGAGATGTTACAACTTGGTATTAGAGCATAAGTTTATGATTTTTTTTTAACTAAAAGTGGTTTTGAAAACAAAATCCAAAGAAATTAGAGAAAGATTGGGGTTTGGGATAACGCTATGATAACGTACTTGTATTTGCTATATATAAGTATACGCTTTATCTCTAGTATCTTATCTTTGATTCGGTTATCTTTCTGTGTCTCATGAGGTTTGAATACAGATATGAATGGTAGAAGAGAAAGAGTTAACCCAGGAAGGGGAAGCACCAAAGGGAATGTCGGACCTGATGCCAGGAGAAACCAAGGTCAGGCACAGGCAGAGAATATAGGTGATGGGGTCCCGTAGGTAGGAATGGAAGCTATGTATCAGTTCTTCGTGAATATGGTGCAGGCAGGTGTTGCTACAAGAGTAGGAGGAGAAGTTCCAGAAGTTCCAGTTGTCCAGGATTATGCTAAGCTGAGTGGAGATTATCTTAAGCTCGGAGGGAAGCCATTTATTGAAACCGAGGATGCTATCGAAGTGGAGAACTGGTTATTACATTGCGAAAGGATTTTTGCTGATTTGTG
This sequence comes from Allium fistulosum, assembly GCA_030737815.1. Classification (NCBI taxonomy): domain Eukaryota; kingdom Viridiplantae; phylum Streptophyta; class Magnoliopsida; order Asparagales; family Amaryllidaceae; genus Allium; species Allium fistulosum. The sequence continues at coordinate 1,044,352,356 of CM060907.1, read as the reverse complement.
GCTCAATAACGAGCAGAAGAGGAGGTTGGCATCTAGACAGCTTCAGGGAGCCGCATTGTTTTGGTGGAACAATGGAACTGGCAGTAGATGAGGAAGAGATGACATGTGCAGAATTCAAAAGGGAGGTTCCAGGAGAGGTTTATGTTAGCTATGACATAGTCAGCTCTAATCAGGAAGTTCGCTGAGTTAAAGCAGGGGAAGATGTCAGTTGTGGAGTATGCCAGAAGGTTTGAGGAGTTAGTTCGGTATGGTTATACTGCTGTTGATACCGTGATGAAGAGCAATGAGAAGTTCACCATGGGGTTGAAGCCTGAGTTGGCTAGGGCTACTTTACCGCACATCAGAGATCCATGTGATGTAGTTGTGGAGATGGCCATGAGGCAAGATGAGGTTCTTGAGTCTCTAGAGAAGAATAAGGCTAAGGAAGTCCAGGTTGGGTAGGGCCAGAAGCAGAAGCTTTTCCATAAGAAGGGTGCTCAGAAGGGTGGAGCGGCCAAGAAGGGAAAATCTGAGATTGTCTGCTTCAAGTACGATAAGAAGGGGCACTTCGCTAATGAGTGTTGTGCTAGGAAGGTAAAGGATGTTGCTAGGAGGAAGAATGTCAGGTGCTTCAACTATGACCAGATAGGTCACTATAAGAACTAGTGCAAGGAGCCCGGTAAGGATGAAAAGGGCATGGTTTATGCATTGGAGCCTGCTGCTTCTAAGCCAACAGCTCAGGAGAACGGAAAGGCAGTTCTAGGAGGAACACTTCAAATTCATGGTATGTCTATTAGCATTTTATTTGATATTGGTGCATCGCATTCTTTTATATCTAGATGTTTGATAGATAAGCTTAACCTTGAACCCACATATTTAGTTACTTCCTTGCGGGTTGCGAATTCAATAGGAGGGTATGCAACTCTAGGGTTGAGATGTGACTAGTTAGAGTTTGACTTGTTAGGTCATTTTTTGCTTGCAGTTTGCATGTGTTTGATTTTGTGGGGTTCGGGATCATTCTTGGGATGGATTGGTTAAGTGAGTACGATGCTAGGATATTTTGCCAGGATAGGAAGATATCTCTTAGACACCTTGATTGTAGCGACCATATTGTTTATGCTGTAGAAGGTTCTTGTGGTGAGATGTTTGCTTTGTTGGGTGCTATAGAATCAGATGATGAGCTAAGCTGAGTTTTTATGGTTAGAGAATTTGCAGATGTTTTTGAGCCTGTGGTTGGATTGCCGCCGAAGCGAGCCATTGAGTTTCAGATAGATTTGGTTTCGGGAGTAGAACAAGTGAGTAGGCCACCGAGCAGGATGACCCCTTTAGAGACGAGGGAGTTGAAGTTGCAGTTGGTGGACTTATAGGGAAAAAGTTTTACCAAGCCAAGTAGTTCGCCTTAGGGTGCAGCAGTCGTGTTTGCTAAGAAGCCAGACGGATCGTTGAGGCTATGTATCGATTATCGTAAGTTGAATGAGAGGACAATAAAGAATTGATATCCATTGCCTAGGATTGACGATTTGTTCGACCAGTTGAGTGGAGCAAAGGTATTTTCTCAGTTGGATTTAGCAATAGGGTTCCATCAGCTCAGGGTAGTAGAGGATAATATACCTTTGACGGCATTTAGGACTAGATATGGTCGTACGAATGGTTAGTTATGTCGTTCGGACTGACGAATGCGCCATCTTTCTTTGTGGATTTAATGAACCGGATTTTTCGAGAGCACTTGGATAGGTTTGTGTTGGTTTTCATAGATGATAACTTGAAATACTCTAAGGATGAGAAAGAGCATGAAGTTCATCTTAGTGTGGTGTGTGAGACACTAAGGCAGCATCGGCTGAAAGCGAAGTTTTTGAAGTGTCACTTCTGGAAGAAGGAAGTGAAGTTTCTTGGTCATGTAGTCTCAGAAAGAGGGTTGTCAGTAGATCTGACTAAGACCGAGGTAGTGAATAGTTGGAAGAGACCTGAGACAGTAACCGAGATAAAGAGTTTCCTTGGGTTGGCTAGTTATTATTGGAGATTCATTTGGGATTTTTCGCGAATAGTAGCACCGATGACCAAGCTGACGAGGAAAGATGTGAAGTTTGTGTGGAACGATAAGTATGAGGAAGCGTTCCAGAGTTTGAAACACTTATTGATCCATGCACCTTTGTTGGTGGTTCCAGAGGGGAATCAGGATTTGGTGGTTTTTACCGATGCGTGTGGAACATGATTAGGAGCTATGTTGACGAGAGGTAAAGTGATTGCCTATGCTTCTAGACAGCTTAGACCGCATGAGGTCAAATATTCGATGCATGATTTGAAACTGGCTATAGTGATTTTTGCTTTGTAGGTGTGAAAACATTACCTTTTGGGAGAAAGGTTTGAGTTATATACAGATCATAAGTCGCTGAAGTATTTGTTCTCTTAGAAGGAGCTAAACATGAGACAACAGAGATGTTTAGAGTTTATTGTCGCTTATGATTTTGGGGATTGAGTACACACCAGGCAAAGGCAACAAGGTTGCAGATGCACTTAGCAGGAAGCATCAAAATGCAGTGTTAGCGATGATTGTTGAGTGGAAAGATTAGAAGCATTAACAGAGTGCAGTGGAGATCTGAGGTTGGGTCTAGTAGCGATACAGTTGTATTATCTTGTTTGGAAGTTCGACCAGTGTTGATCGAGCGAATTGCTTCTAAACAGATGGACAATCCGATGTTAGCCGAACGGATCAGGAAGCTAAGAGGAGGAACTGAGAGTGATGACTTGAAAATTTTCAGTCTTCACCAGAATGGGTGGTTGAGAAAGAAAGAAAGATTATGTGTTCCATGTGTGGGAAATAAAAGGAAAGAAGTCTTGGAGGAATGCCATCGTTTGTAGTTCACCATTCATCCAGTAGGTACTAAGATGTATCAGGATATGAAGATGGGTTTCTTCTGGGAAGGTATGAAGCGAGATATTAGTTTGTGTGTGAAGTATTGCATGATTTTCCAGTAGGTAAAGGCCGAACACCAGAAGCCAAGTGGGTTGCTTCAGCCGTTGGACATTCCAGTGTGGAAGTGGGTCTATTTCTATGGACTTCATTGACGGGTTGCCTAGGTCAAACAGAGGAAATGAAAGTATATGGGTCATAATGGACAGATTGACCAAGAGTGCCCATTTCATTCCAGTTAGTTCAACCAGGACGGCACCTATTTTAGCGAGGTTGTTCATGAAGAATGTGGTTAGACTGCATGGAGTTCCTAGCAGTATAGTCAGTGACAGAGATCCTTTGTTCACCAGTGAGTTCTGGAAGAGTCTACGGGAAGTTTTGGGAACCAAGCTTAAGATGAGTACCGCTTACCATCCCCAATAGATGGGAAAACGGAAAGGGTTAACAAGACCTTGGAAGACTTGTTAAGAGCTTGTGTTCTAGATTTCGGGGGATCATGGAAGACCATCTGCATATAGTCGAGTTTTCGTATAACAACAGTTATCAGACTAGTATTGGGATGGTACCGTTTGAAGCTTTGTATAGAAGGCCATGCAAATCTCCCGTGTGTTGGTTGGAGACCGGGGATAGGTTGATTCTTGGTCCAGATTTGGTTAGAGAAGCTGCAGAAAAGATTGAGATCAGTCGGGCTAGAATGAAGGAGGCCCAGTCTAGGTAGAAGAGTTATGGGGATAAGAGACGGAAAGATTTAGAATTCTCAGCTGGAATCAGGTTTCCGTCAAGGTATCACCGATGAAAGGTGTTATTAGATTTGGGAAATCGAGGAAATTATCACTGAGATTCGTTGGACCTTTTCCTATTGTTGAGAGGATCGAAAAACTCGCATATAGAGTTGAGTTATTGAGCAGTTTGGCAGGTGTCCACGATGTTTTTCATGTTTCTCATCTCAGGAAGTGTGTTAGAGACCCGAAGACTACTATTGCACCGACTGTGCTAGATGATTTAGTGGTAGAACCAGACTTGACCATAGTGAGGGAGCCCGTTCACATTGTTGCGAGAGATGAGAAGAAGCTTAGAACCAAGACGGTCAAACTAGTCAAAGTACAATGGGGTGACAATGACAGGGACTGTACTTGGAAGGTTTAGAGCAGGATTAGAGATACTTATCCTGACTTGTTTGATGGTATGTTTTACCTTCTTGTTTTATTTATTGTGTGCCTTATCGTAATTTCAAGGATGAAATTCTTTGAGGAGGGGAGTCTGTAACACCCCAGATTTTAGGTAACATTATTTAGGATATTTAATCAGTTGAATTAAATAAAATAATGTGTTGATTAGGGGGATTAAGATTTGATTTTAATTAAGGGTAGCCGTGCCATTTAAAACAATGAAGTAAAGAAGAACTTAAAATGAATTAAAGGAAGGGTAAAATAGGAAAGAGGCCATTCCTATATCATTACCCATAGCCGTGTACAGTTTATACGTTCATTTTCATTCCAAATTTTTATAAAACAAGGCCGACCACCATTAACAAGGAAAGGGGAAGAAAAAGTAAGAAAAGCTAAAGGAAAAGCTAAATTCAAATCAAATTCATCCAAATCTGAAGCTCCTTTAATCTCTAAAGCTAAGGTGAATAACGTTTACATCTCAAATTTTATTTGGTTTCGGTTTTAGGATTAAACCCAAAGTATTTTGCATTGATTTGCCATGTTTTTGAATGATGGAATGTATATATATAGTTGTTGATGATTTATACATGTTTAGATTGATTTTTTTGATATGTTTTAAGGTAAAACCCTATTAAATGACATCTTTATGCCTTGTGAATTTCAATATAGATCAGAAATAATATTTTAGAGATGGGTTTCAATTTTCAGAATTTTTGGAATTAATGTGGATTTTATATGATTTTTCTAGTAAAGAAAATGATATTTTGGGTTATAAATTATTTACGGGTAAATAATTATTTATTGAGGTTTGAAATTTTTATATGCTAGAAAACATATATAATTTGATTTTCTGGAATTTTTCTAGATTTTTCATAAGTGTTTTGATGGTTATATAAAATTATTTAAGGTATGAGACTTAAATGTTTTATATAATTAAAGAGGAGATGGGGCTTTTTATAAAAATATTTAAATTGTTAAATATGGAAAGACAGCAGCACTTTTGAAAAGAAAAATTTGGCAACCAATCAGATTTAGACAACCAAGGCAGGTTAATGCAAAAGAATAGTTTTAAAGTACAAATAAATAGCTTTTTCACTGTTTTGTCTCCTTCGGCACCTAGGTTCCGCCTCCATACTACCCTTCTGACACAATCGTAACCAATGCATATGATATCAGGCAACTGGTACGTAATGAATTGGATGTGGGCGAAAGGTATAGGGTCGAAACCAAGGGGTTTCGAAAGGGATGAAGCTTTGTTTTGTTTTAAAGGAAAAATATGCCTGCTTGCTTTCGACTAAGATGCTTTCGACTTGGTTGGGTTTCGAGTAAGTCAAATGGTTTTAAAGGAAATGGTTTCGATTGGGTTGCATCTTTGTTTTTAAGTGAATGCTTTCGACCAAGTCGAAACACCTAGTTGCCGTCTTTTTACCTTTCTACCCAGTTGGTTTCAAAGGGGTTACTTGTTTTATAAAATTTGCCACTTCTCAAATGTTTTCAAAGGGGTGGATTCGATATCATCACTTCATTACTTTGGAAATGGTTTTGTAACGACCCGATATTTTCAACCATTCGCATCCATTATAAGTGTATAGGTAGACACTCATGCCGGAGTTGAATTGCTCAAAATACCGCGTTGTAAATAAAATTTGGCAAATCTCAAAATATACAGTAAATAAATATAATCACAGATCACAGACACAGAGTAAAATAATGCAGCGGAAGTAAAAGAAATAGTAGTTCATGAAGCTACTATATAAATATAAACAGGTTACATAAGATACAACAGAAGAGATAGAGTACAACAGAAGTCTAAATACAATAACCAAGTACAAGCTGAGTAGAACAACAGAACTGAAATAGATAGGACAAGACAAGCAGATAATCTCCAGCGATTCAAATCTCCAGAAAGTGGAATCCGAATCTGTGAATAACTCAGGCTGACCCGAGCGTAAAGCAAAACACAAAACACTCGAGTCAGGACAATATATACTTATATAATGTAAACCAACTCAAGCGAAACGTAATAAGGGTACAAGTAACTTAGAAGATGCTTGGGACCGCCCATCCTCTAAGGATCCGTTAAACTATCTACTATGTAGTAATATACGCTATATACAGTAGTGTCTAATCAGTAAAGTATAATCATATAGAAAATAGCGTTAAGGGGATGGAGAACCTTAACGCGGTCGGATCTTAAAATCATAATCGTAGTAAAGCTCGATATGGTAGGTGACACGGCACAACTAGGCAATGCCAGGGTAGATATACCAATTACGCATCCGGACTGGTGGTGACGCATAGCAGCCACTACCGCCCACCTCGAACAACACTCCCAAATCAAGGGTGCGCACCAAATCAATCACAAGTAGTAGAATGGTATCGAAGAAGTGTGTCCGATCAGAGGTGCTACCTCATTGGTCCGTCAATCGCTCCTGTTTTAGCCACCTTATGCCAACTCACGGGAGTTGGGTCCACGTATATACCTTAGGATCGTCGCCACCATCCTACTTCATTCTGGAAACTCCACCGCGTACACAGTTGTTAAAGTGGTTTTCGGTATCGACAGAGAGTATGTCCATATCCGATCCCGGTCTCTTTAACAACCAATCGTTATTATAACCCGTGGTTATAACTTTTAAAACAATACTTTACTTCAAAATAAAATATCATTTCAAAACCATATATTTATCAAATTAAAGATTAAATCAATTCCAAACCATTTCCTTATATTTAAAATACCATATCATTTCAAAACTTCATTTCAAATCATTTCAATATATCAAAATATCATATCTTTCCAAAACTTCATTTCAAATCATTTTAATATATCAAATATCAATCTTTCCAAATCTTCATTTCAAATCATTTTAATATAATAAAATATCATATCCTTACAAAACTTCACTTCAAATCATTTTAATATAATAAAATATCCTATCAGTTCAAATCCAAATATTCAACTTTAAATACCTTTTATATTCAAAGATATCGTTCATTTATTGTCATTTCAAATCATCTTTAAATAGTTTATATTTCAATCAAAATAATTCATTTAACCCTTTTAAAAGTGTAATTATTATACTTTCAAATCAAGTATTCAATTTTCAAAGTTTCAAACCATTCTGAGTTCGTTTACTAAGTCAAAAACCCTAATTATTAAAATTTCAGCATTTCACAGCATTTAAAAACAACTGCTATAAGTTATATTTGAAAACATTTTTAATTCAGCAAAGACAGCACTTAAAACTGCTGTTAAAACTCAGTTTTAGTTGAATTATAGTTCAAAACAGAAAAGACAGCATTTCAGAAGTGCTGCGGTAGTTCAGATTTCAAAACAAGAGTTAAATTTGGTTTCAGCAAAGACTGCAGACCATTATAGCATTTCCAGAGAATGCTATAATAGACCTGGGTTCAATATTAGCCTATAAGTTCAACTACAGCAACTGCAGCATTTCAGAAATGCCGTAGTAGCCCTTTTATTCAATTTTTAGTGTAATTCAGAACCATAGCATTTCTGAATGCTATTAAAAGTGATTTCCAGCTTTTTAGTGTATTTCCAGCAATTAAATAACTTAATTTTAAACTCTTAAAACATTTTAAAAATCATAATTTAACATTTAAAATGTTCATTTACATATCATTTAACATGTATCTTTTTCACAATAAATTTCCTATAATTAAATCCAATTTTCAACAATTTACTTAATAAATTTTAGTGTAAAAGTTTCCAATTCTTCACATTTCAACAAATAACTTAACACTTCAAATTTAAATTACCATTTAACAAATTTAACTAAATTCCCAATTTTATTTAATTAACTTAAACTTTAATTAAACCCAAATTTCACATTTCCAAGTCAAGTTATATTTTAAAAGATCACTTTTAAACATTCATTTATTTAACCACTTAAATTAATAGAAAAATCAATAATACTTTAATAAATCACTTAAATTAAAATTTAAATCAAATTATCATCTTTACCATTTTCCAAATATAATTAAATTTCCATTTTTTATTCATAAACTTAAATATCATTTTTAACCAAAATTCCAAATTTCCAACTTAAGTTATATTTCAAAAATCCAGTTAAACCATTCATTAATTACATTTTTAACATATGAAAAAAAACCATAATTTCTTTATTTTAAAACATTTCAAAATCTAATTAAATCAAATTTCATAAATTTATAATTTTTAAAATACTTAAAAATATTCAAAACACTTTATAAAATAACCACGGGCCTGTATATAATTTTCTAACTTAGGTCAAGTGATACGGATATGTATCATTTCAATCCGCAGTTTAAAAAGAAAAATCCGGGTTCTATCATTTCAAACCCGCAATCCCAAGTTAAAATAAATTAAATAAAAACCATTCAGGCCTATCATTTCAGCCCATAACGATTTTTCCCTATTCTAAAGTCCGTTCGGGTATGTATCATTTCAACCCATAGTGATTCTAGTCTACAGGGAACTTGCAATGGTGATAACTGATATAAATAACAGAATAACATTAAATAATAGTAACATATGATATAACAGGTGTATAAACATCATATGATCATAACATAGTTAAGTATAACATGCTAATATATTTCTACAGATTCACAGGGTGTCAATTTACTAGTTATATATGTACATATTGTCTGGTGAGAATAACTCACCTGTTAAAGCTGGAGATTAGCGATCAAAACACACGGAATAAATTCCAGAAAGCACAACAAGCACGATATAGCATGACCTTTGATTTGAATGAAGAGAACCAAGATATGATCTTGCAATAACAATAAGCAAGACAATATAACATATGAATATTAACCAAAACAATATCGAACAAATTGAAATACAAAGCAATAAAGACAAGACTTTGCCTTTACCATTCAAATGCTTGACCATAGGGGATCAGGTGCTCAGCCATGATGTGTTTTTAGGTCAGGTATGGTGTCATATAGGTCAGGTTACAAGTTGATGAAGGTGGTGGAAGAGTTACAATATGAAGCATACATGGGTTCAAGGCAAAATAGAGTGGTTTACGCAACATTTGGCTCGGTTATGCCAAGTTTTGGGCTCGGCCCTACCTACTTCAGGTGTGGTCAGATCTGAAGTGATGTCTAGAGGTGGTGTAGGTGGGTGGTGGTGAAGCTAGGGGTGTGGCCAAGTCAAGATATGAAGGAGATAGTGGAGTTTATGGTTAGGCTAGGCAATTTTTTTGTGGAGTTTTGCATTGATTTTGTGGTGATGGCTTCAATTGGATGGCACGGCTTGAGGTGGTGGTCAGAGGTGGAGGTGGTGGTTGCTGTGGCTGGTGATGGTGGAGAGGATGGTGGAGATGAAGGTGGGTTATAGCTGAGCAAAGCATAAGAGGAGCAAAGACAAAATCAATAAAAGAAGAGGAAGAAAGTAGAAAAGAGAAGCCATTAGAATTGCAATTTTTTTTTCTCAAATTTGATATAGCCGTGAGTTTTTGGAGTGGAGAGATAGATTTTCACGTGAATTGCTGGAGAGAATACACGGTTAGAGGTAAGAAGTGTACGGCCAAAAGAAAGGAGAGGAAAAGCCAAAAGAAAATGAAGAGACCAGGAGATGAAAAGCCTTAAGTTTTTGCAATTTTTAAAACCTTTGGCATTTCCTTTTCTCCTTTTTTTATTTTATTTTAAATAAACAAAATAAACTCAGAAATGTTATTTACAACTGAAAAAAGTAGTAGGAAATAAAAATAAATATTTAAATTCAAAAGAAATGGAAAAAGAATTACAGAAATTGCTCAAAAATTGCAAACAGTGTTTAGAAATTACAGAAAAATAACCAATGGCTTTGAAAAATTATTTGATTTACTTTAAAAATATTCTAAACCAAAATTTGAAATAAAAATGATTTTTAAAACATTTTCAAGTAAAATAAATAATTAAATTTTAAATTAAATAGAATTTAAGTAAAGAAAATGGCAATAAATACATAATCAGGCTTTATAAATTTGAATAAATTCAAGTGTACTTTAGAAAAATTATATGATCATTTTTAAAAATATTAAAAGATAAAAATATGCTCAAAATAAAGTATTAACCCAATTAAAATAAAACATAACAAAGAAAAATAAAATTTATATCTTTTAAAATAGACAAAATTGTTAAATAAACAAATTATACTCAAAGTTGAAATGTACATAACTTTTACAGTTTAACTCCGTTTTCAGCGAAACAAAAAGCAGTATTCAAGTTACTACATCTATTTTCATAATAAAAGATAAAATTTATAATTTCAAATATTTAAAATTTTAAATTTAAAAGTAAAAGTTTGACTGTTGACCAAAATTCACATTTTCTGGAAATATTAAATTTAGTCATATTTGGAATTCTAATCCACATCAAAATCAAAGTTTATACTTAAAATAACAAAATTTATTCTTTTTCATAAATAAAGCTTTTGAATCTGGAAAAATCAATTTAAAAATATTTGAAAAATACAGGGTTGTTACACTCTCCCCCACTCAAAACTTTTCGTCCCCGAAAAGGAACGAGGTACGGGAAAGCACAGAAAAAGATAGAATGAAATAGAATTAAGACAAGATGATAAGAAGATTGGAATTACACCTGATAACTATTGTTATAGGTAAGTTTAACAAGATGGAGTTGATCAAATCAAGAATATAAGCACGAAAAAGATCCTCTAGAGTCTGAATCTCCCTTTTCACTTGACCGACGGTCTATGAATGGAAAAACAGTGTTCAGATCCAGATGAGTAACAAAGATTATCAAAGATTACAGAAAGATTTCTAAATAGACTGGTATAAGCAATAGCCTTCCCATTCTGTAACAAGATAAGAGAAATAAGGACAACCAAAAGATAGTTTGGAAAAACAAAACAAGATAATAAATTTAAAACCATAATGCTTTGAAATCATAACAATTTAGGGATGTTTATCATTTGGAAATCACACTACTAAAATCATAACACTTTGGAAAAGTTATTCTTTAAAAAAAAACATAATACTTAGAAAATCATAACACCAAAAAAAAATCTTCATTTAAACCATTTTAATTCAAGGTCAAATAATATTCATTTTAAAGTTGTAACATTTCTAAGTTCATTTAATTATAAAAATTTCCAAAACATTGTCTTTTCAAAATAGCAGCACTTATAAAATGCTACAGTAGATATATTAGTATTTCAAATCAGTTCAATTTCAAAAATATTCATTTGGATATCATTTAACTTATGACTTATTAAAACAAACTTTTATAAATAGAATATCTAAATTAAACTATACTTCGTTTATTAAGTCAAAATTTCACTATTTTACTTAACTCTTAATTTAACACATAGCCTAACTCTTTATTTAAAATACCCATTTCATAAATAGATATTCCTTTAATAAGTTACACTTATTATTCCATTTGGAAACCAAATTCTCAATTATCAAATTTTAGTGATGTTAAAATACATTTTAACTCTTTAAATCATAATTACTCATTTATCAAGACATATCTATTTCATAAATAAAATATTTATATAGCAAATATAACAATCAAATTTCTTTACACATTTATTCATTTAGACATCAATTAAACTATGAATTCAAGTTAAATAACTTTATTACAAAATGTCTAATTCAAATGTATTTTATTTTATCTATTCAAAGATACATTATTTATTATACAACATATTCATTTCAGGAAATAACCTTTATTAAAATTTCTAGGTTAGACTTAAGGTTCCATATTAAATCGATTTGATTATTAAGTTATTTAAATAAAATCTCTTTAGATTCCTTTTTCAATATTTACCTCTGTTAATCTTTTATAACTAAAATTTAAGTGTATAACATTTATTATAACCACTCAAATTTTATTTATAAAAATCCTTTCTATATTGTATATTATCCAATTTCATATTCAACTTCTGTGTAATTTAGGTAAGTTATATTGGAATTAAATTGTGTGTTATACAAGTAAAACTTTCCAATTCAATTATCTCAAGTTTGAATCATTTATTCAAATTTTTATTTTCTTCTTATAACTGAAATTATTCTTTAAGATAAAATGTAAGAATTAAATTTCCGATTCCCTTCAAACAACTAAGAGATAAATAAATATATGTATATAATATGTCAAATCAAATTTAAATCATATATCTATATATATTATAATCCAGTCATATTTAGAAATTCAAATCAATTAGATTTTCCAAAACAAAGCTGTAGCAAGACTACAGAACAGTCTCTTCACTTCGAAACTCGAAAATGAACGTCGATGATGCTGCAGTCATCACCGAAATTATTTTCCAGCGACAAAGAGAAGAGCACTTAATTTTTAAACTTTAAAATCCTTTAGAGACAAATTTTTATTCAAAATACTTTAAATAATATCCTTTTAAAAAATTTAAACACAAGGTTTGAAACCATTGGAAATTAAATTCTTTAAATTTCTTGTTTTTAAATTCATTTCAGTTCCCAAATAAATTTATAAACAACTATTTATAAATTCATTTGTAGAACAATAAATGATAAATCAAGTATTATCATTTCAAATTATCAATTTAAATCAATTTATTAAGTTCCATAAATTTATATATCCAAATTTATTTCATTAACCAAATTTTAAAATAATATTGTGTCAGTTTGTTCTGTCAAAGTGTTTTAGAAATCCTATCGATAGCGTTGATCAGACGAATCGATCGGAAACCCAAATCAACATCAACAACCCAAACAACACAACATATAAAACAAAACATAGATTTTCAAGTACGATTCAAAATGTTTGGAGACAATTTAGAAACAAAAGGCAAGATGGTTAAACAGAGTAGAGAGATGGGTAAGCATAGATAAATCGCGGACAACCTTAACCGGGTCAACCGTGACTCAATGGATAAGATCAAATGTGGATTTTCTGGGGTAAATCTACCTTCAATCTCAAGAGATAGAGTTTGGAATAATAAAAGATATTAGCATCTAAACCAAGGATAAATATAAATCTCTGGTGAATCGATGCTGATTATAAAGAATTTTCACCCTTTTACAAGAAAATTAGAATATTGGCGAGACCGCCAATTCACTATAAAGATCATTGGAAGTGGAGTCATGGGATACTCCAGAATCAAAAGATGATGAATAGTGAGGGACACGAATGAATTTCAGAACCGCAGGGAACGTTCCAAAATTCAAAGGAAAACGAATCAAAGGAAGAGATTCAAACTCGAACGAAAGTGATTCTGTAAATAAATTTACCATACATTCTAAGTTTTGCCTCAAAGCCAAAGCTCTGATACCAACTGTAACGACCCGATATTTTCAACCATTCGCATCCATTATAAGTGTATAGGTAGACACTCATGCCGGAGTTGAATTGCTCAAAATACCGCGTTGTAAATAAAATTTGGCAAATCTCAGAATATACAGTAAATAAATATAATCACAGATCACAGACACAGAGTAAAATAATGCAGCGGAAGTAAAAGAAATAGTAGTTCATGAAGCTACTATATAAATATAAACAGGTTACATAAGATACAACAGAAGAGATAGAGTACAACAGAAGTCTAAATACAATAACCAAGTACAAGCTGAGTAGAACAACAGAACTGAAATAGATAGGACAAGACAAGCAGATAATCTCCAGCGATTCAAATCTCCAGAAAGTGGAATCCGAATCTGTGAATAACTCAGGCTGACCCGAGCGTAAAGCAAAACACAAAACACTCGAGTCAGGACAATATATACTTATATAATGTAAACCAACTCAAGCGAAACGTAATAAGGGTACAAGTAACTTAGAAGATGCTTGGGACCGCCCATCCTCTAAGGATCCGTTAAACTATCTACTATGTAGTAATATACGCTATATACAGTAGTGTCTAATCAGTAAAGTATAATCATATAGAAAATAGCGTTAAGGGGATGGAGAACCTTAACGCGGTCGGATCTTAAAATCATAATCGTAGTAAAGCTCGATATGGTAGGTGACACGGCACAACTAGGCAATGCCAGGGTAGATATACCAATTACGCATCCGGACTGGTGGTGACGCATAGCAGCCACTACCGCCCACCTCGAACAACACTCCCAAATCAAGGGTGCGCACCAAATCAATCACAAGTAGTAGAATGGTATCGAAGAAGTGTGTCCGATCAGAGGTGCTACCTCATTGGTCCGTCAATCGCTCCTGTTTTAGCCACCTTATGCCAACTCACGGGAGTTGGGTCCACGTATATACCTTAGGATCGTCGCCACCATCCTACTTCATTCTGGAAACTCCACCGCGTACACAGTTGTTAAAGTGGTTTTCGGTATCGACAGAGAGTATGTCCATATCCGATCCCGGTCTCTTTAACAACCAATCGTTATTATAACCCGTGGTTATAACTTTTAAAACAATACTTTACTTCAAAATAAAATATCATTTCAAAACCATATATTTATCAAATTAAAGATTAAATCAATTCCAAACCATTTCCTTATATTTAAAATACCATATCATTTCAAAACTTCATTTCAAATCATTTCAATATATCAAAATATCATATCTTTCCAAAACTTCATTTCAAATCATTTTAATATATCAAATATCAATCTTTCCAAATCTTCATTTCAAATCATTTTAATATAATAAAATATCATATCCTTACAAAACTTCACTTCAAATCATTTTAATATAATAAAATATCCTATCAGTTCAAATCCAAATATTCAACTTTAAATACCTTTTATATTCAAAGATATCGTTCATTTATTGTCATTTCAAATCATCTTTAAATAGTTTATATTTCAATCAAAATAATTCATTTAACCCTTTTAAAAGTGTAATTATTATACTTTCAAATCAAGTATTCAATTTTCAAAGTTTCAAACCATTCTGAGTTCGTTTACTAAGTCAAAAACCCTAATTATTAAAATTTCAGCATTTCACAGCATTTAAAAACAACTGCTATAAGTTATATTTGAAAACATTTTTAATTCAGCAAAGACAGCACTTAAAACTGCTGTTAAAACTCAGTTTTAGTTGAATTATAGTTCAAAACAGAAAAGACAGCATTTCAGAAGTGCTGCGGTAGTTCAGATTTCAAAACAAGAGTTAAATTTGGTTTCAGCAAAGACTGCAGACCATTATAGCATTTCCAGAGAATGCTATAATAGACCTGGGTTCAATATTAGCCTATAAGTTCAACTACAGCAACTGCAGCATTTCAGAAATGCCGTAGTAGCCCTTTTATTCAATTTTTAGTGTAATTCAGAACCATAGCATTTCTGAATGCTATTAAAAGTGATTTCCAGCTTTTTAGTGTATTTCCAGCAATTAAATAACTTAATTTTAAACTCTTAAAACATTTTAAAAATCATAATTTAACATTTAAAATGTTCATTTACATATCATTTAACATGTATCTTTTTCACAATAAATTTCCTATAATTAAATCCAATTTTCAACAATTTACTTAATAAATTTTAGTGTAAAAGTTTCCAATTCTTCACATTTCAACAAATAACTTAACACTTCAAATTTAAATTACCATTTAACAAATTTAACTAAATTCCCAATTTTATTTAATTAACTTAAACTTTAATTAAACCCAAATTTCACATTTCCAAGTCAAGTTATATTTTAAAAGATCACTTTTAAACATTCATTTATTTAACCACTTAAATTAATAGAAAAATCAATAATACTTTAATAAATCACTTAAATTAAAATTTAAATCAAATTATCATCTTTACCATTTTCCAAATATAATTAAATTTCCATTTTTTATTCATAAACTTAAATATCATTTTTAACCAAAATTCCAAATTTCCAACTTAAGTTATATTTCAAAAATCCAGTTAAACCATTCATTAATTACATTTTTAACATATGAAAAAAAACCATAATTTCTTTATTTTAAAACATTTCAAAATCTAATTAAATCAAATTTCATAAATTTATAATTTTTAAAATACTTAAAAATATTCAAAACACTTTATAAAATAACCACGGGCCTGTATATAATTTTCTAACTTAGGTCAAGTGATACGGATATGTATCATTTCAATCCGCAGTTTAAAAAGAAAAATCCGGGTTCTATCATTTCAAACCCGCAATCCCAAGTTAAAATAAATTAAATAAAAACCATTCAGGCCTATCATTTCAGCCCATAACGATTTTTCCCTATTCTAAAGTCCGTTCGGGTATGTATCATTTCAACCCATAGTGATTCTAGTCTACAGGGAACTTGCAATGGTGATAACTGATATAAATAACAGAATAACATTAAATAATAGTAACATATGATATAACAGGTGTATAAACATCATATGATCATAACATAGTTAAGTATAACATGCTAATATATTTCTACAGATTCACAGGGTGTCAATTTACTAGTTATATATGTACATATTGTCTGGTGAGAATAACTCACCTGTTAAAGCTGGAGATTAGCGATCAAAACACACGGAATAAATTCCAGAAAGCACAACAAGCACGATATAGCATGACCTTTGATTTGAATGAAGAGAACCAAGATATGATCTTGCAATAACAATAAGCAAGACAATATAACATATGAATATTAACCAAAACAATATCGAACAAATTGAAATACAAAGCAATAAAGACAAGACTTTGCCTTTACCATTCAAATGCTTGACCATAGGGGATCAGGTGCTCAGCCATGATGTGTTTTTAGGTCAGGTATGGTGTCATATAGGTCAGGTTACAAGTTGATGAAGGTGGTGGAAGAGTTACAATATGAAGCATACATGGGTTCAAGGCAAAATAGAGTGGTTTACGCAACATTTGGCTCGGTTATGCCAAGTTTTGGGCTCGGCCCTACCTACTTCAGGTGTGGTCAGATCTGAAGTGATGTCTAGAGGTGGTGTAGGTGGGTGGTGGTGAAGCTAGGGGTGTGGCCAAGTCAAGATATGAAGGAGATAGTGGAGTTTATGGTTAGGCTAGGCAATTTTTTTGTGGAGTTTTGCATTGATTTTGTGGTGATGGCTTCAATTGGATGGCACGGCTTGAGGTGGTGGTCAGAGGTGGAGGTGGTGGTTGCTGTGGCTGGTGATGGTGGAGAGGATGGTGGAGATGAAGGTGGGTTATAGCTGAGCAAAGCATAAGAGGAGCAAAGACAAAATCAATAAAAGAAGAGGAAGAAAGTAGAAAAGAGAAGCCATTAGAATTGCAATTTTTTTTTCTCAAATTTGATATAGCCGTGAGTTTTTGGAGTGGAGAGATAGATTTTCACGTGAATTGCTGGAGAGAATACACGGTTAGAGGTAAGAAGTGTACGGCCAAAAGAAAGGAGAGGAAAAGCCAAAAGAAAATGAAGAGACCAGGAGATGAAAAGCCTTAAGTTTTTGCAATTTTTAAAACCTTTGGCATTTCCTTTTCTCCTTTTTTTATTTTATTTTAAATAAACAAAATAAACTCAGAAATGTTATTTACAACTGAAAAAAGTAGTAGGAAATAAAAATAAATATTTAAATTCAAAAGAAATGGAAAAAGAATTACAGAAATTGCTCAAAAATTGCAAACAGTGTTTAGAAATTACAGAAAAATAACCAATGGCTTTGAAAAATTATTTGATTTACTTTAAAAATATTCTAAACCAAAATTTGAAATAAAAATGATTTTTAAAACATTTTCAAGTAAAATAAATAATTAAATTTTAAATTAAATAGAATTTAAGTAAAGAAAATGGCAATAAATACATAATCAGGCTTTATAAATTTGAATAAATTCAAGTGTACTTTAGAAAAATTATATGATCATTTTTAAAAATATTAAAAGATAAAAATATGCTCAAAATAAAGTATTAACCCAATTAAAATAAAACATAACAAAGAAAAATAAAATTTATATCTTTTAAAATAGACAAAATTGTTAAATAAACAAATTATACTCAAAGTTGAAATGTACATAACTTTTACAGTTTAACTCCGTTTTCAGCGAAACAAAAAGCAGTATTCAAGTTACTACATCTATTTTCATAATAAAAGATAAAATTTATAATTTCAAATATTTAAAATTTTAAATTTAAAAGTAAAAGTTTGACTGTTGACCAAAATTCACATTTTCTGGAAATATTAAATTTAGTCATATTTGGAATTCTAATCCACATCAAAATCAAAGTTTATACTTAAAATAACAAAATTTATTCTTTTTCATAAATAAAGCTTTTGAATCTGGAAAAATCAATTTAAAAATATTTGAAAAATACAGGGTTGTTACAGGTTTCGAAACTGTTGCTTTCAACTTAAATGGTTATAAAGGCCCTTTTTCTTTTGTTTGAAGTATAACCCAATTTGGTTTCGAAGAGATGGTTTGAATGATTTCAAAAGGAAGTGCTTTAGACTTTAATGGGTTTATGTTCTTTTGCTATATTTGAAGGCATAATCCAATGGTTTTGACCGAGATGTTTTTAATGGGGTTTCGAAGTAGTTAACTTCGAAAGGTTTCCACATGTTTTAAATTGAACCCAAATGCTTTCGAAAGTTTAGATTTAATGCTTTCGAAAGGTTTTAAAAGAGGTTTCGAAGGGGTGGTTCCCTAGAGGTTTCGAAGGAGTCGAAAGGTATTGTTTTCTCATGGTTTCGAAAGGAAAGCTTTTCCAATGGTTTCGAATGACAATGTTTAAAGGTTTTCAAAAGAAAGATGTCAAAGGTTTTAAAGCTTTCGAAAGGAAGATTTCCAAAGGTTTCGAAAGTGTTTTGAGAATGGTTTTGAAAGGAAGGTTTTGGCCTTTCGACCTAGATAAAAGAAAGGGTTTTACATGGTTTCGGAAGGGTTACTTTAAGGGGTTTCGAATGGGTTGTTTAAAGGTTTAGACAAAGGTTTCAAATATAATGAATGGGCAGAATAGCCTAAGTGTTTTCAAGTTATAAAGGACTTTAACTTATTTTAAAAGGATAAGCAATCCTTATTGAATACCATCAACATTATTTTGAGTAAAGTATATATAACATGGCAAAGTAGCTTAAAATAAAGCTAAAGATATATTTTCCTTGTATATTTATGATTTAAAGGAGCAAATCATTTTGAAAAGGTTTTCAAGGTAAATTTTAAAGAGTGGTTAACCCCTAAGAAATGACTTAGATTAGAAGACCAGATAGGACTAGTGTAGGGTCGCGCCCTATGCTCATTAGCTATTAGCCCTTAGCCAATTTAATCCAGAATTCCAGTATGTAGGGCTTAGTGGCAGGTAAGACTAAAATGTTGGTTACATGTAGAATGGAATATTGATGTACAGATGTAGGTTATTGGTAAGCCACAAAACCATTAGGATCAGTTGGCCCTCAAAGATGTAAGTAAAGGACACACCATTTAGAAGTTTTGTCTAACAGTTGTTTAGACTATTTGGTATGGTATCTGGTAGGCCCGAGTCAGCCAAAGGCTAGTCTGCCCAGATTTCGGACAGTTGGTCCATTTATTACTTGTTTATAGCATAATGGATCTTGCTATTATTTTTATTATCATAA
Organism: Allium fistulosum; assembly: GCA_030737815.1. NCBI lineage: Eukaryota > Viridiplantae > Streptophyta > Magnoliopsida > Asparagales > Amaryllidaceae > Allium > Allium fistulosum. Next base: position 1,044,332,848 of record CM060907.1, on the reverse strand, counting down.
TCAGTTTGATTAACCAGTTTGGTTGTAGGAAAGGATTTGCAAAATATATGATTTAAAGAGGATATTAGTGAGGGGAAACCCCTTCGCTAAGCAGCATGGTCTCACTTAATATTAGTAAACCGAGATGTAACAGAATTATTCACACCAGGATTTATGTCTGGCTTGAAGTTTTTGTTTCCCCTTAAACTCTCGGGTGCTCAAAATTGATTTGAGTAGGCTGTGGGTTTAGATTTTCAGGTTTTTGTAGTTTTGGCGAATAAAGCTTCCGGAGACGAGCAGGTGGCTGATGGATAGCTAATTAGGAATTGCAGTTTATTTCTATTTTTGTTTTCGCTGTGTATTAAGTCAGATATGACTATATTGCTTTGATCATCCAATGTGGCATCGTCATATGTCGCTCTTGGCGTATTATTGTAAATTGTAATTGATCATTGCCTGGGATATGTTTTGGGGATTTTGTAACTTGGATATGATATTGTTTTGAAATGTAATCAGCTAAATGTTGTTTTTCTTGAAATCTATGATTTTGTTCTTATTCAAGTGCTTCTGATATTATGGATACCATTAGCATTGCCGTGTTTTGTCACCAGAAATTAATACTATAGATGACTGTAGCATCTGTAGCGCTTAGCTTTTGGCCTCTAGACATGGGATGTTGTAGTTGATTAAATAGTTGTTTAGAAATGTTGTATGATATTAACAAGTGAATAGCAATATGGTTAATGTTTTATGATAATTGGATTCATTTTATAGTATTTTATTTTGATTATGACATATCTGACCTCGTACCTTTCAATACAGTGAAGGTAGTTCTAAAATAGTACAATCCTAAGTTTAACATATCATTCATAATTAAGTCATTCGATCAACTAGATCAAGCAAAACCTTCACCGATTAACTAAGAAATTCTATAGTATCAGACCATATAGTTAAATCAAGAAACCAACAAGGGACATTACTTAATTTGAAAATAAAATCAAGTCAAGCAATTACTGAGTTGAAATTAAAGTTTAGATAAAATTACCTTACATGAAATTGAAGTTCAGGAGTTGTATATAAAAGCTTTAATTCATAGCGATCTGCTACTGGATATGTTCTTAACTCGAAGAAGACATTTCCAAAGATAACCATAATTCTATAATAAGGAGATTGTTATCGATCGAGCTTCTGAATTTTGATAGGTTTTCTTGGTCATTTGGGATAAGGAGTTAGGGTTTAGGATTAGTACAGGAGAATTTTAGGAATGATAAACTTTAGATAAAGAATGGGAAGTAAGAGAGACAGGGAGAGAAGGAAAGATATGCAGAATTGTTTTGGTAATGAAGTCAAAGAGAAACAACAGACATAAAGGAATGGCTTCGACTTAATTTCTCTTTCTTTGTTTTTGTTTATAGGGAAAAACGAATGAGAGATTTTCAAAAAAAATTGAATTTTAAGGAAAAATAATAAAATATGATTTGGTTCCACTTTTATAAACATAGAATAGATTTTTGACGATCTCAGATTCTTTGTGTATTGGTAAGTGAGTACTAAGTTATTTTTTAAATAAACCATTTATTTAGTTCATGAATGTTTTTCTTGAAAAATCGTTTAAAGATTTTATTATTAATATTGTTTGGTGAACTTTCCAATTGTTGAAAATGTTACTATTGATTAATTAGTTATTATAAAATATTGTATGATATTCACAAGTAAATAGTGATATTGGTAATGTTTTATGATAATTTGATCCATTTTATAGTATTTTACTTTGATTATAACATATCTAACCTCATGTATAAATTCACCTATTGATATTCATTTTTTGTTCCATTTGAAAGTTGGATTAGCATTATTCCATATATTAAGGTAAGATGAGTTTGTTAAAAGTGAGCATAGAAGATATGCATGTAAAAGTTCCATAATCAAATTGAACACATATATATAATATTAATTTAAAAGCAAAGGTTAGAGAGTTACACATTAAAATAGATATCATATGAGCAATAGGACACATTACCTAATCATATCTTATAATTACTAAAAATAATAATATATTTAGCATTGGTGTACGTAGATTCATTATCAGCCACAATTTTAGAAGTCCTTATGATAATGCATGGTAGTATCTTGATTTTATTTGTAACAAGTTAGAAATAAACCAATTATCATGGAACACTTCACTTGAATTCAGATTCAGATTATAGTCTGGTGCATGTAAGTATGATTGGGTTTGTGTCTTTTGAACTGCAATGTCGACCAATATATTTTTTATCACCTCTTTTATCTCACAGAACGTGCATTGATTATTAAAGTTGTTATTTTCATTATTTATTTCATTTTGTGTATGTTGTATAGCATGTTGGTTATGTTTCATAATGCTTCGATCTCTTTTCATTAGGGGAACAAAATATCTACGCTAATTTTTCTATGCTAAATTTATATGGTGTAGGAAATTGTAACAACATAGGAAAGATATAAGAAAGGGGCATAAATTTCCCAAGTCACGTCTAAACAGAATTCTAAAAGATGTAGAAAAAGGGAATAAATTTTAAAAAGGCATATATGGTATTCTTGATGCTAAAGTAGGCAATTTATCTTTTAAATATTTAAGTATCTTTTTCAAGAGCATCAACATTAGTAATTCCAACTGCACAGATCTAGTGGTTGATTTAAAAATAATATTTAAGTATCTCAACGGTATAAGTATATTAACAAAACTTAATGGAAGATTTCCTCTTTTCAAAATTCATATTTAAACAGGCTAAAAACAAATAACATTTAAAACATTGTTTACTATAAACCCAAACCACTATCCTTCAGCGTTAAATATGAAAAGGATGTTTCCATACCACCATAATTAAAATGGATTATTTATCAAAATCAAATGTCATTCCTTTTATAAACTCATTCCATATTTTCAAATCCTTTTTGTAAATCTCTAAATTAATTTATAAATCTTTTTTTATAAATCTTTAAAATTATTTATAAAGCTCCCTTTATAAATCTCCTCTCTATTTATAAAATTCTTTTACTTGACACATTTTCGATATTTCAACTTACCCTATCCTTCGCTTAGAAACTCTGGTTCTAGATCTCACATATACAGAATCAGTCTACTCATCGGCTTTTAGTACCTAGTATTGGATGACTAAATTTATACTATTCATTTAAAACAAAGCGATGTATATCAAACTTCTTTTACCACTTTCCAAAATCCTTTACTATAATTGGAATATTATAGTCACTTTAAAATTCCACTTTAAAAATCCTTAAAATATTATTTTAAAATTTCCAAGATCTCCTTTCAAACTTATAAACTCCTTTAATAGATCATTTTTATCAAGTAAAATTCCTTTTCATAAAACAATTTATTACCTATAAACACCTTTATTAAATTGATTAATTACCTTTAAACATCATTACTAAACAATTAATTAAGTTTCCACATCACTAATAAAATAATTAATCAACTTTAAATCATCATAACTAAAATAGTTAGTTCACTTAAACATCATTAATAAAATAATTAATTAGCTTTAAAACATTATTAATATAGTTAATAATTAACTTAAACATCATTAATAAAATAATTATTTAATTTTAAACATTATTAATATAATAATTAATTAACTTAAACATCGTTAGTAAAATAATTATTTAACTTTAAACATTATTAATAAAACAATTAATTATCTTAAAATATCATTAACTAAAATGATTAATTACCTTAAACATCATTAATATCTATATTTTAAATCATTTATAATTATATAAACACTTAACCTTAAATTTTTATAAAATGAAAATTAATTTAAATCCAGCTTTTCAAAGGCAAGAGAACTCAGCGACCATAATGGTACTTAGACAAGCTACCATTTATTTTTAATTCACTTTCCAAGCCAACACTAGTATTCATATAAGCAACATATATGTAAATCAAATCCATAATTAACAATCACTGGTGAATCCATCACTTATCCAATATAAATTAATCCACATATTAATTAACTAGTATATGAATAAATGTTCAAATTAATATAATAGCAAAATAGGGATTTATTTTGCTAAACAAATATTTGAAATAATCTATTCAATTTAAATATACCAGAACGTTGTTTTATTTGGCCAAATAGATATCAACAATGAAGTATAATTAATTTAACCACGTTATTATTTAAAAAATGTAATTAAATTCAACAACTACTATTTAATCATAAATTTGTACTTCATTAAAACTACGAATTATTTATATTATAATGTTCTACTAGTTCATACGACGCTAATGTAAAAACCTGCAGGTCAAACTCTTGTAAAATGAAGAAGTTATCACATTTTAAAGTTAAAGACTTAGTTAATTAATAAAACAAATAATATAGATTTCTCACCAAAATCATTAAAGCCTAAGCTCCAAACTCCATTCAAACCGCATCTACCATCTATTGGAGCTTCCTCCCCCGTATCCAATTTTCCCCAATCCAATTCGAATTTCCTTCCTAACTAGTGCCTGAAACCCACATCAACGTGCACCCCATGCATGTTCACATGCCGCTTCGACCGCCCGACGATGATCCAACCTCACCTACAAACTCCATGTCACGATCTCATCCAACTGCACCCCTCCACCATGCCTCTGGCTATCCCTATTGAAAAATGATCGTGACTCCTTCATAAAAATGCGTTACTGGTTAGAACATCCCCCCACAAATTAAGCTCGCCCCACCTTCACAACCACAACCAGCCACTGCCATCTATGCCAATCAACTTTCCACTTACCCTAGCACCACTAGCTGCCTCCGCACCCAGCTCGGCCACCCCATCTTCGCCAGTGGCCAAGAATTCGAACCCGTAGAAAAACAAGGCCAAAACCCTAGTTTGAGCTCGCTGTACCACCACGAACCACCAGACTTCCAACGACCACTACCAACAGCTCCGCCATGACCCAACCTTGCTTCCAGCACCTCCACTTTACCACATGACCAAGCCATCGTCGGAATTTAATTTATGATCGAAAAATGACCATCTCCTAACCCACATCGATTTACACCATTAAAAATATTGCGATCACCTTTAAAAATCTCCATTCGACTATACAAACTCAACCGTACCCTTTATTCATCATTTCGTGATCGTCGAATTTCCACCACTTCTCGACATCTACTATTTTGGGGCAATAACCGTCGCTCCGCTCGACAAAACTTCGAGCGATTATTTTTATTAAATACTAGAGGTGAAAATAAACAACTTCCATGTTGGAACATTTTGCTAATTGAGAGTAGAATGAGAGATAATGATTTTTGAATGGAGAGGTGGAGTTATTTTCTTTGTACATGGAGGTGAAAATAAAAGGAAAAGAAGAAAGAAAGAGCCAGCCAGAAACAAAGAAGATAATTAACGGTGAAATAAGGTTGAAAATGAGGTGAGGTGAGAGGATATGATATACTTATAAGCAAAACCAAATTTGCATTACTTCCCGCCTAAGCTAAATAAGATTCACAAGTTAAGCCAAACTCACACTCCAGGCTACCCATTAACTTCAACTCAAATCACATCAATGCTATTTGAAAATTTAAATTTGAATTTGTTTTGAAAAAGCTTTGAAAATAATATTTGCGGTACTCCGCTACTTAATATCTTGTTTGCCTATGAATCATGAATGATAGAAATAAAAAAATGACCACGCACAGAAATGCAACACGATTACAGAACAACTATAAAATACACTAGTTATCAAATCCTATTAAATTTCAAAAATACCAACGTCTACCATAAAATACGACAAATGATAATTTGAATAATTTCTAAATTAAAATTATGAAAAATCTTATAATTTATTTTATTACCAAATTGAATTTCTTTTTTATTTAAAAACATTAATTGAATATTTAAAATTAATTAAATATTCCCAAAATCAAGGTGATAAAATTCTGGGCCGTTACAATATATACATATACATATACATATACATACATATATATAACAATATACATAAATAGACACACACACACACATATATAACACTATCTTTCACTAATTAAAAAAGGTTGTTGTCTACGCCATCCCTACGCGGCGTAAACGCGATGTTGGTAAATGATGGGGGCATAGGTAGGGCATGGTGAGGCGTAGGTAATGTTGGATTATATTATGGATATTGTTGTCATACTTCTGACTTTAAAGATCTATAACAGATTCTTTCAGAAGATAGTTCAGCCCTATCGAGTACAAAAGACCATCAAACTATTTTCGTCGAGATTCAATAAAGCCTTCTAACGATGTTACTTGATTCAAGGTTTTGTACCACTTTGATCAAGCCAAGAACACAATAAAAAAATGTTTTTGATAATTTCCAAGAGTGGGAAAGAAGAAAATGATTTAATTATAAAATCCGATAACTAAATGCAGGTTCTAAAACTATTTATATAGATGATGTTTGGATGCAAAGAGTGGCGCTTCTCTTCAGAGAAACTATTAGAAAAGCCACTGAATGAAGAGTAGCTGCCATCAGCAAGAGTTGCAACTCTTTGAACAGACATGGCTATTCACGACTATTGTTTACTATATGATCAGTAGTACCACCGGTGGTATCCCACCAGTCGACCGATGGCACATACTGGTGCACAATAAACATTTAAAAATATACAACATTCTCCCTCTATTTTCAAAGTTCAAAGCATTTGGAATGACTGCATCACTTGACTGACCGCCTACATACCCAAGTGGGATCAAGCAGACGTAGTTTAAGGACAAATATGACATTATCATGAAAACCAATACTTTGGTGATGAGTACCTTTTGGGTTTGAACTCTTCACTTAGTGTAAACTTTTCAAAGTAGTATCGAGGTTCTATGGTGAACGAGTCTTGAACCAAGTACCCCTCATGATATAACCGAAAGAATCATACATATTGATTTTCATAGGTTACCATGTTCTGTATGCTCCGCACATTAATAGCGATGTGCTTTAACCTTGATTTTTCATGAGTCTACTTAGAAAGTGGTCTTACTTTCTTTGAAAACGGTCTGATTTCCACACTCATATACGTAAGTCTTTAAGTGCTTCTGCGATACACTTGTGTATAGACTTATTAAGGAATTTAATTTATCCTTATTCATGCAAAATAACTAGCACTATGGGAAACTTGGTGTAGTGTTACATAATAATTCCTTTAACTTGTTGATACCCATTGAATTTTGTCTATCTTTTTCATGACAAAAGTGGGGTTGTCGTTAGTTGATGATCAACCTTTATTCATAGATCTTGATCCCATTTTTTATATAAAAACACTCGCTTTTGGAAGACTCTTTATAAATGAGTCAGCCCAGTTCTTCTTTGTTTATATATAATCGATTATAATTACTCCTCACTTGAGTAGTTGTCTTCTCGTTTGATGTCTTAGACTCACATGTTTAGACTTTCCATTATACGTTCTCATTAGACACATTATATATCGTAGCCTGATTATTACAGTTAATTATGACCGCCAGAGATGGCTTAGTCCATACAAGAATGCCTAAGTAACATCCGGTAAAATCAACCATAAATGAATTGAGTGAATTAAATTAAATAAGGTAGGGTTGAAAATGAAAATTTTATGGAATTTGACCACGAAAGCTATTCCATTGCGTTCGTAGCAAAATTTCTATCTGTTTCCATATATAATATGCTGAAAACGGAGCTCAAACGAAGAAGTTAAGAGCGTTTGAAGTTTTAAAATCTAAATTAATTTAGTTTGAATTCAAATTCAAATGAATATTGAAATTTAGGGTTTGAATTTCAATAATTAACTATATGTTTGGTTGGGGATTAAGTTAAATGTTAAGTTAAACAATTAACATTAAAAGCTAACTATGGAATAAAATAAACGAGCAACGGAAACAAATCAATGCTCTCAAAATAAGAGGGGCGGTCAATCTATAAGACCCAATAGGTCGACCCCTACCGGTCGACTGGTTGAGCATAGGCGGTTGAATGCTACGGCACAGTGGCAGTTGGGCATCTGTGATGTTAAACGGTCCAAATTCATCCATTTTTGATCTAATTTCATCCAACGATTCTGGTACATCTTAACTCCTATAAATAGAACCCTATCCTCCAGACTTTATATTCAAAAATATTCAAGAACTCCATGAATTTCTACCATTTTCTCTCTTCAGTTGGATTTAGAAATTTTATTAAGGATTCAGGTAAGGATTCTAATCCTTTTTTAATTACTTTTTTAATCTATTTTCTTCTCCTCCAACCTCTCTGAATCTAATAAAATTATATATATACCTATCCATCACTGTATACATATATCAAAAGAAGGAGATTTGGAAGGAGTTGCTTTAGCGTTGAAAATCCATACAAGAAAAGCTAAGGATAATCTGTGAGTGGAAACCTTAGTATTTTTATTTCAGTAATTGATTAGTATATATCTATGGATTTGAATATGCCTTAGGGATTTTGGGATCATGAAAACAAAATACATATAATCCTCCAAAATTCTTTTTTTATTTCAAGATGTCAATTCTAGATGGATATTCTCAATTATTTATGTTAATTTGATAGAATTTATATTATTTCTGCAATTTTTGATAATTTCATAGTCTATTCTACTTCTTCTTCTTCTTTGATTCAAATTGTGAGTTTTCAATAATGAAATAAGGGTGTAGAGAATGAATCCTATTCGTAGTTTATGCCATTTATTCCATACAAAATTCCTTCATTTATTTCTGTATAAAAGAGGAGTTGAATAGAATATGAAGTTAGGATTACAACTATTGTTTAGGATATTCCATTGGATTGATGTAATAAATTGGGTTTCTATTTCTATCTACAAGTCTATTTATTGCAGTTTTGGATATGAATATTTAATCCTTAGTATGGATATTAAAATCTTGAAAATCTAAAGGGAAAGAACTTGTATTAGTATCATGGTTAAAGGAATTGACATTTAACGCTGGTTTAGGACATATGAACCGCACACTTAGAAGTTATTAGACGCGGATATATATACTTATTTCTATTAGTGTAATAACCGTATAATTATAGTGTTAATTGCATAGTTAGTTGGGTGATAATAGTTATTGATTCCCCCTTAGGAAGGTAATTAATATTTGGAATCCCAACGATAAGCTTAGGAGTCAACCTTAACTCGACTTAGGGTTATAAAATCTAATGAAAAAGCTTTGCTTGGGGCACCCCTAGAATCATAGGCCGAATCTAAGCTAGTAGTTCTGCGTGAAGGAGGATGCGAAAGAGCCATTGCCTCTCCTTTGAATTGATCCTAATCCATTCCGATGCCATGTTTGCTATATAAGCCCCCGAACTAGCCAAGCTCGGGTCTACCCTAAAAAGTAAGGGTGCGCCCTGTCCCTACTACGAGCTTATTCTAGGTCACTCCTCCCCTCACCCTACTATTAATTGCTTATGAATCTGAAAGGCGTAATAAGGAAGATTCCTTGTAAGGCTTTAATAATGAAATAGTGAGATGAGTATTACATATTGAGAGTATTTAAATTACGACTAAGTCAGAGAGATGCGAGGTCAGTAGAGTTGCACGACTGAAGTCTGCCCTTCACTTTGAGGCTACCAGCAGTTGTGTACACATCCTATTGATGTGAGACATCTTCTATGATAAATATTATGATGATGCGATGTTAGTCCAAAATTCTGTAGGGTAAATCTGCCTAGCTAATCTGACAACCAGTTGCTACGAATTGTCAGACTAATATGAGACGTCATTATGAGTATGGACCATATTATGAAGGGCCTGCTTTAAGGTCTTGAGGTATTAAGTGGTTGTTTGAGGGCCCGCCTCTTTTCCCCAAATGAAGTATTAAATATCCAAAGGGCTAGTGTAATGACTTAGGATTTCAGTCATTTGAATTTAAAATATTTAATTAATTTTAAGTATTGAAAAATTAATTTTATAAGTCAAAAAGCTTAAATTTCAAATATAGGGATATAATGTGAATAAAAATATTTCGAAAGCTGATTTAAATTCAGTTTAAATAAGAATGAAGATAGTGAACTTTTAAATTTGAATTTAAAGGTGATTAAAATGGTTTTAATAATAATTCGTTTTAATTAACATGTGTAAATAGCCTTCCGGGACACTCTCTTGGATTTGGACGAAACTAGTGCCATTGGATACGTAATAGTGAATAATTATATGCCATCGAATTTCTTGGAGATCGAACGTATTGTTTAGTCATGTGAGCTCGAAATGTGTAGAAATTAATTAAAGGAATTTAAATTAATATAATTTTATTTTGAAAGTTAATTTTTGTATATGATGGAAATAGGCCCCATTACTAAATCCACTATGTTCGGAATTGGGATATTTAGTATAGAACGCCAGGCAGCACGCCTCGATTGGAGTTCGAAAATTTAAAACGTGAATAGTGTTTGGTTATTTTTCTATAAAAGGACCACCATCTCTCCATTTTGCAAAACCCTAAAACGAAAATAACACAACCGCTATTGTTATCATCCACCATCCAATGACCCTCCTCCATTGTGACCACTTAAGGCATTTTTAGGCGGAGGTTTTAACTGGAGAATTGCTTGTCTTGATGAGACAAGGATGATGGATGGTTGGATTGTCGTATGATGAAGCGTGGCGGCGGCGAAGTTGAGTTGAACGGAAGTAGCTATATTAGGTCGTTCTCAATCGTAGGGCCATCGAAAGCGACATGGTTGGTGGCGTTGAAGGCGTCGCGGTCGTGGCTTCCTATGGTGGCGAAGTAGCGGCGGTAGGAGGTACAAGGTGGCGACGATGAACGAGGAAAGTTCACGATCTGGATTTGAATGATGAGGAGAATTAGCGGGCTAAATGTGATTTGGGGAAGGTAATTAACTTTTAAAACTTAATATATTTAAGTTAACAAAAATTAAATAATCTCAAATATTCTAATGTTTGTATCGTGTGCATACGAGATTATATTTGGACGCGGTCAGTCGCATTATGCTCGTTACAACGAATACTACATTACGGAGTTGGATTGGTATAGTTTGGAGCTTGTATGAATTTGTGCTAAAATTGAGCGTCCGTTCGATTTTAGTTCAAACCGGAACACTTCGGCGATAATTGGAATTTCGTTGAGTTAAACTCACCGCTCTGACCCACTTATATTTTATATAAGTGTGGATATTTTTATTTATGCTTGTTGTTGATTATTTGGATGATTTTTATCAGTTGGTTTGGATTTATTCCCACCCTTGAAGTGGATGACCTTTTTATATATGCTCGCCTAGTTGCGGATGACCCTTATCATATGATTATACACTGTATGTGATGAAGGGGAACAGTTTGGATGGATCCAACAGAATTCCTTACCACTGTTGACTTTACTTTTCATATATATATATATATTATGATATATGATTTGTTGGATGTCACATTTGATGACATGGACATAACTTTGCTTATTTATTGCGTGGCCTTATTTTTAGTATTTCGAAATACTGTAAAGTGAAGATTTTGATTTAAAAGGATTTTAAAGTGATTTTGAAATAACATATGTTTTTAATAATTATTCTTAAATTATTAAAAGAAGAAGTTTATTTTAAATAAAATAAAAGGTAAGATTTTTTGGTATTATAAACTGATAGTTTATGAAATATGTTAAATAGATAATTTTAAATTATATTATAAAGGTTTTAAAAACTTGATGGGTAAGTCCATCTTTTATTATAAAGGAAATACAGTTTTAAAGAAGATGGAATTAGTTTGAAAAAAATATTTCTGAAATGGTTTATATAAAGGATTTATAGAAGTGATATTTTATAAATAAAGTAAGAGATTTATAAATGGAGTTTTATAAATATTAAAAATGGATTTGTAACTGATATTTGGTAAATAGATTTATAAATGGGATTTTATAAATAAACGAGATTTAGAAAGGAATGGATTTATAAATAGAATTTTATAAATAAAGAGATTTTATAAAGAGAAGTCTTATAAAATAGAAAATAGATTTATAAACATAGTTTTATAAATATGGAAGTGATTTATGTTGAGATTTGAATATGGATTTTTATACAGGAAATACATTCATGTTTTAAAAGTTAAAATAATCTTTTAAGGAAATGTTTTGAAGGTGATATTTTCAAATGGAGTTAAATGGTTTAAAAGGTGATTTAAAATGTACTGAGGGATGAAGACTTAGATTTCAACATTTATTGTTGTGATAGATGTTTTCGAGAAAGCAGGGAAGGCACATGCCATAACGCTGTTGTTATTGTGAGTGATTTCCAAAAGGAATTTTTTATATAGTATATGAGATTTATATACATATAATAGTCGAATCCCTATACCATCGTTTTGGTTTTTCGTAACGATGTGTTACGCAACATTCGTTTTGACCCAATAAAGCATGTTTTAGAAAATATGAAGCTTTCCTCAAAAGATTTGTAAATCTACTTATTACGTATTTAAGTAGAGATATTTTCTAAGTGTTGAAAACGAAATGGTTTGTGAATATACCTATACCGTTGAGATAAGTATATGGAAATATTTTCCAAATATCAAAAGATTAAAATAATTTTGAGAACATATCTTTTAAAGATATTTTAGGACAAATATTTGGAAAGTGATTTAATTAATAAAAGATAAATTAAACAGGTTTAGTGATTGCTTGTGTGCTAGATTGTATTTTTGGCCATTTTTGGTTCCTTGACTTGATGTGGGAACTGATTAGTCGTGCACTTAGTACGAGGCCAACTAAGTGGGCTTAATTATTGTTCAGTGTTAAGAATGATAATTCGAGTAGGGCAGAGTGACTATGGTACTCCAATCTACTGAGCTTCCTTTATGGCCGAAGGATAGAAAGTTGAGAGTTGGAAACGTGATAAGTCTATGAGACTTGGTTTCCTAATAAGGTTGAGGGCCTTTTATCGATTGTTGATCCAGAGTGGCAGCTAGGGTTTTGTGATGGAAAACGGTCCAGATTAATCCATTTTTGATCTAATTTTTTTCCTATGGTTCTAGTACTTTTCAACTTCTATAAATAGGACCCTATCTTGCCCACATTTTATTCACAAATATTTAAGAACTCCACGAACCTCTGTCTTTTTTCTCTTTAGTCAAATTTAGAAATTCTATTATGTATTCAGGTAAGAATTCTAATCCTTTTCTAATTATTATTTTAATCCATTTTCTTTTCCTTCAACCTCTCTGAATCTAACAAAATTATATATATACCTCTCCTTCGCTATGTGTATACATCCAAAAAAGGAGATTTGGAAAAGAATTGCTTCGGCGTTGTAAATCCATACAAGAAAAGTTAAGGATAATATATGAATGGAATCTTCAGTATTTATATTTCAATAATTGATTAGTATATATCTATGGATTTGAATATGCATTAGGGATTTTGGGATCGCAAAAAAAAAATAGATAAAATTCCCCAAAATTCCTTTTTATTTCAAAATGTCAATTCTAGATGGAGATTCTCAATTATTTATGGTAGTTTGATGGAATTTATATTGTTTATGCAATTTTTGATAATTTCATAGTCTATTACACTTCTCATCCTTCTTTGATTCAGATTGTGAGTTTTCAATAATGAAATAAGGTGTAGATCACGAATCCTATTCGTAGTTTACACGACTTATTCCACACAAAATTCCTTCATTTATTTCTATGTAAAAGAGGAGTTGAATAGAATATGAAGTTAGGATTGCAAGTCCTATTATTTAGGATATTCTATTGAATCGATGCGATAAATTGGGTTTATATTTCTATTTACAAGTCTATTTATTGCAGTTTTGGATATGAATATATAGTCCTTGTTATGGATATTAAAATCTTGGAGATCTAAAGGGAAATGACTTGTATTAGTATTATGATTAAAGGAATTGGCATTTAACGCTTTTGTTTAGGGCATACGGACCGCATGTGTAACGACCCAAAATTTAACCACTTCAAAGTATAATATTTAAAGTGATTTTAATTATAAAATATAAAGGGTTTTATGATTAAACAAAATTAGATAGGATTTGGAAATAGAAATATAAATAAAAATAGTAACATTTGCTTATATCGACAAAAGTGACAAAATCCTGATTTCAGAAAAGTAAGTTTAAATCGTTAAATAAATTATTTTAATTTATTTATGAGTGTTTATATTTTTAAATGATATTATACAAATTTATTTTTAAATCTGGTTTACATAAATAAATGGTTTAAATAAAACATCAAAATATGACCGTAAAACATTTTGTTAAAAAATCAACATTTTGTCGATTTAAAGTTGTCGCAACGTTGTTGCACCTTTATTTTAATATTCATGTATATTTATATAAATGTAGTAAGTACTAATTAAGTTGCTAATTGGGTTTACTTTTATTAAAACACAATTAGGAAATTATAGAATATAATTAGAAAAAGTAAACTAATAAAAACAAAACATGTCAAATCAAAAGAAACATCATTATTACTTTATGTGTTCTTACTCCTTAAGTGATAAGAACATGAGGTAAAGATTTGAAAGGTGATGTTAAGTGTTGAAAAATAAGATTACTTTAAAAGCAAGTAAAGGATATTTTGGTCTTTTGCAAATATAATATTTTTATCCAAAAATTTTTCTATAAATACACACCCACTTTCTCACTTCCTTCCACACTTCTTCTTCTCAAAATTTCAAGCTTCTTCTTACCTTTTTTAATGGCTTCCAACCTTAACAAAGTTATGCGAAAATATTTCAAAAAATAAAACAAAGAAAAATATCAACAAAACTCCTCCTCTCCCCTTCTATTGCTCATGCCCCCCTTCACCATCAAGCCGAGCCCAAAACTCCTTGAAACTCACGGCCCAAAGCTCCAAAGACCTCCACAAGTCAATTCAAGCCACCTAGAAGACTTAAAACAAGCATTCATGAGCACCCGATTGAAGTTAGAAAAGTTATAATCACTTTAAAGTTAGTTCATTTGCAACTAAGGTGAGAACTCTTAATTTATATGTATATATTTGGTTGAGATGTTGTGATATCTTTGTTTGGATGTTTGGTTATGATATTGATTTCCATATGTTGTTTATTGTATGAAAATGTTGAAACAAGTCACGATATACACGACATTGATTCACACGGAAAACACTTTCCAAAATAAAATAAAATGTGATATGTAATCATTTATACCTTTGAAAATGTTTTAATATGCTTTAGAAATGATTCCTAAGCGTTTAAACTTGTCTCTGTAAAGTTTGGATATGAATCTCAAAATACACCTAAAATTTGACTCGTCGCGTAACGGTAGTTCGTGTTTTCGCGTCAAAAGTTCAAATGAACATACGAAGTGGAATATAGTTCGGAATTCTTCGAAGCAAGATTTTCCGAATCCTTATATCCATATCTTTCATATAAAAAAGGAAAATCAAAATTTCATCTTGTATATTTTGAAATATGGCAAAATCAATTTTCAAGAAACATCTAGTTTTTTGGCACTAAATGACCAAAGTTGGAAATTGATAAAATAATCGTTTTAAAAAAATATGAAATAAATTCTAAAAATCTTTTAAAATGTCTTAAAGGTGATTTAAGTTGGAAAGATGGATTTCTAAATGAGATAAAAGTTGTTTTGAAGAATATAGCTTTTAAAGCACTTTTTGTAACACTATTTGCAACACTTTTCAATAACTTTTTAAATAAAGGTTGAAACTTAACAATTCTTTCCCAAATCCTTAGTAAATGTTTTTAAGTAAATAATAAAGCATTTCAAAAGAAATTTGAACAATTTAACATTATTTCAAAGATGGTTAAACAAATAGTTAAGTGATTTAAAAAGGGAAAATGAGTATGCGGAAACGACTAGTACATTTGTCCCATCTTTGAGATCTAAAAGTGAAAACAAGGTGTGTAACTAAGGTTAGGGATGGAGCAACCAGTGCCCCGAACTTACCTGGCCTCAGTTTTCTCTTTTAGGCGAGGGGTGGAACATATCGAAAGGAAAACCCGGATGCTCAACTTGGATTTTATAGAAATAATCTTCTTATACTCAGTATTAAAATCCGAAGAGGGAACTTGTCCTATTCATGGAATTTAAAAGGTGATCTCACCGTTATTCCGCCCATAGCACTCGTTGAATATGGAAGTTGATTTTGAATAAAAGTAGAATGATTTCTATAATTCTATTTTCTCAAAAGATACTCTTTAAAAATGATTTGAGAAATATACAAAAAGATGTTTAAATGATTCTGTATTCACTAAAAGAATATTTTGAAAATATGTATCTCTCAAAGATATTTTGGTAAAGGAAAATGAATGAATCGAAAAACAATCACCAAATTACATCATTTTTATCGATGATTGGATTTCGAAGGAACCGGGGTCGGATTTGGGTGATTCCTATCCGAAAACTACTTCGAACCAATTTTACGTGTTCGAAGATTAAAGATGTTTGAAGACGGAGATATTGAGATGAATAATAACGAGGGACTACTTGTTGATTAATTGGGGATAAACTCCCGATTCACTATATTGTAGCAGTGGTCTCTTTATTATGAGAAAACCCTCAAAACCACAAGGGTTTCTCGCCTAGTAATGGCCGAGAAAAGTACCTTCGGTTTCGTTCAGTCCCAGAACGAACTTGTATGGATGAGTGTTTGACCTTGCATTCTAAATCACAATGAGTGGTCTTTATAAATGTATATCTGTTTGGTAGCGGAGAAGACACCTTCTCTTAGCTTAACACCCTTCTCTGAGACACATGAGCTCAGAGGTTATACGTTTGTAGAAATCAGTCATGTGAATGTGGAATGGCAATGTGGCATTCAAAGTGAAAGAAGATGTGCTATGTAAAAAGGTAATCGTTGCCTCGAGCCTCATCAACCAGAAATGACCAAAACAAGGTTAGATGCGGCAAGGCTAAGTGGGTCATTCCCAATTAGGGTATGATCACCCCCTTCTTGATATATTTCTTTCCGCTATGACGTTCGGGATGTAAATTAATGTGGATGTATGCGAAGAGGTGTAACAACCCAATGTATGCGAAGAGGTGACCAAACCCTCCTCTTTTGGCCTTGGCTCTTTGCATTCCTTGTTTTGCAACTCCAACCTCTTCATCTCCTATGTTAGCCGTACCATTTTGTCCAAACCCAAGCCTTACCATCAACAAAACAGGTATGGCCGAGCAAAAGTTGTTAGTGGTCAAGCAAAATTGATTGAAAAGCTTGGTGATGTCTTTTGTAAATCCTATTTCCATTTTTGTTCCAATAATTTTGGTATTGTATTTATATTTATATTTTGTTTTGTTTTGTTGCTGAATACAAGATTAATATCTTGGCTAGCTCTCCACTCAAATCAAAAGTCGTGCTATCGTGCTTTCTGGATTTTTGTTTGTGTGTTTGATTTGCTAGCTCCAGCGTAAAAAGGTGAGTATTCACACATGACATTTATACTTATATAATTTGTGAAGTGACAACAAGTGAATGTGTAGAAACTATTATATCATGTTATACCTGCCTGTGATATGTATTATATGATGTTAAACTCTGTTATAAACTTGTCACATCATCTGCCATGTTATATTCTGTTATATTGTTTATTTTATACTGTTTCTCACACTGCAAGTTCCCTATAGAATAGAATCACTATGGGTTGAAATGATACATAACCGAATGGACTTTAGAATAGGGAAAAATCATTATGGGCTGAAATGATAGGTCTGAGCAATTTATATTTATTTCTATTAACTTGGGATTGCGGGTTTGAAATGATAGAACCCAGATTTTTCTTTGTAAATTACGGATTGAAATGATATATTATCCATTTCACTTGACTTAGGCTAGAATATATTATACAGACCCGTGGTTATTTTATATATTTTTCTGGAAAAAATTTAAGTATTTTAAAATGTAAAAAAATATATGATAATTTGATTTAAAATTGAATTTAAATGATTTAATAAAGTGATAATGATTTTTCTATGTATTAAAATGTTAAATAAATGAATGGAAAATTTTTGATTTGAAACATAACTTAATTTGGAAATTTGTGATTTGATTTTTAAATGGAAGTTTAAGTTAATTAAATAAAAATGGAAATTAAGTTTTATTTATGAAATGGAAATTTAAATCTAAGTGTTAAGGTAATTTTTTAAAAATGAAAAGAATAAGAAAATTGTACACTTGAATTTAATAAGTGAAATTTTTGGAAAATTTGATTTTATTGTAAAAAATTTCTTTATAAAAATCATAAGTTAAAGGGTATTTAAATAAACATTTTTGAAGTGGAAAAATATGATTTTTATAAGTTAAAATGGTTAAAATTGGAGTTTAATTGTTTCTGGAATTTTGGTATAAATCTGGAAATTCTTTTAGTAGCACTTCAGAAATGCTATCGTTTCTGGAATTAACTTAAAATCGAAGTAAATGATACTGCAGCACTTTGTAAGTGCTGTGGTAAATGCAAATGAACTAAGGGCTAATATGAACAAAGGGCTACTGCAGCACTTGGTAAGTGCCGTGGTTGCTGAATTAAAACTAAAACCTGAAACTAATAAAAGAGCTACAGTAGCACTTGATAAGTGCTGTAGTTTGCTGAATTGAGATTTTTCAATTGAACCTGAACCACTAAAGCAGTTTATAAATGCTGTCTTTTCTGAATTTAACTTGTTTTCAAATGAAACTGAACTACTACAGCAGTTTATAAATGCTGTCTTTGCTGAATTGAATTGTTTTCAAATGTAACTTACCGCAGCATTTTCTAAGTGCCGCGAAAACTGAAATTTTAATGTTTTAAAGTATTTAAGTAAATAAATGAACTCAGAAAAGGCTAAATTTTTTGGAAATTGAATATTTGATTTGTAAGTATAATGACTTTACTTTTCAATGGTTTAAATGAAGTATTTGATTTGAAATATAAACTATTTTGAAATTTATAACCACGGGTTATAATAACGATTGGTTGTTAAAGAGACCAGGATCGGATATGGACATACTCTCTGTCGATACCGAAAACCACTTTGACAACTGTGTACGCGGTGGAGTTTCCAGAATGAAGTAGGATGGTGGCGACGATCCTAAAGGTATATTTACGTGGACCCGACTCCCGTGAGTTGGCATAAGGTGGCTAAAACAGGAGCGATTGATGGGCCAATGAGGTAGCACCTCTAATCGGACACACTTCTTCGATACCATTCTATTACTTTTGTGATTGATTGGGTGCACCCCTTGATTTTTGGGAGTGTAGCTCGAGGTGGGCGGTAGTGGCTGTTATGCATTTCCACCAGCCCGGATGCGTAATTGGTATATCTACCCTGGCATTGCCTAGTTGTGCCGTGTCACCTACCATATCGAGCTTTACTACAAGTTTGGATTTCTCCCGTAGCCTGTGGAGTATTGAGGGTAGCCCCCGATCTAGGAGTATGCTAATACTGGATAGACTACTGGGACTATTACGTGTTAAGGGGAATATTGGGTCACTCCTTAATGCTATTTTAAAGTATGTTTATTTTATATTAGACATTATTATAATAGCGAATATTACTACATAGTAGATAGTTTAACGGATCCTTAAAGAATGGGCGATCCCAAGCATTCTTTAAGTTACTTGTACCTTTTATTACAGTTCACTTGAGTTGGTTTACATTGTATAAGTATGTATGTCCTGACTCGAGTGTTTGTGTTTTATTTATGCTCACGTCAACCTGAGTATCAGCTTTGGATCTCACCTTCTGGAGCTAGGACTGCTGGAGATCATCTTTTATTTAGTTGCTATCTATTTCCACTCAGTATTTCTATGTCAGCTTTGTATTAGAGACATATGTATTTGGATTTTCTTCTATGCTTATGTATTCAGACTTCTGTTGTATCTGTTTTTCAGACTATGTATTTTGAATCTGTTTTGAGACTTTGTATTGTAGTGGCTTCATGAACCACTATTTATTTTATTTTCCGCTGCGAGTTATTATAATATTCTATGTCTGTGATTGGTTATATTTGCTCCAAATTTTATTACAATATGTTATTTTGCATTATTCAAGTCTGACATGTGTGGATTATTGTCGATTTGAATGGTCCAAAATAGTGGGTCGTTACAAGAGAGCTCTCGGGTAAAGGTCGGTAACGATCGGGGGATGACATATTAGGTACTACCTAGTTAAAAAGGTAGGCCGATCTTATGTTGGTAGAGGGCAGATGTTCTGTGCCTCGGGACATCCATCTAGAGGTGTACCCATCGGAATGTAATCCCTTCACCTGGTCATTTGTATGGAAATCCATTCTCTAATAAGAACCTTCGGACTTGATTGTAAACCTATTATGCTGGAATTTAATCAATGTAACAATTTCAGCTAAGATTAATAAGTTTATTTGCAAATGTTTTCAAAGAAAGTCATTAAAAAATAATATCCCCAAATTTTACGTAATGAAAGGTTTTGGTTATTATAAGGTAAAAACCTATTCCGTGTTTATGTGCGGCGTGGTCTTATGAGATACCTTTTTGTTTTCAAAACATCGTACTTTGGGTTCCCACACCAGTCCCATGACTGACCCGGAGTTTGTTTTTCCTTTTAAACTCTGGGTGTCCTATTTTTCGGGCAGCCGTGTAGTCAAGATACCTTAGGAGCATTTTGGAGCATGTTGGGGAGCATTTTGGAGAAGTCTTTTGGAGCTATGAAGCTGAAGTACCTTATGTAGATATCTACCCATTTTCCGCTGTGTTATGTAGTATGTATTTCCCAGCATATGTACGGATAGACAGTTATAACTATCCCGCTGGATTTGTATTCGACTCTGATCATTTATGTATAATTAAAATGTTGAATGCGATGTGAGATTCTATTATTGTGTTATCTTCTATCTTTATATTCTTTTACACCCCTGATAATCTGCCTCCCCGACACTTGGATTTACGCACACGAATATGTATTAGTGTCGATTTCTGAGGGTTGAGGAGACGGGTCATCACACGTGGTATCAGAGCTTAAGGTTAAGCAAGAACCTTGGCTTTGTTGGGGTATGACTCATTAGAGATATGGTTAGTAATGCCCTAGAATGAGTTTAGTCTGAGAGAGCGCATAATTGAAACCTTTAACTTAAAAAAGTATATTCATACTATATAGCATTCCCTAAGATATCTCGTCTATATATCCTAAAGATCGTTTTCTTACTATATACAGATAGTGGAAAATGAGTGGAAGAAAAGGACGAGGAAGGGGAGGAAGTAATACCATAAATGGTCAAACTCCCGCAACTACAGTAGTCGAAGAAGTAGTAGTTCCGATACAGCCCCAAATTAACTTTGCAACTTTATGCAAAAACTATACCAACCTTAGTGGTAAACCTTTCAAAGGAACAGTAACCATCATTGAAGTACAAGCTTGGATCCGCTCGTGTGAAAGAATTTTCAAAGGACTGAATATTGGAGATGAGCAGAAGAGGTTCTTAGCTTCTTGGCAACTACAAGATGGAGCTCTAGTTTGGTGAGAATCTATTACTCAGAATGAATTAGAAGAAGATTTTTCATGGGAACGATTCAAGAAAGTTCTGGAGGAGCAGTATATGCCGGAAGCCGGAAAATCCCGTCTTTACCGAAATTTTATGGATTTTAAACAGGAGGAGGAGATGTTGTTTGAGGAGTATGCTAACAAGTTTAACGAATTATCTTGTTTTGGGCCTGGATTGATAGATACGCCCCTAAAAAAGAATGAAAAGTTTATTTCTGGAATGAAGAAGCAATACAATGTCAGAATAACTGGGCATGTGAAAGAACCATTTGTAGACTTAATAGACATGGGATACAGATATGAAGCTTTGGATAAGATAGATCCACCCGTAGTACAAGAAAGCAACAACAATAACTGAAAAAAGAGGAAGTTCAATGGCAAGAAGCCATGGCAGGGAATACTCAAAGAAGGATCTCAAGAGAACCGTTTTAAAGACATCACTTGTAACAATTGTAAGAAGAAAGGCCATATTGCGAAGAACTGTTGGGGTCCCAAAACTCAGAGTATTGCCTCTCCCGTGGTTCAGAATTATTTCTACTATAATTGTCATAAACCAGGGCACCTGATAAAGGATTTTCCCTTTATGAAGAAAGGAGAACAAGCCAAAGTTTACGCTATCAGGGATGAGCCTTCAACCTCCAAAGATGTGAAGGGCAAAGGATTGTTGGAAGGTAATATTTTTATCAAAGATCTTTTAGTTAGAGTATTATTTGATACAGGAGCTTCTCATAGTTTTATTTCTAAAACAACTGTAGAAGAATTGGAACTTAAACCTAAAATTGTTAACGACCCTATCTGCGTAACGAATCCTATAGGAGGTTCCACTAATCTTTGTATGCACTGTGAAAAAGTCCCAATTTCCTATCCTCCCCATCACTTTCCTTTTGATCTTTTTATCTTAGATTTTACTGGATTTGAAATTTTACTCGGTATGGATTGGTTGGCTAAGTACAGAGCTATGCTCGATTGCGAAAATAGAACGATACCTTTATGGACCGTCTTTGGGAAAATCATAGAAATATCTTGTAAAGGTCCTAGTCCAAGAAGGGATAGTTTTCTTTATGCTTTAGATACATCCCAGACAGGATTAGAAACAATACCCGTTGTTAAAGAATTTGCAGATGTCTTTGAGGAAGTAAAAAGTTTGCCCCCACATCAAGAAATCGAATTCCGTATCGATTTAGTTCCTGGTGCGATGCCAATTAAACAATAAGATAGAAGGATGGCTCCAAAAGAAAGGGATGAGTTGAATAACCAAACCCAAGAGCTATTAAAGAAAGGATTGATAAGACCTAGCCATTCAACTTGGGGCTCAGCGGTAGTTTTTGTTGCTAAGTCAGATGGATCTTTGAGATCGTGTGTAGACTATCGAGATCTAAATAAGCAAACAATTAAGAACAAGTATCCTTTACCCCGAATAGGTGACTTGTTTGACCAATTACATGGAGCTCGAGTTTTTTCTAAAATGGACCTAGCTACAGGATTCCATCAGTTAAGGATCGTAGAAGATTGCATCCATCTAACTGCATTCAAAGGTCTGAATACTTTCTATGAGTGGTTGGTTATGCCTTTTGGTCTGACTAATGCACCCGCTTATTTTATTGACCTTAAGAATAGAGTGTTTAGAGATGTGCTAAACAAATTCATGTTAGTCTTTATCGATGATATCCTTATCTATTCAAAGACAAAAGAAGAACACGCAAGGCATCTAGAAGCTGTGTTGGAGATATTGAGAAATAATGTGCTTAAAGCCAAATTCTCAAAGTGCCATTTTTGGGAGAAGGAGGTAAGATTCCTTGGACATATAATATCAAGGGATGGAATTTCAGTAGATCCAGGGAAAGTTGTAGCTATTCAAGATTGGAAGCAGCCACAAACTCCTAAAGAGATTCGTAGCTTCTTACGTTTGGCAGGATATTATAGAAGATTCGTTCAAGACTTCTCTAAGATTTCCTATCACCTAACGAAGTTGACAATGAAGGATGCTAAATTTATCAGGACTCCAAAATGTGAAGAAGCATTCCAAGAACTAAAGAAGAGATTGACAACCGCTCCAGTTTTAGCAATTATAAATGGAAATAGTGGATTGACTGTTTATACAGATGCTTGTGGAGAAGGAGTTGGTGCAGTTTTAATGCAAGATGGGAAGGTGATTGCTTACGCAAGTAGACAGCTGAAGACGCATGAGAAGAATTATGCAACACACGACTTAGAATTATTAGCCGTTGTGTTCGCTCAAAAGATATGGAGACATTATTTGTTGGGTAAGAATTTTTCATAGTTTATTTCGATAAAACTTTGAATTGACCTTAGTAAATAATATCCCATCTTTTAGGTGAAAAATTCGAACTCTTCACGGACCACAAATCTTTGAAGTATCTTTTCACCCAGAAGGATTTGAACATGAGACAACAACGCTGGCTAGAATTTCTAGAGTTTCTCGCATCTTACAATATAGATATTCTATATACACCCGAAAAAGCCAATGTAGTAGCAGATGCATTGAGTAGGAAGTTAGCTACTATTTCTTATTTGGTAGTAACTCCAACTCTTCAGGAGAAAATAACTAGCAAGCAAAAAGAAGATCGATTCCTAATAGAGATTATTGAAGATATACATAGAGGAAGGAGTTCAAGCTTTAAAATAGATAACCATGGAGTATTGCAGTTAAATGGAAGAATTTGTGTTCCAGATGTTGGAAATCTTAAGCAAAAAGTATTAGCTGAATGTCATACAGCCAAACTTAGCATTCATCCAGGGATTCATAAGATGTATAGGGACATGAAGCGTACATTTTGGCGGAGAAGCATAAAGAGGGACATATCTATCTATGTCAGCCATTGTGAAAATTGCCAAAGAATCAAAAGTGACCAACAAAAGACGGCAGGATTACTTCAACCTTTGGAGATTCCAGCTTGGAAGTGGGATCAAATATCCATGGATTTCATTGATGGCTTACCCCGAACAAGGAAAGGAAATGAAGGCATTTGGGTTATCATAGACCGATTAAACAAAAGTGCACACTTTATTCCAGTTAAGCCAACAAGAACTGCAGCAAGCCTTGTGGAGACATATATGAAGGAGATTGTCCGATTGCATGGAGTTCCGAGCAGTATAGTAAGCGATCGTGATCCAATCTTCACTAGTCAGTTTTGCAGACAGCTTTGGGAACGAAGCTGAGTATAAGCACTGTATATCACCCCCAAACTGATGGACAGACGGAAAGAGTCAACCATGTTTTGGAAGATCTTTTGAGAGCATGTATTCTAGACTTTAGAGGCTCGTGGGAGAATCATTTACATTTAGTAGAGTTCTCCTACAATAATAGCTATCAAGCTAGTATCGGCATGGCACCATATGAAGCTTTGTATGGTCGTCCTTGTAAATCGCCAGCATGTTGGATAGAAACCGGAGATCGGTTAGTGCTTGGCCCAGATATGATACAAGAAGCTTCAAAGGAAGTTGATATGATTAGAAAGAAGCTAAAAGAAGCCCAAGTAGATAGATGAGTTATGCAGACCGAAGGCGTAGAAATCTGGAATTCTCAGTTGGAGATTCAATCTTTTTGAAAGTCTCTCCAATGAGAGGAGTAGTAAGATTTGGAAGAGCTAGAAAGTTAGCACCTCGATATATTGGACCTTTTCCCATTCTCGAACGAATCGTGCCACTAGCTTATCGAATACAATTGCCTGAAAGATTGTCTGGTGTACACAATGTTTTTCACGTATCACATTTACGGAAGCATGTATATGACCCAGAACAAATCATAGAAAAGGCCGCTCAGGATGACTTGGAAATAGAACCAAACTTAGAGGTTATTAGAAGGCCCATTCGAATCGTGGATCAAGATAAGAAACGATTAAGAAGGAAGGTTGTAAGGTTGGTCAAGGTTCAATGGAGCGGGGATGTTGATGATTGCACATGGGAAACAGAAGATAGAATGAGAAAAGCATATCCCGAGTTTAGGATCAATGTATAGACTTTATCTATTATTTGAGTGTACTCACCGCCTATGGTGTAATAACTTATTGTATATATTCCATCTTATTGAATATATATTTCCTTTTGAGCTATTTTCTTCTTATCTAATTTCGAGGACGAAATTCTTTTAAGTAGGTTAGACTGTAACGACCCAAAATTTAACAACTTCAAAGTATAATATTTAAAGTGATTTTAATTATAAAATATAAAGGGTTTTATGATTCAAACAATATTAGATAGGATTTGGAAATAGAAATATACATAAAAATAGTAACATTTGCTTATATCGACAAAAGTGACAAAATCCTGATTTCAGAAAAGTAAGTTTAAATGGTTTAATAAATTATTTTAATTTATTTATGAGTGTTTATATTTTTAAATGATATTATACAAAATTATTTTTAAATTTGGTTTACATAAATAAATGGTTTAAATAAAACGTCAAAATATGACCGTAAAACATTTTGTCAAAAAATCAACGTTTTGTCGATTTAAAGTTGTCGCAATGTTGTTGCACCTTTATTTTAATATTCATGTACATTTATATAAATGTAGTAAGTATTAATTAAGTTGCTAATTAGGTTTACTTTTATTAAAACACAATTAGGAAATTCTAGAATATAATTAGAAAAAGTAAACTAATAAAAACAAAACATGACAAATCAAAAGAAACATCATTATTACTTTATGTTTTCTTAATCCTTAAGTGACAAGGACATAAAGTAAAGATTTGAAAGGTGATGTTAAGTATTGAAAAATAAGGTTACTTTAAAAGTAAGTAAAGGGTATTTTGGTTTTTTGCAAATATAATATTTTTATCCAAAATCTTTTCTATAAATACACACCCACTTTCTCACTTCCTTCCACACTTCTTCTTCTCAAAATTTCAAACTTCATCTTACTTCTTTTAATGGCTTCCAACCTTAACAAAGTTATGCCAAAATATTTCAAAAAATAAAACAAAGAAAAATATCAATAAAACTCCGTCCGAACCACTTCAAAACTCCTCCTCTCCCTTTATATTGCTCACGCCCTCCTTCACCATCAAGCCGAGCCCAAACCTCCTTGAAACTCACAGCCCAAAGCTCCAAAGACCTCCATAAGTCAAGTCAAGCCACCTAGAAGCCTTAAAACAAGCATTCGTGAGCACCCGATTGAAGTTAGGAAAGTTATAATCACTTTAAAGTTAGTTCATTTGCAACTAAGGTGAGAACTCAAAATTTATATGTATATATTTGGTTGTGATGTTGTGATATGTTTGTTTGGATGTTTGGTTATGATATTGATTTTCATATGTTGTTTATTGTATGAAAATATTGAAATAAGTCACGATATACACGACATTGATTCACACGGAAAACACTTTCCAAAATAAAATGAAATGTGATATGGAATCATTTATACCTTTGAAAATGTTTTAATATGCTTTAGAAATGATTCCTAAGTGTTTAAACTTGTCTCGGTAAAGTTTGGATATGAATCTCAAAATACGCCTAAAATTTGACGCGTCGCGTAACGGTAGTTCGTGTTTACGCGTCAAAAGTTCAAATGAACATATGAAGTGGAATATAGTTCAGAATTCTTCAAAGAAAGAATTTTCCGAATTCTTATATCCATATCTTTCATATAAAAAAGGAAAATCAAGATTTCATCTTGTATATTTTGAAATATGGCAAAATAAATTTTCAAGAAAAATCTAGTTTTTTGGCACTAAATGACTAAAGTTGGAAATTGATAAAATAATCGTTTTAAACAAATATGAAATAAATTCTAAAAATCTTTTAAAATGTCTTAAAGGTGATTTAAGTTGGAAAGATGGATTTCTAAATGAGATAAAAGTTGGTTTGAAGAATAGAGCTTTTAAAGCACTTTTTGTAATACTATTTGCAACACTTTTCGCAACCCTTTTCAATAACTTTTTAAATAAAGGTTGAAACTTAAAAATTCTTTCCCAAATCCTTAGTAAATGTTTTTAAGTAAATAATAAATCATTTCAAAAGAAATTTGAACAATTTAACATTATTTCGAAGATGGTTAAACAAATAGTTAAGTGATTTAAAAAGGAAAAATGAGTATGCGGAAACGACTAGTACATTTGTCCCGCTTGTGAGATCTAAAAGTGAAAACAAGGTGTGTAACTAGGTTAGGGATGGAGCAATCAGTTCCCTGAACTTACCTGGCCTCAGTTTTCTCTTTTAGGCGAGGCGTGGAACATATCGAAAGGAAAACTCGGATGCTCAACTTGGATTTTATAGAAATAATCTTCTTATACTCAGTATTAAAATCCGAAGAGGGAACTTGTCCTATTCGTGGAATTTAAAAGGTGATCTCACCGTTATTCCGCCCACAACACTCGTTGAATACGGAAGTTGATTTTGAATAAAAGTAGAATGATTTCTATAATCCTATTTTATCGAAAGATACTCTTTAAAAATGATTTGAGAGATATACAAAAAGAGGTTTAAATGATTCCGTATTCACTAAAAGAATATTTTGAAAATATGTATCTCTCGAAGATATTTTGGTAAAGGAAAATGAATGAATCAAAAAACAATCACTAAAGTACATCATTTTTATCAATGATTGGATTTCGAAGGAACCGGGGTCGGATTTGGGTGATTCCTATCCGAAAACTACTTCGAACCAATTTTACGTGTTCGAAGATTAAAGATGTTTGAAGACGGAGATATTGAGATGAATAATAACGAGGGACTACTTGTTGATTAATTGGGGATAAACTCTCGATTCACTATATTGTAGTAGTGGTCTCTTTGTTATGAAAAAAACCTCGAAACCACAAGGGCTTCTCGCCTAGTAATGGCCGAGAAAAGTACCTTCGGTTTCATTCAGTCCCAGAACGAACTTGTATGGATGAGTGTTTGACCTTGCATTCTAAATCACAATGAGTGGTCTCTATAAATGTATATCTGTTTGGTGGCGGAGAAGACACCTTCTCTTAGCTTAACACCCTTCTCTGAGACACATGAGCTCAGAGGTTATACGTTTGTAGAAATCAGTCATGTGAATGTGGAATGGCAATGTGGCATTCAAAGTGAAAGAAGATGTGCTATGTAAAAAGGTAATCGTTGCCTCGAGCCTCATCAACCAGAAACAACCGAAACAGGGTTAGATGCGGGAAGGCTAAGTTGGTCATTCCCAATTAGGATATGATCATCCCCTTCTAGATATATTTCTTTCCGCTATGACGTTTGGGATGTAAATTAATGTGGATGTATGCGAAGAGAGCTCTCGGATAAATGTCGGTAACGACCGGAGGATGACATATTCGGTACTACCTAGTTAAAGAGGTAGACCGGTCTTGTGTTGGTAGTGGGCATATGTTCTGTGCCTCGGGACATCCATCTAGAGGTGTACCCATCAGAAGGTAATCCCTTCACCTGGTTACTTGTATGGAAATCCATTCTCCAATAAGAACCTTCGGACTTGATTGTAAACCTATTATGCTGGAATTTAATCAATGTAACAATTTCGGCTAAAATTAATAAATTTATTTGCAAATGTTTTCAAAGAAAGTCATTAAAAAATAATATCCCCAAATTTTACGTAATGAAAGGTTTTGGTTATCATAAGGTAAAAATCCATTCCGTGTTTATGTGCGGCGTGGTCTTATGAGATACCTTTTTGTTTTCAAAACATCGTACTTTGAGTTCTCACACCAGTCCCATGACTGACCCGGAGTTTGTTTTTCCTTTTAAACTCTGGGTGCCCTATTTTTCGTGCAGCTGTGTAGTCAGGATACCTTAGGAGCATTTTGGAGCATGTTGGGGAGCATTTTGGAGAAGTCTTTTGGAGCTATGAAGCTGAAGTACCTTATGTAGATATCTACCCATTTTTCGTTGTGTTATGTAGTATGTATTTCCCAGCATATGTACGGATAGACGGTTATAACTATCCCGCTGGATTTTTATTTGACTCTGATCATTTATGTATAATTAAAATGTTGAATGCGATGTGAGATTCTATTATTGTGTTATCTTCTATCTTTATTTTCTTTTAAACCCCTAATAATCTGCCTCCCCAACACTTGGATTTACGGCACGTTAATACTGTGTATGTATTAGTGTCGATTTCTGAGGGTCGAGGAGACGGGTCATCACAGCATGCTTATAAGTTATTAGATGTAGATACATATATTTATTTCTATTAGCGTAATAAACGTATAATTATAGCGTATAATTGTGTAGTTAGTTAGGTAATAATTACCATTGATTTCCCCTTTGGAAGGTAATCAATATTTAAAGCGTAATAAGGAAGATTCCTTGTAAGACCTTAATTTTGAAACGATGAGATGAGTATTATATATGGAGAGTGTTTAAATTATGGCTAAGTCACAGGGATGCGAGGTCAGTAGAGTTGCACGACAAAAGTCTGCTCTTCACTTTAAGGCTACCAACAGTTGTGTACACTTCCTATTGATGTGAGACGTCCCCTATAATTAATATTTGTGATGACGCGAGATTAGTCCAAAACTCTGTAAGGTAAATCCGCTCTGCTAATCTGACTACCAGTTACTACGAATAGTCGAACTAATATTAGACGTCATTATGAGTATAGACCATAATACGAAGGGCCTGCTTCAGGGTCTTGAGGTATAAAGTGGTTGTTTGAGGGCCAGCCTCTTTTTCCCAAATGACGTATTAAATGGCCAAGGGGCTAGTTATTAGGGAAAATAAGTGGTATCTCGATAGGGGTCTGCTTCAGGATAAGGTATTAAGTGACAGATTTAGGGTGCACATTTTCATAAAGAGGTATTAAGTGGCTGAAGAGATTCCATTTGATTTCAGCTAGATAGTCATCTTTGAGGGTCCGCCTTAGGAATAGGTATTAAATGATGGGTTCTGCCTCAATTAAGGTCTTAAATAGCTAGAGTCCACATATTTTCCAATAAAAGGTATTAAGTGGCTTGAATACTATATCTCGCATTGTTAGATATTTATGATGTGAGATTTGGGTTATAGGATTTAGAAACCTGCTTCGAGAATGGAAGGTGTTAGGTGGCTGATTGTGGACTTTTCTTATAAGAAGTATTAAATGGTTTTATGTACATTAGACATATTCTTATTTTGAAATATACTGCCCAAGTACTGAAATGTTAAGACTTGAGATTTTTATTTACTAGATATTTGTTGTTCTGACTCCCTCCTCATTACAACACAGGTTAAGGATGAAGTGATGACAATGATGATGCTTGAAGATGGAGTGGCTTATATTTGTGGTAGTTATTATTATCTTTTATGATATTTTATGTTTTACCCATGTATTTTGGATAAATGACGCAACAGATTTTACTTGATAGATTGATGAGGTTTTGTATTATGACATTTCAAATAGTTTTGAAATAAATGGTTACAATTTGCTATTATATTCTGTTCCATACGCTTTGAGTTCTGAAAGATAGTTATTGCTCTATACTATTACTTATTTTTCCAACCAACAGCCAACCTTAAAATGTGTCTAAGTTTCGATGGGCCTTTTCTAGGTCGAAATTTAAGCCTGTTTCGTGGTGGGTTATTACAATCTATTTAATAATTCCTTAGCTATTCCGCCTCTTTACATGAATTTACTAATGCGCTTAATTTTGACAACATAGTCGAGTCAAAAGCACAAGTATGCTTCTAGAAACACCAAGATACAACAGCTCCTCCTAATGTAAATATCCAACCAGTCGTAGATTTAGATTTAGATTCTACATTGTTTCAAGTAGCGTCACTATATCCTTCTAACACAACAGGATCTCCTTTATAAGAAAAACCATAGTCGATCATACCTATCAAATGAGCTAGAACCCTTGAAATTGCTTTCCAATGTTTCATACCTGGTTTACTCATAAGTCGACATGATATGCTAATAGTGTGTGCTATGTCAGGTCTTGTGCAATGCATAGCATATATAAGACTCCCAATAAAACAGGAATATTCTAGTTAAGAAATAGTATGCATAATATTCTTCTCTAATTTAATACTAGTATCTAAAGGAGTCGGAGCTGGTTTGTCATTATAATGACTATATATATTGAGAAATTTCTCAATATAATGAGATTGTGTTAACACAAACTCCATTGATTTTCTTAGAACGTAATTCCTAATATAAAATCAGCTTCTCCAAAATCTTTTATATCAAA
Organism: Allium fistulosum; assembly: GCA_030737815.1. Taxonomy (NCBI): domain Eukaryota; kingdom Viridiplantae; phylum Streptophyta; class Magnoliopsida; order Asparagales; family Amaryllidaceae; genus Allium; species Allium fistulosum. Next base: position 1,044,301,316 of record CM060907.1, on the reverse strand, counting down.
TTTCAAGGGCAGAAACTTCTTTGTTTCGTTTACACAAGATATATCAGACCCAAAAATTAACATATCATCAATGTATAAACATAATGTAACATAACCGTTTTTATCCAATTTGCAATATATACATTTATCTGCATCGTTGACTTTAAGTCCATATGATAATGCCACTTCATCGAACTTCTCATGCCATTGCATGGGAGCTTGCTTTAGACCATAAGGAGATTTGACTAATTTGCAAACTTTTCTTTCTTAGCTTGGCAATATGAAACCTTTGGCTTGTTCCATGTATATCTCTTCTTCTAAATTACCATTTAGAAATGTTGTCTTTACATCCATTTGATGTGTAACTTAATTATGTATGGATGCTAGCGCTATCAAACAACGTATAAAAGTAATGCGAGCAACATGAGCATATGTATCAAAATAATCTACTCCTTATCTTTGTTTATAAACCTTTGCAACTAATCTGGCTTTAAATTTTTCAATGAATCTATCTGTATTCAGCTTCCTCTTGAATACCCATTTACATCCTATTGGCTTAACACCAGGAGGTAAATTCTTCAAGACCCATGTTTGGTTTGACAAAATTGAATTCATTTCATCATTTATTGCCACTTTCCAGAATTTTCATCTCTGGAACTCATAGCATTAGAATAGTTTGTAGGATCATCATCAACATTTATTACATATTTAGTGATATTATGGATTTCAACCTTAGTGCCTTCGATAAGATATGTAATAAAGCGAGGCCAATATTCTTTTCTAGTCTTGCTCTTTTACTTCTTCTCCGTTCAGTATCTTCTTTAGTACTGAGATTTCCTCGTTGTTTTTGTTAGAGATATAATCATCGTTAATATCATTATTAGTCTCATCATATTCTCGACCAAGTGATGTTAATGGTTTATCACTATTTTTGTCTTATGATATAAACTTATTCTCAAAAAATTCTACATCTACAGTTCTATAACTTCTATGGTATCTAAAATGATGAATCTATAAGTACTACTATTTTAAGAATATCATATAAATGTACATTTATAAGCTTTGTTTTCTAACTTGGGTCTTTTAGGATCAGGTTTTCTGGCATAAGCCAAACAACCCCAGTTAAGTTTTGATAAGTTTGGTTTAAACCATAATTCATAAGGTGAAACATCCTTTTGTTTCAAATGAACTCTATTTAGAATGTAACGGGCTGATGGCATAGCATCACCAATAATGAATTTGGTAGTTTAGAAATAATAAGCATTGCATTGACCAATTCTACCAATGTTTTATTTTTTCGTTTTGCAACACCATTTTGTTGTGGAATATAAGGAGCCATACATTGGTAAATCAAACCATTTTGTTTGCAAAATAAAGTGAATTCATTCAAAAAATATTCAATGCCTTGGTCCAAATGTAACACTTTCAATTTTAATTTCAAATTTGGTTTCCACTTCTACCTTATAAATTTTGAATTACCAAATACCTCGTCTTTGGTTTTCATTAGATATACATAAGCATATCTAGAGCAATCGTCAATAAATGTGACATAATATTTATTTCCTCCGTATGTTGTATGACTTTTTAAATCACCAACATCGCTATATAATTAGTCAAGCAAACTAGTATTCCTTTCAATATATTTGAACGATTTGCGATGAATCTTTGCCTAAACAAATATCTTATCAACATATTCAAAATTACAATCAGAATTCAATCCTAACTTATGCATAGATTTAAGGGAATTATAGTTAACATGTCCTAATCTAGCATGCCATAAATTAAAGGAGTCAACAATATAAATAGAAATATCTTTTATTATACTCGACTTAATCATGCCATTACATGAGTATCCTTGACCCACAAAATTGCCATTCTTTGACAAAACAAGCTCATCAGACTCATACACCATCTCGAATCTTGTCTTATTAAGGACGTATCCAGATACAAGATTCTTACAAATATCGGGCACATAAAATACATTGATCAAAGTAAGAACTTTTCCCGAGGTGAATGAAATTTCAATAGTGCATTTTCCAATGACTTTGATACAATCCATATTTACCACGACAACTTCATTTTCTTCTCTGTTTGTTTCATCGTAGGTCTTAAAAAGACTATGATCCTTGCATATATGTATTGTTGCTCCAGTGTAGAGTCACTAATCATTTTCTATGCCATTAACGGAGTTTGCCTCTTGCACTACAGCTGCAAGCTTTTCTTCGGCCATATTCATTTTTTGTTTCTTTCGTTGACCACAATCACGAGCATAGTGACCAGGCTTATTACAAAAGAACAAGCACCCTTCATTTTGTCATTCTTTGCTTTTCTTTCTTATTTTCGTCCTTTGGCTTTGATTGCTGGATTTCTTCAACATTGTTGGTCTTGGAATTAAATTCAGTTTGTTGACTATCGATTTGTTCATGTTTATGTGAGTCTTCTTCAATGAAAAAATGACGTTGTAAAGCTTCTAAACCATAGTCCACTTTGGCATTTTTTAGTTTTTCTTGTAAACAATCCAAGAGGAGGGAGGTCGGGATATAATAACCCAACTATGAATGATTCAGGAAGCTCTATATTGACATCTTTAAGATGACCAATAATAAGTAAAATCTCATTTACTTGTTCGATGATCATTATATTATCAATCATCTTAAATTCCATAAAATTGCTAATAAAAAATTTCTTGTTACTTACCTCGGGAATGTGGTATTTGTTCTCCAATGCAGTCCATAGCGCCTTCGTAGTTTCCAAGCTTCAATGTGCATTATAGATGAATGTAGACAGTGCATTCAATATGTGTCCTCTATACGTAAAGTCATGTTCCTATCATTTATGTCATTTAGCTTTTAATTCAATGGTATTTACTAGAGTTTCATTCGGTAATTCTTCCTAGCCATCTTTTAGTATGTAGAAAATTTTCATAATGATGAGAAAGAACTTCATTGTCTCTTGCCAACGAGTAAATGTTTATCCATCAAAACGTTCTAGTCTTGTTAAATGTTAATTCATGACTTGAAGTGCATTGTATTTGCTTGAACCCTCCATTTGCTATTGTTATTTTCTGAAATTTTTTGGAATATATTATGGATACCGTTGTCGTACTTTTGACTTTGAAGATCTGTTGTCGATTCTTTCAGAAATAGTCTACCCTATTAAATACAAAAAGACTATTGAACTATTCCATTAGGATTCAATAAAGGGTTCTAACGACATTAATTGATTCAAAGTTTTGTACCACTTTGATCAAGCCAAGAACATAGTAGAAAAAATGTTTCTGATAATTGTCAAGAGTGGAGAAAGAAGAAAATGATTTAATCACAAAATCTATAATTAAATGCAGGCTCTAATACTGTTTATATAGATGATGTTTGGGTGCGAAAAGGGATCACTTCTCTTTAGAGAAACTGTTAGAAATGTCACTGAACAAAGAGTAGCATCCATTAGAAAGATTTGCAACTCTTCAAATGGACATGGCTGTTCACGGCCATTATTTACTGTACAATCAGTAGTACCACCAGTCGACCGGTGGCACATACTGATGCACAGTAAACATTTGAAAATATACAACAAGCAATTCCCTACATCATCCCTGCGTGACGTTATTTTCCTCAATGGGTTTTCAGATGGAGAATTTCAATGTGATGCAGGAAGGCATAGTGATTCTCTATGCCTTCCCTAAGCGTTTTTGGTGTTTATTTATATTTTTTCCTCGTTGTTGTTATTATTCATCAACTAAATTTGAATATATGCATGCACGTTCGATGGACGTGTCAATATAAAAATTTGTAAATAGTTGGAAATGAGTTTTAAATGTTTTTGCCTTATTTTTTAATTGCTACATAGTTGATTCAATTCAGTATGTATTAGTACATTGTTTGTAATAGGCAGCTTGCTCCAATACAATGCATATGCATGTTCGCCCGTGCGCACTCACACACACACAGATACACACATACACACAATAAAAAATCAATTCATATAACAAAAGAGGATTAGATAGTTGCTACATTTATAATGTACCATTTTACTTTCTATATTGCAGGCATATCAGTTAAAATGACCTATGTTGTTATAGTTTTTATATATAATAAAAGTGGCATTTTATTCAAGCAAAGCACTCATTTTGATATCTCAGGGTCCAAACCCTTGGCCTTTAGAGCCTCTATTTAGAGCCTTATCCCACTTGCCAGTAAAGCTAGTGGTCCTAACCTACATTGTTATAGTTATAGTTAGCTCCAACTATAATATACTTTGAAACCTAGTGCTTTGAGTATGAACAGAGAATCGTATTTTCTTTATTTAATAGTTTTTATTATTTATAGATTCCCTAAAGTTTAGCAGCTAAATATTGGGGTGTTTACCTTTTGGATATTTTCAGGACAAACTACCGACAACGATGGAGAGTAAGGATTAAGTAAACCTAGAGCGGTATTATATTGTCATATCTTGGGCATAAATAAGCTGTCCAGTAAGCATGAAGTTGTATATTATATTATTTAAAATAGTTTGTTTACCTAATTGTTACAAAATATAAAAAATCATTTTAAAAAAGAATACGATGAATAGATAGTGTATCCCTTCCTCCTTTTCTCTAAGCTTGAAAAAGACATTCATTACCAAATTTTTTGTGGATTGTGGAGTTAAAAACATTGCAATGGCTAGTATGATACAAGCAATAATTGTTTTGCACTTATTGCTTAGTTTAGTAATATCGCATGATAATATTTTTAATTTCATACGTCAGTAATATGAATTAAATTTAACCAATGTTAACTTTGGATTATACAAAGTTATGTCAAACATTCCCTAATGGAAAATAAAATTCTGATTAGTTCGTAATTTGAGAACATGTTAATAAAACATTTTTGAAGATAAAAGTTCTAGTGCGTACTTTTTTCCATTGAAATTTTCCATCTTTAACCAAAATCTTTGTTGTTTTCCATGAAATTTCACATGATTAAGCTACGTATGGTTAACCATGATTGAAAACATGTTCTAGTAGATAAATTCTAACATGTGGAATGGTTTGTCCTTGTGATTTATTAACTACTAAAGAAAAAGCTAATCTAATGGGAAATTGTTTATGAATTAGATTAAAAGACATCTAACATTAAATGATTTAATGGAATGCGTGGAACAACTCCCTTTGTACCTTGAAAATGACCAAATGAAACTTTAGCATCTATTGAAGACATGACATATTAATCTCATCCCATTACATAATCCAATTCTTGGATCAATTTTTCATTATAGCATCATTAAAGATCCCATTTTAAGTATTAATTTATACGATGGCGTACCACCTAGAGTAAGTGAGTTCATGGACTCGGGTTGATACAAATTAGCTATTCATCTTCTATGTTATCGATTGAGTAATAAACATGTTCATCACCTGGAAACAATTTTATGATCGTGTTATCAATCTCATCTGTCATTTCATTTATTGGTGCTAACATTGCTCTGTTTATTATATAATTAGTATCACCTAAATTACCACTAAGTTTAGGGAAGACTTCATTAATCAAGGAATATAAAGAGTTTGTATACTCTTACGTAATAACAATATCATCTTGTAATTCAATGATATCTTCTTGAACATGGGCTTTGTTCCCATTCCTAGTATGTAAAATAAAATCAATGTATATTGATCATATTTTGCATGCATGTTTTGCGTTAAATGAGATACCTTAATTTTTGACCATATATACGATCATACTATACTTACGTCAATTGTCTCAGCTCTAATGCCTACGGGAACTAGTGGTAAAACTTAAAAAAATCGTCTCACAAGATAGTAAATTTCAACACCCCAAATTTTTTAATGGTAAATTAAAACACCAATAAGGGTAAAAATAAGGGCAAAATACCAAATTTTCACAAACGTTGTGTTGCTTAAATTTTTCGTAAATAGCTACCAAGCCAATTAAAGGAAATCTGGCCAAATCAAAGCCAACCTAATTGATCCTCCACTAGTTCATAAAGGCGACCCATACCCATGGTCTCAAACCAACCATTTTACTCAGCAAGGCACCAGGATGAGGTCTTGCCTTTTTGTCCCGAAGTAATTCGCTGGACATCACATTAACTAATAGCCGGTTTTTATCCAAGCTTACCCCAGCAGGCGCACATCAGGTTAGAATGGTCATCAATAAGATTTCAAGTCTTTTCCATGTTGCTAATGAATGATCAGCTAGCTCTACCATGTAGGTGCATAAGTAAACGATAAAGCTATCCATCCATCCATTCAGAGCACCGTAATTAGGCGGCTAAATCGATGTGGCTTACCATCAGCATTAAATGCGCATTTAATGCAAGCCTACGTCTGGTACAGAGAAGCAATGAGTACTTTCTCATTCACCACCCATCTTCTAGCACACTTTTAGCTATTGACCATTCACCTCTATAGTCAGATCAATGGTTAAGTACTTTTCTCATTGGCTTTACAGTACGATCTTAACCGTCCACCATCCACTTCAGTTACTATAAATTACCACTACTTTGCAACTTCAAAGGGGTTGAGCTCTGGTTGAAACATTCAAGAATTCTGAATACTATGCACAATTCAACGCTCTCGTTATCACATACGTCCTTAAGATTACATACTTTTTTAGTTTTAAGTCCCTCATTTTTCTTATTATTCTCTTATAATTTCCTGTAGTTGTAAGAGAACTATATAGTAAGAGAACTTCACAATGGTTGTATGTGGCTTTGTTGAACCACTTTACATCTTGTGTTATTTACCTCTCGGCTATGTATTTAACTCCTCATTTTCTCTATTTTTAAGCCTAGTGATTAGCAAGTAATCTTTGCTTTGCACAACGCACTTGTATCATTCCGAGGTTGGATAAAAATTAGTAAACATTTTAGCGCTAGAAGGAGGGCCTTCCCCTAAAAGCTCTCCCCATTCTACCCAGTTCAACTCTACAAGACCTGATCCAACTTGTTAACATGGATAATCCTCTATTATTCAAATGTAACAACTCCAATGAGCACCAAACCAATAACAAAACTCTTGCCAGTGCTGCCTAGCCCAATCTTGGCTCCAACGAAGAAATATGGCATGTTGTATTACTACAACTGTCAAACGTGGGTCAACTGGCCCATGAAGTAAATGACTTGAGGACACAGATGGAATCTCAAGCCACCATGAACTTTGTCCCATCGGATCCTCCAACGATCAACCTGGTCACTCCACCTATTCACGAATCCATGTTGCCCATCGGTTAACCATCTCGAATATCCTCGGGTCCAATATTGCTTAGAACCACGTTAGAAATAACTATCATGTTAAAGACTGGGATGGAAGAAACCCAGTATTCTTGGTCACTCCTAAAAGAACTAAGGAGCTCACTGTAGCATGGAATGAGAAATCTGCTCCCTGGTAGAAGGCGGGATTGTTAAGCACAATCACTCTTACCCTCCCATCAATGGCCAACTCATTTATGGAAACTGAAGGCATCATCGTCCAAACCCCCACACGGACATTCGTTCCGACCAAAGTTGTTATAGAGCGATGATATACGCGTTGGGCTAATGCAACTTAGAAACCAACTTAGATCCGTAGGACAAACTGCTTGATCCTCACATGGGTGACTTAAACATTGAAGGCGAACTGGCCATCCCTCGAAGTCTATCACTATAGACAACTCTTACAGAAGCAAGATCATCCAAATCAGGATCGAGCTTAACCTGAAAGTTAGAGAGGACCTAATCAAGTTCCTCCAGCATAGCAAAGACATTTTTGCTTGGGAATATGTTAACATGCCTGGCATTGATCCTTGGATCATTTGTCACACGCTCAACGTCGACCCTAAGGCCGGCTCTATCCATTAAAAACACCGATCTCTCAACCTGGAGATGTATCGAGCTATTAAAGAAGAGCTGGAAAAGATGTTAGCTAACGGCTTCATCATGGAGGCATACTATCCCGTATAGGTAGAAAACCCTATAATGGTAAAAAAATCCAAATAGGACATGGAGAACGTGCATCAACTTCTTCGATCTAAAAAAGGCCTACCCTAAAGACAGTTTTCCATTGCCTTGCATCAATTAGTAGGTAGATGCAACTAGCAAACATGAGCTCCTCATCTTCTTGGATGCTTATTCAGGGTACAACCAAATTTCCATGCATGTCCAGATCAAAAACACACCTCCTTCGCAACCAACGCCGACTTGTACTGTTATCATGCCATGCCATTCGGTTTGCGAAACGCAGGCGCAACATATCAATGGCTCATCAACCGTATGTTCTCAAGAATAGATTGGTCGATCTTTGAAAGTTTATGTAGACAATATATTGGTCAAGTTTGAGGAGGCTGAGGGCATGTGCAAAATCTAGTTGAGACTTTCATCATCCTATGTTAATACAACATGAAGTTGAATCCCAAGAAATGCTCTTTTTCTATCGGGTCTTGTAAATTCCTTGGCTATATTATGAGCGCCAAGCAGATTGAGGCCAACCCCAATAAAATCCAAGCCATTTAAGACATGTAGGTACCCAGAACCATGAACCAAGCACAAAGCTTGAATGGAATGGTTGCGGCATTAAGTCGATTCATGTTGAAAGAAACCAATTAGTGTCTACCTTTTTTCTATCTCATTAAGAAAGGGAAAATTTTCACTTGGAGCGAGGAATGCGCCAAGGCATTTGGAGAACTGAAGCAGCATTTTATCACTCCTTCCACGATATCCAAACCCATCGACAGTGAGGATCTTTATCTATACTTAGCTGTGTCTGATTACATGATCAACACCACCCTAATCAGTGAAGATGAGAAGATCCAACAACAAGTTTATTATGTAAGCAAGAGATTTAATCGGTATAGAAACTATGTACTCCCGGCTGGGAAGCTCGCATTCTGCCTGCTCATGGTGGACCGTAAGCTCCGGCCATATTTTTAGGTTCACCCTATTAAACTCCTGAAAAATCAACTACTGAAGCAGATCCTCAACTGGCCTGCCACAATGGGACTATTATTAAAATGTTTCGTTGTGCTTGGATAGCATCGCATCTCATTCCAACCTCACACCTACTTCAAAGGTTAGGCTACTATCGACTTCATTACCAAATGTTCAAGGCCGGAAGGTTTAGAAGAAGAAGCCGTTGATGATAGACCAGTTTGGCACTTGTATCTTGATGGAGCATCAAACAAGAAAGGGGCACGGGTTGGCATGGTTCTCATCATGCTGGGAGGAAAGAATTTGTGGATGAGGTGATGACAGGTGTGATAACCTAATCTATACTACATTGGAATGGATCTTAAGGCTATTTTACACTAGAGGGGGTGAATAGTGTATTTAAACTTTTTATCAATATACTTGAAAATTTCAAACTTTATCATAGAAAATTCAAAGATAGGTAATAATGTAATCATTGGACAATCAAATAATAGTAAGTAAATGTCGTAAAAGTAAAGGTAAAGAAGACATCAAGAATTTTATTGTTCGGATTCCCAATCCTACATCTAATCATGTATCCCATACAAAATTTTGCTAATCACGTCCGGACTTTAAATCAGATGGCAAGAACACCATTTACACTTCTCGGCTTTGACTTAGATTGTATTACCTCGTAAATTTTAAAAATTAATATTAAAGGTATTTGGTTATTTAAACTAAAAAGAGCAAAAAGGTAATTTTACAAACATTGGAATTAGGCAATGGAAATTGTACTATTGCATAGCGCCCATTTTTTGGTCAGAATATAATATTGGTTTGTCTGAATCAGAGTCCGTAAGAAGGATTATGCAGATTTTAAGTTGCGGGTTTTGTAAACGGGTTTAACCCGTTAAGATTTGAATTTGAAATCTAAATGGACATTATTTTCCCGCTTCCCTCTCTTATTTAGTTTCTGAAATGTATGCACTTTTCATTTTTCTTCCCAACTTCATTACTCTCTTCATCCTCTTCCTATGTCTTCTCACAACTCAACCAACTCTCAACTAATTTCAATATACTAAATTGATCAGTGCAAGAAGAGGAGCTTAATTATACCATCAGTTTGGCGATTTCGGGGATATTGGTTGACTGCGTTTTCAGGCCAGTAAGGATTGAGAGGCTAATTCAGGGATTTCTAAGGCAAGTCTTTGATTATAATACCTATATGCAAGCATATCATTCTATAATTGCTGTTAGGGTTAATAATTGAATGTGTGTGTGTGTATAATATGTAAATTGAAATATGATTATAATCTAAAATATAGAAATGTTGATTATATAAATTATTGCCTAATTAATGATTTGAAATGATAATATTGGAGTAATTATGTTTAGATGTTAAAATAGTGGATTTAGGTAAAAAAGAATGATATGGGATGATGTATTAAGTTTAAGTGGGTAGGAATATGTAGTATAATGCCCTAAACATGTAGAAAAAAAAATAGAAATTAGAAGTATATAGATCTGGATGAAATTTGGAAAAAATTGGTGAAGGAATAGTTTCAGGTTGCAAGCAGAAATATCTGCCTAAGATGTACACAGGTCCACCAGTGTATACCACACGAGTGCACCGGTGCAACTTGCAGGTGCAGGTTGAACCAAAGCCGGGTTAGGGCCAAATCAAATAAGTGATCGTTTATAGTATTGGTTTATATGCAACGTAAGAATCTCATACGACATTCATATGAGTGTTTACCATGCATCATGTAATATATTGGTACATGTGTTTTGATGTGTATTTGATTGTTAGTTTTGTTTAACTAGTACTAGAGCGTTAAGAAACTACTCTCTATTTAACTAGTTCTTTATGTTCATGTTATTTTGACTAGTTTATCTAACACGATTCTCGTTTATAACCAGTCTATGTTTAACTGGTTATGGTTAGGCTATGTTTACCTAATCATCGCTCGTTTATCAATTAGTCTATGTTTAACTAACTCATACATTGTACGATACGTTATGCTATATTATGGTATCACTGTCCCAAAGTAGTTTAGGCCTACATTTTATGTTTATTATGTCAAGCTAATTTAGTGAATGCAGGTGAGACAGGTGAGGTGCGTCTTTGTATTGATACCGCCTTTATATGATGTTATGCTATCACATCTTCAATATATTCTTAGTAGTGTTTTTCACTTATCAAACTCATGTTTGACCCCCTCCTATGTTGTTTATGGAATTATAGGTTATGATGGTGGTCTTAAGTAATGTGGATAGTGTAGGTGAAGATGGCGTTGTTTATGTATATACTATGCTGATTTATCACTTGACGGTATTGGTGTATGATGTATTAATGTATATGGTTTGAATTTGATAAGTTATACTGGGATATGATTTGATATTTGTTATATATATTAATTTATTTCCTTCCGCTGTGAGATTCTAAAACTTTTATTTAGTTAGTCTATATACCTCTTTGTATACTGTATGTTAACCACAATGATCCACCGTTTCTGGTTTCCTTTCATTTACTTACGGAGGTCAAACATGACGGGTTATTATATTTGGTGTCAGAGTTAGGTTAGGACGTATTGAGAGACTGTACCTATATATTTTTATAACATGTATTTATAATTAAAGGGGGTAGTGTATATACCATTTGTTTCGAGGTCAAGTTTACCACCACCTTTACTATTCTTTGGGAGTTGCTAATGAATCCTATTTTATAGATAGCAGAGATGAGTAACCCGACTAAAACTGGCATTGGTGAGGAGGGTAAAGAGATACAGGGACTGAACATTCTATTGTGGTTCCGCCATTAACTACAAGCCAAGAACCAGACCGATGTAAATACCAAAGTCCCTATGTCTTTGGTGCAAGGCGTTGTGGCTACTTAGATTCACGCTCTGAATTTTCTGAAGTTGTGTAAGGAGTTTATGGGCTTTGGAATTAAACCATTTAAAGGAACTTATCGTTTGTGGAAATTCACGAATGGATTCAGGATTGTGGTAAGATTTTTAATTTTCTTAGATCGAATAATAGTGTTAAGAGAAAGCTTGCAACTTGGTATTTAAGCAGAGAAGCACGTGATTAGTGGGAAAATGTGGTGGTTGAGGTTAAGGAGGAGGAAATTACCTGGGCCGACTTTAAGAAAAGACTCGAAGTAAAGTTTATATTGGGAGCTAAAAGGGAAGTGATGCTCGAAAGGTTTATCAACACCCGTCATGAAGAAATGACAAAGTAGCATATAAATAAGTTTAATGAACTGGCATGGTTTGGATTTGTGCTGGTGGACACTGCATCAAAGAAAGATATGAAATTTGCGAAAGGATTGAATTCTCCATTAAGGGAATTGGTACTTGGTCAGATTCCTATGGGAGAGACATTCTAGAGTTTAGTGGAAGCTGCATGGTTGAACGTTGCTGCTACAGAGGTTTCTAAGGGACCGTTTAGGAAGGATACTTGTTTAGGAAAACGTAAGGAAGGTGAAATCAGAATGTTCAAGCTAAGAAGCAAGAGGTTAAGTGTAAAATGTGTATTATGAGAGGACACGATGTAAAGGACCGTAGGGTCAACTTCTCGAAGATCAAGTGCTACAGTTGCCACCAGATGGGGCATATAAAGGGAGAGTGCATGACTTTCGCAAGGAATTTAAGGTGTGTTATTTATTCTGGTTTGATAATTTATGATACAAGTTTGTACGTTATGGATACACATACACGACAATGCATTTATATGGATATATTGTGTATGTTACGTGATACGTGAATGTATGGATTGCATTTTACGTCCATTTGGAGTTTTGAAAATGAAATTATTTTAAGGGGGAGAATGTAATACCCCATAAATTTTAGAAAATAATATTAAGGGTGTTTTGGTAATTTTAACTAAAAAGTGCAAAAATATTATTTTACAAACATTGGAATTAGGTGAAGGGAATTATACCATTACACGGTGCTCATTTTCTAGTCAGAATGATATATTGATTTGTTCGGATGGGATTCTGTAAGGAGTTAAGTGGGTTTAAAGTTGCGGGTTTTGTAAATGGGCTTAACCCATTAAGATTTGAATTTGAACTCTGAACGGACATTGTTTTCCCGCTTTCCTCTCTTATTTAGTTTCTAAAACATACATACTTCCCTTTTTTCCCCAACTCCATTACTCTCTTCATCCCCTTCCTCTATCTTCTCTCAACTCAACTAATCCTTAACCAATTTCAGTAAATACGTATACTAAATTGATCGGCGTAAGAAGAGGAGTTCGATTATACCATCGGTTTGGTGATTTAGGGGATTTTGGTTGACTGCATTTTCTAACCAGTGAGAATTGAGAGCCAATTCAGGGATTTCTAGGGCTATGCGACTTGATTTGGTGAGTGGAAATCATATCTTTTGATTGTAATGCATATATGCAAGTATATCATTCTATAATCGTTGTCAGGCTTAATAATTGAATATATATAATATGTAAATTCAAAATATTAAATAACTACATATTAATGGCATGCGACTTTTCTCAGAAGCAATTTTTCTGCCTGGAGCTTCCTGATTCCCACTCCCCTCCTCTCGTTCCTGTGCCTTCATCTCCTTTTCTCTCTGTTCTACCATGTCTCTCTCTCCTCATGGTACCTAGGGGCGGCTTACACCAAATTCGCCTGCTACTGGTACTTTGCCACCGAACCTATGAGTCTCTTCTTTGGCTTCTCGGTCTGACTCTATGATGGATCCGAATAGTTCGTTGTCACAAAATGAGTATTTAATAGCCCCAATTTTCGGAATTACAATCAATAATGGTGAGCATTTGAATTCCCCTTGTCCCCGCACTGGCACCTGATGTTGGTACTGGTGTTGGGCATTGGGATACTATAATTTTGCTAATACTTGGCCCTGAGTTATGTGTGGAGGAGTGTGATGTAGGTGATAAAGTAGAAGGTGGTAAGGCTGCTGGTGCTGTGAGTTTGATTGGCCCTGGTGCTGGTTGTGTTACAGCTTCTCCCGCTGTTCGCACTCCAGGTGCTCGTGTTAATGCCCATATGGAACCTGCTTCATTTAGTCATTCACTGCCTACAATTCTTGAAACTGATTCACTGCCTTCGGTAGTGTGCCTGCTCCAAACAAGTGGTCATCTTTGTTTAAGTCTTTGCCCAAAAATGCAGGTACTTTCTCTCCTAGCACTTTCAACACTGTTGATATTGAGGGTGTCAGTGTGCCACCAGCTGAAGTGATTCAAAAGGGAGTGAATTATTAGTCCGAGTTTTTAGTCGAATTTTTCTTGGACTCATTCGCTCCATATAAAGAAGTTCGTGATTAATGCAAACACGTCTGGAAATTGAAAGGTAGTCTCCAAGTCCAATATTTCAATACCATGTTTTACTTCAAATTCGCTAAAGAAGAAGATAAGTTTAGGGCTCCTGAGACTAGCTCAATAGTCCTTGAAGGGAAACTTTTTATTGTCATAACATGGAGTCTTGGTGTGGATAAAACCAAAGAGCAGGTTCTCTCTATTCCGATTTGGGTAACTTTTACGCATATTTCGTCTAACTACAGCCTCTGATTGATTTGAACTAGCTTTCTAGTCTCATGGGTGATCTCAAATGTTTTGATACTAGTACTAAGGCCCGTAAGAGTTTGTTGTATGCTAAAGCTTTGATTGATATAACCCCTACTAAGCTATTGCCGTCAAAGCTGAAAGTCAGATTGGCAGAAGGTCATGATGTTGAAGTTAACATTCCATACAAATGAAAACTAGATATTTGCATATCTTGTCACTCATTTGGTCATACATTAGATTCATGTTCGGCTGGGTTGGCCTCCGCTTTCCAGTCTCAACCTATCAAGATTCCTCTTCCTAGGCCAGTTTTGAAGTCGATTCCTAAGATTAGGAATCCTTCTTCTGCACCGTCTGACCCTGTTATCCCTACACCTATAGATAAAGATTCCTATGTCGTGCTAGTTCTGTAGTTATGGTTTACTCTCCTCCCTCGGAGGATGCTATTTGCTGGGACTCTATTGAGCATGCTTGGATTCATCCTGACATGGATATGAGGTACGATCCATCGTCAAATAGTTATCATATGTTTATAGGAGAAGAAGGGGAGACTAGGAGACTCTTTTATCATGTGGAAGGGTAAGGTCTGACTCTGACAACTGTTGGAATTGTAGGACATCACAATTGGTAATGTTTTTGGATGCTACTTGGGATAGGATTTATCTCTACTCCAAGCTCTTGAGGTTGTTTGTTCCTAATTTTGCAACTCTCTTCTCTAAGTTTTTTGCATGTTCATGACCCTGACACTAACGCTGATGTCATTACTGATAAGGGGATTGAGGTCCTTCTCTTGGATAGTAGTTTAGACATATTTGTCTAACTCTGTGATTTTCTTTTGTTGTTGTATTAACTAATCCAAAGCATGTTTCCATCGCCTATTCATTAACAATTTAAGTAATAAAAGTGGACGGCGCACATAAAACGCTGGCTAGCCTTACTAAAAGTACAATAAGTAAATTGAATATATGATTATAATCCGACATATAAAAATGTTGATTATACAAATTATTGCCTAACTAATGATTTGAAATGATTAAAATTGCAGTAATTATGTTTAGATGTTTAAATAGTTAGAAGTAGGTACAAAGAATGATATGGGATGATTCTGTGAAGTTTAAGTGGGTAGGAATATGTAGTATAATGCCATAAACATGTTGAAAACATTAGAAATATAGAGATCTAGATGAAATTGAGCGAAATTGGTGGAGAAATGGCTTCAGACCGCATGCATAAATGTCTGCCTAAGACGTACACCAGTCCACTGGTGTATACCACATTGATGCACTGGTGCAACCTAAAGGCATAGGTTGAACCTAGTTCCGGTTAGGGCCAAATCGAATAAGCGACCGTTTATCGTTTTGGTTTATATGCAAAGTAAGGATCTCATATGATGTTTATATGAGTGTTTACCGGGCGTTGTGTAATATATCGGTATATTTGTTTAGATGCATATTTGAGTATTTGTTTGTTTAACTAATACTAGTGCTTTTGGAAACCAGTCTCTGTTTAACTAGTTCTCTTTATTTATGTTGTGTTAGATTACGTTTATCTAACATGATTCTCATTTATAATTAGTTTACTTTTAACTGGTTATGGTTAGGCTATGTTCACCCAATCACCGCTCATTTATGGGTTACCTTGTGTTTAACTAACTCATATATTGTATGGT
Organism: Allium fistulosum; assembly: GCA_030737815.1. Classification (NCBI taxonomy): domain Eukaryota; kingdom Viridiplantae; phylum Streptophyta; class Magnoliopsida; order Asparagales; family Amaryllidaceae; genus Allium; species Allium fistulosum. Next base: position 1,044,285,241 of record CM060907.1, on the reverse strand, counting down.
ACGCTCTATATTATGGTATCACCGTCACAAAGTAGTTTAGGCACACATATTATGTTTATTATATCGGGCTAACTTTATGAATGCAGGTGAGATAGGCGAGGTACATCTTTGTTTAGATGTCGCCTTTATATAATGTTATGCTATCATATTTGCAGTATATTCTTAGTAGTATTTTCACTCAACAGACTTATGTTTGACCCCCTTCTCGATGTTTCCTTTTATTTACGGATTTATAGGTCATGATCGTGGTCTTGAATACTGTGGATGGTGCAAGTGACGATGACGTTGCTAGTGTATTAGTGTGTTGTATTTATCACTTGATAATACTAATGTATGATGTATTGATATACATGGATATGGATTTGATCATGTATACATGGATATGATTTGATATTTGTTATGTATATTATATTTGGTTCCTACCACTGTGAGATTCTGAACTTTTTAGTTAATTAATCTGTATAACTCTCTAACTATTGTATGTTAACCACAACAATCTGCCATTTCCAGTTTTCGTTCATTTACATATGAAGGTCGAAGATGGCGGGTTGTTACACAGGTGGAAAGGACACCAACTGGAATTTGACTAGGGTGCACACCCTTTATAATTTGGCTCAAGTAACCAGAATACCCATTCTATCTTTGACTCATGAGGCAGGACAACACACTTTACAATCTCGTCTTAACTTTCACTTGTGTGGTTAAGATCACTCGTTTACAAGTAATAGTAGTGGAGTACAAGAAATTGAATCTTTCGAATATAATTCCAAGTACTTTGTTAATACAACTCCTATAGACCTTCAGTAGCAGAATATATTTGCTTTTGAGTAGATTAGAGTGAAGAACAAAGATTTAATGGTGTGGATCTTGTCCAATATTTTGTATGAATGTAAAGAAAGAGAATTGACGAAGAAATCGATAACACTTCATTGGCATCTTAAACGAATGAAAGAGAAGAGAGAGATGAATAAAGTAGTGGAATTATTGTTAAAAACTCAAAAACAAAAGCCTTTGAATAGAGTTTGAAGAGTTGCGTCCATTCGCGAAGGATGCCGCCAAAAGTTGCTTCTTTTGAAAATTAAAAAAACACCTCAATAGACTATATGTCGACATATACAATTTTTTTATATGTTCAGAAATACTTTGAAAATATTTTAAACTATATTCCTTTATAAAAACTCTATTAAAATTGAATTTATAAATAAATTAAATAAAATTAAAAATATTTTGAGTGGAAATAATTTTCGAAGAGAAGATAATCAAAGATATGATACTACTTAGGCGTTTAATATTTAATCTAAGACTCGATAAAATACTGACAGAAATGTCTTGAGCTATTTATGCTTTTATTCTTGAACTCTTCAAAACTCACGAGTCTTTAAATATATCTCGATCAACTCTTGAGTTATAATGATAAGTTCTTCATGCTTTTATCAAATCGCCACTTGTATAAACCTGTTAAATATTTCTGATATCCTGCACAATATACTACATAACTCAAGAAAATATTAGTAACAATATCTATATGATTGTGTCATTAAAATCAATACGTTGGGTATTAATGATCTCCCCCTTTTGATGATGATAACCATTAAATATTCCATTATAAAATATATGTTTAAGTAAAATTTTCTCTTAACTCCCCTTGAATATATGCTATATAACTCCCCCTACCTTTTTTTCCTATTATATTTTATACAACTTCTCCCCCTTTGTCATCAACAAAAAGGTTGAATAAGTCGAGTCAATGAATTATATAAGGAGTTATAATATTTTTACTTTAGTGTTGAACACTATATGTTTATTACAAATTATACATACGGAATTATCGGTTTATCTTTATATGAGTGAAGTAATAGTCTTAAAATTCATCAAAAAAATCAATAAACGCTACCTTTTAATATATTTACATATTTACAACACTCATATTTTATGCTATGGTCTAATTTTTATATTATATTTTAGAAAATGATAAGATTCCTATTTCTCTTCTTAATTTAATAAAAGAATTTTGAATTAATGGTTTTGTTAATATATCAGATGTTAGATTTTCCATGTTAATGAATTCTAGGATGATATTCTCCTTACTTATATGATCTCTTAAGAAGTAATGTCTTATATATATCTGTTTGTTCTAACATGATATGTATGGTTCTTTGATAAGTTTATAGTGCTTGTATTATTGTTAATCGATGATTTTTTTATGTTTGATCCACCTTTAATCTTTTTTGCATATATTACTTGAGAGCAAGTTAGTGCCACTGATATATATTCCACTTTTATTGCGAATAAAAAAAATTCTACTTTTTACTGAACCAGGATATAAGTGAATATCCTAAAAAATGATAGGTTCAATTTGTACTTTTCTATTAGATTTGCAGCCAACATTGTCTGCATCACTATATGATATCAAATAAAATGAATCTTTCTTAGGATAGAAGAGATCATAGTCCAAATTATTGTTAACGTATCTTAAATACGTTTTACCGCTTTAAGATGTATTTCCTTTCGATTTAATTGATACCTAGCATAAAGACATACACTGTGCATTATATCTGGTCTTCTAGCAGTAATATATAGTAACGATCCTATCATGCCTCTATATATTGGTATACATCCTTAGATTTATCTTCTTTACTTAAATTTACTCCGAGTGTCATTGGAATAGGTTTACCACTCGTGTTTGACATGATAAATATTTTTACTAATTCTTTTGTATATTTTTCTTGACTTATAAAATTCCCATTTGTTAATTATTCTATCCGTGATCCAAGAAAGAATGTTAATTCTCCCCTGTGACTCATTTCAAATTCTTTTGTCATTATCTTTGAAAATTCTAAATTCAGTTGTTCATTTGTTGATCAAATATAATATCATCTACATATATTTATATAAGTTGTATATCATTATTATTACGTTTTATAAATAATGCGGTGCCAACTTTTTCTATTTCAAAACCAGATATGATTAAATATGATTTGAGTCTTTCATATTAAGCATGAGGTGCTTATTTTAATCTATATAATGCTCTTTTTAATTTATAGACGTGGTTTGGAAATTTTTCATCTTCGAACAGAACGGGTTGTTTAACATAAACAACTTCTTTAGTTATTCCATTTTAAAATGCACTTTTTACATCCATTTGATATAATTTAGAATCATTAAAGTTTGCAAAAGCAAGTAATATTCTTATAGCTCCTAATCTTGCTACTATAGCAAATGTCTTATTAAAATCTATTCCTTCTTCTTGGTTATATCCTTGTGCTACTAGTCTTGATTTATTTCTTAATATTTCTCCTTGTTCATTTAATTTATTTTTATATACCCATTTAGTTCCAACAATAGATTTATTTTTTTGCTCAAGGAACTAATTTCCAAACATCATTTGTAGTAAACTGATTCAGTTCTTCTTGCATGGCCATAATCCATGAATCATCATATGATGCCTCTTTTAGGTTCTTAGGTTCCATAGTTTATATAAATGCTATATTACTCATTTTATTTAACTGGTTTCTTGTTTTTACAAAAGAATCAATATTTCTTAAAATAATTTCTTTTGGACGTTCCTTTAATATTCTTGTTATTTTAGTTGTATTTGTTTCATCATCTATTTCATTTTCATTATTAGTAGTATGAATATTTTAATTTATTTTGGAAATTTCTTTTCTCATCTTTATCATTATTTATAGTCTTAAAGTTTTCATCAAAAGAAACATGTAATGTTTCTTCAATGGTATTTTTTCTACTATAAAATACCTATAAGCCTTGCTTCTATTTGGGTATACAGTAAATGTTTCTTTATCAGGTTTAGCATCAAATTTGTCTATATTATCTTTGTTATTTAACATGAAACATTACTTTCAAATGTTTTAAATTATGATATTTTTGGAATTTTATTATAAAATAATTCATAAGCAGTTTTCTTAGTAAGGGTCATTAGAATTAGATCCATTACATAGTATGTTGTGGTTATTGCTTTAGCCCCAATGTTTTTAGGTAAATTACTGTTTAGTTCTTAGACACTCTTGGATTGTTCTATTTTTATGATCCACAACTCAATTTTCTTGGGAAGTTTCGAAGAAAGAAAATTTTATGTCATTCCTTTCTTATTACAGAAATTTTCAAAATCCTTTACCATGGTCGCTTCTAGTAGTTTTAATTTTAAGAGATTTTTTGTTTTGAATTTTCTTGACAAAGATTTTAAACATTTTAGAAACTTCACTTTTATGCTATAGAAAAATAGTCCATGTATATCTTGAAAAATCATCTACTATTACAATTACATATTTATTATGATTTATTGATTGCATTTATGATGATCCAAAAAGATCTAAATGAAGTAATTCTAATGGGTGTGTAGTAGAAATCATATCTTTAGATTTAAACGACTTCTTGTGAAATTTTCCTAACTGCGAAGATTGCTAACTTTAAAATTAATTTTTGGCAGCCCTTTGACAAGTTCATATCAGCTAACTTAGATAGGTTTCTAAAATTTAGATGACCAAAATACTTATGCTAGATCCAGAGGTCATTTGAATCAGCCATAAGACAAAGGTTATCATTGGTGGTTTTCATTTTTCCTAATTCTCTCAAAAATAGTGCTAGGGTCATAATTTATGATATAACAGTTATCCTTTTCAAATTTTATCTTAAAGCCTTTATCATATAGTTGACTAATACTAAGTAGGTTGTATTTTTCTTAACTAGTAAAACATTAGAAATGGTAGGAATTTCAGAGTTACCAACGTTGCCGATGCAGATGAAGTATCCCTTTGAATTATCACCAAAGTTTACCATACCCCCGTCTTTGTAGATAATATTTGTTAGTACTTCTGGATTTCCTATCATTTGTCATGAGCATCCACTAGCAAGTATCTATTTGTCTTTCTTCTCAGCGTCTTTAATGAAGCATACATCATCATTTTTTGCCTCTGAGACACTGTTGCTTAGTGTGGAGTCTGAATCATCCCATGTTTCATTGTAAGCTCATTTCCCCTTTTTTTTGAAGGAGTCTGTGTTGAGAGAGAACTTTAATTTCTTTTGATTCGAAGAGACTCTCTGAAAATGCCTAATTTTGTTACATCCAAAACATTTGACATTATCTTCACTCCCTGATTTGTTAGGGTTTCCACCAGTCCTTTTGAATTTACTTCTTTTTCAATACTTCAGGAATTTTCTAAAATTCCTACTCATAAATGCCATTTTGTTATCGTCATCTGATCCTTCATCTCCATGAGTAGCGTTGAATGCTAGTGTTTTCTTCTCCTGACTAGCTTTCCTTTCTTCTCATCTGACTGGCTTTCCTTTCTGTCCTGTAATTGAACTTCATATGACATTAAATTACCTATTAATTCTACTAATTTCATCGCACTGATATCATTGGCTTCTTCTTTGGCTAGAGTTTTCTAATCTTATTCATTGTAGTGAATTAAGAACCTTTCAGACTTGGTCCTCTTTAGTATATTCTTTTCATAATGAAATTAAAGCATGTAATATATCTTGAAATCTGGAATACATATCAAAAATAGTCTAATTTGGTTTCATTTTAAATAACTGAAATTGGTCAGTTAATAGAGAAATCTTAGTTTGTTTAACCTTACCAGTTCCTGTGTGTGTCACCATATTTCATATGCATATTTACGTTCAAAAACTCTATTAAATTCGCTTTTGTCTAGTGAACACAACAATATATTTATAGCTTTTGAGTTATTGAGTGCTTATGCCTTTTGCTCATTTTTCCATTGAGCATATGTAGTTTCGGAATCCCTATACATACTTGATAATATTCCAAATTTCAAAGCCATTGGATTGTAAATAAATTTTCATTCTACATGACCGACATCCATAATTACTACCATTAAAAAGTGGGGGTCTAACTGTTGATTGACCTTCTACAAAAGTGTTAAAAAGTATGTTACTAGTGTTAATAGCCATTACAATTTTCAAAAATTAGATTATGAATTTTTGAAAACCGTGTGCACTGATACCAAATGTGGATGGACGTAATGATAGGTGTGATAACCTAATCTATACTACAGTGGAATGGATCTTAAGGCCATTTACACAAGAGAGGGTGAATAGTATATTTAAACTTTTTATCAATATACTTGCAAATTTAAAACTTTATGACAGAAAATTCAAACACAAGGAATAATATAATTACAGAACACTCAGATAACAGTAAGTGAATGCAGTAAAAGTAAAAGTAAAGACGACACCAAATATTTTATGCTGGTTCAAATTTCCAATCTTACATCCAGTCCTATAACCCGAATAAAATCTCACTTACACATCTTGACTTTAAATCAGGTCAAAAGAACACCCTTTACACCTCTTGACTTTGACTCTGGTGGCAAGGATACCTATCGGAATTTGACTCGGGTAACTGGCACACCCTCTGGAATTTGGCTTAGGTAAGCAGATCCCCTATCCTGTCTTTGACTCAGGAGGCAAAACAACACCCTTTACAATCTCGTCTTAAATTTCACCTGGGTGGTTAAGATCACCCTTTTACAAGTAGTAGTAGTGGACTATAAGAAATTGAATCTTTCAATCACAATCCAAGTAGTTTGTTTATACAATTTCCTATAGACCTTCAATGGTGGAATATCTTTGCTTTTTAATTGAAGAGAGTGAAGATTAGAGAGTTAATGGTGTAGATCTTCTTCAATCTTTTGTATGAATGTAGAAAAAGATAATTGATGTAGAAATTAGCAATACTTTGTTGAAATCTTAGAGATAATGAGAGAGAAGAGAAGGTTGAAGAAAGTAGTTAGAATTGTTGTTAAAAATTCAAAATCAGAAGCCTTTAAGTAGGGTTTGAAGAGTTGCTCAATTCATGAAAGGATGGTGCAAAAGTTGCTTCTTTTGAAAATTTTAAAAAATACCCCAATGGTCTATATATCGACGTAAAAATATTTCATATGTCGACATATACATATATATATTTGTATATGTTCAAAACTACTTTGAAAATGTTTTAAACTGTATTTGTTTATACAAACTTTATTAGAATTGATTTTATAAATAAAAATTTAAATATTTTAAAAAAATATTTTGTGTGGAAAATAATTTCGAAGTGAAGATAATCAAAGATACGATACTACTCGGGTCTTTTACATTTAACCTAAGACTCGATAAAATACTGACGCAAATTTCTTAAGTTGTTCGTGCTTCTATCCTTAAACTCTTCAAAACTCATGAGTCTTCAAATATATCTCGATCAACTCTAGATTTATACTGATCAATTCTTCAAGCTTTTGTTCAATCATCACTTGTATAAACCTCTTAAATATTCCTAATATCCTGCACAATATACTGTATAACTCGAGAAAACATTAGTAACAATATTTATATGGTTGTAGTCATCAAAATCAATATCTTGGGTATTAACAAAATTATCTTTTGGGGTCCTCCTTACCTTTGAGGCGACCAACAATGAAGTCGAGTATGAAGCTATCCTTGCTAGTCTCAATATGGAAAGAGAGCTATGCTGGGAATCTATTCATGTTTTCAGAGACTCATCCTCGGTCATCAACCAAATTGGCGAGCGCTTCCAAGTAAAAAACAAAATTATGACCTTGTATGTCATCGAGGCTAAAAGGATCATTAGTACATTTGTAGAATTTAGACTGGAATAGATACCAAGAAAGCAGAATGCCAAGGTCGAGCAACTGGCTAGAGTAGCTAACAACGTCGAAGAAGATATCACTCCTTGTGTTCCATTGGAAATTTGTAACACCCCTGGCCACGAGTGGGGGCAATATCAATGGAAATAGACACACCCTCTACGGACGACTGGATGATGCCCCTGGTAAGATATTTAGTATATGAAGAATTTCCCACTGATCGCAAGGAAGCGAAAATATTCTCTACCAAGTCCCCAGCTACACAATATGGATGAAAAGCTCTATAAACTTGGGTATTCTATGCCACTCTAGGATTTCCATCTATAAGCGAGGATGTTCGGATTCTATAGGAACTACATGAAGGATTTTGCAAGGACCCTGCCGAGGGGCAAAGCCTAACAAAAAAGGCTGCCTGCCAAGGCAACTATTGGCCTACTATGATTAACATGGAGTATGTGAAGAATGCGACCGATGCCAACAATTTGCCAAGATCCCCCGAGCCTCACCTACCAACCTCACCTCAATAATCTCCTCATGGCCATTTGATACCTAGGGACTTGACCTAATTGGCAAACTACCAAATGCCAATGGAGGTTACAACCATGCTATAGTTTCCATCCATTGCATTACCAAGTGGGTCGAGGCTGAAATCCTAACTGGGGTAACCGCCTCCAAATTACTGAACTTCATAATAAAGAACACCGTCTACCATTTTGGCCTTCCTAAGAAGATCATCATCGATAAAGATACTCAATTTTAAAGCGATCTCTTCCAAGACTTTTGCGCAAGAAAGCAATCAAGAAATACTTCTCATCCATCGCCTATCCCAAGGCCAATCGTAACGACCCGTACTTTAAACTATTTTAAATTATTAAATTTAATATGATTATTGAATAAAATTGGTTAGAAATATTTTTTTAATGATTTATCAATATAAGTTATTGAATATAAACTTGAATAAAAGTTTGAAATAACCAATTTCGAAGATGTTGACAATAACAGGTATTGAAATGAAATTCTATGTATTGACTGTGTTTATAATCAATAACTGGACTTGAATAATAATTGTTGAATTTTTTTAGATGAAAATAGAATAATTTTTGATAATTAAAATTCAATTGAAATTTTGTGATTGTTAATGTAATTTATTGGATAATTAAATTATTTAAATTTAATATTGGGATTATTAAATAATTGAATTCTGGATTTAATATGACTGAAAATGATATCAGAAGTTGATTTAAATTTTATTTAAATACGAATGAATATTGTTAACATTTAAAATTGGATTTAAAAGTGAATAATTAGAAATTGGAAATTTTATATTACAATTAACGAGTAAAAATAGCCATTTTGGCCACTGTCTTGGATTTCAACAAAACCAGTTTCATCGGATCCATAATACTGAATCATTATAGGATTCCAAGTTTCGTAGTGATCGGACTTGTCGTTTGGCCGTGCGAGCTTGAAATGTGTAGAAATTAATTAAAGAAATCCAATTAAATAAATTGATTTTGAAAAGCTATCTTCTTCATACGATCGAATTAGGCCTCAAGACTAGTTCCATTGTGTTCGGAATGGAGGTAAAACATTATGAACGCCAGGCGGCACGAGCCATTTGGAGTTCGGAATTTTCGTGGGCTATTGGTTAGATATTTTTCTAATATAATAATATATATTTGCTTTTCCTTATCCCAACAATACGTACAACCAACCGAAAATGTGTCTACCTCGTACCATCCCCATCTTTCTCTCTTTTCAATTCATATCAGCAGTTCTAATCGAAAAAAACAAACAAAGAAAGAAAAAACGAAAAAAGAAAAAAAGCATACATCATCGCGATCGCGCAAGTGAGGGAGGAGGGCCGGAGGATCGCGCGTGCGCGTGGGGTGACCACGGCGAAGGTCGGCGAGTTGAATGATGGTTTGGGAGATGGCAGGGGCTTGGTGGCGAGGCGCGTAGACATGGTCGCGGAGCTTGGTGGAGGCGGCAGCTTGGGGTTGGTCGGCGACGTGATTTGGGTGACAACGTTCAATTTAAAAAAAAGTGACAGAGTAGTCGCGATCTGGAAGATGGGTGTGTGCTTGCGTGTTTGTCTAGGGAAGAAGAGGTTTAGGTTAGTAATTAATTTAATTTAATTATTTATTACGTTAATTTACATGTTAATTATAATCGTAAATTAATAAAAATCATAACTTTTGCGTGCAAGGTCCGATTTGGGCGAAACTAGTTGCGTTGGGATCATTTCGAAGTCGTCTACTGCTTGGAATCAAAGTGGTATTTATTTGAAGCTGAAAATATTTTCAGTTTCAAATAAAAGGTGAGTGTTTTATACGCTCACGATGAACTTAATATTTTTATATTAGTTAAATTTATATCATGAAGTAATTTAATTTTATTAACTGTTGTTGGTAAATTTAATTGACATTCAAATTGATATGAATTAAAATGATAGGAATTTGAATTGACAGTTCAAATTTGAAATGGAAATTAAAATGCTAATTAAATTCCCGATTATTGATAACTAGTAAATTGTTATGATATTTTGACTGATTTGGATGTTGATTGTGATGGATGCCATTGGTTGATATTTTGGATGATTTAGATGTTTATTTATTTTGATATATCCCGTATCATCCTGTATATTATTTACAGTATATAAAACTGTAATTTGAATTATTTCGAATTAATTAAGAAATAGGTTGAAATGATATATACCTATGGCATTTATTTTGGATTGAAATGATATATATCCGTCCCGGAATAAAATTGAAATAATTGATTAACTTAGCCATAGGATAGAAAATTATATACGGACACCGGATTTAGTTAAATTAAATGATTTTAATTTTTTTTTGATTTGAAATTATTTAAATGATTTGATTTAAATAAGAAAAATCGAATTTATGGGAATCGAATTATTTTCGGAATTGAGCTCGAAATGTTGATATTTAAATTTGGTAACTGGGAGTGTTTAAATATTCGAAGTTGAGGTTTTGGAGTTATAATCGAAATATGATTTGAACTTCGAAAATTTATTGTTTTAAAAGATTGGACTTTTATTCGAACTTTGAATATTACATAAAAAAGTAATTTAAATCAATATTTCAAAAGTTAAGCTCGGAATCGAATTATTTTAATAATACGGGCATTGAATTGAATATTGAAGTTAAATTTGATTTAAATCGATACTTTGAAAAATTGAGCTCGAAATTGACATAAAAATTAAATGGTTAAAAATTGAGAATTGAGTTGAAATTTAACCATTAAATCAAATAGTTGAGGTTGAAATTGAAATCGATTTGGAATTAAAATTGAAATTAATTTGGAATTGAATTTAATTTGAAATTAATTCGGAATCGAAGTTAATTCGAATTGAAATCGGAATGGAATCGATTAAATTGAAATGGAAATTGAATTGGAAAAAAATTGGAATTGGACCAGTTTGACTTTGAAACTATTTTCAAAATAAATTATTTTATTATATAAACTGTTTAAAACCCTATCTTTTTAAATGTTTAAATTACTTTGATTTTCCAAACTATTTTACTAAATAAATCATTTTCAATACTCAAACTATTTTCTATTAAACTATTTTAACCATTTAAGCTATTTTAAAACTATTCAAACTATTTTCTAAAATTTCAAACTGGTCAAAGGATGGAATGTTTAGATTTAAATCCTAGATTTAAATGCGAATTGGTTAAAATGAAATTATAACCTAAATTGTAATTAAAATCAAATTTTGAAGTGAAATCGATATATCGAAATGAATTAACATTTTGAAGTAAAAATATGATTTTTGACGCGAATATTGTAATTTTGAAATGAAATTGATTTTGAAGCGATTATGATATTTTGATATCATGGATGAATTGTTTTTGAAATGCAAAAGTACTAGCCGGTGTGTAAAACAACATTTGGTTGTTAAAGAGACCGTGGCCTCTTATTGGCATACTCTTTGTCAATATTGGAACCACTTTAACAACTATGTACGTGGAGGAGACTCCAGAATGAAGTGGTTAGATTTCGCGCCGTTTGCTAGATTTGAAGAAAGAGAACGATGATGGTAGACCCCGAAACTTATGCCAATTTGAAATGACTAAAACAGGATGGCTTGACAGGGCCAAGCGGGCTTGCTACCCCTAACGGACATCCGTTCTTCAATTTTCTTGGACTCGGTCCATATTATTCCTCTTGTTGTTGGTTTCGATTGGTGCACCTTGATTTTGGGATAGCCTCCCTTTGACTCGATATGGGATGGATGGACGTGGTGGGCGGTCGTGGCTACGATACGTTACCACCAGCCCTGCGACCCAAACTGGTAGTATCATACCTTGGACATTGCCTCACGTGCCTTGTCATACTTTTATCCCTATATGAGACCCCTATGATTTTGGTTTAGTGTTGTTGTATCACGACTCATCACTATCCCCCGACGTGCTACTAGGGCGTTATATGCAAACTGTACGACAATGGTTAAAAACGCGTTAAGGGGGATTAATGTAAAGCCTTAACGCTAAGAAAAATATTTATTTTACTGATTAGACATTATATATATGTAGCGTATTCTACTACATATAAATATTTTGATGGATCCTTAAGAGATGGAAAATCCCGTAACATCTATTGAGTTATTGCACGCACGTTATACACTGGATAGGAGATGTGAAACCCCGTAAACATCTCTGACGCCACGACACTCATGTTATATGTGATATCAATTTGACTCACATAAGGATATTTTAGTCCTGACTCGAGTGTTTTTTCTTTTCATTACGCTCGGGTCAGTCCTGAATTTTTCAGCGCATTGAAGATTATTCTCTGAAGGACGAAGACGAAGATTTGGTATTGTTGGAGATGTTTTCATCCGGTCTCCCCGAACCAGACATGCCGGACCACCCAGATGTCTCCCACCGAATCAAAGCCTTCCAACCGAACCAACCCAGTGCCGGTCCAGGTCTCCTGCCGAACCAACCCATTGCCGGTCCAAGTCCCCTGCCGAACCAACCCATTGCCGGTCCAAGTCCCCTGCCGAACCAGCTCGTTGCCGGTCCAACTCATTGCCGGTCCAAACCTCGCCTCCCACCACCGAACCAACTCGTTGCCGGACCAAGCCTCGCCTCCCACCACCGAACCAAAGTCCTATCAGGCCAGATTGTAGCAGCCCAGGCCCACCAGCTGCTATATACCTCCAAGACCCCTACCCCCAGCCTCACTCTATAAATAGAGGGGCAGGGGTACAACAATGGGGATAAGTTTGAGAGCTCAAGCACGGAAGGAACTTTCAAACAACTTTCTTTTACTTGTATTAAAGCTTTGTACTTGTAATCAAAAGAAGAGAAGAGAAATAACATATAAAGTGGACGTAGGCACATTCTGGCTGAACCACTATAAATTTGCATGTCTTTTTACAATTTAGCCCCTGTTTTTCATATATTTGCGTAAATCACTCAAATCGCTAAGAACAACATAAGATCCACTAAATTATACAACTTTGAGGTGTTTGTCCATTTTTTGTGCAAACATTTTTGGTGCTTTCACTGAGAGATAGAAACTCGAAGCTTCAGCTTCATCTACTTAACGAGTTTTCCTAACAGCATCGTCCGCCACTTGGAAAACATGCCTCCCAAATAGAGAAAAGATGTTAACAAAGGAAAAAACATCGCATCCAGTAGCCTTCCTGATCCAGCTGCCGCGAATCAAGTAAATCGTCCTCCTCCAGCAACGGCAACAAATGAAGGACAGGCTAACCCAACCACTCCTGCCACAGAACAGCCCGCAGCAATTACTAGGGCAGATTTGGACAGAGTTGTTGTTGAAGTAACTAACCGCTTCACGTCCCAGCAGGAAGCCTTGGTGGACCATCTCATGTCACGCTTGAGGGACGTTGAAGAATCCAACCGCAACACTGAATCATGGGGCGAGTCCCAGTCTGGAGGATCTCAGAGACAGCAAAGATCCTCCTTCTTCGAAGGAGCTAACGGCAGGAGTAGCCGTGGTAGGAGCCGAGACCGAGCCCAGCCCGAAGTTAGGCCTGAGGAAACGTTTGGTGCCGAACCCAACGGGGAAGGTACCGGGCGAAGGTCAACTGCAGCTGAGCCTGTCATGCTGCCTAACCATAGAAACACCAGTGAATGGGGCCGAGCTAGAGTTCAGCCCGAAGTTGGACCCGAGGAAGTGCTTAGATCAGAACCCAACAGGGGAAGATCAAGGCAAGGGCCAACTGTAGCTGACCCAAGCATGCTCCCAGAAGATCAAAGGCAGCCACTGGAAAATATGAGGAATGATAGACGATACCATCCCTACAGGTTGTCTGGACGGAATCAACCCCGCAGAATAGAACCAAACTCATTTCTGTCCGCTCCAAATTCTGATGAAAGGATGGCGCGCTTATTCAGAGAGTGTGTCCAACGGGAGCAAAGAGATCGAGGGATAGGCGCTAGGGTAACCAGCCCTTTCTCCCGCAATATCGAAATTGCTATCACCCCCCGAGAATGGAAGATGCCAACAATGGAACCCTACAAAGGAACCTCTGATCCCGTTGTACACTTACATAGGTACACGCAGCATATGCTCATGAGTGGAGCAACAGAGGGAGTACTGTGCAAATGCTTCCCGCTCTTCTTAGCAGATCTTGCTACCTCCTGGTTCTGTCATCTACCCCAAGGATCCATCAGCTCATGGGAAATGTTGAAAGAAAAGTTCATCAGTCAGTTCCGCATTCATGTGGAGCAACCTAAGGACGCTTATTCCTTATCCAGCGTCAAACAGAAACCTGGAGAAAAGCTGCAGCAATACCTAACCAGATTCAACGCCGCAGCAGCCGCAGTTCAAGATGCCGATGAGAAGCTTATCCTAATGGCCCTCTGCAGTGGGGTGGATCCGGACACTAAATTTGCTAGAAGATTGACAAAAGAAAAACCAGCTACTTTACCCGATTTCTTCCATGAAGCCGGGAAATACATGAGGCTTGAGGATGCTGCCATTGAGGGGCAGTCAGGACAGCAAAGTAAGACGACCCATGGCAATGCCCCTGCTGTGGCGAGGGACGTTCGAAGAAATGATTCCAGAGACAATGCTGGGGGCAAGAAAGTAGAAAAACGCCTATATCAGCCAGGACCAAGATTCGACTCTTACACCCCTTTGAACGAGACCGTCGAAAACATCTTCCTTGCCACCCAAGGCGAAGTTAGATACAAACGCCCACCATACAAGAAGGAATCAGATAGCGCACAGAAATCTGGAAAATTCTGCCGCTTCCACGAATCCCACGGACATGATACCAACGAATGCCATCATCTCCGAGATCTGATTGAGGAACACATCAGAAGAAAGAAACTGGAACGCTATGTAAAAAGTCAAGACAGGACTCCAGCTCCTGCCAATGAAAACCCAAGGCTACCCTCACCAGGGACCGGCAGAGGCGACCGCAACGCTAGCAGCTCTAGTCAAGAGAAGATAGTGGTCCATACCATCTCAGGAGGTCCACACATCGCAGACAAAAGTTGGAAAGAGATGGAAAGATATGGGAAGTCGCTCAGAGACAATAGAGACTGTGTCAATACGGTTATAGAAGAGCGCCACCCAAAGCGGAAAGAAAGTGATGACATCACATTCAGTAAACGCGACCTAGAAGGAAGACAGTACCCTCACATGGATCCCATGGTTATCTCTGCCCGACTCGGTCCCGCCGAAGTTTACCGAATCCTGGTAGACACTGGAAGCTCTGTAAATATCCTGTTCAAACACGCATTCGACAAAATGAGGCTATCAATGAAGGATGTATCTCCCTGCGATAAACCGCTACACGGTTTCACTGGAGATGCGAAAATGCCCATCGGGCAGCTGGACCTCTTCGTTGAAATTGGAAGCCATCCCCGCTCCGTTGTAAGGAAACAGACGTTTGTGCTAATAGAAAACCATTCGGCCTACAACGCCTTCCTAGGAAGACCAGCCCTATCTGACTTCCAAATTGTCCTAGCCCCGTGGTGCCTGAAAATGAAATTTCCAACAGACAATGGGGTAGGGGAAGTGGAAGGAGACCAAGATATTGCACGAGACTGCTATGTAACCGAACTTCGCAACAACCACAGGAGAGATAAAGGGAAAGGTGTAGAGATTGCCCTCTGCACGAAAAGCCTTGAAGCATAGCAGCTAAAGAAAGCCCCTCCTCTTCGATACACCAGCGACCCTTTCAATGAATTAGACCCTAGGGACAAAGAGGAGGAGGCCACCGCCGAGCCTGCAGAGGCTATGGAGTTTATATCTGTAGACAAGCACGACTCAAGTAGGCTATTGAAAATTGGGTCGCAGCTGAAAACTGAATTGAAGGAACAACTCATTGATTTTCTCCGCCACAACTTGGATGTGTTCGCTTGGTCACACGCTGACATGACCGGAATCTCCCCCAACATAGCATGCCACGTATTAAAAATTGATCCTACCAAGGCGCCTGTAAAACAAAAAAAGAGAAGTATGGGGGCAGAGCGATCAGCAGCCCTCGATGAAGAAGTAAAGAATCTACTCGCCAATGACTTCATACGAGAAGCTATTTACCCAGAATGGATCGCCAACCCGGTACTAGTAAAGAAGGCTAATGGGAAGTGGCGGACCTGTATTGACTTCTCCAACCTAAACGACGCCTGCCCAAAGGATTGCTTCCCGCTTCCCAGAATCGATCAACTTGTAGACAGCACAGCCGGGCACGAACTCCTGTCTTTTATGGATGCGTACTCAGGATATAACCAAATTCCTATGCATGCTCCCGACCAAGACCACACTAGTTTCATCACCGATCGGGGTTTATACTGCTACAAAGTGATGCCCTTCGGACTTAAAAATGCAGGAGCCACCTACCAACGCCTCGTCAACAAGATGTTTGCAGGGCTAATAGGGTGAACAATGGAAGTATATGTAGACGACATGCTGGTAAAATCACGGGAAGCCAAAGATCACGTAAGCCACCTAGGCGAAATGTTCCAGGTACTTCGACAGTATGGAATGAAGTTGAATCCACTAAAGTGCTCCTTCGGAGTGTCATCGGGAAAATTCTTAGGATTCATCGTCCATGCCCGAGGGATAGAAGCAAACCCTGAACAAGTCCGAGCATTAAGGGACATCAAGATACCTTCCACCCGAAAGGAAATGCAAAGCCTAAATGGAAAAGTAGCTGCCCTAAGCCGATTCATCTCCAAAGCAACGGACAAGTGCGTCCCCTTTTTCGAAGCTCTAAAGAAAGATAAAGGAAGGTTCGAATGGACGGACGAATGCTTAACCGCTTTCCTTAACCTAATCGAACACCTCCAGAAACCACCGGTACTATCGACCCCAAGCGAAGACGAAGAATTATACCTATACCTTGCTGTGTCATCTCACGCTCTAAGCGCTGCCTTGGTAAGGGAAGACAACCGCACGCAACGACCAATTTACTTCGTCAGTAAAAGGTTTGCTGGGGCAGAAGTCAGATATCCCAAGCTTGAAAAGTTAGCATACTGCTTACTAATCACTTCACGAAAGCTACGTCACTACTTCCAATCCCATTCCATCAAAGTTCTAACCGATCAACCACTGAGGCAGGTACTCCATCGTCCCGACACTTCCGGGCGACTACTTAAATGGTGTATTGAGCTGAGTCAATATGATATCACCTATCACCCTCGCACCGCCATCAAGGGACAAGCCATGGCTGATTTCATTGTAGAATTCACTACCAACGAGGATAAGGAGCAACTGGAAATAACAGAAAATATCAAGTGGAATCTCTTTGTGGACGGTGCATCTAACGAACAAGGCTCGGGGGCAGGTGTGGTAATAATCACTCCCAGGGGGAATAAACTGCACTATGCTATAAGGTTGGAGTTCGCTGCCACCAACAACGATGCGGAATATGAAGCAGTAATAGCCGGATTGGAAATTGCTATCGAGATCGGAGCCAATTCTTTGTGTCTTCACAGCGATTCTCAGCTTATTGTTAATCAAATACTAGGGGAATTCCAAGCTCGAGAAGAGCGACTCATAGCATATCTAAAGAAGACCAAGTTACTTCTCAGCCGATTGGACCACTACTTAGTCAAACACATCCCTCGGGAAGAGAACCAAGAGGCCGACGAATTGGCAAAGCAAGCAAGTATGAGAGACGTCGCCGTCTTCGGAGCAGTAACTGTCTCAAAGCAAACAATCCCAAGTTTTGAGCAAGTGAATCTGATAGCTGCAACCGAAGAGGCAACTTGGATGACTCCCATCCGAGACTACCTGCAGAATGGCACACTACCCGACGGGCGTAACGAAGTCAAGAAAATCTTGAGGAAAGCGTCCCGCTACACAATACAAGGAGACATCCTCTATCGGCGCGGGTTCTCTAACCCATTATTAAGGTGTGTCGCCGGAAGGGGAGCCAAGGAAATCTTATCCAACATTCATCAAGGAAGCTGCGGAGATCACACCGGAGGGCAAACGTTAGCAAAAAAGATACTCCGATACGGATATTTCTGGCCCACCTTAAGCAAGGACGCCTTAGATTTCGTCAAGAAGTGTGACAGATGCCAAAAATTTGCTAAGATCCCTCGGCTACCAACAACCGAAATTACTCAGATGACCAGCCCTTGGCCCTTCGCAGTATGGGGAATTGACTTAATCGGTGAACTGCCAATGGGTCGAGGCGGCGCCAAATATGCTATAGTAGCAGTCGACTATTTCACCAAATGGGTGGAAGCAGAACCTCTAAATAAAGTATCTTCGGCGAAAGTTATCAACTTTTTAATCAAAAATGTTCTGTGCAGGTACGGAGTCCCACTAAAAATCATATCAGACAATGGACTTCAGTTTGACAGCGAGGAATTCGCCAACTGGTGCCAAGAACACGGAATTCACAAAAGCTTCTCATCCGTAGCATATCCCCAAGCAAACGGACAAGTCGAAGCAGTCAACAAAATTCTGAAAACTCTGATAAAAAAGAAGCTCGAAAAGTCAAAGGGCGCTTGGGTGGATGAACTCCCTACGGCACTATGGGCCTACCGCACATCTTTCAGAACATCAACAGGGCACACTCCTTTCTCTTTGGCATACGGATCGGAGGCTATGCTCCCAGTTGAAACTATTTTGCCTTCCCACCGTAGGATCCACTATAACCCAGAAGAGAACGAAGAGCTCCTCAACATGTCTTTGGATCTAGTCGAGGAAAGAAGGAATGATGCAGTCCTAAAAACAGCAGCCCACAAGCAAAAGGTGGCGGCACAATACAACTCCAAAGTCAAGCATCGTACCTTACGAGAAGGGGATCTTGTCCTCAAGCGAATCTTCCCTCGCCCCGGAGCACTAGACCCAATCTGGGATGGACCATATGTAATTCATAAAGATCTCCATAACGGAGCCTATATTTTGTCAACAGTGGACGGAGAGGTGTTCCAGAGGGCATGGAACATCCAACACCTCCGTCGATACTTTTCTTAACTTGTATTGCCCATATGAAGTGAATTAACAAAGAGAATCAGTGGACGTAGGCATTTTTTCGTGCCGAACCACTTTAAAAAAGCCTTGTCTCTTTTTTAACTTGTTCCTTTGTATCTTGGCTGCTTGTTAACTTTATCCTTTTCTGTTGAACAAAATCCTGAGCATATAGCATTTCTATTCAAAGCACTCCACGATGCAACTTCACGTGGACAAGACCCAACAGGTACTAGGCGAATCTATGCCCTCGCCAATGAGACACTTTTGCTCCAGCATCCCTCTGCTGCGGGTTAACTCATTGCTCGCGACGGCCCTTAAAGCCAACTGTAATGAGCCGATTATAAGCCACCGAGAAGGCCGACTATAGCCGAGGCAGCTCATTACGGCGTTAGGCTCGCCGGCGATTGTGAACCGATTATAAGCCCCAACATAAGGTGTGGCCAGCCAGGGGCAGTTCACAGTTGACGATCGGCACCCACGCTAGCCGGCCACAGTAAGTCGAATAATACCCATGAGTACGGGCCATAATGGCCCGGGTAGTTACTGTGTGCGATCTCGGCTCCGGTGTGTCTTAAGTGCGGCTGTGGTAAAAAAGAATTAACTCCCCGCGGAGGCGTAAGATGGGTGACAAATGTCTCCAAGACCCACAGCTAGGGAAAGTGACTACAAAACCCGTTTGCCACGAACTTAAGCACATCGAAGGCCTTCCGTGACTGGAAGTTTTACTATTTCACATATTTCAATTTTACTTAAAAAACTTTCCTCCTATCCTCTGTAACAAACCATAGAGTACAGGATGCAGGGTAAGAGATACACGCCAATGGATGCAGAGATTCACAATCAAATGGCAGGGCATTCGACTGCTTTCCATGCTTGGTCATACAAGATATTCGAAACTGCCATTTACAAACAGAACATGAAAGGCGGTATTTTCTTCCTTTATGTGCATATGCATGACTGTAATTTAATTTTTTCACACCACACGCTAACATTGCAAGTCATGAGATTATGATTTAAAACCAGAATCGGACATCAAACACAATTTAATTACAAGAATATACATAGCTACATTTCTCATACGGTGTGTCAAAATAACAACGAATATTCAAGAAACGACAAAATCAGCTTAAGCTAAAAAATTACACGTCAAGAATAATGTTATTACAAGTAGCAAGAATTACAACTTAGAGGTTACTCTACTGTCTTAAGACTAACAGATACAACAATGCCAAGCCTACAAAAAGAATTTTCCAGGTTCAATCAGGGAGCCGGTTGCGTCGAAGTCTTGTCCTTGCTCTTTTGCCCGCCTGTCCGGTCATAAAAAGGATTCATTAGTGATGAGTAACCAAGTTAACGGAGAGACTAGAAAGGAAGACTTACCAGTACCAGCTTCTTGACCATCCTGGTCGTCATCCTCTACCTGTACACCCGCCTCTTCAGCAGCAAGCAGCCGCATACCCTCCTTTACCGCCACTTTCTCCTCCTTGGTGAACTGGGCAGTGACCACATCCATACTGAAGGCTGTACCACCCTCTTTATCTGCGTCAGCCTGAGCCTCCTCCAAAGCCCGAAGATAGATCTTGGCCATGACCCTGGGATAATCATCCATCCAAGAGAGATTGCCCTGCTTCCAAGTCCGGAAATACATGTCCTGGAGCATGTCATCCATCATTCCCTCATTCTCCTCAAACTCCCTCATCCGGACATCGGAAGCCAACAACCTTTCGACGGCAGCATCTCTCTCCAGTCTATATCTCGAGCAATCAGCCTGAAGGGACCTCCGCATCACCTCCATCTCTTCCCTCAACTTAGCTTGAACAAGCTCTGCAGCCTCAAGTTTCTCGGACAATTCCTCCACCTGCTCGAGATCCGCTCTCCGAACCTCATCCACCATGGCAATAGCCATGTCAATCCGCTCTTTGCAAGCAGCTTCCATTTTCCGCAATTCGGCCCGACTGGCCTCTTCCATGGTTCTCCTTAATCGCCCAGTAGCAGCCTCATGCTGAGAAATCTGGATAGCCTGATCCGCAAGCTGCTTGGCCTGATCCGAAACCACCAATCGAAGTCGGATATTGGCGCTCCCTATCTCCTCTCCGGCCTTAACCAGCCGAGCGTGATGCCCCATCAGCTTCTTGGTCTCCTCTGCCACCCGATCAATATTAGCTTTGGCCTCGTCTCCCATAGTGACTATACGAGTGGTGAGTAGATCGAGGTCTAAGGACTTGGCTTCGTCAAGTACTCGTACCATGGGGTTACGAGGGAGAAGGTGTTCACCAGTAACTTCGTCAAAAGTAATATCATGAGAACCTGGATCCAGATCAGGATGACCCGCGAATGGATTACGGGCCAAGTCGGGACGGTCGATATGAATAACAGAAGGGTTTCCGGACGGGTGTGGAGAAGGTACAAACTCGCTACCCTCCTCAGTAATATCATGAATAGGCTGAACCGGAGGCTGAGGACCGAGCGAAGTTTCGGGTAAAGGATGACTCCTCTTCCTCTGCTGAATACCCTCTTCGATGACCCCAAGAAGAGGACGGTATCCGACTACATCCCCGGAGCGTTGGGCTGAGGGCTTCGGCTTAGCAGAAATTTTGGAAAGTTTATATTGCTCGAGCCTGTGTCGAAGGTCTGAAGCTTTGGGCGTCTTGCCTGCTCCTGATATAAAGAACAAGTGTCACAATCTTACATTACTATATGATTCAAGAAACGCGGTAGATTACAAGTTAGAAAAGGAAAAGAAACACAGCTGTGGTTGTACAAACCCTGGGGAGGAGTGGGATACTGCAATAAGTCCTGGATTTCATTCCAGGACGGGAGCGGGTCATAAAATATTCCTAAGTCCCTATCATTAGTGAAGCATGCAGGGGTCAAGAGTTCACCTTGAGTCGTCAGAGCCACCTTGGCCGGAATAGTCGGAGAAGACTCACTTGCACCAGTCCCGGTTTTGTCCGCCTTCCCGGTCTTCTCTACCAAAGCCGGATCATCACCCAACCCCTCAAAAGCTTGACGGAGAGCATCATCCGTCCACTCTTGCATTTCGCCTACTTGCCCAGAAGACAGAGCCCTGGAACCATCACCACCCTGTCCATCGCCACCATCGTCACCAAGACGCTCAACGTCACTTCCGCCCTCCGCCTCACCTCTTTCTTCCTCCGCGTCTATCTCCCCCTAAGTAAGTGGACAATTACTGGGAGAAGGACCGTCCGACCTCTTAAGTTTCTTACCTCCGATGGCTGGAGGTTTCGTGAATGGTTTTCTCTTTCCACCCTCTGCCGCAACGCCTCCCTTAGCCTGAGCAGCCGCCCTCTCTTCCGCCGTTTCCCTCAACTTAACTACAGACTGCTGCGGAAGGATCAAGTTATATTCCAGAAGGATCGCATTTCTAATCAAGTAGGCAGATGATCTGTATTTCCCAAGAATGGCTTCTATCTCCGCCGCCGTCTGAACCAGGCGGTCAGTCTCCACAACCGGAAAGCCACCTGTCACTAGCAAAAATGAGAAAGTATGAGAAGAAGCATCGCAATCGGGATAGAAATTATAAGTAAAAGCATCGACTTACATCCAGAGGTAAAGCGCCGGATGGAGACGGAGTCGTCCCTAACAAAGAACCACTCTTTCTTGAACATGCTGAATTTGGAGTACAGGTCCAGGACCGGCTTGAAGGTCACAGCAGATTCCAAGCTAATATATGGGGACCCCTTCTTGTAGCCCCTTAAATTATACAAGTACCGGATCTCCCGGTTGGAGGGAGCGCGACCATACTTCTTCCGAAAAATAACGAAAAGGCTCACCAGTATGGCATAAGAGTTGGGCTGAAGCTGGAATGGGGCCACCTTCAGGTACGTGAGGAAGCTGACTATCCAAGCATTGAGAGGCGGGATAGCACCACACATGCAATGGTACCTACTATAAGCAAAGTATCCTTCGGGAGGACTGTATGGCATGACTCCTGGGCCCGGCAGCAGCATGAGGGCTCTATCAATCCCAAAGGAACGAGATATAACATCGAGTTGCTCCTCTTTGAGAGAGCTAGGAAAGCAGTCAGGCGGGGAATCCAACAGCTCCTGGGGACCATATCCATCCACTAATGACCTCGGGGCGGGCCCATGACGCTCCAATCCTGATTGAGCTGGGGGCACGGCCGAGGACTCTCCTTCACCCCCGGATCTCTTCTTGTCTGAACGAGTTTCTACTTTGCGAGACATTATCTGCAATACCGGAAAAACACATTGTTAGAACAGAAGATGTAAACAAGTATATGACGTCATTCAGTAAAAACATATTCAGTATCATTTTTTCATTCGGAATTCAAGATCCCTGAGTTCATTCGGTCAAGCCAATCAACGGCTCATTCGGCATCCCAGTATGGGAGTTCATTCGGTCAAGCCAATCAACGGCTCATTCGGCATCCCAGTATGGGAGTTCATTCGGTCAAGCCAATCAATGGCTCATTCGGCATCCCAGTATGGGAGTTCATTCGGTCAAGCCAGTCAATGGCTCATTCGGCATCTCAATATGAGAATTCATTCGGTAGCCTAGTCCTAGAAGTTCATTCGGCAGAAAGCAAGCTCACCTGATTCGGCAGTTTGAATAATCGATTCGGCTATCACAGTTGGTAAGGAAATATGAAGGTTAGAGACCCCTATTTATAAAAGCAAGGCTTAATAGCCGGACCAGGTAGTTCGGTCCTCAGGCCGAATACAATGACTCAGCTGGAACAAAGCGCGGCACCTATAAGCACGTACCCCACTTTGGGGGGCAAGTGTTGGAGATGTTTTCATCCGGTCTCCCCAAACCAGACATGCCGGACCACCCAGATGTCTCCCACCGAATCAAAGCCTTCCAACCGAACCAACCCAGTGCCGGTCCAGGTCTCCTGCCGAACCAACCCATTGCCGGTCCAAGTCCCCTGCCGAACCAACCCATTGCCGGTCCAAGTCCCCTGCCGAACCAGCTCGTTGCCGGTCCAACTCATTGCCGGTCCAAACCTCGCCTCCCACCACCGAACCAACTCGTTGCCGGACCAAGCCTCGCCTCCCACCACCGAACCAAAGTCCTATCAGGCCAGATTGTAGCAGCCCAGGCCCACCAGCTGCTATATACCTCCAAGACCCCTACCCCCAGCCTCACTCTATAAATAGAGGGGCAGGGGTACAACAATGGGGACAAGTTTGAGAGCTCAAGCACGGAAGGAACTTTCAAACAACTTTCTTTTACTTGTATTAAAGCTTTGTACTTGTAATCAAAAGAAGAGAAGAGAAATAACATATAAAGTGGACGTAGGCACATTCTGGCTGAACCACTATAAATTTGCGTGTCTTTTTACAATTTAGCCCCTGTTTTTCATATATTTGCGTAAATCACTCAAATCGCTAAGAACAACATAAGATCCACTAAATTATACAACTTTGAGGTGTTTGTCCATTTTTTGTGCAAACAGGTATATTATTACTATTATTATTCCTGCATCATGTTGTCTGCTGCATTATTTTATTTATCCCTGTTCTATATATAACTCTGATAAGTGTTGTATAAATTATAATCAAATGTATAATATAAATAGCTTCATGAACTGTTTATTTGATTATTATATTTTGTCATTTCGCTGCGAGATTCTGTGTTTGCTTTCTTCTTCTTTTCTTATTTTCTTAATTAACCCCATTGATTATCTATGTTTCAGATTGTTTAAGTTGGACATGTGTGGATTATTTTCGATTTTAACCTTCCGAAATGTGGGTCGTCACAGTTGGTATCAGAGGTTTGGTTTAGCGATAACCTTAGTTTTATGGGGTTTTGACTCATTAAATATAGGTAATAATACCCTAGAATGAGTTGTTTGAGTGCATAATGTAACGTCCCAGATTTTCGCGCTCGAAAATCGACATCCATACTTTACATCGTACTCGAATGCCGTAGATTCGACCGTTCAAATCCGAGTCGCCGGAGCTTATAACACAGTTAAGTAAATAACACAGCGGAAGAAATGAATAATACATTGATATACATCACTGATACAATGTCTAATACAACAGAATGATAAAATGAATATCAATATACATCAGAGATATGATACAACAAATAGCAGCGGAAAAGAAAACGATAACACCAGTAGCAAATAATCTCCATCTCCAAAACACCAATCCAGAAATAGCTTGAACTCTCAATAACGATGCACAAAGATAAGCAAGTGCAGTCCATATCCAAAGACTGAACTAGCTCTAGATAATCTACCGAACCTGACTATCTGAAAAACCCAACTCTAGACTGCCTGTGTAGAAATTTTTTGAGCATCCAGAGTTTAGGAAAGAAACGATAAACTCCAGATCAGTCATGGGACTGGTGTGAGCAACAAAAACAGTTTATCTTTAAAACAGAGTAAAACAAAAAAAATTTCGCAATGCTTTTGGAAAATGAAACTACCATAAGGCCTCCCGCCACACACACAATGCAAACGCAGAATTGGAGAAGATTACTCCTTATGATAGTCAAAGATGCTTACTACGCAAAATCCAATCATTTGATATTATTACTAGTGCATAGTGCAGAAAACATTTCGAAAGTATAATATCAATCTTAGCCAGCATAGACATTTCGAACTATGCCTACTATAGCTACCATCTAAACAGTGGGGCGCCACCATAAGTAGATGGTAGGTTCTACAACTAAAACCGTACAAGGCTCGTATCGGATGAATGGATTTTCCAACAAATGGCCAGGCTAAGGAACTTCCTATTCCACGAAAGAATGCCTCTGGCGGGACGCTCCGAGAGACAAACTGCTCTCTGCCAAACAAGGCCGGCTACCCCTTTTCCCAGGGAATATACAAAACCTCAGATATGCCACCCCCGGTCCTTTGGGACCTTTATCCGAGCGCTCGGTAACCAACATCACACATAATAAATAAAGTGTGTCCACATGAGTAAGTATCTGGGCTCCATACCATGATACTACCCTTTTCTAGAAGGAATGGTCATACCCTAGGGAAGCTACCCCTGAAACCTTGCCGCATCTTTCCTGTTTCGACCATTTCCGGGTTGTGAGGTTCGACGAAGTCTCGTCCACAAAGCTACGCTTTGTCACAAAGCCATGCTTTGGGTCAACAGATGATCAAAGCAATGATCACAAAGATAAATGATCAAACAAATGATCATATCACAAATGATCAAACAATGATCATCACACAGCAACACTCAGCATGTCACATTACCAAATTGGGAATATATCGCTGATAACCTTCAATTACATAACCTCTGATCTCGTACGTCTCAGAGAAGGGTGTTAAGCTAAGAGAATAAATTCTCCGCCACCAACAGAAATGTATTTGAAAGAAATCGACTTTATATCTCAAAGTGTAATGTCAGACATACAATCCATACAAGTCTGTTTCGGGTTCGAACAAAACCGAAGGCACTTCTTACGAAGCTCTTGCAAATTCGGATAATTTCCAATCACGTCCGGACTTCCCGTCACTAAGGGTGATAAAACCTCTATACCGGAGATCAGCCGATGTAGGGTAACTCGACGGTAATCCTTCCGTTTTCAAAAATATCCGGTCTTCAACACCGGTCTTCAAATGCTATCCATATACGCCGTATCATTATTCGGAATGGGTTATAAGACCCAAAGGTCCTTTCCCGGCTAACCCGAATAGCAAGCGAACTATTTAAAACATATGGATACTGGGGTCTCAGTTAAATCACAGCTTAAAACCCAAAACTTTTCATTCGAATGGTTAAAACAAATTACCATTTCCAATCTTTTAAACAAAAAAATTCAATTCACAAAGTTAACCCCATCAAAAAGATTCATTCATAGCCTTTCAAAACAATTTTATTTCAAGTTGGATTAACTCATTCGGTCTTTGAATCAAAGACTCATTTCATAGTTTTCAAAATATTTCAATTTCATTTTAAACTTGAAACCTTTCAACACAATTTAGAAATCCTTCCTTAAAATGAAAGCTATTATTATTTGAAAGCAAGTAGTTTTCGATTCGGAAAAATCCAGTTATATTTGCTCGAGTTAAAGCTTTTGAATTTAAATTCAAATTCCCAAATTAATACCTTTAAAATAGTTTAACCCATATATAAACATTTTTAATCTCTAGTTTCAAATCATAGGATTCAATTTCAAATATTGAATTCAAATTTAAATCAGATAAATTTAAATTTCCAAAGCTCGATTAAGTTATTCAAAATAACTTTTATCTTTGAAATTCCATTTCAAAAGCTTTTCACTTTAAACCCAAATTTCTAATTTCAAACTCAATTGAAATTAAAATTTCAATTTCAAAAATGTCAAATTTAAATTATCTGTGACTTAACCTATTTCCACGTGAAATCCATATTTGTGTGTGTAAAGGTGTAGTCCAGGGGTTTTACACAATAGTGCAACATCATCAATCATCACAGATATATCGATATCGATAAGCGGTATAATTGATAACGCTTATCTTCATTCACAGTTTCACAGATAAAATAAATCACAGATAAGTAAATTACATATCACAACAAAAATCAGGGTATATCACAAAGCATCATATATCAGGGATATCAAACAATCAAATCATCCAATAGAATCCAAACATTCATAAGTAAAGTCAGTTAATTGTCTGATTAATTCAAATCAGATTAATTTCTTATGAATAACTAATCCGGTTAATTAATATTAATTAATTATAAACCATTTTAAATTAATTAACCTTTAATAATAAATCAATTTACCTTTAATTATCAATTAATTCTTTAATTAATTATCTTAACAAATTTACCTTCAATTAATTAATCACATTAATTAATGATTCCTTAAATTAATTATGCTTTATTTACTTATTAATTAATAAATCATTAATAACTTAAGATCTTAATTAACTAAAAGATAACTATTTTATCTTTATTAATCACTTTAATAAATCACATTATCTTAAACACTCGCTTAATTCAACATTCTTAAGTTCCCTTTGAACATTCACTATTTACAAAAGAACTGGGTTTAACAAAATTGTTTTAAATAAACTTGATTTTGTTTTAAAGGTTAAAAACTATTTTTATATCAATTTTTTTTAAAGCAACCCGAGACAAACCCCTAGTTTACTCGAGCAAATACCCGAGTTATCATCTCCAAATCCCCAGCTTTCTTCTTCTTTCCCTTCGAAATCAACCAGAGCTCTAACGAGAATTATTTCAAATTCAGTTTCTTCTTCTCCAACTTATAAACTAACACAGTTGCAACGAATGATACGTGCTCGTGCACGTGCACCTCAACGCGCCGCCGTTCTGGCGAACGTCGCTACCATCGGCAAATCGCACTTCGTTCCTACACTCGAACCCAGAACTCGATTCAACAAAAAAAACTCAAAATCGAATTTTCACCCTCTCGTTGAAACTGAAGCTTAAACATATCCAACCTAACCGCCTCGTTCTCCTCGCCTAGTTCACCAGAAGGGTCGCGACTTCGACCATAACATGTCGACACTTCGTACTATCATTTCTCACGATCTCGAGCAACTCGATCGCTCCTAGGTGATGAAATCACCTTGTTTACCGAACACTGCAAAACTCAGGGTTAAACCCTAGATTGAACTTGTCTCCAAAATTTACGCAATAGAAAATTTTTTCAACAATTTTCCTATGATCGTGAAACAACACACTAGCTTTACCCAAATTTTCATCAACAACTATTTGATAGATCATCAGCAAATGGGAAAAAAAGAAATTTGTTCAACTGTGAACTACTCTCGAAACGCTCAATTAAAAATCACCATATAAATCTTAAAAATCATGAGTTTCTATATTTACATGTTATTAGGATTTGTTAATGTATTTACTTATATTTTTTGTTTATACTTGTTCAAGCCTACATACTTATGTTCTATTGTAATATGTTGTTTAAATTTATTTATGGGTTCACTTTATATTTTAATTTATCTTATCCATATATCTATTTCTATTCCCAAATTTAATATGTTATTAGAATTTAATTCATACGTTTACTTCTATTTTACAAATCTATAAAATTTATCTTATATATTTTGATTCTATTTCTAACTTAATATTTATTATGATTATTTTACTTTAATGTTTATTATCTTGTATTTAATTTATAAATCCAAATCATTATTAACCATTTACTTGAAATTAAATCTAAATCACATATATACAATATTTAGATTTTAATTAATTTAACATAGAATTTATTTGAATGCGGGGAAACTCGAATCAATTTATCAATAAATTTTACAATTTTTATTTAAAAATTCATTTAATTATCAATTTAAATAAATAAAAATCTAGGGTCGTTACAGTATATATATGAGACCGCATACTTGTTAGTGTTATAAAATGTTTTATATTGTGTTTACATATCCATTGAGTTGTTTATAAATTCTGGTCGATGCGTGGGACGCCATGTTATCGATAGGGATTTCTAAACACTTAAACGAGGCAAGTCGACATAATATTGTTTTAAAATAGGGTAAATGAAATAATATTTCCTAAATTATGTTATCTATATATAAAATGATTATTAATGAAATTGTTGTTAGGAGATGATAAAATTAGTTATCATCGATTATTGGTGAATTAAAATAAAACGAATACTTTGTGAATTTTATTTTACAAAGCGTTCGATAATTAAATCGAATTGAACTATAATTATAATAAAAATAGTTTGAAATAAAAAAGTTGTAAATTGATGAAATATTTTCACAATATGGCAATGAAATTTGTATAAGTAGATTTATAATATAGTTTATAAATAAAAAGAATTTAAAAGATGAGAATTTCTGAATTTAAAACCTGTTGCTTTCAAAATTGTTTTCGAAGCCTTCAAAATTAATAATAATACAATTTGAAAGTGTTTTGACTAGAAATATATTTTGAAAAGATTTTTGAAAGGAATAAAGCATTGAACTCGCTCTAGTTGCTGGGAAATAATCCCGAGGGATGACCGCAGCATCGCTAGTATTCATTTTCAAGTTTCTGAGTGAGAATTGCTACCAAAAGAAATTTATTTCCGATTAAAACAAGTTTTGATTGTGAAAAAATATATTCTAAGTATGATCTGATAAATATATGAAAATAGTTTTGAACTTATAATTGAAAATAGTATAGATAAAAATAAGTTTATAACTTATAGATTCGAACAGGAAAATTAAATTAAAATTTAAAACTGTTGAATATTTTGGTTAAGCAAACAAAAGAAATTTGAAATTATGAAAAGAAAAAAAATTAACCTAAGAAATGTGAATAAATTGAGTTAGTGAAATGAAGTAATTAAAATTGGGTTTAACTCAAGAAAGCTTAAATAAAAGTGAATTGTATTTGAAATAAATTAGATAAAATATGAAATGAAATTTTAAATGGATGGGTTTGTATAACTTATAGGTTTGAGAAATATTTAGCTAAAAACAGATTTAAATTTGTTAAATGTGAACGATAAGGGAAAAAGTTTAACTTAAATAATGTTGAATAAACCAAGAAATGAATTAAATAAAATAAAGTTTAATTTAATAAAGATTAGATAAATTGAATTGGATTTGAATATAACTAGATATATTAGTAAAGTGAATTAATTCCACTTAAGCTATAAATGAATCAATAGTATGAATACGAACTTGAATTATAAAATGAAATGCAATTTGAATTGTGAAAGAAATTGAATGAAAATAAATGAGTGTAAGAAAAATTAATATGAGTAATTGAATTTAATTTAAATTGGATGTAAATAAATTAAATGCAAATGGAATGAGTTTCAATAAAATTGAATGTTAACTAATTTAATATGGAATAAGTTAAAAAAATGAATTATAAGATGAAGTTAACTTAATAAGTTGAATGAAATAGATTGTGAGAAAAGAAAATTTTATTAATATGAATTTGAGTTATAAAATAAAATTTACTTAAGTAAATTATTACCATGAACTTGAAATTTATGAAATGAACCAATGAAGTGAATCGAAGAATTAATATGAACTAAAGTTAAGAAAAATAAATATGAAGTGTATTTTATAAAATGGTTGTAATAGACTTAAATGTTTATGAAATGGTTTGTAAATGATATTAGTATTAAATAGAATATACTAAGTGCAAATGAAATAAAATCTAACTTAAATGATTTATAAATTGGTCCATAAATGAATTTGTATGGAATATTGTTAAAATTAAAGTGAAACAATTGGAATTTAACAAATTTAATTGAATAAATTGAGTGTAAATGAAATATATGTGAATAAATTGGAAGAAAACCAATTAAATGTTAATAAAAATTGAATGTTAATAAGGAATGAAGTTTATAAATTAAATATTGACATTAGATAATGAAAATTCACATAGTTATGAATTAATTGGATTAATTAGATGAATATTAATAATTGTGAATGGTTTCTTTGGTTGTAAATCATCGATTTTATTGTTTTGGCTGCATATGATTGTTTTGTTGTGTATTGGTGCTAATGTATATGATTTGGATTCAAAATTCATGCTATGTGGTTTTATTTAACTCATACATGTTCTATATCTTATTTTAAGTGACTAATATTCAAATTTGAGTTGAGATAGGGACATACGAAGACCGTTTGGACGTATACGTGGGTTATATTTTGCTTTTGCTTGCTTAATACGAGCGAACTCGCTCGTATTAATAATAATAAGGTACATATCTCGGATTACATACCGCACTTTTATATTTTTCCCTACGGGATGCCTCATCATTGAGATGAGATGTATATTTGATATATATTCGGGTTATATATTGTATTGTAAAATTTTTTCGATCGAGCCGCGCAGAGGAGACGCTGCCGAAATTTTCCGTAAATCTAGGTGTTAGAAATATTTTGAGATTTTAAATTTTATAACTTGTTTTATAAATAAGTTGTAATTTCCATAAGCCGATCGGAGTGGCATAGCGAGAGTGTAGTTATGGTTTTTAAATAAGATTTTATGTTTATAAGTTAATTATTTTGAATAAAATATATCAAATGTTAAATTCTTTACTTAGCCCCTTTTCGAGGACGAAAAGTTTTGAGTGGGGGAGAATGTAATGACCCGTACTTTTAACTATTTTAAATTATTAAATTTAATATGATTATTGAATAAAACTGGTTAGAAATAATTTTTTTAATGATTTATCAATATAAGTTATTCAATATAAACTTGAATAAAATTCTAAAATAACCAATTTCGAAGATGTTGACAATAATAGGTATCGAAATGAAGTTTTATGTATTGACTGTGTGTGTTTATAATCAACAACTAGACTTGAATAATAAATGTTGAATTTTTTTACATGAAAATAGAATAATTGTTGATAATTAAAATTCAATTGAAATTTTATGATTGTTAATGTAATTTATTGGATAATTAAATTGTTTAAATTTAATATTGGGATTATTTAAATAATTGAATTCTGGATTTAATATGATTGAAAATGATATCAGAAGTTGATTTAAATTTTATTTAAATACGAATGAAGATTGTTAACATTTAAAATTGGATTTAAAAGTGAATAATTAGAAATTGGAAATTTTATATTGTAATTAACGAGTAAAAATAGCCATTTTGGCCACTATCTTGGATTTCGACGAAACCAGTTTCATCGGATCCGTAATAGTGAATTATTATAGGATTTCAAGTTTCGTAGCAATCAGACTGGTCGTTTCGCCATGCGAGCTTGAAACGCGTAGAAATTAATTAAAGAAATCGAATTAAATAAATTGATTTTGAAAAGTTATCTTCTCTATAGATTGAATTAGGCCTCGAGACTAGTTCCATTGTGTTCGGAATGGGGATAAAACATTATGAACGCCATGCGGCACGAGTCATTTGGAGTTCGGAATTTTCGTGGGCTATTGGTTAGATATTTTTCTAATATAATAATATATATTTGATTTTCCTTATCCCAACAATACGTACAACCAGCCGAAAATGTGTCTCCCTCGTACCCTCCCAATCTTTATCTCTTTTTAATTCGTATCAGCAGTTCAAACCGAAAATAAACGAACGAAGAAAGAAAAAAACAAACATCATCGCGATCGCGCGCGTGAGGGAGGAGAGCCGGAGGATCGCGCGCGCATTGGGCGACCATGGCGAAGGTTGGCGAGTTGAACGATGGTTTGAGAGATGGCAGGGGGCTTGGTAACGAGGCGCGTAGACACGGTTGGAGAGCTTGGTGGAGGCGGCAGGCTGGGGTTCGGTCGGCGACTTGAGTGACATCGTTCAATTTAAAAAAAAGTTATAGAGCAGTCGCGATCTGGAAGATGGGTGCGTGCTTGCGCGTTTGCCTGGGGAAGACGAGGTTTAGGTTAGTAATTAATTTAATTTAATTATTTATTAAGTTAATTTACAAGTTAATTATAATCGTATATTAATAAAAATCATAACTTTTGCGTGCGAGGTCCGATTTGGGCGAAACTATTTGCGTTGGGATCGCATCGAAGTCGTCTACGGCATGGAATCAGTGTGGTATTTATTTGAAGCTGAAAATATTTTCAATTTCAAATAAAAGGTGAGTGTTTTTTACACCCACGACGAACTAAATATTTTTATGTTAGTTAAATTTATACCGTGAAGTAATTTAATTTATTGATTGATGTTGGTAAATTTAATTGACATTCAAATTGATATGAATTAAAATGATAGGAATTTGAATTGACTGTTCAAACTTGAAATGGAAATTAAAATACTAGTTAAATTCTTGATTATTGATAACTAGTAAATTTTTATGATATTTTGACTGATTTCGATGTTGATTGTGATGGATGCTATTGGTTGATATTTAGGATGATTTGGATGTTTATTTATTTTGGTGTATCCTGTATCATCCTGTATATTGTTTATAGTATATAAAACTGTAATTTAAATTATTTTGAATAAATTAAAAAATAGGTTGAAATGATATATACCTATGACATTTATTTTGGATTGAAACGATACATATCCACCCTTGAATTAAATTGAAATAACTAATTCCTGTGGCTATAGGATAGAAAATTATACACGGACACCGGATTTGGTTAAATTAAATGATTTTGAATTATTTTTTTTGATATGAAATTATTTAAATGATTTGATTTAAAAAGTAAAATCGAATTTATGGGAATCAAATTATTTTCGGAATTAAGCTCGAAATGTTGAAGTTTAAATTTGGTTACTGGGATTGTTTAAATAATCGAAGTTGAGATTTTGGAGTTATAATCGAAATATGATTTGAATTTCGAAAATTTATTTGTTTTAAAAGATTGGACTTTTATTCGAACTTTGAATATTGCTAAGTAAAAGTAATTTAAATTGATATTTCAAAAGTTGAGCTCGCAATCGAATTGTTTTAAAGATTTGGACATTGAATTGAATATTGAAGTTAAATTTGATTTAATGATTTAAATCGATACTTTGAAAAATCAAGCTCAAAATTGACATAAAATTTAAATGGTTAAAAATTGAGAATTGAGTTGAAATTTAACTATTGAATCAAATAGTTGAGGTTGAAATTGAAATCGATTTGGAATTGAAATTGAAATAAATTTAGAATTGAATTTGATTTGAAATTAATTTGGAATCGAAGTTAATTCGAATTGAAATCGGAATAGAATCGATTAAACTAAATGGAAATTGAATTGTTTTGAATTGGAATTTTTTTGGAATTGGACCTGTTTTACTTTGAAACTATTTTCAAAATAAATTATTTTATTATATAAACTGTTTAAAAACTTATATTTTTAAATGTTTAAATTGCTTTGATTTTCCAAACTATTTTACTATATAAACCATTTTCAATACTCAAACTATTTTCTATTAAACCGTTTTAATTATTTAAGCTATTTTAAAACTATTCAAACTATTTTTTTAAAATTCAAACTGGTCAAATGGTGGAATGTTTAGATTTAAATCCTGGATTTAAATACGAATTGGGTTAAAATGAAATTATAACCTAAATTGTAATTCGAATCAAATTTTGAAGTGAAATCGATATATCAAACTGAATTGACATTTTGAAGTAAAAATATGATTTTTGAAGCGAATATGGTAATTTTGAAATGAAATTGATTTTGAAGTGAATATGATATTTTGATATCATGGATGAATTGTTTTCGAAATGTAAAAGTACCAACCATTGTGTAAAACGACGTTTGGTTATTAAAGAGACCGTGACCTCTTATAGGCATACTCATTGTCAATATTGGAACCACTTTAACAACTGTGTATGTGGAGGAGACTCCATAATGAAGTGGTTGGATTTGGCACCGTTTGCTGGATTTGAAGAAAGAGAACGATGATGGATAGACCCCGGCACTTGTGCCTATTTGAAATGACTAAAACATGATGGCATGCTAGGGCCAAGCAGGCTTGCTACCCCTAGTGGACATCCGTTCTTCGATTTTCTTAGACTCGATCCATATTATTCCTCTTGTTGTTGGTTTCGATTGGTGCACCTTGATTTTGGGATAGCCTCTCTCTGACTCGATATGGGATGGATGAACGCGGTGGGCGGTCGTGGCTATGATGCGTTACCACTAGCCCTGCGACCCGAACTGGTAGTATCCTAGCTTGGGCATTGCCTCACATGCCTTGTCATACTTTTATCCCTATACGAGACCCCTATGATTTTTGTTTAGTGTTGTCGTATCACGGTGCATCCCTATCCCCCAACGTGCTACTGGGGCGTTATATGCAAACTGTACAACAATGCTTAAAAACACGTTAATGGGGATTAATATAAAGCCTTAACGCTAAGAAAAATATTTATTTTACCGATTAGACATTATATATGTAGCGTATTCTACTACATATAGATATTTTGACGGATCCTTAAGAGATGGAAAATCTCGTTACATCTCTTGAGTTATTGCACGCACGTTATACACTGGATAGGAGATGTGAAACCCCGTAAACATCTCTGACGCCACGACACTCATGTTATATGCGATATCGATTTGACTCACATAAGGATAGTTTAGTCCTGACTCGAGTGTTTTGTCTTTTCATTATGCTTGGGACAGTCCTGAGTTTTTTAGCACATTGAAGATTATTCTCTTGAGGAAAAAGACGAAGATTTGGTATATTATTACTATTATTATTCCTGTATCATGTTGTTTGGTGCATTATTTTATTTATCCCTGTTGTATATATAACTCTGATAAATGTTGTATAAATTATAATCAAATGTATAATATAAACAAATTCATGAACTGTTTATTTGATTATTATATTTTGTCATTCTGCTGTGAGATTCTGTGTTTGTTTTCTTCTTCTTTTCTTATTTTCTTAATTAACCCCATTGATTATCTATGTTCCGGATTGTTTAAGATGGACATGTGTGGATTATTGTCGATTTTAATCTTCCGAAATGTGGATCAACACACTAATGGACAGGTGGAAGCCGTCAGCAAAACCATCAAGACCACATGAAAAAAGCATCTAATGAAAGCTAAAATGAGCTGGGCCGAAGAACTACCACCGATCCTTTGGTCCTATCATATTTTCAACTGCACTTGGCTATGCTCCCTTTTCACTACCTTACGAGTATGAAGCCATTGTTGCCTATTGAAGTTGACATCCTATCACCTTGGCTTCAAACCTTTTAGACCGAGAAACAAGTTACTCGAGCTTGGGATCGATATTATAGAAGAACAAAGGGCCGAGGTTAATCACCACACCAAAGCATACAAGAGGAAGGTCGCTAAAAACTACAACTTGAGAGTAAAACTTTGTTAGTTCATTATCAGCAACCTAGGCCTACGTCGCTGATACAAAGGACCCAACCAAAGGGGTCCTTGGCCCGAATTAGGAAAGGCTATACATCTTCTGAGAGGCCCTAAAATTTGGCTCATACCATCTATCTCACTCGGGCGAGGAAGTCGTCTCCCACTCTTGGAACCCAGTTCACTACTGGGCCTACCACATATGAGAACTGACCATGACTATAAGGATGTGTAAGACTTAATTTTTATGAATACATCAACGATTCTAGGTGCCCACTATCCACATTCGATCGGCTATCCACGAGGGTGAATTACCGAGCATTCAGTTCCTTATTAGGGATCGTCAACCTCTGTCGCAAGGTGCGTAGCGAGCCATGCTTCTCGCATACTGCCAGGATATCTAATAAAGGATGAGTTTTATGTGCTTATTTGCCTTGTTGGTGATCGTCGACCGATGCTGCCAAGTGCGTAGTGAGCCATGCTT
This sequence comes from Allium fistulosum, assembly GCA_030737815.1. Taxonomy (NCBI): domain Eukaryota; kingdom Viridiplantae; phylum Streptophyta; class Magnoliopsida; order Asparagales; family Amaryllidaceae; genus Allium; species Allium fistulosum. Next base: position 1,044,247,983 of record CM060907.1, on the reverse strand, counting down.
CCCGCTTGCCGGCCAGCTATCCACGAAAGTGAATTACCATGCATTCATTTCCTTGTTGGAGACTGCCAACCTCTACAGTAAGATGTGTAGCAAGCCATGCTCTCGCCAGTTGCCAGGCTATCCAATAAAGGATGAGTTTTTATATGCTTATTTGCCTTGTTAAGGACTGTCGACTAGTGCCGCTAAGTGCTAGCGAGCTATGCTCCATCCTTGCCGATTGGCTATTCACGAGGGTGAACTACCATGCATTCATTTCCTTATTGGAGACCGCCGACCTCTATCGCAAGTTGCATAGTCAACCATGCTCCCCACCTGCTACCAGACTACTCAATAAAGGATGAGTTTTATGTGCTCATTTGCCTTGTTGGGGACCCCTGATCCATGCCACTAAGTGTGTAGCGAGCCATGCTCCCCACTTGTTGATCGACTATCCACGAGGGTGAAATATCATGTATTCACTTCCTTGTTGGGGACCGTCATTTTTACTGCACCCGAGGAACTTTCAAGACAATCAATCCAGGATCACACATTAAGCCCGATGCTCAAACACCGGCCTCAATGCCACATCGATAAGATTGGGTAATCCTATAAAAAATACAGGAGTAGGTTGCGACTGACATCCATCACCTAAATCAGCATCTGCCGTTGGAAACACAAGTACAGACAATGTAACAATCAATATTTTGCATATTGGAGAATCACAAAATATTAGTTTTAAATTTGTATTGGGTCCTATTATACTATAGCTTCGGCAGATGTTGATTACTGACCTTTTTTACCCTGAGGAATTTTATCGAAAGATTTTACCTCTGAAAAATTATAACAGCTATAACTTTTGATAAAATACAAATTAACATGCAAGAGCACTTCCATTGTAAAGATATGATGTTTCTTATTCCGTAGAGTGTTCATAATAGCGATCTGGACTTTCTGGCTAGTAGATATGGATGTTAAAAGTTTGAAAATTTTGGGCCAGCTTAATGGTAATCAGTTGGGAGAGGTCCAATAACCCATTTTGGGTTTAAGGGTTATATTGGCTGAAATAAACATTCTCAAATCATTTTTACCATCTCTAGATATAAGCCCCAAAACCTTCTCTTTTCTCCTCTAAGTCAAGTCTAAATCATAGATTAAAGATAGATTAACAAGGAAATTGGTTAGAGATCTTCATATCTATATTTTTGGGAAAGAAAAATTAAGGTTTGGCTGTTCATTTTTGGATTAGCCTCGATTTGTGTGCAAAACTTGAATTTTAGAGGGTTTGGTGAGCGATTTATCACCTCTCACCTTGTCATATATGTATCTATCGGATTTAACATGTTTTGGATCCATTTTTAAAGTTAAAATCATGTTTTAATGCTATTTTAAAACCTTATATATAGTAAAAACGTGAATAAATGGATTATTTGGTGTTCTGATCATGTTATTTGTATGTGTGATTGCCTTGATATATGTTAGGCTCTGTTGTAGATACATAATATGACGATTGCTATAATTTATTATGTGATTTGCATGCTTGAATGTTGTTTGATACATGTGTGGTGTTTGTGTGTATGCTAGAATGGTTGAAAATGCTCATCAGAGTGAATTAGAAATAGGAACCATGAAATCAAAATTTGACAGTTAGACTATAAAACGTTAGGAGTTGCATCGATTTGTGTTGAATCCATGCGGATCGAAGAACGGAGAGTAGTGGTGAAATCAGCATGAAATTGAAAATTTGAGCTACTAAACATTTCTGCCCAGTGGTGCTTCGTGGCGTGCTTCGGTTCGGTATAGGGGTTTGCCTGGGGTAGGCTTTAGGTTGGCATATGGAAGGATACGATAGCAAATGCTATCCAATATGCTAGCATTCGGGGACCGAGCAAGAATTATGGTTCGGTGTTGGCTTCGTTTCATGCTTGGTAATTTGATAAGGATGCTCCGGTCGACAACCGAGCAAGGAATGTAGTTTTGGCATTTTGGACGTGCTTTGAGTCAAGAAGCTGCTTACTCTGGGCTTTTCTCATAAATGCTTGGTCGGCCAATGGAATACCTGAGTAGAAAAGTAAAGTTGGGAAATTTTTTGTCGTGGCGAGGCGGCACTTTGGGATTTGTTCATGACTTGTTCAGGGGGTCCATTGGGTGATGTGGAGTGAAATGTACAACTCCAAATGACCCGAGATGGCTTTTGATTTCGTGTGGTGACTAGTGGATCGATGACGTAATGCTTCGACACGACGACAGCGATGATGACTTTGTAACTTTGGTATGATGGCTCTATGAATTAAAATGGGTGTCTAGAGGCGTTTCGAGTATAATTATTTGATACGGCGAGTGACAATGGAACTTGGTGGTAGACCAACATGACCAGTTTTGCATGATAGATCGTGGAGTAGAACATAAGGTTGTAATGCTTGTTAGTGGGACAACGTAGTCTATGTGTACCCATGGTAGTCTATGTGTGCCCATGTTGTTGGATGACTACATGTGTTTAGTCTTTAGCCATCTATGTAGGCATGAGTTGAACATCTACGAGGTAGTTCTACTATTGGTACTTGTGCTATGGGATCAATGTATAACTCTGAGGTTGTGATGGTTGTTAGTAGGACAGAGTATTCTGTGTGTACCCAAATTGTTGGACATCAACGTGTGTTCAGTCCCTAGCTATCAATGTGGGAAACAAGTTGAGCATCTGTAAGTGCTATCATATATCCAAGGCACTAGAGTGAGAGATGCATGGTTGTGCGATGGTTGCTATGTTTGATGTGTGCTTGATATGTTGTGTTGTACCCATATACCCCATAATTTCCAATTCTGATAGTAGTTTAGCATATACCATGTTTATGTGCTGAGTGTTTGGATGTAGGGACATGTCAGGTATATCTCCCCATGCCCTATGCCCTTACTATGTATGATTTTAATAGTATTTTTGAGATGATGTATTGCTCACACCAAATTGTGGACTGATCTGAGGTTTTATGCTTTGCTTCTTATTAGCTTTGGTGCTCTTAAATGAATAGGTTATGAATAACAAGTTTGGATAGCACACGAAGTGGTATGAAGTGCGAGTAGGAGACTACTCTTTCATATATCATACTTTGGAGCTTACTATTGCTATATTCCACTATGTAATATTATGGAGCTTTGTCTGTGCTTGTATTGCTTAAAGACAGTTATAGAGTTTATTTTGGATATTTGGCTGTGTAAAACTTAATATTTTTTATAATTAATTTATTTTCGAACCGTAGTTAATTTTTTAATTAAAAATATAATTTTAGTTGAGAAAATTCTAGAAAATTTTACTAAACCCAAAATATATCTCATCTACCTTTAGAAAAAGTTTTAGAATTTTTTCAACTTGATTTCATATTTTTAAGAATTAATTCGATTAAAGGCTATCATCAACTATTTAATAATAAATAGTATTCTAATTAAAAAAATTCACAAATTAATCTTAATCCCAAAATATGTTTCATATTTTCTAAAAATTATAAAACTTTTATTTTTATCATGTGATTATTTTACATTAATTTATTATGGTAGAAACTATTTTATTCAATAATATATATATATATATGTATATATATATATATAAAATAAACTTTTTTTGTACGGTTTAATGGCGACTGGATCTGGATCTGGAATTCCTGAAACCTTAGGCACGGAAGAAGATGATGATGGCGGCGGTTGGAAGGAGGTTAATAATAGGGGGAAGGCTAAGATCTCATTCGCTGATGCTCTTAAATCTAATAAGGGGACTCAAAAAGCCAAATCGTGGATTGAGGCAGTTGGTTCCAGAATTGAACTTAAAGGTAATGCAAATTACTTTGAACCGCAATCCAATGGAGAGGATACATATCAAATAATTGATGAAGAGGATTATGCTGAATCTAAACAGCTCTGGCAACACTCAATTTATGCTTATATGGCAGGCAAACGCCCATATTTCCTACATCTTAATGCCTATATTAATAGAACATGGAATCCGAAAGGATCTTGGGATGTGTTTCCTCGAGACAGTGGTTTTTACCCGATTAAATTTGAACTGGAGGAAGACTATCAACGAATCATTAACGGCGAACCGTGGTTCATGGACAACAAACTAATTCTACTGCGAAAATGGGAGGCTGTTTTCAATTTTGAACGTGCTATGTTAACAACTTATCCTATTTGGGTAAAATTCAATAACTTGGATCTTGCTTTATGGAATATGAGATGCATTAGTAAACTTGCAAGTCTAATAGGTAGGCCTATTGACATTGATGAAAATACAAGAAAAGTTAAACGCATTAAATATGCTAGGGTTTTGGTTGAAATCTTAGCCAACACTGTGCTGCCAAAAATAGTTAAAGCCATAGATAAAAAAGGTAACGTGTATGAACAGGAGGTGGAGTACGAATTTGTACCACCTAAGTGTTGGGAATGTAAGCGTTTTGGTCATACAAACCAGCAGTGTCAACTGAGCATGGCAGATAGGCAGAAGAAAGTATGGGTACGAAAAATTATTACAGACCCCACAGCAGAATTACCTAATACTGGAAGCCCAAAAAATGAAGAGGAGATTACAAAAAATATACAAAATATCTCCCCTACTACAGATCAACCAAATAAAGACAAGTGCCCTACGGAGTTGGACTGCAGATCAGAGCAAGCGTCTCATCTAGCTCCTGTTCAGTCAGAGAAGACACCTTGTATAGGGGATCACTTAGATAGCTCTGGTCCAGTGACTCCACCTGCACAGTCTGTAAATCCTCCAGAGGCCTCGCAGACATTGGATCCACTGATTGATGTTCAAAAGGAGAAGGGAGGAGTTGCCGGGTTCCCTAGAGGACATCCACAAGTTGGGCATTGAACTGGATTCGTCTAGTGATGAGGAAGAAGAAGATTTGTCAGAGGATATAAGTAAGTATACTGAACACAATTTAGAATATGATAATCAATTCACCACTGGTGGAAAAGAAAGAACTGCTAGATCAGTTATGGTAGGGACTACTCCAGTTACTTGGAGCAAATCTACCAAAAAATCATAAATGTCTATCATATGTTGGAATGTGAGAGGTCTAAATAATGACACACGTATTTTAGACCTCCACAATATTAAGGCTAAATATAAGCCTACTATTTTAGCTCTGTTGGAAAACAAGTTGAATAATAAAAACATAGAGATGATTAGAAACCATTTTGGAAATCAGTGGACTTTCTCAACAACACAAGCTAAATGTAGAATTATAGTTGGATGAGAGAGTAATTACTAGAATGGCAACATTATTAATATGAGTGATCAACAAATGACCATAAAATTTCACAACATTGGAGGGATGGAGATAGTTATAACATTTGTGTATGCGAAGAACCTAGCTTCTGAAAGAATTGAGTTATGGAAACAAATAAATGACAACTCAAAAAATATGAATATTCCTTGGATAGTTATTGGAGATTTTAATGCTGTTTTAAAAACTAATGAGAAAAAGGGGGACTTACATTGAGGGTAGCACAAGTAGCAGAATTCAATAATTGTGTTCTATCCAGTGAACTTGCTGAAGCACACCACTCTGGTCTGAAATTCACATGGAAAAGTGGTGAGTCAAAGAAAATTACATCAAGATTAGACAGAGTACTCGGAAATTCAGAGCTATTCAACAAAATTCCAAATTTTAGAGTAACTGTTCTACCTTGCTCCACAAGCGATCATTGTCCCCTCTTGTTACAATTCAATGAAGATGAAGAAATGCATAAAGGAAAACCTTTCCGATATGCAAATCATTGGCCTTTGATAGAAGGATTTGATGATGTAGTGAACTTTAACACAGTAAGTATTCCTCCAGGCAATCATATGTTTCGACTTGTAATGCTCATCAAAATCATGAAAAACAGACTAAAAGACTGGAATAAGTGCAGACCAAAAACCACTGACAAAATCACAGAAATCCATTAACATTTAGAAAGCATACAACATAGACTGGATGATGACCCTCTACATGAAGGTCTAAATGTAGATTTCTACTTACTTTAAAAACAACTAAAAGAAGAACTACATAAGCAGGCAATGGAGCTGAAGCAAAAAGCTAAAGAGAAATGGCTACAACAAGGAGATGAATGCAATAAATTTTTTTATACTAAAATGTCCTTAAGACAACATCATAATAATCTGTATAATGTTTTAAATGAGCAGGGCAATGCTTCCAGGCATATCATGGTCATAGAAGAGCAGGCCATCATATATTTCTCAAACCTTTACAATGGAGATTATAACAATCAGTTACCTCATATCAACTGCAGAAGGAAAGTCTCTACTGAGGGGGCCAACATGCCGACTGCTCCAATCCTGGAAAAGGAATTGAGGAATGCTGTCTCCTCCATCCATAGTGATTCCTCCCCGGGGCCTGATGGAATGGGGACAACCTTCTTCAAACTGTATTGGATACACCTGAAAGATTTCATGCTAAAAGCTTACAATAAAGCACTAGAGACTGGTGAATTCATACAAGAAATTAACCATACTTTCATCTCCCTCATCCCAAAAACAAAGAAACCAAAAAGAGTTGAAGACTACAGACCAATTGCCTGCTGCAATGTCAGTTATAAAATTCTGAGTAAAATTATTTGTATGAGATTGAATAAAGTCCTCCCAGATCTAATCTCCCAGTGTCAAAGTGCATTTATAAAAGGAACGCTCATATCAGAAAACTCTTTGATGGCTCATGAACTAATCAGGAATTTTAATAAACAGGGAGCTGATAAATTGTGCATTAAAGTGGATCTGCAAAAAGCCTATGACAAGGTGAATAGAGGATTTATAATACATATGCTTTAATCTATGGGGGTTCCAATGAAGCTATTAAAACTGATAAAATACTCTCTAGACACTCCTACTTACTCAATCATGATAAATGGAATCCCTAAAGGATATATCCGGAGCAATCGGGGAATTAGACAAGGTGACCCCTTATCCCCATACTTATTTGCAGTAGCTATGGAGTGGTTCACTCTGCAAATAGAACTGGCATGTTTCCATGATTTCATACATCCAATTTACAATAACCTCCCAAGGATCACCCATTTATTATATGAAGATGATCTGCTAGTGGTGGTTAAAGGTAATTTGAAAGCAATTGATAAAATTAAGGAGATATTTACAGAACTAGAGCATCTTGCTGGGCTTAAACTGAATGAATCTAAAACTAAGTGTTACTTTAATAAGTTCTGCACAAACAAGCATGTTATGTTAGAAAGATTGGGATTCTCAGAGGGACAACTTCCAGTTAAATATTTAGGAGTTCCTCTTACCAATAACACTATCACAGATGCTGAGTGTGGCAAGTTGGAGGATGATATAAGAGACAAATTACAAGGATGGAGATCAAAGCTATTATCCTTTGCAGGCAGAGTAGAATTGGTGCACACAGTTATCACTTCTAAAGTTAGATTCTGGTTACAATCTTTTCAAATCCCAGATTGCTCGATTACAAAAATTAATGCAGTTTGTGCGGACTTCATATGGAGAGGAGGGATGCATAAAGTCAAGTATTCTGACTTATGTAGGAAAAGGGAGGAAGGAGGGGTTGGCCTGAAGAATCTCTTTGAATTGAAAAAAGTATATGGTTTGAAATTAGCCTGGAATGTTCTAACCTCAAATAATTTATGGGCTACATGGATGAGGTCTATATATCTTAGAGACAATTTTTGGACAATTAAAATTGAGAATAATGCTTCTATTACTTGGAAGAATATTCTTAAATTAAGGGATGAACTGCAGAAGCATCTAGACAAGGAAATTGCTAATAGTGGAAACACTGACCCCTGGCTAAATTCTAAAAGCTATATTGACATGCTAGGATGGGAAACTTTCTCAGCATACGGAGCTCCAAATTGTAAAGTGGCTGATATAATAGACAATGGAGAATGGCAATACAACAACTTGCTAACCCTAAACTATAAAAAAGAGATTCAAGGTAAAGTCATTCATAGAGACAAACTGGAGGATGTATGGACATGGAAGAGGAACTCTAATAGTAACTTTAGGTTCTGAGATGTATGGGAAGAATCAAGGAACAAGCATCCTTTGGTCAATTGGTCAACAATAGTTTGGAGCAGATCTAATAGTCCTAAAATGGCGCACACTCTTTACAAGGCTATCCTCGGAAAATTACCAACTAAGGATAGATTACATAAATGGGGAGTTTTAAACGACACAATTTGTAATCTTTGTCATACTGCAGAGGTAACGCATGAACACTTATTCTTTGAATGTAAATATTCTAAAAGAGTCTGGAGCATTCAAAAACTGAGATGTCTACGCACTAACAATGTTCGAAAATTAACAGAAGAAGTTGATTACCTGCACAGAGGGAGTAATCTCACGAAGCTGATGAAGGAGACTGGCAAAATTGGACTCACAACCTCCTTGTGGCACATCTGGAGGGAGAGGAACTGTCGGGCTTTTGAAAATAAACAACATGATGTATTAGCTCTCACGAATCAGATAAACAGAGATATTAGTCTAATAATTGGGAGAATACCGAAGAAATCTCTTACCATGGTAACGGAACAAGAAGAATAACTAATGGAGATGTTGATGATGAAGGAATTGAACGAACGAGTTCAATTAGAGAATTGGGAGCCGCCATAACCCTAAAAATGGAAGTTTTCAGTTGCGGGTGTTTGTTTGTCTGGTCTTTGATTGTCGGAGGAGGTTTTTCTATTGTATATTAGCTTTCGAACCTGTATTATTCTGATTTAGGCCGCAAAGCCCATCTTATAATTAATTAACCCAGTTTCAAAATATATATATATATATATATTCATATACATATATTAATATCATGTTTTGACATATTATATAGGCACATATTTGAACAAATTACAATACACACAAAATGAGCTAATGTGTCCATTGCAATGTAAATCCCAGCATCTATATACGGGCACATTATATCCTTCACGGATTATGATGTTACACATGCACACACACACATATATGTATATACATGGTTCATATATATATTTGTACTTATATAAATAAATAAATAAAAATTAAATAAATCTCAAACTACAGTTTGTACAGTTAGAATACATATGGACATAGTAATAAATCTTGCTATGAATAAATGATTAATTAATGACATTTAATGTATTAATCAATTCAAATTAAAGAGAAGAAATGAGAGATTTCTCTCTACATTTAATGCAATTAATACTCTGAATTAATTCTTGTTTTAGGGAAAAAAATGGAAGGTTTTATTCCTCATACATTAACTAAATGTTGGGTGTATTTGATACACTGTACATTCGAAATTAAAAACTTCCCTTTAACTAATTTAAATAAAATAAATGATTTTATTTAAAACAAATTTAGAAATGTTTAAATAAATTAGGCTTCATAGGCTCAACTAAGATCTGATAGGGTAATTCTTTTTTGAAATTCACCTATTTCTTCCACTGTGGACTAGTCCAGTTCCTTCAATGGTATCAAAGCCCAATAGCCTATGCGATCTAAATTAGTCATATTAGGACTAACTAATTAAGCTTGCCCACTTAGTACGGTGTTTAGAAATGTATTGTCTAGGATTGGAATTGGGTAATCAAGTACCCTATCCTACCTGGTTACTAGCCCGGCCTGAAAGGTGATGTGAGCCCAAAGGTTGCCCCTAATAGAAAAGGCCCAACTTGAATTGGGCCTTGAGATAATTTTCAAAATGTTCTAAAAATTAAAGATTATAAATTTAACTGTTAAATTTAAAATAAAATATATTTTTATATAAGTTATAATATAACATAATTTTCAAAATGTTTGAAAAACAATTCACATTAATTTCAAATTTTAAATTTATCAATAGGATTAATAACAGTAAATTAATTAAATAAATTAATTAATGAACATGTGTGTGTATTATATATTAAGATATATGTTATGTTGTTTTTAAATTGTTTAAACACATAAGTATGCATGTATGCAGGCGAACTGAATTTTGAAATTAATATAACTTAATTAAAATAGTTTAATTAAATAGATTAATTAAAGGTTAATTAATTAAAACACACATATATAAGAAATACGTGTTATACTATAAAGGTTATAACATACACTTTAAAGGTTATAATAGATATGTCCAATATAAAAGTTACATTGGAATACTAATATAAAAATAATTAAAGAGTTAATTAATTAAAATTAATTAAATAAGATTTAGTTAATATAATGTTATACATAAGACTATTCTATAAGTAATATGGAATATAAAAGTTATATACTAATAATACTTATATAATATGAGTGTATTATTAAAGATGGAACACTAAAGAAACCCTAAATATACATAAGGAATAAATACATACGTATATATATGTAAACCATGATTTATGATGTGTCTGACACTTGAATCATGAGAGTATTTCATAAGAAATACAATATTGCATATGTCAATATCACTCGATATAATATATTGAAGATAATGAATCTTTACTATAAAATTGTCCTCTACCATATATATATATATTAATAAATTACTTGCATTCTCCTTAGTTGTTGAGCAAACTCAAGCTTGAGATGTTATGTGTAGTATTATTAATATATCGAATACGAGGTAAGATAACTATATGTATTTATTGAGCAAACTCAAGGTACATATACTATACTTAGGCCATTGCGATATGGTAGGTATGAGTTAATAATCTCTTTCGATTTGTTGAGCAAACTCAAGGCCGAAATGAGGTTGGGATAAGGTAACATGGGTTAGGAGTTGTATGTGATACAACCAACAAGGAGTTATCCATTGACCGTGGAGCTATGACTTATTGAGCAAACTCAAGGTTAGAATTTCAAAACGGACGAGTCCTAACACCCACTAGTGAAGTCGAAAGACTTATATGTTTCACTTAGGGTTTGGTGAAACATAAAAGGTGAAACATAGAAGACTAGTGGGTGTCTCATTAGAAAATGAAATGATAACATTTAATCTTTCTAATATTGTAAGAACATATGCTATATAATTGTTAACACCTCTCTTATTCACGGCTTGGCGACCTATTCGACTCAACGACCTAAGGGAATAAGCGACTTAACTATCCAAGGCATAAACGACTTAACGATCTATAGCAGGGCACGACCTAACAACCTAAAGCACAGAGCGGCTCAATATGGCACGACTCAATGACTTAAGGAGCTCCAGCGAACTAGCGACCTAAAGACTCCTGCGATTCAACGGGTTAACGACCTAGAAACTCAATGAAGGCAACGACCTAACGAGTTAAGGAAAGAGCGACCTAACGACCTAGCAAGCTTCAGAGTTAAGCCGCATGCGCACTGCCTCTTCCATTAGGTCGCTTACGACCTAATAAGCCGAGATAACTCCTGTGCTACACATGCTAAGTCGCTCACAGCATATATCTCGTCCAGGATGGCTCCATTAAGTCGCTAACGACTTATGCTACCTCGGGATCGCTCTTAGGTCGCAACTCCCTAGGTTGCTCACGATCTATGACATGGCCGACCTAAGCCCAACTTCTCCTATAAATACCCCGCCTACTCCGCACTGAAAGAGGGAGGGGATTTTTTGGGGGATTAGATTTTTTGGGAGCGCCAAGACTTTGCTGTTTTCACTACTTCTACACTTGTTCCAACACTTCAAATGCAAAGGACACTTCAAAGAACCTTCGGAAAAGATCAAGTTCATTCAACATGAATTCAAAGAGCTTTTCTGCATCAAAGTTCTAACTACCTATCTTAATTGTGTTGTAATTGAAGAATTATTATAAAGTTTGTAATCAAATCAGTGATAGAAGAGATTAAGTGGACGTAGGCTTGACTTTGAGCCGAACCACTATAAAAATCGTTGCCCTTTTACTATTTTCTGCTATTTTCTGCTTGCTTTTAGTTCCCGTACCAACGGGTGGTGCTTTCGCTATATCACAACCCACATCGGGGTGTTAGCGTACATTTTTAGCGTTAACATTTTTGGTGCTTTCATTGAGAATTGAACTCAGGGGTGCTCTCATCATTGCTTCACAAAGATTTGTGGAAAGACTCTCCCTAAGAACCAGAAGTCTATCCGAAATTATGGCTCCTGGAAGGAAAAGTAAATCTACTAGATCTGGAAATGCTTATGACAACACCGCCACTTCTCCCGCGTCAAATCAAGCGGCTCTTAGTGTTGGAGTCACAAGGGCGGAATTGGATGCTGTAGTGTCTGGGTTGTATCAACTAATGGAAGCCCAGAACACTTTGATGTTGGACAAGTTGAATGCTTTGCTTGGAGTTAACCAGTAACCAGAAAATAATGAAGAAATCTTTGCTGAGGATGTTCATGATTCCCTAGGGTAAAGTATTCCTCAAAGGGCAGCTGGCACCGCCGAAGGGGCACCTCCCCAAGATGGAGGTTCAAGGCCGCGGCCAACTCTTCGTGAACGTTTGTCCAGGCAAACTTCCGAAAAAGTAGCTGACGTCTGTCCCGCAGGGCCTCTAAATGATGAGGAGTACCTCTCGGGAATGATTCGACAAATTATGAAGGAGAGCATGCAAAGGGTGGAAGATGAAAGTGACTGGGGGTTTGCTCCAAGCAAAACTCCTTTTACTGAAAGAATTATGAAGGGTGAATTTCCGAAGAAGTTTGTTCCCCCCACTATTCCAGCTTATCGGGGGATAAGCGATCCTAACTAGTTCTTATACAAGTATGACTGGCATATGAAAGGTGCCAAAGCAACAGATGAGATCAAGTGCAGATACTTTCCTGTGTACTTAGAGGGAGTGGCCTTGCTTTGGTTCACAAAGCTGGCAGTTCGATCCGTGGATCAGTTCTCCGACCTAACTCGGAAATTCAAAGACCAGTTCAGGTTATATGCTTCAAAGGCCAAGGACATAATGTCACTATCCAGCCTCGAACAAAGCCCCGGAGAGTCTATCAAATCTTTCTTAAACCGCTTCAATATAGCCTTGGCCGAAGTTGATAATGCAGAGCCTCGGATGATTCTGACTTACTTGATGCGAGCTATTGACAAATCAAGTGAATTCGGAAAGTGGCTAAAGATGAAAGAGCCAAATTCACTTGAGAAGTTCTACAAGAAGGCCGATGAATTTATGCGCTTAGAAAACCTTCCTGTGCCAGCAAAAGTAGACGAGGATGAAGTTAAGAATAACAATGTTGCTTCTAACAAAAAGGAATCTGGTGGCCAGAAGAGGGAGAATGACTGTGGGAAAAAGCAGAAAGATATAAAGAAAACTCGCTACTTAAAACCTTCAGATTTTACTCCCTTGACTGATACTCCAGAAAATATCTTTTTCGCAACCAAGGATGTTGTCGAATACCCCAAACCACCTGAGATGAAGCCTGGGAAAAATGTTATGCATAATGGGAGATTCTGTCGGTTCCACAATCAACCTGGCCATGACACTAATGAATGTTGCCATTTAAAGAATTTGATTGAAGACCTATTAAGATAGAATAAACTACAACAATATGTGAAGAGAAACAGAAGTGACCCGACCTCATCTACTCAGGGGCAGCAAGTTCCTGCTCATCAATCCGACTCAGGTGAGAGGACTGCAGCGCAGGAATCTAAGAGGCCTGTCATTAATGTTATCACAGGGGGTCCTCACCCAGCGGGCAGAAGTTGGGGTGAGATGGAGAAATATGCTCATGCTTTGAGAAATGCCCTGGCGGAAGAAAATGTTTTTGTCTTGGAAGATGCTGCACCTTTAAAACAGCAAAGAACTTTTAATGATGACATCATATTCCGGGCTAGAGATTCTGTTGGTGTTGAGGCTCCCACCATGGATCCCTTGGTGATATCTGCAGGCATCGGACCAGCCATTGTAAGAAGGGTGCTTGTTGACTGCGGCGCCTCTTGCAATGTCCTCTTCAGAAAGACATTTGATCATATGAAAATTCCCATACCTGATGTCCAAGCTTCCTTACAAAAAATTGTTGGGTTCACTGGAGAACCAAAACAGCCTATTGGGACTATTGACTTATTTGTAGAACTCGGAGAAGGGGAAAAGAAGGTGGTCCGAAAACAAACTTTTGTGATTGTTGATGAATTCTTCGCTTACAATGCCTTCTTGGGTCGACCGACTCTTGCCGCATTCAAGGCCATTCTCGCCCCATGGTGCCTGACTATGAAGTTCCTCACTGATAATGGCGTCGGTATTGTGAAGGGGGACCAAAATGCTGGGCGAGAATGCTACCTCATTGAGTTACGGGAAAGAAAGAAAAGAGAAATGGGTAAGGGTGCGGCAGCTCCGCTCCGCATCAAAGAGCCCACCTTGTAGAAATTACGGGGTGGACCCTGCACTGGTGAGCATAGTGATGCATGAAAAGAGATTGATCCCAGAAAAACCAGTGCAGGGGAGAGTAGAGTGGTGCCGGTGGAAGTGACGGTGCCTATACCTGTTGACCTGAATGATCCAAACAAGGTGTTGAATGTGGGTTCACAACTCGGTGTGACGGTTCAGAATATGCTGATATCATTCTTGAAAGCAAACCTGGATGTATTCGCTTGGAGACATGCCGACATGTGTGGAATATCTCCAGAAATCGCAGTGCAAGCTTTGAATATTGATCCAAAATTCACACCCGTAAAGCAGAAAAGAAGAACCCAGGGTCCTGAAAGGTCGACAGCATTAAAAGAAGAAGTAGATCGGCTCAAGGAAAATGGCTTCATCAGAGAATCCACTTATCCAAATTGGGTTTCTAATCCGGTGTTGGTTAAAAAGCAAATGGGAAGTGGAGAGTATGCATCGACTTTTCAGACTTGAACAAAGCATGCCCCAAAGACTGTTTCCCGTTGCCCAGGATTGATCAGTTGGTGGATGGAACAACCGGGCATGAATTATTGTCTTTTATGGATGCTTACTCAGGATATAATCAAATCATGATGCATGAGCCAGATCAGGAGGACACGAGCTTCATCACTGATGTTGGTCTTTACTGCTATAAAGTCATGCCCTTCGGACTAAAGAACGCGGAGGCAACTTATCAAAGACTTGTTAATGCCATGTTCAAACCCCAGATTGGCAAGACTATGGAAGTATATGTTGATGATATGTTGGTGAAATCAAAGAAGGCAGTAGACCACATGGATCATTTGGCAGAAATGTTCGCGGTCCTCCGAAAGTATGGGATGAAGCTAAATCCTCTGAAATGTTCATTCGGGGTAGAGTCCGGAAAATTCTTGGGTTTCATTATGAGTGCTAGGGGCATCGAAGCTAATCCTGCTCAGATTACTACTTTAAGAGAAGTCAAAGCCCCTAGAACGAAGAAGGAATTGCAAAGCCTCAACGGGAAAGTCGCTGCTTTGAGTCGGTTTATTTCCAGGGTCACTGATAAATGCATTCCCTTCTTTGACGCTCTGAAGAAAGGAAAGAAAAACTTTGAATGGACTCCTGAATGTCAGAAAGCTTTTGATGAACTGATTCGTCACATGGAAAGGCCTCTAGTACTTTCTCAGCCCATCAATGGTGAAGATCTTTTCATATACTTAGCGGTTTCATCTCATGCTCTCAGTGCAGCATTGGTACGGGAAGACGCAAAAGTTCAGCGCTCGGTTTATTACATAAGCAAAAGATTCAATGGGGCAGAGATGAATTACTCAAAGCTGGAAAAGCTTGCCTATTGTCTGTGGATTGCGTCCAGAAAGTTGAGGCCATATTTCCAGGCTCATCCTATTAAAGTCATCACTGATCAACCTCTAAAGCAAGTCCTATTTCGCCCTGAAACTTCGGGTCGTCTTCTAAAGTGTAATATTGAACTCAACCAATACGATATCACCTACCATCCCCGAAGAGCAATCAATGGACTAGCTTTAGCAGATTTCATTGCAGAATACACAGATAAAGGTGGCAGTGAGGAAGAGGTAACTGATGACATCCCGATCCGATGGAAATTATATGTTGATGGTGCAAGAAATGACCATTGTTCCGGAGCTGGGGTTGTGCTTGAAGCTCTCGAAGGACGGTCATTGTGCTATGCATTGAGATTAGCATTTCCTTCAACAAATAATGAAGCAGAATATGAAGCTCTTATTGCTGGCTTGAAGATTGCTAAAGAACTGAACATCAAAGTATTGCAGGTCTTCAGTGATTCCCAGCTTATTGTATGCCAAGTCAAGAAAGAGTTTCAAACTAAAGGAGGAAATCTGCCTGCTTACTTGTCAAAGGCCTTGGAGCTTCTCGATGATTTTGATCATTATACAATAAGCCATATACCCCAGGAAGAGAACATGAAGGCAGATTCTCTCGTAAAATATTCAAGCTCTGGCGAAGCTCAATTATTGGGATTGGTCCCTGTGGAAGTCTTGTCAGCTCCAAGTACTGATGAGATGGATATTGACTGGATTATGGCTGTATCTCAAGAGCTGGAGTCGTGGATGACCCCGATCAAGAAATATCTACTCAACGGCTCCCTGCCAGAAAACTCAAAAAAGCGCCAGAAGCTGTTAAGAAAAGCCCCGAGATATGTAATTCAAGACGGCCATTTGTACAGACGAGGATTCTCGATGCCATTACTCCGATGTGTAACCAAGGAAGAGGCTAAGACAATTTTAGCTGAGGTGCACAGAGGAGAGTGTGGGGATCATTCAGGTGGCCAAACTCTTGCAAAGAAAATTCTCCGCTATGGGTATTTTTGGCCAGATATTAATCGAGATGCTGCTAGCTACTCCCGAAAGTGTGACAGATGCCAGAGATTTGCAAAAATCCCAAGAGCACCTTCCACCGAGCTAACACAGATGGTCAGTCCATGGCTATTCGCCATTTGGGGGATAGATCTCATTGGGCCTTTGTCAATTTCCAAGTCCGGAATCAAATATGCTATTGTTGCTGTTGATTATTTCACTAAATGGGCTTAAGCTGAACCATTGGCTACGATTATCTCTAAAAAGATGATAAACTTTGTGACTAAAAATATCATTTGTAGGTATGGTGTGCCTCAGAAGATAATCACAGACAATGGTACCCAATTCGAAAGCGAAGAATTCCAGGACTTTTGCAGGCGATTCAAGATCCAAAAAAGCTTCTCTGCAGTGGCTCATCCGCAGACAAACGGGCAAGTGGAAGCAGTGAACAAAATTATCAAATCAACCATCAAAAAACAGCTGGAAAAAAGCAAAAGGTGGTTGGGTCGTTAAGCTGCCACTAGCACTTTGGGCATATAGTACTACCCACAAAGCTGCGATTGGGCACACTCCATTCTCATTAGCATATGGATCAGAAGCAATGATTCCAGTGGAAATAGAGATCCCCTCACCCATGAGAATTCATTTCAACCAAGCTGAAAATGAAAAGCTGCAACTTGAAGCACTTGACTTGCTTGATGAGAGAAGGAAAGAGGCTGAGCTCAGAGTTGCAGCTCATCAACAAAGGATAGCCAGGCACTACAATTCTAATGTTCGACAACGCAGCTTTGAAATTGGGGATCTAGTCTTGAAAAGGGTCATGACAGCAACAGGAGTGTTTGGGCCAAACTGGGAAGGGCCATATGTCATAGGCAAAAAACTTCTTGATGGCACTTTCAAGCTCACAACTGTCGAAGGAGATCCATTTCCGAGAGCCTGGAACAGCAATCACTTGCGTCCATATTTTACTTAGAAGCTATGCTTAAATTTGTAAAATGATTGTGGATGTATCATTCTTGTATTGTAAGCCATTGAAAAATCAATGTGAATCAATAATAAGAACTATAAAGTGGATGTAGGCCCAATTCTTGGCCGAACCACTATAAACCTTGTGTTCTCTACTACTAAAAAATGCCTGTCTCATTTCGATGTGCAAATATCTTAAATATGTTGCTAAAATGTCGATTTAATATTGCAGGCTATTAAAGCAAAGCTTACATATTCAACACATCACAAGGCCAAGCGATTCTTACAAATCACTCAACAAACAAATGCTAAGCCACAAAAATTCCAGATTCAATTCCTACAAAAGAAGTGCTTCTCACAAACAGTTTGTGATTCCACCGAAGGGGCATCTTTCTAACATGGAGGTTCCAGGCCCTTGCTAACTAGTTGCGATCGTTTGTGCAAACAGACATCCAGTTAAGTAGCTTGCGCCTGCCCCGTGGATTCACTTAACAATGAAGTACACTTCTCTGGAAAAATCAAACAACCTGCAAAAGAAAGGAACATGTACTTAGAGGTGATAACGAGGAATCGCTGAGAGACAGATGGTGAAAAGACATGGGCAAGCAGACAAAAACAGCCAAAATGGAATCTTGTCTCTCAACCAAAAAGATTGGTGGAACCACCGAAGGGGCACCTTCCCAGAGTGAAGGTTCCAGGCCCTTGCTAGTTAATTGTGATCGTTTGTGCAAACAAACATCCAGTTAGGTAGTTTGCGTCTGCTCCGTGGATCCACTTAACTGTGAGATGCAACCTTCCTGGAAAACGAAACAAAAAAGCCCTCTTCGGAGGCACACTTCTACACTCAAGGGAAGGTCAATTTCTCCATAATGAGAACATTCTTCCCTAAAAAAGTTGAAGTGCCAAATAAAGCCCTCCAACGAGGCACGCCGAAAAATGAAATGTTTCTCTCAACCAAAAAGGTTGATGGAACCACCGGAGTGGCACCTTCCCAAAATGAAGGCACCAGGCCCTTGCTAACAAATTGTGATCGTCCGTACAAACGAACATCCAATTAGGTAGCTTGCGCCTGCCCCGTGGATCCATTTAACTGTGAGAAGTAACTTTCAGGCAAACAAAGAAAGCCCTCTTCGGAGGCACACTTCTACTCTCAAGGGAAGATCAATTTCTCCTTAACGAGAACATTCTTCCCTAAAAAAGTTGAAGTGCCAAATAAAGCCCTCCAACGAGGCACGCCGAAAAATGAAATGTTTCTCTCAACCAAAAAGCTTGATGGAACCACCGGAGGGGCACCTTCCCAAAATGAAGGCACCAGGCCCTTGCTAACAAATTGTGATCGTCCGTACAAACGAACATCCAATTAGGTAGCTTGCGCCTGCCCCGTGGATCCATTTAACTGTGAGAAGTAACTTTCAGGCAAACAAAGAAAGCCCTCTTCGGAGGCACACTTCTACTCTCAAGGGAAAATAAATTTCTCCGTGATGAGAACATTCTTCCCCAAAAAAGTTGAAGTGCCAAATAAAGCCCTCTAACGAGGCATGCCCAAAAATGAAATGTTATCTCTTAAAAAAAAGTTGTTGGTGGAACCACCGAAGGGGCACCTTCTGAAAAAGAAGGTTCTAGGCCGCAGCTAATTGCTCGCGATCGTTTGTGCAAACGAATATCCAATAAAGCAGCTGACGCCTGTCCCGTGGGCCCACTTAGCAATGAGATATAACTTTCTGGCAAACAAATCAAAGCCTTCTTCGGAGGCCCGCTTCACCGCGTAGGGGAATCCACTTCTCAAAAATAAAAGTGACCATCTCCGAAAGTTGAAGTGTAAAAACGTGCCAAAAAAAAAAACTTATCCAATACAAGGCACACTCTACTAGAGCAGAATAATATTTCCTCAAAATGGAAGAATTATTCTCCAGAGTAAGAGTACAAGTCTTTTCAAAATGGAGAAGATTGCAATAAGCCGTGGTATGGGGGCAATATAGCTAACATCAATAAAAGCAACGGTCAAGCAACATACCACGAGCTCACTGCAGTATCATACAAAGAAAATAAAGAAATTTGTGCGAAAATAAGGGATAAATGCATTCACAAGTACAGACAAAAGATTGTACAAGTAAAAAGAGTCATTCTATTCCATAATATAAAAGATTTGTATACATATGCAGGTTTCAAAAAGCGGGGGCCGGTACCCGCACAATCTCCGGTCGATACAAGTCTTTAGATACAAGCAAAAAGCAAAAAAGCAGAACAAGAAGGATAAAACCAAACTCATTACTTCTTCTTCCCGCCGTCTTTGGAGCCCTCGCCTAGCCTAATAGTTAACTTCTTGAGTCGACCTGAACGAGTCGGGGAAGAAGGAGAAAGATGTGCAATTGGGTCCACTTCCGCTTTCTCATCGCTGGCAGAAGTGCCCTTCTTTTTCGAAATTCCACGCTTTCTCCTCTTCTTTGAAGAAGATTCGCTGCCCGGAGTGATAAGATCAATCAGCTTTGTATCATCGGCAGTAAATTTCTCCGAGGTCCTCTCACCCTCCTCAAGTTCTTCAGCTTTCTGCTCTTGTGAAGCGGCCGGGTCATCTAAGCCTTGAAGAGCTCCTATTTGTTCTTCTTGCGACCCCGGTTGAGAAGCAGAAGAAGGAGTAACTTGAAGAGATGGAGGGGCAACAGCTGGAGGAGGCGAAGCCTATACAACGCTTGTTGTTTTCACTATAGAAGAAGAAAAGTTAAACATCAGTATTCCTCGCAAAGAGAGGAGATAGTGGCACATCGAGGCTTAAGTAATAAGCAAGAAGTTCATCGAGCTCATGTGAAGCAAACGAGTAGTCCACTTGAGCTGGATCAGTATTGAAGTTACTTGGAGAGATTGGCTTTATCACGTCAATTTCGAAATATTGGGCTTTGGTGTCTTCTTGGGCCTTGTCTTCGGCATGAGCAGTTGTAGTTTTGGTTTCGGCTTTGGCAGGAGGCGGAGAGTGAGAACTAGGGCCAATAATATCGATGTCGACCGAAGCCGAAGGACGAGTTAGGTCGGCCAAAGGTGCCTTCCCTAGATGCTCTCCTTCCGCTGCTTCGGCTCGTTCCTTGGCAAGTTGTTCTTTCCCTCTGGCAAGGGCGGCACGACTCTCATCATCCAAATAACAAGCCTCAAGATCCTCCTCAACGTAACCAGCATCTTTAAGCGTTTCAATTACTGTCTCCCACACTTCAGCCAGGGTAACCTCATACTTCGGGCCCAAAAATGAAAGACTGCCACGCCCGAAGACACTGTGAACATAAAACTCGAATAGAGTAGAGCTAACGTTGGCTTTAGTTGCCTCATGTGAGTGTTCAGCTGCTGCTTTTCCAGCGATGGCCTCGTCACTCTCCTTTTCAGCCTTAGAAAGCTGGGCCTTTAACATTGTAATCTCCAAATCTTGGGAGTTAGTCTTCTCCCGCAGCTGAGCAGCATCATTGCGGTAGATTTCCACGATTTTCCGCTCCGCCTTAAGTTTAGGCTCAGCATCTCGTTGAGTAGCGTGGGCGTCTCTTACTTGCTTTTGAAGAACCTCTTCCTTTTGAGTATAAGAAGTGGAAGAGGTGGCAAGATCATCTTTAAGCTTCTTGATTTCAGCCTCAAGTTCCTCATTATGGACGGTGATGTTCTTCATCTCCGTATCATGCTGATCAAGAACTTTTTGCCACTCAGACTTATCGCTTTCCATGGTCAGCATAGCCTCAAGATTTAAACGATTTACTCTTTGAAGCTCATCAACTAGTTTTTGCCAGCCGGACATTCTTTCAATATCAAGCTTGACAGCGTCGAGATTTCTTAACATGGCCTGTTTATCAATTGGAACCAAGTTCAGATCGAAACGTACTCCTTTCAAACACCAATGCGGAAATCGGCTTTGGAGTGCAGTCGGAGGCTTCTCAACTTGATAAGGAGGCCTATTAATGATTGCTTGAATTTCAGCTCTTTTAAGGGAAGGAGAGCTAGAAGGGATGTCTAGAGAGATAGAAGCAGCATACACTTTAGAAATTTCAAATGTAGACTTTTCGCCGAGCTTGGCTCGCTTGCTTGAATCTTCAGCTACATGACTCTTCCCCTTATCGTCATGAGACTTTCTTCTATGGGAGTCATCATCCCTCTGATAAGAGTCATGTCGGTCGTCTCTTCTACCATAAAGCTCCTCATAAACCTACCTTTCGCGAGCTTTCCTAGCTGCTCTTTCCTCATCAGTCTCCCTAGGGGAAGGAAGATAGTGCCTGAGGTCATAAGAATCACACCTCGCATAGCGTTGAAAGTCATCATAATATGAGCTGCTGCGTCCCATGGGAGAACCTGAAAGTGAAGAAGAGACAAAATTTAGAAATCTTCGAAATAAAGAGGTTAAGTGCGCATAATTGCCAAAAATCCTAAGTGTGTGTGGCGTACGAACTACGCGCGTCAAGCTACAAACCACTCTTTGGCTTAGGAGTGATATCAGCTTTTGCAGCAGGAGTCAACTCTTGGGTTGATGGAATTGATCGCAAGGCGGATGTCGCTTCGATTGCTGGAGAAACAAGCTTAGAAGCGGTGGTGTAATCTTTAAAAAGTTCATGGGAAGTCACCATAAGATCGCTCAGTCCTTCAAAGATATCATCACCATCATGCCCAACGGAATGAGTCATATCAGCGGTGCCCTCTTCATCACGTTTTACACTCTTCATAACGGAACTTTCTTTCTCAGTTCCCTCATCAGCTTCTCCAGTAGCCTTCCCATAATGTTGAGGAAATTCCTCTTCTTCAATAACTGGGGGAAGTTTAGATTTGCCAGATAACCCTACATCGTCAACGGAACTGGAGCATTTCACTAATGAAGTCTCTACAATAGGTGCCTTCGGTGCGAATTCCTTTGCGGAGGCTGGGGCATCTGACGCTTCTGTTTGAGAACTGGGGGCATCACGGGACTGAATGGATCAAGAAGAGTGCAAGAGTCCGAATTGGTGCAAAAATTCGTTCTTCTGTAGAAACTTAATACTTATCTCATTGATAGCTATGGCACTCAATCTTTCGAAAGTCGATTTGTGACTAGAATCTTTAGAGGGAGGAGGAAGTGCTGCAAAAGTAAAAAATGAAGTTAGCACTTGACGACTCGAATTTTGAAAGGCTTAGAAATGAAGTAAACGGAGATAGGTAGTCTTACTTCCTACTCTCCAGATACCGTAGAATCCCGGGGGGCAACGGACAAAGAAGAACTGGTTTAAAAACCCATGAGCGCTCTCGGGCAGATCCATAATCAGCTTGCAGTTTCTTGCGCTCCTTACAAGAGTAATGGAAGGGTGATCTTTGTTCCTCCTGAATGAACACAAATAGCAGATCTCCTCGAAGCTTGGGAGGCAGTTAAGCGTCCTCCTAAACAGTACACACAACCCCATCAAAATGGCATAGCCATTAGGGTGCAACTGGAATGGAGAAATAGTTAGTCGAAGGAGGAGTGTTCTAAGAAAATCGTTGAAGGGGGGAATAGCTCCATTCAGACACATTTGACGATTGACTGCAATGAAGCCAGGTGGCGGCCTATCGGCAGTGTCATTTACCCCGGGAAGCAGAGCATCCGCTTCAGTAATGCCGAATTGAATAAATAGCTGACCGAAAGCCCGTTGGTTCAATGTAGTTGGAACTCTTTCCGGAGGATTCTCTAATGGGTCAGCAATTGGAAAAACCTCATCGTCCCGCACTGCTATCTGTTCTTGCACTTGTTGAGAAGCCATTCTACACAAGGAACTGGATATTCAAATATGAAGGTGCACGTTTCCTAAAAGCGTGTGAAGTGTTGTGCAAAACTACTGAAATAACAAGTAAATAAAGTAAAACTTGAAGTAATACTGGTTGGCACACGTCAATTCAGGAAGATTCAAGGCTTGTTATTGGATCAAAATTAAGTGTAGTGTCAATGCAGATAATATTCAGCAAATAAGCAATCATAACTGTATGAATTTTGCGTTGATGCTTCACTTAAGTCAGTTGATTCACATCATTTCATTTTTAATAAGATTTATATTATTTTACTTAAGTAAAATATTATCTCTTTGACCTAATCCATCACTCGATGTGGGCAGTCGATGATGAGTATATTCGTCCTAGTTTTCTGCAAATGTTGTATTTAACAGGTTGTTAGCTTAAAAGTTAATACAATCTGTGAAAGAGTGCAATAAGTTCAAGCAGTTCATTCTGGCAGTTCAAGTTGGAAATTCTAATCAAGTTCTGTCAAATTCTACAAGAGTTCAAGTCCTGTTCATTCCTTAAGTCGTAAGAATGACTTAAGTTAGCTCGGGACTCTTTAGGTCGTCCAGATCATGTCCAAACGAATTAACATAGGTTGGGCTTCCCTAAGTCGCTCTGCTCGTGTTATGGAGTTCATCAGCCATGTCCTACAAGTTAAAGCTAAGCTGCGGGTTAAATTAGGTCGTGCTGATTCTTTAAGTCGTTCTGCTTTAAGTCATGTGCTATTCTGGCAAGTTAAGTCGCAAGTCATATGAGTCGTAGTTCCTTATGTCATTCAGAGTTTGGATGTTAAGTCGTTAAGTCGTTCACTAAGTTAAGTCGTGCAATTCATGTCCAAACTGCTAAGCCCTTGGTCGTTCGAAGCTCCTAAGTCGGGCACTTCCTAACTCTCCTTAATCCGCTAACTCCTTTTCATTCAACAACTCGCCTAACTCGCTAACCCGTTAACTCATAACCCGATAACCCGTTAGCATCTCCATAATGAAATCCATCATCTCTCCACACCGCCAAATCATCCAAGACCGATTCAAATCACCTCAGATCCATCATAGATCCGATGCACTGCTGTGTTCTCATGAATTACAACGACAACATGTCCAATGACAATCAAATATTGATCGTAACATGACTCATGGTGAAATGCGGCACATGAAATCGGATTAGGGTCGAAAAATGGGGGATTCACAATTCGGTGATGGTCGTGATTGGATAACGATCGGATTCACTTACGTAATGTGATGATGAAGATGATCAACAACTGGTTAGTTTGAATTCGTCTTCGAGAGCTCGGAGATTCTTCAATGGTGGGTTAGAATGTTAGAGCAAGTGAAGAGAAGAAGGAGCGACCTAAGCGACTTATATACAGGGGCAATGGAACTCGAATCGGCGCGAACGACCTAGCTCTCTCATAAGTCACTCACGACTTAGCGACTCAAGATGACGCGAGTTAAGAGGCATCGAAGCACATGACCTAGCCCCTAGGCGTATACTTCGAGGGGCAAGTGTTAACACCTCTCTTATTCACGGCTTGGCGACCTATTCGACTCAACGACCTAAGGGAATAAGCGACTTAACTATCCAAGGCATAAACGACTTAACGACCTATAGCAGGGCACGACCTAACAACCTAAAGCACAGAGCGGCTCAATATGGAACGACTCAACGACTTAAGGAGATCCAGTGACCTAGCGACCTAAAGACTCCTGCGATTCAATGGGTTAACGACCTAACAACTCAATGAAGGCAACAACCTAACGAGTTAAGGAAAGAGCAACCTAACGACCTAGCAAGCTTCAGAGTTAAGCCGCATGCGCACTGCCTCTTCCATTAGGTCGCTTACGATCTAATAAGCCGAGATAACTCCTGTGCTACACATGCTAAGTCGCTCACAGCATATATCTCATCCAGGATGGCTCCATTAAGTCGCTAACGACTTATGCTACCTCAGGATTGCTCTTAGGTCGCAACTCCCTAGGTCGCTCACGACCTATGACATGGCCGACCTAAGCCCAACTTCTCCTATAAATACCCCGCCTACTCCACATTGAAAGAGGGAGGGGATTTTTTGGGGGATTGGATTTTTTGGGAGCGCCAAGACTTTGCTGTTTTCACTACTTCTACACTTGTTCTAACACTTCAAATGAAAAAGACACTTCAAAGAACCTTCGGAAAAGATCAAGTTCATTCAACATGAATTCAAAGAGCTTTTCTGCATCAAAGTTCTAACTACCTATCTTAATTGTGTTGTAATTGAAGAATTATTGTAAAGTTTGTAATCAAATCAGTGATAGAAGAGATTAAGTGGACGTAGGCTTGACTTTGAGCCGAACTACTATAAAAATCGTTGCCTTTTTACTATTTTCTGCTATTTTCTGCTTGCTTTTAGTTCCCGTACCAACGGGTGGTGCTTTCGCTATATCACAATTCACACCGGGGTGTTAGCGTACATTTTTAGCGTTAACAATAATGTTATAATAATCTACATTGATAAATTTGTGCATTTAATAGGATTGATAAAATGTTTATCAATTGAGATATACAAATGAAATAAAGATTAACAAATAGAAATATAACATATACCTACCAGTAAAAGATTATTGCATATTAACATTTCAATACCCAAGAAAGTGCCTGATATTACAATTACTAAATATATTCATATTTTGGTCACTTACGCATTTATTTGGTCTAGACCATGTATTACATTCTATGAGTTTTGAACTCTAAAAGCAATACAAGACTATGGATATTTGATCCATATACAATCACATATAAATGTTATATGGTGAACGGTTAGAGTTCGTAATGTAAAATATTTCGATGAAATTAGTTCATCTAAGAAACCAAATAAACCTTAATGCAAGATCAAGTACTCAATTCGATTGATTACAAAAGGATCATATTGTGTTAACTATAACACTAGACCAAAACTACAATATAAATCTAAGAATTTGATCACTGAAATTTTAGTTTGATCAGTTTATGCAAAATATTTGATGTTATTAAAAGTTAAGGATAATCGAATACGCTTTTGTAAAGGGTTCATTAGGATATTGTAGTAAGGATTTTCTTTTGAACGGTTTGACATTTAGAAAGAAAAATGAATGTACAAGAGTAAATGTGATTTAAGGTATAGTTAGGACGAAGAGAGTGAACAGTCACTTCTTCTTTATAAAGAAACACCAAAAATGAGAATTGTAGTAATAATGATTGATACTTAACGTTGGAATAAGAAATATGATTTCTATTCCAAAATATATTTTCATATAGAAAATTATTTTCTATGATATTTATTTCTCTGGAGTTCAAGATATTTGATCGAAGAACTCTTCACGGTAAACTAGTTGCAATATGTGAAATAAATAAACTACATTAAGTGAATAATGGACCTACGAATATAATACGCTATTATAGTAATGGAGGAAATAGTGGGAGCATGACATATAACACTTATTGATTGCATCATATTATGAAAATTGTTTTCGTAAAATGCACCGAACATTATTTATGAAATAATTACTATTTTTCGGTATCGACTGAGAAATAGACATAGCCATATTTCAATATGAATATTATGAATATTCGTTATGAAATTAAACTATAATGTGGTATTTGTTTTTATAACAGAAGTGATGCATTGGAAAATACAGAAGTATCTAATATTATTTACAGTTATTTTAGAATTATAGACTAAGCCATAGTTTTTAGAAAATAATTTTCTTATATGATTTTGAATCATGTGATATAAGTTAATTATATCTTAAACAATTAAGGGCTATGCACCCATTCAGTGGGAGCATCATAAGAGTTGATGAACTCTTCAGATTGATACATATTGGTGTATGCAATCATAAGTCCATTAATACAAAAACGGTTCCACGTACTTCGTCATATTCATTGATAAGTTATCACAGACAGGGACATGTGTATTTAATACACATGTAATATGTCGATGGTAAATTCACAGAGTATAAAATAGAAGTAAATAAAAAAAATATACAATAGAAATGATTTGATTTGATCGAATGAGTGAGTATATTGGAAAAGGTTCCGAATGTACCTAAAAATGAATAAAGATTCAATCTCAAATGTCACTCCTCCATGTGATACATAATGATGCATCGATAAGGATTAATCGAAATTTGTTGGACAATGCACGATTAATGAGTGAAGTTGAGTTAGTTTCTTTCTATAAGGTCATGTACTTAAGAATAGTACACAAGGTTTATTATCCAGGTTTTTGACCCAATGGAATTTAAAGGAAGTCAGATCATCTATGTCGAGTCAAAGCTACTCAATAATCAACCAAAAGGACCAGAAGAATCAACCAAGAGAGACCCAAGAAAAAGAAGTCAAAAATCTCCGAAGGCGATGAATCGCTAGCGATCCATAAGGGTTGCTCGTGGATCCTCCAGTCCTCTTTCACCATGATCTAATAAGTTTTCTAGGAATGTCTACCGAGTTTTGATGAAATTCCAAGCTAGTTAGATTGAGAAGTGAACATTCATCTGACTCCATTAGCCGTTAAATGTAATCAGTACATGAATCATCATCAAAGCAAAGCATATAGTCATGAAATTACATGGAGACTCAAGGCAAGAAACATGATCCATAGGGAACGAGCTAAATATACTCTAACCCTATGGATCGCTAGCGATCCATGCCCTAGGATCGCTAACGATCCATTAGATTGGGCCGGCTCATTCTGGAATTTCGGGAGCACCTGCATACCTTCAAATGTGAGTCTTTGACAAGGCGGCTTTAGCCCAAGTGCTCTCCAGCCCCTATAAATACAATTCTACCATTAACATAAAGAGGATCTTCTGGACTGGTTGCCGAAACTCTACAGAAACTATTCTTCCCTCTTCTCCTCCCACACAATAGTCATCTAAAGGATTCACTGTGATTCTCCAGTGAACTCTAACACTGGTGATTCGATCTAACTTACAAGATCTAATCAAATTGTAATCAGATTCAACTTGTATTTGCACTCAGTCAATAACAAAAGTTATAAAGTGGACGTACGCTTCGTTAACAACCGAACCACTATAAAAATCTCTTGTCGTTTTACTTTATCCGCAAGCTCTTATTTCTTGTCTTTATTCTTTTTGCCTTAATAAATAAGGCTGGTGCTTTCATACTAAATCCAGGGTGTTGATCCATTTTTTGGGTCAACATTTTGGTGCTTTCACTAAGACTGAACTCAGGCTTAGATCTATCTATCTACTTTGGATCGGATAGGATCAGAAGTTAGATCATTGATCTCTATTTAAAGATTTACCATTGAGAACCAATGGCACCAGGAAGAAAGAGAACAACTTCCGAAAGATCCATAGGAGCTGTTATAGCTGGAGAAGAAACAAACCCACAGCAAATTGAAGTGAACAATCCCAACAATCCACAGCTAGGAGCTAATTCCGGTGATCAGATTCCAGGATCCTCCATTGAGCGTGAAGTTGTCTGATGTGGACGTAAAAGTGTATATTTATACTCACATATTTAATCTTGTTCATATTAGGGTATTTTTACATGTTTTTACCAAAACCCAAATGTCATCAAATCATCATTCATTCATCTTCATTTAGGGGAAAAATGGTAATTTTGTGCATGTATTAATTTCGAGAATATTTATTTGCACATTTTAATTTTATTTGTAATAATTTTGATGGAAAATGGAAGAGGCTTCATGTATGTATGCATGCACAAAGGATGGAAGACAAATGAAGATGGAAATAAATGAATTCATGTAATAATGGAGGAGACCACCTACCCACTTACCCATGGACCACAATTAAATGCTAATGGAGATTAAAAGCACATGCACATGTTCATGTTCATGAAGGTTTAAAGGCATGTTAGTGGGGATTAATTACATGCTAATGATAACTTGGAGGCCACACTTCCTAAAGGGGCATTTTGGGTAGTCCCCTAAAATATTAGGGTTTTAGGCATGTATAAATACCCCTTATGTTCCATGTAGAGAGCTCTTACCATCTTCACTTTAGTTTAATTGTAGTCACAAATGTAAACATAAACATTCTTTCTTTTAGATGGCTTCTTCGCCTTTTACTCTTATGTAATTTATTTACATGCAATTTTAATTCATGCACTTTTAATTCATGTTCTTTTCTTTTGTGTTTCTTCTTATGTTAGTAGTTTAGATCTCTTTCTTTTATGCAAGTAGATTAGCTATTAGTTTATTTCAATTAGCTCTCTTCTTTCATGTTGAAATCACTTTATGTTATGATGAATTCAAATATGAGAAGCTAAGCCCCTTCAATTTAGGGGTGATGAAGCTCTCATGAGTCACACAAAATTAACATAGTGATTTCATTTGATCTCTTTTTGTGCTTAATGAATTTTTTTGATGGGGTAAAATTCTGTTGTTTAACTTTGTATTTGATAGTTTATGTTGTTAACACCAAATTGGTCATGCTTAAACAAACATAAACACAAATTACCTCTTCATCTACATATGATTTTAATAGTGAAGTGGATTTTAGAATCAAATTTGATGGTCTATATTAATAATCAATAGTAAATAGATCGTGCTTGGAAAATATTTTATTTTTAATTTCATTATCATTTTCATGAGAGTTGACAAGTGGTTTGGATGGTGTGTTAAAGTTTGATGGTTATGTTGGGCTAATTAATAGCATAAATAGACCATCTTAGGATAAACACACCAACTAAATTCACAAATGACCAAAAAGAGAGATCATAATTTTATTGTATTGATTTGTGTGATCCTGAGAAGAGGTTTGCCTCTAAATTGCCTTCTACTCTCATATTTCTATTCATTTTCTTTTTGAGTAGAATTCAAAATCACTTCAATTCCCTACAGGTCGACCTGTACTCGCCATGTACTAAAATTGTATGCCATGCGCTTGCGGTTATTTTTATCACAATATTTTACGAAGGTTTTCTAATTCAATAGAAAACTAGCCATCAAACAAGTTTTTGGTGCCATTGCCGGGGAATAGATTTGATTTTAGTTTTACTCTTCAAATTATTTTTATTTGATTTTATTGTGTGTTGAGTTGCATTTCAAAAAAAAATTATTATTGTGTGTTTGTGTGTAATTTCTGTTTTCATTTTGATTGTGTGCTTGTTGCTTTTCTAGTTGTTTTTGCGTTTCTAATTAAAAAAAAGAAAACATTGCATTTCAAAACAAAACATAAAAAAATATTTTATTTCATTTTCATTTACATTTACAATTTCTGTTTTGAGTGTACAATTTTAATTTTACATTTACATTTTCATTTTTTTTACAACACTACTGCTCCTCTGTTAGTTACAATTTCTTTCTTTGTTAGTTGTAATTTCTTTTCTTTCTTTGTGCATTTTCTTCCTTTACAACCACATCACCTCACTGTCTTCAACACAACAAACTCCCCTCCTACCTCACCACTAAACCATACTACCCCATAACACATTCATCACCATACAACTCTACTACCATCTTCCCCTTGCACTTCAAAATGCTGCTCCATACTGTCACATACAAACTTCATCAACCATCACTGAACTTCACTACTAACATTACCATACCCAAATACACTTCTGCCTACCATTTCAAACTACTACAACAAACCCCCTACATCATCATTTCTGCCTTCACCTCCTCCCTCGGCAAAAACCAAGCAACACAGCAATACCACTTCAGTTCCATCCTCCCCTTCATCAATCAACTGCCTTCCACATACCAATTTCACATATCACTTCTACCACTGCCTTACAATACCACAACAACTTGCATCCCTATCAACTTCACCCTACACCATCCAACCAACATACACACCTCCAAATCAACCACTGCTTCCAATCCCATCCCCTACCACTTCACAAAACTGCCACTTCATAGAACTGACCTCAAAAATACCCGACCATCATCAAAACTGCCACTTCACAATTTTACACACACATCCCCTGCCTTGCAAACCACTATGAGCACTGAATCACCAAACTTTACCCTGCACCATCCACCCACCACACTCGAACAACTTCCACTGTGCACACTGTTTCAGTGCACATCAAATACCCTGCCACCACTGACCCTGCCCTGTCTTCCCCATACACCCTTGTCTTCACTTCACCACCCCAACATATATACTTCTCTACAAACTTCATCCAAACATCTCATCAACACTGTTGCATATTTCCACCAACCAACCATCACAATGTACACATTGTGCAATTCTAACCTACCCAAACAACATCACTTCATCAAATACATTCCATCTACTCCCTGCACACTCCACTGTTACATCTAACATCATCTAACTCCTGCCAACCAACAACAACATCATTCGACAACTATAACACAATCACCCTTGCCATACAAATCTAATATCCACAACCATACCAGTTTCAGCAACCCAAACTGCTACCCCTAAACTTCACATTCATCAACAAAAACTGCTGCTCCTCCTCATAACCACTGTCAACCAAACCGCAACCCTCAATCCCCCAATCACAATCGCCGCCAGCCGCGACCACCAAAATCATGACTTCGATTACCTAAGTTGCCTCAAATCTCCAACCTTCGCCTTCCCGAGAAACTACCTGTAGTTTCGGCCGAATCAAATCCAAGAAGCAACATCATCGATACCCTCAAACCCAAATCCACTACTACATCGAACATCCCCAAATTGCCTGATTCAAATCCTTAGTGGTTTCAGAATTTGGATTGGTGAGGTATTAATTGACTTTGGAATTCTAGAGTTTGGAATTTTTTTTTGATTGTGGAATTGGGATTGTGAGGAATTGGAATAGTAAATTACACGTTCTTTTATTTGTCTAGTTGCTAAGCCTTGAACTTTTGGTCCAAGTGGGTTTAATTTTTTTTAAAGTTCATTTTCCTTTTAAAACTTATCCATTTAAGTTTTCCATTTAAGGAAAAAAAAGAATAGAAAATTTTCCATTTAAGTTTTCTTTCATTAAAACTTTTGTTAAGTTTTCCTTTTGTTTTGTTGAGTTTCTTTTGACTTTTGTTTTTGTCTTTAAAAAGAATAAAATTATTTGCTTTTATTTTTTGTTCCATTCTTATATATAAAAATATCTATCTTGTTCAAAATTTTAGGTTGCCAAAGCAGATAAAGATAAGAATTGCTTGCTTCGCTTTGCTTGCCAAAATAAATCGCTTGGTTAAAAAAAATTCGCCGCTTTAAAATAAATTTGCTAATAATTCTGCATGCTCTGGTATCATGCCCTTATCTCTTGTTTTTAGTTTCTTTGCATTGTTGGTAGCTTGCATTTTTCAAAAAAAAAAAGAAAATTTTCATAAACTAAAACAAAATAAAATTTCATTCATATTTGCATCGTTAATTCACGTTTATTTTCTGTTTTGCATTCATATCATCTTATTTTATTTTCTAAGGGCAACACCCAAATCCACAAAATGTGGAGGATTTCATCATCCCATCCTTGGCCCACAAATTGCATTTCATCACAGAATTTTGACTAATTATAACGGTTAGACATTTGAGTTAAGGGAGTCACGAGCTCACCTAAGGCTTAATTGTATCATGACAAGTTATCTTCTTTGAACAATTTATTTTCTTGGTTTCTAGGCTACGGTAGAGCAATAATTGTAATAATATTACGATGATTCATAAACATTATAGTGATCATTTCTCTGAAGGTATACTTAAACCTTCGGTTGCATTTCTACGGTGATTCGTGGTGCACCGATAACTCATGTCTGTTACTTGGCCAAGAAATATTTTGTTGAATTAAGTCAAATTGTAATTATACAATTTTGGGTTAGGAGCTACTAATGACGGGAAATTTGTAATTAAGTCCTTACATTCATTTAGTTGCATTAATTCATGCATATTTAAAAAAAATCAAAATCCAAAACTAAAAAAAATTGTACATTTTACTTAACTTAGTTTTTTTTAAATCGAAAAGAAAAAAAATCTTTTTAAATATTTTCCTTTAGAAAAAAAAGAGAAAAAAATTTCAAACAAAATCAAAAATCCAAAAACAAATTTTTTTAGTAAAACAAAAAAATACAAAATAAGAAAAAACATTTTTGAAAATGTCTGAATTTCCCTCCTTGCAGGAATTTTACAATAGTCGTGAAAATCAATAGATCCATATAATTTCACATCAACCTCTTATGGATATTTTAATAACAACTATGGTACAAACAATTCGAATTTTGCACCACAAAGTTTTCAAAATGATGACCAACCCTCAACTCTTGAAAATAGTATTGAAACGATTTGGTCTTTACTTGAACAACGAAATCAAATGATAAATAATTTGAGTAATCTATGCAATAACTCAAGTCAAGGATTTCAAAATATTCAAAATTTGAATTCACTTCAAAATTCAAATGATTTCATTATAACTCATGCCAATACAACTTCGAACTCCAAAATGAATTTCAAAGTCAAAATGGGAATGCGAACCACTTTTTAAATGATTTTGGCAATGAGAATAATTTCAAATATAGCGCAATGGATAATTTTTGTTCTCAACAATTTCAGATTGAAAACTGTCCAATTAATAATTATAAATTTGATTTTGTTGAGCAAATGGAAGAAATTCAGAAAAATCACACGGATTTGTTGTTTGAAACATACATGAAACAACATGAGAAACAAAATCAACTCCCAACGTGTGACGAGTCAAGTGATAATCCATCTTTTACCAAAAATGACGACTTTCAAATAACAATTTTTGAAATTGAAAATGACAATCTTAATGAAGTTGTTGAAAGTGCGGTAATTGATTTGGATTTCAATTCTTTTAAGGGTGTGAAACTCGATTTTAAATTCGGTCTTCCTTTTTCTGACCAAAACGAATTTCAAACAACAACTTTACACCTAGAAAACGATGAAGTTGTGAATAATCCAACGAAGGAAGATGAATTAGTGAACACAATTTTTTTGGACTTTTCAAAGATGAGTTGTTGAGTTCTGAAGGGGTAGATTTAAGTCACCATTTTGATTTTAAAATCAATTATTTTAAAGAATTTTTCAATGATGAGTTTGAATTTAAATTTGATGAAATAAACCTGAACTGCAACCAATTTCCTATCTACCCCAAAAATCATTGAAAATAAAACTACTCATATGATTTTTAATAAAACAACATTCGTTTTTCCAAATCAACATTCAACTTTGAAATCTTTTATGGTTTGGTTTTTTGTGCTTAAGCTATGTCTCTCATACTTGACGAGACAAATGAATTAGTCTTTGAAAGATCGTTTCATTTACTCTTTAACGTTATAGTTTCTAATGACGAGACAAATGAATTAGGTAATATTTTTATTTTTATTTTATTTTTCTCGTTTATCTTGGGTTGACTGTGGTGACACAATCAAAATCAAGTGTGGGGGGGGGGGTCTCATCTTCGTTTTGATTTTTCATGGTTTTTTTTTCATTTTCTATCCAAAACTCAAAACTAAAAAAAAACCCAAAATAAATTTTCTTTCTAGCATATTGATTTACTTTTAAAAAAATACTATGGGATAAATATATGTTTTTGGTTATTAAATTGAAATTTGTGAAAATTTATTTGTCTCAACAAAAATAAAAATAAAGTTTGATTACAAGTAGCTCTGGTTTAACTAGTATATAGGAAGGTTCATGGGTGTTAATTATGAAGTAAATCCTAATTGTAATCTTTGTTTAAAAGAGTGGTTGATTTAAAGCAAAGACAATAACTTTTTTTTTGATCTTTTAAGTTAAGTGGTGCTAAGATGATTTTGCAAAACTCTCTCTTTAAAAAAAAGCAAAAAAATTATATAAAAAAACAAAAAATGGTTTTTATAAAAATAAGAAACACCTAGAGTAAGGTGTTCACACGCAAGTGCATACGCTTGCCATGCTTTGTACCCTTCTCACGTAAGACCGAAAGGCAGTGCAGGATCGGTATATCTGCCCTCAGTTTATCTGAGTTAGGTGTATGTAAATAAATTTAATAAAAATAACCACCTAGAGTCATGTCTTCATACACAAGTTTGTACACTCGCCACACTCTGTACTCTTCTCATGTGTAAATAATAATGAAGTTAATATTTTTCAAAATAGAGAGAGCTAGCAATTGAATTCCAAGCACTATTTTCACTTAATTGATTCGATTTGTCATTCAATAGAAATGAAAATACCACTCTAAAAAACTTTGATAATCAACTAAGGATCCATTTAATAGTTACCCTATGTTATCAACCGAAATAACTAGCCAAACTAGAGTCTTATTGTGATGATAACTTAATTTTTGTTGGAAGTATTGACAAGTAAAATTACTAAAATTTCATGATGATGACTAAAACTTATATTTAACTTATTCGTGTCAATTTAAAAGTAAATTCTTCATTTGTAAATATTTTCAAAAACTTGCATTCATATCTTTGTAAATAAATCTTGCATTTAGGAATTTTTCATGTTGCATTTGGATTTTGTGGGTAGTATCCGTTGAAAACCCTCATGAGATAACACTTGCCCTACTAGGAACACCTAGAGGTTTAACGGCTTGTTGCGTACGCTCAATGCAATCGTGCTTTCTACGAAAATGGATATATCTTAGTTTTAGTTTATTCGAGGATGAATAAAAAGATAAGTGTGAGGGTATTTGATGTGCACGTAAAAGTGTATATTTATACTCATATATTTAATCTTGTTCATATTAGGGTATTTTTACCTATGTTTACCAAATTCCAAATGTCATCAAATCATCATTCATTCATCTTCATTCAAGGGCAAAATGGTAATTT
Source organism: Allium fistulosum (assembly GCA_030737815.1). Taxonomy (NCBI): domain Eukaryota; kingdom Viridiplantae; phylum Streptophyta; class Magnoliopsida; order Asparagales; family Amaryllidaceae; genus Allium; species Allium fistulosum. The sequence goes on along the minus strand of CM060907.1, from coordinate 1,044,211,961 downwards.
TGTACATGTATTAATTTTGAGAATATTTATTTGCACGTTCTATTTTTATTTGTAAGAATTTGGATGGAAAACGGAAGAGACTTCATGAATGTATGCATCCACAAAGGATGGAAGACAAATGAAGATGGAAATAAATGAATTCATGTAATCGTGGAGGAGCCCACCTACCCACAAACCCATGGACCACAATTAAATGTTAATGGAGATTAAAAGCACATGCACATATATTCATGAAGGTTTAAAGGCATGTTCGTGAGGACTAATAACATGCTAATGATAACATGGAGGCCACACTTTCTAAAGGGGCATTTGGGTAGTCCTCTAAAATATGGATTAGAATTTTAGGCATGTATAAATATCCCTTATGTTTCATGTAGAGAGCTCTTACCACCTTCTCTTTAGTTTAGTTGTAGCCACAATTGTAAACATAAACTTTCTTTCTTTTTAATGGCTTATTAGCCTTTTACTCTTATGTAATTTATTTACATGCAATTTTAGTTCATGCACTTTTAATTCATGTTCTTTTCTTTTGTGTTTCTTCTTTTGTTAGTAGTTTAGATCTCTTTCTTTTATGCAAGTAGATTAGCTTTTAGTTTATTTCAATTAGCTCTGTTCTTTCGTGTTGAAATCACTTTATGTTATGATGAATTCAAATATGAGAAGCTAAGCCCCTTCAATTTAGGGGTGATGAAGCTCTCATGAGTCACACAAAATTAACATAGTGATTTCATTTGATCTCTTTTTGTGCTTAATGAATTTTTTTGATGGGGTAAAATTCTGTTGTTTAACTTTGTATTTGATAGTTTATGTTGTTAACACCAAATTGGTCATGCTTAAACAAACATAAACACAAATTACCTCTTCATCTACATATGATTTTAATAGTGAAGTGGATTTTAGAATCAAATTTGATGGTCTATATTAATAATCAATAGTAAATAGATCGTGCTTGGAAAATATTTTATTTTTAATTTCATTATCATTTTCATGAGAGTTGACAAGTGGTTTGGATGGTGTGTTAAAGTTTGATGGTTATGTTGGGCTAATTAATAGCATAAATAGACCATCTTAGGATAAACACACCAACTAAATTCACAAATGACCAAAAAGAGAGATCATAATTTTATTGTATTGATTTGTGTGATCCTGAGAAGAGGTTTGCCTCTAAATTGCCTTCTACTCTCATATTTCTATTCATTTTCTTTTTGTTAGTTTTTAGCAATTTTAGTTAAAACATCTTTAAATAATTGGGTTAATTTGATTGAGTAGAATTTAAAATCACTTCAATTCCCTACAGATCGACCTGTACTCGCCACGTACTAAAATTGTATGCCGTGCACTTGCGGTTATTTTATCACAATATTTTATGGCGCTTTTCTAATTCGATAGAAAATTAGCCGTCAAACATTGTCACTAGAGATGAGTTGAATAAAATGGTTGATGAAATTAATCAGAAACTGGAAAACCACCAAAGGGCTCTAATGGACAAACTGAATGCCCTATTGACACTGTAGTCTTATGCTGCTCCAAGAACCATGACAGAGCCCACGATTGTCGTGGAACAAAAAAATTCTTCCATTTCTGGCCTAAACAGGAGAAATGGGAAGCGACCGTAGAAAGGAGTGATATGTAAAATTGTGGGAATCAATATGGAAGGAAACATAAGCACTCTACCAACTGCGAGGAAACCAGTTACAAACTTAAATCTAGGGGCAAAAACCCCACATGAGGATATAGACATGGATCTCTCCAGCTAAGAAGATGGTGAGCGACTTGACGACGGCAAGTTGGAAGGAAATACCAATGCATTCAATAACGCTAGGGAGATCCAAACTACCCCCATCTGACCAACCACAAGCCAATGGAACCCCGAGGGAGTGGCTCTCCCGAAGACAGGAGAGCCTACGCTTCAGCCCACTCACCAAGATCATTTTCAAAGCCAAATACTTGGTGTAATTACTGACAGCCGACCCCCGGGTTACCGGTCAAATGAGGCGTATATCGCGGACATGGTTAAACGATTGATGAAAGAAATTAAGGATAGAAGGGATGATGAATGGGGATCTGCTCCAAGTCGAACTTCTTTCACTAATGAGATTTTGAATGAGCGGTACCCCGAAATGTTCACTATGACCTGTTCATTTTTCTCTTATCCATATGACCTCTAATAAATTCAATTACTTTTACAACTATTCGAAATTTTCACTTGTGGAACTGAACTGATGCATGATTACTTGTTTGATTTCCACTATATATATGTATACATGTATACATGTGTGTACACATACGTAGATATGTTTGTGGTCTGGTTGCACTTCATTTAGTCTGGTTCACTGTGCTTGTTAAGTTGATAGGTTGAGTTTGTGATTACTATGGATGCTCTGTCCACTTCAGTGCTTGCATTCTAACATATGTATATATTTTGTCATGTTATACATATATATATTGCTGGGTTGATTGGTTGGCCTTCTCTGCACTTTGGTTGTTCATGCCTCTTAACTGATATATGTGTTCATGCATTTGAATCTTCATGTTGCCTTGATTTCCTTTTACATTTGTTTGCATGTTGACACCTCTGTTGTATTGTGTCTGGTTCAAGTGTGTGTGGTGGTGTATTTGATGTCTTCGTGTTGACTGAATTTCATTTTCATGTTGCATTGCTTTCTTGTCCCACTTGAAGTGATTGAACATGGTTTGTTTAGACTTGTTGTTGTGAGCATGTACACTTGAGCATGTTGTTTTCATTTGAACCAGACCATGCCTGAACTTGTATTAACTCTAAGTCTTGTTGTATACATATGCATTCTCGTCCCAACTTAATTTTGTATTCAGATAGTCTAGAACTTGTCTTTGTTTTAAGGTTTAATAGCCTGGAATCAACATGCAATATGAGTTTGAAGTTGACATTATCACATCCATTGTTATGTACTTCAGCTGAAGGTTTAGTCAAAACACTTTGGAGTCGATTCTTCTGATTGCTTTGAGTCAAAATTGCTTTATCCTTGTGCACATTGAGTGTTGAGGCTATGTTGCTTGTCACCATACTTGCTGTTTGTTGTGTGTAGTTGTATCAATTCATGTTGAACTGCTTTCATGTGGTCTTGTCTGGTTCACTTGAAACTTTGAACTATAGTCTTTTCTTTTGTTGTTCCTGACCATACATGCTGGTGCTAAAAACTTTGTACATGCCTCTGATTTGTTGTTACATCTGGTTGTGATGGTCTCTGGTTCACTTGAGTCTATAGCCTTGCATTTGAACTGTTTACTTGGGTCTGGACTGACCATGTGTATATTTGAAGTGTTGTATGTTGTTTTGCATGCACCCGAGTTGAATCCAGCCTTAGCTTGGGTTTGACCTTGTGCTCACCTGTCCATGCAGTTCTAACAAATGGATATCGGTGTGCACGGCCTTGTGACATGTACAGTGATACACTGTGCATGTTACAAGCTGTTCGTGTAAGATGAACTCAAAAGAAAATGATGATGAACAACCCAAATAACTGAGGCAAATAATTTTTTTAAAACAAACACTTCATTTTGAACTGCAAAATATTTCTTTTTCAATTTTACTGCGTTAGTGTTTATTTTGCGGATAATTCAAATGCTTGATACAAACTGGAATAGAGTTGAAGATAAAAATACGAGTGTTGAGTGAATATGTAGTGAGGTGAAAAAATTGTAAATTAAAATTTGTGATGTAATCGAAGTTGTAATGTAATTGAAAATGTATATATGTAGTGAGTGCTCAAATTTATACTATTTGAATTTGTAATAAAATATTTGTTTGAATAAAATATTTGTTTGAATATGAATTCTTTGTTATTTATTTTATTCAAACAATATTTATTTAATTATGTGAAAAATAAAATAGTACAATAACAAATACATTTAAACGAATACATATGTTTATTATCATCAAACAAAAATGATAGGCTATTGTATTCTACAATCTCCCTCTTTTGATGATAACAAACATGTATTAAGATTTTAGCTCTATTAAATGTATTTGACCTTGATGAATTCTAATAGCTCCCCCTACTTGAATGCTTCCCTTACAACAAAGCTCCCCCTTTACATTTGCATGAAAAATATGCAAATAAAATAAAAAACAATTGCAATGAGCCTATATAAGAATATGCTATGCAAATAGATGAGAATATACAAATAAAACATTTGAATTTATTTGCCAAAATCTTAACTTCTCTCTCCCCCTTTTGTTATCAGCAAAAGAGTAATAGTGTTAGAAAAATAGAGATAAAATGATAGACATTAATACAACATTAATACCTAATCGAGTATATATATTAAATTTCAATAAAAAAATCAAACAAAAATCATAAATACTCTATTAGGCGCATATTCCACTTTAGAGTGATAGGGGTAATGACGGTATATAAAACCATATAGTTGTGTCTATTTGTGGTATATTTATGACAGGAATTTGAATACTTACTAATCATGCATAACCGTTAGGACTTTTAAATGAGATTAGTAGTATTCCAAATTTAAAAAAAAAATGAATTTCAAGTATCTTCTAACCACGCATAACCGTGAGGACTTTTAAATGGGATTAGAATCAACTCGTCTATTTAATAATCAATTTTAATATGTGTTCCATACATGCATAACCGTGAGTACTTTTAAATAAGCATGAAAGAACATAATAAAAAATTCCAAGTAATTCACCCATGCATAACCGCGAGGACTTTTAAATGAGAGTGAATACTTTGGATAATTTTATTGCTAATTAATTTTTTTTTTAAAATTTCCCGTTTTAAATACCATATTTTGATATACTATATTTGATTTTGATGAGTGATGGTCGTTAGAAATATGATAGAGACAGAGATGGTCATGGAATTTTACCAATTAAAGTTATTACAAGTTTTGTTTAAATTTTTAAAGAAATTTACTACATATACTGTCTCAAGTTATAATATATGATTAGTATCAAAACTCATCACATTTTTTCACTCACTATTTTCCTTCTAGATAATATGAAGGGAGTCAGATTAGTTTATATAGGCATTTAAGATGAAATATAAAATCAAATTATGGAATGCCTAAAATTAGATGAAGTCAACCAAAAACTATTTTCTAAAAGGGGTTTTGTAAAAATGTCTGCTAATTGAAAATCATTTGAAATGAATTTTATGCAGACATTTTCTTTGTGAAATGTGATGCAACTAATGAATGTCTCAACATAAAACACGTTGCACTAGTACTTTTTCTATCAACCAGGCTTACAGTGTAATCTGCATCTGAATTCCCCTTTGACTCAAAGTTATCATTAGATAGATATCATAGACTAATCCGTGAGGTATGCAACAAATACCTAATAATCATTTTACAACTTTTAAATTAAGATTCTGTTGAATTTGATTGAAACCGTGCACACAAGTAAGCAGAGAACATAATGTCTAGAAGCAGTAGGATGAAGAAGTGATCAATCATACCTCGATATTTCTTTTGATCAACTACCTTAACTTTTTCATCCTTGCCAAATTTAATTATGGTGCTCAAATTTTCTCAGTTGATCACTGGCTGATTGAAATCTGATTATGGTGCAGATTTTCAACATATAATACATCGTTTGACCCATTTTGACTCTGCCACCTTAGTACTTCTCTAGGCTAAGGAACTTTGATTTTGTCGCCCGTCGTGTGCCTGGAACAACCAGAATCCAGGTACCACTCTTATTGTTCCTTAGCCTGCCACCATATCTACACGATAAATGATTTTTGTGACCTATTTGTTTTTATAGGTCCGTGATTATTAGTGACAAAATATTTTGAAGAACAAGTTTTTGTAGAACTAAAACAGTTTATGATTGTTCCTTTTGGCACCCAGATTTGTTTGACTTTAAGGGATTTTATATTTGTGCCTTTAGGAACCCAAATTGGTATGGTTTTCACGTGTTTGGGCATATACCAATAATTGTTTTGATTGTGTCCAATTTTTCTACAAATTGTGCACTCGGTTTTGACACGATTAGTTTTACTTCTAACTCTTTCAGATTGAGTGTACCCAAGTCCTTGTCCAACAGTATTAACAGTTTGTTTCCCTAATAACATATTTAGCGATCTTTCTCCTTTGGAAAATTTTCCTAAAGTTGTAGACAATTGTTGGACATGTGACTTAAGTGATTCATTTTCATTCAATAACATGGTGCACTTTTTAATAGAATTTTCTCTCCTAGTATTTTCACTTTCTTTCAAAATCAGAATTTCATTTTCAAGAGATTTAATTTTAATTTCTGATTTTTTAATTTCTTCTTCAATTGATGGACACTTATAACACTTAGGGCACTTATTTTGATAGTTTTAACCAATTGATCAAGCTTCTTATTTAGTTCTATCAAACTATCTCTTTGTGATTTAATTTTAGCGTACTTCTCCCTAAGTCTTTCAAAACAGCCATTTACTTCATGAAAATATATAAGTAATTAAGAGCGAGCAAGTTTTGATACCTCGCTTGACTCGTCATCATCGCTGTCACTTGTATCTCCTCGAAGACACAGATTTTCTTTTTCATTCTCATTACCAGTGCTTTCATTATTATCTGAATCACTTTCTTTCCAAGTTGCTCCAAGACTTCTCCTTTTATGTTTCTTTCCTTGGCTGAGTCAATTTTGAGGACAATTTGGCTTGATATGGCCGTGTTTATTGAACTTGTGACAAATGATCTCCTACTCTTCTTAGTTGTCTAGGACTTAGAGTTGGATTTCCATACTTGTGATTCCACCTTTTGAATTTCTTTATTATCAACACCAGTTCTGCTACTCCATCATCATTATCATCATCTTCACTTTCCGTTGTTCCTTTGAGAGCTATTGATTTCTTTCGAGTATCTCCTCCTTCACGTTCTTCCTTGAATTTGATTTCTAGCTCATAAGTGGTGAGATTTCCAATGAGTTCTTCAATTTTAATTTGTTTCAAATCTTTTGATTCCTGAATGGTAGTCACTTTCGCTTCAAAATTTTGTGATAGAATTCTGAGTATTTTTCGGACTATTTCCAATTCTGTGTATGGTATTCCGAGAGCTTTTGATTTGTATACGAGATTAGAAAGTCGACCATACATTTCATTGACACTTTCATCCTTTGCCATTGTGAAGTTCTCGTACTCGGTACTAAGCATGGCAAGGTAGGATTCTTTAACCTGAGAGGTTCCTTCGTGTGTCTCTTCAAGCGTATGCCAAATTCCATGCACAGTTAAACAATGTGAGACATGATTAAATTCAATTTGATCTAATGAACAAATAATAGAATTCATAGCTTTAGCATTAGCATTTTGCAATTTATTTTCTAGATCTGTCCATTGATCCATAGGTTTATCAACTTCTTGATTATCTCCATAATTGTTGGTGTCTTATATCCCATTTCAACAATATTCCAAGCATCAATGGTTTTCACAAAAATTTTCATTCTATTTTTCCAATAAGCATATTCACTATTGAACGTGGAAGGTCTAACTATGGACTGACCCTCAGCAAAAGCATTATTAAAAGAAGCCATTTTAAAAATTCAAAATTTTAAAATAAAAATTGGTTTTTGTTCCTAACTTGATACCACTTGTAGGATCGTTTTCACCCTAGATGGTGGGGGTGAATAGAGTGATACTAGCAATAATAAAAATTAATGCGAAAATAAAAACAATAACGGTAAATAATGCAGAAGAGATCACACACAAATTTACCCAGCTTTGGCAAAACCCTGCCCACGTGCTGCCCCCAAGGTTTCTACTAGAAATTAAGTAGTCAGACGCTTACACACGTAAACTTGCGACACCCACTAATGACTAACCTTACTCTACGCTCAAAACCCTGCCACAACTCAGCCACTGAGTTGCGAATTCTCGAACTACACCACCGTAGTTCGTAACTAGTAACACAACTAGAGTTCACAAATTTAAAAGGAAATTACAAACTAAAACAAAAACAAAAAAACCCTAATTATAAAATTAAACCTAAATTAGAATATGATAAGCCGGCCCATGAAAATAAAAGACATCTTCTTCTTTTCTTTAGTTTTTGTAGCCGCTCCCTTTTGTTTCTTCGTTCCTCTTCAAAAAGTTAGGATTTTCATTAATTGAAGCTCCGCTTGGAAAATTGATAGATCGAAATAGCTTTCACTTGATTGGCTTTGTCAACCTATTCACTAGCCTTGATAATTCGCGCGGCTTCAATTATGTCGAGTTCGAGTGATACTAGTATGTGATTTATCCCCTTTTCGATTTTGATTATACTCGACTTTGATTCGAGTTTAATGATTTATTACTCTGGTATTTTTCTTGAACTCGAATCCTTTGAATTTTCCGATGATGATGTGGGAATAAATAGGGATAAAATCCCTAAATATACTTTCATATATTTCATTTGAATTCTTCACGTTGTTTTTCTTGGCCATGGATTTTTGCTTGAACGATGTTGATATTTCTGACTTTTTCATCTTTGATACTTTAACTTGTTCAAATTGTTAGTTCCGTTCTTCTCTGGTTCCATTCTTTGCTGGCAGTATTACTTGTTCATTTTTCTCTTATCCATATGACCTCTGATAAATTCAATTACATTTACAACTATTCGAATTTTTCACTTGTGGGAACTGAACCAATGCATGTTTACTTGTTTGATTTCCACTATATATATGTATACATGTGTGTACACATATGTAGATATGTTTGTGGTCTGGTTGCACTTCATTCAGTCTGGTTCACTGTGCTTGTTAAGTTGATAGGTTGAGTCTGTGATTACTATGGCTGCTCTGTCCACTTCAGTGCTTGCATTCTAGCATATGATTAAATTTTTTCATGTTATACATACATACATACATATATATATATATATATTGCTGGGTTGATTGGTTGGCCTTCACAGCACTTTGGTTGTTCAAGCCTCTTAACTGATATATGTGTTCATGCATTTGAATCTTCATGTTGCCTTGATGTCTTTTTACATTTGTTTTCATGCTGACACCTCTTTTGCATTGTGTCTTGTTCAAGTGTGTGTGGTGGTGTATTTGATGTCTTCGTGTTGACTGAATTTCAGTTTCATGTTGCATTGCTTTCTTGTTCCACTTGAAGTGATTGAACATGGTTTGTTTAGACTTGTTGTTGTGAGAATGTACACTCGAGCATGTTGTTTTCATTTGAACCAGACCATGCTTGAACTTGTATTAACCCTAAGTCTTGTTGTATACATATGCATTCTCGTCCCAACTTAATTTTGTATTCAGATAGTCTAGAACTTGTTTTTGTTTTAAGATTTAATAGCTTGGAATCAACGTGTAAGATGAGTTTGAAGTTGACATTATCACATCCATTGTTATGTACTCCAGCTGAAGGTTTAGTCAAAACACTTTGGAGTCGATTCTTCTGATTTCTTTGAGTCAAACTTGCTTTATCCTTTTTCACATTGAGTGTTGAGGCTATGTTGTTTTTCACCATGCTTGCCGTTTGTTGTGTGTACCTGTATCAATTCATGTTGAACTGCTTTCATGTGGTCTTGTCTGGTCCACTTGAAACTTTGAATTGTAGTCATTTCTTTTGTTGCTCCTAACCATACATGCTGGTGCTAAAAACTTTGTACATGCCTCTGATTTGTTGTTGCCTCTAGTTGTGATGATCTCTGGTTCACTCGAGTCTATAGCCTTGCATTTGAACTGTTTACTTGAGTCCGGACTAACCATGTGTATATTTGAAGTGTTGTATGTTGTTTTACGTGCACCTAAGTTGGATCCAGCCTCGGCTTGGGTTTGACCTTGTGCTCATCTGTCCATGCAGTTCTAACAAGTGTATATCGATGTGCACGGCCTTATGACATGTACAGTGATACACTGTGCATGTTACAAGCTGTTCGTTTAAGATGAACTCAAAAGAAAAATGGTGACGAACAACCCAAATAACCGAGGCAAATAACATTTTTAAAACACACACTTCATTTTGAACTGCAAAATATTTCTTTTTCATTTTTACTGCGTTAGTGTTTATTTTGCAGATAATTCAAATGCTGAATACAAACTGGAATAAAGTTGAAGATAAAAATACGAGTGTTGAGTGAATATGTAGTGAGGTGAAAAAATTATAAATTGAAATTTGTGATGTAATCGAAATTGTAATGTAATTGAAAATGTATATATGTAGTGAGAGCTCAAATTTGTACTATTTGAATTTGTAATTAAATATTTGTTTGAATAAAATATTTGTTTGAATATGAATTCTGTGTTATTTATTTTATTCAACAAATATTTATTTAATTATGTGAAAAATAAAATAGTACAATAAAAAATACATTTAAACGAATATATATATGTTTATTATCGTCAAACAAAAATCATAGGCTATTGTATTCTACACTATTCCTTATGACAGAACGAGAGACCCGAAACCCCACTTATACAAGTACAGTTGGTACATGGATGGAGCGAATGCTTCGGATGCCGTTCGATGTAGATGTTTCCCGATTTTTCTGGAGGAAATTGCTTCCATGTGGTTCACCAGGCTTCCAACAAGATCCATCTCCACTATAACATCCCCTATCTGGAGGCCCAAAGCTAAGCGCTACAAATGCTGCACTCATCTATAGTATTAACTTCTGGAGACTAAATACGGCTATATAATGGTATCCATAATATCAGAAGCACTTGAATATGAAACAAAATCACAGATTTCTAAAACAACATTTCTGATTACATTTCAAAACACATGTTTCACATTCAAATTACATAACCCCATACCAGGTAAAGATCAAATATAATCATTAAAAAATACGCCAAGAGCGACATATGATGATTCCCCCTTGGTTGACCAGAATACTATATAGTCATAACTAACTTAATACAACACAGCAGAATAAACAAAATAAAACTGCAACTTCTAAATAGCTATCCGTCAGCCTCCTGCTCGTCTTCGATAGCTTTATTCGTCAACCTGCTAATAACCTGTAAAACTTACTCCCAGCCTATCAAATCAATTTTGAGCACCCGAGAGTTTAAGGCGAAAAACATAAACTTCGAGTCAGACAAAAAGCCTGGTGTGAATAATACTATACATCTCGGTTATTTGATATTAAGTGAGACCACGCCGCTTAGAGGAACTGGATTCCACTCACTAATATCCTTTTAAAACATATCTTTTTCAAATCATTCCTGCAACCAAAACTGGTTAAAAACCATAAAGCATTATCATATATACATAATATTAGGTAACTAATGAACTATCTGTTCGAACACTATATTTTTGTTTGGCTGACTCGGGCCTACCCGACAATATGTAACAAATAATCTAACATCCATTAGACACTCCTCTTCTAGACGGTCTGTCCCTAACTTACCTGTTAGATACTCCTCTTCTGGACAGTCTCTCCTTAACTTATCTTCTTCCAGGGTCACCTGATCTTAATGGTTTTGCCAGTTCACCAATAACCTCTATGTATATAAATATATATTCTCTTCTGTGGGTAATCATAATTTTAATCTTACCTATGACAAAGCCCTACACACTATAATTTTGGACTAAACTAGCTGGGGCTAATAGCTAATGTATAGGGCGCGACCCTATACCAGTCCAATCTGGTATTCTAACAACTGAGTCATTTTACTTAGGGAAAACTTCCCTTAATTTTCCTTGAAAAACCTTTTTCTTCTCAAATTGATCTAAAACCTTTAAATCAAACTTAAACAAGGAAAATATATACTTTATGCTTTATTCAAAATCACCTTGCCATGTTATATATACGTTACTCAAATCTTTGTTGATGAAAATATTTAAACCTTTGAAAGTACCCCTTTCGAATCCATTGAAAGTTCCCCTTTTGAAACAAAGTAAAACCCTTCTTTATAACGTAGGCCGAAAGACCAAAACACACCTTTCGAAACCATTCATATAAACCTTACGAAAAGAGTTGAAGAACCATTCCTTCGAAAGCTATAAAACCTTAGACATCCAACACTTAAAACATTTATACATTGCCTTTCGAAAACATTAGAAAACCTTTCCTTTCAACCTTTCGGAACCGTTGGGGAGCCTCCCCTTCGAAACCATTCTTCAAAACCTTTCGAAAGCATCACAACCTTTACAAACAGCAACCCTTTCGAAAGCATTTGGGTTCAACTTAAAACATATGGAAACACCTTTCGAAACCATTTAAAATTAACTCTTTCGAAACCTTTGGGTTCTACCTTCAACAGAGCAAAAGGATCGTAAAACATTTAAGTTGAAAGCACTCTTTCGAATGCTATTCCTAAGTAAAGAAGCGATGGTGTCGAAACCAACCCTTCCGAAAGCATTGGAGAAGTGGTTAAGTTTAAAAACAAAGTATACCTTCCGCAACCATTGACTTCGAAAGGTAGGAAAAGCGGCAACTATGGGTTTCGACCCCTTCAAAAGCATTCATTTATAAACAAAAGGCGCAACCCATTCAAAACCTTTCATTTAAAACATTTGACTCAGCCAAAAGCCAACCAAGTCGAAAGCACTTCCTTCAAAAGCAAAGCAGGCGCATTTTGAATTAAAAGTAAGACAACGTTTTGACCCCTCCGGAACCCTTAGCTTCGACCTAGTGCCTTTCGCCTTAGTCCAATTCGCTACGTACCAATTACTTGATACATGCTCTTTGGTTTCAACGGCAATGAAGGCAGAAGTGCTTGGTCGGAATCCCCGGTGCCGAAAGTAACGAAACATGGAAAAAGCATGTAAAAACTGATTTTTACTTTAAAAAGAATTTATTTTCAACTAACTTGCCTTGTTTATCAAAATATTATTTGTTGCAAATTTTCTTTTATAAAAGTGCTGCCAATATTTCAGAAATAAACAATTTAATTAATTTACAAAATACCCCTTCTCCTTTTATAAATATATAAATCATTTAAGTCCCATACCTAAATAATTTTATATATCTATTAGAACACGTAGAAAATTCTACAAAAATTCTAGAAAATCATTTTTAATATGTTTTCTAACATATATTAATTTCAGACCCAAATCTTATATTATTTAACCGTAAATAATTTTATACCAAAATAATCATTTTCCTTACTAGAAAATTAGTATAAAATCCACATTAACTCAGAAAATTATGAAAACCGAAACCCATCTCTAAAATATCATTTCTGATCTAAATCTAAAATCATAAGGCATTTGGATGTCATTTAATAGGGTTTTTATATTAAAACATATCATAAAATCTATATGAACAAGCATAATCATCAACAAGTATATATAAACATTTAATCATTCAAAAACATGGCATAATCATGCAAAATACTTCAGATTCATCTTAAAATCGAAAAAAACGAGATGTAGTCATTATTCACCTTAGCTTTGAGATTTAAGGAGTTTGAGAATTGAATGGATTAAGTTGATTAATCTTCTTCCTTTAGCTCTTTCTTCCTCTTGTTCTTGCTAATGGTGGCCGGCCTCTATTTATTTTTAATTTTGCAAATGAACGTGTAGAACATACACGGCTAAGAGTTTAGGGTATTAGAATGATCTCTTTCCTATTTTACCCCTCCTCTATTTCATTTTAACTCTTCTTTAGTTCATTGGTTACATGGCACGACTGCCCTTTATTAAAATCAAATCTAAATCCCTTAATCATCACATTATTTTATTTAATTTAGATAACTAAATGTCCTAAATAATGTTACTAAAAACATGGTCTGTTACAGACTCCCCTCCTTAAGGAATTTCGTCCTCGAAATTACGATAAGGTACATAACAAATCAATAAAAAAGGTAAAATATACCATCTAACAAATCAGGATAAGTTTCTCTAGTCCTACTCTCAGTCTCCCAAGTACAGTATCTCTCATCGTCGCTCCACTAGACTTTCACTAATCTGACTGTCTTGTTCCTTAGCCTCTTCTCATCTCTCGCGACTATATGAATTGGCTTTCTAACTATAGTAAAGTTCGGCTTTACTACCAAATCCTCTAACACAATTGGTGCAATAGTAGTCTCCGGGATTCTAACACACTTCCTTAGATGAGAAACATGGAAAACATCGTGGACTCCTGCCAAAATATTCGGTAACTCTACTCTATATGCGAGTTTCCCGATTCTCTCTATAATAGGAAAAGGTCCTACGAATCTCGATACCAACTTCCCTGATTTCCCAAATCTAACACACAAGCTCTTAATAAATCCTCCAAGACTTTGTTAACTCTTTCCATTTTCTCATAAGTCTATGGATGGTAAGCGGTACCCATCTTGAGCTTGTTTCCTAAAATATCCTGTAGACTCTTCCAGAACTCACTAGTGAACCAGGAATCTCTATCACTTACTATACTACTAGGAATTCCATGAAGTCTAACTACATTATTCATAAATAACTTAGCCAAAATAGGTGCCGTCCTAGTTGACTTAACTGGAATGAAATGGGCACTCTTGGTTAATCTATCCACTATGACCCATATACTTTCATTTCCTCTATTTGACTTTGGCAACCCATTTATGAAACCCATAGAAATAGAATCCCACTTCCATACCAGAATATCTAACGGTTGAAGCAACCCACTTGGCTTCTAATGTTCGGCTTTTACCTATTGACAGTTCTAACACTACTTTACCCATAAGCCTACATCCCTCTTCAAACCTTCCCAGAAGAAACTCCACTTCATGTCCTGATACATCTTAGTTCCTCCTGGATGGATAGTGAACTTCGAACGATGGCATTCCTCCAGAACATCTTTCCTTATGTCTCCCATATTTGACATACATAACCTTCCTTTCTTCCTCAACCACCCATTCTGGTCAAGACTAAATTCCTTCAAGTCATCAATCTCCGTCCCTTCCTTTAACTTTCTGATCCATTAAACCAATACTGGATCCTCTTGTTTAGAAGAAATCTTTTCAATCATTACCAGTCGAAATTTCAAACAAGACAACACAACAGTTTCTTCACTAGATCCAGCCTCATATCTCCACTGAAATCTACATGTCGTCAATGCTTCCAAATCCTTCCACTCTGCTAACATAGCTAACACTGCATTCTGATGCTTCCTGCTAAGCGCATCTGCAACCTTATTACCTTTCCCTGGTGTGTATTCAATTCTAAAATCATAAGTAGCAATAAACTCTAACCATCTCTACTATTTCATGTTCAGCTCCTTCTGAGAGAACAAGTACTTCAACGACTTGTGATCCATATATAGCTCAAACCTCTCTCCCAAAAGATAATGTCTCCACACCTTCAATGCAAAAATCACTACGGCTAACTCCAAGTCATGCGGTCCAAGCTGTCAAGAAGCATAGGCAATCACTTTACCTCTTTGCATTAACATAACTCCTAATCCAGTTTCACACGCATCCGTATAAACTACCAAATCCTGATTCCTTTCTGGAACAACTAATACAGGTGCGTGGGTCATTAAGTGTTTCAAGCTCTGGAATGCTTCCTCACACTTATCTGTCCACCCAAACTCCACATCCTTTCGCGTTAGCTTTGTCATCGGTGCTGCTATCTGTGAAAAATCCTTTGTGAACCTGTGATAGTATCCAGCCAATCCAAGGAAACTCTTTATCTCAGTCACTATCTCGGGTCTCTTCCAATGATTCACCACTTCAGTCTTAGTTGGATCTACCAACAATCCTTTCTCTGAGACTACATGACCAAGAAAATTCACTTCCTTCTTTCAGAAATGGCACTTCGAAAACTTCGCCTTCAGCTGGTGCTACCTCAGCGTCTCAAGTACAACTCTAAGATGAACTTCATGCTCCTCATCACTAGAGTATATCAAAATATCATCTATGAAAAGCAACACGAACCTATCCAAGTGCTCTCGGAAAACTCGGTTCATCAAATCCACAAAGAATGCCAATGCATTAGTTAGTCCGAACAACATAACTAACCATTTGTACGATCCATATCTTGTCCTAAATGTCATCAAATGTATACTATCCTCTGTTACTCTAAGCTGATGAAAATCTATTACCCAATCCAACTGAGAAAATACCTTGGCTCCACTCAACTGATCGAACAAATGATCAATTCTAGGCAACAGATATCGATTCTTTACCATCTTCTCATTCAACTTACGATAATCGATACATAACCTCAATGATCCGTCTGGCTTCTTAGCAAACATTGTGGCTGCTCCCTAAGGTGAACTACTAAGTTTGATAAAATTCTTGCCTTCCAAATCCAACAACTGCACCTTCAACTCTCTCATCTTTGTAGGTGTCATCCTACTTGGCGGCCTACTCATTGGTTCTGCTATAGGCACCAAATCTATCCGAAACTCAATGGATCGTTTCGGTAGCAATCCTACTACCGGCTCAAACACATATATGAATTCTCTAACCACGAAAACTTGATTCAACTCATCCTCTACCTCCACAACACCCAACAAAGTATTCAACTCACAACTAGGGTTTTCTACGGTATATACAATCTGATCACTACAGTTAGGGTATCTAAGTGATATTTTCCTATCATGGCAAAATATCCTAGCATCATACTTACTTAACCAATCCATACCCAAAATAATTCCAAACCCTATAAAGTCAAATACATGCAAACTGCAAATAAAGGTATGACTAAACAAATCAAACTCTAAGCGGTCACACTTCATCCCAAGTGTCGCATCCTCCTATCGGATTTACAACCCTTAAGGAAGTAATTAAGTATGTGAGTTCTAGGTTAAGATTATCTACCAAACAACAAGATACAAAAGAATTTGATGCACCAGTATCAAGCAGAACGCTAATAGACATACCATGAATCTGAAGCGTACCTCCCAACACTGCCTTCCCTTTCTCATGCACTGTTAGTCCTGATGCAGTAGGCTCCAATGCATACACCTTGCCCCATCTATCCTTAGCGGGCTCTTTGCACTGGTTCTTATAATGACCAATCTGATCGCATTTGTAGCATCTAATGTTCTTCTTCCCGATCATTTCCTTCGCTTTTTCGATACGACATTCATTCGCAAAATGCCTCTTTTTATCGCACTTGAAGCAAGCAACCTCAGACTTTCCTTTCTTCATGGCTCCACCTTTCTGAGCTCCTTTCTTATGAAAGAACTTCCTCTTTTGACTCTACCCAACCTGGACTTCCTTTGCCTTGTTCTTCTCCAAAGAAACACGTATCTCCTCATGTCTTAATGCCATCTCTACTACAACATCACAAGGATCCCTAATATGAGGTGATGTAGCCCTTGCCAACTCAGGCTTCAACCCTCTGATAAACTTCCCATTCCTCTTCATCATGGTATCCACAGTGGAATGTCCATACCTAGCCAACTCCTCAAACCTTCTAGCATACTCCAAAACAGACATCTCTCCCTACTCTAACTCAGAAAACTTTCTGAGCAAAGCAGACTGTGCCATCACAGACATGAACCTCTCCTGGAACCTTCTCTTAAACTCAGCCCATGTCATCGTTTCCTCATTCACACCAGCAGTCACACTATTCCACCACAATAAAGCTACTCCCTGAAGCTGTCTCGAAGCAAGCCTCCTTTTTTGCTCATCATTAAGCCCTAAGTCTGCAAAAATCCTCTCACAATCCAGCAACCAGTTTGACACTTCTGTAGCATCTTCAGTTCCAATAAATGGATTTCCTCCAAGCCTAGCATAATCTCTACTCAAATTAGCATAACTATTTACCACCGGAGCTTCCTGAACTCCTGCTCCAGCATTTCCTCCAACCATTCCAGCAGGAACACCCGCCTGCATCATATTTACGAAAAACTGATACATAGATCTCATATCCACTTGTGGGACACCAGCACCAACATTCCCCGCGTATGCCTGACCTTGGTTCCTTTTATTATTCGGCCTGACATTACCATTTGTGGTGGTGCTTCCTCCAAGATTTACTCTTCCACTTCTAGCATCCATATCTGTATTCAAGCTTAGTGAGATATAGAAGAATAGCTTAAGAGAGATAGGAGACCAGAGATATAGCGTATACTTATATATAGCAAACATAAGTGCGTTACTATAGCATTATCTCGTACCCTGATCTTAACTCTAATTCTCTAGGATTATTTTTTCAAAAATCATTTTAGTTTAAAGTTTTTCATAAACCTATGCTTTGATACCAAGTTGTAACATCCCCTATCAAGAGGCCTAAAGCTAAGCGCTACAGATGTGACATTCATCTATAATATTAACTTCTGGCGACTGAATATGGCTATGTTAATGGTGTCCATAATATCAGAAGCTCTTGAATATAAAAAATCACAGATTTCAAAAACAACATTTCCGATTACATTTCAAAACACATGTTTCACATTAAAATTATACAATCCCATAATCGTTTCCTAGGTAAAGATCAAATATAATTATAACAAAATACGCCAAGAGAGACATATGATGATGCCCCCTTGGTTGACTAGAGTACTATATAGTCATAACCGACTTAATACAACACAGTGGAATAAACAAAATAAAACTACAACTCCTAAATAGCTATTCGTCAGCCACCTGCTCTTCTTTGGTAGCTTTATTCGTCAACCTACTAATAACATGTAAACCTTAACCCTCAGCCTTCTCAAATCAATTTTGAGCATCCGAGAGTTTAAGGGAAAACACATAAACTTCGAGTCATACATAAAGCCTGTTGTGAATAATACTATACATCTCGGTTATTTGATATTAAGTGAGACCACACCGCTTAGCGGAACGGGTTTCCCCTCACTAATATCCTTTTAAAACATATATTTTGCAAATCATTTCCTGCAACCAAAACTATATATCAGGTAATAGATGAACTATCTATCCGAACACTATAGTTTTGTTTGGCCAACTACTAACCTTTGGCTGACTCGGGACTACTAGACAATATATAACAAATAATCTAACACCTATTAAACACTCCTATTCTGGACAGTCTGTCCCTAACTTATTTGTTAATTAATCCTCTTCTATATGGTCTGTCCCTAACTTATCTTCTCCTAGGGTCACCTGATCCTAATTGTTTTGCGGGCTCACCAATAACCTATCTGCATATAAATATATATTCCCTTCTTGTGTAATCATCATTTTAGTCTTACTTGTGACAAAGCCCTACACATTGGAATTTTGGACTAAATTAGCCGAGGCTAATAACTAATATATAGGCCGCGATCCTATACTAGTCTCATATAGTATTCTAATAACTGAGTTATTTTACTTAGGGAAACCTTCCCTTAATTTTCCTTGAAAAACCTTTTTCTTCTCAAATTCATTTAAATCCTTTAAATCAAACTTAAAGAAGGAAAATATATACTTTATGCTTAACTCAAAATCACTTGCCATGTTATATATACTTTACTCAAATCTTTGTTGATGAAAACATTTAAACCTTTGATTGTACCCCTATTGAATCCATTGAAAGTACCCCTTTTGAAATCAAGTAAAACCCTTCTTTATAACGTAGGCCGAAAGGCCAAAACACTCCTTTCAAAACCATTCATATAAACCTTTTGAAAACACTTGAAGAACCTTTCCTCCGAAAGCTATAAAACCTTAGACATCCTACACTTAAAACATTTAAACATTGCCTTTCGAAAACATTGGCAAACCTTTCCTTCAACCTTTCGGAACCGTTGGGGAACCTCCCCTTCGAAACCATTCTTCGAAACCTTTCGAAAGCATCAAAACCTTTATAAATAGCAACCCCTTCGAAAGCATTTGGGTTCAATTTAAAACATGTGGAAACACCTTTCGAAACCACTTAAAATTAACTCTTTTGAAACCTTTGGTTTCTACCTTCAACAGAGCAAAAGGGTCGTAAAACATTCAAGTCGAAAGCACTCTTTTGAAAGCTATTCCTATGTAAAGAAGTGATGGTGTTAAACCAACCCTTCCGAAAGCATTGGAGAAGTGGTTAAGTTTTAAAAAAAAAGATACCTTCCGAAACCATTGACTTCGAAAGGTAGGAAAAGCGGCAGCTAGGGGTTTCGACCTCTTCGAAACCATTCATTTAAAACAAAAGTCGCAAACCATTCGAAACCTTTCCTTTAAAAAATTTGACTCAGCCGAAAGCCAACCAAGTCGAAAGCACTTCCTTTGAAAGCAAAGCAGGCGCATTTTCAATTAAAAGCAAAAAATATTTTGACCCCTTCGAAACCCTTAGCTTTGACTCAGTGCATTTCACCTTAATCCAATTCTCTATGTACCAATTACTTGATACCGGGTGCACTGGTTTCGATAGAAATGAAGGCGGAAGTACTTGGTCAGAACCCCTAGTGCCAAAATATTAGCGAAACATGCCAAAAGCATGTAAAAACTGATTTTTACTTTAAGAAGAATTTCTTTTCAACTAGCCTGCTTTATTTTTCAAAATATTATTGGTTGCAAATTTTCGTTTATAAAAGTGCTGCCAATATTTTAGAAATAAACAATTTGATTAATTTACAAAAAACCGCTTTTCCTTTTATAAATATATAAAACATTTAAGTCTCATACCTTAAATAATTTTATATATCTATTAAAACAATTAATGAAATTCTACAAAAATTTCAAAAAAATCATTTTTAATATCTTTTTTAACATATATTAATTTCAGGCCCAAAACTTATATTATTTAACCGTACATAATTTTATACCCAAATAATCATTTTCCTTGCTAGAAAATTAATATAAAATCCACATTAATTCAGAAAATCATGAAAATTGAAACCCATCTCTAAAATATCATTTCTGATCTAAATCTAAAATCACAAGGCATTTGGATGTCATTTAATAGTGTTTTCACATTAAAAAATATCATAAAATCTATATGAACAAGCATAAATCATCAACAAGCATATATAAACATTTAATCATTCAAAAACATGGCATAACCATGAAAAATACTTCAGATTAATCTTAAAACCATGAACAATAAAAAAAAGATGTAGTCATTATTCACCTTAGCTTTGAGATTTAAGGAGTTTGAGACTTGAATGGATTGAGTTGATTAATATTTTTCCTTTAGCTCTTTCTTCCTCTTGTTCTTGCTAATGGTGGCCGGCCTCTATTTGTTTTTAATTTTGCAAATGAACATGTAGTACATACACGACTAAGGTTTTAGGGTATTAGAATGATCTCTTTCCTATTTTACCCCTCCTCTATTTCATTTTAACTCTTCTTTAGTTCATTGGTTACATGGCACGCCTACCCCTTATTAAAATCAAATCTCAATCCCTTAACCATCACATTATTTAATTTAATTTAGCTAATTAAATGCCTTAAATAATGTAACTAAAAACATGGGGTGTTACATCCACCTTTAATCAATTAGCAACAAGGTTCCTTGGTCAACTTAGACTTTACACGGCACAACCCAAAGATGTGATGTCCTTGTTCGGCTTATTCCAAGGGCGAAATGAATCTTTGAAGTCTTTCATGAACCAGTTTAACACTGCAATAACTGAAGTAAGTAATCCAAACAAGGATTTGATTTTCATGGCCTCAGTCTGTGCAGTTCACCCGAGACTGAATTTGGAAAATGGATCAAAATGAAACAACCCACCACTAGGAAGGACTTCAACCGAAAGGCGAGCCAGTACTTGAGATTGGAAGAGGCACATGAATTGGAAAGGAAATCTACTAACCCTTCAATCGATTGATGTTGGGCAGAATGGTATGGCGATGAACCAAGATATAAACACCTCCGGGACCGCCGAAGGGAACACATGAAAAAATGGAAATCAGAAAAGAAAGAACTAGAGTACTAACAAGTGAAACAGAAGTAGCATGCGACTCAAAGGTTTGCAGCCCGAAGAACACACCTCGCTTAAAGATACTCCAGAAAACATCTATCTCGTGACACAGAGGATGGAAGGTACAAGAAGCTGCCTAAAAAGGAAGCAACCGAATAGCAGAAGCGTTCTAGAAAGTATCGCCACCTCCATGATGCACATGGCTACAACACGAATGAGTGTCAACACCTGAAGAACTTGATTGAGAAGTTGATTCAAGAAAACAAGCTCCAATAGTATGTGAGGAAACCATTAAATTCTGACCAATTTGTAGCGCCCCAAGCTCCTACAACTAAGGGAACCAAGCTGGAACCAGCAAAGAGTGACCCATATGGACTGACCAAAGACTCATTATTGGAATGATATCTGGAGGGCCCTATCCTACGTAAAAGAGTTGGGGAGAAATGGAGCGGTATGCGAGCTCATTAAAATACGCTCCGAAAGATGCGTGCTTTGCAATCGAAGATGGAATCCCTGCTAAGCAATAGAGAACCCTGAATGACGACATAGTATTCCAAAATCGAGACACTGAGGGAATAGAAGCTCTAATTATCGACCCTATGGTTGTACATTAGGAATCAGACCCGCCATGGTCCGACGAGTATTGGTAGACACCGGCAATTCTGTGAATATTCTTTTCAAATGCACCCTTGATCATATGAAGATCAGTATGAAAGATGTATCTGCCTACCAAACAAAGATTCATGGATTCATCGGTGAACCCAAGCAACTTGTCGAAACCATTGACTTACCCATAGAACTCGGAGAAGGCGACTGAAGGGTCACCCTCATCCAAACCTTTATGGTCATAGACGAGATGTTCGCCTACAATGCCTTCTTAGGGTGACCCGCCTTGGTAGACTTTAGAATTGCTTTAGCTCAATGGTGTCTAACTATGAAATTTTCGATGGAAAATAGAGTCGGAGTGATCAAGGGAGACCAAAGTGCTGCTAGGGAATGTTATATTGTGGAACTACGTGAATCTAAAAGAAAAGAAAATGGGAAGAATATAGGGAGAACTCTACACATTTGTGAAGCTGCTGAATAGCAACTACAGAGCCACCCCTGGCTTGGGGACCATAACCTATTCGACAAGGATTTAGACCCTAGAAAGAAGAGTTTAGGAGAGGAATGGGAAACGCCGGCAGAATTGGTGGTGTCTTTCCCAGTGGATATGGATGACCCAACATGGGTCCTCAAAATTGGATTGCATCTCGGAAACAGGATGCGACTGGAACTCATCAAATTTCTTAGCGCTAATCTGGATGTATTCACTTGGACACATTCAAATATATGCGGGGTGTCACCAGAGATCATGCCATGAACTTAACATTGATCCCAAGTTTATGCTAGTGAAGCTGAATAGGTGCAGCCTAGTACCCGAGCGGTCCAAAGCGCTGAGAGAAGAAGTGGACAAACTAATGGCGAATGGCTTTATCCGTGATGCAACTTACCCTGAATGGGTATCTAATCCAGACTTGGTCAAGAAGTCCAATGGGAAATGGCGAACTTGTATCGACTACTCGAACCCGAGCAAAGCTTGCCCAAAGTACAGCTTTCTTCTTCCCAGAATCGATCAGCTTGTGGACGGGACGACTGGACATGAACTGCTATCATTTATGGATGCATATTGGGGGTACAACCAGACCATGATGCATGAACCAGACAAAGAAATTACCAGTTTCATTACCGACCTAGGACTGTATTGCTACAAAGTAATGCTGTTTGGCTTAAAGAATGTTGGGGCAACTTACCAGCGATTGGTAAACACCATATTTAAGCGTCAGATTAGGAAGACAATGGAAGTTTATGTAGACGATATGTTGGTTAAATCATGCATAACTGCAAATCACTTGGACAAACTCGTTGAAATGTTCGAAATACTCCGCAAATATGGAATGAAGCTTAATCCACTTAAGTGTCATTTCGGGGTAGCCTCGGGAAAGTTTTTGGGGTTTATTGTGATCGTCAAAGGCATCGAAGCAAATCCCGAGCAAATAACCGCTTTACGGGAAGTTGAGGTCCTGAGGAACAGGAAAGTGTTACAAAGCCTGAATGGAAAGGTTGCAGCACTAAACCGGTTTATCTCAAAAGCGACTAACAAATGTATACTGTTCTTTGACGCGTTAAAGAAGAGAAAGAAAAACTTCGAATGGAATCAAGCTTATCAAACTGCGTTTGAAGAGCTGCTGCGACATATGGAAAAGCCACCAATCTTGTCCAAGCTAGTAGACGAAGAAGGTTTGTACATTTATTTAGCATTCTCGCCACATGTATTGAGTGTCACGCTCGTACGAGAAGAAGCTAAGATCCAGTGACCCATATATTACATAATTAAACGGTTCAATAGAGCAGAAAAAAACTATCCAAAATTGGAAAAATTAGCATATTGCCTCTTGATTTCATTTAGAAAATTGCGACCATACTTCCAGCAACACCCTTTCAGAGTGCTGATAGATCAATCCTTGAAGTAAGTGTTATACCACCCCGAGAACTTTGGATGGCTTATCAAATGGAACATCGAACAGAGTCAGTACAAAATCACATACCATCCTAGAAAGGCGATCTACGGGAAGGCGCTGGCAGATTTTATTGCCGAATTTACAATATGAGATAACGAGGAAGGAATGACTCCAGAAGTGGAGACACGTTGGAAGCTGTTTGTCGACTGTGCGTCTAACAACTTCTGTTCGGGAGCAGGGGTAGTGCTCGAGACTCCCGAAGGATGATCCGTTTGCTATGCCTTATGCTTGGAATTCCCTGCAACAAATAATGAGGCAGAATATGAAGCATTGATAGCTGGGCTAAAGATTGTGAGGGAACTCGACATAATATCCATGCACATCTACAGCGACTCTCAACTATTCGTCTGTCAGGTGAAAGGCGAATACCAGGCTCGGGGGGAGAACCTCACCCCGTGTCTATCTAAAGTACATGACCTACTAAATGACATCAAGCATTACACCATGACTCGTATCCCAAGGGAGCAGAACACGAAGGTGGATTATCTGGAAAACTGGCCAGTTTCGGAGAAGCTCAGTCATTAGGGCTGGTCCCAGTTGAGACCCTGACCACTCCAAGCATAAGAAAAATGGACATCGACTAGATTTTTGAGACAACCAAGGAACCAGAGACATGGATGACGCCAATTAAAGACTACCTGCTCACAGGAGCTCTCCCCGTGGAGAGGAACCAGCGGAAAGCTTCTACGGAAGGCACCGCGATGTAATGCAAGATGAGATACTTTATTGGAGGTTATTCTCTACCCTTTTTCTCAGATGTATGACCAATAACAAAACTCAAAGGATCCTAAAATAAGTTCATGAAGGTGACTATGGAGATCATACCAGGAGGCAAACCCTTGCAAAGAAGATTCTCTGGTATGGGTAATTTTGGCTAATAGTGAACCGTGATGAAGCAAACTATGCCAAATGGTGTGATCAATGCCAAAGATTCAGCAAGATCAAAAGAATCCCCTTGATAGAACTAACATAGATGGTTGGCCTATGGCCGTTCGCAATCTGGGAAATCGATTTGATTAGCGCATTACCAGTGGCTAAAATAGGGGCCAAATATGCTATTGTTGTTGTTGACTATTTCACCAAATGGGCCGAAATGGAACCGCTGGCCACCATTACCACAAAAAAATTCATTAACTTTGTTACTAAAAATATCATTTGTAGGTTTGGGGTACCGTAGAAAATCATCATGGACAACGAGACTCAATTAAAAAGCACCGAGTTCAAAAACTTTTGCAAATGCTTCTGAATCGAGAAAAGTTTTTCCACTATCGCACATCCCCAAGAAAACGGGCAAGTGGAAGTAGTAAATAAGATCATTAAATCCACCATCAAAAAATGACTAATTAAAGAAAAAAGCAATTGGGTCGATGAACATCCACTCGCACTATGGGCCTACAGGACAATGCATAAGTCTACAACTGGGTACTCTCCATTCGCCTAGCATATGGTTCAAAATCAATGACCCCGGTTGAGCTAAAAGTCTCTTCTTATTAGAGGTGAAACTTCAATCAAAGGAAGAACGAACAAACCCTACTCGAGTCACTTGATATGGTTGATCAGAAGAGAGAAGAAGCCGAATTAAGAGCTGCCGCTCACCAAAAAAGGGTCACACACTACTTCAACACCAAAGTTCATAATCGCACCTTCGAAGTGAGAGACCTTGTCCTTAAAAGGGTCTACCCTGTGCCAGGTGCACTCGGACCAAACTAGGAAGGACCCTATATGATCGGTCAGAAGCTAGGGGATGTCACATTCAAGATAACAACCATTGACGGAATCCAAATTCCCCGAGCATGGAATAGCGAACCGCTATGTCGTTACTTTTCCTAAGAGTATCTTATGTATTTCCTATCTCCACCAAATAAGCCATCGCGGAGTACTAGAGTCATTGTAAATAGGAAAAACTTGCCCAACTTTCATTAGTAAATTTTCTTTACTTGAACCAATAAAACTATGTTCACAAAAGTAACCTAGCAAGTCGATGGGGCCAAATCGACTCAAAATCCCGATCGCTACTTGAGATAGTGGAACCACGCTCAAGTATGCTCTACTTACCCACTTGGTCGATGGAAGCAAATTGACTCAATCCATTGGATCGGTGGAACCCGATCCCCACCTTCTAAGAACCGGTGCTGCTCCGACAATGCCGGGAAGGTCCAAATAGAAGCCGCACATTTCGTAAGCCGCGCACCACTTCTTGGATTATGGAATCACACCAAGTAAGCATGACTACCAAAGCCGCGCATCCCCATAAGCTGCGCATTACTTCTAGAGCCATGGAACCACGCTTTCAAAACAAGAACTCCTCACGTTACTTGAAGTTTGGTAACGTCGATAAGTTCTAAACCATTTTGGATCGACGGGTCATATCGATCCCAAAAGCCGCGCATCCCATAAGCAGCGCACACTCTTAAGTACTAGCATT
Source organism: Allium fistulosum (assembly GCA_030737815.1). NCBI lineage: Eukaryota > Viridiplantae > Streptophyta > Magnoliopsida > Asparagales > Amaryllidaceae > Allium > Allium fistulosum. The sequence goes on along the minus strand of CM060907.1, from coordinate 1,044,185,348 downwards.
TTCCCGGCAATACCGGAAAACTCGTCTATTGCAGGAATAACAAGAATCAATCCACTCCCACCATCGGGAGTAATGGGTATGAATCCAGCAACGTCAAATGACTACGAATCGGCAGAGAATTCTGATTGTTTATCGACAATATCTCTAAAATCAAGGCGCTCAAGTTGCAACTTCCCAAAGATAGGAACCGCGAAATAGGTACAGTTATAGGCATCCAAAAATTGCTTGGACCAACCGGTCATTTATTAAGTGTTTGAAGTAAATAGCCTCGCGAACTGGGGGCACACACACCGATACTTAAAAAACCAAGTACTTCATAGTTCTGTTACTCCAAACAAAGAATTTTGGTGGTAATCACAGGACTAGATATAACCAAATAGCAGTAAATAAAATTGGCATGTTTTTGCATGAAATGTAGATAAGTAGACAGATAAAGTTACAATCAAAATGTCAACATTGTATTACTTATAACATTTTATGTACAAAGTCAAAATGTGGGGGCCGTACCTACACAATATTGGCCAACAAAAAAGTAAAATACAGGTGCTATAAGAATCGAAGCAATAAGTGCAGACTCTGCACTTGAACAAGACATGTATCAAACAAAATAGAATATCCCAAAAACTGGCTCCACTGTTACCCGAGCTTGTCAATGCCTGTTTCCACCACTTCCCTTCCCACCTTTAGTTGGAAGTTTCTGCTTCCTCTCAGAATCCCTGCCAAGAGTAGTGTCATTGCTTGAAATATCAACTATCTCCTCAGCGCCGGCAACTCCTCCCAGCTCTTCGACCTTCTTAGAAGAATCCCCTTTGGTCTTGCGCTTCTAGGATTTGCAAGAGCTCCTTCAATATTTCCACTCCTCAATCTTTTCTTTCTTAACGGCCACCATTTGCTGCTCAGATTTATGTAGCTGGCTAGTTTGGTCCTCCTGCTCTCGAGCTTCAACCGTTGAGAAATCACCCTCCAAAGATACGGAAGGGCCGTCAAGGCCGTGCAATGCAACAATCTTCTTATATTTCAGCACTGGTTGTGAGCCAGACACAGGTGCAGCGATTGGAGCAACTACGGAAACAAGTGTCGAGGCGGTTGAGATAGCGACTAGCCCAGGCACCGAAGAAACCGGCAGCTCAGTAGGTAAAGAAGACAGACCTATAAGATCAAAAATGAAAGCATTAAGTTCATCTGGTTCTTACGGCATGAGCTGAAAATTCTCAAACTCCGGGGAAACTAGAAGGCTACCTGCATTAAAAGAGTGGTCGAGAATTTCAATCTCATATTTCCCGCCTTCTCCTTCTTTTGATGGCTGCACTATCTTCGGGGAAGTTCTAGGGCCACCCAAAGCTTTAGAGACAGCTCCCGGAGAGGCAAACAGTAGGGCAGTGCCGGCCAAACTTGCTAACTGATCGCGGGACTATTTTGATGATTCGTCGGCCCAGAAATGAAAGGCTCTTGCAACATTTTGGCAGTTGCAGTCATAGCAGCATTAGAAACCTCCCATTCCCTCTCAATTCAAATGATCTCTCGACCGTCTATTAGAGCTTTCTTCGATTCTTAATTGAGGTAGGCATCCTCCAACTCTTTCTCGGTATATACATCCTCATTCTCTCGAAAATGGGCCAGGATTTCTTCTCAAACCATGGCAAGAGTACGCGGAAATTTGGAGCCCAAATAATTGATGCTCCCTTGATGCAGCAAGGAGTTAAAATAGAATTTTAAGATGGTATCATCCATCTTCTCCATCTTCTTTTCAAAAATATCCTACAACTCCAAGTAATCCGTTGTTACGGTGGCCTTCTCCACTTCAACTCGGACCTTCTCGGTGCTAAGTTGCACGGCCCTTTCCTGGAGCGAAGCAATCATTTGAGCTTGATCAGAAATGGTCTTATCGCGGAATTCCACAATTCCCGTGTAAACAACAATTGTCTTTTTATAGGATTCAACAACTTCGTAATGATCAACGATGGTTTTCTTTTGAGCTTCAATGATCACATCACGGGCTTCAAGCTCCTCTTTTAGCTTAATTTCATCCACGTGGGCCTTCTTGATTTCGTCTCGGAATACGATCTCTATTTTTGGTTGGGCCTCTTTTAGTTCCTTCAGCAAGTTAGCGTTGTTCTTACTCTCTGGGAGTACAGCATCCTTCTTTTGCGTTAATTGCTCGATTCTAGCATAACGTTTCGCTAACGCCCTCTCATAATCATCTTTCTCCGATTCAAAGGAGAGGATATCTTGATATTTATTGCGGTTCGTGTCTGCAAGCTACTTGCATAACTTTTCGCATCCCTCAGCTTAATCTAAATCACTTTGAATCGCCTGAAGATGGGGCATATGGGAATATTTGCAGATTGGACACAGGTCATGGTCATACTTAACTCCCTCAGGAAGCACATCTTCAAGTCTAGGGGGACCAGATGGAAGAATATAAGCCGGCCTCCTGTGAGAACGTGAAGGACTAGAAGCGGGCACTACTTAGGTCGATGGAGCTTGGGATGAAAATAAAACTTGGACAGTGGAAGCAGAAACTTACAGTCCGACAGAGATTGGGGCCGGGGTAAAAGTTTGATGCTTATAGAGATGAGAACTGCGATCCACCTTCGGCTTCTTGGGTGGCTCTTCTCGATCATCAGGAATTTTTCTCTTCTCTTAGCCACTCTTATAAACCTTGATCCGTTCTCTATCATCCAGGCAACGTGCTTTGACTTCCAAGTCTTTTCGCATTCTTCATTCTTCTTCGGATTCACAGGGTTGGTGGCGGCTTGAAGAACGTCTTGACCAACGACTTTGACTTCCAAGTCTTTTCGCATTCTTCACTCTTCTTCGCATTCACAAGGTCGGGACACCTAACAAAGGAATACTGGGCCTTGAATTGAAATAGATTTCTTTGAAGCTACATCATGAGCTTGCGGTTTCTTTGGGCCTCGATGATGACTAGGGATGGACACTCGTCTCTCTTCTTAAATGTGAGAAAATATCTCAACTCATCGAAACTCGGGGTACGATTAAACATTCGCATAAACAGGACGTGAAGGCGGGTCAGGATCGCATACCCATTAGGTTAAATTTGAAATAGAGCAATTCCCAAGTTCAGAAGAGTTTCTCTCAAGAAGTTATTGAAGGGGGCACCGCTCCATTTATGCACATATAACGATGGCAAGCAGTATACCCCAAAGGCGGCATATGTGCAAACTCATTCTTCGACGGAAGGCGCACATCATCGTCCGGAATGCCATGTAGTAAGAAAATGTTATGTAAGACATTAGCGGAGATTACGGAGGAAGTTATCTTCATGGGATTAAGTAGAACTCTGAAATTTGGAGGAGTCCGGTCTATAACCGAACCAACCAGAACCAGCTGACCGTATTCAGCTCACGGGACAAAAGAGGTAGGTGAACGGATGACGATTCACCCTCTGAAAGTGTTGGACTTCCTCCACTGGACTTACGGCAAGAGGACGGGTGCTTCATTCTATAAAGTATAACTTTCATCTAACGAGTCAGGTAATTCTATATTTAACTAAAAGTTCCTCTACGACACTTGAACTCCAAAAAAGTATCGATTTATGCCGATACATTGGGTTTCGAGTATAGACTGGGGCAAGTGCAGTGTGTTATCTATGAAAGATGGGCTTGGTGTCATGGACACTATAAATGCTATATCCTGTGTAGATAGTTCACTTATAGTAAAGAAAGAAAAGAGCTTCTCGTATCATTTTTTGAAGTTATTTCTCCTACACTTACCTGTTATCGATCAACGATCGATAACGGATCCGCTGTCCGAAGTGACGCAAAAAGCTTTTATAATTTCAGGTACACCAAGAGTGCAATAATGGGACTAACCCAAACTCTTTGAAAGGCGATAATAACATAAGCCGCATGCGAGATGCTAACCTAAGCTGTTATCACCCCCCAAAAGAACCAAAACCAATTCGCGAGACGTCGTGTCGGATTAACAATGTAACTTAGTGCAAGTCAATTATGATTCTATGGACGAAGATAGAAAAACATGTTAAGCACTAGGGTATAACCCGAGTATCGTTACGTGAAGAACTAAAGACTCGATTTACTACATTCTTCCATAAAATCGCAATCAACTCGAATTCTCCATAGCAATCAACTCGAATTCTGCATAACAATCAATCCAACATCGTCGCCAAATTTCTAAACGAATGCCAAATTCTACACCACCCACCTCAAGTCAAAAATTGAAAGGCCAGAATGGACAATGTTTAAGTCGATAGCGATCCAAGGTGGGTAGGTGGATGATGATCCAAATTGATAAAGTTTTGGGTGCTAAAATGCTGGCCCAAGATGGCAGTAAGGCGAGGCAAAGTTGGCAGCAAGAAGCTTCGACGATGGATAGCCAGCAACGGTGATTGTGCGAATTGAGTTAGGGTTTGGATTGAATATAGGTTGGGTAGCAGGAGAGTTGGCTCGAATCGTTGATTGGAGATATGTGGACAAGCAGGTTGGCTCGAATGGAATAAATAAAACAAAGCAGTAGAAAAATATGCTAAGTCCTTGTATCGCTAGCGATCCATGGACTATGGATTGCTAGCGATCCATACAATAGCAACCAAAGTTATCCCAATTCACCAAGCATGATCTATGTATCTTTTGCAAGCCTTTTGAAAGTTGTGGGATTGAAGTTGATTCATTGTTATAAGCTAGATGATTCGCATCAAAATTCAGAAGATGGCTGAATAACCAAAGCCAAAATTCGCATGATGGCCTCAACACAAACACTCGAACCTCACCAAACGGGAACTCAAAAGCAGTAACTTCTAGAGCATACCTTATTTCTAACGGAAGCATACTCTGGGGGCAAATGTTATCCATGTTCTTGACCCAATGGAATTCAAAGGAAGTTAGAATATCTACGTCGAGTCAGAGCAACTCAAGAATCAACTAAAAGGACTAGAAGAATCAACCAAGAGAGACCCAAGAAAAAGAAGTCTAAGATGATGGATCGCTAGCGATCCATAAGGGTTTCTTGTGGACCCTCTAGTGCTCTTGCACCATGATCTAACAAGTTTTCAAGGAATGTCTGCTAAGTTTGATGGAATTCCAAGCTAGTTAGATCGAGAAGCGAGCATTCATATGAATCCATAAGCAATTCAATGCAATCAGTACATGAATCATCATCAAAGCAAAGCACCTAGTCATGAAATTACATGGAGAGCATCTATACAAGACAGGAAACATGATCCAAAGGGAATGAGCTAAAACTACTCTAACCCCATGGATCGCTAGCGATTCATGCCCTATGGATCACAAGCGATCCATCAGATTGGGTCGGCTCGTTCTAGAATTTTGGGACCATCAACGTACCTTCGAATGTGAGTCTTTGACAAAGCGGCTTTAGCCCAAGTGATCTCCAGCCCCTATAAATACAATTATACCATTAACATAAAGAGGATCTTCTAGACTGGCTGTCGAAACTCTGCAAAAACTATCCTTCACCCTTCTCTTCCTACACAACATTCATCTAAAGGGTTCACTGTGATTCTCTAGTGAACTCTAGCACTGGTGACTCGATATAACTTACAAGATCCAATCAAATTGTAATCAGATTCAACCTGTAATTGCAGTCAGTCAATAACAAAAGTTATAAAGTGGACGTGGTCTTCGTTAACAGCCGAACCAGTACAAAAATCTCTTGTCGTTTTACTTTATCTACAAGCTCTTATTTCTTGCCTCTATTCTATTTGCCTTAATAAACAAGATTGGTGCTTCATACTAAATCTAGGGTGTTGACCCATTTTTTGGATCAACAAGGTTAAAATTATTTCATCTAAATAACAATTTACAAAATAGCACAAGATAAGGATTTATAAGAAACTCCAACATATCCTAAGCCAAGGAGTTGGCAGGCTGTGTAAGTCAAATGATTGCATGTAATAGTTGTTCATGAGGGATCTTGTATGAATCACCCCAAAAGGATTTTGGGAAAGACTATCATTGGATGACATATTCATGTTGTGAACATAAGTTTTGTAAACTAAAACCAAACCAGTTTTATAAATAAAGAAATTCATAAAATGTTTATGAATACTTATTTCTATTGCATTGAGAAACAATTGTTGTTTCAAGAAATACCAACTTCATTGTGAAGGAATTTCTTTGAGGAATTATTGTTAGTAAAATGGAATTGGATAAGATCCATAGATAGAACTGATTATATGAAATGAAATGAAATTAACTAACCTAAGCAAACACATCGCATTAGAGTGTCTAACAATTATTTTCGCACATTGAAGAGAAACTATGAGTTTCTTATCAATGTCAAAAATATATAATCCTCGATTTTTTAATTAAACCATTAAGAGTGTTGACTCTATGATATGGTATAATGCGCAAATCTGAAAGAATTCCAAGTACGATATTAAAATATGATTTTGGTAGTTGTAACCGAAGGGATGTGATTCATCGGCCGCGATTGTGTCTTTATGAGCAAGACTAACGCAGTTGGAATTTAATGAGCAACGTTGATAAGAATATCCCTATAAATTTCAGTTGTTGAAATTAGCGTAATAGATTTGTTATTCAACATACTCAAGTTATTTTAGATTTACTCCCAAAATTATCGCTTGATAAGACCGAGTTTTGGTATATATGTGCTGAAATAGAAAATTCTAAATAATAATTTAGAATGGTCTATTTGCACATAACAACCAAAGTGTCTCAATGTCAGTGGGAGCGATATAGAGGTTGTGAGTTTTCGAATATTATCTAAGAAATGATACAAAAGTATCATTTTATAAGCATCAAAATTGAATAAGTATTTTGACAGAAATATTAAATAGTTTGATTTTAAATCAAAGTGCAGAGGAAGCGTGTGTTCATTAAGAAAGAGAGTTAAGAGGTATATTGATATTTCTAAACTATAAGTAAATAACACGTTCTTGATTTTAATGACGTAATTCTGTTAAATCAACCTTAGTTGTTTTATTACTCAACTTTGGATTGTAAATTATGTCTTTTATAGTGAGTATAGAAGATATTGGGAATGTCCCAAATTGATATGTAAAGACACTTTATTAAATTTCTTAATACGGAACATGTGAGATGAGTTCCTTATGCATTGGTAATAGGAACCATCATACATTTTATATTGTCTACAGTATCGTGATTTGTTTATGTATTTGGTATACAAGGCAAATATCAAATCCATATAGATATCACTAAATGGTTGTTTGAAGTGTTCTTCGTTTATGAAATACTAGAGAACCGTTTACATAAACAAATGCTCCTTATGAAGGAGTGTATAGACTCAAACATCATAAGTGATATTGAATATAATATGTCAATAATAAATTCAAGTTAAGAATCTTTAAGTTGGAAATGTTCCAAATGAAAGACCATGGCTGATTCAATGAAAAAGGAAAAGTATATCGCCTTGAATAGCGCCACAATAATAGCATGTATGTATAATACATATATATATATATATATATATATATATATATATAAATGCACAATTTTATAACTTAGCCGATTCCAAATGTTGAGAATCCTAAAACATTGTTACATGATAATAATGTAGCTATATAGTTCATAAACAGAACTTAGAGCTCATTAGAAGTCAAGAGACGTACTCTGAATTGTTCCACTTGATAAAATAGTTTATCACCACCGAAGAGAGTTGATTGGCGGAGTAAAAAATTAAAACATAATAGCATACCCGTTCACTGAGGGACTGACCCAATTGGTTTTGAGAAAACTGATTGGAGAAGTAGGAATAAGATTCCATAGTTTGCCCCAAGTGCAAGTCGTAGATTGATAGAGTTTGGGGTATGCCCTAGGGGTAATTATGTAATTTGTTACATATATCTAACTCGTTGGCTAATCTTATTCGAAATAAAGTGTTTCCTTTCTATTATATACTTGATATAATATGGTTATATTAATTAATTAATTAAAATTATATTAAATGGAAAATCCATAAACAATATGTTTGATGATAGTAGTCACAAAGTGTTGTAACCTGAGTAATTTGTTACAATAAAAATAAATATACCATTTTAAATGTTCCTAGTCAAGATACATCGAGACTGGATATCAATGTATCTATTGAGACTAGAGTACATAATGCTCTCCAAATGTTGGGCAGTGTATTACTCATGACTGCTGGGGTCACCTATGGGTTACGTACTAATAGTTATTGGATAACTATGGAACGACTCATTCGATCTGTTAGTTAATATAACTAAGGTCAAAGAGAAAACATCGATGTAAATAATTTACACATTTCTTTTGACTTGAGAATACTATGAATATTTAATATAAAAGCTTCGCTTTAATTATAGTCAAATCATGGCATGGCGTCCATCGAGTGACTATAGTTGGGTCGAGTGGAAGCATTGGAAGTGAAGCACTATTCGAGAGAGGATTCGTCTCCTCTGTTATATGGGGTTAGTATCACGGTCTACTCAAGTCAACCTAAAGTCAAAATCTCTGGCTAGAGTATTTCTGTTAATAATTATTGTTATTATTGAACAAAGGACATTGTTTTGGGACTATAGAATTGAATGTGGACGATGTTGGAATTTTTGACCATTACCAAATTCAATAAGTCCAAAGTGATATAGTTTTGACGAAGAGAATTGGTGTAAATAATTGTCACAACTGGGTAATGCTTATTAAATTAATTTTTTTTTTGAAAATGAGTAAGCAATAAATTTGGCCATAATGTCATACCACCTGCTAAGTGAAGTGTGAACATTAATATTTGAATAGTTCGACGTTAATCGCCGACCGAATTTACACCTAAGAGTCAAACAACCGAATCGAAGAATTCTCTTAAGACCGAATGATTTAATTAGTTTATAATTGTTATAAATTGATTAAATTAATTAATATTTATAAAATATTAATTATAAAATTTGGATATGATTTGAGAAATAAATTTGGTGCATGTATTTATAAAAAGTTATAAATATGTTGATCGATATGAGATATCGACAACAAATTTAGTTGATTATAATTATGTATATTTAAATTGGGTTAAATAGGCTCACAACCCATGAATTTTAGATGTGAAAGTCATTGATTTTGATAGAGGAAAGGGGCAGCTACTATGCATGAGATTAGGGTTTTGAGATGTGTGGTTGAAATCATTATTTGCTCTCTTATCCTACCCATATAAAAGCTAATATCAAAACAAAGTAAAAGGCTAATTAATTTTTTGAGCTACCACTTTCTTCTTCTTCTTCATCATTTTAATGGCAGCAAATCTCCTCTAAAATTATAACAAAATTTCTCAATTCCATTTTAAATTAAAAATACTATTTGTAATAAAAGGTCTCCAATCCCGGATTAGCAACCTGATGGATTGGGAATAGTTCTTATAAGATAATTCATTGTTCAACACGGACTTAAAGGCTTCATTAGGAGGTGACCTTTTATTTATTATTATTGTTTTTGGTTTCAAGTTTATCATATGAATGTTGATTTACATCCAAATCACTTATTTGTATTCATATCTGTTTATTGTTCAAATTAGGTGAGATTTTTGTAGGTACATGTTAGGTGTGTTTCCAACCCCATCGAACCAACTCCAACCAACCTCGCTACTGACCGAACCAGTCGAGACTGGACCAACCCTCTACAGGCCTACCGGACCGGGATCTCACCCACGTCCCACCGAACCAGTCGAAGACTGAACCAACCCAGCTCCACATCCCACCGAACCAGTCGAAGACCGAACCAACCCATCTCCACATCCCACCGAACCAGCTGCCACCGGACCGAGGCGTCCCGAACCAAGACCATGCCGAACCAGATGTGCCAGGCCAGATACATCAGCCCAGGCCCACCAGCAGCTATATACATTCAAGACCCCTGCCCCCAACCTCACTCTATAAATAGAGGGGCAGGGGTACAACAATGGGGACAAGTTTTGAGAGCTCAAGCACGGAAGGAACTTTCAAACAACTTTCTTTTACTTGTATCAAAGCTATGTACTTGTAATCAGAATAAGAGAAGAGAAATAACATATAAAGTGGACGTAGGCACATTCTGGCTGAACCACTATAAATCTGCGTGTCTTTTTTACAGTTTAGCCCCTGTTCTTTATATATTTGCATAAATCGCTCAAATCACTAAGAATAACACAAGATCCACTAAATCATACGATTTCGAGGTGTTTGTCCATTTTTTGTACAAACATTTTTGGTGCTTTCACTGAGAACTAGAAGCTCGAAGCTTCAGCTTCATCTACTTAACAAGTTTTCCTAACAGCATTGTCCGCCACTTGGAAAACATGCCTCCCAAACAGAGAAAAGATGTTAACAAAGGAAAAAACATCGCATCCAGCAGTCTTCCAGATCCAGCTGTCACGAATCAAGTAAATCGTCCTCCTCCAGCAACAGCAACAAATGAAGGACATGCTAGCCCAACCACTCCTGCCACAGAACAGGCTGCAGCAATTACTAGAGCAGATCTAGACAGAGTTGTGGTTGAAGTAACTAACCGCTTCACGTCCCAGCAGGAAGCCTTGGTGGACCATCTCATGTCACGCTTAAGGGATGCTGAAGAATCCAACCGCAACACAGAATCATGGGGCGAATCCCAGTCTGGAGGATCTCAGAGACAACAAAGATATTCCTTCTTCGAAGGAGCTAACGGCAGAAGTAGCCGTGGTAGGAGCCGAGACTGAGCACAGCCCGAAGTTAGGCCTGAGGAAGCGTTTGGTACCGAACCCAACGGGGAAGGTACCGGGCGAAGGTCAACTGTAGCTGAGCCTGTCATGCTGCCTAACCACAGAAACGCCAGTGAACGGGGCCGAGCTAGAGTCCAGCCCGAAGTTGGACCCGAGGAAGTGCTTAGATCAGAACCCAACAGGGGGAGATCAAGGCAAGGGCCAACTGTAGCTGACCCAAGCATGCTCCCAGAAGATCAAAGGCAGCCACTGGAAAATATGAGGAATGATAGACGATACCATCCCTACAGGTCATCTGGACGGAATCAATCCCACAGAACAGAACCAAACTCATTTCTATCTGCTCCAAGTTCTGATGAAAGGATGGCACGCTTATTCAGAGAGTGTGTCCAACGGGAGCAAAGAGATCGAGGGATAGGCGCTAGGGTAACCAGCCCTTTCGCCCGCGATATCGAAATTGCTATCACCCCCCGAGAATGGAAGATGCCAACAATGGAACCCTACAAAGGAACCTCCGATCCCGTTGTACACTTACAAAGGTACACGCAGCATATGCTCATGAGTGGAGCAACAGAGGGAGTACTATGCAAATGCTTCCCGCTCTTCTTGGCTGATCTTGCTACCTCCTGGTTCTGTCATCTACACCAAGGATCCATCAGCTCGTGGGAAATGTTGAAAGAAAAATTTATCAGTCAATTCCGCATTCATGTGGAGCAACCTAAGGACGCTTATTCCTTATCCAGCGTCAAACAGAAACCTGGAGAAAAGCTGCAGCAATACCTAACCAGATTCAACGCCGCAGCAGCCGCAGTTCAAGATGCCGATGAGAAGCTTATCCTAATGGCCCTCTGTAGTGGTGTGCATCCGGACACTAAATTTGCTAGAAGATTGACAAAAGAAAAACCAGCTACTTTACCCGATTTCTTCCATGAAGCCGGAAAATACATGAGGCTTGAGGATGCTGCCGTTGAGGGGCAGTCCGGACAGCAAAATAAGACGACCCATGGCAATGCCACTGCTGTGGCAAGGGACGTTCGAAGAAATGATTCCAGAGACAATGCTGGGGGCAAGAAGGTAGAAAAGCGCCTATATCGGCCAGGACCAAGATTCGACACTTACACCCCTTTGAACGAGACCGTCGAAAATATCTTCCTTGCCACCCAAGGCGAAGTTAGATACAAACGCCCACCATACAAGAAAGAATCAGATAACGCACAGAAGTCTGGAAAATTCTGCCGCTTCCACGAATCTCACGGACATGATACCAACGAATGCCATCATCTCCGAGATCTGATTGAGGAACACATCAGAAGGAAGAAACTGGAACGTTATGTAAAAAGTCAAGACAGGACTCCAGCTCCTGCCAATGAAAACCCAAGGCTACCCTCACCAGGGACCGACAGAGGAAACCGCAACGCTAGCAGCTCTAGTCAAGAGAAGATAGTGGTCCATACCATCTCAGGAGGTCCGCACATCGCAGGCAGAAGTTGGAGAGAGATGGAAAGATATGGGAAGTCGCTTAGAGACAATAAAGACTGTGTCAATACGGTTATAGAAGAGCGCCACCCAAAGCGGAAAGAAAGTGATGACATCACATTCAGTAAGCGTGACCTAGAAGGAAGACAGTACCCTCACATGGATCCCATGGTTATCTCTGCCCGACTCGGTCCCGCCGAAGTTTACCGAATCCTGGTAGACACTGGAAGCTCTGTAAATATCCTGTTCAAACACGCATTCGACAAAATGAAGCTATCAATGAAGGATGTATCTCCCTGCGATAAACCACTACACGGTTTCACTGGAGATGCGAAGATGCCCCTCGGGCAGCTGGACCTCTTTGTTGAGATTGGAAGCCATCCCCGCTCCGTTGTAAGGAAACAGACGTTTGTGCTGATAGAAAACCATTCGGCCTACAACGCCTTCTTAGGAAGACCAGCCTTGTCTGACTTCCAGATTGTCCTAGCCCCATGGTGCCTGAAAATGAAATTTCCAACAGACAATGGGGTAGGGGAAGTGGAAGGAGACCAGGATATTGCACGAGACTGCTATGTAACCGAACTTTGCAACAACCACAAGAAAGATAAAGGGAAAGGTGTAGAGATTGCCCTCTGCACAAAAAGCCTTGAAGCATAGCAACTAAAGAAAGCCCCTCCTCTTCGATACACCAGCGACCCTTTCAATGAATTAGACCCTAGGGACAAAGAGGAGGAGGCCACCGCCGAGCCTGCAGAGGCTATGGAGTTTATATCTGTAGACAAGCACGACTCAAGTAGGCTACTGAAAATTGGGTCCCAGCTGAAAGCTGAATTGAAGGAACAACTCATTGATTTTCTCCGCCACAACTTGGATGTATTCGCTTGGTAACACGCTGACATGACCGGAATCTCCCCCGACATAGCATGCCACGTATTAAACATTGATCCTACCAAGGCGCCTGTAAAACAAAAAAAGAGAAGTATGGGGGCAGAGCGATCAGCAGCCCTCGATGAAGAAGTAAAGAATCTACTCGCCAATGACTTCATACGAGAAGCTGTTTACCCAGAATGGATCGCCAACCCGGTACTAGTAAAGAAGGCTAATGGGAAGTGGCGGACCTGCATTGACTTCTCCAACCTAAACGACGCCTGCCCAAAGGATTGCTTCCCGCTTCCCAGAATCGACCAACTTGTAGACAGCACAGCCGGGCACGAACTCCTATCTTTTATGGATGCATACTCAGGATATAACCAAATTCCTATGCATGCTCCCGACCAAGACCACACTAGTTTCATCACCGACCGGGGTTTATACTGCTACAAAGTGATGCCTTTCGGACTTAAAAATGCAGGAGCCACCTACCAGCGCCTCGTCAACAAGATGTTTGCAGGGCTAATAGGACAAACTATGGAAGTATATGTGGATGACATGCTGGTAAAGTCAAGGAAGGCCAAAGATCACGTAAGCCACCTAGGCGAGATGTTTCAAGTACTTCGGCAATATGGAATGAAGTTGAATCCACTAAAATGCTTTTTCGGTGTGTCGTCAGGGAAGTTCTTAGGATTCATCGTTCATGCCAGAGGGATAGAAGCAAACCCTGAACAAGTCCGAGCGCTAAGGGATATCAAGATACCTTCCACCCGAAAGGAAATGCAAAGCCTAAATGGAAAAGTGGCTGCCCTAAGCCGATTCATCTCCAAGGCAACGGACAAGTGCGTCCCCTTTTTCGAAGCCCTAAAGAAAGATAAAGGAAAGTTCGAGTGGACTGACGAATGCCTGACCGCTTTCCTTCACTTAATCGAACACCTCCAGAAACCACTGGTGCTCTCAACTCCAAGCGAAGGAGAAGAATTATACTTATACCTCGCTGTGTCATCCCACGCCCTGAGCGCTGCCTTGGTAAGGGAAGACAACCGCACGCAACGACCAGTTTACTTCGTCAGCAAAAGGTTTACTGGGGCAGAAGTTAGATATCCTAAGCTTGAGAAGTTAGCATACTGTTTACTAATCACATCACGAAAACTGCGTCACTACTTCCAGTCCCATTCCATCAAAGTTCTGACCGATCAACCATTTAGGCAGGTACTCCATCGTCCTGACACTTCTGGGCGACTACTTAAATGGTGCATTGAGCTAAGTCAGTATGATATCACCTATCACCCTCGCACCGCCATCAAGGGACAAGCCATGGCTGATTTCATTGCAGAATTCACTACCAACGAGGATAGGGAGCAATTGGAAATAACAGAAGATATCAAGTGGAATCTCTTTGTGGACGGTGCATCTAACGAACAAGGCTCGGGGGCAGGTGTGGTAATAATTACTCCCAGGGGAAATAAACTGCACTATGCTATAAGACTGGAATTCGCTGCCACCAATAACGATGCAGAATATGAAGCAGTGATAGCTGGACTAGAAATTGCCATAAAAATCGGAGCCAATTCTTTGTGTCTTCACAGCGATTCTCAGCTTATTGTTAATCAAATACTAGGAGAATTCCAAGCTCGAGAAGAACGACTCATAGCATATCTAAAGAAGACCAAGTTACTTCTCAGCCGATTGGACCACTACTTAGTCAAACACATCCCTCGGGAGGAGAACCGAGAGGCCGACGAATTAGCAAAGCAAGCAAGTGTGAGAGACATCACCATCTTCGGGGCAGTAACCATCTCAAAGCAACTGGCCCCGAGTTTTGAGCAAGTGAATCTGATAGCTGCAATCGAAGAAGCAACTTGGATGACTCCCATCCGGGATTACCTACAAAGTGGCACTCTACCCAACGGGCGTAACGAAGTCAAGAAAATCTTGAGGAGAGCATCCCGCTACACAATACAAAAAGACATCCTCTATCGGCGTGGATTCTCTAACCCGTTATTAAGGTGTGTCGCTGGGAGAGAAGCCAAGGAGATCTTATCCAACATCCATCAGGGGAGCTGTGGAGATCACACCGGAGGGCAAACGTTAGCAAAAAAGATACTCCGATACGGATATTTCTGGCCCACCTTAAGCAAGGACGCCTTAGATTTCGTCAAGAAGTGTGGCAGATGCCAAAAATTTGCTAAGATCCCTCGGCTACCAACAACCGAGATTACTCAGATGACCAGCCCTTGGCCCTTCGCAATATGGGGAATTGACTTAATCAGCGAGCTACCAATGGGCCGAGGCGGGGCCAAATATGCTATAGTGGCAGTTGATTATTTCACCAAATGGGTGGAAGCGGAACCTCTAAATAAAGTATCTTCAGCAAAAGTTATTAACTTCTTGATCAAAAATGTTCTATGCAAGTACGGAGTCCCACTCAAAATCATATCAGACAATGGACTTCAGTTTGACAGCGAGGAATTCGCCAACTGGTGCCAAGAACACAGAATTCATAAAAGCTTCTCATCCGTAGCATATCCCCAGGCAAACGGACAAGTCGAAGCAGTCAACAAAATTCTGAAAGCTCTGATCAAAAAGAAGCTCGAAAAGTCAAAGGGCGCTTGGGTGGATGAACTCCCTACTGCACTATGGGCCTACCGCACATCTTTCAGAACATCGACAGGGCACACTCCTTTCTCTTTGGCATACGGATCGGAGGCTATGCTCCCAGTAGAAACTATTGTGCCTTCCCACCGTCGGATCCACTATAACCCAGAAGAGAACGAAGAACTCCTTCACATGTCTTTGGATCTAATCGAGGAGAGAAGAAACGATGCAGTCCTCAAAACAGCAGCCCACAAGCAAAAAGTGGCAGCATAATACAACTCCAAAGTCAAGCATCGTACCTTGCAGGAAGGGGATCTTGTCCTCAAACGAATCTTCCCTTGCCCCGGAGCACTAGACCCAATCTGGGATGGACCATATGTAATTCATAAAGATCTCCACAACGGGGCCTATATTTTGTCAACAGTGGACGGAGAGGTGTTCCAGAGGGCATGGAACATCCAACACCTCCTTCGATACTTTTCTTAACTTGTATCGCCCATATGAAGTGAATTAACAGAGAGAATCAGTGGACGTAGGCATTTTCGTGCCGAACCACTTTAAAAACCTTGTCTCTTTTTTAACTTGTTCCTTTGTATCTTGGCTGCTTGTTAACTTTATCCTTTTCTGTTGAACAAAATCCTGAGTATATAGCATTTCTATTCAAAGCACTCCACAACACAACTTCACCGGGACAAGACCCAACAGGTACTATGCGAATCTATGCCCTCGCCAATGAGACACTTTTGCTCCAGCATCCCTCTGCTGCGGGTTAACTCATTGCTCGCGACGGCCCTTAAAGCCAACTGTAATTAGCCGATTATAAGCCACCGAGAAGGCCGACTATAGCCGAGGCAGCTCATTACGGCGTTAGGCTCGCCGGCAACTGTGAACCGACTATAAGCCCCAACATAAGGTGTGGCCAGCCAGGGGCAGTTCACAGTTGACGATCGGCACCCACGCTAGCCGGCCACAGTGAATCGAATAATACCCACGATTACGGGCCATAATGGCCCGGGTAGTTACTGTGCGCGATCTCGGCTCCGATGTGTCTTAAGTGCGGCTGTGGTAAAAAAGAATTAACTCCCCGCGGAGGCGTAAGATGGGTGACGAATGTCTCCAAGACCCACAGCTAGGGAAAGTGACTACAAAACCCGTTTGCCACGAACTTAAGCACATCGAAGGCCTTCCGTGATTGGAAGTTTTACCTTTTCACGTATTTCAATTTTACTTAAAAAGATTTTTCCCTATCCCCTATAACAATCCCTAAAGTGCATGATACAGAGTAGGAGATACTCGCCAATGGGTGTAAGGACTCACAGTGGCAGGACATTCGACTACATTCCATGCTCGGTCATACAAGATATTCAAGACTGCCATCTATGATTAAAACATGAAAGGCGGTATTTTCTTCTTTTATGTACAAATACATGACTATAATCTGTTCACACCACACACTAATATTACAAGTCATGAAATTATGTTTTAAAACCAAAACCTGACATCAAACACAATTCAATTACAAGAATACGCATAGCTATATTTCTCATACGACATGTCGAAAAAGCAACAAACATTCAAGAAAATCAGCCCAAGTTAAAGAATTACACGTCAAAAATAAGACTATTTATTACAAGTGGCAAAATATTATAACCCAAAGGCTACTTTACTATTTTTCGACTAACATGTACAACCCTGTCAAACCCACAAAAAGAGTTTTTTCAGATATAATCAAGGGGCCGGCTGCAGTGGAGCTTTATCCTTGTCCTGTTGACCCCCTGTCCAGTCAAAGAAAGGACTCATTAGCAATAAGCAACCAAGTTGATGGAGAAACTGAAAAGAGAGACTTACCAGCGCCTACTTCCTGACTATCCTGATCGTCATCCTCTACCTGCACGCCTACCTCCTCAGCGGCAAGCAACCGCATACCTTCCTTCACCGCCACCTTCTCCTCCTTGGCAAACTGGGCAGTGACCGCATCCATGCTGAAGGCCACACCACCATCTTTATCCGCATCGGCCTTGGTCTCCTCCAGAGCCCGAAGATAGATCTTAGCTATGATCCTGGGATAATCATCCATCCAGGATAGGTTGCCCTGCTTCCAGGTTCGGAAGTACATATCCTGAAGCATTTCGTCCATCATCCCCTCATTCTCCTCAAACTCCCTAGTCCGGGCCTCGGAAGCCAACAACCTCCCAACGGCAGCATCTCTCTCCGATCGGTATCTCGAGCAGTCGGCTAGAAGGGATCCCCGCATTGCCTCCATCTCCTCCCTCAACTTAGCTTGAGCAAGCTCTGCAGCCTCAAGTTTCCCGGACAATTCCTCCACCTGCTCAAGATCCGCTTTCCGAACCTCGTCCACCGTGGCAATAGCCATGTCAATCCGTTCTTTGCAAGTAGCTTCCATTTTTCGCAATTCGGCCCGACTGGCCTCATCCATGGTTTTCCTTAATCGTCCAGTAGCAGCCTCATGCTGAGAAATATGAATAGCCTGATCCGCAAGCTGTTTGGCCTGATCCGAAACCACCAATCGAAGTCGGATATTGGCGCTCCCAATCTCCTCTCCGGCCTTAACCAGCCGGGCATGATGCCCCATCAGCTTCTTGGTCTCCTCCGCCACCCGATCAATATTAGCCTTGGCCTCGTCTCCCATAGTGATTATACGAGTAGTGAGTAAATCGAGATCTAAGGACTTAGCTTCATCAAGTACTCGTACCATGGGGTTACGGGGGAGAAGGTGTTCACCAGTGACTTCGTCAAAAGTAATATCATGAGAGCTTGGATCCAGATCAGGATGACCCGCAAATGGATTACGAGCCAAGTCAGGACGGTCGATATGAATAACAGAAGGGTTTCTGGACGGGTGCGGAGAAGGCACAAACTCGCTATCCTCCTCCGTGATATCATGAAGAGGCTGAGCCGGGAGCTGAGGACCAGGCGAAGGTTCGGATACAGGACGATTCCTCTTTCTCTGCTGAATACCCTCTTCGATAACCCCGAGAAGAGGATGGTAGCCGACTACATCCCCGGAGCGGTGGGTCGAAGGCTTCGGCTTGACAGAAGTTTTGGAAAGCTTGTACTGTTCAAGCCTGTGCCGAAAATCTGAGGCTTTGACCATTTTACCTGCTCCTGATATGAAGAAAAAGTGTTACAAGCATATATTCTTCTATACTTCGAGAAAACACGGCAAATTAAAAGGAGAGAAACACATATGTGGTTGTACAAACCCTGGGGAGGAGTGGGATACTGCAATAGGTCCTGGATTTCGTTCCAGGACGGGAGCGGGTCATAAAATATTCCTAAGTCCCTATCATTAGTGAAGCATGCAGGAGTCAAGAGTTCACCTTGAGTCGTCGGAGCCACCCTGGCTGGAATGGTCTGGGAAGACTCGCTTGCACCGGTCCCGGCCTTGTCCGCTTTCCCGGTTTTCTCTGCTAAAGCCGGATCTCCGTCCAGCCCCTTGAAAGCCTGGTGGAACGCATCGTCCGTCCACTCCTGAATCTCGCCCGCTTGCCCAGGAAGCAAGGCCCCGATGCCGTCACCACCTTTATCACCTTCCCGACCACCTCCACCCTCGCCTCTTTCCTCCTCTATGTCTTCCTCCTCCCGGGTAAGTGGACAATTGCTGGGGGAAGGACCGTCCGACTTCTTGAGTTTCTTACCTCCGACAGCTGGAGGTTTTGTGAAAGGTTTCCTCTTGCTACTCTCTACCGTAACACCTTCCTTGGTCTGAGCAGCCGCCTTC
Organism: Allium fistulosum; assembly: GCA_030737815.1. NCBI lineage: Eukaryota > Viridiplantae > Streptophyta > Magnoliopsida > Asparagales > Amaryllidaceae > Allium > Allium fistulosum. The sequence goes on along the minus strand of CM060907.1, from coordinate 1,044,166,003 downwards.
TCCTCCGCCGTTTCCCTCAGCTTAACTACTGACTGCTGTGGAAGGATTAAGTTATATTCCAGAAGAATCGCATTTCTGATCAAGAAGGCAGATGTTCTATATTTCCCAAGAATAGCTTCTATCTCAGCCGCCGTCTGAACCAGGCGGTCAGTCTCCACAACCGGAAAGCCACCTGTCGCTAGCAAAAATGAGAAAGTATGAGAAGAAGCATCGCAATCGGGATAGAAATTATAAATAAAAGCATCAACTTACATCCAGAAGTAAAGCGCCGGATTGAAACGGAGTCATCCCTAACAAAGAACCACTCTTTCTTGAACATGCTGAATTTAGAATACAGATCCAAGACCGGTTTGAAGGTCACGGCTGACTCCAAGCTAATGTATGGGGACCCCTTCTTATAGCCCCTCAAATTATACAAGTACCGGATCTCCCGGTTGGAGGGAGCACGACCATACTTCCTTTGGAAAATGACGAAGAGGCTCACAAGGATAGCATAGGAGTTGGGTTGAAGCTGGAATGGGGCCACCTTGAGATATGTGAGGAAGCTGGCTATCCAAGCGTTAAGAGGAGGAATGGCACCACACATGCAGTGGTATCTGCTGTAGGCGAAGTACCCTTCGAGAGGATCATACGGCATAACATCTCTCCCAGGCAATAGCAAGCGCGCCCTATCGATTCCAAAGGATCGGGAAATGACATCAAGCTGCTCCTCCTTGAGGGAGCTAGGAAAGCAATCGGGCGGGGAGTTCAGAAGCTCCTGAGGGCCGTACCCGTCCACTAGAGATCTCGGGGAAGATCCGCGACGTTCTGGTCCTGGCTGGGCTGGGGGCACGGCAGAAGAACCTCCTACGCCCTCAGACTCCTTCCTCTTTGATCGAGTTTCTACCCTTTGAGACATGTATCTACGACATAAGAAAAGCATGATATTAGCACAAAAAGTATGGGAATATAAACGCATAATTATCAAGTGACATTCGGTGTTTAAATCTTCAAGTTCCGTTCGGTTGGTCAAATTTCCGAGTTTCGTTCGGCACTAGCTCATTCGGTGATACAATACAAGGAAGCATTCGGCATTTTCGTGTTCATTCGGCAAAAGGATATGTACCTGACTCAGCACGAGATTGATTCGGCAAGGGTTTGATTCGGCAAGGGTTTGATTCGGCAAGGGTTTGATTCGGCAAGGGTTTGATTCGGCAAGAGTTGATTCGACTCTCTTTTGATTCGGTAAAGAATAACGAAGGAGTGTGGCCCCTATTTATAAACATACCCAAAACAGCCGAACCAGATGGTTCCGCACTCAGAATCGAATAAAGCTATACCCAATTCAAAAAAAAAAACAAAGCGCGACATATGCCGGCATATGCCCCACTTTGAGGGGCAAATGTTAGGTGTGTTTCCAACCCCATCGAACCAACTCCAACCAACCTCGCTACTGACCGAACCAGTCGAGACCAGACCAACCCTCTACAGGCCTACCGGACCGGGATCTCACCCACGTCCCACCGAACCAGTCGAAGACCGAACCAACCCAGCTCCACATCCCACCGAACCAGTCGAAGACCGAACCAACCCATCTCCACATCCCACCGAACCAGCTGCCACCGGACCGAGGCGTCCCGAACCAAGACCATGCCGAACCAGATGTGCCAGGCCAGATACATCAGCCCAGGCCCACCAGCAGCTATATACATTCAAGACCCCTGCCCCCAACCTCACTCTATAAATAGAGGGGCAAGGGTACAACAATGGGGACAAGTTTTGAGAGCTCAAGCACGGAAGGAACTTTCAAACAACTTTCTTTTACTTGTATCAAAGCTATGTACTTGTAATCAGAATAAGAGAAGAGAAATAACATATAAAGTGGACGTAGGCACATTCTGGCTGAACCACTATAAATCTGCGTGTCTTTTTTACAGTTTAGCCCCTGTTCTTTATATATTTGCATAAATCGCTCAAATCACTAAGAATAACACAAGATCCACTAAATCATACGATTTCGAGGTGTTTGTCCATTTTTTGTACAAACATGTGTTTGTTACAATTGGATTGGTTATGTGCTTGTTGTAGTGTTTTGTTTATTGATTTATTTTTGAGTATTTTTTCTAAAAAAATTGAATTTTGATTTATATTAATATATATAATTAGATCTAGATTAAATGTATACAGATTTGCAAATTTCTATATGTATAATTGTATATATGTTTATATCTTGTATATATTTAATCTAAAAAATTTATTATGATGTTTTATACCTATTTTGAATCATAATTTTTTTTAAATATCTATATACTTATTTTAATATTATTTAATGGCTTTGTGAATAGTTTATTATGTATAAAATAATTAATGGTTCAAAATTTCAATTTTATATTTTTTATATTTTCTACACCAAGTAAGATGCTTACTTTAAAATTTTAAAATTTTTGAACTTAATTTATTATTTTTTAAATTAATTTACTTTCAGCCCACAAATTAATTATTTAACTAAAAATATAAATTCAATTGATAAAATTCTGGAAATTTTTCATAAGCATTAGATGTTTCACAGGTACCTTTAGAAATAATTACAGCTGTAAATTGTTGTTTTTAAATTGTTTAAAATAATATAAGTATATTAATTGAGCTTGGGGTATGTCCTAGAGGCAATTATGTAATTTGTTTCATATATCTAATTCGTTGACTAATCTTGTTCGAAATAAAGGTGTTTCCTTTCTATTATATACTTCATATAATGTAGTTATATTAGTTAATTAATTAAAAGTATATTTAATAGAAAAACCATAAATGTTATATTTTGTGATAGTAGTTACAAAGTGTTGTAACCGTGTATAATTTATCACAATAAAAATAAATATACCATTTTAAATGTTCCTAGCCAAGAGGCATCGAGACTGGATATTGTAACAACCCTAAATTTGAGCTATAATAATTAATTAATGAATTAATTAAATAATAAAATAACTTTTTGAAATTATCAGAATTTAGCCACGGGAGTTGCACCATTGTGTCCGTGGTAATTTTCTAGTCAATTTCCATATATAGATTGTCAAAATCAGAGCTAAAATGAATAAGTTATAATAGAAAGAAGAATTCAGAAAATAAGAAAAAATATATATTATAAAGGGTTAGGTCGACCCTAGGGTCGACCTTCCCCATAGCTGGGTCGACCTATAGGTCGAGCCAAGCCATATAAAGGTCGACCTGGCGGTTGATTGGCATACATACTTGGACGAATTTTCGTCCAGGTTTGAGCAGTGACGTGTTTTTCGATTTCTTTTGAATCCTGTGCGTTCGTGCTTCCATCCGACGGTTCCCAGCGAGCCTATGATTTTGTTGCACCAGATTTAACCTTCAAATCCAATGGTCTGAGATCCACAAGTGACACTATAAATAAGACCCTAGGCCTAGCTATTATTCTCATTTAGATTTTCTACATCTAGGTTCATTGCCTGAGGTTGGACCTTAAAAGGAATATTTTTCCAAGGAGAAGAACTTTTTAATTAAAATATTTTATACCCTAAATGTGGATCCGAAAAGGCCAACGAAAAGAGCTAAGGACCACAAGTGAGTGTTTAGTAATTATTTTAGATTTTTAATTAATTTAAAATAATAGGGTTTCCAATAGTTGTAGTTTTTCTACAATTTTGGGATAACCTTTATGCAAGTTTATTTACAGATTATTTTTAAGTAAATTTTAGACTTGCTTTCCAGTTTATTTCCTTTTAGCTATTTTATTTTAGTTATTTGCAATTATTTATTATTATTTAAAGTTTTCCCAATTATTTACAATCATTTATTATTATTATTATTTACATATATTCCTTTTTAGCTGAAATATAGTCTGTAAATGTTAGTTTCTTTTTATTCCTTTTTATGCGAATAAAATAAATGAAAGAGAATAATTTGCTAATATGGACTGAAATATAAGAACGCTAAATTTATAGAAAATTAGATGTAAAGTAAGAAAGACTGTATTAGAATGAAGATAGACTGAAATAGGCAAATTTAAGATATTTGCAAGCATAGTTATAACATGTAATTATAACTAAAAAGAGAAAATAGAAGAAATAGCAGAAGAAGCTTATTTTTAAAACATATACCTTGGGTTAAGTAAGCAAAATTATAGCACACAGGTTATAATTAGAGATAACAAAAAGGCTTATTTTAAGACTTAGATTAAGTTAATGAGCAAGCAGAGAAGAAATAATAGAAGAGGCTTATTTTAAGACTTACACTAAGTTAATAAGCAAAGATAGAAGTAGGACCCATACCGGTAGCATTTCCTTATCAGTTAGGAACTGATGGTCTCACGATAGATTAGGTAAGGTTGAGACACGCTTATGCTGAAGTAATGGTAAATAAGTGGTCAACAGATAGAAGCTCAAATCGGGGGATTTGGGCACGGAGCGCAACTAGATTTTGTTTGTTAGGACCCGTATCCGGCAGCATTTCCTTATCAGTCAGGAACTAACGATCTCACAATAGATTATGTGAGGCTGGGACATGCTTATGCTGAAGCAGGTAAATAAGTGGTCAATAGATGGAGCAACAGGTAGTGCGAGCCGACGGTGGCCGAGCGTGCGGCCTTAGAGCAGGGATATAAGTCGCTATTAAGTTCCAAAGCGTTAAACATGTGTCTTTTGCCGTGGGACCCACAGTGTAACGACCCAGAAATTTTGAACATTTGAAATAGAATATTTAATTGAATTTAAATATTTGAATGTTGATTTAACCTGAATTTCAAATGTATCTGTTTATTTGGCAATTTAAATAATTGAATTTAATAATTGAAAATTGAATAAATTGCTGAATTGCTAATTTCGGACTTGTTAAAATTATTTTCAAGGCTTCGAAAATTTATATTGACAATACTGAAGATAATAAAAGCTTCAGAATTGAATTTGAAAGTGATTTGTTCAGTTTTGAAATTTATCGTTTAAATCGATATTTGAAATTAGCGTTCCGGGGCACAGTCTCGGGATTCAACGAAACTAGTTCCATTGGATCCGTAATATTGTATTATTATCAGGTTTCAATTTTCGTAATGTTTGGAGTAATTGTTTAGCCGTACGATAAGCAAACACACTGAAATTAAATTAAAAATTTAATATTATAACTGGTCCAAAAAGCTATCTTCTCCATACGATCGAATTTGGATTCGAAACCTTTTCCATTGTGTTCGGAATAGGCGTATAACATTACGAACGCCTAGCGGCATGCCTTGATAGGAAGTCAAAATTTTTGGATTCGTTTTCGAGTCAATTTGAATTTGAAATTTAAATTGGATATTTATATTAATTCAACATCAGTTGAAATTCTTTCTTTTCGAAGTCACTGTAGCCTGTTGATTGAGGTACGTAAACATCTTTTCCTTGTTCCCTTTCCAGCTGATAACGCGTATGTTTGTTCCCTCTTTCCACCTTTAAACACTCGAGCATCTCGTTCATATCAAAACAAATTCAAAGATATGGCCGAACGTTCTTCCCCTCAGTCAAAATAAATTCGAATCCATGGCCGATAGTTCCTTCTTTCCAAAATTGATATCGCGAGCTCGTCGTATTCCTCTTCAGTCGAGATCGACTTGACTTTGGTTCGCGGCGAAGTTAGGGTCTCTTCATTTCGTAAGAGATAGGCGACTATAGCTACGTCTTCAGTTCATTCAAGAGCAAATCGAAAATTTATTTCAATTTATACTTCTGAGCCGCGACTTCTATTTCTAAATCGAGTGCGATCTAGCAATTTCGAACGGCAGGAGGGAGGCATTTCAGTCGCGAGGCAGTGGGATTGAGCGTCGTTCGATCTGGGATAGCACGCGCACGCAACTCCGAAGGTCAGGCGAGATGATGCTCGAGACGCTGTAGGCGCGTTTAAGCATGTCGGCTAGGGATGCTGCAATGGATATTTGGGATCGATGATAGTATTGGGGCGCGAGGCGATTCCGGCTCGGGTTTCGAACAGTGTTCGTCATTATTCAAGTGAGGTATATTTTCATATAATTCATTTATTATATTTAATTTTTTTTGTATATATATACATGATATGCACGTAAATGTGCATATTTTTACCACCATTTTTAATCTATTTAAATTAAATAAATGATCATATCGGGCATTTAAACTTATTTAAACCAAAATTCATATTATTTTCAAATCGTCACATATTTCATCTTCATCCAAGGGAAAAATGGTCATTTTTGTGCATATATTAATTTGAGAAATATTAATTGGAAATTTTTATATATTTGTGTAGGAATTTGATCTTAAATAGGAGTGGTTTCATGAAGACACATGCATGCACAAGAGTGAAGAGAACAAATGAAGATGGAAATAATTCAATGTGAAGATAATGGAGAACCACACCTACCCACCTACCTTAATGTACAAATTAGAGGCTAATGCACATGCTTATGGAATTAATGGCTTCATGTACACTTAAATGAGGATTATTTGAAGCTAATGATTACTTAGCCTCCACACTTAGTCTCCTTATGAATTAGAGGCTAATGCACATGCTTATGGAATTAATGGCTTCATGTACACTTAAAAGAGCATGTATTCCCCAAAAATATGAATTAGGGTTTAACACATGTATAAAATCCCCTTATGTTTCATGTAACCTTCCTCTCCCCCTTAGTCTCTCTTTAGATTAGTTTAGGCTCAAAATAAAAGAAAGCTTCTCTTTACTTTTTATGGCTACTTAGCCATTTCTTCTTTCATGTAATTTCTTTTTATGCAACTTTAAATACATGCTCTTTTCTTCTTTTCTTGTTTATTTCCTTTCATATTGTAGTGTAGATTTCTTTTATTTTTCATGCAAGTAGAATAGTAGTTCTCTTTTCCATTAGCTTTCATTTTCCTTTTCTTTTGCTTTCATGTTGCTAGCTACATTTGTTGTTTTGATAACAAATATGAGAGGCTAATCCCTTCAATTTAGGGGTAATGAAGCCCCTAATCATGTAGCTTCAACATTTTGATAATTATAGCTCTCTTTTTGAGTTTAATGACAATGCTTGAAGTGGTTTAATTTGTTTTTTTTGTTTTGAATTTTGTAGCCTATATTGTTGACACCAAATAGGCTATGCTTAAACAATCACTAACACAAATGCCTCTTCATCAAAATATGATTATGGCATAAGAAAGTGATTTGAAATTCAAATTTGATGGTCTATATTTCTAATTAATAGTTAATAGGCCATACTTAAAATAGATTTCATTTTCAACTTTGTTGTCATTTTCATGAGAGTAGTAAGTGGTTTAAAAGTTGTGTTATAGTTTGATGGCTTATGTTGAGCTAATTAATAGCACAAATGAGCCATACTTATAATAAACACATCAATTAAAGCACTAATGACCATAAAAGAGTGATTATGATTTCATTTGTGTTGAACTACAGAATCTAGAGAGTGGATTTATTCTCTAAATTGTCATTTAACTCTTATATTTGCATTTCTTTTCTTTTAGTTAGTTAGTTAATTCTCTAATTCTCTAGCTTAACTTTCACTCGACTTTGGTTTAATTTGATTGAATAGATTTTTAAAATCATCAATTCCCTGTGGATCGACCCGTATTCGCCACGTACTACAAGTGTACACCGTGCGCTTGCGGTAAATTTTATTTCAAAATTCGTTCTGCTATTTTCTAATTCGGTAGACATTTAGCCGTCCGAACAATACCCCCACACTTATCTTTTTATTCGTCCTCGAATAAAGGAAAACTAAGATAAATCCGTTTTCGTAGGGAGCACGATTGCATTGAGCGTATGCAACAAGCCGTTAAAACTCTGGGTGTCCCCAGTAGGACGAGTGTTGTCTCGTGAGGGTTTTCAGCGGATACTACCCACAAAATCCAAATGCAGAATGAAAATATTTACAAAATGCATGTAACAACCCGTATATTTGGACCATTTAAATTGACAATAATCCACACATGTCAACTTAAATAATACAAAACACGAATCATTATGGGATTATGAATACATATATGTAAATGAGAATCAATACAACATCACAGACAAAGAATAGTCATAGAATAATGCAGCGGAAAAGTACATCATCATAATAGTAGTTCATGAAGCTACTACAGAAATACAACAATGTCTCAACATAAAGTGACAAAGAGGAAATACAAGATGTTCAATACATAAGTTCATCAAATACTAGAAAGGAAATAACTGATAAAGATAAATGCTAAGTCTTCAGCATCTTCAACCAACCCTGATCAGCAACTGGATAGCTTCAGACTGACCCGAGCATATACAAAAGAAACACTCGAGTCAGGACTCAAAATCTTATACAGGATAATCAGGTGCAAATCATAAAGTCCATAACTCAAAGATGAATGTGATACACATCTTTAAGGATCCGATAAACTATCTATATATACAATAGAATACGCTAAATAGATAATGTCTAGTCAGTAAAGTATGATATCAAAATAGTGTTAAGGCGTTACCATAATCCCCTTAACACATTTTATTCCCAAGAGCATATACAAGACCGCAGTTTCCCCAAAACCGGAAGTCACCAGAGGGCAATCCATATACTAAAGGTACAAAACAAAACGTAGTGGTCGCGAATAGGATAATCAGTATGACAAGGTACATGAGGCGATACCAACTAGGATACTAGTAGTTGCCTGATCCGGACTGATGTTGAGCATAGCAGCTACTACCTCAACACCGCGAAACAACACTCCCAAATCAAAGGGTGCACCCAAATCGAATCACATAAGTAATAGATAAGGTATCGAAGAAGTGTGTCCGCTAGAGATGGCGATCCTCAATGGCCCGGCGCGGCTCCTGTTTTAGTCATGTCAGGGGTCATCAAAAATCGTTCTCTTTCTTCAGTCAACGCGTTCACCAAAACCATCCACTACGTTCTGGATCAACACTCCGCGTATATTAGTTATTAAAGTGGTTTTCGGTATCGACAGAGAGTATGTCCATATCCGATCCCGGTCTCTTTAATAACTACGCATTAATTACCCGATGGTCATTTAATATTAAAGTTTAAACAAATCAAAGTCCAAAAGTCAAGTTGCAAGTTTGACTTTCAAAATTTGACACATCACAATTCAATTTATTTCGAACATTTAAAAATCATATTTCTAAATTAAGTTTTAGTTCAAGCCCTTGAGTTGACAATACTTAAGTATTCAAGTTCAATTTAATTCCTATTCCCATTCATCGTTACATTAAATTTAATCAAAACTTTGATTTAATCAATTTCAACAGCTAAATCAACTTATTAACTTTAGTTGGTTTTACATTCCTTTTAAGTCACTTTGTTACTTAATCTCAAATTAAATTTATAACAAATTCCAAATTTATTAAATTTATCCAAATTAGATTTAATTTCGAATCTAATAAATTCAATTTATTAGATTCTAAAACTTACCTGTTCAAATCTCATTTCAATTAAATGTGTCAATCTGTTTTATCTAATTAAATAGATTTATTAATCTGTTTCAATTAAATCCATTAATTTATTTCAATTAGGTCCACTTATTTTTTTCCATTAATTCATTACAATTAAATCCATTAATTTATTACAATTAAGACCATTAATTTATTACAATTAATCCTATTAATTTATTACCATTAAATCCATTAATTTATTTCAATTAAATCCATTGATTTATTTCAATTAAATCCATTCATTTATTACAATTAAATCCATTCATTTATTACAATTGAATCCATTGATTTATTATGATTAAATCCTATTAATTTATTACCATTAAATCCATTAATTTATTTCAATTAAATCCATTGATTTATTTCAATTAAATCCATTCATTTATTACAATTAAATCCATTCATTTATTACAATTGAATCCATTGATTTATTACGATTAAATCCTATTAATTTCGTTACTTAATTTCCAACAACTTTTTAAGTTCATTTCTTAATTTCAAATGGATTTCAATTCCAAAATGATTTTTGTTGACCAATCGGGTTTCTTATTTTTAATTATCTATCCTAGGCCAAAGTTGTTCAATTTGGGTATTTATCATTTCAACTCCATATCATTAAATAAAACAAAGCATAGCAAAGGGAACTTGCAGTGTGATAACTGGGATGGTGTCAAAGTAAATAAACAATCAAAGCAACCATACATAACAATTCAACCATTTATTTAAATAATCCCGAAATAATCGTATTTAATTTACATTTATTATTTATGTAAATTAACAAAATTATTCCTAGAATCCGCACTATCATTTCATGCAAATTAAAGATTATTACATTATGGGTTTTCACTTGGCGTTTATTATCAAATTATTACATCAATCATACATTCAATGGTTCAAAGTGTAGTTAACACTATTTCTACGTGTCGATTTATTTAACATTTAAAAGGGACAAGTTCAACATATATAATCTATTTTAAATTTTAGACTATCCTATATCCATTTCAATTTCATATTAATCATCACTTATATTAACGACCAATTTCAATGTCACATAACAATTTAGTGTCTCAACTATTTTCCATAAACTAACTTCCAATCACAATTTAACATCAACCATTATAACATTCAAATTAATATCAATAACATCTATCACTTGGTTATCATAGCATAATAGATTGAGTCGTGAATGAAATATTCACCTTGCGTGGTTGAAGAAGATGACGGTGAAGCACGAAAATGAATAGACTAGAATGGACGACACAAGCACGAATACGAATTATAAATCAAACAAAAGATTATTCAACAATAGCTTAATACGATGTATATATATTGATTTGTATATATATATATATAAACCTTACCAAACAACTAGATGCAAATAAGGTGGATGGAAGCTTAGATCGCTGGATTAGCCTCAACTGGAACTGCGCAGACAAGTCCTAAGTGAGTGCATAGGTTACAAATTATAACTGATATATAATTTTATCATATTACAAAATAAAAAAGTTGCAGCGTAGTAGAAATCGACTGAGGACAAGTCGGGGCTGCGGAGCAGGCTGTGGGCAGGGGACGCGGGAGCGGGCTAGGCGGGCTCGACGTGGCGAGTCGGGGTGGTCGAGGGTAAGGCGGGCTGGTCGTTGGCGGGCGCGGGTGGGCTGGGGTCTGGTGGGTTCGGGTGGGGTCTGGCGGACTGGGCAGGCGGGCGGGGATGGGTCGGGGCTGCTGAGGGGCAGGCGGAGCGGGTGGGAGGCGATGGGCTGGTAGCGGGTAGGTGGAGAGTCAGGCGGAGGGGCTGGGCAGGCGGACGGAGCCTGGGCTGAGTGTGGGCGAAGGCTGGGGACGGGGTGGCGGGCTGGGCGTGGGGACTGGGGCAGGCGAAGGGCTGGGGCAGTGGGTTGCTGGGGCAGGCGAAGGGGACGGGGCAGGCGAAGGGGATAGGGCAGGCGAAGGGGACGGGCAGTGGGGTTGCTGGGCAGGCGAAGGGGACGGGGCAGGCGAAGGGGACGGGGCAGGCGAAGGGGACGGGTAGGCAAGGGCTGGGCGGAGGACTGCAGGCGGGCGGTGGCTCGGACTGGGCAGGGAAGTGGGACGGGCGGAGGCAGGGCAGGCGGGGGTTTGGGCGAATGGGGCTGGCGTAGGCCAGACGAAGGGTTGGGCGAATGGGGCTGCTGGTGGCTGGCGCAGCAGGGGCGGAGGCTGGTGGCTGGTGGGATTGGGCTGTGGGGTGTGGAGTTTTATTTTTTCTGGGGACAAAGACAAATAATGAAAGAGAATAGAGGTGGAAGAGGAGTCACGTACCAGAAGTAGAAGGTGAGCAAACGAATGAATAGAAGGAACAAGCTAGTTTATATAAAATGGTATTGGGATTTCAAAAGCCAAAATTTATTGTCACGGTAACCAAAAGACTGTTGGGTTTTCAAGGCAATTGAATAGTCAAAGGACCCCTAGAATTATGAACTGAGTAGGTAATTGGGTACCGGTTTGGGCTGCGTAACAGACCAGTTTATACTCCGTTAAACAATTGTAACTTGCACCGCCGAACTTCGATTAACACAAATAAATATACCATTTTGATCAGCGCGACGAGGCGAACACAACGATATACAGATATCAGTGGTACGATTAAATTATAAAATTTGAAAATTTTCTATTGTGGAAAATGCAGCAAAAATGCCGAAGAATAAGATCGACGGAGCTGAAGATGTCCGAAATTTGAAAAACGAAAAATGACGTCTTGATCAGAAGATGGTTTAGAATTTTTCTATGTAAAAATATTCCGGTTCAGAAGATAAAATTTTTTGCGTTTAAAATGAACTGAGGTGAAATAAACGCGAACGAAATTTTCTGCGGTATTTTCCGACGAAACTTTTCCCATATCTATAACCATCTAGACGCAATTTATAAACAAAGTTTGGACGCTAATTGAAATCGTATGAAAGTTCCATATTTTATATTAAAATAATGGATTCAAAATTTTAAAATTGGGTCGGAATTTCAGGGTCGTTACAATGCAAGATTGATTTACAAGGAGATGAATGCAAGTTTTTGAAAATATTTACAATGAAGGATTTATTTTTAAATTGAAACAAATAAGTTAAATACAGGTTTGGTCATTATCTTGAAATTTAAGTCATTTACTCGTCAAAATTTCCAACAAAAATTACGTTATCATAACAAATAGACAATAGTTTAACTCGTTGTTTCAGTTGATAACAAAGTGTAACCATGAAATAGGTCCTTAGTTGATTATCAAAGTTTATTAAAGTGGTATTTCATTTCATTTCAATAACAAATCAAATCAAATAAGTTAAAATAGTGCTTGGATTTCATTTGCTTACTCTCTTTATTTTTTGAAAATTTTATTGATATTTACAATATTTACATATGCCTAACTCAGATAAACTGAGGCCAGATATATTACCCATGCACTGCCTTGCGGACTGATGTGAGGGGAATACAGAGCGTGGCGAGTGAAGACACAAGTGTGAACACCTATTAACTGTAGGCGTTATTAAAAAGAATTTATATATATATATATATACACCTAGCTCAAATAAACTAAGGCCAGATATACCGATCATGCACTGCCTTTCGGGCTTACGTGAGAAAGGTACAGAGCATGGTGAGTGTACACACAAGTGTGCACACCTGTTGACCATAGGTGTTAATAGAAAATATTTACATATATACAAATGTTTTTTTTCTTTTTTTCTTTTTTCGGATTTTTTTTTCAGAATTTTTTTATAGAAAGAGAGAGTTTTTGCAAAATCATCTTAGCACCACTTAACTTAGAAGACAAAAAATGTTATATCCTTTACTTTAAATCAACCACTTTTTTAAAACAAAGATTTTCAATTAGGATATATTTCATAATTATCACGTATGAATCTTCCTATATACTAGTTAAACCATTGTATTTGTAATCTAACTTCATTTTTATTTTTGTTAAGACAAATGAATTTTCAAAAATTTCAATTTAATTAACCAAAACCATATATTTATCCTATATTGTTTCTTTAAAAATAAATAAAAAATTCTTAAAATTTTTTTTGTTTTTTTGTTTTTGAGATTTTTTTATTTTGGAAAGAAAAATTAAAAATAAACCATGAAAAATTGAAAAATGACGATGAGTCTCCCCCCACACTTGATTTTGACTGTGTCCCCACAGTCAACCCAAGTGGAAGGAGAAAAATAAAAATAAAAACATGACGTTTATTAAAATGAAAATTAACGGTATTTACACGAGATCAGAAAGTATATCGTCAAAAAGTAAATGAAACGGTCTTCCAAAGACCGATTCATTTGTCTTGTCAAATATGCGAGACACATCTTAAGCTTGAAAAACCAAACCATAAAAGTTTTCAAAGTTGAATGTTGATTTGGAAAAACGAATGTCATTTTATTAAAAATCGTACGAGTTGTTTTGTTGTCGATGATTTTTGGGGTTGATAAAACAACTGATTGAAATTCAAGTTTATTTTCACCATTTTGAACGTCAAGCTCATCATTGAAAACTTCTTCAAAATTGTTGATTTAAAAATCAAGGTGGTGATTTAAATCTTCCCCGTTGGAATTTAACGACTCGTTTTCAAAAAGTCCATAAAACTCGTGTTCGTTAAATTCGACTTCCTTTGTTGGATTATCAACAACTTTATTGCATAAATCAAGTTCAAAATTCAAAGTTGTTGTATTCAAATTTTTCAGAAAAAGGAAGATCGAAATTTAAATCGAGTTTCTCACCCTCACAAGTATTGAAATCCAACTTAATTACCAAATTTTCAAAAACATCATTAAGATCATCATTTTCAATTTCAAAAGTTGTTATTTGAAAATCGTCGATTTGGGTAAAAGATGGATTATCACTTGACTCGTCACACATTAAGATTTGATTTTGTTTATCACGTTGTTTCATATATGTTTCAAACAACGAATCCGTGTGATCATCGTTTATTTCGTTCATTTGTTCAGCAAAATCCAATTTATAGTTATTAACTTGAGGATTTTCAATTTGAAATTGTTGAGAACAAAAATTTTCACATGCATCATAGTCGAGATTATTCCCATTGCCAAAATTATTTGAAAAGTGGATCACATTTTCGTTTTGATTTTGAAATTCATTTTGGAGTTCAAAATTGAATTGGCATGGGTTATACTCGAAATCATTTGAATTTTGAAGTGAATTCAAATTTTGATTATTTTGAAAACTTTGATTTGAATCATTGCCCAAATATGAATTACACAAATCATTTATCTCTCGATTTTGTTGTGTAGAGAGTTCGAGTAAAGATGAAATCATTTCAATGCTATTTTCGAGATTCGAGGGTTGGTCATTGTTTTGAAAATTTTGTGGTTCAAAATTTGAAGCATTTAAACAATAGTTGTTGTTAAAATATCCATACGAATTTGGAGTGAAATCAAATGGATTATATTGATTTTCACAACTATTGTAAAATTCAAGTGAATATGGAAATTCGGACATTTTAAAAAAATGTTTTTGGTTTTTTTTTGATAAAGGAAAAAGATTTACAAATAAAATTTATTTTTCAAAATGGAAAATTGATTTTTGTTTTGCATTTTGGTTTTTCAAATTTTTTTTGTTTTGTTTTTGAAAAGATTTAATTTTTTTTTGGATTTTGGTTTTAATTTTTTTTTGGATTTTTGAAATTTCAAAGAAAAAGGATTTAAAAATTTCAAGGGAAAAGGAACATTCACAATTTTTTGTAGTTTTGGATTTTTGACTTTTTTTTTGTTTTTTTTAAATATGCATGAACTAATGCAACTGAATGAATGCAAGGTTTAATTACAAATGATTCATCCTAATTAACTCAAAATTGTATAATCACACATTGTCTTAAATAAACAAGATAGTTCTCAGCCAGGTAACGGACATGATTTATCGGTGCACCATGAATCACCGTAGCAATGCAGCCGAAGGTTTAAGTACCTTCAGAGGAACAACCACTATAATATTTACGAATCACCGTAATATTTATAAATGGTTATTACTCTGCCGTAGCCTAGACACCAAGAAATTAAATTGTTCAAAAAAGACAATTTGCCAATATACAATTTAGTGTTATCGATGTCTAACCGTTATTACTAATCTAAATTCTACGATGAAATGCAAAACTGAAATTAAACGTGTATTAATAATGCAACTACGAATGTAATTTTTTTTGTTTTTTTTAAAATATATATATGCAAATGCAAGCAATCAACAATGCAACTAAAATAAAAAACAAGAGATATATACAATGCAAGGCAAATAAAAACAATAGATATATCAAGCAAGCAATTTTTTTTTTGGCAAGTAAAGCGAAGCAATTATTTTTAGCAAGCAACTCCTTTCCTTTTCTGCTTTTGCAACCTGAAAATAAAAACAAGATATATATACAGTTTTTTTTATATCGAAGAAGAAACTAAAACAAATTCAAAACAACCCTCGTTTTTTTGGAAGAGACTCTTTTTTTTATCTTTTTTGAAATTTTTTTATTTTTGAAAAGAAAACTATACATTTACAGAAAAAAAAACAAAGATAATAATAATTAAATTAATTAACTCGGCATTTGATTTACAGTAAGGTGTAGAAAATAATTTATTCTTCAATTTCAAGATTTATATATATATATATTTGTATACAGACAGTAAAGTAAATTACTGCGATTATTTACAGAAACAGAAAATATTTTATATAAATAAAGTTTGAAACAATTCTGTTTAAGTACAATAAGGCAATTAACTTGTTAATTAGCTTATTTAGTTAAGTCTCTAAGGATGATTTATTAATAAGGGAAAATGTGTTAGATTTAGTTAAATTAAAATATTAAATGGCAAATTGAATTTATTCGATTTAATTCGAATATTAATAAATTGTATAAAATTGTTATACAAGGTCAAAATTGCAAAGAAGATAAGCTGGAATGGAAATGGATTGCAAAATAAAAAGCAAAGGTGAGATCTTCTCACTCAAAATGAAAATTTTGATTTTGAAGTTATTGATTGTTTGACTGTTTGGATGTGATATAATATATATAGTAGTATATAGCAATATATATATTAGCATATGTATATATTGGTGATTGATTTTCCCGCATTATATAGCGGATGAGACCCTATTGCGCCACATAATAGCAGATGATATTTTATAAATCCCATATACCGCGATATTCCACCTCGAAGTGGAATTGGTATAGTGCTAACATCTATGGATGCAAGGGAAACAGGTTGGAGGGATCCAACTGGATTCCTCAAATTATATGAATTTATTTCATATGTTGTGTGATTTATTTATAATCTATGTATGATTATATCGGTGATTGAATTTGTTGAAGGCTAAAAATTTAGCCGAATGAATTTTTGGTATTGCTGGATACCAGAAATAAATGAAATTGCATTTTTAAATTTAAAGTTGGAAATTTTAAGTAAATTCTTTTTGAAAAGATTGGTTGAATTTAAAAGAAGGAATTAAAGTATAAAATTTGATTTTTAGTAATCTTATCGAATAAATTTCCAAAATATGGCAAAGGATTTTAATAAAAGGATTTTTAATAATATTGTTTAAAAGTTGAAGAATTTATGGAAAATGGAATTTTGAATAATTTGGAAAGGGTAAAGGAATTTATTTAAAAGTGATAAACTCTTAGAAATTAATTTGTAATTGATTTGGTATTGAAATAAAATTAGAAATCAATTTGGAATTTGATTTTGGGGTTAAAAGTGAATATTTGGGAATGTAAACCCAAATGGAATTTAGAAAGGAAAGGGAAATTTGTTTTAAAAATAAACACTGATTTATTTTAGAGTGTGGAAATAAATTTACGGATTTGGAATGTAAATTTAAAATAAATCGATAAAGATTTATTTAATTGGTTTAAATGGACCATTTTGAAGTGAAAGTGTATTCTCACTATAAAGCCGAGTATATTTCCAAAGTAGCTTTTAAAAATATAAATTAAAGGTTCTAAAGCTGGTTTTTAAAAGAAATATTTGGAAATATATTCTGCGTAAGGAAATTGATTTGAAATTTATTTTCAAAGGTTGAAAGGTGAAAAATGATTTGAAATTTGTTTTCAAAGTGTTAAGTGTGGAAAAATATATACCTTGTGAAGATATTTTGAAAATAAATAATTTAGGAAAATTATTTAAATCTGATGATTGTTGTGAATGTTGTTGATAGTTAAATCACCGACTATCAATATTGCCTTTGAAATGGCACTTGAATTTGTTTTTAAAACAAACGCTTATTATTTGGTTTAGCCGGGAAAGAACCCTTGTGTCATATAACCCATTCCGAATTAGTGATACGATGATATGGATCGTATTGAAGACCGGTGGTGAAGACCGGGTATTTGTGAAAACGATAGGATGACCTATCGATTGTCTCTGCACCGTTAGCTACGGTATAGAGATTTCCTTTGTGATGGGAAGTTTTATCGGGATTGTGAATACCCGAATTGCAAGGACTTCTTTGGAAGTGCCTTCAGTTCCGTTCGAACCCGGAACAGACTTGTATGGTTACATGTCTGACATTACAATTTGAGATATAAAGCTGATTTCTTTCAAATACATTTCTGTTGGTGGCGGAGAATTTATTCTCTAGCTTAACACCCTTCTCTGAGACGTACGAGCTCAAAGGTTAAGTAGTTGAAGGTTATCAGCGGTATACTCCCAATTTGGTAATGTGGCATGCTGAGTGTTGCTGTGTGTTGATCATTTATTGATCAATTGTGATCAAAGCGTGGCTTTGTGAAAAAGCGTAGCTTTGTGGACGAGACTTCGTCAAACCTCACACCCCGGAAATGGTCGAAACAGGAATATGCGGCAAGGTTATGAGGGTCGCGCCCTTTAGGGTATGTCATTTCCTTCTGGAAAAGGGTGGTATCAGGTATGGAGCCCTGGTATTTAACCTATGTAGAAACTCCGATCTCATTTATTGTGTGATTGTGTGTTTATCGAGGCGCTCAGATAAAGGTCCCAAAGGACCGGGGGGTGGCATATTCGTGAGTTACCTAGTTACAGGGGTAACCCGGCCTTGTGATGGCAGAGAGGAGTTGTCTCTTGGGACATCCAGCCAGAGGCGATCCCATGTGGCGGTAGGAAGTTCCTTAGCCTGACCATTTGTTGGAAATCCATTTCCCAATACGAAACTTGTACGGTTTTAGTTGTAGAACTTGCCATTTACTTATGGTGGCGCCCCACTGTTTAGATGGTAGCTATAGTAGGCATAGTGTGAAATTCCTATGCTGGCTAAGATTAATATTATACTTTCGAAATGTTTACCACACTAGACATTAATAAGTATAATCCAATGATTTGCGTAGTAAGCATCTTTGACTATCATAAGAAGAAATCTCCTCCAATTCTGCGTTTGCATTGTGTGTGTGGCGGGAGGTCTTATGGTAGTTTCATTTTCCAAAAGCATTGTGAAATTGTGTGACGACCGCCCATAACCCCTGCACTGAACCTAGAGAAAGTGCGCTGTAAAGTGTGCCAGGCAGCATGGACGATTGTCAAGGTAAATTAAAACAACAGAATCTATCATATTACTCACAGCGCATGGACAAAATACAATAGAACATATATATAGTGAAGCTTCACAGAATAGCATCTCATCAATAAAACTTCGTAATAGTTGAATACAAACATCTGAATAGTCAATACAACAAGCCTCACTACATATCACTCAGAGAATACAAAGCAGCGGAACATCCAGTACATATAATAAGAAGATAATATGCAACCCTCCAGCTCGTCTTCGATATCAACATCGTAAGAAGCAAGAACAGCACCTGTCACCTGCTACCTAGTCTTCCCATCCCAAAATGGACGAACAGCCCAAGGCAATAAGAATTAAAAACATAAAGCCTTGAGTCAGACAACAGTCTTAGTGAGCAGTAAATTAACTAACAACATACCAAAAGAGCATAAAGGAAAAGGAATAGGAATACAACCCTCCCACTCCAACCTCTTTCTACAGTGATAGCCCCCAGACACACACTAAGCAAAAGCAGACATAGCAGAACATACAATTTAAAGTAAAGTATTTATCACTCGAGTCAAGGGCGATGTTTTCCAAGTACAAACCCCCAAGGCCTAAACCAAGATCAGATAAGCACCCAGAAAACACTGCTCTTGAGACCGAGTGACGATACAACCAAACATCCATGACTCTGGCTATCACTGTTATCATTGCTTTGATATCACCGTTAATTGAATGACCGGCACATTCTTTCAGCCGTCCGTCAAGGGCTAATGGAAACCCCGGTTCTAGACATAACTCCCGCACGTCATCGTGACCCGTGCCTAGGACTATCGAATCTGCCTAGAGTACTTGACTATCAATCATTAGCCTTCAGGGACTATCGAATCTGCCCAACGTACTCTTGCTTTGAGCATGCTAGAACCTTCAACAACGATAAGACCTCAGCCTCCTAGTCATCCTCCTCGACGACTATTTCCATACTAGCTCAAGCGCCTCTCGAGCAAACCATTATCCTCAACTCGAACCATATCACCGAGTTATCAACATGCTTGGAATGATCCCGTCTGGATTAGACCAAGACTATCTCAAATCATGCTTCGCTTCATCACATCCTCGCAAAGTCTCATCTCAACATCATCATCAAATCTATGCATAAGAGCTTCACCATCCGCTACATATGCCACAAGCAGCTTTCCCAATTCAAGAGCCTTTTTCTTAGCTTTTGAATCATCTTCGGTCTAAATCAAATCATCAATCATCTAATTCATAGTAATCAATCAAATCAAACATTAATCCAAACAATCAAGCATTTAAATATGATCTAAGTAGACAATTATCACAATAATGGCAATTTCGTAATTAAAGAGTTGAAAGTCTAATAAGCATGAAAACATGAACAATATCTCTATAATCTTGATGAATGAACTTGCATAGGTTAACATATAGTAAGATGGATGTCAAATCATCATGAACAATGAATCTACACGGATCTACACATGTGGTTAGGAAAATACATGGAAATCACTATTTTAACACCAAATCAAGCCAACGATCCGATATACTCCTTTGGATCCGTGTGAGAGATAATCACCACTCACCAAATCACCTAAACACCTCAAAGGAAACCCACTTCAGATCTGAACAGCGAAGGATCTAACTTGATCTATCACCAATCTGCTTCAAACGATGAAATCTCTCTTCGAAGAATGTAGATCTCCAATTTAAGCTCTTCGATCTTCAATTTGATCTTCAAAATGGATGGAAGGAATCACTAGATTAGAGTGGAGGAAAAGAAGTGAAGAAGTGTAGAAGTCGAGCTCTCAAAATGGCAGCACTTCGTCGCTTCGAAATCCGGATCCCAAAAAATGGAGCAAAGCCCTCCTATTTATAGCAGAAATCCTCTAAGTCGCTAGCTCGGAATTAGGTCGTCCACGACCTACGACCTAAAACAATGCACGCGACTTAACGAACCAGGTCTCAACGAGATACGACTTACCATCCTAACTCCTAGGTCGCTCGCGACTTAACACATAGGCTACGACCTAACACTCAGCCAAAACCCAGAGACTTACGACTTAACAGGTAGGCTACGACCTACGACTTAACGAGGTTACGACCTAATCCCTTAAGCTTCCACGCGACCTAACATAAGTCGCGATCAACTGGGATGTGACCTAACTACTAAGTCGTCTAGACGACCTAACTATGACAACACCTTAGGTCGTTTGAAATACCTTAAACTCCCTAGGTTGTTAACCCACTTAGCTCCTTATATCGCTGCCGACCTATCCTCCTTAGGTTGCTAACTCGCCTAGTTTCCTTAGGTCGTTGCCGACCTAACTCTACCCCACGACCTAAGTTATCACACGACCTATCTCCCCTACGACCTAACCCCAGAATACTTAGGTCGCCAACTACACTTCCTTAGGTCGCCTAAACCACTTAAGTCGGTCACGACTTATCACTAAGGTCGTTTACGACCCAGGACTTGAACAAAATTTTGCCTAAAATCTGAAATGACTTAACAACGCTAAGAATTCCAGATTTTGACGAACTTGTCGATCCGTAAAAATACGGGTCGTTACATTCTCTCCCCCTTAGGAATTTCGCCCCCGAAATTCCAAACAAACAAAGCAATCAAAGACTATTCTGCACGCCTACCATCCATAGCAATCAACAAACCATGCATCCAATTCTAGCTTAGCATGCAGAATTCTAAAACTAGAACAAGTTACAATTTCGTTAGATGACACGACACCTTAGGGCCATACCTAGAAGAGTTCAGGATGAGCTGCCTTCATCCTCTCTTCCACCTCCCACGTACAGTCGTTATCATCATCACTCCATTGTATCTTGAGCAACTTAACTACCTTCCTCCTAAGCTGTTTCGTGTCAGTTCCCACAACACGAAGCGGCTTACGAGGTCTTCTATCGACTGGATTAACTTCGAAATCTTCACAGCTATCAGCAGAAACCATCGTATTCGAGTCGTGCACATACTTCTGTAGATATGATACATGAAAAACATTGTGCACACTCGACATCTTCTCCGGTAACTCCAATCTGTATGCGAGCTTTCCAATTCGCTCGATGATCGGGAATGGTCCAACAAATCTCGGAGTCAATTTTCCTTTCTTCCCGAATCGAATAACATTCTTCAGTGGAGAAATCTTCACAAAAACCATATCACCTACGTCGAACTCCAAATCCTTACGACGCTTATCTGCATAACTTTTCTGACGGTCTTGGGCTGCCTTCATCCGTTGTCGAATGATCTCTATGCAATCCGAAGTCTGTCGAATCATCTCTGGCCCAAGTATCAACTTTTCTCCAGTTTCTAACCAACATGTCGGTGAGTTACACGGTCTTCCATACAATGCCTCATACGGTGCCATACCAATGCTTGACTGGTAACTGTTGTTGTATGCAAATTCCACCAAATGAAGGTGATCCTCCCATGATCCTCCGAAATCCAAAACACAAGCTCTGAGGAGATCTTCCAAAACTCGGTTGACTCTCTCAGTCTGAACATCGGTTTGAGGGTGATAAGCTGTACTCAAACACAACTCGGTTCCCAAAACTTCCTGGAAGCTCTTCCAAAATCCACTAGTGAACAATGGATCTCGATCGCTCACTATACTCTTCGGAATACCATGAAATCGAACTATCCACTTAACATACAACTCAGCCAACTTTGATGCAGTCCTAGTCGATCGAACAGGAATGAATCTCGCACTCTTGGTCAGACGATCTACAATGACCCAAATCCCTTCATTTCCCGTTCTCGTTCTAGGTAGTCCATCAATAAAATCCATCGACACTTGCTCCCACTTCCATGTAGGAACTTCTAATGGCTGAAGCAATCCACTTGGCTTCTTCTGTTCAGCTTTTACTAACTGGCAGTTCATACACTTGGAAATAAAATTTCCAACATCCTTCTTCATGCCTTCCCAGTAGCAGGTTCTCTTCATATCCCGATACATCTTATTTCCACCTGGATGAATTGTCAACTTCGAGTGATGACTATCCTTCAGAACTTCACTCCTCAATTCATCTATATTAGGAACAACTAGTCGTCCTTGCTTCCGAAGCCAACCTTCTTAATCGACCTCGAATTCTTTATCCTTTTCCGGTTCCAATCCAGATTCCAAATCACGGATAATCTTGACAAGCTTATAGTCTCGCTTTTGGCTCTCGCCAATCCTTCCCACAAGAGTAGGTCTTATCGATATGTTTGCCAACATCTCAGGTTCCAATTCACATCTAGGCCTGAAGTCAAATCCAGCTAAATACTTAAGATTCTTCCATTCTGAAAACATGGCTCCCAATCCTGCATGTCTTCGACTTAACGCATCTGCCACCGCGTTACCTTTTCCCGGAGTATAAGCTATACCAAAATCATATGATGCTAAAAACTCTAGCCAACGTTGCTGCCGAAGATTCAAATCCTTTTGGGAGAAAAGATACTTCAACGACTTATGATCTGTAAACAACTCGAATCGAACTCCCAATAGATAATGTCTCCACATCTTCAGAGCAAATACAATCGCCGCTAACTCCAAATCATGAGTCGGGTAATTCCTTTCATGCGGCTTCAGTTGTCGACTTGCATATGCAACAACTTTATCCCTCTGCATCAGCACTGCTCCAAGTCCATTACCTCATGCGTTGGTGTAAACCACTATCTCATCATTCCCACTAGGAATAGTCAAAACAGGAGCACTTGTCAATCTTTCTTTAAGGATTTTGAAAGCTTGCTCACACTTATCTTCCCACTTGAACACTTGGTTCTTCTTCGTCAATCCTGTTAACGGTGCAGCCACCTTGGAGAAGTCTTTGATAAACCGTCGATAATATCCTGCCAATCCAAGAAAACTTCTCACATCAGATGCATTCTTAGGTCTAACCCAATCCTGGATTGTTGCCACCTTAGCGGGATCAACCGCTATTCCGTTTCCAGAAATCACATGGCCTAAGAACCTCACTTCACTCTTCCAGAAGTGACACTTCGAAAACTTAGCCTTCAGCTGATGTTTCCATAAGATTTCCAAAACAATACGCAAGTGTGTCTTGTGCTCTTCTTCAGTTCTGGAATAAATCAGAATATCATCCATGAACACAAGTACAAACTTGTTCAACTGATCTCTGAACACTCTATTCATAAGATCCACAAAATATGTTGGCGCGTTAGTCAATCCAAACGGCATTACCAGCCACTCAAAGAAACCGGATGGTGTTCGAAAAGCAGTCTTCGGCACACTATCCTTAGCCACTCTCAACTGGTGAAATCCCGTTGCCAAATCCATCTGAGAAAACACCTTGGCTACGTGAATCTGATCAAACAAGTCATCTATTCTCAGCAATGGATACTTGTTCTTCTTAGTTACCTTATTCAGCTCACGATAATCCACACACAACCTCAACGATCCATCTGCCTTGGTTGCGAACACAACTGGTGCACCCCATTCGGACACACTACGCCGAATGAATCCTTTCTGCAAAAGATCATCAACTTGCACCTTCAACTCATTCTGTTCCCTAGGCGCCATCCGCCTAAGAGGCATCACAACAGGTCTGGCTCCTTCAACTAGATCTATACGAAACTCGATCTCCCTATGCGGCGGTAACCCTTTGACCTCGTCAAAGACATCCTCAAATCCATTAGCGATCGGTACCGACGACAGTCCATCCCGTGGAACAACCAGCGAATACATGAAGCTCATGAAGACGCCTTCTTCATGCTTACATCGTATCACAATCTTTCGCCCCTCCACATTCTCGACTGTCACTTCCAACCTCTCGCAATCAACCTTTGCCGCATACTTCCTAAGCCAGTCCATACCCAAAATAATTCCGAACCCCGCAAAGTTCAGAACAAAACAATCATAAACAAAAGAGCAATCATGACTCGATACAACTAGACTACGGCATAGCATACACAAACAGGACGAACCCCCAACTGGATTAGTCACAACCAATGGCCTATCAACGATATCCGGTTGCAAACCCAACCGGCCTACAAGTTCACTACAAACAAACGAATGCGACGCCCCAGTATCAAACAACACTCTAACTGGAACACCATATAGGAAAAGAGTACCTTGAACCACCACACTCTTTCCTTTCTCTTCAGCGGTAGGAGCTTTCGAAGGAGACGGAACAGCTCCCAAAGCATAAGCTTGCACAATTTGCTTGTCCCTCCTCGGTTCTGGACAATCCTTCTTGATATGCTCCGGCTTGTCACAGTTGTGACACTTCATCGGCACCTTCGGATTCTTACAATCCTTAGAGAAATGGCCCTTCTGCTGACAATTGTAGCAAGTCACTTCGCCCTTCAGCCTCTTCTGGCCATCCTTACCCTTCTGTTGTTGCTGCTGCTTCCTTTTCTTGTTTCCACCCTGCTGTGGTTTAGACTCTCCCCTGGTCATAGCAACAACAGACCCTTCCTTAGGAAACAGACTCTCATGCCTGAGAGCTTTCTCCACAAGCTTCTCAAATGAATCATCCAGATGAACCACCAACTGCCTCCCAAGATAACTGTCCAAGCCTGTCACGAACTTCTCATTCTTCTGATATGCAGATTCAATATATGACCGGGCATACTTGGACAAAGCTTCAAACTTAGAAACATACTCAAGAACTGGTCTTCCTCCCTGCTTGAGCTCCACAAACTTCTTGAATAGAACAGACTTCTGAGCTGTAGAAATGAACTTAGCTTCAAATCTGACTTGGAATTGCTCCCAAGTAATATCTTCCTCCGGGGTATTGATGGTAATAGAGTTCCACTAATCAGAGGCTCTCCCTTGAAGCTGCCTTGATGCTAACTTCCTCTTAGTTGCATCCTCAATTCCCAAATCTCCAAAAATCCTTCTACAAGCATCCATCCATCTCTGGACCTCAATAGTTGATTCTGTTCCCAAGAAAACCTTCCCCCCAAGAGCAGTATAATCTTTGCACAGCTTAGCAAAATCCACTGGTTTTGGAGTTTGAACTTGAACCCCAACATTTACTGCTGCCCTCGGAACTGGTATCCTTCTCATGATCGAAGTCATCATAGCTTCGAACATAGCAGCATAATCAGCAGTCCCCTCAGTAGCACGGCCTTCCCTAGCAGCTGGTCTCCCTCTTCGACTCATCCTTAATATCTATAAAAAGGAATGATTAGCACACCTAGAGAAACAACTGCATAAAGGACTCAAACTCTACTAAACTACTATATTATATATAGTAATCATCCATCAAAATACAATTACGTCTCTCATACGTAGTTACGTCAGCGAGCGTTGGGTAAAATCGATTAACCAATGCTCTGATACCAAATGTGACGACCACCCATAACCCCTACACTGAACCTAGAGAAAGTGCGCTGTAAAGTGTGCCAGGCAGCCATGGACGATTGTCAAGGTAAATTAAAACAACAGAATCTATTGTATTACTCACAGCGCATGGACAAAATACAATAGAACATATATATAGTGAAGCTTCACAGAATAGAATCTCATCAATAAAACTTTGTAATAGTTGAATACAAACATCTGAATAGTCAATACAACAAGCCTCACTACATATCACTCAGAGAATACAAAGCAGCGGAACATCCAGTACATATAATAAGAAGATAATATGCAACCCTCCAGCTCGTCTTCGATATCAACATCGTAAGAAGCAAGAACAACACCTGTCACCTGCTACATAGTCTGCCCGTCCCAAAATGGACGAACAACCCAAGGCAATAAGAATTAAAAACATAAAGCCTTGAGTCAGACAACAGTCTTAGTGAGCAGTAAATTAACTAACAACATACCAAAAGAGCATAAAGGAAAAGGAATAGGAATACAACCCTCCCACTCCAACCTCTTTCTACAGTGATAGCCCCCAGACACACACTAAGCAAAAGCAGACATAGCAGAACATACAATTTAAAGTAAAGTAATTATCACTCGAGTCAAGGGCGATGTTTTCCAAGTACAAACCCCCAAGGCCTAAACCAAGATCAGATAAGCACCCAGAAAACACTGCTCTTAAGACTGAGTGACGATACAACCAAACATCCATGACTCTGGCTATCACTGTTATCATTGCTTCGATATCACCGTTAATTGAATAACCGGCACATTCTTTCAGCCGTCCGTCAAGGGCTAATGGAAACCCCAGTTCTAGACATAACTCCCGCACATCATCGTGACCCGTGCCTAGGACTATCGAATCTGCCCAGAGTACTTGACTATCAATCATTAGCCTTCAGGGACTATCGAATCTGCCCAACGTACTCTTGCTTTGAGCATGCTAGAACCTTCAACAACGATAAGACCTCAGCCTCCTAGTCATCTTCCTCGACGACTATTTCCATACTAGCTCAAGCGCCTCTCGAGCAAACCATTATCCTCAACTCGAACCATATCACCGAGTTATCAACATGCTTGGAATGATCCCGTCTGGATTAGACCAAGACAATCTCAAATCATGCTTCGCTTCATCACATCCTCGCAAAGTCTCATCTCAACATCATCATCAAATCTATGCATAAGAGCTTCACCATCCGCTACATATGCCACAAGCAGCTTTCCCAATTCAAGAGCATTTCTCTTAGCTTTTGAATCATCTTCGGTCTAAATCAAATCATCAATCATCTAATTCATAGTAATCAATCAAATCAAACATTAATCCAAACAATCAAGCATTTAAATATGATCTAAGTAGACAATTATCACAATAATGGCAATTTCGTAATTAAAGAGTTGAAAGTCTAATAAGCATGAAAACATGAACAATATCTCTATAATCTTGATGAATGAACTTGCATAGGTTAACATGTAGTAAGATGGATGTCAAATCATCATGAACAATGAATCTACACGGATCTACACATGTGATTAGGAAAATACATGGAAATCACTATTTTAACACCAAATCAAGCCAACGATCCGATATACTCCTTTGGATCCATGTGAGAGATAATCACCACTCACCAAATCACCTAAACACCTCAAAAGAAACCCACTTCAGATCTGGACAGCGAAGGATCTAACTTGATCTATCACCAATCCACTTCAAACGATGAAATCTCTCTTCGAAGAATGTAGATCTCCAATCTAAGCTCTTCGATCTTCAATTTGATCTTCAAAATGGATGGAAGGAATCACTAGATTAGAGTGGAGGAAAAGAAGTGAAGAAGTGTAGAAGTCGAGCTCTCAAAATGGCAGCACTTCGTCGCTTCGAAATCCGGATCCCAAAAAATGGAGCAAAGCCCTCCTATTTATAGCAGAAATCATCCAAGTCGCTAGCTCGGAATTAGGTCGTCCACGACCTACGACCTAAAACAATGCGCGCGACTTAACGAACCAGGTCTCAACGAGATACGACTTACCATCCTAACTCCTAGGTCACTCACGACTTAACACATAGGCTACGACCTAACACTCAGCCAAAACCCAAAGACTTACGACTTAACAGGTAGGCTACGACCTACGAATTAACTAGGTTACGACCTAATCCCTTAAGCTTCCATGCGACCTAACATAAGTCGCGATCAACTGGGATGCGACCTAACTACTAAGTCGTCTAGACGACCTAACTATGACAACACCTTAGGTCGTTTGAAATACCTTAAGCTCCCTAGGTTGTTAACCCACTTAGCTCCTTATATCGCTGCCGACCTATCCTCCTTAGGTTGCTAACTCGCCTAGTTTCCTTAGGTCGTTGCCGACCTAACTCTACCCCACGACCTAAGTTATCACACGACCTATCTCCCCTACGACCTAACCCCAGAATACTTAGGTCGCCAACTACACTTCCTTAGGTCGCCTAAACCACTTAAGTCGGTCACGACTTATCACTTAGGTCGTTTACGACCCAGGACTTGAACAAAATTTTGCCTAAAATCTGAAATGACTTAACAACGCTAAGAATTCCAGATTTTGACGAACTTGTCGATCCGTAAAAATACGGGTCGGTACAAATTGTTTTATTTTCTTTGTGAAAATAACTTTTTTACGATCTCACACCAGTCACCATGACTGACTCGGAGTTTATTGTTTCCTTTCTAAACTCTGGGTGCCCATAATTTTCCACACGGGCAGTCTAGATTTATGTTATCAGGATATTCTGGATATTCTGGAGCTTTGGAGGCAAGCAGGATGGCGAGACGTACTACCGTACTTGTTTATTTATTCCGCTGTGTATTCTGTATGAGGACAAGTTTATGTAACTGTCCATTGTTGTATTGAGTTGTATATTGACTCTGATTGATGTATGTATAAACTGATATAGTTCTTTGTTTAAAAGACTAGTGATTATCTATTATATATTGTTCCGCTGCGAATGTGAGATTCTGATATTGTTTCTGTTCCTGTTTTTCTGTTCTTTCTTTTTCTTCTGTCTTCTTCTACCTCTTCTTTTAACCCTAATGATTCGGTATTCCGGCATTCGATTGCACGGCATTTGATACAGTGGTCGTATTAATATCGACTTTCGAGCGTCGAAAAATCGAGACGTTACATGTGATATCAAAGCAGTTGGTTAAGCGACAACCCTGGCTCTGTTGGGTGTTACTCATTAGAGATAGAGTCAGTAGTACTCTAGAATGAGTGTGAGTGTAATAATAGATATGAGCGCGTATTTGTTAGTGAATATAAAATTTGTTTCGTATTGTGTTGACTTATCGGTTGATTGTTTATAGATTCTGGTCGGTGCAGTCTGGCCAACTGTAATCGATAGGGGTTTCTAAACTCTTAAACAAGATAAACTGACACAATATTGTTTTTAAATAGGGTAAATGAAATAATTTTGCCCAAAACTATTTTTGTATAGAAAAGAAATCATTTTCTATGAATTATTATTGTATATGGATGTTTGGTTGTTTGGAAGTGATAATGTTGAATTATCATCACTGTTATATGGAATTGAATAAGAAATAATGGTATAACCAAAGATTTGAAGATAAATCCATTTAACAAATGAAATTTATAAATATGAATTGAAAAAAAGATAAGGAAATAAAATTCATATACGAATGAAATTTGTATGTGTAAATTGTAAATATGATTTATAATTTGGAATAGAATTCCAAGGAAGTATTTGAAATAAATTCATTAATGAAATGGAATGTAAATAAGTTGATGACTTATAAATTTTTTTGAAATTGGATTGGAATAAGATTCAAATTGAAAAATGAATGAATTTATGAATGAACAAATGAAGCTACATTTGTAAATAAATGAATTGGAATTGAAAAATGAAGTGAGATTTGATTTGAATCAAGTGAATAAAAATCCAAACTTGGAAAAATAAAATAAAATGAAGTGGATTGAGTTCAAGTAAACTAACTTGATAATTTATTAATTCATGAAGTAATGAATTGGAAGTTGAATTTATTAAATTAAAATTTAATGGTTTTGAATAGAATTTGTTTGGTTAATGAAATAAGCCGAATGTGAATATAGAATGCAAATTGAATTGAATGGAATCAATTGAAAATGAATGGAATTAAAAAAAAATTGAGTTGGTATCAATTTAAATTAGTTATAAACTAGAATGGATATTCTATTAAGTGAATATTATCGAAGTTTGCATAGAAACGATTGTTGTTTGATGCAAACAAGATTGTATAAAATTCTATAAGTTATTAAAAGCAAATAAAATTGATTTTTGAATCAATTGAAATAGATGTAAATTCGATTCATTTAAAAATGAATTGAATAGAAGAAAATGAATTGTAAACCATTGAATTGAATAAAAATGGTATGTGAATTGGTCGTAAGCAATTTAATTTGTATTGAAACCTTATAAATTTCTAATGGAATTTATTTTGAATGTATTGCTTATGAAAATTGTGTTTACTATTGAAAATAAGTGAAATGTTAATAGATTTTCTATATTTGTCACTTACATGTTTAAATTGAGTAAGTGCAGGTTTTTGGAAGCCGTTTGGCTGCATTTTGATTTCGCGAAATGCTAATAATAAACTGCTTTGCTTAAAAATGCTAAAAAGGTACGCCTACGCAATACAAAATAGAAATATGAACTGTTTTTCTGCTTTTCCGACCGAGTGGGTCGATGTATATATATTTATATCTTTTGTCAAATTACAAAAGCTCCCCCTACAAAGGAGACTCTGCCAAAATTTTCCGAAAATTTTGGGAGTTAAAAAAAAATGCTGAAAAAAATTTGGAAAATTTTTGTTAATAGAAAATTGATTTTCAAATTGTAATGGAAATGTAAGAATTGAACTAGAAAAGTGAATTTTTAGTTTTTGAAGATAAAATGAATTCAAATAGAATTGAAATTGTAATTGAATTCAAATGGGGTTGAAAATGCAAAGTTGAAAGGAAATGAATATACAACTTTGTTAGTAAAGTAAAAATAAATATAAGAAGTATGTAAATATTTATATTGAACTTAAGAAATGGTAAAATTCTTAAGTAAATTGGTATTTGGAATCCAATAAGAAATTTAGATATTGTTGTTGAGTAAAGTATACAGGGGTTATAAAGGATAAATGAAATTTGGATTTTGATTTCAGAAATAAATTCGAATTTGCTCGACAAGAGGTATGTGTTTAAATTTCAGTATGAAATTCGATCTTTTCTTGTCTAGCCGCTTGGCTTTCCTTTCTCTTTTTGAAATCTGAGGGTCCGTAAGGACATTTTGTAGTAGTACCGAGCTAGCCGCGCAAAGGAGACGCTGGCGAAATTTCTCGAAAATTTAGAGTGTTAGGAAAATTTTGAGAAAATTTTGAAAGTTTACAATTTGAATTTAAATTTGAATTTGAATTGTGAAGTAAAATAAAGTTTTGGAAACTATGGTTAAGTGTTTGGAAAGTTAACTGAAGTGATAATGAATCTTTAATAAAAAGAAAGATTTGTTTTGGAAAATTGATAAAACTGTTGGTTTTGGTAAAATAGTTAAACGAGGATTGGATCATTCTTCTTAACTTGTAAGTTCGGGACGAAATTCTTTTAAGGGGGGAAGATTGTAACGACCCAGAAATTTTGAACATTTGAAATAGAATATTTAATTGAATTTAAATATTTGAATGTTGATTTAACCTGAATTTCAAATGTATCTGTTTATTTGGCAATTTAAATAATTGAATTTAATAATTGAAAATTGAATAAATTACTGAATTGCTAATTTCGGACTTTTTAAAAATATTTTCAAGGCTTCAAAAATTTATATTGACAATACTGAAGATAATAAAAGCTTCAGAATTGAATTTGAAAGTGATTTGTTCAGTTTTGAAATTTATCGTTTAAATCGATATTTGAAATTAGCGTTCCGGGGCATAGTCTCGGAATTCAACGAAACCAGTTCCATTGGATCTGTAATATTGTATTATTAATGGGTTTCAATTTTTGTAATGTTTGGAGTGATTGTTTAGCCGTACGATAAGCAAACACGCTGAAATTAAATCAAAAATTTAATATTATAACTGGTCCAAAAAGCTATCTTCTCCATACGATTGAATTTGGACTCGAAACCTTTTCCATTGTGTTCGGAATAGGCGTATAACATTACGAACGTCTGGCGGCATGCCTTGATAGGAACTCAAAATTTTTGGCTTCGTTTTCGAGTCAATTTGAATTTAAAATTTAAATTGGATATTTATATTAATTCAACATCAGTTGAAATTCTTTCTTTTCGAAGTCACTATAGCCTGTTGATTGAGGTACGTAAACATCTTTTCCTTGTTCCCTTTCCAGCTGATAATGCGTACGTTTGTTCCCTCTTTCCACCTTTAAACACTTGTGCATCTCGTTCAAATCAAAACAAATTCAAAGATATGGCCGAACGTTCTTCCCCTCAGTCAAAATAAATTCGAATCCATGGCCGATAGTTCCTTCTTCCCAAAATTGATATCGCGAGCTCGTCGCATTCCTCTTCAGTCGAGATCGACTTGACTTTGGTTCGCGGCGAAGTTAGGGTCTCTTCGTTTCGTAAGAGATAGGCGACTATAGCTACGTCTTCAGTTCATTCAAGAGCAAATCGAAAATTTATTTCAATTTATACTTCAGAGCCGCGACTTCTATTTCTAAATCGAGTGCGATCTGGCAATTTCGAGCGGCATTAGGGAGGCATTTCAGTCGCGAGGCAGTGGGATTGAGCGTCGTTCGATCTGAGATAGCACGCGCACGCAACTCCGTAGGTCAGGCGAGGTGATGCTCGAGACGATGTAGGCGCGTTTAAGCATGTCGACTAGGGATGCTGCGATGGATATTTGGGATCGATGATAGTATTGGGGCGCGAGGCGATTCCGGCTCGGGTTTCAAACAGTGTTCGTCATTATTCAAGTGAGGTATATTTTCATATAATTCATTTATTATATTTAATTTTTTTTGTATATATATACATTTTACAGAAAAAAATAAAGATAATAATAATTAAATTAATTAACTCAGCATTTGATTTACAGTAAGGTGTAGAAAATAATTTATTCTTCAATTTAAAGATTTATATATATATATATATTTGTATAAAGACAGTAAAGTAAATTACTACGATTATTTACAGAAACAAAAAATATTTTATATAAATAAACTTTGAAACAATTCCGTTTAAGTACAATAAGGCAATTAACTTGTTAATTAGCTTATTTAGTTAAGTCTCTAAGGATGATTTATTAATAAGGGAAAATGTGTTAGATTTAGTTAAATTAAAATATTAAATGGCAAATTGAATTTATTCGATTTAATTCGAATATTAATAAATTGTATAAAATTGTTATACAAGGTCAAAATTGCAAAGAAGATAAGCCGGAATGGAAATGGATTGCAAAATAAAAAGCAAACGTGAGATCTTCTCAGTCAAAATGAAAATTTTGATTTTGCAGTTATTGATTGTTTGACTGTTTGGATGTGATATAGTATATATATAGTAGTATATAGCAATATATATATATATATATATATATATATATATATTGGCATATGTATATATTGGTGATTGATTTTCCCGCATTATATAGCGGATGAGACCTTATTGCGCCGCATAATAGTGGATTTTATAAATTCCATATACCGCGATATTCCACCTCGAAGTGGAATTGGTATTGTGCTAACATCTGAGGATGCAGGGAAATAGGCTGGAGGGATCCAACTGGATTCCTCAAATTGTATGAATTTATTTCATATGCTGTGTGATTTATTTATAATCTGTGTATGATTATATCGGTGATTGAATTTATTGAAGGCTAAAAATTTAGCCGAATGAATTTTTGGTATCGCTGGATACCAGAAATAAATGAAATTGGATTTTTGAATTTAAAGTTGGAAATTTTAAGTAAATTCTTTTTGAAAAGATTGGTTGAATTTAAAAGAAGGAATTTGTCAAGACCCAAAAGTCGACCTTCGAAAATCGGCACCCGTACTTCCCTTGTACTCAAAATGCCGTAGATTCAAATGCCGAATCTGGTTCTCGGGAGCTTATAACACAGTTAAGTAAATAACACAGCGGAATAAAAGAATAATACATTGATATACAATATCTGATACAACAGAGTGATACAATGAATATCAATATACATCAGAGATATGATACAACAAATAGCAGCGGAAAGAAAACGATAACATCAGCAGCGGATAATCTCCATCTTCAAAACACTAAGCCAGATATAGCTCGAACTCCCAATAACGATGCACAAAGATAAGCAAGTGCAGTCTGATCCAAAGACTGAACTAGCTCCAGATAAATCTACAAATCTGACTATCTGAAAAAAACCAAACTCTAGACTGCTCGTGTAGAAAAATTTTGAGCATCCAGAGTTTAGGAAAGAACAATAAACTCCGGATCAGCCATGGGACTGGTGTGAGCAACAAAAACAGTTTATCTTTAAAAACAAATAGAAAAATTTTTTAAAGTCAATTCGCAATGCTTTTGGAAAATGAAACTACCATAAGACCTCCCACCACACACACAATGCAAACGCAGACTTGGAGGAGATTTCTTCTTATGTTAGTGAAAGATGCTTACTACGCAAAATCAAATCATTTTTGATATTATTATTAGTGCATAGTGTAGAAAACATTTCGAAAGTATAATATAAATCTTAGCCAGCATAGGTACCATTATATTATGCCTGCTATAGCTGCCTCCTGAGGAGACAGGTTATACAATTGAAATCGTAAAGGCTCGTATTGTTTCTTTGGATTTTCAACAAATGATCAGGCTAAGGAACTTCCTCTTCCACGATGGGTACGTCCCTGGAATAGACGACCCGAGAACCTAACCGGATCTCTGCCAACACAAGGCCGGGTTACCTCTGCAAAAATAGGTAACTACTGACACGCGTATGCCATCCCCCGATCGTCACCGATCTTCCCGAGGATCCCCGATTTCCAACAACCACAAAGTAATAAACTTGCAGCAACCACAGAGGTTAAGTATCTGGGCTCCATACCATGATACCACCTTTATCCAGAAGGAATGACATACACTAAGGGGCGCTACTCCCTAGAACCTTACCGCATCCTTCCTGTTTTGACCATTTTCGGGGTGTGAGGCTCGACGAAGTCTCGTCCACAAAGCTACGCTTTCTACAAAGCCATGCTTCGGGTCAAACAAATGATCAACCTATGATCACAAAGATATAAGATCAAACAAACGATCATATCACAAATGATCAAACACTGATCATCACATAGCAACACTCAGCATGCCACATTACCAAATTGGGATATATCGCCGATAAATTTCAACTACATAACCTCTGAGCTCGTACGTCTCAGAGAAGGGTGTTAAGCTAAGAGAATAAATTCTCCGCCACCAAACAGAAATGTATTTGAAAGAAATCGGCTTTATATCTCAAAGTGTAATGTCAGACATGTAACCATACAAGTCTGTTCCGGGTTCGAACAGAACCGAATGCACTTCTCACGAAGCCCTTGCAATTCCGGATAACTCTCAATCACGTCCGGACTTCCCGTCACAAAAGAGTGATATAAATCTCTATACCGGCGCGACTCAGTGCAGAGACATTCGACAGGTTGTCCTTTCATTTTCGAAAAATATCCGGTCTTCAACACCGGTCTTCAAATGCTATCCATATACGACGTATCACTATTCGGAATGAGTTATACGACCCAAAGGTCCTTTCCCGGCTAACCCGAATAGTGAGCGAAATATTTAAAAACATATGGATATTGGGATTTCAATTAAGTCACAACTTAAACCCAAACTTTCTTTACAAATGGTTTATCAAATTACCATTTTAATCCTTTAAACAAAAAGATTCAATTCATAAAGTTCACTTAATTTCACAAAGATTCATTCACAGATTTTCCAAATCGATTTCCATTTCAGTTTAATTAACTCGTTAAATCTTTAAATCAAAGATTTAACTCATAGCTTTCAAATCAATTTCATTTCGAATGGGTTAAACAAATCATCATTTTAAATATGTTAAAAATAAACAGATTCAATTCATAGCTTTCAAAAAGAATTCATTCATAACTTGGAAAATCCATTTTTCAATTCACTTGAAATTCCTTTAATTTAACTGGAATTTCATTTCTTATCTAAAAGCTTTTATCATTCGAAAACAACAGTTTTCAATTTGGAAATCTGATTCATTCATACGAGTTGAAATCCTTGGTTTAAATTCAAATTCCCAACTTATACTTTTAAAATGGTTTAATTCATACAAACACATTTATATCATCTTTTATCCCTAGTTTCCAAATCATAGATTTAATTTCAAACTTGAATTCAAATTTAAATCTAATTATTTAAATTTTCAAAACTCGATTAAGTTATTCGAAAAATAAGACTTATCTTTGAAATTCCATTTCAAAAGCTTTTCACTTTTTATTTTAAACCCAAATTTCCAATTTCAAAATCAATTGAAATTAAAATTTCAATTTCAAAAAAAAATAAAATTTAAATTATCTGTTCCAAAGGTTGTGCGAGATATGCCATTGTCGTGATTGACTACTTCACCAAGTGGGCCAAAGCAGAATATTAGCTATGATCACAACCAAGAAGGTCATTAATTTTGCTGTTCGAAACATTGTATGTCGTTTCGGTCTTCCACGAACTATCGTAATCAATAACAGAACTCAATTTGATAGTGTTGAGTTCAAGGAGTTCTGTCGAAGGTATCATATTGAGAAAAGATTTGTAGCAGTTGCTCACCCTCAGGCGAATGGACAAGTTGAAGCTGTAAACAAGATTATAAAGTCCATCTTGAAAAGGCATTTGGAAAAATCTAAAGGCAAGTGGGTGGACGAATTTCCTACAGTGCTCTGGGCCTACAGGACCACTCATAAGTCTGCAACTGGCCACACTCCATTCGCCCTGGCTTACGGAGCCGAAGCGGTCATTCCCGTGGAACTCAAAGTCCCTTATGATCAGGTGACTTACTATGATCCCAAAACAAATCAAGATCTCTTATTGGAGTCATTGGACTTTATTGATGAAAAGCGTGAGGAAGCCGATTTGAAAGCGATTGCACATTGACATCGGATGGCCCGGTATTATAATACTAAAGTCTAACCGAGAACTTTCGAAGTGGGCGACCTTGTCCTGAAACGAGTCTTTACAGTCCCGTTGCACATGAACTCGACGTGGGAAGGGCCATAAGTCATTGAACAGAGGCTTGGAGGAGGAACTTTCAAGCTAGCAACTGTCGATGGCGTAACACTTCCAAGAGCATGGAATAGCGAACATTTACGACGCTATTTCACCTAGACTATTTCTTTCATATTTTAGTAGACTTTGTTTTCAATATTTGCTTTCGCATTTGATTTGTTGATGTGTAATAAGGCAAGTTAGTCTGCCCTTATTTTTGTGATAAATAAAAGCTTGAGACTTCTTTTGCGTAAACTACTGTTATTGCTTGTTATGCTAAATGTGTGTTGAAACTGATTGATATTGACGTATGCAATGTATGAACAGATAAATGACTTGAAAAAAATCTCTAAGTCCCCGGAGTGCGGGTTAGAGTATTCTGAGTCCCCAGAGCGTGGACTAGAGTATAAACGACTTGAAAAAAATCTCTAAGTCCCCGAAGTGCAGATTAGAGTACTCTGAGTCCCCGCAGTGCGGACTAGAGTATAAACGACTTGAAAAAATCTCTAAGTCCCCGGAGTGCAGATTAGAGTACTCTGAGTCCCCAGAGCACGGACTAGAGTGTAAACGACTTGAAAAAAAACTCTAAGTCCCCTAAGTGCAAATTAGAGTAATCTGAGTCCCTCAAGCGCGGACTAGAGTATAAACGACTTGAAAAAATCTCTTAGTCCCTGGAGTGCGGATTAGAGTGCTCTGAGTCCCCAAAGTGTGGTCTAGAGTATAAATGTCTTGAAAAATCTCTAAGTCCCCGGAGTGCGGGTTAGAGTACTCTAGTCCCCGAAGCGCAGACTAGAGTATAAACGACTTGAAAAAATCTCTAAGTCCCCGTAGTGCGGATTAGAGTACTCTAAGTCCCCGAAGTGCGGACTAGAGTATAAACGACTTAAAAAATCTCTGGGTCTCTAGAACGCTGACTAGAGTGTAAACTACATAAAAAATGTTCTATGTCCATAAAGCTGATTAAAAAGTTTTAAGTATCCAAATCGACGGATAAACAAGAGAGCTATCAATCGTTCGCTATCCCACGGACCCTGATCTGAGATCAACGGAAGGCGCTACAACTGTTAGCGGCGGAGTGCGACCGGTGGTTACGATTCCTACTTGAAATCAATTGTGACTTAAGATGGAGCCTACAGGAGCGCTCTGAAATTAAAGTAATGAATTATCAATGAAACTTAGAAAGATTGTAATAAGCATTTGGAACGGAAAAAGTTACTCAACTAGTAAAATAATAATTCACTCCATGATTGGCTAAGGAACAAAATTTTATTTACAATTCCAAAACATCCTTACAACCCCTCCAAAGGTTCGAGGGCCACACCCATACATGTGCAACTAAAAAGGAAAAGAAAAAGGGAAAAATCAAAATGCAAGTCTAACTTATTGGGACTAAGCAAAATACTACAAGAACCCAACTATTTCTTTGTCTTCCTCTCTTTCTTCGGCTTTTCAAGGGTCGTTTTGGTCAAACATCTCTTTCGAGACCCTTTGCTGCCTTAAGAAGAAGTACTCGAGGAAGGAGGAGGAATTGGAATGGGAATGGACCCGCCGGAGGGATGAATTTTAAAGGCCTACGAAGAGGATCATCAACCTCCACCACATCGGGCTCACCTTTAACTTCAATTTTTGATTTCTCCTCTTCTTCAATCCGCTCCTTCAGGCTGAACTCAGCAGTGTGCTCAGAAGCGCTCGTAACTATGACATCATCATGCTCCTACATAAGTGATGGGTCGTCAGGTTTATCCTTATCAAGCGCCCAAATTACTTGAGTGTCGGGCCTAGGGATATTTGCGACAGCCGGAGCCTCAACATCTTTTCCTTCCTGCTCTGTGGCGATGTCGCTTCTAGGAGTTGACTCAGGAGTAGGATGACCTACAAGGTTTCATGGAAAGTAAATGTTAGACTACGACCGTTGTTCATCAAGAACACCAGCTTTTTAGATTAACAAAAAGGATCAATGTGGTACCTGCATCCGGTTGGCTCTCGGTTGTCATCGGGGTACTCCCTTCGATGATAGGAGATAACATATGTATGTCGGGTCCAGGCTTCTCTGGGTCATGCTTTCTTACCCTCTTCATGAGAAGCCTCTTTCAACGCGTCAATTTGGGAGAGTTGCTCATCGAGCTTCGTTTCAAGTTTCTCGTTTCGACGATCTCCTCACGGTACTTTTGAGACTCCTCTTGCGCCTCGACTTTCTCCTCCCTCTCCTTGGATAGCAGTTTTTCCAACTCCTCCACATGGCATGCTAAAATATCTTTCTCCTTTTGTATGGAGTCCTTTTCCAAAGCCAAAGTGCTGCTATGTTGGAGTGCACCGTCCAGTTCCTTTTTATGCGAAGCCTCCAAGTTGTTGACC
Source organism: Allium fistulosum (assembly GCA_030737815.1). Lineage (NCBI taxonomy): Eukaryota > Viridiplantae > Streptophyta > Magnoliopsida > Asparagales > Amaryllidaceae > Allium > Allium fistulosum. The sequence continues at coordinate 1,044,126,192 of CM060907.1, read as the reverse complement.
TTAACAAGTTAGACTTTAAATGCAAGAAGCTCAGTCTCTTGGAACTTAATAATGTCTTTGTCATGGATGGCCTCCAGCTTGAGGCTGTCAATCTCGTGTTGGCGTTCGATAGAGACCTCAGATACTTTTTTGACTAAATGAATGAATGCTTTATGGTGTATATACACATCATTCACACAAGCCAATGAGTTCTCTTTTGCAGATCCAGGGATATGATGTATGGCTGGGAGGAATTTTAGCCCGTTAAAGCAAATCTTTAGAAAGGTAGCTTTAAGCTTGACTAGTTTCTCCGCCGTAGTCGAGTCGTGAGCAGGAACCGGGGGAATTTGTTCCGATGAAATCAGTGTTTGTTTACGGTGCTCATGGGACTGCCTAGTGCTTGAGGAGCTGGAATGCTGATTGCGGGGAGAGTCAGATTGGGAGCCTCGATGTATGGGCTTATCTCCACTACGCGTAGGAGGATTAGTGGGGTCGCTTTGACGTGAAGTGTGTCCTTGAGATTTCCTTTTGGAGGATGAGGATGATTCTTGAGAATGATAATTTCTCTCCCGGCCTTCATCTCTCTCTCGGCGTCTTTCGTACTCGGAATCCCAACTTGAATAATGGAAGATGGAAGAGCCATGAAGGCGATCGAAACCATGTGAATAAGACTTGCACCTGTAAAAGGATCAAGCGAGAACATATTAGTAATTGCTATGTCAAAAGTAAAGTGCAAGTGAATGGTGGGGTGTAAGTGCTTGTGTGTATCCTAGTGCATCCCCCTGATGGACCAGTGACGTCTGCTTTACTCATAGGAGTTCTTTCTCCTTGATTGGGAGGTTGCCTGCATTTACCGCTCCTTGCGGAAGAGTTAAGCCCTTCGACATCGAGGGTAGTGAAGTCATAATTCAACAAATCGCATAGAATAGAGATGTCAGAAAGTCCCTTCAACGAGCTCTCCATTTTTTGAGAAGACGAACCCTTTTCGATAGGAGTTAAGATGAATTTTGGAGTCTCCTCGGTTTTCTTTTTCTTAATTCTATATGCCAGAATTTTTCCCTTTTTCGGGGGAGGCTGTGGTTGGCTCGTCTACGGTGCATCGGATGCTGGCGCTTGTCCAGGCTTGTATCTTTGTTCGGTGGCCCTGCGTCTCTTGTTTCCTTTATCTCCCCTTCTTCAGTGCATTCTTGATTTCCCACAGCAGGGGCACCACGGGAATGTTTAGTTCTTCCCTTTTCTCGGGGATAACTTTCAGGATTGCTCTACTCCCTAGGAGGCCGATTCTGCGGTTGTCTTCTAATAGCCCGAATAACGAAAGCAGTTCGTCAGTGATGAGGTGTTTGATCTCTCTATCCTCCACTGGAGTAGCATGGATAGCCGCGACTGCCCTGGAATATCTAGCGCCTTCGGGCTGTGAGCGAGCACCTGAAAGAGTTGAAAATTTTCGTACGATTAAGAAAAAGATGTGATTCAAGTCCTTGAATTAAGGGCAAAGGTGGGGATAGTACTTACATCCTTCCATCCACCTTCTCGTGAAGCCAGGGGGACATCGCACGTAGAACCACTTTTGCTTGAATAGGGAGAGCTTATTCCATGCACCCATTAAGACTTGACACTTGGGCAGGGGCTTAAGAAAGACGTATAAAGGACTATCTGTTCGTCTTTTAAAGTTATATATACGGATGTCCTTGGGAGTTGGTGGATGGAATAGGACACTTATGAAAAGAAGGAAAGTGCCGTGGATAAAGGTGTAGCTGTTGGGGTGCAATTGAGTGGGAGCGATTCTTATATATTTCAGCACTTCACGAATAAAGGTGTTGAAAGGTGGCACACACCCGGCCCAGAATAAAGGTGTTGAAAGGTGGCACACACCCGGCCCAGCACATAAACTTATTACATGCGGTATATCCGGCTGGGGGCAAATGAGGTTTTTCTTTCCTTATCGGAACCAGGACATCTTCGAAAGGAATCCCGTGGATAGAGCACAATCGACGAAGAGCAGCTTTGCCGATTTTTGAAGCTTGTGAATCAGCCGAATTATTCAAAACAATGGCATCATCCACAGCATCGGGAGCTTGGTCTATAACCTCTGCAAAAAGATTTGGGATATTGGAAAAAAGGTTTGAGTGCAGGCCAGATGTCTCTACTGCATCTCTTTGTTGGCTTGGTTCGGTCTTGTCGGACAAAGTAGCAGAGCTTGATTTCCTATCTGATTTAGAAGACATCGTGAGAGAACGCTTTGTCTAACTTGATATTTGTGTTGGCTATACTCAATAGACAATCAATATTAGAAATAATAATTTGTCCCCACGTGCTGTGTGTGAACTAGTGCAATAGAATGTGAAATGAATGTAACCAGTTTAAGATGAAATAAAAACGAGATTAAAACGTCCAAGCTCAGAGGTTCCGTCCGAACAGACCGTCATCGCTGACCGTCTCGAACAACGTAAAAGGTGATCGGCGACGAAAGCTTTAGGATCGGATGTTGACGTTCAGAATTATGAAGCCCGTTGTTCGAGCATGTTGGGCTAATTTTATACTTAAGTCGTGTTGAGTCGATTGGGAATTTGTTAGTCAAGTTAATTCCATTGATCCTTATATAGTCGTGTTATTGTTAGTCACTTTATGCTTGGGCAAGGAAATATGTAGTCATATGCTTGGATAACTCGAGTTAGAATAATTTTAATTTGTCAACACTGATCACTGCCATCTATGCCGACCCCTACATCTGATCACAAAGCCGATCCCTCCTTTCTAAGTACAATGCTGATCCCTTCCTCTAACCTCCATACCGATCCCATTCTCCAACTTACATGCCAATTCCACTTTCCCTAGAAAAATACGGACCCCTTCCTCTCCAAGCACTATACCGAACCCTCCTTTCCTGGACTATACCGAGCCCTATACCCGAAGTAAAATGTCGACCTCCTTTCTTTCTAATTCCTATGCCTAAAGGGAAAACATTGACCCCTTTTCTCTAAAAACCCTATGCCGATCCATCCCGCCATACACCGATCCCTCTCTTTTATCTTAATCTACACCGACCCCTAACTCTGCCGATCCCATCTCATACCTCATCATCATAGAACTCTCTCTAGGTAACTCCAACTCATTCGAACCCATCCTCTTCTCCTTCAACTCCTCTTTTTTCTCTTGATCCTTCTTCCTCTCTACCTCTCAACTACCTCTCCTTGAAACCCATCTACCTATGCACCTAAACGACACACAAATCTTCGAGGGTTGCAACCCGACAACATGAATTAAAGGGAGATTCATAACTATGTGTGTTCGAATTGGATGGCAATTGTTAGGATTCTTGCATTGAAGGACAGCGATGAGTGACTATGAGGGATTGCTCGAGTTCGTGCTTGATTTTGAGGTTAAGAACTGGAGGATTTGGGTTTGGAAGGAGGAGGATTTGCGTGATGTCGAGTGGTTTGGTCGAGGGAAACCGGAAGAAGATGAAGGCTTAGAGAACTGAAAATAAAGGAAGGAGGAGAAGGGGATGTTAAGTTTTATATATGAGAGTTATTGGGGAATATGAATTGGTCTCTTCCAAAAGGCCCAGTCATCATGGTTGAAGGGGTCGGCCATTGTGTATGCCGACCCCAATCTACATGGAGCCATCGAGGGATCGGCATATGGAATGCTGACCCCTCTTAAAAAAAGGAAAGAGAGAGAGGGATAAAATATAAAATAATAATGTATGTTGTAAACAATGATGGGAATAGGAGATGTGCTTGGATAGTGGATGTTCATGAGATAGAGAGGAATTTGTGAACTCGACCTTCTGAGAGGTTAAGCTAGGAAAAACCTGAAGGCTTCATATGACTAGGCTTGTACATTCAAGTGGGACAAGGCTTCGTCGAAAATTGATAAGGAACAAGGATCAACCAATGACTTGAACAAGCTTGCCTCTGGGAAACTGTATTTTTCTCTGATTCAAAGCACGTCGTGTTATTCACAAGATCCACTTTGGGGGGGCAAATGTTACCCGGTGCCTTGGCCTTGTTACACAAAGGTGGTTACAGAAGTCAGAATTTACTATTTATGGAAGGATGGTCGTGAGACGACATCTATATGACCAGAGTGTGATTTCCAAGCTGTTATATCCAGCCCAAGGTCAATAAGGTTGATGAATGGATGTAACAGGATGTCAGGATCATGAGAGTTAGCTTGGTGGAGTAGGGGTCGGCATAGATGATTTGTAAGATTGGAGAATATGTGGCATTCATGGGGTCGGCAAAGCAGGTGAGTTCCATCGGGTCAACATTGCATGTGGTAGGGCTCGGGTCGGCAAAGAATGTGACATTGTGCACCTCGGGTCAGCATAGCGTGCTTAGGTCTGCATTACAAGTAGAATGGATTAAGTCGATGTGGAATATGTAGTGGACCGGGTCGGCACTAGGCATGGCAACGTTCAGGTCGACATAAGGTGTAAAGGCCATCAGATCGGCATACTTGAAGGGTTCGGCAAAAATATATGGTGAGGGGATACATTGATAACGTTCGGCATAAATGGATCGGCATTTTTGGGTCAATATGATTGGCATAGCATGATTGGGTTGAGCTTTCCTTGTGGTGGGCCCAAGTGACCAAGAGGGAGTCTAGGCTTTGAGATGTCAGGTTTGCCTCCATCTATAAATACAGGGGCAGGGGGTCATCCTAGGAGATCTTTTTTTCTGCAACCAAGGGAATACTCTGCCATTTTTTGTACTCAGTTTCTCTTTGTTCTAACTTGAATTCAAGCTAATTCCTCGTGAATTGTAACTGTAATCAAGTGATTGATAAAGAAATAAAGATAGCATTCAGAATGGACGTAGGCAATCAACGCCGAACCACTATAGATACTATTGTTTTTGCTCTTTGCTATTATTTCTTGCAATATGTAGTGTTACTCCTCATTTTCCATTTAATTTCTTCATTTGTTTCACTACTCAAATCCATTCTCGGGTGTTTGTGACCAATTTGGTTGCAAACAATATCATATTTAGGAAGAGAGATGCGAATAAGGTAAAGGATCCAACGATCGACCCAATGGTCATTTCAGCCATGATTGGTCCTACTTTGATGAGAAGGATTCTGATTACTTATGGAAGTTTGGTGAAAATAATTTTCAAAAAATCTTATGATCAGATGAGGATCTAAGCCAAAGATTCAAAACCGCCTAAATCTCATATACATGGTTCTAATGGCGTTGCAATCAAGGCTGTTGGTTATGTGGAATTACCTATTGAATTAGGAGATGGTTAACGAAGGAGGGTGCGGATCTTGCCATTTATTGTTTTGGATGTTGACTCTCCATACAACGTTTTTATAGATCGACCGGTCCTAGCTGACGTCCAGGTGGCTCTTGCCCCGTGGTGTTTGACTTTGAAATTTTTGATGGATAATGGTGTAGGAGTTGTTCATGGCGATCAGGAAACTGGACATGTCTGTTATGTAGTTGAGTTGAGGGAAGCTCAGCGCAAAGAAAAAGATAAGGGTGTGGATAAGACTGTCCGCATGTAAGTCACCAAAGATTGACAATTAGCGTCCGAGCCTTGGCTCGGGCGCCATAGTCGGTTCTATAGAGATATAGATCCGAGAGATGATGAAGAAGAGCCCAAAGAGACCAAGGCTGCACCGGCTGAGCTGACGATTGATATCACGGTCAGCGATGACGACCCATTACTAGTCCTAAAGGTTGGATCATAGCTCAGTCCTCCGATGATGAAGGAACTTGTTGGTTTTCTTTGAGAGAATCTAGATGTATTCGCTTGGGATCACTTTGAAATGTGTGGAATCTCGCATGCCATTGTGAACCATGCATTGAATATTGACCCGAGGTATGTCCCGATGAAGGAATAAAGACGCGGTATGGATCCAAAGAGATCTACCGCTCTCAAAGAGGAGGTAGGTAAATTAAAAGTCAACGGTTTATCAACGATGCCCTTTACCCTGAATGGTTATCTAATCCTGTACTTGTGAAGAAAACGAATGGGAAATGGAGAACGTGCATTAATTATTCAGATTTGAACAGGGCGTGTTCAGAAGATAGTTTTCCCCTTCCGAAGATTGATTAGTTATGGATTCAACTGCAGGATATGAATTGCTATCTTTGATGGATGCATATTCGGGATATAACCAAATCCTGATGCATATCCCCGATCAGGAGCACACCAGTTTCGTTATCGATGTTGGATTGTACTGCTATGTAGTAATGCAGTTTGGATTAGAGAATGCAGGAGCTACTTATTAGCGTTTGGTAAATAGGACGTTTAAAGAACAAATCGGAAAAACAATGGAAGTGTATGTAGATGATATGCTCGTGAAGTCAGGATGATCAAGCGACCACATTGGAGACTTGGCAAAAATGTTTAACATCCTCCGACATTACAAGAAGAAAATCAATCCTTTGAAGTGTTCTTTTTATGTTGCATTAGGAAAATTCTTGGGCTTTATTATCAATGCTCATAGGATAGAAGCTAATCCTGAGAAGATTCAGGTTATTCGTGATATCCAAGCGCCAAGAACTATTAAACAGGTGCAGAAATTGAATGGAAAAGTTGCTGCCTTAAGCCGATTTGTCTCCAGAGCTACCAACAAATGCATTCCTTTCTTCGATTTGATTAGGAAAGGTAGAAGAAACTTTAAATGGAAGCAGGATTGTAAAGATGCATTTCAAGCTTTAGTGAATCATTTGGAGAGACCTCATATCTTTTCAAAGCCAGTGGAACATGAGGAGTTGTACATTTATTTAGCTGTATCGGCACATGTTACAAGCGCCGCATTGCTTCGTGAAGAGAATCGGATCCAGAGACCGGTGGATTACATCAGCAAACGATTAATAAGAGCTGAAAGGTACTATATGAAGATAAAGAAATTGGCATACTGCTTACTAATTGCATCATGGAAGCTTCGTCCATACTTTCAGGCACATCCGATCAATGTTTACACCGACAGCCGTTACAACAGGTACTACAACGACCTAAGACGTCTGGAAGGTTACTCAAGTGGAATATTGAACTCAGTCAATTCGACATTACTTATCTTCCTTGGAGGGCTATCCAGATTTAGGCGTTGGCAGACTTTATAGCATAGTTTATTGTGCAGGATGATTCTCAAGAAGACAGCGAAATCCCTATCGTACGCTGGAAATTGTACACTAATGGAGCATCTAACGATTGCTGTTCCGGAGCTAGGATTGTGCTTGTAATTCCTGAAAATCGGTCAATCCGTTATGCATTAAAGCTTGATTTTCCAATAACAAACAACAAAGCTGAGTATGAAGCTTTGATTGCTAGACTCAAACTCGCTAGAGAGTTCGGAATAAAAACTCTTGAAATCTTTTCTTGTTCACAGTTGGTAGTGTACCAAGTCAGGGGAGATTATCAAGCTAAGGGACAATGATTTGCTCTATACCTTACCCAAGTCCAAGAGTTATTGACAGAATTTGAGTATTATGACATTTCGCATATTCCACGAGATCGAAACTGAGAGGCCGATTCATTGGCAAAGTTTGCTAGTACTAGCAATGCACAACAGATGGACTTGGTTCCTGTCGAAGTATTAGATACCCCAAGTATAAACTTGATAGAAATCGACTAGACATGGGTAGCGGAGCCTAAAAGGGAATCGTGGATGACCTAATCAAAGATTATTTACTGCATGTTGTCCTACCAGATAAAAGAAATGAAAAGCGGCAAGTCCTTCGCGAAGCTTCACGATATATTATGCAAGAAGGAATTATGTACAGGAAAGATTTCTCAATCCCCCTACTCCGGTGTGTCTCTCATGATGAGATAAAATGTGTTCTAAGGGAAGTTCATGAAGGGGAATGCGGTGATCATACTGGCGGAAAACTCTAGCGAAGAAAATACTCCATTATGGGTATTATTAGCCAATCGTAAATCGATATGCCGTTGATTATGCGAGACGATGTGATAAATGCAGATACATACAAAAGTCCCAAGAGCTCCACCAATAGAAATCATGCAAATGGTCAGCCCATGGCCGTTCGCCATGTGGAGTATAAATGTTATCGAATCCTTGACTATCTCTTAAGGTGGCGCAATGTACACTATCGTTGCAGTTGATTACTTCACCAAATGGACCGAAGCAGAACCTTTAGCCATGATCACAAGAAAGAAAGTAATAAACTTTATTTTCTGAAACATCATATGTCGCTTCGGTCTTCCATGAACTATTGTAACAGATAATGGGACTCAATTCGACAGTGTTGAATTCAAGGAATTTTGTCGAAGATATCGTATTGAAAGGAGGTTTGCAGCGGTCGCTCACCCTCAGGAAAATGGATAGGTTGAAGCTATAAATAAGATCATAAAGTCCATTCTGAAGAAGCATTTGGTGAAGGCTAAAGACGGGTGGGTGGACGAACTCCCTACAACACTGTGGGCTTACAGAACCATCCACAAGTCTGAGACTGGCCATACTCCATTCGCCCTCGCTTAGGGCTCCGAAGCCATTATTCTCGTTGAGCTCAAAGTTCTATATCATCGAGTAACTTACTACGATCCAAAAACAAATAAAGATCTCCTTTTGAAATCTCTTGACTTTATAGATGAGAAGCGTAAAGAAGCCGATCTGAGGGCAGCTGCACATCGACGTCGATTCCCCTAGTATTACAACACTAAAGTTCGACCTAGAAACTTTAAAATTGGCAATCTCATCCTGAAACGGGTTTTTCCTACCCCATCGCTCATGAATCCAATTTGGGAAGGACCATATGCCATTGAATAGAGGCTTGGATAAGGAACTTTCAAGCTAGCGACTGTCGATGGCATCACACTGCCAAGGGCGTGGAATAGCGAACATTTATGATGTTACTTCTCTTAGTTTATTTCCTTTATATTTCAGTTGTATTTACTTTCAGAATTTTCTTTAGAATTTGATTTTCCGAACGTGTAATAAGATAGTTTATGTTGTTCCTTTCCATTCAATGAATAGAGTTTCAAACTTCCTTTATATTTGTGTTTGCTATTGCATTATATGCTTATTACATAGCGAAACTGATTGATGTCGATATGTATAAACAGGCTCTCAGAGATTGAAATCAATCTACCATGCAAACTACTAATGGGATTAAATAAGTTGAGCCGAATCTACTTGTTCATTTAACAACTCTCATTTTCGCAGTCCAAAGGACGGGATACACAATAAGGAATGAATGTGGCCGACAATTTGACGATCGAATAACTCCTGCCTAACTGTGGAACTGAGATAAAATCAAAGCGATCATGACACAACTGATCGATCGCTAAATCAAACCCCAAATCCTGGGGGGGGGCAAATTAATCAATTAAAGAGAGTATGATCCGGCTGCTCTCCAAAATAACTCTAAGTTCCCAAAGAGCGGACAGGAGTATAAACATAAATCGGGTGTGAACCAACCACCCACGAAATAAATCTAAGTCCCCAAAGTGCGGAATGGAGTATATACACAAATCGAGCGTGAATCGACCGCCCGTAAGATAACTTTGAGTCCCTAGAGTATGGACTAGAGTATAAACATAGATTGGGTGCGATCCGACCACCTATCAACTAAATCTTATCCCCAGAGTATGGATACGAACATGAATGAATAGATAGGTGGAGTTCGACCATTCACTATTCCATGAACTCCGGCTTGAAACCGACGGGAGGAGTACAAACTCGCTATGGATGGAATTCGACCATCTGACATCTTACCCCGCTAACCTAAAACCGAGGGCAAGAGTATAGTTGCTCAATAAACCACAGAATTCGACGGCATAACACTAAAGTCTGAGCCTAGTGTCTGATACGACTCGAGGCCATGACCTTAGGGAGGCCTTGGGATGGATGAATCAAATCAACATCCGATCCGACGAGCAACAAATCACAAGTACATGAAATGAAAAACGTGATAGCTCGAACATTTGAACAAGTGAATACAAGAATCATACACAAGAATAAAATAAATCTTATTTACATTAAACTTGTTGTACATTATACAAGTTTATCCAAAATGCAAAACAAAAGTGGAGGGTCATGCCCAAACAGACACGACCAGCAAGAAGGAAAAGCAATCATCGAAGTTATTTACATATCACCCCAATCCAGAGATTATTTCTTGGACTTTCTATCTTTCCTTTACTTCTTTGGAGTGGCTCCTTCTGAACTACCGGTTGACCCTCTCTTCGACCCTTCTCCACCTTGGCTTCTCTTTGAAGAAGTATCCTCAGTTGTATGAATTGAGGCGGTATCATCTTTAGAAGCGGGAGGGATGGAGGCACTCTCTGCGCCAGAAGCAGGGGGATATCATCCCGAGGAGTTATCCTGCAGGAAGGATCATCTGGAGTGGGAAAAAATTGGTTCATCGAAGCCCGAATCATCAGGCTTATATTTCACCTTCTTTTTCAACAGTTCTTCCCTCTCAACACGCTCTTTTATGCCAAGCTCATCAGCGCGCTCAAAGGAGACTTTCGATGGTATTTTTTGCTGCCTTCATCCATTCGCGATACTACATATGGATGTCGGTGACATAGTCAATAGTAATCTTCTGAACATGGTTCGGAACCCATTGTAAGATAGGAGGAAAATAGAACCCTTCAAAACATAAGTTTGGAAATTCATCATGGAGCTATGCCATACGATCAGTTGGATTGATCATAAAATCTTCAGTAGCAGCTTCAACTTTGGTACTTTCTTTGCCGAGCCTATGGACAACAGCTTGTTCGCTTTGGTGACGATGGTCGCTTGACTGTTGAAAATGAGATGGAACCAAAGGCTGAGGAGGCACTGAAGTAATAGGAGGACCATGAGAGGGATCGATAGGCAGGTCCCTACGATCAGTTGACTTTTTGGGACCCTTTGAAGGAGGAGATCTCGATCTCGATCGATGTTAGTCTTGGGGTGGTTAATCCCTATCACCTCTATCTTGATTACTCTAGTCTCGGCTGGGGAGATAGCTGGAATCGTAATAATCTCGACTGCCACGGTAAGAGCCAAAGCATGAACCTAATGATTGGTAGTGTATATCTCGGAGGGAATCAAACATGTTCCTCTTCCTCACCATCATTTCTACAAAGAAAAACAAAAATCAGTCAACTTTAAGCATTAAAGGGCATAATGTCAAGTGTAATACAATGTTGAGGGGTGCAAGTGTCCTTGTGTAACCTCCCGATAGACCAGGTGCTGGAGCCTTGCTCATTGGTGTAACTTCTCCTTTAGAAGTAGGAATCTCAATGCCAATTCTGGTGCAAGATTCTGACCCTTTGATGCTTAATAAAGTGAAAAGCGTCAAGGTCATGCAAAATCGGTAGATCGAACAAAGAGTCAAGTGGTAAAATTGAATGCTCTAACGGTTGGGAAGAAGATTGATCTTGCACAATTTTAGAAGCCATCGATGATTTGGATTGGTCAAAAAGGTAACTTTTTGGAAATTTATGTGCGAACGTTTTCTTCTTTCTCCAATCAAGAACCGAGGGTTGTGAGGCCTGCGAGGATCCGGCATCAACCCCAGGTTCGAATTTGTCAGCATTGTGACCGGGCACATCACCTCTATGTCTTCTGGCATCAATGTCAGTAAATTCTTAGGCACTCGTAACTAGGGGCACCACGGGATCGGTTCAATTACCCATTTGATTGATTACAGCCCCTGGTCTTACCCCTGCCATCTGAGCAACTTTGGTTACCCCAACGCTGAAGCCCTCTTCTATCAAAAAAAAGTGACGAGACGTTCGTCCATAAGCAAATATTTGATGTTCCTATCCTCAGGCGGAGCATTCTTTAGTATTGAGACCACCTCTTTATAAATGTTGTTGTTAGGCCGAGTGATGACACCTGTAAAGGAGTAACACAGTCAGGAATGCGACCTAGATATCATTTTTCCATGCTAACATGAAAAAGTGGGTAACAATTACGTCTTTCCAGCCATTGTCGAGCGAAACCGGGTGGGCAGCGAACAAAAAACCATTCGCTTTTAAAGGCACTTAACTTGTTCCATGCGCAATCAGAATCTAGCACCTCTTCGTCGACTCAAGAAATGTAAACGAGAGACTCCCGGTCCGCCGCTTGAAAGTGAATATAAATCGAATATCTTCGATGGTTGGAGGACGGTGCAGGAACTCCATAAATACCATATAAGTGCAATTAAGGAGAGCATAGCCATTTGGGTGAAGCTGCGCTGGAGCTATCCTTAAATAATGAAGAATCTCCTGAATGTATAAATTAAATGGTGGGATGCATCCGGCCTGGCACATAAACTTGTTGCACACCATATACCCTTTTGGGGTTCTATGAGCCCTATCATCCCGCGATGGAACCAACACGTCGACGAAAAGAATTCCGTGCCTTACGCAGATTCTTTAGAGGGCATCTTCCTTGATTTTTGAAGCTACTGAATCAGAAGGGTTCTCCAGAATGACTTTGTCCTGTAAAGTGTCGGAAGCAGGATCGATAACCTCCGGTGGAAAGATGGGAACAACATCAGAGAGATCAAATTAAGGGCCCGGACTTTCCTATTATTCCAAATGATAGCTAGATGGCGGACTATCGGATTCAGTTGCTGAACTTGATTCTACGTCAGATTTATCCCTTTGGGAAGATGATACAGCTAGCACAGCTACGAGGCACCCAGAACGTCTAGAACCCTTTGCTATTAAACTTCATAAAAATTATGGTTAGATAAACTAACCTGTGCCCCCCAGTGTATAATGAGTGCCAGTGTGGTGTGGTAAAGTGCTATACAGTACTGTAATAAGTTGTGCGAAACTGAAGATAGAAAAGACGAAGAGACTTTGAGGTTTAACCGGAGAGACCGTCATTCTTGACCGTCTCAACTGTTTCTATATGTCATCGAGAAAGGATGATCATCGAGAAACGATGCAGCTTGAGTTTCGCGATCGATCGTCAACCGGAAAGAGTTTGATTTTATCTAAGTTATTGCTGAACTTCAAGATAATAGTCAAAGGCATTGGTTCGTGTCATGGTTCTGACGCCATTTGTTACCAAATATGTAGCTCAAATCGTATCGAAGTGATATGCAAGTCCTAATGTCGGTTTAAGTATAAGGCCAAAGCTCATCATTTAGTTCAAGTTCACTTATTTAAGTTCCCTTTTTTGAAAAAGGTTCATTTGCAAACAAGGTCGATCGTTTGTGAATGAAAATAAGGCCGACCGTTCGTGAATGCGAACAAGGTCGATCGTTTCCCTAGATAGTTCCATCCAATCGTTCGCAGTAGCTACTTCCACCGATCGTTCTTATGAGCCTCCAACTCCAAATCATTGTCGATCGTTTGTAGGCGATCTTCAAACTCCAATGTCCAAAGGCTTTGCCAATCGTCCAAGAACGATCATGATGGATCGGTCGTAAGACCTCTTCATTTCCACTACACCATCTTCCTTAGCAAACAGTCTGCTAAAGCTGCAATGCAATCATCCCTCATCAAGACAAGTCACATCATTCTCTCTAGAAGGAACGTAGGAATGGGAAAAGATAAAAGCTTCAGCTAAATGAATCGATTAACACAACACTACTGACACTCAAAGTCTTGTCCTCGAATCATAAAGCAAATTTAAATTTGTTCTACCTAAGTTTAAGCTGATAAAGGAGGTAGACTTGAAATTGAATCGATGCAAAATCTGAAGGAGGACGATGATTTTTTTAGATGATGGATCATTGTTTGTATCGGCAAGAAGAAGAAAAGGAGACTCTTTTTTATTTGCTTCAAAATGGAACGATACGAAATAAGTCGAAGGAAGAAAGAAATGCCTAGTGTTGATGCTTATATAGGAAGGGTGTAACACGATTGTTACGGCCCCAGAAATTATGTCGATCGTTACAAGTCAAATCCATATGCCGACTGATCCACATCCAAGCCATATGCCGATCGATCCACATCCAAACCATATGCCAATCGTTCTATAACTTAGCATATGTCGATCGTTTTATAATCACAAACGACTTGAAATTCATTTTCTAAGAAAGGGAGGATTGTGGATAAAAATTTAAAAAAAATAGTAAATAAAATAAGAATATGCATTGACGACCGGTGAAAACTGTTTATAGAAAATTATTTCCCTAAACTTGACAATGACTCGTGAGCATGTAATCATGATTGGGAGTCAGGTACATACAGATATACATACAAGTATACGTTCCAAAATTTAATTTTCTAAAATCGACAAAAAACTGAATGATCACTTGGAGCCAACCAGAGGAAAACTAAAGCTAAGTTGCTGAAGCTTGGACATTGCCAGAGTCAAAACAAGAAGATCGCTAACAAGTAGTGATCCCATGTTTATGATATTGGAAATCGACCAATAATCACAACGAATAAGGAAAATACGACCTTCGATAGGAAAACTGTTCAGTGAAAGGATAACGACTATTCGATGAACCAGATGGGTTTCTTTTAGACGATTCCAGCTTGCAACGATTTAAAGCATTTCATGTTTGATGCCATACGTACTTTGTGGGGGCAAATGTTATCCCGTCTTTTGGAAAGGCGTGATATCATCGACTCGGCTAGGAACGGATGGTCATCAGCCTTAGGAATCGATTACATACAATACTATAGATGATGATCAGGCAGATTCAGACTGAGTCCCAATCGAGGTGCAATCAGCATGAAGTGACTGGCATAGCCCTGTGAAGTTATATTTCAAATTTGGAGTCGATCGGATCTCGGATGCTCGAGTTACGGACGAAGTAGATATTTGCCTGGATTGATCGAGAACGATCCATAAAACAGCTCAAATCATCAGAGAATGGTCAATATCTCAAGATCTACATGGCCAATTCATATGAAACATCCAATGCATCAACAAAATGAAGATTGAAGCCTACAAAAACAATCATAGGTCATAAAGTTGATGTTAGAGGTTAGCCGATCATTGTTGGCCGATCATTTAAAAACGATCGGCATATTTCAGTGCATGTTCCAAGTATAACTAAGATCGATCCATATCTCCCATGTTACAATTCAGAATGATTCCATATTTTAGAGGCAATATCAAGAGGCATGTGTGTCCCCTAAAAAACGATCGCACTAGAATTGGAAGCAAGAAAAAGGATCGGTGTACATTTAGCCGATTATTCTCGGTTGTCAAGTTAAGTCCACCGATCGTTGCGGTTGGCCCCTATGGACCTAGAGAACCTTCTACCGAAATCACAGTGAAATATCTCATCATCTCTCCCTATAAATACAGGCCTCATGATTCATTTTGGAGATCTTTACGATGCTGGTTACTTTAGTCTTTATTGTAATCAAGTTTTCTCTATTCCTTGATATTGTAATCAGATTCATAAGTGATTAATAAAATTAATCTTTAAAGTGGACATAGGCCTACAACGCCGAACCACTATAAATCTCTGTGTTTCTAATTATTGCTTTCTATATGCTATTTGATTAATATATTCCTCGGTTTTAATTTTACTTTCTTCACTTACTTCTCTGCAAAATCTATCCTTGGATGTTTGTGACCAATTTTGGTGCAAACAACTATATTGACTTGTGTTTTATAATCGAGGACTTTAACCTAGTTTAGTAATGAAGAGGGGCGAGGACCCATGTCAATTATACCTATGTCGTGTTTTATAAATATACATGGTTTTATTATTTTGACCCTATGGCCTTCTATTTTTAAATCAAAGGATTTAATGTGAGGAGTGCGATAACCCTTAATAGCGACATTGACGCCGAGTTTCATCAATATAATGGTTTTATTAAATTTGGCTTTGTAGCCCATAGTTTTGAGGTATGATAACCTCTCAACTTTCATCAATATCATTTTCATAAAAGCATAAATCTTGGCATAAATATTTTGAGTAAAGTAAGGGCTATAATTTTCCTTGTTTTAAGTATGATTTTAAAGGTTAAATCATTTACAAAGATTTATGTTTCAAGGAAATAAAAAGGGTTATTAGCCCAGAATTTTACTTGAATTATTGTTCTTATCACCTTTATATAAATCGTGATAGGATGAATTTATTTAGAAATTAGAAAACCAAATGGGACTGGTATAGGATCACGCCTTATACTTCAATTGTTAGCCACTAACTAATATAAGTTCAAAAATTCTAGTTCGTAGGGCTTTGTCACGGGTAAGATTAAAAGTAGGTTTACGCACATAAGGGAATACACAAAGATGAAGTAAGTTATTAGTTGGCCTAAAAAACCATTTGGATCAGACATCAGAGTGCCCTTAAGAATAGTAAGTTTCGGACAGACCGTCCAGTTCCTTCTAACGGTAGGTTAGAACATTAGATATTTGGTAGGCCCAAGTCAGCCATATAGGTTGGCATTCACCCTTTGAAACTAAATGTTGGGATAGATAGTCCATTGATTAGACAGAATTGTTAGGATTACCCAAGTAGTATGCATGCATATGGTTATTTATATTGTTTAGTTTAACTATTGTGGTTGCAGGTGCATGATTTATAAAAGACATATTTACAGGATACTAGTGAGGGGAAAACTCATTCCGCTCAATGGCGTGGGCTTACTAAATATCTATTAATTGAGAGGCATATTATTATTCACACTAGACTTTTTGTCCGACCCAAAGTTTTGAATTTTACCCTTTAACTCTCGGTTTCTCATTTGAGTAGTTCGAGAGTAAGGTTATCAAGTTAAGTAGGTTTTGGCGAATAAAGCTTCCAAAGACATGAAGGAGGCAAGGCTAGCTATCTAGGAGTTTATATATATGTGTATACTATCCATTGTGTTGAAGTTTTATTCTGTTAAAATGTATGTAATGATAGATGCTATAACTATCTAGTAGTAAACTCTAATCAACCAAGGTGGCATCTTCATATGTCGCTCTTAAAGTATTTTGTAATAATTATATTTTATCTGAACCTGGGGAACCTTTGGGATTATGTAATGAATATGAAATATTGTCTTTGTAATGAAATGTAAAAGTTGTTTGAAATTGTGTTAAGAAAAATTTTATATTCTTGTGCTTCTGATGTTATGATACAATTAACATGATCATATTTTTTCACCAGAAATTAATACTATAAATGACTACAGCATCTGTAGTGATTAGTTTCGGGCCTCAAAATGGGAGATGTTACAACTTGGTATCAAAGCATAGGTTTATGTAAAACTAAAAGAATTTTGGACTTAAAAAGATTTTTGAAAACATAATCCAAATGAACCAGAGAATAATATTTGGGTATGGGATAACTTTATAGTAACGTACTTGTATTTCCTATATATAAGTATATATCTTATTCTATTTCTCTCATCTCTCTTAAACCGTTCTTGCGTAACTTACTAAGATTTGAATGCAGATTTAAGGAAAGTAAGGTATGGAGGCAGGAAACAGAAGAGTGAATCTTGGTGGAGGAAGCATCACAACTAATGGGAATGTCAGGCCTAATACTAGGAGGAATCTATGTCGACAAACAGCTGCTAATGTGGGTGCTGGAACACTGTAGGTAGATATGGGAGCTATGTATCAGTTCTTCGTCAACATGATGCAAGCAAGAGTTGCAGCTAGATTAGTTGGTGGAAATGCTGGTGGAGAAAATCCTGAAGTTCCATTTGTCAACAGTTATGTTGTTTTGAGTAGTGATTATGCAAGACTTGGAGGAAAGTTATTAATTGGAACTAGGAATGCCATCGACATGGAGAATTGGTTGCTCCATTATGAAAGGAATTTCACTGGCTTAGGTCTGAATGATGAGCAAGAGAGGAGATTGACATCTAAACAATTACAAGGAGATGCATTGTACTGGTGGAACGGTGTAACTGTTGGAGTGCCAGAGGAGAACTTGACTTGTGCATAACTCAGGAGGAGGTTCGAGGAGAGGTTTATGTATGAAATTGCCAAATCAACCTTGCTAAGGAAGTTTGCTAAGTTAGTGCAAGAAGACATGACTGTGTTGGAGTATGCAACAAGATTTGAGGAGTTATCCAAATATGGATATGCCATGGTAGATACTATGATTAAGAGAAATGAAAAGTTTATGCATGGATTAAGACCAGAGCTTACTAGGGCAACATTTCTGAATCTCAGGGATCCATGTGACATGGTAGCGGAGATGGCTTTGAGGAATGAAGATGTGCTTATTTTTTTTGAGGTAACATAATAATGGAGACTCAGAGTGGACAGAATCGAAAGAGGAAGTTTTTTCAGAAAAAGGGAGCTCGGAAGGGCAGATCTGCCAAGAAAGGAAATGCTAATGTCATTTGTTACAAGTGCGACAAAGAAAGGGAATTTTTCGAACGAATGTCATTCAAGGGATGAAAAGACATTTATTGGAAGGAAGAACATTAAGTGCTTCAACTATAATCAAATTGGGCATTACAAGAATCAATGCAAGGATCTAGCCAGAGGTGAGAAATGGAATGTATTTGCTTTAGAACCATCTGCCTCGAGACCCACAACAGAGGAGAAAGGAAAGACTGTGATGGAAGGTAAGCTTTCGATTCATGTTATACCTGTTAGAGTATTGTTTGATATTGATGCATCGCATTCTTTTGTTTCTCATTGCTTGGTCGATAAGCTAAGTTTAGAGACATCATACCTAACTACTTCCTTAAGGGTTGCGAATCCAATAGGAGGGTATGCAACTCTAAGGATGAAATGTGACAATTTAGAGTTTGAATTATTGGGTCATATATTTGCATGTAGTTTTCATGTGTTTGATTTCATAGACATTGAGATATTTTGGGTATGGATGGGTTAAGCAAATACGATGCTATGATATTTTGCCAAGATAGGAAAATATCACTAAGACACCATGATAATAGTGACCGAATTATATACTCAGTATAGAACTTGAATTTTGACCTTTGTGCGTTGTTGGGTGAGATAGAGGAGGATGATGAGTTGAATCGAGTCTTTGTCGTTAGAGATTTTGCAGACATATTTGAGCCTGTTACAGGACTACCATCAAAATGAGCTATTGAGTTTCGCATAGATCTTGTACGTGGAGCTGAAGCCGTTAGTAGACCTCCTAGCAGAATGACACCTAGCGAGATGAAATAGTTAAAGGGGTAGCTGGTGGATTTAGAAGGGAAAAGTTTCAATAGACCAAGTAGTTCGCCATAGGGAGCGACCATAGTGTTAGTGAAGAAATAGGATGGGTCGTTAAGATTATGCATCGATTGCAGAAAGTTGAATAAGAACACAGTGAAGAACAAATATCCATTGTCGAGAATCAATGATTTGTTTGACCAGTTAAGTGGAGCCAAAGTATATTCTCGGTTGGATTAGGCAACTGGGTTCCACCAATTGAAGTTGGCTGTAACAACCCGCAAATTTTGAAAATATTTTAAATGAAAATTTATTTGAAACTTTGAATATAGTTATTTTAAAATTTTATAATTTGGAAATTTAATGTAATATTTTGGGATTTGATGTGAAATGTTCTTCCAAATTTAATAAAATAAAGATTTTTCTTAAAATGCAAATTTTGGTCAATTTGGTCAAAGTTTGACTTTCTATGAAAATTTTAAAATTTGAATTTTTGAAATTTTACTTTTTTTGTGAAGATGAATTTAATTCTAACATTTTCCTTGTTTTCCATTTTGTTAAATTTTGGTTTCTACATTTCAAAACTTACAACTTTTGGCGTAGTACACGCAGTTACTTTCCTTACAACTTCTATTTTTTTATTTTGATTAGTTTGGGCTTAAACCGTTTGGGCTTAAACCATTTGGGCTAGGAATTCCTTTAGTAGATGAGAAGCCACCTGTTGAGATGCCTATATAATATCCTAGGGTTTCGCTAGACGTCTCATTGTCATTTGTGCCTCCACAGAAAAAAAACAGTGTAAGTTTTCTTCTTCATCTTCCTCCTCCAAACCCTAGACCTTCTTCCTCTTTTCTTCTACAATTTTCCTACTCCTCCCCTCCACAAATTTCGGCCACACCTATCTCCTCCTTCCCCAACCACAAAACCTATCCAAAAACCCACTTCTCCTCCTTCCTTTTCCCCCTTTCCTCTTCACAAGTTTCGGCCCCTACCTCCTCTCCTCCAACCAAAAACCCCATAGCCGAACTTCCTCAACCACTTCCCAATTCTTTGCCTTGGCCGGGACCACCTCCTCCATCACCTAATCCCTAGGCCGAGCCCTCCACTACGAAAACCCAAACCCTAGGCCAAGCCCCTTCACCAAAACCCTATCCTAACCTAGCCAAAATTCTTATGGCTAAGCCAAACACAAACAAAACCCTATGGTTGAACCCAAAATAGCCTATGGCCGAGCCTATGCACCCCTAGACAAGCCCTCTCCACATGTTTACAAATATATATTTTTTTATTTTTATTTTTTTATGTGAATTATTTGTTTACGTATGGAATTTATTTTATTTTGCAAAGCATCGGATTTGGATTCTCCTCTCACTCAAGTTCGTCCATAATTTGTCGTGCTTGTTGTAGTCATTGTGTTGCGTTTTGAATCACTTCACTAACCAAAGAAAGGTGAGTAATCACTCTTGACAACGTACTTATATTTTGGTGAATTGATGACAATGGAATTGTATGGATTTGTATATGCAAGTTGAGAATTTCACCTATGTTTATATTATGTTATTTCATATCATATTTTACCTATTATGATCATATGCCATGATATATTGAATATTGTTATGTTTATTTTATATTCTATTCTAACACTGCAAGTTCCTTCACTATGGGTTGAAATGATACATACCCGAATGATCTTTAGATTAAGGAAAATTGTTATGGGCTGAAATAATAAGCCTGAGAAATTTTATTTGACTTGGGATTGCGGGTTTGAAATGATATAAAACCCGGAAAATTAGTAAATTGCAGATTGAAATGGTATATGTCCGTATTTACTTGACCCTAGGGTAGAGAATTTTATACAGACTCCGTGGTTGATTTAAAATGATTTTCTAAAAATTATTAAGTATTTTGGATTTCTATATATGAATCTCAACTAAAATTTAATGTAATAATTTCTGTGAATTTGTTTACATGAGTAAAAAAATTTATAAGAAACAAATAGTTGGAAATGTAAATTTTGGAATCTAATTTACAGAATGAAGGTTAATTGAAATTTAATAATCTGATTTGACTTAATAATGGTATTTTATTCTAACCTATAAATTGTAAGTTTTAATTCATGTAATAGTGATTAAAATGATAAATGGTTTTTTTTGTGCAAAAAAATGTAAGTTAAAACGTACATTTGACATTTAAGTTTTAATTAATGTAAATGGTATAACTTGGGTAATGAAAATGATAAATTTTATTTACTGAAAAGAAAATAAAGTGTAAGTTAATAACGTACTTTAAACTTAGCATAAGGATTTCAACTTTAAAATTTGACATTATACTAACAAAGTTATTTTACTAAAGGTGTGGTTTCTTTAATAACCAAAGAGCTAAAATTAGAGTAATATAATAATAATGATATAATGACTATGATAAAAACTGTAAATATATGTATTATTTGATTACATAAACTATTGTAGTAGGAAGTATTACAGTAACAATTCAAAACTGCTGCGATTTCTTACGGTAATAATTCAAACCTGCTGCGATTTCTTACTGTAACAATTCTGCACTACTGCGGATTCTTACAGTAACAATTCTGCACCGTTGCGAATTCTTACAGTAACAATTCTACACCGCTGCGAATTCATATAGTAGCATTTCTGCACTGCTACATTTTCTTAAAAGTGTCATTTCCAGAATGCTACAAAATTCTCTAAAGGGTTATAGTTCCAAATGTTATAGTTCTAAAGGTGACATTTTTAAAGTGCTATGATCTTTAAATTTTTACATTTCAAAGGGGTTATAATTAAATGAATTTGGAAGTGTACGACTTTGGAAAAATGAATAATATTTTAAAGAATAATGATATGGAATTTATATGGTTTTGAAATGAATATGTTTGATATGAAATATAAACCATTTGAAATTGAAATAACCACGGGTTATAATAAAGTTTGGTTGTTAACGAGACCGGGATCGGATATGGGCATACTCCCTGTCGATACCGGAAACCACTTTAACAACTGTGTACGCGGTGGAGATTCCAGAATGAAGTAGGATGGTGGCGACGATCCTAAAGGTATATTTATGTGGACCTAACTCCCGTGAGTTAGCATATGGTGGCTAAAACAAGATCAATTGACGGGCCAAGTGAGGTAGCTCCTCCGATCGGACACACTTCATCGTTAGCCATTCTATTACATTGTGTTTGATTTGGTGTGCACCTTTGATTCGGGAGTGTGGATCGAGTTAGGCGGTAGTTGCGGCTATGCGTTACCAACAGTCCGGAAGTGTAATTGGTATATCTACCCTGGCATTGCCTAGTTGTGTCGTGTCGCCTAACCTAGCGTGCCTTCTACGAGTTTGTTTTATGCCATACCTATGGGGTATCCTCTGGCGACCCAAGTTTACGGGGAGTTACAGTACTGTATAGACTATTGGCATTATAAAAATGTGTTAAGGGGGAAAATGTAATGCCTTAATGCTATTTTAATAGTTTACTTTACTTTAGACATTATTATAATAGCGTGTGTCACTACATAGTAGATAGTTTAACGGATCCTTAGAGGATGGGCGATCCCAAGCATCTTTTAAGTTACTGATGCATCTCTTTTACAGTTCACTTGAGTTGATTTACATGTTATAAGTATGTATGTCCTAACTCGAGTGTTTTGTATTTTGCTTTACGCTCGGGTCAGTCTGAGTTTCACAGCTTTGGTTTCATCCTTTTTGGAGCTAGAGATCCGCCGGAGATTTAGCTGTCTACCTGATATTTCCATTCCAGTTATTTCCACTCAGCTTTTGCTTTTGTAGTAGAGAACTTATGTACCTTGAATTTTCAAATGTATTGGTTTCAGGCTTTGGTATTATGTATTAGTTTTGAGACTTTGTATCTAGTAACTTCATGAAATACTATAGTTATTTTATTCCGCTGCGAGTTATTCTGATATTCTGTGTCTGTGATTCTATGATTGATTTTATTTGCCCCACATTTTATTAACAATCTGTTGTTTTGAATTATTCAAGTCTGACATGTGTGGTTTTATTGTCGATTTGAATTGTCCAAAATGGTGGGATGTTACAGTTGGTATCAGAGCTTTGGTTTTAGGCAAACCTTAGCCTACGAGGCAAAAAACTCATTAGAGATAGGGTAGAAACACCCTAGAATGAGTAAAATCAATCTTAGAATCATTCTTTGCGAGAGAACGTATTTTCAAGTATAAAATGGTTTTCAAAATTATTTTCAAATGATTTTTCAAGGATTATTTTGGATATAAAATTTTCTTATTTCCAAATCAAATTCCTTTTCTTAGAATTTCCCTTTTTTCGAATCCACCTTGTTTAATAGAATTCTTTAATTAGGATTTCCATTCTAGTTGAATCTTGGCTTTTGTCTTTCTCCTCTATCTTGGTCCTAAAGAAAAAAATTCATTCTTGAATTTCTAGGATGAATCGTAGGAATGCCAAAGGTCAGGGTCGTGGTGTTGCCCCAGTTCCAACACCAGTTGCACCTATTAGGTTTACCATTCTCTGTAAGGAGTTCACTCAGCTAGGAGTTACTAAGTTTACTGGATCAGAGGCCATCATTGAGGCTCAGTAGTGACTGAGGAGTTTGGAAAGGATTTTCGCTGGTTTGGAGATCACCGATGCTCAGAAGCGTCAGTTAGCAGCTTGGCAGTTACAGGAGGCAGCCCTGGATTGGTGGGAGTCAGTTACAGCCAACACTATTGAGGCAGATATTTCTTGGGAAGAGTTTCGGTATTATCTTGAGTTAGTCCTTTTAAAATTGGTTTAGGTTATCCCTTTGGAATCTTTCTTAAGTTTGGATATCGTGTTTTAGGGAGGCTTTTGTGGCGAAGTGGGTGGCAGAAGCTGGGAAGTCTCAGCTATACAGAGAGTTTATGGATCTTAAGCAAGGGGATATGTCATTTTCTGAGTATGAACGGAAGTTCAACGAACTTTCCAAGTTTGGTCCTAGCTTGATTGATACCCCTCTTATGAAGAATGAGAAGTTTATAGCTGGAGCTCGCCCAGAGTTTTATGATCGTCTGATTTCTCATGTACACAGCCCTTTAACTGGATTGATGGATATGGCCATTAGATATGAGAACCCCACTTCTAAGGAAGCATCTGTTGCTCATGCTCCTTCATCTCAGCCTTCTTCTGGCAACTCAAAGAAGAGGAAGTCTAATTTCCATCGTCAGAAACATAATTGGCTTAAGAATCCAAGTTTAGGATCTTCTTCTTCCCGGAGGCAGCCTATTGATCTTTCTTCCATCACTTGCTTCAAGTGCGATCAGAAGGGTCATTATGCCAATAGTTGTCCCACTTTAGCCGGAGCTACTGTTCCTCCAGTTCAGGTGACTAGGCAAGACATCTGCTATGTCTGTTTGCAACCTGGCCATTTCAAGAATGATTGTCCCTTGTATCAGAAGGGCAAGACATCTGGAGTCTTTGCCATGACTTCTTCCACCCGTGCTCCGCCTACTCCACCTGCTCCTAGTGATACCCAAGGTACCCTCCAGGGTACTTTTACTTTGTTTGATTTTCCGGTTCGTGTTCTATTTGACACTGGAGCTTCACATTGTTTCATTTTTGCGGACCTTTGTGATAAGTTTGAGCATATCCTTTCACCTAAGTTTGCAACCGAACCTTTCTGTGTTATTAAACCTATTGGTGGTCCCGCAAACCTTGGTAGGATTTGTAACAATGTGAAACTCTTCTATTTCGACCATCGCTTTTCTGGTGATTTCTATGTTCTTGGTTTCGATGCTTTTGACATGTTGCTTGGAGGAGATTGGCTGAAGATGCATGAAGTTGTCATCTCTTCTAAAACCTAGATTGTTTCTCTTGTTGATGATTTTGGTAAGCCCTTGGTGATTCATTGCCGTATGCCTCAGGAATATGCAGGCAGTTTTATCTATTCTCTTGATTCTTCCTTAGTGATCTTGATTCTACTCCTGTGGTCAAACTCTATTCTGATGTATTTGGTGAAGTCACTTCTTTACCTCCTAAACGGGAAATCGAATTCCATATTGATCTCATTCCTGGAGCTCGACCTATAGTTCTTCCTCCCAGAAGAATGGCACCCCGTGAGAAGGTTGAGTTGAGGAAGCAAATTGAAGAATTGTTCTCCAAAGGTTTGATCAGACCCGGTCATTCCGAATGGGGAGCAGCGATGGTTTTTGTCACTAAGTTTGATGGTTCTTTGAGGATGTGTGTTGATTATAGGGAGCTGAACAAGCTCACTATGAAAAACAGATATCCAATGCCTCGTATTAATGATATGTTCGATCAGCTTTATGGAGCTACTATATTCTCTCAGCTTGATCTTGCCACCGGTTTCCACCATCTCAGAATTACTGAGGAAAGTGTCCCCAAAATTTCTTTCCATTCTGAGGATGGTTTCTTTGAATGGTTAGTTATGCCTTTTGGTTTGACTAACGCCCCAACTTTCTTTGTCGACCTTATGAACCGAGTTTTTCGTGATGTTCTTAATGAGTTTTTTCTAGTCTTCGTCGATGATATTCTTGTTTTCTCTAAGTCTAAGGTGGAACATGAAAACCATTTGAATTTTGTTCCGAAGACCCTTAGGAGTCATCGGTTGAAAGCCAAATTCTCAAAATGCCATTTTTGGAAAGATGAAGTCCGATTTCTTGGACATATAGTTTTTGGTGATGGAGTTTCTGTTGATCCAGTTAAGATCGCTGCGATCAATGTAAGTCTATCTTCTCTTCTTCCTTTGTACATTAATTATTCTATCTCTTTCTCGGTTCTTATTCTCCCTATTCCATTTTAGAATTGGGAAACTCCTAGGACTCCATCTGATATCCGTAGTTTTCGGGGCCTTGCCGGTTATTATCGGAGATTCATTGAGAATTTTGCTCGGATTGCTGCACCTCTCACCGCTCTAACTCGTAAGAATGCTAAGTTTAGATGGAATGATAAGTGTGAAGCTGCATTCAATGAGTTGAAGCACAAGCTTACTTCCGCGCCAGTTCCTACCGTTCCAAATGGAAATGAGGGATTAACGGTATACACTGATGCTAGTCGTGAAGGTTTGGGAGCTGTTCTGATGCAGGATGGGAAGGTTATTGCTTATGCTAGTCATTAGTTGAAGACTCATGAAGCCAATTATGCAGCCCATGATTTGGAATTGCTTGCCGTAGTTTTTTCTTTGAAGCTTTGGAGACATCATCTATTGGGAACTAAGTTTGAGCTCTTTACGGATCATAAGTCTTTGAAATATATTTTCACCCAGATCGACTTGAATTTGAGGCAAGTTAGGTGGCTAGAGTTCCTTGCTTCTTATGACCTTGACATCAACTATACTCCCGGGAAAGCTAATGTTGTAGCCGATGCTTTGAGTCGAAAGAAGGCGATGTTGTGTCAGCTTGTTGTTTCTTCTCCTCTTATGGATCGTATTATTGCTATGCAAGATAAGGATAGGATAATTAGGCTTATTAAGGAAAATGTTCGTAGGTGGTAGTAGACAAGATGGTAGTGGAGCTCGGATCGATGATAAAGGGATTTTAAGGATTAATAATCGGATTTGTGTCCCGAATGTCGATGGATTGAGGCAAGAGTTACTTTGGGAGAATCATCGGTCTAGACTTTCTATTCATCCAGGTGTGACGAAGATGTACCATGATATGAAGAAGCTGTATTGGTAGAGGGGTATGAAGCGCAATATCTCCCTTTTTGTTAGTAGATGTGCAACTTGTCAGCAGGTTAAGACTGTTCATCAGAAGACCGCTGGATTATGGCAACCCCTTGAGGTTCCCAATTGGAAATGGGAACAAGTTTCTATGGATTTTATTGATGGATTACCGAGGACTAGGAGAGGTAATGAAAGTATTTGGGTAATTGTGGATAGATTGACCAAGTCAGCTCATTTCATTCCGGTTAGGTCCAACCGTTCTGCTTCGAGTTTAGCTGAGATTTATATGAGAGAGATTGTCCGTCTTCATGGTGTTCCGGTCAGTGTTGTTTGTGATAGAGATCCCATCTTTACCAGTCAGTTTTGGAAAGCTTTTTAGGAATCTTTAGGTAACCGCCTGAATCTATGCACTTCTTACCTTCCGCAGACCGACGGTCAAACGGAAAGGGTAAATCAAATTTTAGAAGATCTTCTTCGTGCCTGTGTCCTTGATTATGGAGGATCTTGGGAAGATCATCTCCATCTCGTTGAGTTCACCTATAACAATAGTTATCAGGTATAATATCAAATATCTGTTTAAGGTTGTCTTAAACATATGTTTATCTTATTCCATCTCTTAAAATTCAGGCTAGTATCGCAATGGCTCCATTTGCTGCTCTTTATGGACGCCCTTGCAAATCTCCGTCTTGCTGGATTGAATCCGGTAATCGTTTGGTTCTTTGGTCCGGATATGATTCTAGAAGCATCTAAGAAGGTTAGGGAGATTAGGAGAAAGATGAGGATTGCCCAGGATAGACATAAGAAGTATGCTGACAGGCGTAGGAGGAGTTTGGAGTTTTCTGTTGGTGATCAGGTTTTTCTTAAGGTCTCTCCATTAAGAAATGTGATTCGTTTTGGTCGGAGAGGGAAGCTCGCTCCTAGGTTTATTGGTCATTTTTGCATCTTAGAGAGAGTGGGTTCCTTAGCTTATCAGTTGGAATTGCCTGAGAAACTTTCTGGAGTGCATAATGTGTTCCATGTTTCGCATCTTCGTCGGTACCTTCATGATCCATCTTTGAATGTTCAGCTTTCTGCTCTCGAGAGTTTGAATGTCGAGCCAAACTTTACTATCGAGAGGAAGCCACTTCGTATTATCGATAGAGGTACAAAGCAGCTTCGAAGAAAATCTGTCAACCTAGTCAAAGTGCAATGGAGCACTGCTGATCGGGATTGTACTTGGAAAACGGAAGAGAGCATTCGTGCTTCGAATCCAGAATTGTTTGTTCTAGGTATTATTCGTTATACTACCTTATCCTTCCTTGTTTTTTGTGTCTCGTTCCTTTTCGAGGACGAAAGGTTTTGAGTGGGGGAGAGTGTAACAACCCGCAAATTTTGAAAATATTTTAAATGAAAAATTATTTGAAACTTTGAATATAATTATTTTCAATTTTGATAATTTGGAAATTTAATGTACTATTTTAGGATTTGATGTGAAATTTTCTTCCAAATTTAATAAAATAAAGATTTTTCTTAAAATGAAAATTTTGGTCAACTTTGGTCAAAGTTTGACTTTCTGTGAAAATTTTAAAATTTGAATTTTTGAACTTTTACTTTTTTTTTGTGAAGATGAATTTAATTCTAACATTTTCCTTGTTTTCCATTTTGTTAAATTTTGGTTTCTACATTTCAAAACTTACAACTTTTGGCGTAGTACACGTAGTTACTTTCCCTACAACTTCTTTTTTTTTGGCTTAGACCATTTGGGCTAGGAATTCCTTTAGTAGATGAGAAGCCACCTGTTGAGATGCCTATATAATATCCTAGGGTTTTGCTAGATGTCTCATTGTCATTTGTGCCTCCATAGAAAAAAAACAATGTAAGTTTTCTTCTTCATCTTCCTCCTCAAAACCCTAGAACTTCTTCCACTTTTCCTCTACAATTTTCCTCCTCCCCCCTCCACAAATTTCGGCCACACCTTTCTCCTCCTTCCCCAACCACAAACACTAGCCAAAAACTCACTTCTCCTCCTTCCTTTTCCCCCTTTCCTCTTCACAAGTTTCGGCCCCTACCTCCTCTCCTCAAACCAAAAACCCCATAGCTGAACTTCCTCAACCACTTCCCCTTGCTTTGCCTTGGCCATGACCACCTCCTCCATCACCTAATCCCTAGGCCGAGCCCTCCACTACCAAAACCCTAACCCTAGGCCGAGCCCCTTCACCAACACCCTAGCCTAACCTAGCCAAAACTCCTATGGCCGAACCCAAACACGAACAAAACCATATGGATCAACCCAAACTAGCCTATGTCCGAGCCTATGCACCCCTAGACAAGCCCTCTCCACATGTTTACAAATATATATTTTTTCTATTTTTATTTTTCTATGTGAATTATTTGTTTACGTATGGAATTTATTTTATTTTGCAAAGCGTCGGATTTGGATTCTCCTCTCATTGAAGTTTGTCCGTAATTTGTCGTGCTTGTCATAGTCGTTGTGTTGTGTTTTGAATCACTTCTCTAACCAAACAAAGGTGAGTAATCACTCTTGACAACGTACTTATATTTTGGTGAATTGATGATAATGGAATTGTATGGATTTGTATATGCAAGTTGAGAATTTCACCTATGTTTATATTATTCTATTTCATATCATATTTTACCTATTATGATCATATGCCATGATATAATGAATATTGTTATGTTTATTTAATATTCTGTTCTCACACTGCAAGTTCCTTCACTATGGGTTGAAATGATACATACCCGACTGATCTTTAGATTAAGGAAAATTGTTGTGGGCTAAAATGATAGGCCTGAGCAATTTTATTTGACTTGGGATTGCGGATTTGAAATGATATAAAACCCGAAAAATTAATAAATTGCGGATCGAAATGATATATGTACGTATTTACTTGACCCTAGGGTAGAGAATTTTATAAAGACTCCGTGGTTGATTTAAAATGATTTTCTAAAAAATATTAAGTATTTTGGATTTCTATATATGAATCTCAACTAAAATTTAATGTAATAATTTCTGTTTATTTGTTTACATGAGTAAAAAAATTTATAAGAAATAAATAGTTGGAAATGTAAATTTTGGAATCTAATTTACAAAATGAAGGTTAATTGAAATTTAATAATCTGATTTTATTTAATAATGGTATTTTATTCTAACCTATAAATTGTAAGTTTTAATTCATGTAATAGTGATTAAAATGAGAAGTGGTTTTTTTTGTGGAAAAAAAATGTAAGTTAAAACGTACATTTGACATGTAAGTTTTAACTAATGTAAATGGTATAACTTGGGTAATAAAAATGATAAATGTTATTTACTGAAAAGAAAATAAAGTGTAAGTTAATAACGTACTTTTAACTTAGCATAAGAATTTCAGCTTTAAATTTGACATTATAGTAACAAATATATTTTACTAAAGGTGTGGTTTCTTTAATGACAAATAGCTCAAATTAGAGTAATATAATAAGAATGATATAATGACTAAGATAAAAACTGTAAATATATGTATTATTTGATTATATAAACTATTGTAGTAGGAAGTATTACAGTAACAATTCAAAACTGCTACGATTTCTTACGGTAACAATTCAAAACTGTTGTGATTTTTACTGTAACAATTCTGCACTGCTACGGATTCTTACAGTAACAATTCTGCACAGTTGCGAATTCTTACGGTAACAATTCTGCACCGCTACGAATTCTTATAGTAGCATTTATGTACTGCTGCATTTTCTTAAAAGTGACATTTCCAGAATGCTACAAAATTCTCTAAAGGGTTATAGTTCCGAATGTTATAGTTCTAAAGGTGACATTTTTAAAGTGCTATGATCTTTAAATTTTTACGTTTCAAAGGGGTTATAATTAATTGAATTTGGAAGTGTACGACTTTGGAAAAATGAATAATATTTTAAAGAATAATGATATGGAATTTATATGGTTTTGAAATGAATATGTTTGATATGAAATATAAACCATTTGAATTTGAAATAAGCACGGGTTATAATAATGTTTGATTGTTAAAGGGACTGGGATCGGATATGGGCATACTCCTTGTCGATACCGAAAACCACTTTAACAACTGTGTACGCGGTGGAGATTCCAGAATGAAGTAGGATGGTGGCGACGATCCTAAAGGTAAATTTACGTGGACCTAACTCCCGTGAGTTAGCATAAGGTGGCTAAAACAAAAGCAATTGACGGGCCAAGTGAGGTAGCTCCTCCGATCGGACACTCTTCATCGTTAGCCATTCTATTACTTTGTGTTTGATTTGGTGCGCACCTTTGATTCGGGAGTGTGGATCGAGTTGGGCGGTAGTTGCGGCTATGCGTTACCAACGGTCCGGAAGTGTAATTGGTATATCTACCCTGGCATTGCCTAGTTGTCCCGTTTCACCTACCCTAGCGTGCCTTCTACGAGTTTGTTTTATGTCGTACCTATGGGGTATCCTCTGGCGACACCAGTTTACGGGGAGTTACGGTACTGTATAGACTATTGGCATTATAAAAATGTGTTAAGGGGGAAAATGTAACGCCTTAACGCTATTTTAATAGTTTACTTTAATTTAGACATTATTGTAATAGCTATGTTACTGCATAGTATATAGTTTAACGGATCCTTAGAGGATGGGCGATCCCAAGCATTCTTTAAGTTACTAATGCATCTCTTTTACAGTTCACTTGAGTGGATTTACATTTTATAAGTATGCATGTCCTGACTCGAGTGTTTTGTGTTTTGCTTTATGCTCGGGTCAGCCTGAGTTTCACAGCTTTGGTTTCATCCTTTTTGGAGCTAGAGATCCGCCGGAGATTTAGCTGTCTACCTGATATTTCCATTCCAGTTATTTCCACTCAGCTTTTGCTTTGGTAGTAGAGAACTTATGTACCTTGAATTTCCAAATGTATTTGTTTCAGTTTTTGGTATTATGTATTAGTTTTGAGACTTTGTATCTAGTAGCTTCATGAACTACTATAGTTTTTTATTCCGCTGCGAGTTATTCTGATATTCTATGTCTATGATTCTATGATTGATTTTATTTGCCCCAAATTTTATTAACAATCTGTTGTTTTGAATTATTCAAGTCTGACATGTGTGGTTTTATTGTCGATTTGAATGGTCCAGAACGGCGGGATGTTACATTGGCAGAAGACCGTATTCCTTTGACATCATTAGAACAAGATATGGTTCATAAGAGTGGTTCGTAATGTCATTCGAACTAACTAATGCGCCTGCATTCTTTATAGATTTAATGAACCGGATCTTACGAGAGCATCTGGATAGATTCATGTTAGTATTTATAGATGACATTCTGCTATAATCTAGGAATGAGCAAGATCATGGGACTTACCTTCGAATAGTGATTGAGACATTAAGGCAGCATCAACTGAAAGCGAAGTTTTCGAAGTGTCATTTTTGGAAGAAAGAAGTGAAGTTTCTTGGTTATATAGTCTCAGAAGAAGGGTTGTTAGTAGATCGATCAAAGATAGAAGCTATTGATAATTGGAAGAGACCCGAGACAGTGACTAAGACAAAGAGTTTTCTTGGGCCTGGCTACTACCGAAGAATTATCAAGGATTTCTCTTATGTAGCGGCACTAATGACTAAGTTGACTAGGAAGGAGGTGAAATATGTTTGGACCGATAAATTGAGGTGGCATTCCAGAAGCTAAAACATTTATTAACCAATGTGCCTATGTTAGTTGTCCCTCATGGAAACTAAGATTTGGTGGCATATACCGATGCATGCGGAATAGGATTCGGAGCTATGCTAAAGCAAAGGGGTAAAGTGATTGCCTACGCTTCTCGATAGCTCAGATCGCATGAAGCTAGATATCCGACTCATGACATAGAATTGGCTGTTGTAATTTTTGCCTCGAAAGTGCAGGGACATTATCTTTTGGGATAATGATTCGAGTTGTATACGGATAACAAGTCTTTAAGAGATTTATTCTCTCAAAAGGAGTTAAACATGAGATAGCGGAGATGGTTGGAGTTTTTAGTTGCTTATGATTTGGGGATTGAATATATGCCAGGTAAAGGGAACAAAGTAGCAGATGCGCCTAGTAGAAAACATCAAAATGCAATATTAGCAATGATAGCTAAATGGAGAGATTTAGAGGCATTGACCACATGTAATGTGCAGTTAAGATCAACGGCTAGTTCTAATCAGAGTACTGCAATGTTATCTTGCTTAGAGGTCTGACCAGTATTGATTGAAAGAATTGCTTCTGAGCAAAGAAATGGCCTATTGTTAGCTGAATGAATTAGAAGATTTGAAGAAGGAACTGAGATCGATGATTTGAAAGACTTTTATCTTGACCAAAATGGATGGTTGAGAAAGAAACGACGACTATGCGTTCTAGATGTGGGAGACAAAAGGAAAGAAGTTCTTAGGGAATGTCACCGATCGAAGTTCACTATTCATCCTGGAAGAACTAGGATGTATAAATATACGAAAAGGAGCTTCTTCTGAGAAGGTATGAAAAGGGATGTAGGCTTATGGGTAAATCAGCGTCTGAATTGCCAACAAGTAAAAACCGAGCATTAGAAGCTTAGTGGATTGCTTCATCCTTTTGAGATACCAGTATGGAAATGGAATTCTATATCTATGGATTTTTTTTAACGGATTGCCATGGTCGAGCAGGGGAAATGAAAGGATTTGAGTTATAGTGGATAGACTGACGAAAAGTGCACATTTCATTCTCATTAAGTCGACAAGGATGGCACCTGTTTTGGATAAGTTACTTATGAAGAATATTGTTAGACTACATGGAATTCCTAGTAGTATAGTCAAGGACAGAGATTCATTATTCACTAGTGAATTCTAAAAGAGTCTGCAAGAGGTTTTAGGTACCAAGCTCAAGATGATTACCGCTTACCATCCATAGACAGATGAGCAAACGGAAAGAGTTAACAGGTCTCAGAAGATTTGTTAAGAGCTTATGTGTTAGATTTTAGAGGAACATGGGAAGACCATCTACACTTAGTCGAATTTTCCTATAACAATAGTTATTAGACTAGTATAGTGATGGCACCTCTGAAACTTTGTATGGAAGGCCATGTAAATCACTCGTATGTTGGTTGGAGACCAGAGGTAGAGTAGTTCTTGGTCCAGATTACTAAGAGAAGTCACGAAAAAGATTGACTTAATCCAAGATAGGATGAAGGAAGCTCAATCTAGGCAATAAAGTTATGCAGATTAGAGATGGAAAGACTTAGAGTTCTCAGTTAGAGATCAGCTTTTCGTCAATGTATCGCCAATGAAGGGGATAGTAAGATTTGGGAAGTTAGGGAAATTGGCACCTAAGTTTGTTGGATCGTTTCCTATTATAGAAAGGACCGAGAAACTCACTTATAGGATAGACTTACTAAGCAATTTGACACAATGTCTTTCATATTTCTCATCTTAGAAAGTGTGTTCGTGATTCAGAAACTACTATCACTCTGAAAGAATTGGAAGACTTAGTAGTGGAACCAGACATGACTATTATTTAGGCAACCAGTTCGTATTGTAGCTAAGGTGAGAATAAGCTAAAGAACAAGGCAATCATATTAGTAAAAGTCCATTGAAGTTACGAGAGAGAGACTATACTTAGAAGACAGAGGACAGGATTAGAGACATTTATCCTAATTTGTCTTGATGATTGTTTTATATTTATAGTTATGATTATTGTTATGTGCATTATCGTACTTTCAAGGACGAAATTCTTTAGGGAAGGGAGTTTGTAACAACCCTAATTTTGATTAATATTATTTAGGATGTTTAGTTAGATAAATTAAATAAAATAATGTAAAGGGATAAGGAGATTGAGATATGATAAGTAATATGGGTCAATCCTAAATTAATGAACTAATAATGCCGATTAGAACATTAAATGGAAGGAGGAAGTATGGGAAGGGCAAAATAGGAATAAGCTTCATTTCCTAAACATAAGCCCTTGTTCTCTCACTCATTACCTTCATTTCATTTACAATCCACTTAAAATAAAGAAAGCTTCGGTCGGCCATTGCTAAGAGAAACCAAGAGAGACAAAGCTAAGGAAACAAAATCTAAAACTTAGGGGAATCAAATCAACATTCAAATCTCAAGTTCTTTTATCCAATCAAGTGAATAATGATACCCGTCTCATATATGCTTGTTTACTTTCAGTTTTAGTAATATGCTTGAAAATTATATGATTGATGTTATGCCATGTTTGAATGTTTGGATGATTATATGTTTATTGATGAATTATGGAAGTATTTATAAAATTAATTGATAAGTTGGAGTTGGTAAACCTATCATATGACACCCAAATGACTTGAAGTTTTGATATGATGTTAGAAACATCATTATAGATGTGAGTTTTTAATCATAATTTTTTGCTTAAGTATGAATATTTTATGATTTTCTTAAGTGAATAAAATGGTTTTCTCTTGTCTTAATTATAAAAAATAGTTACATAATGATTTTGGCCTTGAAATATTTATATGTTAAAGAGTATATAAATCTGAATTATTATGCTTTTTGAGGATTTTTCCCATGCTTTATGATTTATTATGGATTTTTTAGTCTAGAAAAGCTTAATAAGTATATTGAAATATTAATTATAAAATAACATGTTTGCAAATGTTTTGGGAATGATATTTCTGGTTTGCAAAAGATTTCTAAAAAGTACTTGATCAAGAAAATTATTATCTTATGAGATTTTGACAAATAATAGGAGCTGGTGAAAAGAATTTACTTTTAATAGCAAATTAGTAAGATAATTACAAGTATGCACACCGAAGTAAATGATGTTGCATTCCATCATGCCGCGACTATGGTCTTCGACGTCAACCATGTCAATGCATAAGATATCAACTCCGATTAGAATGAAATTGATTGGCCTCGGTTGAAGTACGAAGTATAGCATCAAGGTTGACGTCATGAACTTCGACGTAATGCATTGCCGCCTGTTTTCAGTATTCTCGCGACTCCATAAGGCAACTATGCCGCTATTTATCTATTCCTACTCTTATTTTAGTAAGCCGCTCTTATCCATATCGGCATTGGTAGTTATAGCGATAATGACGCCGCCTATCTTCTTTATTAATATAAATTACTGACGCCGTAGTTATACTATCATTTTCGATGTTGACATTAAATGGTAATGATGCCTACTATTCTGAAAATAGCCAATTACCTATTTAAAATTACCAACTTTATACTATTCAAACTTATGAAACCTGATACTATGTGACGCGACATAGTTATTATCGACTATATAGACTTGTGTTTCATAATCGAAGACTTTAACCTAATTTGGCAATGAAGAGGGGCGATGACCCATGTCGACTGCGTTTTATCAATATACATGGTTTTATTGTTTTGGCCCTATGACCTTATATATTTAAATCAAAGGATTTAATGTGAAGGATGCGATAGCCTTAATGGCGACATTGATGTCGAGTTTCATCAATATAATGCTTTTATTAAATTGGGCTTTGTAGCCTATAGTTTTGAGGTATGATAACCTCTAAGTAATATCGACTTTCATCAATATCATTTTATAAAAGCATAAATCTTGGCATAAATGTTTTGAGTAAAGTAAGGGCTATAATTTTCCTTGTTTTAAGTAGGATTTTAAAGGTTAAATCGTTTACAAAGATTTATGTTTTTAAGGAAATAAAAAGGGTATTTTGCCCAAAATTTTACTAGAATTATTGTTCTTGTCACCTTTAGATAAATCGTGATAGGATGAATTGACTTAGAGAGTAGAAAACCAAATGGGACTGGTGTAGGGTCCCGCCCTATACTTTAGCTATTAGTCCCTAGCTGATATAAGTCCAAAAATTCTAGTGAATATGACTTTGTCATAGGGAAGACTAAAAGTAGGTTTACACACAGAAGGAAATACACTAAGATGAGGTAGGTAATAGGTTGGCCCGTAAGACCATTAGGGTCAGAGTGACCCTAGGAATAGTAAGTTTCAGACAGACTGTGTAACGACCCGCTATTTTGGACCATTCAAATCGACAATAATCCACACATGTCTGACTTGAATAATTCAAAATATCAGATTGTTAATTTAAAATTTGGCAAAACTCAGAATATACGGTAAATAAATCAATCACAGAATCACAGACATAGAGTAATACAATAATACGCAGCGGAATAGATAAAATAGTAGTTCATGAAGCTACTATATAAACATCAGAGTTAAAATAAAATACAACAGAATATCTCGAATACAGTGAAGTCTTCAGTATAAACAGATGGCCTCTCTGAACAAATCAACTGGAAAAGCTGAAAGCTGGATCGATAGTTGGATCTCCAAATGAAGCTCCAAACTCCAAGGGTGAGTTTCAAATGCTGTATCACTCGGTCTGACCCGAGCGTAAAGCAAAACACAAAACACTCGAGTCAGGATTAACATTCTTATACTAATAAATCCAACTCAAGTGAAATATCAACTGAAATACAAGTAACTTAAAGGATGTTTGGGATAACCATCCTCTAAGGATCTGCGGAACTATCTACAAGGTGGAAGTATACACTATAACACCGTGGTCATTTCAAATAAATTTATACTTCAAAACCCACATATCATTTCATTTCAAATATATCTATTTTCCAAAATAGTATATATATATATTAAATGATTTATAAAGTAAAGTATTTATAATTTCCTCAAGTCTCGCAAATCGATTCAAATCAACTTCAAATTCCAGATTCAAATTTATTCAAAACTCAATTCATCAATTTAATTCAGTTCCAAATATACCATTTATTTTTCAATATATTTCAAAGCTTTAATATTCAACATTTTCAAAGTTAGATTTAACAGTTTCATATAGCTCTTGATTTAACTTCATTATTATTTAATCAGGGAATATTCACTTAATAGATTCAATATCATTTACTAGCCTTAAATCACATTTTACTAAATATTTCCTTAAACTTTATTTAAATAAGAAATATTCATTAAATTACTTATAAATCAAACCCAAGTTATAAATTATATCTTACATCTCAATTTCAATAAGTTTCTAATCGGTTTAATTAAATAAAATTCTTTATTAAACCAATTTCAACTAAATTCAAATTATCTTCCTAACCTTAACTTATTCAAATTTTTACAAAAATCTATTTTTAAATATAGATATAAGTACTTAACCATATTATATGTATTCAATGAATCTTAATTAAATTAAATATCATTATTAAATCTATATAAATCATTCCCATTTATATATAATAATTTAAGGCGCTACATTTATTAAAACCATATATTTCTTTCCAAACCATAGAATTTATTTTCAAAATATTTATATGTATGGACCAACGGTGTCTGTATATATATCTATCATACGGTTAAGTGATATGGATATTTATCATTTCAATCCGTAATTTAAGTATATAGGGGTAGATATCATTTCGACCCGTAATCCCAAATTCAATTCAAATGAAAATCGCTTGGGTTTATCATTTCAATTGAATTTTGGATTACGGGTCGAAATGATATCTACCCGTATATACTTAAATTACGGATTGAAATGATAAATATCCATATCACGTAACTCTATGATAGATATATATACATACACCGTTGGTCCATACATATAAATATTTTGAAAATAAATTCTATGGTTTGGAAAGAAATATATGGTTTTAATAAATGTTGAGCCTTAAATTATTATATATAAATGGGAATGATTTATATAGATTTAATAATGATATTTAATTTAATTAAGATTCATTGAATACATATAATATGGTTAAGTACTTATATCTATATTTCAAAATAGATTTTGGTAAAAATTTGAATAAGTTAAGGTTAGGAAGATAATTTGAATTTAGTTGAAATTGATTTAATAAAGAATTTTATTTAATTAAACCGATTAGAAACTTATTGAAATTGAGATGTAAGATATAATTTATAACTTGGGTTTGATTTATAAGTAATTTAATGAATATTTCTTATTTAAATAAAGTTTAAGGAAATATTTAGTAAAATGTGATTTAAGGCTAGTAAATGATATTGAATCTATTAAGTGAATATTCCATGATTAAATAATAATGAAGTTAAATCAAGAGCTATATGAAACTATTAACTCTAACTTTGAAAATGTTGAATATTAAAGCTTTGAAATATATTGAAAAATAAATGGTATATTTAGAACTGAATTAAATTGATGAATTGAGTTTTGAATAAATTTGAATCTGGAATTTGAAGTTGATTTGAATCGATTTGCGAGACTTGAGGAAATTATAAATACTTTACTTTATAAATCATTTAATATATATATATATACTATTTTGGAAAATAGATATATTTGAAATGAAATGATATGTGGGTTTTGAAGTATAAATTTATTTGAAATGACCACGGTGTTATAGTGTATATTTCCACCTTGTAGATAGTTCCGCAGATCCTTAGAGGATGGTTATCCCAAACATCCTTTAAGTTACTTGTATTTCAGTTGATATTTCACTTGAGTTGGATTTATTAGTATAAGAATGTTAATCCTGACTCGATTGTTTTGTGTTTTGCTTTACGCTCGGGTCAGACCGAGTGATACAGCATTTGAGACTCACCCTTGGAGTTTGGAGCTCCATTTGGAGATCCAACTATCGATCCAGCTTTCAGCTTTTCCAGTTGATTTGTTCAGAGAGGTCATATGTTTATACTGAAGACTTCACTGTATTCGAGATATTCTGTTGTATTTTATTTCAACTCTGTTGTTTATATAGTAGCTTCATGAACTACTATTTTATCTATTCCGCTGCGTATTATTGTATTACTCTGTGTCTGTGATTCTGTGATTGATTTATTTACCGTATATTCTAAGTTTTGCAAAATTTTAAATTAACAATCTGATATTTTGAATTATTCAAGTCAGACATGTGTGGAT
Source organism: Allium fistulosum (assembly GCA_030737815.1). NCBI lineage: Eukaryota > Viridiplantae > Streptophyta > Magnoliopsida > Asparagales > Amaryllidaceae > Allium > Allium fistulosum. The sequence continues at coordinate 1,044,086,743 of CM060907.1, read as the reverse complement.
TATTGTCGATTTGAATGGTCCAAAATAGCGGGTCGTTACAGTTGGTATCAGAGCTTTGGCTCTAGGCAAAACTTAGCATATATAGTAAATTTATTTACAGAATCACTTTCGTTCGAGTTTGAATCTCTTCCGTTTGGCTCGATTTCCTTTGAACTTTGGAACGTTTCTTACGGTTCCAAAATTCATTCTTGTCTCTCCCTATTTGTATTCTTTTGATTCTGGAGTATCCCATAACTCCACTTCGAATGATCTCTATGAGAATAGGATCCCACCAATCTTTGAATGATTTGTGAGTAGGTGAAACTCCTTCACAATTGGCATTGATTCACCGGAGATTTCTATATCTTTGGTTTAGATGCCGCTATCTCTTGCGATCGAATGTTGGGTTTTCTTGGAATTCTACATCGATCTTGTTCCTGAAGTCACGGTTGACCCGGTTAAGGTCGCCCGCGACTTGTATAAATATATCCATCTTCTGTTTTGTAATTAATTATCTCATTTTCGTTCGAACTTATCTTCGAATCAAAATTTTTAGAGTCCCTCTAATCTGAATCTCTATCTTTGTTTGAAATCCATTCTTAAATCATCCTTTGAAAATCGGGTTTGTTTGTATTTTAGAAATTGTTTTCTAAATCGAAATTATTATTTTGATAAGTACGATTATATTCTATATATAAAAGTGAAATGTTTTCGATAAAGATTTAATACCCTTTTTAAATGAGAATTTGAGATTTCGAAAGGATTTGTAATTTTTTTAAAAATTATATAAGAAATTTGATTTATCTAAAAATGATTTATGACTAAAGGATTTTAAATTTGAAATTCGAAAATTGAACTCCGATATTTTGAAATTAGTTTTAAGATTTTGAAATATAATAATAATATGATTTAAAAGTATTTTCCGAATAATAAATGTTTCAAATGACTTCTAATGAGTTTCGAATGATTTCGAAGAAATTTCAAAAGAAGTTTGAGAAAATAGAAGTCCAGAACCCACTTATGTCTCTGGAAAATAATTTCGGTGATGAGTGCACGCATCATCGACATTGCCTTTCGAGTTTCATAGTGGGGGAGAGGCCACTTTAGTAGCATTGCTACACATGTGATTTTGTGAAACCAATTTTGATTTCAAATTTTGAAGTAAGATTTGATATTCGAAGGATATATGTATATATATATTTGAAATGATTTGTAGTAAGCCGGTGTTCAGTCCTTGAGTTTCGGATTTGAAACCTATCTTTTGAAATTGATTTACTGATTTGTTGTTGATTTCCAACTCTTGAATTTGAAAATGATTTATTCAACTATTTTGAAGGTTCGAGCACTTCCAAATCAAGGTTAACTTTTCAAAGCTAAGAAATTTTGAAAAGTATAAAGTATATAAGTTTGGTAGGTATGTTAAAGTATGTAGTAATATGATTTAAATAAGTTGAAACTGTTTTGTTAAGTAAATGAATAAGGCAATTTAAAATTTTTCTAATATGAAATTTAGATTTGAAATGTTTTGAAAAGAAGTTGGTCTTCAAAATATTTTGAATAAAGTTTAGTTAAATATTTTAACTTAGTAACATCTTTATGAAACTATATATTTAACAAGTTGGAATAAATATATAAGTTGTACGTATGCTGTTTTATTCGCATAATTAATTTGATCCAAGTTTGAGTACACAAGTTCAAGGTGAATTGCACCATTTCATGTTAGGATTTTTCATTCGATTCTTGATGGCGAATATTTGATATGGATTTTGGGCTTGATTCTAGAATTCTCTATCATAGTATATGGCTATGCAAGGAGATCGATGGCTTCTAGTCGAGAAACCACATCGAAATCCGCATTAGGGGAGTCGAATGAACAATACTAGTTCGAAAGCAAACTTGTGTGATCGAGCGAGCGATCAAATGTGATTTTGCGAAATGATGACGTATGTACATCTTATATTCTAGTATCATTGATATATTTTGACGCTGAAATTGAAAGCTGTCGAGTTAGAATATCTTTGCTTACTAAAAGAAAATTTCCAATTTAAATTACAAAGATACATAACCCATAAAAGCAAAGATATTCAATCCCATATGGCTCTTCATACAGCGAAATTTATTTTGTAAAATTTAATCCTTATATAAGATAGACCTTACGTAAGTATAAGAGGATTTTGAAAACATTTGATTTTGGAAATGAATTGGTTGACTTAAATTATATTGATTTGGAAATGTGGATTTATTTTCTAAATCTATTATTTTGGAAACTTTGAAACTAAAGATATTTAATTTGAGAAGAAATAATTTGGTGAAATTGTATATGATTTTGAAATTGAACTGATATTGAAACAAATTGAAATTTGAGAACCTTGTGTTACTAAATACTTGATTTGGGAGTTGTCGAACTTATATAAAATTGATTTGTATGAGTATGAAATTGATTCGAAAACTATGGATTTGAAAAGGGTACTCAATTTGAAAAGTGAAATCTTATATAATTAAAGTCTATATAAGTGTGATTTGATATACTTTTGATTTTGGAAAAGTATTTGATTTGAAAATTAAATCTTATATATAATGGATTTTATATAAGTACGATATTTGAAAGTGATTTGAAAAGGTACTATATGATACATATTTTTGAAGTAAAGATATGGAAAGTGCCTTCTGCTTGATATCCGATTTGTGGCCACATCTTGGATTCATTCTATCGATATTATTCTCTCTGATTTTTGGTTTTCCGGATATGATACTCGAGTGTCCTTCGAATTCCATGGCGTTACCTATGGTCTTACGATCGCGAATGCATAGCGCAACTGCCTGGCTGAGTCTTGCCTAGGGGTACGGATTGTTTCCTGGGGGATCCAGGCGTAACCATTGTGTATCCTGCAATCTGTGTAGGTCGCGAATAGCAGTGCAACTGCTTGGCTGAGTCTTGCCTGTGGGTACGGATTGTTTCCTGGGGGATCCAGGCGTAACCATTGTGTATCCTGCATTCTACTAGTCATCATGGCATAACTCGCAGGGCTGAGAAAGCTTACGGATATGGATTGTTTCCTGGGGGATCCAGGCGTAACCATTGTGTATCTGCGAACCATGGTTAGACAAAGGTTTTGTTTGTTTTTTTGTTTGGATTGTACTTTCCATATCTGTTTTTAAAAGTTTTTCCAGTATTTTCACTGGGTGTTGAAACAAGTCTACTAAGTACTTGGAGAATTCTAGCTTTGCGCCTGATCAACGCACTGCCAGAGTCTACAGGAACGAGGATAAACTTGTTGAAACATCGAGTTATAAAAGTATTTTCTAAAGAAAATTTGTTTCGATATAAAGGTATTATATTACAAAAGCATTTCCAGCAAAGAAATTTTGTATTAATATTTGAAATTGAAATCCTTATGGTTTGAATTAATTATTCATGCCCGATACTATTCTTTTTAATCTACCTTATCTGCTCAGCTTTATTTATTCACCTATATTCTATTTTTCCAGGTCCTCCTTCTTTTCCTTGTTGACTATATCCTTTTAAATATTGGTTATTTATATACTACATGGTTTAATCGAAAATTTTAGTGTTATAAATATTTTAGAAGTTATTAATTAAATAAAACATATTTAAAGTAAATGATTATTGGTTTATTAATAATATTTGAAAAGTATCTTGAGATAAAAATTAATGTTTTCAATAGCTTCTTTGTAAAAATAAGTAATAATGTAAATTATTGTTTTCAAATAGCTTACATATATTTATAAAGGTGTTAGTTAAACCTATAAATGATACTTATAAAGGAAACAAGAAATTTTACAAATGGGTTTTGAAAGGTTTAAAGTATTAAATATAATTGAATTGCAAATGAAGCTTTCAAATGAATATTTCAAGTAAATTTATATAGTTTTAAATTAATTGTTTATCCTTGTCTTTTAATCTATCTTTTCTATCTGGTTGTTTCTATTTCTCCTACCTCCTTCCTTTTCGGGGACGAAAAGTTTTGAGTGGGGGAGAGTGTAACGACCCATGAAATTTAATTGGTTTTATTAACATATTTAACTGAAATTTTATGAAATTTTAAATAATTGAATTTTGAAATAAAAATTTATTATTTGGAATACGTCTATTTCAATATAGCAACTGGTAAATTTTCATCTGATAATATTAAAGTTTATTTTTTTGTGAAATTCTATTTCAATTTAAGTCAGTTAATAATTGATGGTAATAAAATATTTTTCAAACCTAGATATTTTTCTACAGAAAATTTCTAAATCTTCTTCTGGGTGAGATGTCATCTTTAGTTTTTCCAAATTTGGACTTCTATTGCTCCGTGTATCTTAATTCTAGCAAAATAGCAGCATTTCTAGTACCGATTATCGACTTTTGATCGGATAATCGTATCACTGATATCTGTATACCGTTTTGATCGTCTCGTCGTGCTGATCTCTGTGGTATATTTATTTCTATATTTTGAGGTCCGGTACGCGACGGAAACAATAAAACGGTATGTCGTACCGGTACAAAAATTGTGACTTTCAACTTTACAATCCTTTTCAAATCTTTACCATGACTCACAAGCAATAATTAATTGCTTTAATATTTTACGAAATTCAAATGGACTGCTGTTATCAATACATCATCTCAATTTATTATACAGCTTTCCGTTTCTCTACACCTTTTTGTATTATATTCATTCAAAATTTATTTGACTTTATCTATTCCTGACGTTACCATTTTCTATGGTTTCGGTTATAGAATAAATTAATCCAATATCTAAGCTACATATTTTCTTCCTGCTGAAGTTTTATTACCTCTCCATGCTCTCTGCTTTCACAATATATACTTGCCTAATTCATCTTCATTTTTCTCTCGGCATTAAAGAAAAAAAACAAGCATAGCTGCTTCATCTTTTGCCTGGATCTCGTTTGCCTTCGCTAATTCAAAGCAGCCTCTTCCCCTTCACTTTAGATCTGAGAGAGTTTTAGCTTGAGCTTTCATGTTGTAGCCTGCTCACCATATTCCTTCATCCCTTCCCACCCCACGGCCTTAGCCTCAACCAGCAAATCATGCTCCACCGCCGTGCTCAACTTCTCTTCCTCCATACGTCGGCAACCTTTCTCTCCTCCACCCATGGCCGGCCGAACCTCCGCGCCGATCACTAGAGCACATACAGTGCATCCATTTCCTACCACCTTCTCACCTCAGCGTGTTTATATGAGGTATTTTTATATTTATATTATGTATTATATTAATTTTTGTATATATTATAGGCCGAAATCTTGTATATATGGTTATAAAGCTATATACGTTTGTTATATGTAAGTTGTCATTACAGTATATAATTAGCTACAAGCATTTTCACGTTGTTCTATACGAAAATATAATACTTTAGTAGGTGTAGTCACTTGCATACTGTAGGCTGGCTATGCTATTTCGTACTTTGTTTGAGCTTTGCATTTGTATGTACATTTTACAGTAAAGTAAGTATTGGTTAAACGTGTTTTGAAATCTATAGTATATATATAGTTTTGCAACCGTATATTATTAAATTTGCAACCGTATATTTTAGTTTTGGTTACATACAGGATTTTGTTTTAGAGTTATCCATTTTGGACTTTTGTGTGTTTGCAGTATATAGTTTATAAAAGAAGTATATATATTTATATAATAATTTCGTATATATTTGTGTATATTTAGTTATAATTTATATCAATGTGAAGTTAGATGAAACTTGTTGTGAAGACTTAGTAAATCATACATGTAAATTTTTAAATTTCAAATCTTGTATGGATCATTTTTGATGTGTATATATACAGATGTGCCGAAAGTAAACTACATAGTTATTAAAATATAATTTCAACGTGTCGGCCTAGGAGTCTGTATATGAGCCTATATATTTGGATATGTATACATATTTGATTTTTATTTTTGATTTTATTATCTTATATTATAATATATAAGTATATATTTGTAATACAATAACACGGGTTGTATGTAAGTATAATATAGTTTCAGTGATTATAGTCTATTATACATATGTTAGTTATAAAAGTTTCTAGTTTGTTTATTTTATTAATGCATAAGTTTATTTGGATGGGATTTTATGAACTGTTTTCTATAAGTCATCTAGTTATGTATATCTTGTGTAACTATTTATAATATTATAGATACACGTATTGTTGATTCCAAATATTTTAAATATGAAAGTTTTTATATATATATATATATGTATAGTTCTATATATGTTATGTTATGGCTGAATATATATATATATATGTATTATTTCAAATTTTATTATGTATGGTTTTAATATATGTGTTAATTTGAAGCAATGATTTTGAGAAAATATTTATATTTGTATCTGAAATTAGAATATGATTTTATATATAGTTATATATATATATATATACCATTATATTCATCGATCCAATTCTGATTTAATTTTCGTCGATTCCTTGTCATCGGCTTTGATCGTCACATTCGTGCCCATCTCATCTTGCTTTGGATTTGTAACTCATCTCATTTTTCGTTCATCTCTAGCCTCGAAAGGTGAGCAATCACTCACGATTAATGTTCTTATATTTATTAAATTTGATTTCAATTGAAACGACAATTGAAATATGCTGCTGTAGTTATTTAAATTGTTATATATGCTATTATCTATAACTGTTCACCTGTGGGATATGACACCATATCTTGATGTTTATATTTTATCGTTATTTATGATATATGCCTGTTGTTGTATTTTATATTAATTGTTATCACTCTGCAAGTTCCCTGTTAGTATAGAATTCACTATAGGTTGAAATGATACATACCCGAACGGACTTTAGAATAGGAGAAAATCGTTATGGGTTGAAATGATAAACCCAAGCGATTTTCATTTGAATTGAATTTGGTATTACGGGTCGAAATGATATCTACCCGTATATACTTAAATTACGGATTGAAATGATAAATATCCATATCACGTAACTCTATGATAGATATATATATACAGACACCGTTGGTCCATACATATAAATATTTTGAAAATAAATTCTATGGTTTAGAAAGAAATATATGGTTTTAATAAATGTTGAGCCTTAAATTATTATATATAAATGGGAATGATTTATATAGATTTAATAATGATATTTAATTTAATTAAGATTGATTGAATACATATAATATGGTTAAGTACTTATATATATATTTCAAAATAGATTTTTGTAAAAATTTGAATAAGTTAAGGTTAGGAAGATAATTTGAATTTAGTTGAAATTGATTTAATAAAGAATTTTATTTAATTAAACCGATTAGAAACTTATTGAAATTGAGATGTAAGATATAATTTATAACTTGGGTTTGATTTATAAGTAATTTAATGAGTATTTTTTATTTAAATAAAGTTTAAGGAAATATTTAGTAAAATGTGATTTAAGGCTAGTAAATGATATTGAATCTATTAAGTGAATATTCCCTGATTAAATAATAATGAAGTTAAATCAAGAGCTATATGAAACTGTTAAATCTAACTTTGAAAATGTTGAATATTAAAGCTTTGCAATATATTGAAAAATAAATGGTATATTTAGAACTGAATTAAATTGATGAATTGAGCTTTGAATAAATTTGAATCTGGAATTTGAAGTTGATTTGAATCGATTTGCGAGACTTGAGGAAATTATAAATACTTTACTTTATAAATCATTTAATATATATACTATTTTGGAAAATAGATATATTTGAAATGAAATGATATGTGGGTTTTGAAGTATAAATTTATTTGAAATGACCACGGTGTTATAGTGTATATTTCCACCTTGTAGATAGTTCCGCAGATCCTTAGAGGATGGTTATCCCAAACATCCTTTTAAGTTACTTGTATTTCAGTTGATATTTCACTTGAGTTGGATTTATTAGTATAAGAATGTTAATCCTGACTCAAGTGTTTTGTGTTTTACTTTACGCTCGGGTCAGACCGAGTGATACAGCATTTGAGACTCACCCTTGGAGTTTGGAGCTTCATTTGGAGATCCAACTATCGATCCAGCTTTCAGCTTTTCCAGTTGATTTGTTCAGAGAGGTCATCTGTTTATACTGAAGACTTCACTGTATTCGAGATATTCTGTTGTATTTTATTTTAACTCTGATGTTTATATAGTAGCTTCATGAACTACTATTTTATCTATTCCGCTGCGTATTATTGTATTACTCTGTGTCTGTGATTCTGTGATTGATTTATTTACCGTATATTCTGAGTTTTGCCAAATTTTAAATTAACAATCTGATATTTTGAATTATTCAAGTCAGACATGTGTGGATTATTGTCGATTTGAATGGTCCAAAATAACGGGTCGTTACAGACCGTCCCGTTCCTTCTAACAATAAGTTGAAACATTTGATATTTTGTAGGCCTGAGTCAGTCAAATAGGTTGGTAGTCACTCTTTGAAAACTAAATGTTAGGACATATAGTCCATTGATTAGACAGAATTGCCAGGATTACCCTAGTAGCATGTATGCATATGATTATTTATATTGTTTAGTTTAACCATTGTGTTTGTAGGTCCATGATTTATAAAATACATATTTAGAGGATACTAGTGAGGGGAAAACCCATTCCGTTTAGCGAAGTGGTCTCACTAGATATCTATTAACCGAGATAGCAAACTATTATTTACACCGGACTTTTTGTCTGACCCGAAGTTTTTATTTTTCGCCTTTAACTCTCGAGTGCTCATTTGATAAGTTCGAGAGTAAGGTTTTCAGGTTAAGTAGGTTTTGGCGAATAATGCTTCCGAAGACGTGTTGGAGGCAAGGCTAGCTATCAAGGAAATTTATATATATATAATCCACTGTGTTGAAATTTTATTCTATTGGAATGTATATAGTGATAGATGTTATAACTGTCTAGTAGTGAACTCTAATCAACTAAGGGGGCATCTTCATATGTCACTCTTGGGTTATTTTGTAATAATTATATTTTATATGTACCTGGGCAACATTTGGGATTATGTAATAAATATGAAATATTATCTTTGAAATGAAATATGAAAGTTGTTTGAAATTGTGTAAAGAAAAATTTCATATTTTTGTGCTTCTGATGTTATGATACAATTAACATGACTGTATTTTGTCATCGGAAATTAATACTATAGATGAATGCAGCATTTGTAGCAGTTAGTTTCGGGCCTCAAAATGTAGGATGTTACAACTTGGTATTAGAGCATAGGTTTATATAAAACTAAAAGAATTTTGAACTTAAAAAGATTTTTGAAAACATAATCCAAATGATTCGGAGAATAGGATTAGGGTATGTGATAACGCTATAGTAATGTACTTGTATTTGCTATGTATAGGTATATATCCTATCCTATTTCTCCCATCTCTCTTAAGCCGTTCTTTCATATCTTACTAAGATTCGAATGCAGATTTAAGGAAAGAAAGGTATGTAGGTTGGAAATGGAAGAGTGAATCTCGGTTGAGGAAGCACCACAACCAATGGAAATGTTAGGCCTAATACTAAGAGGAATCTGAGACGACAAATAGCTGCTAATGTGGGTGTTGGAACACGCCTGGTGGATATAGGAGCATTCCTTATTAGTTGGCTCATTCTTACAAGCTGCAATAAGAATGATCAGTCTCTCTAAAAGGAATTAGTGGTGCCCTTGAATGCAATGTGAATTATATAGCATATTACTATATAGTTTCGAAAACCAAAATATAACAAGTATGCTCTCTTATATATCGCTCGATCCATTCTAAGGTGTTCGTATCTCTAATGGATCCAAGTCTCAATTTAGGCCATCTACGCAACCTTGCTCGAATACCAAATGTAATAACCACTCTACACCAACGGTACCCAATATACCTATATAGTGCACTGTGGAGGTACCCGGCCGTTGCAGGACGGTGGCCAAGGGTGAAAGTAAAGAAAATTCAAACACATAATCTATAGAATATCTCACGATGCATAAAAAAACATAATAACCAAATATACGTAAAACATGTGAGATAAAATATAACTAAGTGACCAAAATAATTAGAGTACATTAGTTCATCACAGTTATACAAAATATAATAATAGAGTTTATGAAAATTAAGACAAAATTTTAGATTTAAAAGTTAAATTTAAAACAAAAACATGTTTATTATAATTGGTTATAACATAACATAAATTTTAAAAATGTTTGAAAATGTAATGAAAATTTCAAGATGTTTGAAATTATTTAAATATTAATATTAAAATTTAAAATTTATTAATAAGATTAATAAAAAAATTAATTAATTAAGTTTATTAAATATTATATGCATGTATTATATATATTGATATATGTTATGTTATTTTAAAGTGTTTAAGATAACATAAATATACAAGTATGTATAAAAGATAAATTTTAAAATTAATATAATTCAATTAAAATTTTTTAATTAAATAAATAAATTAAATATTAATTAATTAAATAAAAATACACATATAGAAGATATATGTATTATATTATAAAGGTTATAGTATACGCTATAAAGGTTATAGTAGATATGTCCAATATAAATGTTTTATTGGAACACTAATATAAAATTAATTAAAGAGTTAATTAATTTAAATTAATTAAAGAGTTAATTAATTTAAATTAATTAAAGAGTTAATTAATTTAAATTAATTTAAATTAATTAAATAAAATATTATACATAAGACTACCATATAAGTAATATGAAATATAAAAATTATATAGCAATAAAACTTATATGATATGAATGTATAAACTGAAGGTGGAATATTAAAGGAACCCAAATAGACTTAAGGAATAAATACATACGTAATGTACATGTATCGTAATTTCTGATGAGCCTGACACTTGAATCATGAGGGTATTTCACAAGAAATACATTGGTCCATAAGTCGATATCACTTTATATGATATATTAAAGACTATGAATCTTCAATATAATGTTGTCCTCTACCATATATATTAATAAATTACTTACATACTCCTTATTTGTTGTGCAAACTCAAGCTATGGATGTTATGTGTAGTATTATTAATATATTGAATAGACGTGAATAATCTCTTATGAATTGTTGAGCAAACTCAAGGTCAAAATGAGGTTATGACAAGGAAATATGGGTTAAGAGTTGTATTTATATAACCGATATTGAGTTATCCATCGTTTGTAGGGCTATGATTTGTTGAGCAAACTCAAGGTCAGAATACCAAGACAAACAAGTCCTAATATCCACCAGCGAAGTCGAAAGACTTCTATGTTTCATCTTAGGCTTTGGAGAAACATAAAAGACTGGTGGGAGCCTTATTAGAAAAATGAAATGGTAACCTTTAACCTTTCTAATATTGTAAGAACATATGCTAAATAATGTTATAATTATCTACAATGATAAATTTGTGCATTTAATAAGATTGGTAAAATGTTTATCAATTAAGATATACAAATAAATTGAAGATTGACAAATAGAAATATAACATATACTTACCAATAAAAGATTATTACATGTAAACATTTCAACACCAATGCAAGTGCCTGATTTTACAACTACTGAATACATTCGTGGTTTGGTCACTTACGCATTTATTTGGTCAAGACCATGTATTGCATTCTTTGAGTTTCAAACTCTAAAAGCAATACAAGACTATGGATATTTGATCCATATACAATTGCATATAAATGTTATATGGTAAATGGCCAAAGTATGTAATGTACAATATTGATGAAATTAGTTCATCCAAAAAACCAAATAAATCTTAGTGCGAGATCGAGTAGTCAATCTGATTGATTACAAAAGGATCATATCGTGTTAAATGTTACACCAGACCAAAACTACAATATAAATCTAAGAACTTGATCACTGAAATGTCAGTTTGATCAGTTTACGTAAAGCAGAGCATATCTAATGTCCTTAAAAGCTAAATATAATTGAATGCGCTTTTGTAAAGAGTTCGTTATGATATTATAGTAAGGGTTTTGTTTAGAATGGTTTGACCATTTAGAGATAATAATGAATGTACAAGAATAGATATGATTTAATGTATGGTTGGGATGAAGAGAGTGAATAATCATGTTTGCTTCATAAAGAAACAACGGAAAAGAGAATTGTAATAATAGTGACTAATACTTAACATTGGAATAAAAAATGTGATTTCTATTCCGAAAAGTATTTTCGTATAGAAAATTGTTTTCTATGAGATTTATTTCTTTGAACTCAGGATAATGGATCAAAGAACTTCCTGCTGTAAATTAGGTACAATATAAGAAATAAATAAACTACATTAAGTGAATGATGGACCTCCAAATTTAGTACGCTATTATAGTAATGGCAGAAATAGTGGGAGCATGACATATAGCACTTATTGATTGCATCATATTATGAAAATTGTTTTCGTAAAATGTACCGAACATTATTTATGAAATAATAACTATTTTTCGGTATTAGTTGAGAAATAGACTAGCTATATTTCAATATGAACATTATGAATATTCGTTATGAAATAAAACTATAATGTGGTATTTGTTTTTATAACAGAAGTGATGCATTGGAAAATATAGAAATATCTCATATTATTTACGGTTATTTTGGAATTATAAACTAAGCCATAGTTTTGAGAAAATAATTTTATTATATGATTTTGAATCATGTAATACTGGTTAATTATATCCCAAACCATTAAGGGCTATGCACCCATTCAGTGGGAGAATCATAAGAGTTGATGAACTCTTCGAATTGATACATATTGATGTGTGCAATCATAAGTCCATTAATTCAAATACCATACCACGTACTTCGTTAGATTCACCGATGAGTTATCACAAACAGGGACATGTGTATTTGATACACGTAATATGTCTATGGTAAATTCATAGAGTATAAAATAGAAGTAAATAAAATAACATGCAATAGAAATGATTTGATTTGATCGAAGGAGTGAGTATATTGTAAAAGGTTTCGAACGTACCTAAAAATGAATAAAGATTTAATCTCAAATGTCACTCCTCCATGTGATACATAATGACACGTCGATAAGGACTAATCGAACTTTGTTAGACAATATATGATTAATTACGAGTGAAGTTAAGTTAGTTTCTTTCTATAAGGTTATGTACTTAAGAATAGTACACAAGTTTAATATTACTTAATCTAAATAACAGTTTACAAAATCGCACAGGATAAGGTTTTATAAGTAACTTCAACATATCTTAAGCCAAGGAGTTGGCGGGTTGTGTGAGTCGAAAGATTGCACGTAATAATTGTTCATGAGGGATATTGTATGAATCTCTCCAAAAGGATTTTGGAAAAGACTATCATTGGATGACATATTTATGTTTTGAACATATGTTTTGTAAACTAAACTAAATCAGTTTTATAAATAAAGAAATTCATAAAACATTTATGAACATTTGTTCTGTTGCATTGAGAAATAATACTTCCAATACTTCCACTCGAGTTTTATAAATAAAGAAATTAACAATACTTGAGTTGACCGTGATACTAACCCTATATAATTGAGGAGATGAATCCTATCTTGAATAATGCTCCAATTCCAATACTTCCACTTGACCCAACTATAGTCACTCGATGGACGTTGTGCCATGATTTGACTATAATCGAAGTGGAGCTTTCATATTGAAGATTCACAGTATTCTCAAGTCAAAAGAACTGTGTAAATTATTTACATCGATATTTTCTATTTGACCTTAGTTATATTAACCAACAGAAAACTATCGAATGAGTCATTCCATAGTTATCCAATAACTATTAGTGCATAACCTATAGGTGCCTGCCAACAGTCATGAGTAATACAGTACCCAATGTTTGGAGAGCGTTATGTACTCTAGTCTGAACGGATACATTGATATCTGAAACACCCCACACCCCTTAGTGTATCCAAAAGGCACACTAAAAGATGTGGTGTGTTGTAGGTATAGCTAAAAACTTTACAGAGACTAAGATTCACAAGACAAATAAATAAAATAGCAGAAAACATTTAAATAGTAACTCATTAAAAATTAAACTTCATAAAATAAGTCATAAAACCAAATATGTCTCAGAATACCAAATACACATGTCTTATGAAAAATATCATCTCAGTCACAACATCAGAGTACATAAAATAATCCCTCTTATCAAGTACCAGTACATCCAAAAGTCAAATGAAAAGAAAACTGAAAAGAAGAAGAAGAATACATGAAGAATCTCCAAGAATATCTCTCCAAGAAAGCTAAAAATCTACTGCCCTTACCTCTACTGGCCTATGGGGGAAAGGTGAAAATAGAGGAGTAGGTTAGACTAAAAGTCTAGTGAATGAAAGTAATTACTAGTATTTTTAAGCAAGATAAAAGATAATAGACTTTGCAATAGTTCTAGTACGAAAGGAAATAAAAGAAAAGATAAAGCTGGAATAAAATACTGTTTAACTATTTGCTTTTCTTAGATAGTTTCGATTGGATTGTTTGCACTTTTCTAAAACTGGTTTGATTAGGCTAAAATCCCAATCCTAGTTTAACTAGGCTGAAGTCCTAATTCTACCATTTGATCGGCCTTCTATCTCTGCTATGCCACTATGAGCTAGTCTCATCCTGTGTGTAACGTCTCGATTTTTCGACGCTCGAAAGTCGACATTAATACGTCCACTGTATCAAATGCCGCGCAATCGAATGCCGGAATACCGAATCATTAGGGTTAAAAGAAGAGGTAGAAGAAGACAGAAGAAAAAGAAAGAACAGAAAAACAGGAACAGAAACAATATCAGAATCTCACATTCGTAGCAGAACAATATATAATAGATAATCACTAGTCTTTTAAACAAAGAACTATATCAGTTTATACATACATCAATCAGAGTCAATATACAACTCAATACAACAATGGACAGTTACATAAACTTGTCCTCATACAGAATACACAGCGGAATAAATAAACAAGTACGGTAGTACGTCTCGCCATCCTGCTTGCCTCCAAAGCTCCAGAATATCCTGATAACATAACTCTAAGCTGCCCGTGTGGAAAATTATGGGCACCCAGAGTTTAGAAAGGAAACAATAAACTCCGAGTTAGTCATGGTGACTGGTGTGAGATTGTAAAACGGTTATTTTCACAAAAAAAAAAATAAAACAATTTCACAATGCTTTTGGAAAATGAAACACCATAAGACCTCCCGCCACACATACAATGCAAACGCAGAATTGGAGGAGATTTCTTCTTATGATAGTCAAAGATGCTTACTACGCAAATCATTGGATTATTATTATTAATGTATAGTGTGGAAAACATTTTGAAAGTATAATATTAATCTTAGCCAGCATAGGCATTTCACACTATGCCTACTATAGCTACCATCTAAACAGTGGGGCGCCACCATAAGTAAATGGCAGGTTCTACAACTAAAACCGTACAAGTTTCGTATTGGGAAATGGATTTCCAACAAATGATCAGGCTAAGGAACTTCCTACCGCCACATGAGATCGCCTCTGGCTGGACGTCCTGAGAGACAACTGCTCTCTGCCAACATAAGGCCGGGTTACCCCTGTAACTAGGTAACTCACGAATATGCCACCCCCGGTCCTTTGGGACCTTTATCCGAGGCGCCTTGATAAACACACAATCACACAATAAATGAGATTGGAGTATCCACATAGGTTAAATACCAGGGCTCCATACCTGATACCACCCTTTTCCAGAAGGAAATGACATACCCTAAAGGGCGCGACCCTCATAACCTTGCCACATATTCCTGTTTCGACCATTTCCGGGGTGTGAGGTCTGACGAAGTCTCGTCCACAAAGCTACGCTTTTTCACAAAGCCACGCTTTGATCACAATTGATCAATAAATGATCAACACACAGCAACACTCAGCATGCCACATTACCAAATTGGGAGTATACCGCTGATAACCTTCAACTACATAACCTTTGAGCTCGTACGTCTCAGAGAAGGGTGTGAAGCTAGAGAATAAATTCTCCGCCACCAACAGAAATGTATTTGAAAGAAATCGGCTTTATATCTCAAATTGTAATGTCAGACATGTAACCATACAAGTCTGTTCCGGGTTCGAACGGAACCGAAGGCACTTCCAAAGAAGTCCTTGCAATCCGGGTATTCACAATCCCGATAAAATTTCCCATCACAAAGGAAATCTCTATACCGTAGCTAACGGTGCAGAGACAATCGATAGGTCATCCTATCGTTTCACAAATACCCGGTCTTCACCACCGGTCTTCAATACGATCCATATCGCCGTATCACTAATTCGGAATGGGTTATATGACACAAGGGTCCTTTTCCGTCTAAACCGAATAGTAAGCGTTTGTTTTAAAAACAAATTCAAGTGCCATTTCAAAGGCAATATTGATAGTCGGTGATTTAACTATGAACAACATTCACAACAATCATCAGATTTAAATAATTTTCCCAAATTATTTATTTTCAAAATATCTTCACAAGATATATATTTTTCCACACTTAACACTTTGAAAACAAATTTCAAATCATTTTTCACCTTTCAACCTTTGAAAATAAATTTCAAATCAATATCCTTACGCAGAATATATTTCTAAATATTTCTTTTAAAAACCAGCTTTAGAACCTTTAATTTATATTTTTAAAAGCTACTTTGGAAATATACTCGGCTTTATAGTGAGAATACACTTTCACTTCAAAATGGTCCATTTAAACCAATTAAATAAATCCTTATCGATTTATTTTAAATTTACATTCCAAATTTGTAAATTTATTTCCACACTCTAAAACAAATCAGTGTTTATTTTTAAAACAAATTTCCCTTTCCTTTCTAAATTCCATTTGGGTTTACATTCCCAAATATTCACTTTTAACCCCAAAATCAAATTCCAAATTGATTTCTAATTTTATTTCAATACTAAATCAATTACAAATTGATTTCTAAGAGTTTATCACTTTTAAATAAATTCCTTTACCCTTTCCAAATTATTCAAAATTCCATTTTCCATAAATTCTTCAACTTTTAAACAATATTACTAAAAATCCTTTTATTAAAATCCTTTGCCATATTTTGGAAATTTATTCGATAAGATTACTAAAAATCAAATTTTATACTTTAATTCTGTAACGACCCCGATTTTTATATAAATTTAAATTAATAATTGATTGTATTTTTGAATAAAAAATTGTAAAATCAATTGATAAATTGATTCGAGTTTCCCCAAATCCAAATTCCAATATATTAAATCATTTAAATTTAAATATGATATACGAGTAAATTTGAAATTTTATATATAAGTATATATTGATTCGAATTTAAATTTCAAGTAAATGAATTTTAAAATAAATATAAAGTTGACATTAGCAAAGTTCTAACAACACATCAAAATAGAAATGTATTCATATTATCAAGTAACAAGACTAAAGAAAATGTAACCATGAAGACACAAGTAAACTGTGTAGCTGTGAAGTAATATGTAGGCAAGAAGTAAGAAAACAAGTAAACCAAATATTTACAAATAAAACAAAGAAGTAAACTACCTTTAGCCACCATAACAAAATCATATCTCAGCCGAGTTAAAGCAAGAGTAGGCAAGAAGAAAAGGAAAATAAATATCATAAGGGAACAACAAGTACTCAGGCAATTAATGCCAATATCCTAAGTACACAATATAATACTCACCAGCCATCAAAGTAATGTTTCAGCCTACAAAACAAAGTAAATATCTCTGGTGTTTGTACAAAATGATAACCCTGTAATTCGTTCACTTTGCATATATCAATCTCCATCATTTTCATCCTCGTTCCATTCCAGCTGAGAAAAGATGTGAGTAAATAACATCTTAAAACTCAAACAATAACTCAAATAAAACAACAATACAACTTCATTCAAATCAGAGAATCAAGGAATGGTTTCAGCTAGCAGATTCAACATTTCAAAACATGAGCCTCTGTTTTTTCTTTTTCCTGGAAAATCATTGTGAGCAACCTTCAACTCTGAATTTGTTTATTTTTGTTTGTGAGTAAACAACTTAGGTTAATTTTAATCACTATATGATTCATGTTAAATATGGATGTGGGGATATCTTCTTAGTTTAAACACTGGGTGTATGTATTTGAATTTGACAGAGCTGAGAGGTTCTTCTTCTTCAGTTTTATAGTTAGGATGAAACCCAATTGAAAATGATTCGATCTCTCCATTTCTACTCATTTTCGAGCGTTGATGTTTAAAGAAAAAAAGTTTGTTTAAGTAAGGACTTTGTTCCAAAAATAATTTCACGAAGTAAAAACGTATACAGGAAGAAAAATTTAATTTTTACAGAGAATACTCAAAATTTTGAAAATTTCGAATTTAATAAAATCCTGATTCGAATATATAGCTTGAATCCTTGCTGGAAGTCATGATTTTTAAAGTGAATTTGGTGATTTTTAGTGGTGAGTTTTGTGAGCAGTTTGGAGATGTTCGTTTGGGGCATTTTGATCAAATTCAAGTGATCGATGGAACTGGGGGTGGCCGGGTTTTGTCTGGGGATGGAGGAGCCTATGGTGGTGGTGGGAAAAATAACCGGAGGTGGCATCGTCCATGGAGGTGGCAGCGGCAGGCAATTTTCTTTCGTAGCCCTAGTTTTTGTGAGGTCGAGATCTTCTATTCGTTCGCCATCTTAGGTTGACCGAGTTCGACGTGGTTCTGGGGGATGGAAGAGGGAGTGAAGACGAAGAGATGACCGAAGTTTCGTGATCTCCGGTGGTCGAGGGTGCATGAACGAGTCACGTTTCTAGGTGATGGCGAAGCTTGGTGACAGTTCCAGGTTTGGTTTTTGGCTCGAATTCAATTTCGAGTCCACCTGGAAGTAATCTGATGATTGAGTTGAAGTTTGGTGATGTTAGTGGATGGGGGATGATCGCCGTTGATGGTCGGAATCGTCCATGGCCTTCGTGCACGTGCACCGTGCACATTTGCCTGGGTCAGTGCTGTTTTTATTGGGTCTGGGTGATGATTTTTCTCGCGTGCGAACTAGGGGGTTACTCGGGGCAATGGGATGTTTACTCGAAGCAATTATAGTTTGGGTCTCGAGTCAAGTCTCGTTCCAGGTTTTGAACCAGAAACTGTTTTCTGTTTTGAAATTTGGAAATAAAATTTAAGTTTTTAAATTAATGTTTTAAAACTGGGTTCAAACCAAAACGCTAACATAATTCAAGATGAAATAAAAGTTTAATCTGAAATTTTACTCATTTTAACCCTTAAGTTTAAAATGAAGTATAAAAATAAATTTGAAAACAAATTGTTTAAATTTGCTTTGTGATGATGATTAAAACGTTAGATAGAAAATGTTTTAAATTTGAATTAGTGAAGATAAAATGATATGCACTCATTAAATTAGTTCAAGTGAATAATTGATTTAATTATTTAATCAAGAAGTTAAGATTTGAGTTAAATTAATTAAGGTCATTAAGAATATATAACTGAGGATTAGTTATTAATTAAGTTAAATTAATTTTGTAAATAAGATTCATTAATTTAATAAGAGTCGTCTTTTAAACAAATGATTAGGGTTATTTAAATCAAGTAATTAAGATTTATTAAGTTACAGTTTAGAACTTAATTAATTAAATAATTAGTGATTGAATATATGATTTAAAGGTTAATTAAATGATAATTAACAATAATTAAATTGAGTTTAATTACTTAAGAATAGTCATTAAATAATTATGAATAGTTAATGAGGATCATTTACTTGAAATTTATTTGATAATAAATGTGAAAAGAATTATTCATAGAAATTTAATCTGATTTAAATTTATCAGATAATTAGATTGATCATACCTATGAATGTTTGAATTTTATTGTATGTTGAATTGGTTGGTATCCCTGATATATGATGCTTTGTGATATACCCTGATTTATGTTGTGATCTGTAATTTACTTATCTGTGATGTATATATTGTTATATGAATGTGCAAACCTTTGGCCCGTAAAACGGCACTTGAATTTCGATGCGACAGGGAGTCGGATTCCAGTTGGTTATCCGAAACCCACATCGAATTGTAATAGTGAATCTTTGTGACTGATAAATTTATTTTATCTATGAATCTGTGAATGAAGATAAGCGATATCGATTATACCGCTTATCGTTATATCTGTGATGATTGATGATGTTGCACTATTGTGTGTAAAACCCCTGGACCACACCTTTACACACACAAATATGGATTTCACGTGGAAATCGGTTAAGTCACAGATAATTTAAATTTGATGTTTTTTTGAAATTGAAATTTTAATTTCAATTGATTTTGAAATTGGAAATTTGGGTTTAAAATAAAAAGTGAAAAGCTTTTGAAATGGAATTTCAAAGATAAGTCTTATTTTTCAAATAACTTAATCGAGTTTTGAAAATTTAAATAAATAGATTTAAATTTGAATTCAAGTTTGAAATTAAATCTATGATTTGGAAACTAGGGATAAAAGATGATATAAATGTGTTTGTATGAATTAAACCATTTTAAAAGTATAAGTTGGGAATTTGAATTTAAACCAAGGATTTCAACTCGTATGAATGAATCAGATTTCCAAATTGAAAACTGTTGTTTTCGAATGATAAAAGCTTTTAGATAAGAAATGAAATTCCAGTTAAATTAAAGGAATTTCAAGTGAATTGAAAAATGGATTTTCCAAGTTATGAATGAATTCTTTTTGAAAGCTATGAATTGAATCTGTTTATTTTTAACAGATTTAAAATGATGATTTGTTTAACCCATTCGAAATGAAATTGTTTTGAAAGCTATGAGTTAAATCTTTGATTTAAAGATTTAACGAGTTAATTAAACTGAAATGGAAATCGATTTGGAAAATCTGTGAATGAATCTTTGTGAAATTAAGTGAACTTTATGAATTGAATCTTTTTGTTTAAAGGATTAAAATGGTAATTTGATAAACCATTTGTAAAGAAAGTTTGGGTTTAAGTTGTGACTTAATTGAAATCCCAATATCCGTATGTTTTTAAATATTTCGCTCACTATTCGGGTTAGCCGGGAAAGGACCTTTGGGTCGTATAACTCATTCCGAATAGTGATACGTCGTATATGGATAGCATTTGAAGACCGGTGTTGAAGACCGGATATTTTTCGAAAATGAAAGGACAACCTGTCGAATGTCTCTGCACTGAGTCGCGCCGGTATAGAGATTTATATCACTCTTTTGTGACGGGAAGTCCGGACGTGATTGAGAGTTATCCGGAATTGCAAGGGCTTCGTGAGAAGTGCCTTCGGTTCTGTTCGAACCCGGAACAGACTTGTATGGTTACATGTCTGACATTACACTTTGAGATATAAAGCCGATTTCTTTCAAATACATTTCTGTTTGGTGGCGGAGAATTTATTCTCTTAGCTTAACACCCTTCTCTGAGACGTACGAGCTCAGAGGTTATGTAGTTGAAATTTATCAGCGATATATCCCAATTTGGTAATGTGGCATGCTGAGTGTTGCTGTGTGATGATCAGTGTTTGATCATTTGTGATATGATCGTTTGTTTGATCTTATATCTTTGTGATCATAGGTTGATCATTTGTTTGACCCGAAGCATGGCTTTGTAGAAAGCGTAGCTTTGTGGACGAGACTTCGTCGAGCCTCACACCCCGGAAATGGTCAAAACAGGAAGGATGCGGCAAGGTTCTAGGGAGTAGCGCCCCTTAGTGTATGTCATTCCTTCTGGATAAAAGTGGTATCATGGTATGGAGCCCAGATACTTAACCTCTGTGGTTGCTGCAAGTTTATTACTTTGTGGTTGTTGGAAATCGGGGATCCTCGGGAAGATCGGTGACGATCGGGGGATGGCATACGCATGTCAGTAGTTACCCATTTTTGCAGAGGTAACCCGGCCTTGTGTTGGCAGAGATCCGGTTAGGTTCTCGGGTCGTCTATTCCAGGGACGTACCCATCGTGGAAGAGGAAGTTCCTTAGCCTGATCATTTGTTGAAAATCCAAAGAAACAATACGAGCCTTTACGATTTCAATTGTATAACCTGTCTCCTCAGGACGCAGCTATAGCAGGCATAATATAATGGTACCTATGCTGGCTAAGATTTATATTATACTTTTGAAATGTTTTCTACACTATGCACTAATAATAATATCAAAAATGATTTGATTTTGCGTAGTAAGCATCTTTGACTAACATAAGAAGAAATCTCCTCCAAGTCTGCGTTTGCATTGTGTGTGTGGTGGGAGGTCTTATGGTAGTTTCATTTTCCAAAAGCATTGCGAATTGACTTTAAAAATTTTTGCTATTTGTTTTTAAAGATAAACTGTTTTTGTTGCTCACACCAGTCCCATGACTGATCCGGAGTTTATTGTTCTTTCCTAAACTCTGGATGCTCAAAATTTTTCTACACGAGCAGTCTAGAGTTTGGTTTTTTTCAGATAGTTAGATTTGTAGATTTATCTGGAGCTAGTTCAGTCTTTGGATCAGACTGCACTTGCTTATCTTTGTGCATCGTTATTGGGAGTTCGAGCTATATTTGGCTTAGTGCTTTGAAGATGGAGATTATCCGCTGCTGATGTTATCGTTTTCTTTCCGCTGCTATTTGTTGTATCATATCTCTGATGTATATTGATATTCATTGTATCACTCTGTTGTATCAGATATTGTATATCAATGTATTATTCTTTTATTCCGCTGTGTTATTTACTTAACTGTGTTATAAGCTCCCGAGAACCAGATTCGGCATTTGAATCTACGGCATTTTGAGTACAAGGGAAGTACGGGTGCCGATTTTCGAAGGTCGACTTTTGGGTCTTGACAAGTGGTATCAGAGCTAAGGTTGAACTTTAGCTCAGGAGTATAACACGTTAAGTAGCTCGTTAGAGATAGAGTGAAGTAAACTCTAGAATGAGTAATCCTTAAGATATCCGTCTGAACGTCTCAGTAAATTCTCTTACTATCCACTGATAGTAAGTATGAGTGCAAGAAGAGAACGAGATAGGGGACAGGGAAATACGACTATAAATGGTCAATACTCTGTAACAATAAGGAAGTAATCTTTTCTCTATCAATCTCTTTTGTTCAACGTCTCTTCTGAATCCTTCGATAGTTCCTGGTAGAACCATGAAGGAGATTCGATATATTAATATGGAACATAAACTCCGGATAAGCCAAAATTGTTTGTTTGGATGAATTGTTTGCATTGGTTGCTATGGTTGATAGGTATATTTTAGTTTTAAACTAAAAAAGTTTTGAAATCGTATCCATATATCTATCTATTCTTTGGGTCCGGATATATTCTACGAATGGTTGGTTATCCTTTTGAACTAACCGATGCCCTTGTATATTTCATAGATCTGGATAACCCGAGTATCTTGTGAAGTGTTAAACAGATTCGTTCTTGTATCTGTTATTGATATTCTGATTTGGTGAGCCAAATGCAGAATAAATGTTCAGTTTGAGTTGATGAAATATTCTTCATCTATCTTTTTGTCTCCTTGGTAATTTCGAGGACGAAATTCTTTTAAGGGGGGAAGTCTGTAACGACCCCGATTTTTATATAAATTTAAATTAATAATTGATTGTATTTTTGAATAAAAAATTGTAAAATCAATTGATAAATTGATTCGAGTTTCCCCAAATCCAAATTCCAATATATTAAATCATTTAAATTTAAATATGATATACGAGTAAATTTGAAATTTTATATATAAGTATATATTGATTCGAATTTAAATTTCAAGTAAATGAATTTTAAAATAAATATAAAGTTGACATTAGCAAAGTTCTAACAACACATCAAAATAGAAATGTATTCATATTATCAAGTAACAAGACTAAAGAAAATGTAACCATGAAGACACAAGTAAACTGTGTAGCTGTGAAGTAATATGTAGGCAAGAAGTAAGAAAACAAGTAAACCAAATATTTACAAATAAAACAAAGAAGTAAACTACCTTTAGCCACCATAACAAAATCATATCTCAGCCGAGTTAAAGCAAGAGTAGGCAAGAAGAAAAGGAAAATAAATATCATAAGGGAACAACAAGTACTCAGGCAATTAATGCCAATATCCTAAGTACACAATATAATACTCACCAGCCACCAAAGTAATGTTTCAGCCTACAAAACAAAGTAAATATCTCTGGTGTTTGTACAAAATGATAACCCTGTAATTCGTTCACTTTGCATATATCAATCTCCATCATTTTCATCCTCGTTCCATTCCAGCTGAGAAAAGATGTGAGTAAATAACATCTTAAAACTCAAACAATAACTCAAATAAAACAACAATACAACTTCATTCAAATCAGAGAATCAAGGAATGGTTTCAGCTAGCAGATTCAACATTTCAAAACATGAGCCTCTGTTTTTTCTTTTTCCTGGAAAATCATTGTGAGCAACCTTCAACTCTGAATTTGTTTATTTTTGTTTGTGAGTAAACAACTTAGGTTAATTTTAATCACTATATGATTCATGTTAAATATGGATGTGGGGATATCTTCTTAGTTTAAACACTGGGTGTATGTATTTGAATTTGATAGAGCTGAGAGGTTCTACTTCTTCAGTTTTATAGTTAGGATGAAACCCAATTGAAAACGATTCGATCTCTCCATTTCTACTCATTTTCGAGCGTTGATGTTTAAAGAAAAAAAGTTTATTTAAGTAAGGACTTTGTTCCAAAAATAATTTCACGAAGTAAAAACGTATACAGGAAGAAAATTTTAATTTTTACAGAGAATACTCAAAATTTTGAAATTTTCGAATTTAATAAAATCCTGATTCGAATATATAGCTTGAATCCTTGCTGGAAGTCATGATTTTTAAAGTGAATTTGGTGATTTTTAGTGGTGAGTTTTGTGAGCAGTTTGGAGATGTTCGTTTGGGGCATTTTGATCAAATTCAAGTGATCGATGGAACTGGGGGTGGCCGGGTTTTGTCTGGGGATGGAGGAGCCTATGGTGGTGGTGGGAAAAATAACCGGAGGTGGCATCGTCCATGGAGGTGGCAGCGGCAGGCAATTTTCTTTCGTAGCCCTAGTTTTTGTGAGGTCGAGATCTTCTATTCGTTCGCCATCTTAGGTTGACCGAGTTCGACGTGGTTCTGGGGGATGGAAGAGGGAGTGAAGACGAAGAGATGACCGAAGTTTTGTGATCTCCGGTGGTCGAGGGTGCATGAACGAGTCACGTTTCTAGGTGATGGCGAAGCTTGGTGACAGTTCCAGGTTTGGTTTTTGGCTCGAATTCAATTTCGAGTCCACCTGGAAGTAATCTGATGATTGAGTTGAAGTTTGGTGATGTTAGTGGATGGGGGATGATCGCCGTTGATGGTCGGAATCGTCCATGGCCTTCGTGCACGTGCACCGTGCACATTTGCCTGGGTCAGTGCTGTTTTTATTGGGTCTGGGTGATGATTTTTCTCGCGTGCGAACTAGGGGGTTACTCGGGGCAATGGGATGTTTACTCGAAGCAATTATAGTTTGGGTCTCGAGTCAAGTCTCGTTCCAGGTTTTGAACCAGAAACTGTTTTCTGTTTTGAAATTTGGAAATAAAATTTAAGTTTTTAAATTAATGTTTTAAAACTGGGTTCAAACCAAAACGCTAACATAATTCAAGATGAAATAAAAGTTTAATCTAAAATTTTACTCATTTTAACCCTTAAGTTTAAAATGAAGTAGGAAAATAAATTTGAAAACAAATTGTTTAAATTTGCTTTGTGATGATGATTAAAACGTTAGATAGAAAATGTTTTAAATTTGAATTAGTGAAGATAAAATGATATGCACTCATTAAATTAGTTCAAGTGAATAATTGATTTAATTATTTAATCAAGAAGTTAAGATTTGAGTTAAATTAATTAAGGTCAAATTAAATTGTAAATAAGAATAATTAACTGAGGATTAGTTATTAATTAAGTTAAATTAATTTTGTAAATAAGATTCATTAATTTAATAAGAGTCGTCTTTTAAACAAATGATTAGGGTTATTTAAATCAAGTAATTAAGATTTATTAAGTTACAGTTTAGAACTTAATTAATTAAATAATTAGTGATTAAATATATGATTTAAAGGTTAATTAAATGATAATTAACAATAATTAAATTGAGTTTAATTACTTAAGAATAGTCATTAAATAATTATGAATAGTTAATGAGGATCATTTACTTGAAATTTATTTGATAATAAATGTGAAAAGAATTATTCATAGAAATTTAATCTGATTTAAATTTATCAGATAATTAGATTGATCATAACTATGAATGTTTGAATTCTATTGTATGTTGAATTGGTTGGTATCCCTGATATATGATGCTTTGTGATATACCCTGATTTATGTTGTGATCTGTAATTTACTTATCTGTGATGTATATATTGTTATATGAATGTGCAAACCATTGGCCCGTAAAACGGCACTTGAATTTTGATGCGACAGGGAGTCGGATTCCAGTTGGTTATCCGAAACCCACATCGAATTGTAATAGTGAATCTTTGTGACTGATAAATTTATTTTATCTATGAATCTGTGAATGAAGATAAGCGATATCGATTATACCGCTTATCGTTATATCTGTGATGATTGATGATGTTGCACTATTGTGTGTAAAACCCCTGGACCACACCTTTACACACACAAATATGGATTTCACGTGGAAATCGGTTAAGTCAATCGGCAATGAGCCGACAATATCAATTCCCTATACCACAAATGACCATTGACTAACCATTTGCGTGATTTCTATTGGCGGCGCTCTTGGGACTTTTGCATATATCTGGCATTTGTCACATCGTCTCACATGGTATGTGGCATCCTGATTCACGGTTGGCCAGTAGTACCCATAACGGAGTATCTTTTTAGCTAACATCTGCCCCCCAGTATGGTCGCCACACTCTCCTTCATGGACCTCTTTCAAGACCCATTTTATCTCACCATGGGCAATAAACCTGAGCAAGGGAATGGAGAATCCCTTTCAATACATAATCCCATTTTGTACAATATACCATTAAGCTTTACGAAGGACTTGTTGCTTTTCGTTCCTTTTCTCAAGCAAGACTCCATGCAACAAGAACTCTTTAAATTGGGACATCCATGACTCCTTTTCAGGCTCCGCCTCCGGTACATGATCAACTTCCATTGCATTTATATTCGGGGTGTGTAGGGTCTCGATCGGAACCAAGCCCATCTGTTGAGCATTGCTAGTGCTCGTAAACTTTTCCAACGAGTCGGCTTCCCCATTCTGCTCACATTGTATATACGAAATGTCATAGTACTCCATATCCGTTAACAACTCCTGAACTTAGGCAAGATACGGGGCAAGCCGTTGTCCCTTTGCCTGGTAGTCCCCCCTAACTTGGTACACCACCAGTTGTGAGTCACAAAAGATTTTGATAGATTTTACCCCGAGTTCTCTAGCAAGCTTAAGTCCAGCAATTAATGCCTCATACTCGGCTTCGTTGTTCATAGTTGGGAAATCAAGCTTTAGGGTATAGCAAATTGAACGGTTCTCAGGAGTTACAAGTACGATACCTGCGCCAGAACAGTAATCATTGGATGCTCCATCGGTATATAGTTTCCATCGTACAGCAGGGATTACACTGTTCTCCAAGGGCTCATCCTGCATGGTAAACTCTGCTATGAAGTCGGCTAGTGCTTGTCCCTGGATAGCCCTTCGGGGTAGATATGTGATGCCAAACTGACTGAGCTTAATGTTCCACTTAAGCAGCCTCCCGGACGTTTCGGGTCATTGTAAAACCCGTCGTAAAGGCTAATCGGTGTAGACGCTGATTGGGTGTGCCTGGAAATACGGGCGAAGTTTGTGCAACGTGACAACCAAGCAGTACGCCAATTTCTCTATCTTCGGGTAGTTTCTCTCTGCCCCCGTCAACTATTTACTGACATAGTACACCGGTCTCTAGACCCAGTTATCCTCATGAATCAGTATGGCACTTATGGCATGTGGCACTACTGGCAAGTAAATGTACAACTCCTCATGATCTACCGGGTTGACAGAACAGGGGGTCTCTCTCCAAATGGCTCACCAAAGCTTGGAACGCGCCTTCACAGTCATGCGTCCACTCGAAATTCCTCTTCCCCTTCCTTATCAAATCGAAGAAAGGAATGCATTTATCGGTTGCCTTGGAAATGAAACGACTCAGGGCAGCGACCTTCCAGTTCAGGTTCTGCACTTGCTTAATAGTTCTGGGTGCTTATGTATCCCGAATGGCTTGAATCTTCTCTGGATTAACTTCGATTCCTCACGCATTGACAATAAAGCCCAATAACTTTCTTGAGGCAACACCAAATGAGCACTTCAAAGGGTTGATTTTCATGTTATCAAAACGAAGGATATTGAACATCTCTGATAAGTCTCGAATACGGTCATTTGATCACCGTGACTTAACGATCATATCATCCACATAAACATCCATTGTCCTTCCAAATCGATCTTTGAACATGTGATTAACCAAATGCTAATAGGTAGCTCCTGCATTCTTTAATCCAAACGGCATTACTACATAACAGTATAGCCCAACGTCCATGACAAAACTGGTAAGCTCCTGATATGGGATGTGCATCGGGATCTGGTTGTACCCCGAGTACGCATCCATAAACGACAAAAATTCATGTCCTGCGGTCGAGTCAACCAACTGATCAATTCTAGGAAAGGGAAAACTATCCATTGGGCATGCCTTATTCAGGTCCGAATAGTCAACACACGCTCTCCGTTTCCCATTCGCCTTCTTTACCAGTACAGGGTTAGATATCCATTCGGGATAGAGGGCGTCGTGAATAAACCCGTTTGCTTTAAGTTTATCCACCTCCTCTTTAAGAGCCATGAACCTCTCCGGATCCATACCTTGTCTCTTCTGCTTCACAAAGACATGCTTCAGATCAATATCCAGTGTGTGGCCCATGATAGCAAGCGAGATCCCACACATGTTCGAATGAGTCCAAGTGAATACATCCAGATTCGCTTTGAGGAAATCGGTAAGTTCTCTCTTCATAGAAGGGCTAAGTTGTGATCCAATCTTCAATACACACGATGGGTCGTCGTGGCTGATTGAGATAACAATCGTCAGTTCAGTCGGCAATACCTTGGCCTCCTTGGGTTCCTCCTTATCATCCCTCAGATCTATATCCCTATAGAACCGACTGTGGTGCCCAAGCCAAGACTTAGGCGCTATTTGTCAATCTTCAGTAACTTGGACAGACTTGTCCACACCCTTTTCCTTTTCCTTCCGGTGGGCTTCTCTCAACTCAGCCACATAACAAGCATGGCCGATCTCCTGGTCACCATGCACAACACCTACTCCATTATCTGTAGGAAATTTTAAAGTCAAGCACCAAGGCAAGAGTTGCCCTGAACTCAGCCAGGGACGGACGGCCCAGATAAACATTGTACGGCGAATCAACATCCAAGACAATGAATGGTAGGATCCGCACCCTCCTACGTTCACCTTCTCCCAGCTCAACCGGTAATTCGACAAAACCTACTGCTTCAGTAGGTATGCCATTGAAACTGTGTATGCGAGCTTTTGATGGTTTTAAATCCTTTGCATCCATCCTCATTTGATCATTAGAAGCCTTCTTAAAGATGATGTTCACAGAACTTCCACAATTGATCAATATCCTTCTCACCAACGTAGGTCCAATCATGGCAGAGATGACCATCAGATCAATAGTGGGAGCCTACACTTTATCGTCATCTCTACTTCGGAACACAATATCGTTCGTCATTATACACTGCTGCTTTGTCGGAGTTCCATCCTCCATGTTTGAACAACATTCAAAGTCCGCATGTCTCATCGAACTAGCATAACGCTCCATTTTATGCCAACTTCCGTTCGCAGGATGCGGTCCACCAACTATCGTGTTTATTACCAACCTTCCGCCGGCCTGAGCAGGCTCCTCGGGCCGTCGCGGAGCTTGTCCTCGGTTGGGATCAGACGTTCCTTGTCTGCCTTCCTGCAGATTCTTAACAAACTGTTGCAACTTTTTATGGCGAATTAATTTCTCAATGGCGACATGAAGGTGCCCACACTCATCAGTGTTTTGCCTATAGGACTCATGAAACTGACAGTACTTCCTGGTTTTCTTCTGTTCTTCGGTCGATTCCTTCGGACACGGCTTCCTATACTGGAAAGTGTTACAAGTGGATAGTTCGATGTTTTCTAAAGAGGCGGCATATAGTTGTTATAAGTAGGAATTCGTGGTTTCCACTTTCCGAAATCCCTCTTCCGATCAGAATTTCCTTCTCCACCCCTTCTTTGCTGACCCGCCTTGTTTTGGACGTTGACCTAAACCTTTCCAGAGCTCTCACCGGATTGCTTTACTGCAATGTTGATCTGTACCGCTTCCCCGCTTGGTCCTATAGCAGTGCTCCTTTTGGACAATCTGGCCTCCTCCTTTCTCATGAACTGGTGTGCCTTTGCGTAGAAACAATCCAGGCCGGCGGTTTTCCAGCTAGCCAATCAATGAATTCAGATTCAGGGTCAATCCCCCTTGTCACTGCCATAAGTATGGCGTGGTCATTCGGATCACTAACCTTAGTAGCAGCAACATGAAACCTTTGCAAATAATCCTTCAGTGATTCCCCCGGAGCCTGGATTACATTGGATAGTGACATCACATCTTTAGGGCGAGTAGCATGAATTCAAAACTGTTCCACGAATCTTGTAGCCAGCTCATCAAATCTCGAGATCGATCGCGGGGGTAACCTTGTGAACCACATTGTAGAAATTCCAGATAGAGGTATGGGGAAGCATCTGCATTTGGTTGCATCATTCGCCCTAGCCGAGTCCATCAACCATTCATACCTCATAATGTGCTGTCGGGGGTCAGTCTTCCCTTCGTAAGAGGGCATTGTAGGCATGCTAAACCTCCGGGGATACTCAGCCTATAAAATGTTATCGGTAAAAGGAGTAGGACTCCTAGATACTCCCCAGTCGTCGTTAGTCAAGCCTTGGTTCTCCCTCATCAATAGCATGACCATTGCAGATAAGTTCAGAGTCTGGATAGGGGGTGCCAGATCGGGTTCCATCCTACATGAATCCGGCCGGCGTCTCATGGGTATCCCATGCCTTCTCGGCCTGTTGTCCTCTAGATGCGTATCCTGAGGATCCACTTCATTATCATCCTGGTGAGGTAATTGACCAGCACCTAAGCATGCTTCAGTTCCTAAGTTCCCCACTCCAGGTTGAGCATAACTTTCCATATGTAATTGAGGAGCCATCCTCCCGTTTAAGGGATTAGTTTCAATCCCAATTGACTACTCGTGGTGGTCTGCCGCAAGTTGCTCCATTGCTCCGGCCTATGTCGCTTCAATTCTGTGATGCCTACGCCTGTGGTGCTCGTCTGATGAAGGCGAGCTATCAGAAGCCGAGTATGAAGCGAGACTTCCTCTGGCATTTTGATGCTGCTGTTAAGCAATCTGGTTCATCAAGTTGGCATTTGCCTGGATTTGCTCATTTAGCTATCTCCGGCTTTCCATTAGCTCCCTCATTGGGTCATTGAATTCAGCCCTAGTAACGGAATCAGCAGGATTCTGGGTTGCAACGAGTTCCACATGTATTAGCAGACTGGTTGCTTGGCCCTCCTTGTTGTACACTAGTAGTTTCGTTGACGTTGTGGGAGGTAGATCTGGTGCGCCTTACCATCTTAGAGTCCTTTGCTTAGATCTTGTAAAATCTAAATAGTATGCAAACCTTTAAGAATGAACCCGTAACTCCTTTAGGGGATTTCCTCAATCCAATAGCAATAAAGGTGATCCTAATAGCCTGAGAATCGAGCTTCCAGTGAAAGCACCCAAATATTTGCAACCAAATTGGTCACAAACACCCGAGAATGGATTTGAGTAGTGAAATAAATGAAGAAATTAAATGGAAAATGAGGAGTAACACTATATATTGCAAGAAAGAATAGCAAGGAGCAAAAACAACATGATTTATAGTGGTTCGGCGTTGATTGCCTACGTCCATTGTGAATGCTATCTTTATTGCTTTATCAATCACTTGATTATAGTTACAATTCACCAGGAACAACTTGAATTCAA
Source organism: Allium fistulosum (assembly GCA_030737815.1). Classification (NCBI taxonomy): domain Eukaryota; kingdom Viridiplantae; phylum Streptophyta; class Magnoliopsida; order Asparagales; family Amaryllidaceae; genus Allium; species Allium fistulosum. Next base: position 1,044,054,802 of record CM060907.1, on the reverse strand, counting down.
GTTAGAACAAAGAGAATCTGAGCACAAAAAATGGTAGAATATTCCCTTGGTTGCCGAAAAAAAAGATCCTCTAGGATGACCCCCTGCCCTTGCATTTATAGTTAGAGGCAGCCTGACATCTCAAAGCCTGGACTCCCCCTTGATCACTTGGGCCCACCATAAGGAAAGCTCAGCCCAATCATTCTATGCCAATCATACTGACCCAAAAATGCTGATCCCATTATGCCGAACGTTCTTAATGTATCCCCTCACCACATATTTTTACCGAACCCTTCAAGTATGTCGATCCGATGGCCTTTACACCTTATGCCGACCCGAATGTAGCCATGCGTTGTGCCGACCCAGTTCACCAAATACTCCACGCCGACCTTATCTATTCTACTTGTAATGCCGACCTGAGCATGCTATGCCGAACCGAGGTGCCCTATGTCACATCCTTTGCCGACCCGAGCCCTACCACATGCAATGCCAACCCGAAGGAACTCACATGCTTTGCCAACCACATGAATGCCACATATTCTCCAATCTTACCAATCATCTATGCCGACCCCTACTCCACCAGGCTAACTCTCATGATCCTGACATCCTGTTACATCCATTCGTCAACCTTATTAACCCTAGGCTAGACATAGGTGCTTGGAAATCACACTCTGGTCATATAAATGTCGTCTCACAACAATCCTTCCATCAATAGTCAATTTTGACTTCTATAACCACCTTTGTGTAGCCAGGCCAAGGCACCGGGTAACATTTGCCCCCCAAAGTGCGTCTTGTGAATAACACGGCGTGCTTTGAATCAGAGAAAAATCAAGTTTTCCAGAGGCAAGCTTGTTCAAGTCATTGGTTGATTGTTGTTCCTTATCAATTTTCGACAAAGCCTTGTCTCACTTAAATGAACAAGCCTAGTCATATAAAGCCTTCAGGTTTTTCCCGGCTTAACCTCTCAGAAGGTTGAGTTCACAAATTCCTCTCTATCTCATGAACATCCACTATCCAACCGCATCTCCTCTTCCCATCATTGTTTACAACATACATTATTATTTTATCTTTTCTTCCTCTCTCTCTTTCCTTTTTTAAAGAGGGGTCAGCATTCTGTATGCCGATCCCTCGATGGCTCCATGTAGGTTGGGGTCGGCATACACAATGGTCGACCCTTTCAACCATGATGACCGGGTCTTTTGGAAGAGACCGATTCATATTCCCCAATAACTCTCCCATATAAAACTCAACATCCACTTCTCCTCCTTCCTTTGTTTCAAGTTCTCTAAGCCTTCATCTTCTTCAGGTTTCCCTCGACCGAACCCGTCGACATCACGCAAATCCTCCTCCTTTCGAACCCAAATCCTCCAGTTCTTAACCTCAAAATCAAGCACGAACTCGAGCAATCCCTCATAGTCACTCATCGATGTCCTTCAGTCCAAGAATCTAACAATTGCCATCTAATTCGAACACACATAGGTATGAATCTCCCTTTAATTCGTGTTGTCGGGTTGCAACCACGAAGATTTGCCTGTCTTTTAGGTGCATAGGTAGATGGCTTTCAAGGAGAGGTAGTTGAGAGGTGGAGAAGAAGAAGGATCAGGAGAAAAAAAGGAGTTGAAGGAGAAGAGGATGGGTTCGGATGAGTTGGAGTTAGCTGGAGAGGTTTCGATGATGATGAGGTAGGAGATGGGATCGGCAGAGTTAGGGGTCGGTGTAGATTAAGGTAAAAGAGAGGGATCGGTGTATACCTGGATGGATCGGCATAGGGTTTTTAGAGAAAGGGGGTCGATGATTTCCCTTTAGGCATAGGAATTAGAAAGAAAGGAGGTTGGCATTTTACCTCAGGTATAGGGCTTTGTATAGTCCCGGAAAGGAGGGTTCAGTATAGTGCTTGGAGAGGAAGGGTTAGGTATTTTTTCGATGTGGTCGCTTGATCATCATGACTTCACGAGCATATCATCCACATACACTTCTATTGTTTTTCGGATCTGTTCTTTAAACGTCTTATTTACCAAACGCTAATAAGTAGCTCCTGCATCTCTAATCCAAACGGCATTACTACATAGCAGTACAATCTAGAATCAGTAATGAAACTGGTGTGCTCCTCATCGGGGATATGCATTAGGTTTTGGTTATATCCCGAATATGCATCCATGAAAGATAACAATTCATGTCCTGCGGTTGAATCCACAACTGGTCAAACCTCAGAAGGGGAAAACTATCTTTCGAAAACGCCCTGTTCAAATCTGAATAATTAATGCACGTTCTCCATTTCCCATTCGCTTTCTTCACAAGTACAAGATTAGATAACCATTCAAGGTAAAAGGCATTGTGGATAAACCCGTTGACTTTTAATTTACCTACCTCCTCTTTGAGAGTGGTAGATCTCTTCGGATCCATATCGCGTCTTTATTCCTTCACCGGGACATACCTCTGGTCAATATTCAATGCATGGTTCACAATGGCAGGCAAGATTCCACACATTTCAAAGTGAGCCCAAGCGAATACATCTAGATTCTCTCAGAGAAAACCAACAAGTTTCTTAATCATCGGAGGGCTGAGCTATGATCCAACCTTTAGGACTCGTGATGGGTCGTCATCGCTGACCGTGATATCAATCGTCAGCTCAGCTGGTGCAGCCTTGATCTCTTTGGGCTCTTCTTCATCATCACTCGGATCTATATCTCTATAGAACCGACTATGGCGCCCGAGCCAAGGCTCAGACGCTAATTGTCAATCTTTGGTGGCTTGGATGCGGACAGTCTTATCCACACCCTTACCTTTTTCTTTATGCTGAGCTTCTCTCAACTCAGCTACATAACAGACATGTCCAGTTTCCTGATCACCATCAAAGATGTCAATCTTTGTCGAGTGCTCCATCAATGATGGAGAAAGGGAAAAGCATCGTTATACACAGTATGCTTTCTATTTCTGATACACTTATACGTGTTTTATTCGGTACTAGGACATTACATTTCTTCATATCTAGTAATTCGATAGATAGATTGGAATTGAAACCCAAGATAGTTGACCGACCTTTGATTGTTACAAACCATGTTGGAGGATCGACTAGCCTTTGCATGGTTTGAGGAGACTTGGCCTTATCAAGTCATGGATCTTTGTTTGCTTATGATTGCTTTGTTTTGAGTTTCGTGGGGTTCAGTATGATATTCGGGATGGTTTGGCTATACAAATATGCAGTGGTGGTGGATTGTGAGAGGTTGTTGGTGACAATAGGGATAGATGATGGATGTAGGTTGAAGATAGGCTCCTTACCTGATGATGAGGTGATGGTTAGCTATCTATACTTGTTTAAGATCATGCATGATGAGATTTCACCTATGCCTATATTAAGGGAGTATCTGAACATATTTAAGGAGGTGGTTGGATTACCACCGCATAGAGATACTAAATTCCATATAGATACGGTGAAGGATGTCAGACCAACTGTTATGCCATTGAGGCATATGGCGCCAAGAGAGCAGAAGAAACTATAGGTGCAAGTGAATGACCAATTGTGAAGAAATTTCACTTTATTGAGTATATCTAAGTGGGGAGCATGTATAGTGTTTTCGACTAAGGTTGACGATTCTTTGAGGTTGTGTGTTGATTACCATGAGCTAAATAAGGTGATGAGGAAGAACAAGTATCCACTCCCGCGTATTGATTACTTGTTTGATCATCTCTATATAGGGTGTTCTGTCAATCAGACCTTGCAATTGGGTTCCATTAACTGAGAGCGGTGAAGGAGAGTGTGTCGATCATAGCATTTTGTACACCATTTGGATTTTATAAGTGATCGATTATGTTGGTCAGGCTAATTAAATCACCGATATACTTTGTTGAACTTTTGAACCATGTTTTTAGGGATCGGCTAAATAAGTTTTTACTTGTGTTCATGGACGATATCCTTATTTATTCAAAAATGGAGGAACACACAGAGCATTTGATGATTGTGCTTGAGATGTTGAGGAAGCACCGATCGAAGACGAAGTTTTCAAAGTATCACTTCTAGAGGGGAAAAATGTGATTTTTGGATCACGTTGTTTCTAAGTAGGGTATTGCTATAGATCTTGTGAAGGTGGAAGAAGTACATGAATCGAATCGATCCAAGATCGCTACAAACATAAGAAGTTTCTATGGATTGGCGGGATACTATATATGTTTTATCAAGGATTTCTCTAAGGGAGCAGCATCATTAACCAACTTAATGAAGAACAATCAGACTTTTATTTGTGATACGAGGTGCGAGTACACTTTTGTGAGTTTAAAGGAGAGGTTGATGAGCATACTAGTTTTAGCGATTCCGAGCATGAATAAGGAGTTAATAGTATACACAGACACTACTGTACTAAACTAGATGCAGTGTTGATGTAGAGAGGATAAGTTGTCACCTACGTTGGTCAACAGCTGAAACCGCAAGAGAGGAAGTATCCGACTTATGATATAGAGTTATTGCAATAATGTTCGCTTTGAACATATAAAGGCATTATTTGCATGGGGAGAGGTTCAAGTTGTATACTGACCATAAATCATTGAAGTATCTCTGCTACTAGAAGGATCTTAACCTTCATAAATAGCAAAGGTTAGAGTTCCTGGCCTCCTATGACTTTGACATTTCCTATGGTGCTTGATTAAATCAGACTCATGAGACAACTTGCGATGACGATGCAATGCGCTTGGCCTTTGATATTCACTATTGTAGCACTAAAGCTCATTAAAGTAGTGTTAGTGGTTCAAGGAACCTGAAAATATAATGCAGTCAAGTTAAGACCTGAAGATTGAAGGTCAACATGTGCATGAAGAACATGTACCGATTCACAATGTTGTGTAGTGTTAATGTGTCCTAATGCACCCATGGATCATGGACTTGAAGCTTGCTAATGAGGGTTATTTCCCATATAATGGTAGCGGGCATATCAACGGTCGGACGGATGGGAGTGCCAATACCACAAACATTGATGTTTTCAACCCCATAGGAAGCTATTCTATCTGGTATGCTCACAAATGAGCCAAATATATCTCCAAACGGAGGAATCAATGTCTCTTCTTCAATCGAAGCTAAAGGCGGTTGTGAAACAGGACAGTTTAAGATAATCTTTAACTTTGGCCATCAAAGAATGAGTGACACTTGATCGTCACTACTAGTCTCAACAACAGATTCATGGCCAAGGTTTACTTCCTCACCATCACCCCTTTCCTTATTATCACCTATGTCCTAGTTATCACTATCATCATAGCTACCATCATCTCGTACTATGATAATGTCCTTATTCCCATCTTCCCCCATATTCTCTTCTGGACTTAATATAGGACCTTAAACGATGGAACCTCTGAATTCTCCTCTGCCTCATGAGTACGCTAGGCATCTTCATGAACATTTCGCGTGAGGCCCAAATGATGGTTATGGTCAAAGATATTAAAGTGCCACATTCTTTCATCTATCAACGGATATCTCATCACCCGCTCTTCTTTGGAGATAAATGGAATGTTGGATAGTACTTGCTAGGTCTGAATTGCCAGACCTCTTTGAGATATCTAAGAATTCATGAAATAAAAAGATTAGCAATCTAGATGGATTAACGCTGTTCAAATGGCATATTATAATAAAACTAACATCTAGACATCCATTTTTAAGCAAAATATGTAGGTCAGTGCACAAGAAGAACCCATCCTTGAAAAAAATAAGCTTGTGCCAAAGACCTAAGATGATACGACAACCCTTAGATAACACTAGATGGGTGAGAGAAAGACTCTCTTTCTGCCCATTGAAGGCATATAAGTAACATATCTCCTCTAATGTTAGCACCTTACCCAAGTAATGAAGAAAGACCATATACATGCTGTGTAATGAAGCATAAATATTCAAGTGAAGCTGCGCAGAGGCAAGCTTCATAAATTGGAGCACAAACTGGACAATGTGATTGAATGGAGGAACGCCTCTAGTAGGCACATATACCCATTACACGCAGTATAGCTATCAAGCGGATTATGAGCCTGATGATAAGGCTCTGGATAAGAAAATCTTCAAATGGTATACCATGCCTTTCATAGATTCTTCGAATACACGCTTCATCTAGCTTGGACGTGGGAGAGTCTGGAGGGTTGTCAACAATTATTGCATTCCTAAGATCGATGTTGGGGGCAATCCCTATGAACTCATCATCCGCTGTTATAAAGAGAATGATCTCTAAAGAATACCCTACCGGATGACGGTATGGTTAAGGACGTAAGAATGATGAAGTAGACGACATAGAAGATGACATGAAGATAAGCAAGGTCAAGTAGAATCAAACTCTAATCTTTATGCTGAAATAAAAAGCCCTGTATGGCCAATATGTAAGATCCAATGAATGTCAATGTGTGTTGACCGATCGGATCTTATACATTTACAAAGGTATGGATATAAATTACAATCTATGCAATGTGTGTGTCTAGTGTTTGTAGCATGGTGAACACAAACATTATGTATAGATACCTCGCTCGTGTTGGAAAATGGGCACCATTGCACAACCGAACCGTGTGTCGGATTTTACCCGTTATCGTTATGTTTTACGATAATAGAACTGTTGTCTAGCGCGACACTTGACTTCTCTTTGCAGGGACACCAAAGTGAAGGGTCAACATCAAAACAATGATAAAAGGATTCATTGGAATGCCATAGCGCATTCAATATGATCATTATTTGAAACTGTCCCACCCAAGCTCGACCATCGACATGCAATCGACTATAAAGATCAAAACATCTCATTCTCCATCCTAAGTATTTAAATTTCTTTGTCAAAGCAAGAAATCCAACCCCACACCATAAAAACCCCAAGCCATGTCTAGGTGGAAACCCAAGTTGACCCGAAGCATGTGAAGGGAAATACGACCTAAGTTATGCTCAAGAAAAATGCAAAGAGGCTTTGGGGCAAGTTGAGTCCATCATCCCGGGATCAAACTCATGTTTTTGAGTGAATTCATGGGTTTCCCAAAGGTGGAAGATGAAATGTTCATCACAACTAAGTATTTTCAATGGACAGAGACTGACATCGGCGACCCACGTGGCAGTGTCACCTACCTATATCAGTAGTGGTGTAGAAGGTGGAGATAAAATTGCAGTGGTCGAGAAAAATCTCAAATCAATTTGGGGAGCAGCCTCAATTGAGTCGATGGTAGGCTAACTAGATAGGAGGTATCGGCAAATAGATGGTCTAAGTTGGAATACTTTGATCGGTGGCGGTGGAGTTCGAGGCCAATTTTCGAAGATGGTGTTGGGTTCGACCTATGAATAGCAATGGTGGAGATCCATTTCAAGAGATCTCAAGGAAGAATAAAAGGCATGCCAAAAAATGGAAAGAAGTGAAATTCCCTTAAGTATTGGATTGACCTCACTACTCGCACCAAAAATAGATATCAGGTCAAATATCACAACTCGTTGTCGAACCATAAAAGAATGAAATTGATGATTATCAACTATGAATGCGAAGGCAACCACATTAAAGTCATCCTACCTGACCAACTGAAAGAATGAACATCCATAACTTCCACAATTTGAATGACAAACTCAAACAGTAAACTTTAACTTTTAAACCGTCCAAAGAATATGAATCTGTAACTAACCAAAGTGATGTGTTACTCAAAGAAGACGTACTGCTTTGTAAAAATAGTTCATTGGATGAAGATATATATTTAAACCAGAATTGAAATCTATGGCTTGTCCTGATCTAAAGCATATCTTGTTGATAACAAGGTATACTTTAGGGGAAAGTGTTACCCTGCCTTTGGACAAAGCCATATCTTGATGACTCAGCACCATTGAATGGTCAGAAAACAAACTAGAAATCCTAAATCCTAAATCCTAATTCTGGAGACCAAGATCCAATTGAGGTCTGAAGTGTAGATACAGAACCTTGCTTGCCACTTAATAATAGCTTGCCATCTTCCTAAGTGAACCAAGTGATAAAGATCAAAGGTGACAAGAAGTAGCCCAAGTGTCAACTCGGTACCGAGTTGAAGCCCTTAACTCAGTATCGAGTCTTGGAATCGATCCATTAATGAACTTTAGAAAGGTTGTCAGTTAAGCTAAACACGAAGTGAAGCACTAGAACAAAGGAGGCAGCCAAAGCAATTACATTCAAAGAAGCAAAGAAAAATTAGAAAATTAGAAAACAAGGGAACTCATAACTCGACATCTAGTTGTGAAGCACAACTCAGTATCGAGTTGACAAGTGAAGTGAGAACGTGGCCATGATCTCCCTCCATACCTCCTCTTAAACATGGAGAACGTGGGTAGCAAATATCAGAGCTTATTCTATTGATCTATGTTTATAAATAGGAGGAGAGGGGCATAAAATCGAGATCCTTTTTCCGCGTTCTGAATTATTTGATTTTACACAGTCACTATGTTGGATTCTCACCGACTTGTGAGCATCGAGTAAGAAGAACATTTAGTCATAAGAATGCCAACTTTTAAGAGCACAGTTTGTAAAATTTCTTGAAAATCATTAGTAAAGTTTAAGTGGACGTACGCCAGATTATTTCCGAACCAATATAAATTCTTATGTGTTGTTTACTTTATTTTTATTTAATTTCTTCACTTATACTCTACTTATAATTTGATTGGGTGTTTGTTTAACTTTTGGCGCAAACAACATATAATCGAGGTGAAGAATTCTCTATTGAATAGTTTTCACTTCTAAAGCTTCAACTCAGACCCAACTATAGTCTTCCAATGGAAATCATGCCATAATTTAACTATAATCAAAGTGAAGTTTCCACATTGAAGTTCAACATCATTCTCAAGTCCAGAGAACTGTGTAACATCGCCGCTTCAAGATTCATTGTTTGACCTTAGTTATATTTATGAACAGAAAACGCTTGAGCAAGTTATCCAATAACTATCAGTATGTAATCCCTTAGTGCTCCCAACAGCCATAAGTAATACACTACTCAATATTTGGAGAGCATTACGTACTTTAGTCTCAACGGATGTATCGATATCTAGTCTCGATACGTCTTGGCTGTGAATACTTAAAATGATATGCTATATTATGACAAATTGCTCATGATTACAACACCTTGTAATTGCTATTACAAAACATACCATTTATGGATTTCCAGTTAAATATAGTTAAATTGAACAATTATTAATATAACACATTATATTAAGTATATGATAGAAAGTAAAACTCCTTTTACTCTGAACGAGATTTTATTACAGACTTAATAATTTGCAATACTTGCACTTGGGGCCATTTATGGAATCTCAATTCCATTCCCATCCCTTTGATCAGCTTGAGGACAATTGACCGAGCTAGCCTTTTAGTAAATGGATCTGTTATTATGTCCTTCATATCTACTCTTTGAATCATGACCTCTTTCTTCTTAATAAATTCTCCAAGTAGGTGGAACTTTCTAAAAATGTATCTCGATTTCTCGTGTATTCAAGGCCCCTTTGCGATCCACATCGCCACATTGTTATTGCAAAACAGTGCCATTGGATTCTCCTTATCAAGAATCACTCCTAGCGCACCTAGAAACTTGCACACCCAGACCGCTTCTTTAGCTGCTTCATTGAGGGAAATGCATTCGGCCTCTATCGTGGAATCAGCTACTATTTCCTATTTGGAACTTTTCCAACCGACGGTCCCACTATTTAAAGTAAAGACACAACTTGATACCGACTTGCTATCATCGATATCACTTTGAAAGCTAGTGTCTAAATACCCCTTCACAAGGAGGTCACCATTCCCATAGATAAAGAATAAGTCTTTGATATTTCTCAAATACTTCTATATACATTTTACAACCGTCCAATGCTTTTATCTGGGATTAGATTAGTATCGGGTTATGGATCCTAATGCATATCCTACATCTAGTCTTGTATAACATGGCATACATTATGGAAGCTATTGCTAAAGCATACAGTATCCTCTTCATACACTCTTTCTCCTCAACAGTTTGAGGAGCATCCTTCTTAGAAAGGATGATTCTAGATTGCATAGTAACATTTCCACGCTTGAAGTTCTCTATATTGAACCTTTTTAGCATGGCGTCTATGTACAGGGATTGGGAATCACAACAACCTCTTAGATCTATCTCTATATATATCTTTATACCTAATATATATAGCTACTCCTATATCCTTCATGATTAAATTATTGGAAAGACAAGCTTTCACCGATTGCAACAACAAAATTTCATTGCCAACCAATAGTAGATCATCTACGTATAAAATTAGGAATACAATAGCACTTCCTTATTTCTTTTGGTATACACACACTTCCTAGGTGTTCTAATAAAAATCAAACCATTGATTACTTTATCAAATCACTTATTCCAACCCTTAGCTTGTTTAAGTCCATATTGTATTTTAATAACTTACAAGCATGGCCCTTACTCCCATTGACCTTGAAACCCTCAGCTACGACATATAGACGGTCTCTTCCAAAACATTATTTATAAATGACATCTTTGCGTCCATTTTCGATATTTCATAGTCGTAAAATGCAGCAATAACTAGCATTGTTCGAATGGACTTAAGCATTGCTACGGGTGAAAAGGTTTTGTTATAATCAACTCCTTTAATTTAACAAAATCCTTTTGCAACTAGACTTGTTTTGTAAGTCTGCACTTGTCCATCTACATTTAGCTTTTTCTTAAATATCCATTTTTAGCTGATAGTTTTTATTCACTGAGTATTTTAGCGAAATTATATACTGTGTTTTCCTACGTGGAATCCATTTCGGATTTCATAGCTACAGGCCAAAGTGTAGAATCTTTACTTTGTAGTGCTTGTTGGATGATAGAAGAATATCATCACCTAATATGCAATACTCTTTCTCGTCGTCTATGAGAAAACTGTAGTATCTCTCTAGTGCATGAGATTCTCTACTAGGCCTCTTCTAATAAGTTGCGTGCTTTTGTATATGGAAGAATTCGGTTCTCCCACTGGTTCATTCTCCATGTTAGACTCTCGGATCTCATTTAATTCTACACCTTTGCTGTTAATTTCCTCTGATAGAGATTTCTTTTCTAAAAGACAAGATGTTGGAAACTATAACCTTTCGTTCCTCAGTGTTGTAGAAAATATATCCTATGGAGTTCTTGGGATATCCTACGAGTTTACACAAAATCGATCTTACCTTAACTTTATTTGGACTAATGTTCTTAACATAAGTTGAACAACCCCGCACCTTCAAATATTTAAGGTTGGGTTTCTTCCCGTGCTACATCCCATCCGGCGTCTTAGGCATATATTTCGTGGGTATCAAATTCAATATATGTGCTATGGTTTCTACTGCATATCCTCGGTAGGACAGAGGTAACTCAGCTTTACTCACCATGGAACGAACCATATCCAATTGGATTCGTTTCCTTTGCTCCGAAACACCATTGTGTTGCGAAGTATACAATGGAGTAACTTGAGAGGCAATCCCATTATCTTTTATGTACTATTGGAGCTCTTGTCTATTGAACTCACTTCCTCGATTGGATCGAAGTATTTTAATCTTATAGTTCATCTAATTTTCAACCTCATTTTTATATTCTATGAATTTCTCACAAACATTGGATTTATTCTTTATAAGATACACATATCATATCTCGAGAAATTATCCATAAAGGTTACAAGTTAAGAAGAATTATCTTTGTTAACTATAGGCATTAGGCTACATAGATCATTATGTATGAGACCTTAAAGTTCATTCACTCTTCTATTGCTCCGACTTAAAGTGTACTTGGTCATTTTTCCTTTGAGGCACCACTCACACATATCAAATGATTCAGAATCAAATGGTAGAAGAAAATCTTCAGTTATGAATTGATGTAGTCATTTCTCACTTATATGACCTAACCTACAATTTTAAAGACAATTTTTATTTACGTCAACATTACTAGAATTACTCACAGCATGGACATAGTCAGTATTAATCACATAAATATCATTATCTAAAATATCATCACAGACTTTATTACCATTTAGCATAATGTTGATAACTTTATTAGCACAGTGAAATATATAACCAGTTTCACACAATCTAAACACAAATATAATACAATAAATAAAGTCTTTCACATAATAGAAATTACTTAATATTAAACCAATCCATTTGTCAAAGACAAATGATAATCTCTAACTACTGTTGCATCTACTAGAGATCCGTCTACAACTTGAAGCCTAATTTCTTCCTTTGCCACATGACGTATGTTCCTAAGTTCATGCAACAAATCACAGATGTGAGTTCTAAATCCAGTACTAAAACCTAAGATAATATATTGATTACAAAATAATTTTAAATCATAAATATTCCTATAGGAGCAACAAAACCATTGTGTTTCTTCTCTCTAACAATCTTCAAGTACTTTGGACAAGTCCGTTTTAAATGACCTTTCTTGTGACAATAATGACATTCTTCCTTGTCAGTAGAAGCAGTCTTCTTATTTTCTTATTAGCCCTTTTCCACTTCTTCAAAAATTTCAAAGATGACACGTTCTTTCTAGCAACAGTACATCCCTTGATCCTTAGACGAAGGCTCGGCCACCTCATTATATTAAGGAGCTCCACGAGGCTTACGTTCCACTGGTTCATATTATAGTTTAATATTAACGGCTCATACTGGGGAGTAAGAGACCTAAGGATCAAGTCTACTTGCATCTCATTGCTTATCGCTATGTCTAATTGTGTAAGTCTATCGATATAGGCTTTCATCATTAGAATGTAATCATCCACTTTCCGTCCTTTGGTTATTTTGGTATCGAACAGTTTCTTTATAAGTTCGTACCATACGTAACGAGACTGTTCACCAAAGAGAGCTTGGAGACTGTCAAAAATCTCATAAACAGACATGTTTTCGTGCTGCCTCTACAAATACTTGTCTAACATAGACAGCATGAAACAGGTGATTTCTAGGTCCGAAACCTATTTTATCATAAGCTAGTCTTAGTTTTGTGTCCACAACATTAGCGAGCTAATCTTTTGATGGTGCAGTTCTCGACGACCAAAGACATTCATAAGTTAATGCTATCTTTATTGCTCTTGGTCAATCAATGTAGTTAGGGTCGTTCAGTCTGTCATTTTTAGAAAATAGCTTGGGTGTAAACATATTCTGCAAGTTTTAACTTTGTAGATTAAGGATAATTACATAGTAGATGTTCTTAAAGGTTAAACATTACATTCCATTTTACTAATAAGCTCTCACTAGTCTTTTATGTTTCTCCAAAACCTTAGATGAAATATAGTAGTCTTTCGACTTCACTAGTGGGTATTATGACTCGTTTGTCATGGGATTATAACCTTGAGGAATATCAACAAACCATACTCCTACAAATGATGGATAACTCCTTATCGGTTGTATCACATACAATTCCTAATCCATGGTTCCTTGTCCTAATCTCATTTCGACCTTGAGGAATATCAACAGATCGAAAGATATTATTAACACATACCTACCACTTCACGATGCCCTAAGTATAAATGTACATACTTTGAGGAATATAAATAAATATGCATATATATCTTTCCTCGTATATTCAGTATATTAATAGTACTACACATAACATCCTTAACTTGAAGAATATCAACAACCAAGGAGTATGCAAGTAACCTATTAGTAAGTAAAAGGTAGAGCATAACTTTATATTAAAGATTCAAAATCTTACTTAGAGTGATATCGACTTATGGAATAATGTATTTCATATGAAATACCCTCATGATTCAAGTGTAGGACACATTAGAAATCATGGTATACATACTATACGTATGTGTTTATTCCTTAAGTTTAATTAGGGTTTCTTAATGTTCCACCTTTAATTTATTCATTATATTATATCATTTATATTATAATAAACTTATATAATAGTCTTATATATAACATTATATTAATTAAGTCATATTTAATTAATTTAATTAGTTAACATTTTAATTAAATTTTAATTATTTAATTATAACATTTTATATTGAATATGTATACTATGATCTTTATAGTAACACACATATATCTTTATATATGTATTTCATTGCTTATTAATTAAGCTTTAATTAATTTACTTAATTAGGTAATTTTTTAATTAAACTTTAATTTTGCACATATATACTTACATTGTCTTAAATAGTTCAAGATAACATAACATATATCATTATATATATTGTACATGTACATATGTTTTAATTAATCACATATTTAATTAATTTATTAATCTTATTAATATACTAATGATTATGACACGTGTATATTATATTTTTCAAAACATTTTGAAAAACCTATTATAACATTTATAATATATTTCTTACTTTAAATTTAACTTTTAAATTTTATTTTTATTTCAAACCAATTTTGAAAATTAGCCCAAGTCCTAAATTTAATTTAGGCCTTTTCTATTAGGAATAACATTTAGGTTCAGTTCACCTTTTGGGTCTGGCCAGTAGCATGATAGGGCAGGGACTTGATTAGCTAAACCGAGCCGAGACACTACCTTTTTAAACATCTTACTAAATGGTTAAGCTTATTTTGTTGGCTGTAACATGACTAATTTAGATTGTATAGACTATTAAACTTTTATACCATTGTTGGAATCGAGCCACTCAGAAGTGGGTGAAATATATAGATTTCAATTTTTATTCTATTTTGGATCATTTGGGCCTTTGAAATCTAAAATATTATTAGATCCAATCTAATGAAGTTTTAAATAGAATCATGTTTTATTTAGCTTGGTTAAACGGAAGTTTAATTTTAATTTGAATTTGTAAGTATTATAATGAACGTATCTAATAAATATATGGGAAGTGTAAGTGCAGCATATAAGTAGTGTATATATGTCAATAAGCATTTAAATTTTTTTAGAGAAGGAAATATTTTGTTTCTTTCTCTTAACATATATAATTATTTTAGAAAAGATGAGGCTATATATATAGAGAGTGAAACCTTTCATTTCTCTCCTTCTCCTATCTAGATTAATTGACATATTAAATGACATTTTAACTAAATTTACACATGCCTTTGTTGTCCAAGTTTTGACTAATAAAAAATATATATGTAGATATATAATTATAATATATATATATATTAAAATTAGGATTGAATATTTTATACACTTTGAAATCAAAATTTAACAACAAGATCTGATTTAATAAGAGTTTGAAATTGAATTAATGATTTGATACAAGGATCTATTTTATAAACTTTAAGTTAAAAAGACATACAGTTACACATACATACATACATACATACATACATATACATACATACATACATATATATATATATATAAACTTAGGGTTAATAAAGTAAATCCAACCTTAACTAAAATTTAATCAGAGAGGCATATGACATTCTACATAAAAGTCACTTATTATTTTTTTAACTTTCAAATAAAAGTATATAATAATGGAAAGAATTATATTCAAAACAACAACAATATAGGCTTATACTCAAGTCCTAAATGATTCATATAAATAACATGTGCATTTTGTTCAAGTTTGAATACATACATACATACATACATACATACATACATACATATATATATATATGAAGCAAAAAAAATTGTATGAATTAATTTAACTTTAGATTTCAATCAAATTGCTAATTTTTTTGAAACAACTTATGAATTTTAAATCCACCTAAAATTTTATGTAAACAGAAAACAAAGTTATTTCAAAACAACATGAAAGAGAACCTTTAATTTTCAATCTTATAATATGAAACTAAATTTTATATAAACAACAAACAAAATTGTTTCAAAACAACTGGAGGGAAAACATTCAATTTTAATTTTATAATATGAAGTTAAATTTACTAAAGAATTTATTTTAAAATTTTATTCAAACAACTGTTTCTATATGAAAGAATTGGATGACATAGGCATATAGTGACAATGAGATGCATATCCAAGTTAAATACACAATATAAATAACCAAACAAAATAGAGATAAATCCAAAATTATTATAATAGGCAACACATGAATAGCAGAGAATACGAACAATGTGATTTTAATTATATTAACAAGATGAGGATAAGACTAGTTCAAAGGAATAAACTAAATATACAAAACATTATCCAAATACATACAAATGAATAAATAGAGTTGGTTAATAATAGAAACATATGAACTTGATGAAATTACTATGTAAACAAAATAGAAGATTATCTTTTGAGATGTAGCTAAGAGAAACACCTTGAAGATATGAAGATTGCTAGTTCTAATAGATCGATCTCTAGATCTGCAACAAAATAGAGATAACCGCCTTTTCTTTCTAATTTTCTAATTAATTTTGATTGAATTTACTTTCAGAATTTTGGAAACCATAGACTCCATGAATTTTTTTCTCTGGTTTGGTGTAGAGAGAAGAGAAAAATGATAGTAGTAAAATTAATCAAAGGAGGAAATAAATATGTTGAAGATATGATGATTCCTCTTCCTTTAATTAAGATTGCCCTTTCATTCCAAAGTTCAAATACCCCTCCTCTTTCACATGTAATGGCCGGCCAACACATGAGGGTATATGCATAATTTTTTTTCCAAAACCAGTTAATATTATATTTTTAAAATCCAAATTAAATTTTATATTGAAATCTCATATACCGATATGTGCTTTTATAACTTTTATATATGCACTCCTTAATGACTAATGATATTCAAACAAATAAAATAAAAAACTAATAATTAATATTTCATAAATATTAATTAATTTTCAATGATTAAAAATTGATTAAATTACGTGGTTCATTCGGAATATTCAACATTTTGGTTGTGTGAATCAAAGATGTAAATTCAATCAGCAATTAATATTGAACAATTTAAATATTAACACTCACACATCACCATAGCTGGTGTAACATTTTGGATGAATTTCTCCCTTACACATCTTTTAGTATAATCTTATTCCAATTATTATAAGTGGTACCCTGTAGTAATGATTATTTATACTTATTCTCTTCATCAAAACTATATCAATTAGGACATATAAAATTTGGTTTTGGTCAAAACTCCAACATTGTACATATTCAAAGTCCTTGGTTCAGTAATAACTTTTATTATTAACCATGCTAATTCGGTAAGAGATTTTGACTTTGAATTGACTACAGTTGACCATGATACTAACCCCATATAACCGAGGAGACGAATTCTCTATTGAATAGTGTTGCACTTTCAAAGTTTCAACTCTGACCCAACTATACTTGTTCAATGGATGCCATGCCACGATTTAACTATAGTCAAAGTAGAGTGTCCGCATTGAAGTTCAATAGTATTCTCAAGTCGAGAGAACCGTGCAACATTGTTACTTCAAGATTCTCTATTTGACCTTAATTATATCAACCAATATAAAACTCTTGAGCAAGTCATTCCAACTTTATCTAATAACTATTAGTACATAACTCCTTGGTGCCCCCATCAACAATAAGTAATACACCGCCCAACATTTGGAGAGCGTTACGTACTCTAGTTTCAACGGGTGTATCGATATCCAGTCTTGATACACCTTGACTAAGAATATTTAAAACGTATATATTATGAAAAATTTCTTACGACTACAACACATTATAATTACTATCACTTAGCATACCATTTATGAAATTTCTATTAAATATACTTAAATTAAATAATTAATTAATATAATACATTATATCAAGTGTATAATAGAAAGAAAAACACCAATTATTTCGAATGGGATTTTGTTACAAAATTAGTAATTTATAATAAATTATATAATTTCCTCTAGGATATACCTCTAGTTATATCCCTTAGTGTTGGCAAAGATGCGGCGCAACACTAAGTCCCCAACCTTGAATTGGCGGAGCCTTACCCTTGCGTTGTAGTGCGTGGGTATTTTTCTTTAATATGCTTCCATGCATAGTTCAACCTCCGCTCTTTTTTATTATGAATCGTAGAGCTTGAGCTCAAGCAACACACCATTTTGCTTACGGTCATGAGTGAGATGCCTTGAAGATGGTATGTCGACCTCGACGGGTAGCATGGTTTCATACCCATAGACCAAGGGAAAAGAAGAGTGCGTAATGGATGTTCGGTATGACCAGAGTACGAGCGGTAGGTCCTCAGCCCAATTTCCCTTAGCCTTTGTGACACTTTTCTTTAATGTTGCCTTGATCGTTTTGTTCACAGGCTCAACCTACCCTTTCGCCTATAGAAGTTGTAACACTTTGTAATTTGGCATTAGTTATTTAATTAGTTAGTTAGTTAATTAATTAGGCTCCAAAAATGGAATTTTGCAAATGATGGAATTTGACCACGAAAATTGCTCCATTGCGTCCATGGCAAAATTCCAAGCAATTTTCATATTTGGAGCTTTGCGATCGGAGTCCAAATGAAGAAGTTATGGACAAAAAAAGGATTCGGAACGAAAATAATTAAATACGAAATAGTTAACGTTTTTTATATTAATTACCGTGGCCCACAGACTAATCCATCATTTGGGATGATTGACCCTTAGCTGTCGATCGATCACCCAAGGGTGGTCGACCGGTGGTGACCTGGCCGCTCCAATAAACCTAGGCCGCAACGGCTCGGATTTAATATATTTTAGTCTAACGGTTCTGATTGATTCTAGCGCATATAAATTCAAGCCTAGCCCTCCCTTCTCTTCTCATATTTTTCTAAAAGCAGTAGCAAATCTCTACCATTTTTTCCTCTCCACTTTCTTTCTAAATTATAAAAGATAAGATATTTATATCTATATTCATATAATTTAGAGAAGAGTAGAAATCTAATAAAAAGGAGAAGAGAAGAGAATCAACCATATGTGTATGTGAGGTAATTTATATATTTGTATCTATTTTCTCTCCCAATCCCAAATCTCTTCTCAGATCTATAATTCTAATGTATGCATATACCTTTTTATACACATCTCTTGGATTTATAAGGATTTGGAGATGAATCAAAGGTTCAACTTCAGATCTGGAGATCTAGATCGCTTTTAAAAGGTGAGTGGGATTTTTTATAAAATGTTATAATATGAAAATTATCACATTGGTGTTTATTTGATTTTTATGTCTAATTGGATAATTATATATGAGTTGTAGGTAACGAATTGAATACGATTTAAATATAATAAATATCGCATATATATTATTATTTATGAATTGATTTAGCATTGTGTATAACCCGATATGGAAATCAGTCCCAAAAGTATGAGTTTAAAATATTAATTTAAATGAAATTTATTCCAAATTTGAAATAAGTTGTATAATAATGTTATAAATTTGGATTGTTACCCTAATCTTATTAGAATGTTAACTTTTCTATATATGGAATTGTTGGAATTTATATCTCTTTAATATTTATAAATTAGTTTGATTTCTTTCCATTTTAGAAAGATACAGCGTTTGATCTAACAAGGAATAGATGCAAATAGAAAGAGAAAGAGATGTGTACGAATTCATTGTAGTTTACACTGTCTATTTTAGTAATAAAAAGAAACGATCATTCCTATAATTTCAAACGATGCAAACTTTTATATTTTAAAGTTAAATCTTCTATTTTGGACTAATTTACGGAAATTATAATGGGTAATCTTTTTAGATATGATTCCAACAATTTAAAATGGAAAAGTATATTCTAATAAAGGTATATAAATAGAACATATTTAATAAAAGAAAATATTTGCACGTAATTACTACGCTTGTAATAATTAAATAAAAAGCTAATAATGACACTTGCGCATAATATCCGTGTTTTAGATAATTAACTAATGGGAAAAGAATTTAAAAGATTGTAAGTCCAGTAAATGGTAATAAATATGAGAGTTGCAATAAATGGATAGGGTAAATGGATTAATGAGACTGGTAAAAATGTAATACATATAAAAGGTTATTAATTTGAATTAGTAATCATACATAAATGTCTTTGGAAATGTCAGTTAGGATTTTATGGAAAAACTGACATTTATGAGCAAATAAACATGGATTTATGGGTAGATAAAGATTTAAAGTAAATCTTATTGCCTTAAATAACAAGGGAATTAGTAAGCTAAGTCCAATGTCTGCCTAAGCCAATACAGATAAAGACATAGGATGGTTAATTAGACTTAGTTGGTTAGTGATGCGAGGTCAGTAGAGTCACTCGACGAAAGACTGCCCTTCACTTTGAGGCTACCAGCAGTCGGATGTACTTACTACTGATATGAGATATCACTAAACCTAGAAACCATGACGACATCAGAGACTGGGCTTGCTTTCTTAATTGAAAAGTATTAAATGGTCCAAATTTGAAATTAGGAGCACTGAGGGATATCTCCGTAGGGGTTCGCTTCTGGTTTGAGGTCTTAAGTGGCTGAAGGGTCCGCCTCTCTTCAAAATGGAAGTATTAAGTAACTAGTGAGGTTCTAAATAAATAAATAAGGATGTCTCTAATGGGGGTTTACTTCAACGTTAAGATATTAAATGGCTGAAGGGTCCACCTCCCTACCAAAAGAAGTAATCTAATGAAATGCCATATTTTTAATTAAAGACTGAGAGTGGATATCTCAGGAAGAGTTCGCTTTAGGTTTGGGGTCTTAGGCGACTGTAGTTCCTCCTCTTTCTTATAAAATAAGTATTAAGTAGTCCAATGAGATTTCCAAGCAACGACAGCTAAATAGTACCATTGAGGAGCACACCTCTAGAAGTAGGTCTTAAATGACGAGGACTCTTATTTTCCACTGGGAAGTATTAAGTGGCTTTGGTACCATCTCTTACATTGCTAAAGCCAAAATAATAATAGTACCATTTAGAAGCAAGCCTTAAGGATAGATCTTAAATGACCAGAGTCTGCTTATTTTCTAACAAAAAGGTCTTAAGTGGCTTGGGTACTATTTATTACACGACTATGATTTTATCGACGATAAATGTGGAAATAATTGGACATTAAATGTCAAAAGCCTTAAATAGTGGTTAAAGGTCTTGTAACTAGGACCCATTGACAACATTGTTATGAAACCACATTAGGAATATGTCTTAAATGACAGGGTGTAACGACCTGCTATTTCGAACTATTCAAATCGACAATAATCCACATATGTCAGACTTGAATTGCTCAAAACAACAGATTGTTAATTTATATTAGGCAAAACTTAGCATATACAGTAAATAAATCAATCATAGAATCACAGACACAGAGTAATACAACAATAAGCAGTGGAATAGATAAATAGTAGTTTATGAAGCTACTATATAACATCAGATTCTAAAGCAAATACAATAGAATCTCAAATACATTTAAGTCACTAATACAAAAGCAACTGACAAGTCTGAACATAAACAACTGGAAATAACTAAAAACTGAATAGATAAAGATAGATCTTCAAGCACAACTCTAAGCTCCAATGGTGAGTCTCAAATGCTGTGACACTCAGGCTGACCCGAGCATAAAGCAAAACATAAAACACTCGACTCAGGATTAAAATTCTTATGCAAGTAAACCAACTCAAGTGAAATGCCCAAGTGAAATGCAAATAACTTAAAGGATGTTTGGGATTCCATCCTTTAAGGATCTGTGGAACTATTTACATACATAATACAATACGCTACATATATAATGTCTACAGTAAGTAAAATATTAAAATAGCATCAAGGCGTTATCCATATCCCCCTTAACAAATTTTATAAAATTCCCGTAGTCTATACAGATAATGTAAGCTCCACCAAACCGGTAGGATACCTAGGGAGCAATCCATAGGTACGGTACGAGCCAAACTCGTAGTGGGAACGATAAGGCATGTAACAAGGCATGCGAGGCAATGCCTAGGGTAGGATTCTACCATTTTGCGGATCCGAACTGGTGGTAATGCATAGCAGCTACTACCACCCACCTCGAGACACACTCCCATAATCAAAGGTGCACCCAATCAAATCACAAAGTAATAGAATGGTATCGAAGAAGCATGCTCGATCGGAGGTGCGACCTCACTTGGCCCGGCGTGGCTCCTATTTTAGTCACATCAAGCTGACCCGAGGGAGTCAGGGCTACGTTCATACCTCATACAAATGTTCGCCAAACCATCCTACTTCGTTCTGGATTCTCCAACACGTGCACAGTTGTTAAAGTGGTTTTCGGTATTGGCAGAGAGTATGATAATATCTGATCCCAGTCTTTTTAACAACCAAACGCTTTTTTCACACCGTGGTCATTTTTCATTTCAAACAGTTCATTCTTCATATCAAAATATCATATACATTTCAGAAATCATATCACATTCGAAATCATAGTCACTTTCGAAATCATTATCACTTTCGAAATCATATTCATTTCCCAAAACCATAACCACAAAATAGGTTAAACCATCATATCAAAGTATTTGCATTAAAATCCATTGAATCTAAGTCATAATAGTTCCAACTTAAATAGTTTGAACATTTAAAGTAGTTTATATATTGAAATAGTTATATATTAAAAATAGTTTATATTTAATGATACGTTATAGATTAAAATAGTTTATATATTAAAAATAGTTTATATATTAAAATATATATATTGAAAAATAGTTTCAAATTAGAGTTGTTTCATCCAATTTCACAAATCAGTTCAAATCAACTTTTAGTTCCCAAAATTCAATTTAAATCAATCTCAGTTTAACAATTTCAATTAAAAAATATTAAAGGTTCAATTCAAATTCTCATTAAAACCATTTTAAATTTATATCGATTTCAAATCTAGGTTTGAACTACAAATTTAAACGACTTCCAATTCAATAGGTTTCAAAATTTAAATATTCATACATTTACAATAACTCAATTTGATAAATTTCATTTATATTTCAAAATTCAACTCTAATTTTATTTAAATTTTGAAATACTCACTTAATCATTTTTTTAACCATTTAAATAAAATATCAAATCACAAATTTAAATCAAATTTAAATATTTAAATTTAAATTTTATTTAAATTTGAAAATATTCATTTAATCACCTTAAATCCAAATCCAGTAATCAAGTTATAAAATCATATCTTTAAAATCTCAAATTCAAGAAATCCAAATCAATCTTTTATTTAAATTCAATTATTAACCAATTTAAATTTCAAGTCAACCTTAATCAATCTTTCCAACCTATATTTATTAAAGTTATTACAAAATCTATTTAAAAATATTAATATAAATTTTAATAAATATTTAAACATATTATATATATATATTAGTTAAATTTTTTTTTTTAAATTTATTATATTATTAAATCTATTTTAAATCTTAATTATATATTTAAAAATAATAAAGTTATAAGCAAAAATCTAAAAATTTACATTTTCAAAACTTAACATATAAATTTAATATTTCCAAACATATAATTTAAAAATCTAAATTTTTCACATATACTAAACTAAAATCTATATATTATATTTTAAAAATCAATATTTACTAAACCCATATATTTTTCTTCCAAAATTTCGAAAATCATTTAAAATAGACCAACGGTGTCCATATATAGTTTTCTAACCTATGGTCAAGTGGTACGGATATTTAACATTTCAATCCGCAATAATTTAATCTTTACGGGTATATATCATTTCAACCCGCAATCCTAAAATTTCAAAATCAATAAAATCACTTGGGTTTATCATTTCAACCGATAATGATTTTTCCCTAATCTATAATACCGTTAGGGTATGTTTCATTTCAACCCATAGTGATTTTCTAACTATTAGGGAACTTGCAGAGTGAGAACAAATAAAATAATAGCATAAAATGACATAGCATATCCATGGCAAATATGTTCATAATTAACAATTTAAATATAATATATGTATACTAACAGGTTATTGGTGTCAATATTGTCAATTAACATAGGTGAAAAAATGCAAATAATAACATATCATATTTAACAATTAAATTCTAACCAATTTAAATCTAACAACACATTTCAATCGTCATTTCACGTGAATATAAATTTACTAAACATAAGAATGTTAATCGTTAGTGATCGCTTACCTTTCGAGGCTATGAAGTTTGACAACATAAACAAGTTACGAATTGAATCACGAACTCGACAATCGACCAATCCAAAGGACAATCCCAATGCAAAGCAAGGTGGACTCGAGATCGATGAAAACAAAATACATAATTTTTAAAAATATAAAATTTACTCACATATTTAACATAAAATCTTTATATTATATTTTTAAACACCAATATTCAATTTAAAACACACATATAAAAATCAAAATATCTATATTTTATATTTTAAAAATAAATATTTAAAAACCAATATTTTTTTATAGGAGGAGAAAGGCTGTTACTCGACTGTGGTGAAGGCGGATGACACGACAGCTGTCATGGAGCAGAGGTGGGGTGTGCAGGGTGGCTTGGTAGATCTAGGTGTGCTGCTCGGAAGAAGGAGGATGGATGGCGTTCGGTGGTGATGAGGAGGGGATTTGGCACTGAGATAGAAGGCAAAGTTTTTGACAGTGGGATGGCTGCTCGGGTTTGTTGGAGGGTGCTCGAAGGCGGATCTAGGGGAATATGGCGGCTACTGCTTGATCAGGGTGTGGCTGGTCGTGGTTGCGACCAGAAGAGGGTGGAGCTGTGTGGAGTGTGGAGATGCGGCTATAGTTGGATGTCTTGGGAAAGAAATGGGCGAGCCTGCTTGTAGAGAGGGTGAGGCGATGGAACAAGGTGGCAGATGTAGGGAAAGGGAGAGGCAGACTGAATGGGTGAAGGCCGGAGGGTTTGAGGTGTCTAGATGGTGATGGCGATCTAAAGAGTGCTGTCACGTTGGATGGTGGAAAGCTGTGATGTACGTTCGAGTTTGGATGGAGTGGGTGTAGTAGCGCTGGTGGGAAGATATGAGAAGCAAGGAGTTGCAGTCGAAGAAAATGGCAGAGGGGAAAGTGGGTTTCGGGTTTGGGTTGTGGTTGCATAGAGGAAGTGGATCTGAAGGGGATGGCTGCTGCAACAAAGATGGATACGAGCAGTTTTCATGAAATCATATTAGCCTATATTATTTTATATTTTTTTTCAAGCACAGAACGAAAAGAATGAACGGAAGAGGAAGAATGAAACTAAGGAACCATCATATATCAAACCAAAGGGAATATTGAAAGTCAAATTATTAAATTTCTAGGAATATTAAAAGTTATGGCTGTTAGATTTCCCACGGAGGACAATTGAAAGGACACACGGAAACCAAAAGGCTCAAATGCGAAACCGATACGGCTAATCGTTTCGTAGATTTCGCCGCGTACTGGACACCGAAATGCACAAATGAATTACTGTGGAATGAGCATGATGAGACGAACAAGATGGTGCATAGATATGAGCGACACGACCTTCCTATCAAAACTCGATGTTCGCTGCCAAAAATGCTGCTAAATCGTCGAAAATAAGATAAGCGAGGCTAGAGCAGTCCAAATTTGACCAAAACGAAATACGACGTCTCACTCAGAAAATGGTTTACATTTTTATTATATAAAAATATTCAGATTTCAAAAATATTTTATTTCTTTCAAATTAACCGATTTAAATTTTAAATTGAAATTTCACAATCAAACAAACTTACATATTTTCCAATGAAAATCTGACACTTGCTACGTTTAAATAGACGTATTCCAAATATCAAATTTTCATTGCAAAATTTTATTGTTTATTTTCATGAAAAATTTACTTAATTACGTTATTTAAATCATTAAAATTTACAGGTCGTTACACTCTCCCCCACTCAAAACTTTTCGTCACCTAAAAGGAACGAGATAGGAGAATAGAAGCAACAGAAAGGAAATATAGATTCAAAATACATAGTACTAGATACAAGAATTAATTCAAAACCATATAAAGTTCATTTTTGGACATCTTATTACTTACTTTTATACTGTATACTATTCAATTAGATGTTCTCATTGCATTCAAACTTTTCCAGGTAAGTTTTATTAATGTTTTCGAATGTAATTGAGCACTATACAAATTTATCTTTTATTTACAACATTTCTATTAAGCAAAATTTAGTTTGAACATTTTTATTACTTAATTTTTCTCTTGTATAACCTTCAATTACATATTCACATTAACATTTTTACATTTTGAATATTTCTGGTAAGTTATATATGTCATAGAATGCAATTGAGTATTATACAAATTAATTTTATCCTAGTTCAACTGTTCCAAGTTGTTTCAATTCCATTTCTCATTTTAGACACTCCAATTATTCAAAAATTTTAATTCATTTCAATAATTGAAAACCATCACTTAACGTAAACTCAAGAGTTAAATTTCTGGTTTCTCTTCAAACCATTTTGAAATAAATAAATAAATACATACATACATATATATATATATATATTGTACATCAAATCATATTCAAGAAATTCAAATCAAATCCATTTTCAAAACAAAAGTGTAGCAAAGCTACTAAGTGGTCTCCCCACTTTGAGACTCAAAAATGAATGTCGTTGATGCTGCAGTCATCATCGAAATTATTTTCCAGCGACATATGAGAAGAGTACTGAATTACTTTTTAAAATTCTTTGGAAATAATTTCATTCGAAAATACTTCCAAATAATATTATTTTTTTCAAAACTTTGAAAACCAAATTTTGAAAAGCACCGAAAATTTAAACCCTCAAATCCTTAGTTTAAATTCATTTCATTTGCAAATCAGATATATAAACCATATTTATAAAACTTTCAACTCCTTATAACATACAATAATAGTTAATGGTTTAGGAATGTTGACAAAACAATAAATGATAATCTAGTACTATCATTTCTGACAACCAATTCATTTAACTATCTAATTTCAGAAAATTATACTTTTACATACAAAATATAATCATACATAAAATTATTTCATTTACCAATTTCGAAAATAATATTGTGTCAGTTTGCTTCGTTTAAGTGTTTTGGAATTCATGTCGATAGCGTCAGCTAGACGAATCAATTGAAACCCAAAATTCAAACTTAACAACTCAAACAACACAATATAATACATTTTTATAATAATTACAAATACGCTCTCTCATAGGATGATTCAAGAATGGATTTTAGAACAAGGATAGAGATTCAAATTTAGAGGGACCCTAATCAAAGAGGACTTATATCATCAATTTCGCGGCAACCTTAACCGAGTCAACCAAGACTCCATTTTAGAAACAATGTGCCCAAGGAATCAAAATTCCTCCCTCCAGAAATGGCATTTAGAAAATTTGGCTTTCAACTGATGACTCTTAAGAGTTTGGAGAACAATAGCTCAAATGAGATTAATGTTCCTTCTCAGACTTGGAAAAGACAAGAATATCATCAACGAAAACCAGGACAAACTTGTTGAGAACATCGCGGAACAGGCGATTCATGAGGTCGACGAAGAAGACAGTAGCATTGGCTAATCCAAAGGGCATGACTAACCATTCATAGAAACCATTCTCCTTTCGAAAGCTATCTTGGGAATGCTCTCCTCGGTTGGACGAAGCTGGTGAAAACCGGTAGCAAGATCGAGCTCTAGGAATAAGATCGATGCGGAATTAAATTTCCCACTGGGGAGGTAGAGAAATGACTTCACCAAAGACATCCGAAATTAGTTGGACAATAGGGGTGGAGTCAAGATCACTAGGCTAAGCATCAAGCGTAAAGATAAAACTGCCTGCATAATCCTGAGGAATTTGACATACGATCACAAGTGAATTTCCTTGGTCATCTACTAGAGAAACGGTTCGGTCTTTACAAGAGATAACAACATCATATCGCTTTAACCAATCACCTTCAAGTAAGATATCAAATGCATCAAAACCTAGAACATAGAAATCTCCGGTAAATCGACGTTGGTTGTAATGGAGTTTCACCCCTTTACAAACCATACTAAGGTTGGCGGAACCGCCGATGGGATTAGTCACACACAAGGATGAAGTTGCTAAGTGAGGTTGCAAGACGTGCTCAAATTATTACAGAGATCAATAGAATTAAAGCTAAGGGATGCTCCAGTATCAAAAGAACACGAACAGGAAAAGACAAGAATATATTTTAGAACAAAGGTTAAGTTCCAAAATTCAAAAGAAATCCACATCAAAGAGGATCCTAACAAAGAACTTCAAGCTCGAACGAAGATGATTCTGTAATTAATTTTACTTATTCTATTGTATTACTACCCTATCTCTAATGAGTTTTTACTCTATATGCTAAGTTTTGCCCAAACCAGAGCTCTGATACCACTTGTAACGACCTCCTGTTTCGAACTATTCAAATCGACAATAATCCACACATGTCAGACTTGAATTGCTCAAAACAATAGATTGTTAATTTTTATTTGGCAAAACTTAGCATATAGAGTAAATAAATCAATCACAGAATCACAGACATAGAGTAATACAACAATAAGCGGCGGAATAGATAAATAGTGGTTCATCAAGCTACTACATAACATCAGAGTCTAGAGCAAATACAACAGAATCTCAAATACATATAAGTCACTAATACAAAAGCAACTAACAAGTCTGAAAATAAACAACTAAAATTAACCGAAATAACAGAAAACTTAATAGACAAAGATAGATCTTCAAGCACAACTCCAAGCTCCAATGGCAAGTCTCAAATGCTGTGACACTCAGGCTGACCCGAGCATAAAGCAAAACACAAAACACTCGACTCAGGATTAACATTCTTATGCAAGTAAACCAACTCAAGTGAAATGCCCAAGTGAAATGCAAATAACTTAAAGGATGTTTGGGATTCCAACTTTTAAGGATCCATGGAACTATTTACATACATAATAGAATATGCTACATATATAATGTCTATAGTAAAGTAAAATATTAAAATAGCGTTAAGGCGTTACCCATATCCCCTTTAACACTTTTTCATATAATTCCCATAGTCTATACAGATACTGTAAGCTCCACCAAACGGTGGGATACTCACGGAGCACTCCATAGGTACGGTACGAACCAAACTCGTAGTGGGCGCGATAAGGCATGTGACAAGGCACGTGAGGCAATCCCTAGGGTAGTATTTTACCGTTATGTGAATCCGCACTGGTGGTAACACATAGCAGTTACTACCGGCCACCTCGAGACACACTCCCATAATCAAAGGTGCACCCAATTAAATCACAAAGTAATAGAATGGTATCGAAGAAGAATGCTCGATCGGAATTGCGACCTCACTTAGCCCGACGTGGTTCCTGTTTTAGTCACATCAAGCTGACCCGAGGGGAGTCAGGGCTGCATTCATACCTCATAGAGACGTTCGCCAAACCATTCTACTTTGTTTTGGATTCTCCACCATGTGCACAGTTGTTAAAGTGGTTTTCAGTATTGGTAGAGAGTATGACAATATCTGATCCCGGTCTCTTTAACAACCAAACGCTTATTTCACACCGTGGTCATTTTTCATTTCAAAAAGTTCATACTTCATATCAAAATATCATATTCATTTTAGAAATCATATCACTTTCGAAATCATATTCACTTTCGAAATCATTATCACTTTCGAAATCATATTCATTTCCCAAAATCATAACCACAAAATAGGTTAAACAATCATATCAAAGTATTCACATTTAAATCCATTGAGTCTAAGTCATAACAGTTCCAAAATAAATAGTTTGAATATTGAAAGTAGTTTATACATTAAAAATACTTATACATTAAAAATAGTTTATATTTAAAGATAGGTTATAGATTAAAATACTTTATATATTAAAAATAGTTTATATAGTAAAAATAGTTTATATATTAAAATATATATATATATCGAAAAATAGTTTCAAATTAGAGTTGTTTCTTCCAATTTCAATAATCAATTCAAATCAACTTTTAGTTCCAAAAATTCAGTTTAAATCAATCTCAGTTCAACAATTTTAATTCAAAAAATTAAAGGTTCAATTCAAATTCTCATTAAAACCATTTTAAATTTATATCGATTTTAAATTTAGGTTTGAACTACAAATTTGTAACAACCCACCTTTTTGGACAGTTTAAATCGAAAATCAAACACACATGTCAACCCAAACCATTCAAAAGGGAGGATTGTTAATGGGGTAAATAAGAAAAGAAGAGAAAAGGAACAAGAAACAACCACAGAATCTCGCAGCGGAAATATAAAATATAATAATCAAATAAACAGTTCATGAAGCTGTTTAATATACTTTTGATTATCATTTATACATCATTTATCAGAGTTATACATATACAACAGAACAAATAAAATAATGCAGCAGACAGCATGATGCAGGGATAATAATAGTAATAGTATACCAAATCTTCGTCTTCGTCCTCCAGAATAGATCTTCAATAAGCTGAAAAACTCAGGACTGACCCGAGCGTAATGAAAAGACAAAACACTCGAGTCAGGACTAAAACAACCTTATTGTTAACGATAAAAAGTGAACGCTAACACCCGGTGTGTGTAATAGAATCGTGAAAGCACCACCCGTTGGTACGGGAACAGAATATAAGCTAAAAATAGCAGAAAAGCAGTAAATGAACAACAGGTTTATAGTGGTTCGGCCTGTAATTGAGCCTACGTCCACTTTATAATCTTTTATTGCTGATTCAGTTACAAATCGATACAAATCACTTGTCAAATACAATATAACTTGATCACACAACAATCTAGACTACTAGCTCAATCTTCGGTGATGAATCTTGCTAAATCCGTATCGGATGAATGAAGTTCTTCACGAAGCTTGTTGTAGTGCCTTGTGTGTTGGAAGATCTTTACTTGTTGAGTGAATTTTCAGTGCAGCAGAGTATGGACGCTTGAAGAAATGAATTGCCCAAAGTCCTCTCAATGTTGGAAGTGATGGGGTATTTATAGGAGCAGTTCTGAGTTCTGGGCAGAAAACACGCTAAGTCCTAAGTCGCGTACGACCTAAGCTAGGTCGTAAGTCGCGAGCGACTTAGGAAATGCAGTGATGAAGTACGTGGTTTGCTCCAAGTGGTAAGTCGTAAGTCGGAATTGAGAGAGTTGTAGTTCTTCCTGATCTGGTCCTCTCCAAGTCTTAAGTCGCTGGCGACTTATAGCAAACCATGAGTTGGCAAGTCCTTAACCCGTGTACGACTTACTCCTAAGTTGCGTATCCCTTAAGTCGTAGATCTTTAGGTCGCAACATTGCTAGATCGCAATGTCCCTTTAGCAGTTAGGTCGCAAGGTTCTTTAAGGTAGTTAGGTCGCTAGGCAAGTTAAGTCGCTGAGTCCTAGGTTGTAGACATTTTAGGTCGCAGACTTCTTAACTCGCAAGCATTTTAACTCGTACATTGTTAGGTCGTGGATGACTTAAGCTAAATCCTGAGTCTCTTAAGTCGTAAGTTGTCTAACTCTTTAAGTCGTAGATCCCTTGAGTCGTAAGACCTCATGAGTCGTAAGACCACATGAGTCGTAAAACCTCATGAGTCGTAAGACCTCATGAGTCGTAGAGCCTTTAAGTCGTAAGACCTCTTGAGTCGTAAGAAGCTTATCTCGCTGAGTCATGAAGCTCTTAAGTCGTACATCCACTGAGTCGTAAACTTGTTAAGTCGTAAACCACTGTGGGTTGTAGTCCGCTAACTCGTGAAGCTTTTAGGTCGTAAGTTCTCTTCAGTCGCTAGGTCGTAAGTCGTTCGAGCCATAGATCCTTTTTCAGCCATTAAATCGTAAGTCGTCAAGACCACTTAGGTCGTAGGCTTTTTAACTCGTTAGCTTCTTGAATCACGGCAATCTGAGTCATCCATTTCTTAACTCGTAGGTCGTTGCTAAAGAGGATTTAACATTTGCCCCCCGAAGTACACGCCTAGGTCGTGGGTCGTGTGCTTCGATCTTCTCTCGTGCTCGTAGGTGTTATGTCGTGAACGACTTAGCAAGGAATTAGGTCGTGAGATGCCGGTTCGCATTTCATTGCCCTGGGGTACAAATATCTTAGGTCGTTCCTCCTTCATTTCATCTGTCTTAACTTTCATTCTGCCATTAACAAGATTTCAAGCTCTCAAAGGCGAATCCAACTACTCGTTCATCGATCATCTTCAATTTCATATTGCATAAGTGATCCCATTCTCTATTCAATCCTCAGCTATCACCGAACTATCAATTTCGATTACCTTGTGCCTTGCTTCACGATTTTCGTTTCAATTGATCGCCGAGGAAATCGAAGTGGTTTGATTTGGCTTTCGGTGACTTGTGAGAAGAAGGGGAAGAGTTTCAGTGCATTAGGTTGGCTGATTTACGAGGAATGGGATTCTTAGTGGAGGAAGGGATTTGAAGAGAGGAACTGATGCCTTGGTTTGAGTAGGAGATAGCTCGAGATCCC
Source organism: Allium fistulosum (assembly GCA_030737815.1). Taxonomy (NCBI): domain Eukaryota; kingdom Viridiplantae; phylum Streptophyta; class Magnoliopsida; order Asparagales; family Amaryllidaceae; genus Allium; species Allium fistulosum. The sequence goes on along the minus strand of CM060907.1, from coordinate 1,044,022,645 downwards.
CTGAGAACGACCTAACCCTTTCTCAGCTTAGATCGCGCACGACTTAACTTTTCTGGTTGCTCACTGCAGCATTGGGTTTAGGTCGTTGCCGAGCTAGAAAAACGTTATTTTGACTTTTCTTTTGTGCGACTTACGACCTAAAAAGTTAACGACCTATCTTGTTGCAATTTCTCATGGACCGTTGGCGAGTTAGCACTTAATCCTCAACTTGCGAGCACATGTGAATGACTAGGTCGTGAATGAGATAGTCCTTAACTCGTAACTCACGAATTTATTTGGAACGACTTAAGAACTTAAGACTCCATTGCTTCGAATTCTTGGACTTGAATGATCTGACTTAAGAGAACATGCCTTGGACATTTGCAAAGCCTTGGTTTCAAACTCTTATCTTTTAAACCGTGAACGAGCTAGAACTTAGGAAATTCTAGCCCATGCTAAGTCATGAACGAGTTATAACTTAGGAAATTCTGACCCATGCTAAGTCGTGAACGAGTTATAACTTAGGAAATTCTGACCCATGCTAAGTCGTGATCGAGTTACAACTTGAACAAATCTTCCACTGCCTCGAATGTTGAGACTTGAGTTGTTTGAACTTTGTTGCATTCTTTTGTAGATTGTCAATAATTCTAACTGCCTGTTATAACATTTACAAAAAACTGGGACGAATATACTGCCGCCGACTGCCCACATCGAATGAAAGATTAGTTGATAAAGATTAAATTAAATTAAATGAACTGTATGAGTGAGATGCTATACAATAACCAATTCAAGTGAAGTATTAAAGCAAAATCGTAATGGTAAACTAAAACTGATTTGTCTGCATTAACACTGCACTTGAGTATTAACAAGTTCTGAAATCTCGTAATCGACTGATTGTCAGTTAGTTTAATTCCAGTTATACTTGCTTTTTCTTGTTTTCATTAGTCTTGCACAACACTTCACACTTTTAGGAAACGTGCACCTTCACTTTTGAACATTCAGTTGATTGTGTAGAATGGCATCTCATCAAGAAGACTTGGAACCAGCTGGAGAAGCTTTTCCAATTGCTACCCCTTTGAATGATCCCCCGGAAAGGACTCCTACCATCCTGAATCATAAAGTCTTCCGTCAACTATGCACCCAGTTTGGCATTGCTGAATCTGACGCTTTGCTCCCTGGAGTGAATGACACTGCTGATAGGCCGCCCCACGGCTTTGTCACAGTGAACCGCCAAATGTGCTTGAGTGGAGCGATTCCTCCGTTTAATGACTGTCTTCGAGAACTTCTCCTTCGATTATCTATCTCCCCTTTTCAACTACACCCTAATGGCTACGCCATCCTGCTGGGACTGTGTGTGCTTTTTAGGAGAACGCTGGACCGTTTTCCCAGTTTTGGAGAAATTTGCTTCCTGTGCTCATTTGCAAAGAACAAAGACCATCCCTCTATCACAGTTGTAAGGAGCGCCAGGAACCGTAAACTGATTATTGGTCTTCCCGAGAGCGTTCCTGGGTTTCTGAGCCAATTTTTCTTTGTTCGTTGTCCCCCGGGATTTTACGCCATTTGGAGAGTGGGAAGTACGACTATCTATCTTTTCCCTGTGTTTTCTAAATTCTTCGAAGTCCAAATTATCAAGTGTTAACTTCTTTTTCTACTGTTTCAGCGCTCCCTCCTCCCTCTAGGGAACCTCGTCACAAGACTACCTTTGAGAGGCTTATGGCCGTGCCGGTTGAGGAGAGGAGTGTTCAATTTTTATTGAAAGATGAGTTCCTTCATGAATTTGGACTCTTACATCCTTCCCGCTCCACTCAGTCACATGAAGTCCCTGATTCTCCAGCTGAGGAGTCAGATGCCCCCGTTCCTGCTAAAGAACCTTCACCGAAAGAACTTACCGTTGAGACTTCATTGGTAAAGTGTTCTACTCTTATCGACATTGCGGGGTCGTCCAGTAAGTTAGCACTTGCCCCGGTTATTGAAGAGGAGGAAAATCTTCACACTCTTGAAAAGACGGCTGAGGTGGAAGTTGAAAAAGATAATTCTCCCATGCACCATGGCGATGATACTTTTGACAGTCTGAGCGACATCATGATAACCTCTCAGGAGCTCTTTAAAGATGATGTTTCTAAAGTGGTCCCTCCTGTTATCGAAGCAACTTCTTCTTTGCAACAAACCACAACGCCTTCCGCACAACTTATTGCCATTTCCACACCCAAAAGTGGTTTGTAGTCTGACGCGCGTAGTTTGCACATCACACACACTTAGGATTTTGGCACTTATATGCACTTAGCTTCTTCAATTTGAGGATTTCTAAAACTGATCTTTTTCTTCAATTTCAGGTTCTCTAATGGGGCGAAGCGGCTCTTACTTCAACAAATTCCAGCGTTACGGAAGCCGTGAGGCTTATGACTTTAGGAGTTATATCGATGCCGTGAAGGAAATTGATGAGGAGAGGGCTGCCAAAGAGGCTCATGAGAGGCGAGCTCATGAAGAGCGTCGTTGGAGAGAAAATGAGGAATACTATGGGAGCAGGGACGAGCGACGTGACTCTTCCCGCAGATGCGACGATCCTTACAAGAGGAAATCTTACGATGACAAGGGGAAGAGTCATACTTCCGATGATTCCAGCAAACGGATCAGACTTGGCGAGAAAGATACGTCTAATATCTCGAAAAAGACTACCGCTTCTATTCCTCCTAATACATCTTCCGGTTCTCCTGCCCTTAAGGAGTCTGACATCCAGACAATCATTAATAGGCCACAGTACCAAGCTGGAGATGGTCCTCCCACACTCCAGAGACGATTTCCGAATTGGTGTCTGAAAGGAGTGCGTTTTGATTTGGATTTGGTCCCCATTGATAAGCAGGCGATGCTGAAAAATGTCGATGCTGTAAAGCTTGACATCGAAAGAATGTCTGGATGGCAGAAGCTGGTTGATGAACTTCAAAGGGTCAACCATATGAACCTTGAGGCGATGATGACCATGGAGAATGATAAATCAGAATGGGACAAATGGCGTAAGCAGCATGACGCGGAGATGAAAAGCATTAGCGATGGTTATGGGAAGCTCGAAGCTGAAGTTGAAAGACTTAAAAATGAGCTTGCTACTTCTTCCACTTCTTATTCTCAGAAAGAAGAAATACTTCAAAAACAAGTTCGAGACGCCCATGCTGCTCAGAGAGATATTGAGGTGAAACTCGAAGCAGAACAGCAGGTTACGAGAAAATACCGCGATGACGTTGTTCAGCTTCGAGAGAAAGTCAGCTCTCAAGACTTAGAAATTATAAGACTGCAATCTCAGCTACTGAAGGCTGAAAGAGAACGTGATGAAGTTCTCTCTGGTAAAGCTGCAGCCAAAGAATCCCATAAGGCAACCATAGCCACCATTGATGCGACTCTATTCGACTTTTATATGCATTGTGTCCTGGGGCGTGGGAGCCTTTCATTTTTGGGACCAGAATATGAAGTCACCTTAGCAGAAGTATGGGAGGCAATCATTGACTTGTTTGGCGGTGCCGGATATTCTAAAACAGATCTTCAAGCTACCTACTTAGGTGAGAGCGATCGCGCTGCCCTTGCCAAAGGAAAAGAGCAGCTTATCCGAGTGCGGGCCCAGGCGACGGGAGAGAAGCTTCCTGAGAAAGAAATACCTCCTATTGCTCCTGCTTATACTTCGGCTTTAGCTTACGCGGATATTACTAGCTCTAGTTCTCATTCCACGCCTCCCGCTAAGGTTGACAAAGAAACTGTAACCACCCCTACAGAGGAAGAGGCAATGAAGGACTTCCAAGCTCGGGAATTTGAGATTGATCCCGCTAAACCGGCTTCTCCAGGTAACTTTGACGATTCACGGTCTTCTTTTTTCTCGGATAATACTGATTTTGATTTCTTTTATTATGCAGCAGACGTGCCGGAAACTGCACCAATTCCTCCTTCTTCAGCTGCCGTTCCTCCTCCTTCTCAAGTTACTCCTCTTCCAGCTTCTCAACCAGGTTCACAGGAAGAACCGATAGCGGCCCTTCAAGGTTTGGACGAACCACCTGCTTCCGAGGAACAGAAAGCAGAAGATCTGGAAGATAGCGAGAAGACCCCAGAGCGGTCTTTTGACTACGACACAAAGCTTTCTACAGTTCTTGCTCCGGGGAGTGAGTCTTCTTCCAAGAAGAAGGGGAAACGTGTGGCTTCGAAGAAAGGAAAGAAAAGTTCTTCTGCTGCTGGGGATGAAGCAGAGATCGATCCGGCTGAGTCTCTTTCTCCTTCTTCTCCGATACGGCCTACGAAGCTAATTACCAGGCCGGGTAAAAGCTCCAAGGGTGGGAAGAAGGAGAAATGAGTTTGATTTTGTCTTTTCTGCTTTTTGCATGCATTGACCGGAGATTGTGCGGATACCGGTCTCCGCTTCTTTTTGTAACCTGTACAATGTAAAAATTTCTCATAGTGTTGAAATAAATAGATATTTTTCTTGTACAAATTCTTGTGTATGTAGGAATACATCTGTTTTTCATTTGAAGTGTAGAGTAAACGATTCTTTCTACTTGTACAAACTTTTTGTCTGTGTTTCAAGAACGCATTTATTCCACATCTTTATTACGTGATATTGCAATGAACTTGTGGTATGTCGCTTGTATATTACTTTTATTAATGTAACTGAATCGTATAATGTTGCCCCCATACCACAAATATATTGTAATATTTCTTGCTTTCACAAGACCGATACTCTTATTTTAGAGAACAACTTTCCACTTTTTAAGGGAAGAATTATTCTGCTTTTAATAGAGTATATCTTGTCTTTGGAGAAATTTTTATTTTCTTTTTCTTCCTGAAGAACACTTCGACTTCTGGGAATGATCACTTTTATTTGTTTAAAAGTGAATTTTCCTGCACAGTGAAATGAGCTTCTGAAGAAGGTTTTGATTTTATGCCCCAGTAAAGGGTTTATTTTTGGTACTTCAAGCAAGGTGAAGTACGCCTCTGAAGAGGTCTTTTGGTCTCTAAAGAGAAGCAATTTTGGTCTCCGAAGAGAAGCAATTTTGGTCTCCGAGGAGAAGCAATTTTGGTCTCCGAAGAGAAGCAATTTTGGTCTCCGAAAAGAAGCAATTTTGGTCTCCGAGGAGAAGCAGTTTTGGTCTCCGAAGAGAAGCAGTTTTGGTCTCCGAGGAGAAGCAGTTTTGGTCTCCGAAGAGAAGCATTTTTGGCATTTCAGCTCTGGTGAAGTGGGTCTCCGAAGAGAAGCATTTTGCACTTCTACACGGGTGAAATGTGCCTCCGAAAAGGGCTTTTTAGCATTTCATCACTGGTGAAGTGGGTCTCCGAAGAGAAGCATTTTGCACTTCTACACGGGTGAAATGTGCCTCCGAAGAGGGCTTTTGCCTCCGAAAAGGGCTTTTGATTTTGTGCTTCAAGCATGGTGAAGCGTGCCTCCGAAGATGGCTTGTGCCTCCGAAGAGGGCTTGTGCCTTCGAAAAGGGCTTGTGATTGCCTGGAAGTTACTTTCTCATGGTCGGAGGGGTCCACGGGGCGAACACAAGTTGCTCGATTGGATGTTTGTTTGCACAAACGATCGCAATTAATTAACAAAGTGCCCCTTTGGTAGTCCCACTGATCTTTTTGATTGAGGAAAGCTCTCCCATTTATTGGCGTGCCTCGTTAGAGGGCTTTGTTGACCTTTGGGAAAGAGCATCGGTTGGTTGGTGTGCCAGGAAGGTTGCTTCTCAGGGGCGAGTAGATCCACGGGACGGACGCAAGCTGCCTGATCGGATGCATCACGATCAGTTAGCAAGTGCCCTTTGGTGGTTCTACCGGCCCTTTTATTGAGGAGCAATATTCCTTTTGGTTGCCTCCGTGCTTGCTTGGCCATGTTCTCCCATCATCTGCCCATTAGCGACCTTTTATTATCATTTCCAAGCGTGTCTTCGTTCCTTTTGTAAGTAAATTGCCTCATCCGAAGAAGTGGACTTCACTGTTGAATAACTTCATGGGACAAACGCGAGTTACCTAGCTGGATGTCTGTTCATATTGACAATCACAACCGATTAACGAAGGCTTGCCCCAGTGAAGTTGCCAACTTTTTATGTGAGGTTCTTCTTGTATCGGATTTGAATATGGAATTTTTTGTTGCTTGGTATTTGCTTTAATGAATGATTTGTAAGGCTTGCTTAGCTTTGCGATGGGTGAGCTTTGCTTTAATGACCTGCAATATTAGATCGACATTTTAGCAATACATTTAGAGTATTTAAACATCGAAATATAACAGGCATTTTATAATAGAAAACACAGAATGCATAGTTTTTCATTATTCAGTCACGCTGATTTCTCAGCGGTTTACAATGCAGAAGTTACACATCCATCATCATTTTTTACAAATTTAAGCAACGCTGTTAAGCAAAAAATGGATGCTAGTGATTGTTGTTTCAGAATCTCCGGACTGATTTTCCTTTTGTGCTTGATTCATAGCTTTTGGATTTATGTGCCAGAGAAAGTGAAAGATGCCCCAGTTGCAGCTTTGTGGACAATTAGCAGTCGTCCCAACTTCTGCCTGCTGGGTGTGGACCTCCTGTGACAACATTAATGACAAGCTTTTCTGTATCTTGCACTGCAGTGTTGTTGAGAGAGTCGGATTGACGGGTAGGATGTTGTTGATCCCGAGTGGATGAGGTTGGAGCGACTCCGCTTCTCTTAACGTATTGTTGGAGTTTACCCTGCTCCAGCAATTCTTCAATCACATCCTTTAACTGGCGACATTGGTCAGTGTCATGGCCAGGTTGATTGTGAAATTGGCAGAATTTTCCATTACGCTTTGCACCTCTCGTCATCTCAGGTGGCTTAGGATACCTGACAACGTCCTTTGTTGCAAAAAAGATATTCCTTGGTGTATCAGTTAAAGGAGTATAATCCGAAGGATTAAAGCGGCGAGGTTTCTTTTCATTTCCCTGGCTCTTTCCTCCTTCATTCTCCCTTTTCTGACTTTCAGATCCTCTTTTATTAGATGGGACATTGTTATTATTAGTTTGGGCAGCAACCACTTTCGATATCGTAGGAAGGCTTTCAAGGCGAATGAACTCGTCGGCCTTTTTATAATATTTATCAAGTGAGTTTGGTTCCTTCATTTTCAGCCATATTCCAAATTTACTCGATTTATCAATGGCTCGCATCAAATAAGTCAGGATCATGCGTGGTTCTGCATTTTCTACCTCGGCTAAAGCTATATTGAAATGGCTCAAGAAAGATTTGATTGATTCTCCGGGCGCTTGTTCAAGGTTAGACAGTGACATTATATCCTTAGCTTTTGAAGCATACAATCTGAACTGTTCTTTAAACTTTTGCGTTAAGTCGGAGAACTTATCTACAGACCGAACTGGAAGCTTTGTGAACCAAAGTAAAGCCACACCTTCCAGGTATACTGGAAAGTATCGACACTTGATCTCGTCTGATGCTCTTGCACCGGTCATATGCCAATCGTATTTGTATAGGAAATGATTAGGGTCACTTGTTCCCCTATAGGCTTGGATAGTAGGAGGTGCAAATTTCCTTGGAAACTCCGCTCTCAGGATCCTTTCAGTAAACGGAGTTCTGCTTGGCACAAATCCCCAGTCAGCCTCATCCTCTTCCCTTTGCATGCTCTCTTCATGATGCGGCCAACCATTTCAGACAGGTACTCTTTATTGTTCAAAGACACCTCCAGGCAAGCATCAGTTCTTCCCTCGGAAGTTTGCCTGGGCATATGTTCACGACAAGTTGGTTGCGGCATAGAACCAGCAGCTTGGAAAGGTGGCATTTCAGGAAGGGTGGTTTGATGGTTTTCTGGGTGACGATTTTCCCCCGAGCAGGGCAGTTATCCTATCCATCATCAAAGCGTTTTGAGTTTCAATTTGTTGGTATAATCCAAAAACTGCATCGTCCAATTCAGCCCTGGTGACTCCAATGGTAGGAGTTGCTTGGTCTGTTATTGGGGAAGCGGAAGTCCCTTCGTGAGCATTTCCAGATCTGATAGGTCTACCTCTTCTTCCAGGAGCCATTATTTCGGATCTGGTTTTTAAGAGAGGTTCTTTTTCTGAATCTTTGCGAAGCAACGGTGGATGATCGCCTGAGTTGGGCTCTCAATGAAATCACCAAAATGTTAACGATAAAAAGTGAACGCTAACACCCGGTGTGTGTAATAGAATCGTGAAAGCACCACCCGTTGGTACGGGAACAGAATATAAGCTAAAAATAGCAGAAAAGCAGTAAATGAAAAACAGGTTTATAGTGGTTCGGCCTGTAATTGAGCCTACGTCCACTTTATAATCTTTTATTGCTGATTCAGTTACAAATCGATACAAATCACTTGTCAAATACAATATAACTTGATCACACAACAATCTAGACTACTAGCTCAATCTTCGGTGATGAATCTTGCTAAATCCGTATCGGATGAATGAAGTTCTTCACGAAGCTTGTTGTAGTGCCTTGTGTGTTGGAAGATCTTTACTTGTTGAGTGAATTTTCAGTGCAGCAGAGTATGGACGCTTGAAGAAATGAATTGCCCAAAGTCCTCTCAATGTTGGAAGTGATGGGGTATTTATAGGAGCAGTTCTGAGTTCTGGGCAGAAAACACGCTAAGTCCTAAGTCGCGTACGACCTAAGCTAGGTCGTAAGTCGCGAGCGACTTAGGAAATGCAGTGATGAAGTACGTGGTTTGCTCCAAGTGGTAAGTCGTAAGTCGGAATTGAGAGAGTTGTAGTTCTTCCTGATCTGGTCCTCTCCAAGTCTTAAGTCGCTGGCGACTTATAGCAAACCATGAGTTGGCAAGTCCTTAACCCGTGTACGACTTACTCCTAAGTTGCGTATCCCTTAAGTCATAGATCTTTAGGTCGCAACATTGCTAGATCGCAATGTCCCTTTAGCAGTTAGGTCGCAAGGTTCTTTAAGGTAGTTAGGTCGCTAGGCAAGTTAAGTCGCTGAGTCCTAGGTCGTAGACATTTTAGGTCGCAGACTTCTTAACTCGCAGGCATTTTAACTCGTACATTGTTAGGTCGTGGATGACTTAAGCTAAATCCTGAGTCTCTTAAGTCGTAAGTTGTCTAACTCTTTAAGTCGTAGATCCCTTGAGTCGTAAGACCTCATGAGTCGTAAGACCACATGAGTCGTAAAACCTCATGAGTCGTAAGACCTCATGAGTCGTAGAGCCTTTAAGTCGTAAGACCTCTTGAGTCGTAAGAAGCTTATCTCGCTGAGTCATGAAGCTCTTAAGTCGTACATCCACTGAGTCGTAAACTTGTTAAGTCGTAAACCACTGTGGGTTGTAGTCCGCTAACTCGTGAAGCTTTTAGGTCGTAAGTTCTCTTCATTCGCTAGGTCGTAAGTCATTCGAGCCATAGATCCTTTTTCAGCCATTAAATCGTAAGTCGTCAAGACCACTTAGGTCGTAGGCTTTTTTACTCGTTAGCTTCTTGAATCACGGCAATCTGAGTCATCCATTTCTTAACTCGTAGGTCGTTGCTAAAGAGGAGTTAACACTTATGTAAGTTAAATCAGTCATAAATAAATATGAGTGTAACGGCATCAGAGATGTTTACGGGGTTTGACATCTCATATCCAGTGTCGACGTGCGTGCAATAACTCAAGAGATGTTGCAAGATTTTCCATCTCTTAAGGATCCGTTAAACTATCTATTATGTAGTACAATACGCTATTATAATATGTCTACAGTAAAGTAAAGGTATTAAAATAGCGTTAAGGCGTTACCCATATCCCCCTTAACACATTTTTATATATTCCCATAGTCTATACATTACCGTAATTCCTCCGTAAACTAGAGGGCTATCAGAGGGCACTCCATAGGTATGGTACAAAACAAACTCGTAGAAGGCGCTCTAGGGCATGTGAACACGACACACGAGGAGATGCCAGGGTAGATATACCAATTGCACTCCCGGACTGGTGGTGACGCATAGCAGCTACTACCGCCCACCTCGGACACATTCCCAAACAATCGAGGGTGGCCACCAAATCAATCACAAAAGAAATATAATGGTATCGAAGAAATGTGCCCGATCAGAGGAATGACCACACTTGGCCCGGTATAGCTCCTGATTTTAGTCACATCTAACCTGACTCATGGGAGTCAGGTCCACGTCATACCATATAGAATCGTCGCCAAACCATCCTACTTCATTTCTGGAATCTCCACCACGTACACAGTTGTTAAAGTGGTTTTCGGTATCGACAGAGAGTATGCCCATATCCGATCCCGGTCTCTTTAACAACCAAATGCTTATTACACATCGGATGGTTCTTTTACATTTTCAAAATCAATTCATAATTGATATCAAAATATCATATTCGCTTCAAAATCAAATCCATTTCAAAATATTCGTATCTACTCAAAATATACGATTCTAGTTCAAAAATCATTTCGCCCCAATATCTCATTTCAATTTCAAAAATCGTTTCGAATCTCAATTTAGGTTATAACTGCAATTTAACCAAATTTATATTTAAATCCACAATTTAAATATAAACATTTCACCTTATTGACCAGCTTGAATTTTTGGAAAATAGCTAAAAAAATTAAAAATAGTTAAAATACTCTAAAATATTAAAGATAGATTTCAAAATAGTTTTAAATAGATTTAAAATAGATTAAATATAATTAAATAGGTTAAATAGCTTTGAAATAGACTTAATAGATTTAAAATAAATTAAAATAGGTTAATTAGTTTAAAATAAGTTAAATTAGGTTAAGTAGATTTAAAAAAGATTAAAATAAGTTAACATGTTTAAAATAAGTTAAAATAATTTAATATAGTTAATATAGGTTAAAATAGTTTAGTATAAAATAGTTTAAGTATTTAAAATGGTTTATATAGCAGGATAATTTGGGAAAACCAAAATGAAATAGCTTCAAAGTCAACCATTTTAAATTCTAACTTACAAATCTGAATCAAATTCAAATTTCCATTCAGTCGATTTAAATCTCAATTTCAATTCAAATTAATTTCGATTTCAAATTAATTCAATTCCAACCCAAATCCAATTGCCTCAAATTTCGATTTCAATTTAAAATGATTTCGAGCTCGATTTTCATAATATCAATTCAAACATTTGAAACAAATTATTCCTTAATATTCAGTTTAAAAAATCCAAATCTTCAATATAATTCAATGCCAAGCTCAATTTCAAAATGTTTTCTCTATCTCACTTTTACTTAATAATATTCAAAGTCCGAATAAAATTTAAATCCTTTAAAATCAAATCAATTTACGAAATTTAATCATATCACAATTTTAATTTCAAAGTCTCAAATTCAATTATTAAACAATTTGTTTAACCAAAAATTTATTTCAACATTTCAACCTCAAATTTGCGATAAATTCAATTCCTTTAAAATTGATTTTTAATTCCTTTAAATCAAACCATTTAAAGTAATTCCAAATCAAAGATTTTAAAAATTATTTAATTTAACCAATCCGGTGCCCATATATAATTTTCTATCCTATGGCCAAATGATTAGTTATTTCAATTAAATTTCAGGAATTGATATATATCATTTAGATTCAAATCATAGTGTCATAGGTATATATCATTTCAACCTATTTCTTAATTAATTCAAAATGATTCAATTTACAACTGTAATTAATACACAGTGTGATGACAGGATATATACAAACCAATAAACATCCAAACATTTTCAAACATCAATCAATAGCATCCATCGCAACCAATCATCCAAACAGACAATATAATTCATGGAAATTTCATAGTTACAAATGTTCGGTAATTTAATTGCGATTAAATTCCAATTCTAATTTTGACTGTCAATTTCAATTTCTAACATTAAATTCAATGACAATCTAGATGACAGTTAAATTTTATCAACAACGACTAATAAAAATCATATCACTTCATAATATACTATTCAACCAGCATCAAAAAATTCTAGTACGTTGTGAGCGTTATAAAACACTCACCTTGAGTTTACGTGGCCAATTGTTCAAATTTTAAATTAAATCGAGTGCGTTCGATTTAACCAAAAAATTTAACGAGCTCGAAACATTCCCGGATCTGCACTGCAGTGTAGCTCTCATCGCCGTGATTCCAACGTCGCCTGTTTCGTCCGATTCTGATAACGTATGCATGAGATATGAGTGTTTAAAGATTTTATATAATTTAAAACAAAATTCTATTTTTTTTAAAAAAAACACAACCTAAATATGGCCGTCCATATTCATATCTGAGATCAAGGGCCGACTCCCCTCCTTCTTCCATCTCTCGTACGCAACTATCAGGCTAAGAACCCATCACGACGTCGCTAGGGTTACAAATCGCTCGAACAATGCTCGCCGAGACGCCAATCCACCACAGCTACCAGGCGCGTCGTCGCCTGCTCCACCCATGGCCAGCGTGCCGCCGTGCTCGGCACTCCCTACCACTCGAAAATGCGAATAAACGTTGCCCTTTTGTTGACGATTCCTGGCCATCCTGTCGAATATCGTGCCACTCCACTGTACGTATGTGAAGAGGTCGAGGGGTTCTACAATTTCCTAGTTGGGAGTTTTTGATGAAAATGAGAGGATGGGAAGGAAATCGAGGAAGAAGACGAGCCACTATCGGCCATTGAAATTGATAACGGCGGCTGGAGCAAATAGCTAGGGTTTCTGCGAAAATGTATATATATATATACGCATATTGAATATTATTTTATTAATATATTCAACTTTCCGAACGAACTCGAAACGAAACGTGCCGATAGGCATTCGTAATATTTTACCCGCATTCTGAACACAATGGAACGTGTTTCGGAGGCTAATTTGATCATATGTGGAAGATAGCTTTTTGAATCGAATTAAAATATTAAATTTTTGATATTTAGTTCAACGCGTTCCTAACCCATACGACCAAACGATAACTCCAAACGTTACGAAATTTGAAAAACTATAATAACACACTATTACGGATCCAATGGAACTGGTTTCGTCGAATTCCGACACTGTGCCTCGGAAGGCTATTTTTACTCGTCGATTTTAATATAAAATTTTCAATTTCCAATTTTTCCCTTTTAAATCCAATTTTTAAATGATAGCAAATTTCAATGTTGTTTAAATAAACTTTACATCAATTTCCGGTTTCATTTTCAATCATATTATATTCAAAATTCAATTATTCAAATAATTGCAATATTAAATTTAAACGATTTTGATTATTCAAAATTCACTATCATTGAAATATTTGAAAATGAACTTATAAGATTAAATCTTTAAAACGAATTCAAATTATAGAACAATTATTTCCATTATACAGTTATTCAATTCCCGTTATTCAATTATTCAACTAATTTCCAATATTAGATTTAAACAATTTAATTGTTCAATATTCAACAAATTTCTATATTAGATTTTAATTGAATTTTAGTTATCACTCAATTACTTCATTCACATCCAGTGCATCCAACATTTGTTATTCAACTCCAGTTATTGATTACAAACCCAGTTAATATATAAAATTTTCTTTCAATTGCAATTGGTTTCTACATTCAATTCGACTAACAAATAAACAAGTAACTTATAATAATTATCACCATTAACTTTTAATCACAGTTATAAATATATTATTTACAAACAAGTGTCGCAATTACCTATATAATACTAATTAGATTCCATTACCATAGACTATATCTTATTTCATTAGTTAACTCAATATTTGCATTTGTTTTTCTTATATTCCCCTTATAACCAAGTTATAATATTTAAGTCATTTCAATTGATTGGAATTTCATTCAATTCATTAATAATTAACTCAGATAAATATTGTTGCAATTCATTCTAGTTATTATTATAAATAAATTACAAATTTTTAATACTTCCAACATTAAACCATGAAATCTTATTAAATTAACTATTTTAATTATCGAAAATCTACGGGTCGTTACAAAATTTAAACCACTTTCAATTCAATAGGTTTCAAAATTTAAATATTCAAACATTTACAATAACTTAATTTGATAAATTTCATTTATATTTCAAAATTCAACTTTAATTTTATTTAAATTTTGAAATATTCACTTAATCATTTTTTTAACCATTTAAATAAAATCTCAAATTACAAATTTAAATTTAAATTAAATATTTAAATTTAAATTTTATTTAAATTTGAAAATATTCATTTAATCACCTTAAATCAAAATCCATTTATCAAGTTATAAAATCGTATCTTTAAAATATCAAAATCCATTTATCAAGTTATAAAATCGTATCTTTAAAATATCAAAATCAATAAATCCAAATCAATCTTTTATTTAAATTCAATTATTAACCAATTTTAATTTCAAGTCAACTTTAATTTATCTTTCCAACCTCTATTTATTAAAGTTATTACAAAATCTATTTAAAAATATTATTATAAATTTTAAATAAATATTTACACATATTATATATATATATATATATTTGTTAAATTAATTTTTTATTAAATTTATTATATTAAATTCTATTATTAAATCTATAAATCTTAATTATATATTTAAAAAGAATAAAGTTATAAGTAAAAATCTTAAAATTTACATTTTCAAAACTTAACTAATAAATTTAAAATTTCCAAGCATATAATTAAAAATCTAAATTTCTAACATATATTAAAAATCAATATTTACTAAATCCATATATTTTTCTTTCAAAATTTCGGAAATCATTTAAAATAGACCAACGGTGTCCGTATATAGTTTTCTAACCTAAGGTCAAGTGGTACGGATATTTATCATTTCAATCCGCAATAATTTAATATTTACGGGTATATATCATTTCAACCCGCAATCCCAAAATTTCAAAATCAATAAAATCGCTTGGGTTTATCATTTCAACCGATAACGATTTTTCCCTAATCTATAATATCGTTCGGGTATGTTTCATTTCAACCCATAGTGATTTTCTAACTATCAGGGAACTTGCAGAGTGAGAACAAATAAAATAATAGCATAAAATGACATAGCATATCCATGGCAAATATGTTCATAATTAACAATTTAAATATAATATATGTATACTAACAGGTTATTGGTGTCAATATTGTCAATTAACATAGGTGAACAAATGCAAATAATAACATATCATATTTAACAATTAAATTATAAACAATTTAAATCTAACAACACATTTCAATCGTCATTTCACCTAAATATAAATTTACTAAACATAAGAATGTTAATCGTGAGTGATCGCTCACCTTTCAAGGCTATGAAGTTTGAAAACACAAACAAGTTACGAATTGAATCACGAACTCGACAATCGACCAATCCAAACGAAAATCCCAAAGCAAAACAAGGTGGACTCGAGATCGATGAAAACAAAATATATAATTTTTAGAAATCTAAAATTTACTCACATATTTAAAATAAAATCTTTATATTATATTTTTAAAAAACATTATTCAATTTAAAAAACACATATATTAAAATCAAAATATCTATATTTTATATTTTAAAAATCAATACTCTCTTTTTTTATAAGAGGAGAAAGGCTGCTGCTCGACCGTGGTGAAGGCGGATGACATGGCGGCTGTGGTGGAGCAGAGGTGGGGCATGTAGGGTGGCTCGGCAAATCTGGGTGTGCTACTCAGAGGGAGGAGGATGGCTGGCGTTCGATGGAAGGCGGAGGGTTTGGCAGTGGGATGGCTGCTCGGGTTTATTGGAGGGTGCTCGAAGGCGGATCCAAAGAAGTATGGCGACTGCTGCTTGGTCAGGGTGTGGCTGGTCATAGTTGCAGCCAAAAGAGGGTGGAGCTGTGTGGAGTGTGGAGATGCGGTTATAGTTGGATGGGTTCGGGAAAGAAAAGGGCGAGCCTGCTTGCGGAGAGGGTGAGGCGATGGAACAAGGTGGCAGATGCAGGGAAAGGGAGAGGTAGACTGAATGGGCGAAGGCCGGAGGGTTTGAGGTGTCTAGATGGTGATGGCGATCTAAAGAGGGCTGTCACGTGGGATGGTTGAGAGCTGTGATGTACGTTCGAGTTTGGATGGAGTGGGTGTAGTGGCGCTGGTGGGAAGATATGAGGAGCAAGGAGTTGCAGTCAAAGAAAATGGCAGAGGGGAAAGTGGGTTTCAGGTTTGGATTATGGTTGCATAGAGGAAGTGGATCTGAAGGGGATGGCTGCTGCAACAAAGATGGATACGAGCAGTTTTCATGAAATCATATATATTTCAAGCACAGAACTAAAAGAATGAACGGAAGAGGAAGAATAAAACTAAGGAACCAGCATATATCAAACCAATGGGAATATTGATAGTCAAATTATTAAATTTCTTGGAACATTAAAAGTTATGGCTGTTATATTTCTCTCGAAGGACAATTGAAAGGACATAGGGAAACCAAAAGGCTCAAATGCGGAACCGATACGGCTAATCATTTCGTAGATTTCGCCACGTACCAGACACCGAAATGCACAAATGAATATACTGCAGAGATCAGCACGATGAGACGAAGAAGATGGTACATAGATATGAGCGACACGACCTTCCTGTCAAAACTCGATATTCGCTGCCAAAAATGCTGCTAAATCGTCAAAAATAAGATAAACGAGGCTAGAGCAGTCCAAATTTGACGAAACGAAATACGACGTCTCACTCAGAAAAAGGTTTACATTTATATTATATAAAAATATTCAAATTTCAAAAATATTTTATTTCCATCGAATTAACTGATTTAAATTTTAAATTGAAATTTCACAACCAAACAAACTTAAATATTTTCCAATGAAAATCTGACACTTGCTACGTTTAAATAGACGTATTCCAAATCTCAAATTTTCATTGCAAAATTTTATTGTTTATTTTCATGAAAAAATTATTTAATTACGTGATTTAAATAATTAAAATTTACGGGTCATTACACAGGTTCAATCTCAATTAAGGTCTTAAATGATAAAGTCTACCTATTTGTCTTTGAAAAGTATTATAGAAGCCCGATTTAGAAGTATTAAGTGGCTAATGGGTTTGGAGGTATTGGGTGGTTGATATAGCTTTATTACTATTTCGTATCTTGGGAAGGGATAAGTATGTAATCGTGTGTGTAATGAAAGGTTAGATTAGAATTGCTAACCTAAATGGATATAACAATTAAATGGAAACCTATCGATATAAATTTATGTTATCGACAGTTCATATTTTTTCCAATCACTAGAACGCTGTTCTGACCCCCCTCCTCATTACAATCCACATGATAGATTTAAAGGAACATGTTACTGGAGCTGGATGTGCTTTGTTGGTGGAGAGTCTTCTTTCTCTCATGCTCAATGCTGATGTGACAATCTGCCATCCAAGGAATACCATTAATTCCAAGGTAGTAGTCATAGTTAGTATTCTTATCTTATTATTGTTTCCGTTGTGAGTTTAGATTTCTATTAACCTTTGATAATGTTCATGCTTGTTTGCAGGTACCAAATCCCACGATATATAATTTGATGGACTTGGGTTTCGATTTTTATCGAAATTTAGGCCCATTAAGGTATGGGTTTTTACATATGTGCAATTGAGGAGAATCATTTTTCTATTCTGTTCCGCTCACAGAATCCTCGGTACAATCCACTCTCAAACTGGGAGCCAATGTTGGTTATAATCTTCTTTGGGAGTGAATCGGTAATAGATGTTTTAATCATAAAGTTGAGGATTTTAGGCCCAATTACCTCAGTAAGAGGTTTTGACTCAACCCATTTTGTAAAGTCGTCGATAGAGACTATAACATGTTGGTATCCGCCTTTGGCATCCAGGAGCTTGTCGATTAAATCTATCCCCCAAGTATTAAATGGCTAGGGGGACTTCATTGGAGTTAGGAGATTTGTAGAGGCTCTTAGGACTTTGGCTAACCGCTGACATCGATCACCACTTTCTAACATATTTCATTGCATGCTTGATAGTGGTTAGCCAATAATAGCCTTGATGTGAAGCTTTCTTTGCCAGGCTCTGTCCCCGGCATAGTCTTCATAGAAGCCTTCATCTAGTTCCTCTAATACGTGGATGGCTTCCTCAATTGTCACACATCTTTGGACAGGAGTTGGGTACCCTCGTCGATAGAGCTTTGAATCCATGATGGTCTGATGATGGGCCTGGTATATAATTCTTCAGCTCTTTTTTTTATTATGGGGTAAATCGTCACTAGTAAGATATTTTATCAGTGGGGTTGTCCAAAAGTCTAAACGGCCTTTATCAACTTCCATGGCAGTTGCTCTCAGTTTAAAGTAAGGGACATCCTCCACCTCCATTAGGGCCTAGGGTATACTTTCTTTATGATTGCTTACTGCCTTGGATAGCTGGTCGGCCTTTGCATTTCTTTGGTAGGGAACTGTTTTATCTTGAAATCTATAAAGTTGTTGATGAGTTTCTTTGCTTCTACAACATAGAGGGCCAATGTCTTACCCTTTACCTGAAAGAGCTCTAAAATATGGTTGACAACTAATGAGGAGCCACATAACACATGTAAAGATCCCACTCACAGCTCTTTATCCATCCTAAGACCAGCCAGGAGGGCTTCATATTCATCTTCATTATTTATGGCCTAAAACAGAGGAAGAAGGTGAAGAAAAGTTCTTTATCATTGGGCATGATTAAGACCATTCCTGCCTGCATGCCCTTCTCATTAGATGCACCATTAGCATAGAGCTGCCAAGAAGGCTAGTTGCCCCCTCGTTGTCGTTGTTCGAACTAGAAAAATCTGCTATGAAATAGGTCATAGCTTGGCCCTTGATTGAGGAGCGAGGGTGGAAGGTGATATGATGGTCTGAGGACTATGGACCACTTTAGTAATCGGCCCGATGTTTCGGTCTGGCTTAGCACTTGCTTCAATGGTACGTTTGTGAGGACCATAATGGGGTGAGCTTGGAAATACGGTCGTAGATGCTGGACGACAATCATTAGGTAGTAGGCCACTTCTCCAACCTATTTCAAAGCTTGCTAACCTCTTGAACATGTACTAGATAGGTCATTGGACTTTCTCTTCATCGCAAACGAAGATATCACTAATCATGCGGTCAGTTGCCGTAAGATATAAATACAATCCTCCCTGTCGACGGGATTTGAAAGCGTAGAAGGTGTGGCCATGTTTCTTTTTAATTCCTCAAAATAATTTATATAACCTTCAATGCACAAAATTGACTTCCTCTTCTTGATATGTTCGAAAAAGGGCACTCAGTGGTCCTTGGCTTTTGACACAAGCGGCTGAGCGTCACGATAATCCCATTTAAACTTTGTATTGTTTTGACTGTGCATGATATCTGCATCTCTTGAATTTCCTAAATCTTTTTAGGATTAACGTCAATGCGTTGTAGCTTTGTCACGACCCGGCTTTCTTTGCCCAGAAAGACGCATCGTTATGAAGAAAGAAAGGGATAGAAGAAGAAAAGAAAAGGAGAGAGAACAACAACACATCAGAAATCTCACAGCGGAACGAGAAATATATTATCACATAAGATATTACATAGTATCATATACATCAGAGTACACAATTTATACATCACAGAATAGACAGTTATAAACTTCTGTCTATTATACAACACAAGTACATCAGTACAATACAGACTAATACAAACACAACGGAAACTCTATATATCTACTCGCTGAAGCCTCCTGCTCCACAGCTCCTCCAGAATTCGTCAAGACTATCCTGAATCCCTCGACTACTCAATACAATATTGAGTACCCAAGAGTTTAATAAAACAGAAAATAAACACTTGGATCAGACAGGGTCTGGTGTGAGTAAACGGTTTAAATTGCTTAACTTTGAAAACCTTTGAAAACAAAAGTATCACGTAAGACTCCCCACACATAAACATGGGTAAGTTTTTACCTTACGCTAACTAAAACATTTGATAGGAAATCCAGTTATATTATAATAGGGTCTAGGGTTTCCAAGTAAAATACAGAAATAGCTGAAATGCTTACATCTCACATTTCAACATAGTTGGGCACAACTAATACGTACGGCACTTATTGGAGTTTGGATTCCATACAATGGCAAGGCTACTGGGGTACCGCCCGTCACAGTACGTGGCCTAGATCACCGTACCGAGGAGTACGCCCGCTCCCCTGCAACACAAAGCCGGAACCATCCCTTACTGGATAATCCCGAACAAGACAATCCCGTAGTTGGCGCGACCAACCATACACTAAGCCGAATAAAAGAAAAGGGACCTCTAGACAGGGATCTATCTTGCTCTCAGTGGGTGCTACCCACGAAGCCTTGCTGCACCTCCCCTGTTTTAGCCATTCCCGGTTGATGAGGCTTGAGGTTACGATTACCTTTAATCAGAACATATCACTTAGAATGCTCATCGTCCGCCTGACGATGTGCTGAAAGCATTCAATCCATACAAGTTCGTTCCGGGTTCGAACGAAACCGAAGGCATTATCTCGTTACACTCGTTTTGGAATCACCCTCAGAGTTAACGACAATAACCCTTGCACTCTAAATCTTCATCTTCACTTGAGATTCACGACCTATCGTTAATTTGGATCGATGTGGTATTCGGGTCTCCAGACCTGGAATACCGGTATACGGAAACCCGATCCCGGTCTCATCGAAATCCAAAACGTATCTTTTAAGGCCAAGTTGTTTAAAGGTTTAAACAATTTAACTTATCTATACAGATAGATAATTCACAAGTTACAATTGATAATCACATTATCATTTAAACAGATGATTCATAACCAAATAGGTAATCCATATCAACATCACAATAGTTAATCTATATTACCATTATAATGCAACCAAGTATTCATATCACCCAACATCTTATCTCATTTCTGAGATTACATCCATTCAATTCAAATCAATGCCATTCATTCTTATATAAGCAATGGTTTACTTAATCATAAGATAATTAATTTAAAATTTATTTAAATTAACTATCTCTATCTTTAATTAATTTAAAGTGAATTAAATTAATTACTTCATCTCTTAATTAATTTAAAGTATATTAAATTAATTACTTCATTATAAACCTTACTTATATAATCATTAATTAATTACAAATAAATTAATTAATCTTTCTACAATTATCTATTTTAATTAATCACCTTTGATTAATTATACTTTAATTACATTTAAGTAATTATCTTAATTAATTTCACAAATTAATTATCCTTAACCAATACAGTAATTAACCTTTAATTACTTCATTAATTAATTAATTATAATCAATTACTTTAATCCTTAACTAATTACAATTAATCACTTATCATTTGATTAATTAATCTTAATTAATCAACTCTTAATTACATCATTAATTATAAACTAATGATCCCTAATTACACCTTTAATTATTTATTAATTACATTAAGTAATTATTCTTAATTAATCCATAATTATTAATCATCTTTGATTAATCTAATCCAGTAATTAACTTCCCTTAATTACTTCCATTAATTAATTACTTTAATTAATTACCTTCATAAATAATTAATTACATTATTAATTAACCTTAATTAAACCACAATTATTAATCATCTTTGATTAATCTAATCCTTTAATTAATTTAATTTAATAAATTATTAAATTAATAACAAGTGATTAACTCTTAATCATTTTCATTTAATAAAATAATTATCCTCTAATTACTTTATTAAATAATTTCCCTTTTACTTAATTACATCTAGTAATTATTCCTTAATTACTCCATCAAGTAATTATGCTTAATTAATTTATAAATGATTATCTCTAATTAATCATTAATTAATTACTTGGTTAATTATTTAACTAATTATTTAACTAATTAAATAATTTCTTAACTATTAATACTTAAAGATCTTAATTAAGAAAAACATTATCTTAATTAAATTATTATCTATTCTTAAATCATTTTCAATAAATAAATTATCCTTATTAATTTCACATATTAATTTCCTTTAATAAATCAAATCTTAATTACTTAAGATAAAATCTTTATTATAATTAAACAATTTCAACATTTAATTTCTTCCTTTAAGCTCTTTGAAACCTTTCAAAGTTATTAAATAAATTTTTATATACAAAGATCATTTTCAAATCCACTTCCTTATTCTTTTAAAACTTATTTATTTAAATTATTAAAACTTGTTAAAACATTTAAATTTTTAAAACAATTTATTTTACAATTAAAAACTTGTTTATCTTTTGTCTTTAAAACTCAGAAAACATTAACAAAACCAATTTTCTTTTGTTTAAAACTTTAAAACATTTCCTTATAAAATCTTAATACCAGCTAATCCCAAACCCGAGTAAAACCATCAGGAACTCGAAGTAACACTCGTGTATCTTCACTACTTCCCTGCTTCGAGAAAAACACTAATAATCCCGAACAAAACCCAAGCAAAAAAAAAAGCTTTCTTCCCCAATCACACGTTCAGATGCACAAACATGCTCGTGCACGTGCACGACTACGCTGATCATCGACGATCACTATTTCGACCTCCAGCAAGTCACCTTCGGTCACGGCAACCCTATCGTCCACCCCAAACTTCTCGATTCGATCGAGATTTCACTTCGACCATTTCGAACCCATTCCTGGAACGAAGCATCACCAGAAAATTCGACATCACCGATGATCCCCTGGTTGAAACACCATGCTAACTCCACCGTAGCGTCGCCTAGCCTTCCAGCATCCATCAATCACCTCGCGATCGATCTCGACTTCATCACGTAAACGAGAAACCCATTCGAATATCAATGATAAAAACGCAGTGACAAACCCTATTCCAAAGGTCTCTGGCCATCACGTTTATTGATAAATCACTCCACTATTTTTTTCGAGGAACCCCATCATCCCCTCTACCTTCAAATTCAACCACGACTTCCAGATCGTCTCGAATCGCCTCAGATTGGTTAAAATGTCCAAAACAGTTTATCCCAAAATTCTCTTTAATTACCCAACTAGAAATCATGACCCATATCTCAAAATTCATGATTTAGAATTATGAATTCAATTATGCA
Source organism: Allium fistulosum (assembly GCA_030737815.1). Lineage (NCBI taxonomy): Eukaryota > Viridiplantae > Streptophyta > Magnoliopsida > Asparagales > Amaryllidaceae > Allium > Allium fistulosum. Next base: position 1,043,999,751 of record CM060907.1, on the reverse strand, counting down.
ATTCAAACTTAAAATTAAATTGATAAAATTTAGACTCAATTTACTTTTTTTACTGCTATTCATAAATTTCCAGACAATATAAGTTATAAAATTCCAGAACTTATGTTTATTAGTAATATTACATGATTCCACACATCTTTTATTACAATTCAAAGGTTATCAAAGATTAAATGATGAGATGTAGATATTTAAAAAGAAAATTAAACTCTGTAAACATACAGAGCCTATATTCCAACATAACTAGTTATTCACAGGCAACAATACTAGTATACATGCATACATCCATTTCAATTCAAACATGAAGGCTAACACATGATTTTCTTCACATAACAAAGTGAAAACAAAATTTTAAAACTGTTTTTAAAACTTAAGTTTACTCACCTGTAATTTAAAACAGAAAACAGATTTTGTTTCCAGGCTTTTGAATTATCATCTGCATGTTGATTTTTGAACTTGATTTCTTTTGCTTAGTTGAATATAGACTTCCTGTTGATTGATTTGGAACTGCTACTGAATTGCCTTCTTATCTTTCTTATCTGATTGTATTAGAAGATCTGAAGATGCTATTGAGTTTGCCTTTGATCTCCTTTAAGTTTGCATTAGAATTTCCAGTTTTTACATTTCTTCTTTGCAATTTGATTTCAGGTTTCATCCTTCTTTGCATTTTTAGATTCGAATTGCTTTTTGTTGAGAAAGAAGAAAAGATAATCTTAAAACTGAAAAGAGAAAAACAAAATTTTCTTCTTTTATTTATAATAATTTTAAATTAAATTATCAAGGAAATTGACACTTGTCCCCTTAATACTCTACTTTGCTTACACATATGCTATTAAATTTACAAATGTCTTTAAACTATCTTTAAAAGCTTACAAGTGTAAATTCTTGTTTTTAATTAATTTATTTAAGTCATTTATATGTATTTATAAAATATTTATATGTATATAATGTATTTATCTTTTATAAATAAGCTTTAAGATTTTTAATAAATGTACAAATGTGAAAAACTATTATTTAAAATAACTTATGCCTTGATCAAATAAAATGTATCATATTTTTATATGCTTGAGTATTTTTATTTTATCTTCACATATATTTTTACAAACCCATTTTGAATTTTAAAAAGAAAAGAATGTTAAAAACAATTGAATTTTTAAATTTAAATCTTAACTAAAATAAAAACTTAAAATATATGTTTATAATAAATAAGAAATTATTCTTGTTCTTTAAATCTCAAATATCATTTCAAAAGTATTAAGTCAAATTAAAAATTTCCAAATTACAAATTATATATATTAAAGTTTGAAAATACTTTATTAAATTCAAATCCAATATTCTTTCCATTTCAATATATACAAATATATACATTTTAAATGGAAAATATTACTAATATTAGTTTTGATAAATACTATATTGAATCTTTATAACATAACTCCAAATCACAATACATATATATATATATACATATATATTATAATTTGAAAACATATTCTTTTATTAAATAAAAGACTCCCTATTTATAATATATACCAATATATATATACACATTATAAATAGAAAACATTTATATTAGCTTTAAAAAGATAAATCTTCCCAATCTAAAATTGTTAGAAAAGATATTCCCAAATTAAAATGTTATTAGTTTTCAAAAGAAATAAACTTGCCAATTTAAAATATTATTAACCTTTAAAATGAATAAACTTGTCAATTTATAAAATAAATCAACAAATCAATTTAATTATTAATAAAGATTATTAAATTGATATTGCCAAATTCCCGGGATATCACATTCCTCCCCCCTTAAAATAATTTCGTCCCCGAAATTTAAAAGCAAAGATAATTTAATAATCCAGCAAAGATTTTTAAACAGCAACCACATACTTATCATCCAATTACTAACAACCATAGCAACCAATCAAATTAACCAATCCTAACTAACTGTCCTGATATAAATCAGGATAGATCTCATATTACTATCTCGAGTTTCCCAAGTATAAATCACCGGGAGACTCGCTCTATAAAAGCTAATCAAACTACACCACCATAATCCAGAGCTCCCCTCATCTCTAGATTCACTAATCTAAACAAAATAGCAAATCATACTCAAGTCCAGCTCAACATCCAAATCCAACTGAACTGTAGATTCGACAACCAGCGATGAATCATACACGTACTCCCTCAGAGATACGTGAAATACAATGAATTTAAGATATCCAAACTGGCCATTCAATCCTGTAGACAAAGAACTACTTCTCTCGAGAACACAAGAAAATCCAAAATACTTCGGAGCTAGCTTTCAAATCTTACCAAATCTTATAGCTCTTTAATCGAGAAAACTTAAACAATTCCAAATTCTAATTTCGAATTCCGACACCTTGTCTTATATCTGCATAACTCACCAGACGATCCTAGGCTACCTCATCTCTTCCTGATCAGCTTAACCTTCGCTGATACTTCTTAAAACAAATCTGAACCAAGCGCAAGATGATCTCTAGATCCTATCAACAATATGATCCTTCCAAAATCTGTTGAAATCCAAACTTGAAAATTAGATCTAACCAATCCATTTCCAAAAATTTCTGAGCTGCTACATCAACTCTTCTTTCTCTAAGAACCCTCCTATTATCAGACTAACCACCGGTATCGCTTCTGGAATCAAGTCGATACGGAACTCTAACTCCAAATGCAGACAAACTTCTACTTCCTCGAAAATATCCAGAAGAATCGCTGAATACTTCAGTAGCTCCTACTTCCACATGAGAAACCTCAATCTCAAAACAAAAGATTGCTCAAGATAACTTCCCAAACTAATCGCAAGTCACTTTTGCGATCCTACCTAATTCAGATTCCAAATAAATTATTCTCTCTTTACCAATCAAAACAGCCTTAAGCTTTTCCAAACAAGGTTAACCTTTCAATAAAGCCTTCACCATCTACCCGGACTGCTGATAGAAGAACCACAAAGATTCCTGAACAAACGGAAAAACAAACCAGACTGCTACTTCCAAACTCTACCTCGATGATACTACTAAGCCAAAGACCTCTTCGTCAGCACACCGAACACTACGAGCTGCACTGCTACCACAGCTAACCAAAGACTTCTAATCCATAGGCTCCTCGAACTCCAAAAACCATCAACTAATCTTCACAACGGACCTCCCAGATGGTAGACATCCCAAATGAAACTCGAGCTCCAAACCAAGCGCCAACAACTTACTCTTCTTAATCTTGCTTCAAAAAGAACATCTCCTTCGGGAACATCCATAGATACTGCATCTCATCACACAGCTGCCAAGGTATCATCACTTACTTCTGCTTATATAACAGATCCAAACTCTAGAAAATCCGCTTACCCGAGCTCAACCAAATTTACACTCCAATAATGGACTCCGAATCTTGAAAAAGATTTCCTTCAGAGATCCGAGAAATTCTTACACCATACTGCCAACTTACTCGAGACGGTATTGGGTTTACAGTCTTGACAGATACACCTCCAACCTCAGACATTCAAACTCCAACCATTGGTAGTCGTGTTACTCACACTACCACCTTATCTACCTTTATAACTTATATTGGAAAACCCGAACAGGTAACCCAACAAATAGGTAGAAATATATATATTTAAAATGATACTTTTTATATAGAAATTATTTCTGGGTTAAATTATTTCATTTACCTCTTTAAAAAAATATTGTGTCCGTTGGCCTGGTTCAAGTGTTTAGAGATCCCTATCAATAACGTTAGCTACTCGTATTGACCAGAATCCATATACCACTCAACCGATCAATTAACACAATATAAAACCATTTTTATATAACTAACAATTACGCGCTCTCAAGATAGACACCACTTTAGAGCCTAGGTATTCACTCAAACCTACAGCTCTGATACCATCTGTCACGACCCGGCTTTCTTTGCCCAGAAAGACGCATCGTTATGAAGAAAGAAAGGGATAGAAGAAGAAAAGAAAAGGAGAGAGAACAACAACACATCAGAAATCTCACAGCGGAACGAGAAATATATTATCACATAAGATATTACATAGTATCATATACATCAGAGTACACAATTTATACATCACAGAATAGACAGTTATAAACTTCTGTCTATTATACAACACAAGTACATCAGTACAATACAGACTAATACAAACACAACGGAAACTCTATATATCTACTCGCTGAAGCCTCCTGCTCCACAGCTCCTCCAGAATTCGTCAAGACTATCCTGAATCCCTCGACTACTCAATACAATATTGAGTACCCAAGAGTTTAATAAAACAGAAAATAAACACTTGGGTCAGACAGGGTCTGGTGTGAGTAAACGGTTTAAATTGCTTAACTTTGAAAACCTTTGAAAACAAAAGTATCACGTAAGACTCCCCACACATAAACATGGGTAAGTTTTTACCTTACGCTAACTAAAACATTTGATAGGAAATCCAGTTATATTATAATAGGGTCTAGGGTTTCCAAGTAAAATACAGAAATAGCTGAAATGCTTACATCTCACATTTCAACATAGTTGGGCACAACTAATACGTACGGCACTTATTGGAGTTTGGATTCCATACAATGGCAAGGCTACTGGGGTACCGCCCGTCACAGTATGTGGCCTAGATCACCGTACCAAGGAGTACGCCCGCTCCCCTGCAACACAAAGCCGAAACCATCCCTTACTGGATAATCCCGAACAAGACAATCCCGTAGTTGGCGCGACCAACCACACACTAAGCCGAATAAAAGAAAAGGGACCTCTAGACAGGGATCTATCTTGCTCTCAGTGGATGCTACCCACGAAGCCTTGCTGCACCTCCCCTGTTTTAGCCATTCCCGGCTGATGAGGCTTGAGGTTACGATTACCTTTAATCAGAACATATCACTTAGAATGCTCATCGTCCGCCTGATGATGTGCTGAAAGCATTCAATCCATACAAGTTCGTTCCGGGTTCGAACGAAACCGAAGGCATTATCTCGTTACACTCGTTTTGGAATCACCCTCAGAGTTAACGACAATAACCCTTGCACTCTAAATCTTCATCTTCACTTGAGATTCACGACCTATCATTAATTTGGATCGATGTGGTATTCGGGTCTCCAGACCTGGAATACCGGTATACGGAAACCCGATCCCGGTCTCATCGAAATCCAAAACGTATCTTTTAAGGCCAAGTTGTTTAAAGGTTTAAACAATTTAACTTATCTATACAGATAGATAATTCACAAGTTACAATTGATAATCACATTATCATTTAAACAGATGATTCATAACCAAATAGGTAATCCATATCAACATCACAATAGTTAATCTATATTACCATTATAATGCAACCAAGTATTCATATCACCCAACATCTTATCTCATTTCTGAGATTACATCCATTCAATTCAAATCAATGCCATTCATTCTTATATAAGCAATGGTTTACTTAATCATAAGATAATTAATTTAAAATTTATTTAAATTAACTATCTCTATCTTTAATTAATTTAAAGTGAATTAAATTAATTACTTCATCTCTTAATTAATTTAAAGTAAATTAAATTAATTACTTCATTATAAACCTTACTTATATAATCATTAATTAATTACAAATAAATTAATTAATCTTTCTACAATTATCTATTTTAATTAATCACCTTTGATTAATTATACTTTAATTACATTTAAGTAATTATCTTAATTAATTTCACAAATTAATTATCCTTAACCAATACAGTAATTAACCTTTAATTACTTCATTAATTAATTAATTATAATCAATTACTTTAATCCTTAACTAATTACAATTAATCACTTATCATTTGATTAATTAATCTTAATTAATCAACTCTTAATTACATCATTAATTATAAACTAATGATCCCTAATTACACCTTTAATTATTTATTAATTACATTAAGTAATTATTCTTAATTAATCCATAATTATTAATCATCTTTGATTAATCTAATCCAGTAATTAACTTCCCTTAATTACTTCCATTAATTAATTACTTTAATTAATTACCTTCATAAATAATTAATTACATTATTAATTAACCTTAATTAAACCACAATTATTAATCATCTTTGATTAATCTAATCCTTTAATTAATTTAATTTAATAAATTATTAAATTAATAACAAGTGATTAACTCTTAATCATTTTCATTTAATAAAATAATTATCCTCTAATTACTTTATTAAATAATTTCCCTTTTACTTAATTACATCTAGTAATTATTCCTTAATTACTCCATCAAGTAATTATGCTTAATTAATTTATAAATGATTATCTCTAATTAATCATTAATTAATTACTTGGTTAATTATTTAACTAATTATTTAACTAATTAAATAATTTCTTAACTATTAATACTTAAAGATCTTAATTAAGAAAAACATTATCTTAATTAAATTATTATCTATTCTTAAATCATTTTCAATAAATAAATTATCCTTATTAATTTCACATATTAATTTCCTTTAATAAATCAAATCTTAATTACTTAAGATAAAATCTTTATTATAATTAAACAATTTCAACATTTAATTTCTTCCTTTAAGCTCTTTGAAACCTTTCAAAGTTATTAAATAAATTTTTATATACAAAGATCATTTTCAAATCCACTTCCTTATTCTTTTAAAACTTATTTATTTAAATTATTAAAACTTGTTAAAACATTTAAATTTTTAAAACAATTTATTTTACAATTAAAAACTTGTTTATCTTTTGTCTTTAAAACTCAGAAAACATTAACAAAACCAATTTTCTTTTGTTTAAAACTTTAAAACATTTCCTTATAAAATCTTAATACCAGCTAATCCCAAACCCGAGTAAAACCATCAGGAACTCGAAGTAACACTCGTGTATCTTCACTACTTCCCTGCTTCGAGAAAAACACTAATAATCCCGAACAAAACCCAAGCAAAAAAAAAAAGCTTTCTTCCCCAATCACACGTTCAGATGCACAAACGTGCTCGTGCACGTGCACGACTACGCTGATCATCGACGATCACTATTTCGACCTCCAGCAAGTCACCTTCGGTCACGGCAACCCTATCGTCCACCCCAAACTTCTCGATTCGATCGAGATTTCACTTCGACCATTTCGAACCCATTCCTGGAACGAAGCATCACCAGAAAATTCGACATCACCGATGATCCCCTGGTTGAAACACCATGCCAACTCCACCGTAGCGTCGCCTAGCCTTCCAGCATCCATCAATCACCTCGCGATCGATCTCGACTTCATCACGTAAACGAGAAACCCATTCGAATATCAATGATAAAAACGCAGTGACAAACCCTATTCCAAAGGTCTCCGGCCATCACGTTTATTGATAAATCACTCCACTATTTTTTTCGAGGAACCCCATCATCCCCTCTACCTTCAAATTCAACCACGACTTCCAGATCGTCTCGAATCGCCTCAGATTGGTTAAAATGTCCAAAACAGTTTATCCCAAAATTCTCTTTAATTACCCAACTAGAAATCATGACCCATATCTCAAAATTCATGATTTAGAATTATGAATTCAATTATGCAATTCAAACTTAAAATTAAATTGATAAAATTTAGACTCAATTTACTTTTTTTACTGCTATTCATAAATTTCCAGACAATATAAGTTATAAAATTCCAGAACTTATGTTTATTAGTAATATTACATGATTCCACACATCTTTTATTACAATTCAAAGGTTATCAAAGATTAAATGATGAGATGTAGATATTTAAAAAGAAAATTAAACTCTGTAAACATACAGAGCCTATATTCCAACATAACTAGTTATTCACAGGCAACAATACTAGTATACATGCATACATCCATTTCAATTCAAACATGAAGGCTAACACATGATTTTCTTCACATAACAAAGTGGAAACAAAATTTTAAAACTGTTTTTAAAACTTAAGTTTACTCACCTGTAATTTAAAACAGAAAACAGATTTTGTTTCCAGGCTTTTGAATTATCATCTGCATGTTGATTTTTGAACTTGATTTCTTTTGCTTAGTTGAATATAGACTTCCTGTTGATTGATTTGGAACTGCTACTGAATTGCCTTCTTATCTTTCTTATCTGATTGTATTAGAAGATCTGAAGATGCTATTGAGTTTGCCTTTGATCTCCTTTATGTTTGCATTAGAATTTCCAGTTTTTACATTTCTTCTTTGCAATTTGATTTCAGGTTTCATCCTTCTTTGCATTTTTAGATTCGAATTGCTTTTTGTTGAGAAAGAAGAAAAGATAATCTTAAAACTTAAAAGAGAAAAACAGATTTTTCTTCTTTTATTTATAATAATTTTAAATTAAATTATCAAGGAAATTGACACTTGTCCCCTTAATACTCTACTTTGCTTACACATATGCTATTAAATTTACAAATGTCTTTAAACTATCTTTAAAAGCTTACAAGTGTAAATTCTTGTTTTTAATTAATTTATTTAAGTCATTTATATGTATTTATAAAATATTTATATGTATATAATGTATTTATCTTTTATAAATAAGCTTTAAGATTTTTAATAAATGTACAAATGTGAAAAACTATTATTTAAAATAACTTATGCCTTGATCAAATAAAATGTATCATATTTTTATATGCTTGAGTATTTTTATTTTATCTTCACATATATTTTTACAAACCCATTTTGAATTTTAAAAAGAAAAGAATGTTAAAAACAATTGAATTTTTAAATTTAAATCTTAACTAAAATAAAAACTTAAAATATATGTTTATAATAAATAAGAAATTATTCTTGTTCTTTAAATCTCAAATATCATTTCAAAAGTATTAAGTCAAATTAAAAATTTCCAAATTACAAATTATATATATTAAAGTTTGAAAATACTTTATTAAATTCAAATCCAATATTCTTTCCATTTCAATATATACAAATATATACATTTTAAATGGAAAATATTACTAATATTAGTTTTGATAAATACTATATTGAATCTTTATAACATAACTCCAAATCACAATACATATATATATATACATATATATTATAATTTGAAAACATATTCTTTTATTAAATAAAAGACTCCCTATTTATAATATATACCAATATATATATACACATTATAAATAGAAAACATTTATATTAGCTTTAAAAAGATAAATCTTCCCAATCTAAAATTGTTAGAAAAGATATTCCCAAATTAAAATGTTATTAGTTTTCAAAAGAAATAAACTTGCCAATTTAAAATATTATTAACCTTTAAAATGAATAAACTTGTCAATTTATAAAATAAATCAACAAATCAATTTAATTATTAATAAAGATTATTAAATTGATATTGCCAAATTCCCGGGATATCACAAGCTTACTACGAATTAAGGAACTTCCTATATTGTACCACAAAAGAATATTTCCTAGGGTTAAGCTTCATGTTGTACCTACGGAGGATGATGAAAGTCTCGGCTAGGTTTTTCACATGCCTATCGGCCCTTTCAGACTGGACTAACATGTCATCCATGTAGCCTTCCATTAAATGGATAATCAGTTGAGAAAACATCCGATTGACGAGCCTTTGATATATAGCGCCTGCGTTGCGAAGGCCGAAGGGCATGGCTAAGTAGTAGTAATGTCCAGCGTTGGTTTTGAAAAAGGTATATCGCTGATCTGGGCCATGCATGGCAATTTAATTATACTCGGACTAGGCATCCATGAATATGAGGAGCTCATGCCTACTGGTTGTGTCTACAAGTTGATTGTTGCGGGATAGAGGGAAACTATCTTTAGGGTAGACCTTGTTGAGATCTGAGAAATCAATATAAGTCCTCCAGACTCCATTAGGTTTTTGGACGAGCGCTAAGTTGGCTACCAAGACCAGGTATGTTACCTTTTGTGTAACGACCCGCAAAATTTAATGGTTTTAAAAGTATATTTAACTGGAAATTTGTAAAATTTTAAACAATAAAATTTGGAAATAAAAATTTACTATTTGGAATACGTCTATTTTAATATAGCAACTGGTAAATTTTCATCTGATAATATTAAAGTTTATTTTTCTGTGAAATTTTATTTCAAATCAAACCGGTTAATAACAGTGAATTTAAAAGTTTTCCGAAACCAAAATATGTCAACAGGAGAAAATTTATTCAAATCATTCTAAATCAGACTGCGAAATTCGTTTTTCCAAATTTGGAATTCTACTGCTCCGTTTATCTTAATTCTGGCAAAATAGCAGCATTTTCGGTACCGATTATCGACTTTCGATCGGATGATCGTACCACTAGTATCTGTATACCGTTTTGATCGTCACGTCGTGCTGATCTCTACGGTATATTCATTTTGTATTTTGAGGTCCAGTACGCACCGGAAAACAATTAACTGTTCGTTGTAATGGTACCCTAAAATTGTGGCTTTACTATTTCTTTGGTTTCAAAATCTGATGGCGTGCTGTCCAAGCATCACAATTAATTGCTTTAAAACTTTTGCGGAATCAATGGATAGCTGCACGTTTCTTTGGCTTTTGAATTTATATCAAAAATTAAGGTGGAACGTTTCTTTTGCCCCTTTCTCTCCTTTATTTCTATTTATATCTTTTGAGAGCATAAAAATAAATTGGGAAGCTGACACGTTATCAACATTCATTTACAAATTATAGCCTTCCACTACCTCTCTCTCTTCTCATTTTATTTTTGCCTTACTCCTTTTCTTCATTTTGTTGCATGAAGCCATCATTCCCCTTCCTCCTTTCGCCAGACAGCACGCACGTCCAAGCTCTCCCTCCTCCGCCGCATGAACCCTGCCTCGTGAACACCTAGCTCCGGCCGAATCTCCCTCCATCATCCCTCCCTTCGTCCGCCTCGCAACCCACATCACCGAACCAGCCCTCCACGTCCTTCCTCCGTCTTCACCTCTACCGCACCTCACTTCCACTCACGTTGACCCGCCACCTTGAAGCCGGCAACCCACGGCAAGTCACAGCCAAAACAGCAGTTCGAGCCACCTTCCTGTTTTCTTCCATCTCTTCGAGCAGTTTCTCCGCCTCCTCCTCCTCTGTTGCTTTCGTAGGTGGGTTTGTATATATTATCTCTATATTAGTTTATTTTATTAAGGCTGCCTTACCTCCTTTTGTTTGTTTTATAGTTATTTAACATTATATTTTATTATATATAATCGGTGGTGTGAGTTTACTGTATTCATGTTTACAGTGTTATAGTATTAAAGTTATATATATATGGGTGAATATATATGTTTAAAAGTATATTTCGTGTGTGTTATTAGTCTAATATCTGGATATATATTTATATATATTATAGATATGCTGTTTATGTAGGGGTATGGTATAGATGTATATACAATGAAAATGTTGTATGTGTTTTGTATATATGAAAAGTATGTGTATATGAGTTTTGAAGTTACAGTGTCTATATATAGGTTTTACATTCCTACATTTTATATATATAATTACACAGTTGCATATAGGTTATGTACTATACTGTTAATACCTTAATATATAGTGGTATTGGAATATTGTTTAGTTGGTCTGCATGTATTCTTGGATTTGCTGTAGTATACTTTCGAATGAGACTTTAAAGTATTGTATATCTATTCTATTTATGCGTGTCTTGGTACACTAGTTGCTTTGAGTTTGCATTTTGTTTAGGATATAATACACTGTTAATTTATATAAACTTACATAAACAGTAACACTAGTTGATGTGTGTATATGTTGCAAAGGGGTTATAACTTGTCATGTGTTTAAAGGTATTTATTTGATAATATTATATGTTTGAAATAACTTTAATTTATATATGTTGTTGAATTTTGAAATTTGGGGATGTAATAAGTATTTTTTTATATACTTTTATATGTTAATTTATACATACGAGTTTACCTTGTCACAATCTGTAAATGTATATCATGTATGCGTGTATGATCTGCTTTGAGGCAATACATTTATTTTAAAGTAAGTATATATTAATTCTATTAGGAGCATTGATTTTGAATTTTTAAATATAAGATTTTGTTTGTATATTAGTTTGAATTATACGTATTATTTCAAACTATACTATGTATATATATGTTTGTTTATTATATGTGTTTTATTTAAAACAATGAATTTTAAAATTATATATGTATGTTTAATTTAATATGTGTTTGAATATAGAGTATGATTTTATATATGGTTCACTTATATAACTGGTCTTTATCAATCCAGCTTTAATCTGATTTCGTCAACTCCTATCTATCAGCTTTGATCATCGAATCGTGTCCATCTTGCTTTGGTTTGGATTTCGTAACTTGTTCTGTTGTCAAACTCCTCTAACCTCGAAAGGTGAGCACTCACTCACGATTAACGTTCTTTTATTTATTAAATTTGATTTCAATTGAAACGACAATTGAAATATGCTGCTGTTAGTTAATTACACTGTTATATATGCTATTATATGTATCTGTTCACCTGTGACATCTGACACCAGTATCTAGTATTTATATGCCTGTTATTTCCATTATCTGTATATGTTCACCTATGACATCTGACACCAGCATCTAGTATTTATATGACTGTTATTACCATTATTTGTATATGTTCACCTATGACATCTGACACCAATATCTGTTATTTATATTGATGATATATGCTTGTTGTTATAATTTATATTATCTGTTATCACTCTGCAAGTTCCCTGTTAGTATAGAATTCACTATGGATTGAAATGATACATACCCGAGCGGACTTTAGAATAGGAGAGAATCGTTATGGGTTGAAATGATAAACCCAAGCGATTTTCATTTGTATTGAAATTGGGATTACGGGTCGAAATGATTTCTACCCGTATATATTTAAATTTCGAATTGAAATGATAAATATCCATATCACTTAACCATATGATAAATATATATACAAACACCGTTGGTCCATATATATAAATATTTTGAAAATGAATTCTATGGATTTGGAAAGAAATATATGGTTTTAGCAAATGTTGATTCTAAAAAAAATTTATATATAAATGGAAATGATATATATAGATTTAATAATGATATTTAATTTAATTAAGATGGATTTAATACATATAATATGTTAAGTATAAAATTTATATTTCGAAATAGATTTTTGGTAAAAATTTGAATAAGTTAAGGTTGGGAAGATAATTTGAATTTAGTAAAGAATTTTATTTAATTAAACCAATTTAAAGCTTATTGAAATTGGGATTTAAGATATGATTTATAACTTGAGTTTGATTTAAATAATTAAATGAATATTTCTTGTTTAAATAAATTTAAGGAAATACTTAGTAAAATGAAATTTAAGGCTAGTTAAATGATATTGAATTTATTAAGTGAATATTCCCTGATTAAATAATAATAAAGTTAAATCAAGTGCTATATGAAACTGTTAAATTTAACTTTGAAAATGTTGAATATTAAAGCTTTGAAATATATTGAAAATTTAAATGGTATATTTAGAACTGAATGGAATTGATGAATTGAGCTTTGAATAAATTTGAATTTGGAATTTGAGTTAATTTGAAATGAAAATGATATTTCGTTTTTGAAGTAAATAAATTGAAATGACCACGGTGTTATAATGTATATTTCCACCTTGTAGATAGTTCTGAAGATCCTTAGAGGATGGTTATCCCAAACATCCTTTAAGTTACTTGTATTTCAATTGATATTTCGCTTGAGTTGGATTTATTTATATAAGAATGTAAATCCTGACTCGAGTGTTTTGTGTTTTGCTTTACGCTCGGGTCAGACCGAGTGATACAACATCTGAGACTCACCTTTGGAGTTTGGAGCTTCCTTTGGAGATCCAACTATCGCCTCAGCTTTCAGCTCTTCTAGTTGATTTGTTCAGAGAAGTCATCTGTTGTACTGAAGACTTCACTGCATTTGAGATACTCTGTTGTATTTTATTTCTAACTCTGATGTTTATATAGTAGCTTCATGAACTACTATTTTATCTATTCCGCTGCGCATTATTGTATTACTCTGTGTCTGTGATTCTGTGATTGATTTATTTACTGCATATGCTGAGTTTTGCCAAATTTAAATTAACAATCTGATATTTTGAATTATTCAAGTCATACATGTGTGGATTTATTGTCGATTTGAATGGTCCAAAATACCGGGTCGTTACAGTTGGTATCAGAGCCAGGTTCTAGGCAAAACTTAGCATATATAGTAAATTTATTTACCGAATCACTTTCGTTCGAGCCTATCTTCGAATCAGAATTCTTGTTGATTAGAGTTCCTATAATTTGAATTGCTATCTTTGTTCTGAAATTCATCTTGGCCTCTCCCTATTTATATTCTTATATGAGTATATCCATCTTCTTTTTGAATATTAATTATCTCATCTTTGTGCGAGTCCTTTCCTTTTTATTTTGAAACTTCCTTTGATTTAAATTCCCCCGTAAATTTTTGAACTTCTATCTTGTTGATTTTGGACTCATTGAATGATAGGAAAATATTTTGGTAAATGGCAAAATCTGAAGAGCAGAAAGCAGCCCGTCGGGCACGAAGAGCACTGGCCCGTAAGGAACGGGAGGAAGCAATTGAGGAACAAGAGAGGCTGTGGAGAGAAAGGGCAGAACCGGGTCCTTATGACCATGTCATTTGTTATCGGTGTCAGGAAAAGGGGCATTATGCGGCCATGTGCGGAAAGAGATGGAAAGGGAAAAAGAAGGAGGGCAAGCGCTTTCGATCCGAGATTTTCTGTTTTAAGTGTCGTAAGAAGGGACACTTCCCAAGTCGCTGCCTGGAAGTGAAGAAAGTGAAATCGGCACTCACGGCATCTACCGACCAGTCAACCATTTGCTACCACAGTAGAGAGACTGGACATATAGCCAGAGATTGTTCTGAGAGACAGCGCGGAAGGCAAGCTGTGTTACGTCCTGCTCGAGCTGCTGCCTTCCCAAAGTTCACTAGGGAAGATGGGAGAATAGTGTACTCATGCAAGAAATGTCATAGTTGGGGGCACCTTGATGTGGAGTGTACTGGACCCGTTGAAGCACCACCCGGTAGCATTAATACCGATGCATTATTCTTGTAGAAGTATGGATCAGTGAAATCTCTTTGTATCAGTGGTATAAGTTAAGTTGTATTAAGTAAACTCTATTATATCCTTTACCTAGTAAAAGTCGATGTGTCGAACTTAAGATTTATAATGATGCTTTACCATTTCGTTTGATGAGAATTTGTTTTTTTTTCTTTCACTAATGGAATAAATTCCCTTGAATTGATATAGGTTAATATACCTCGAAATCTTGGTTAGGATTCTCATTAAGTAGGATCCCTTTTGAATTTGACTTCGACCTTTATCTCGTTCCGAGATTCATTCTGGAATCATCCTTTGAAAATCGAGTTTGTTTGTATTTTAGAAAGTGTTTTATATATCGAAATTATTATTTTTATAAGTATGATTATATTCTATATATAAAAGTACAATGTTTTCGATAAAGATTATATACCCTTTTTAAAAATGAGAATTTGAGGTTTAGGAAGGATTTGCAATTTTGGAAAAAAAAAATTAAATAAGAAATTTGATTTATCTAAAAAAAAATGATTTATAACTGAAGGATTTTAAATTTTAAATTCGAGAATTGAACTCCGGTATTTTGAAATTGGTTTTTAAGATTTTGAAATATATAATAATAGTATGATTTAAAAGTATTTTCCGAATAAGAAATATTTCCAATGATTTTAATGAGTTTCGAATGATTTCGAAGAAATTCCAAAAGAAGTTTGAGAAAATAGAAGTCCAGAACTCACTTATGTCGCTGGAAAATAATTTCGGTGATGAGTGCACGCATCATCGACATTGATTTTCGAGTTTCAAAGTGGGGGATAGGCCACTTCAATAGCTTTGCTATGCGAGTGATTTTGCGAAACAAATTTTGATTTCAAATTCCGAAGTAAGATTTGATATTCGAAAGATATATGCATATATATATTTGAAATGATTTGAAGTAAACCGGTGTTTAGTCCTCGAGTTTTAGATTTGATTTGAGATAACCCTATTTTGGAATTGATTTACTGATTTAATTGTGATTTCCAACTCTTGGATTGAAATATGATTTCTTCGACTATTTTGAAGGTTCGAGCACTTCCAAATCAAGGTTAACTTTTCAAAAGCTAAGAATTTTGAAGTAAAACATATAAGTTTGATATGTATGTTTAAAATATGTAATAATATGATTTAAATAAGCTGAAACTGTTTTGTTAATAAACAAATAAGGCAATTTTAAAATTTTCTAATATGAAATTTAGATTGAAACGTTTTGAAAAGAATTTGATCTTCAAAATATTTTGAATAAAGTTTAGTTAAATGTTTTAACTTAGTAACATCTTTATGAAACTAATATAGTTGTACGTATGCTGGTTTATTCGCATAATTAATTTGATCCAATTTTGAGTACACAAGTTCGAGGTGGATTACACCATTTCGTGTTAGGATTTTTCATTCGATTCTTGACGGCGAATATTAGATATGGATTTTGGACTTGATTCTAGAATTCTCTATCATAGTATATGGCTATGCAAGGAGACTGATGGCTTCTAGTCGAGAAACCATATCGAATTTCGCATTAGGGAAGTCGAATGGACAATACTAGTTCGAAAGCGAACTTGTGTGATCGAGCGAGCGATCAAATGTGATTCTGCGTAATAATGACGTATGTACATCTTATATTCTAATATCATTGATATATTTTGACGCTGAAATTGAAAGCCGTCATGTTAGAATATCTTTGCTTACTAAAAGAAAATTTCCAATTTAAAAATAACAAAGATATATAACCCATAAAAGCAAAGATATTCAATCCCATATGGCTCTTCATACAACGAAATTTATTTTGATAAATTTGATCCTTATATAAGATGGACCTTACGTAAGTATAAGATGATTTTGAAAACATTTGATTTTGGAAATGAATTGGTTGACTTAAATTATATTGATTTGGGAATTTGGATTTATTTTCTAAATCTATTATTTTGGAAACTTTAAAACTAAAGATATTTAATTGGAGAAGAAATAATTTGGTGAAATTGTATCTGATTTTGGAAGTGAACTGATATTGAAACAAATTGAAATTTGAGAACCTTGTGTTACTAAATACTTGATTTGGGAGTTGTCGAACTTATATAAAATTGATTTGTATGAGTATTAAATTGATTCGAAAACTATAGATTTGAAAGGTACTCAATTTGAAAGTGAAATCTTATATAATTGAAGTCTATATAAGTATGATTTGATATACTATTGATTTTGGAAAGTATTTGATTTGAAAATTAAATCTTATATATAATGGATTTTATATAAGTACGATATTTGAAAGTGATTTGAAAAGGTACTATATGATACATATTTTCGAAGTAAAGATATGGAAAGTGCCTTCTGCTTGATATCCGATTTGTGGCCACATCTTGGATTCATTCTATCGATATTATTCTCTCTGATTTTGGTTTTCCGGATATGATACTCGAGTGTCCTTCGAATTCCATGGCGTTACCCATGGTCTTACGAACTCGACTGCATAGCGTAATTCGTAAGGCAGTGATTGCTTAAAAGGTACGGATGTTTCCTGGGGGATCCAGGCGTAACCATTGTGTATCTGCGATCTATGGTCGTGTTAGTGGCGTAATCTGCAAGGCAGAGATTGCTTAAGGGGTATGGATGTTTCCTGGGGGATCCAGGCGTAACCATTTTTATGTATCCTGCGGTCCACCGTTTTGTTTCATGGCGAAATTCGCAAGGCAGTGAATGCTTAGAAGGTACGGATGTTTCCTGGGGGACCGAGACGTAACCATTGTGTATCTGCGATCCATGATTTGATTCGTTTTTTTGATTGGATTGTACTTTCCATATCTGTTTTTAAAAGTTTTTCCAGTATTTTCACTGGGTGTTGAAACAAGTCTACTAAGTACCTGGAGAATTCTAGTTTTGCGCCTGATCAACGCACTACCAGAGTCTACAGGAACAAGGATAAACTTGTTGAAACATCGAGTTATAAAAGTATTTTCGAAAGGAAATTTGTTTCGACTATAAAGGTATTTTATTATAAAAGTATTTCCAACAAAGAAATTTTGAACTAATATTTGAAATTGAAATCCTAATGGTTTGAATAAATTATTCATGCCCGATACTAATCTTTTGAATCTATCTTATCTGCTCAGCTTTATTTATTCACCTATATTCTGTTTTTCCAAGTCCCTCTTCTCCTTGTTGACTATATCCCTTTAAATATTGTTTATTTATATACTATATGGTTTAATAGAAATTTTAGTGTTATAAATATTTTGAGTTATTAATTAAATACAACATATTTAAAGAAATGATTATTGATTTATTAATAATGTTGGAAAGTATCTTGAGATAAATTAATAAATTTATAAATTATGGATTTAATGTTTTCAAATAGCTTCTTTGTAAATATAAGTAATAATGTAAATAATTGTTTTCAAATAGTTTTCATATAATTATAAAGGTGTCATTTAAACATATAAATGGTATTTATAAAGGAAGAAAGAAATTTTACAAATGAGTTTTGAAAAAGTATTAAATTATAAAAAAATAATTGATTTGCAAATGAAGTTTTCAAATGAATATTTCAAGTAAAATTTATATAGTTTTAAATTAATTGTTTAATCTTAACTTTCAATCTATTTTTCTTTCTGGTTGTTCTATTCTCCTACCTCCTTCCTTTTCGGGGACGAAAAGTTTTGAGTGGGGGAGAGTGTAACGACCCGCAAAATTTAATGGTTTTAAAAGTACATTTAACTGGAAATTTGTAAAATTTTAAACAATAAAATTTGGAAATAAAAATTTACTATTTGGAATACGTCTATTTTAATATAGCAACTGGTTAATTTTCATCTGATAATATTAAAGTTTATTTTTCTGTGAAATTTTATTTCAAATCAAACCGGTTAATAACAGTGAATTTAAAAGTTTTCCGAAACCAAAATATGTCAATAGGAGAAAATTTATTCAAATCATTCTAAATCAGACTGCGAAATTCGTTTTTCCAAATTTGGAATTCTACTACTCCGTTTATCTTAATTCTGGCAAAATAGCAGCATTTTCGGTACCGATTATCGACTTTCGATCGGATGATCGTACCACTAGTATCTGTATACCGTTTTGATTGTCACGTCGTGCTGATCTCTACGGTATATTCATTTTGTATTTTGAGGTCCAGTACGCACCGGAAAACAATTAACTGTTCGTTGTAACGGTACCCTAAAATTGTGGCTTTACTATTTCTTTGGTTTCAAAATCTGATGGCGTGCTGTCCAAGCATCACAATTAATTGCTTTAAAACTTTTGCGGAATCAATGGATAGCTGCACGTTTCTTTGGCTTTTGAATTTATATCTAAAATTAAGGTGGAACGTTTCTTTTGCCCCTTTCTCTCCTTTATTTCTATTTATATCTTTTGAGAGCATAAAAATAAATTGGGAAGCTGACACGTTATCAACATTCATTTACAAATTATAGCCTTCCACTACCTCTCTCTCTTCTCATTTTATTTTTGCCTTACTCCTTTTCTTCATTTTGTTGCCTGAAGCCATCATTCCCCTTCCTCCTTTCGCCAGACAGCACGCACGTCCAAGCTCTCCCTCCTCCGCCGCATGATCCCTGCCTCGTGAACACCTAGCTCCGGCCGAATCTCCCTCCATCATCCCTCCCTTCGTCCACCTCGCAACCCACATCACCGAACCAGCCCTCCACGTCCTTCCTCCGTCTTCACCTCTACCGCACCTCACTTCCACTCACGTTGACCCGCCACCTTGAAGCCGGCAACCCACGGCAAGTCACGGCCACAACAGCAGTTCGAGCCACCTTCCTGTTTTCTTCCATCTCTTCGAGCAGTTTCTCCGCCTCCTCCTCCTCTGTTGCTTTCGTAGGTGGGTTTGTATATATTATCTCTATATTAGTTTATTTTATTAAGGCTGCCTTACCTCCTTTTGTTTGTTTTATAGTTATTTAACATTATATTTTATTATATATAATCGGTGGTGTGAGTTTACTGTATTCATGTTTACAGTGTTATAGTATTAAAGTTATATATATATGGGTGAATATATATGTTTAAAAGTATATTTCGTGTGTGTTATTAGTCTAATATCTAGATATATATTTATATATATTATAGATATGCTGTTTATGTAGGGGTATGGTATAGATGTATATACAATGAAAATGTTGTATGTGTTTTGTATATATGAAAAGTATGTGTATTTGAGTTTTGAAGTTACAGTGTCTATATATAGGTTTTACATTCCTACATTTTATATATATAATTACACAGTTGCATATAGGTTATGTACTATACTGTTAATACCTTAATATATAGTGGTATTGGAATATTGTTTAGTTGGTATGCATGTATTCTTGGATTTGCTGTAGTATACTTTCGAATGAGACTTTAAAGTATTGTATATCTATTCTATTTATGCGTGTCTTGGTACACTAGTTGCTTTGAGTTTGCATTTTGTTTAGGATATAATACACTGTTAATTTATATAAACTTACATAAACAGTAACACTAGTTGATGTGTGTATATGTTGCAAAGGGGTTATAACTTGTCATGTGTTTAAAGGTATTTATTTGATAATATTATATGTTTGAAATAACTTTAATTTATATATGTTGTTGAATTTTGAAATTTGGGGATGTAATAAGTATTTTTTTATACTTTTATATGTTAATTTATACATACGAGTTTACCTTGTCACAATTTGTAAATGTATATCATGTATGCGTGTATGATCTGCTTTGAGGCAATACATTTATTTTAAAGTAAGTATATATTAATTCTATTAGGAGCATTGATTTTGAATTTTTAAATATAAGATTTTGTTTGTATATTAGTTTGAATTATACGTATTATTTCAAACTATACTATGTATATATATGTTTGTTTATTATATGTGTTTTATTTAAAACAATGAATTTTAAAATTATATATGTATGTTTAATTTAATATGTGTTTGAATATAGAGTATGATTTTATATATGGTTCACTTATATAACTGGTCTTTATCAATCCAGCTTTAATCTGATTTCGTCAACTCCTATCTATCAGCTTTGATCATCGAATCGTGTCCATCTTGCTTTGGTTTGGATTTCGTAACTTGTTCTGTTGTCAAACTCCTCTAACCTCGAAAGGTGAGCACTCACTCACGATTAACGTTTTTTTATTTATTAAATTTGATTTCAATTGAAACGACAATTGAATATGCTGCTGTTAGTTAATTACACTGTTATATATGCTATTATCTGTATCTGTTCACCTGTGACATCTGACACCAGTATCTAGTATTAATATGCCTGTTATTTCCATTATCTGTATATGTTCACCTATGACATCTGACACCAGCATCTAGTATTTATATGCCTGTTATTACCATTATTTGTATATGTTCACCTATGACATCTGACACCAATATCTGTTATTTATATTGATGATATATGCCTGTTGTTATAATTTATATTATCTGTTATCACTCTGCAAGTTCCCTGTTAGTATAGAATTCACTATGGGTTGAAATGATACATACCCGAGCGGACTTTAGAATAGGAGAGAATCGTTATGGGTTGAAATGATAAACCCAAGCGATTTTCATTTGTATTGAAATTGGGATTACGGGTCGAAATGATTTCTACCCGTATATATTTAAATTTCGGATTGAAATGATAAATATCCGTATCACTTAACCATATGATAAATATATATACAAACATCGTTGGTCCATATATATAAATATTTTGAAAATGAATTCTATGGATTTGGAAAGAAATATATGGTTTTAGCAAATGTTGATTCTAAAAAAAAATTTATATATAAATGGAAATGATATATATAGATTTAATAATGATATTTAATTTAATTAAGATGGATTTAATACATATAATATGTTAAGTATAAAATTTATATTTCGAAATAGATTTTTGGTAAAAAATTGAATAAGTTAAGGTTGGGAAGATAATTTGAATTTAGTAAAGAATTTTATTTAATTAAACCAATTTAAAGCTTATTGAAATTGGGATTTAAGATATGATTTATAACTTGAGTTTGATTTAAATAATTAAATGAATATTTCTTGTTTAAATAAATTTAAGGAAATTCTTAGTAAAATGAAATTTAAGGCTAGTTAAATGATATTGAATTTATTAAGTGAATATTCCCTGATTAAATAATAATAAAGTTAAATCACGTGCTATATGAAACTGTTAAATTTAACTTTGAAAATGTTGAATAGCAAAGCTTTGAAATATATTGAAAATTTAAATGGTATATTTAGAACTGAATGGAATTGATGAATTGAGCTTTGAATAAATTTGAATTTGGAATTTGAGTTAATTTGAAATGAAAATGATATTTCGTTTTTGAAGTAAATAAATTGAAATGACCACGGTGTTATAATGTATATTTCCACCTTGTAGATAGTTCTAAAGATCCTTAGAGGATGGTTATCCCAAACATCCTTTAAGTTACTTGTATTTCAGTTGATATTTCGCTTGAGTTGGATTTATTTATATAAGAATGTAAATCCTGACTCGAGTGTTTTGTGTTTTGCTTTACGCTCGGGTCAGACCGAGTGATACAGCATCTGAGACTCACCTTTGGAGTTTGGAGCTTCCTTTGGAGATCCAACTATCGCCTCAGCTTTCAGCTCTTCTAGTTGATTTGTTCAGAGAAGTCATCTGTTGTACTGAAGACTTCACTGCATTTGAGATACTCTGTTGTATTTTATTTCTAACTCTGATGTTTATATAGTAGCTTCATGAACTACTATTTTATCTATTCCGCTGTGCATTATTGTATTACTCTGTGTTTGTGATTCTGTGATTGATTTATTTACTGCATATGCTGAGTTTTGCCAAATTTAAATTAACAATCTGATATTTT
This sequence comes from Allium fistulosum, assembly GCA_030737815.1. Taxonomy (NCBI): domain Eukaryota; kingdom Viridiplantae; phylum Streptophyta; class Magnoliopsida; order Asparagales; family Amaryllidaceae; genus Allium; species Allium fistulosum. The sequence goes on along the minus strand of CM060907.1, from coordinate 1,043,976,881 downwards.
GAATTATTCAAGTCAGACATGTGTGGATTTATTGTCGATTTGAATGGTCCAAAATACCGGGTCGTTACATTTTGGATGAAATGGTTTGCTAAAAGTTTCTCTACTTCCTCCTTGAGTACCATGTACTGCTCGGGACTAATTAGCCACCTCTTTTGTTGTATAAGGTGAGCCACCGGGTCGATGTTGAGGGCATGGCAAATAATTGAAGGTTCTATGTTGGTCATGTCAGCATGCCCCAAGAAAACACATCTCTGATCTTCTTTAGGAAACAAGTCAACCCATCCCTACTTCTAATATAAGCTCTTTGCCTATTTGGATGAGTTTGCCGTGGTCGTCGCAATCGATTGATATTGCCTAAAGTGGCATAGCTGCCCTACCGTCGGGGTCGGAACCTCCCATACGAGGATAAAGCGGATCAACGTTATCGTCCTATACGCTTTCTTCTAGGTCATACTAGTCTAACATATGTATCATGCATTTAATCACATCCTCAGCCGAGATGGAGCTTGAACTGATTGGCAGTCGTTGCCCCCGGTTCACACAAACAAGTCCTCTAGCGTTAAGAGGGAAGGTGCGGTAGTATCTTCTGCTCCCTCATACCAACATGGTTGAACTTCTTTATTTTATATGGCTACAAGTTCTTTGGTTTTGCTTGGGCTGGCCAGGAAAAGATTACCCCCATTGACCGTGCTATCTTAGCTAGGAGCGATGATCAATGTAGGCGGTTTGCTTTCAATAAGTTGGTTGACCCCTGCGCAAACAGGAGCAATGAGCTGCTCGCATTCTCATGGGCGTGTCACCACTAAGGGTTGATATCTCTTGTTGTAACATGAGTACTCCCTTCTTCACTATTTGTAATGAAACGTTGTAAAAATCTCCAAAGGCTTGTAGGTTTCCTCGAATACATCCCATTTCGCTTGGTTGGGAACGGTAGAAAATATATTTAATGATCGTGCTTGATGACAACATATATTTATTTTCTTACTAATATTTTTATTGAGTAATTACAGATTTCAAGGAAAAATGTAATATCAAATATTTAATTTTGAGAGAATCAAGTAAAGCATTGGTTTAAGTATCAGGAATTTACAAGATATAAATGTGTGGGATATCAATAAAACAATATTTCTCTTCAACCAACTTATCATTTGAAAGCAACCATACAAGATATCTAGACATAACATAAGTATTCAAGTGATGCCAACTTCAATACACTTTTGTTTAGGAAAAAGGATGACTATTCAAATATGGCGAAAAAACAAATACAATACACTACCATTTCCCTTATTTAAATCATATGCGTACAATATAGCTACAATGACAAAATCAAAGTACACAAATATCTTCATTTACATCACATTTTTTTCTCCTTCTTATTTTTTTCTCTCCTATCCCTACTATTTCTCACTCCCTAATATTCTCCCAAACTCCTAATATCCCTCTTTGACTACTCTATATAAACCAAACCATCTCACCCATTTTTATTTATCAGATCACAGTCTCACTTTAATATAAATCATTTTGTTTTCAACTTATATCAAAATCCGATCATCCAAATAAAGTTTGTATTTCACATAAAGTATACAAATTTCAAGCTAGAGTTATAGTATCTCAGTATCACCATCCCCGAAATACTGAAAACTTCATTAAACAACCAGTTAAAGCATGGAAAAGTTCATCTAATTCCAGCCAGTCAAACATATCTCCATCTTTGCTCCAACAAAGTACTTGTCAAACCAAAAAACGTGATAGCAACTCACATTCAAACTCCTACCAATACCATAACCAACAACCATATAAAAGTGCACAAAAAGAGGGCACTCAAATAACAAAGCATAATGCAACTCAACCTTCACACATCTCCACCACTTGAAGTTAGCCAGCATCTATATTACTCACAACAGCCTCATTCACTGAAGTAGTTGCACGCCAGGCTTCGGGTCCAAGTATGAATTTTAGGCTCAACATTATCATATTTGACATCACTTATTGACTCAAATCAGCGATGAGAAATTTCCAAATGGTGGTGGTTTCAGTTTTACGATGCTATTTCGAGTAGAAGGAAAGATGTCATTCGAATTTCCAAGTAGCAACTACCGGACTTCAACCAGCTCAAACTTCATATCGACGTCGAATCAATCTTTGGAGGAACAATGCACCTTTATCTCATCTTAGATCAAGAAACATGGCGGCATATGGCAGCTTTAAGATTCAGTAGAGCTTCAATGCAAAAAAAAGGATCATTTTTTGGTGAAGTGATTTCATAGGAGGGAGACAAGTAAAGAGATGATACACGAGGATTCTTTTTAAGTTCACGCAGTCAAAGCAAATAAAAAAAGGGAGATAAGAATTTTTTGGGACCCTTATTTAATCGTGAACATTTGGCGTAAATCCTTAATAGGTTTGAAAATACACAAAACATCCCACCGTTTTAATTATAAGTTTCCTATCCTTATTTTTAAACGTGACAAAAAGATTTCCCTAAATACGCTTACGTCTTCTCCGAACAAAACCCAAAACCCTTCAAATTCTTTTCATCGATTAACATCTTAAAAAAAGAAAATCCTAATCGCTTGAATTATAAATCGGAATTATTTGCTACTTCAAAAATCGATGTCCGAATCGAGTCCAGAACTGAAGAAAGTTGTGTTTTCGAAGATGAAAACAACACAAATCAAAAATTCGAAGGTTATCTATTAAGAAATTTCTATATGCAATTTTATTGAAAAGTTGCAGACATATATGCTATTATGAATAGTTGCATACATCTTTGCAATTACTATTAACAATTGCATTTTTAAATGCATTTCACTTATGAAGTTATGAAGTGCATCATTTTTAAATGCATGTCTGATATGCATCTTAAAATTACAGCTGTTATATGCAAATTTTAACTACATATGAAATATGCAGTTAAAACATACAATTAAATGATGCAAATTTTAAGTGCATTTCACTTACACGGTTAAAAAGTCATAAGATTTTTATTATACTTGCAGAAATATATGCAATTATTATGAATGATTGCATACATGTTTGCAATTATTTATGAACAACTGCATTTTTAACTGCATTTCACTTATGCAGTTATAAATTGCACCATTTTTAACTACATATATGTTATGTAGTGAAAAATAGCACCTGTTAAATGCAATTTTTAACTGCATATAGCATATACAGTTAAAACATACACTTGAATCATGCAAATTTTGAAGGTGGAAATTATGTTGAAGGGCTTCTATTTTCAGGGTAATAAGTTTTAAGGACAACACTTCTAAATAATTAGTTTTAAGGACAATTTACAGGATAATGATAAATTCATTTATCTTTTTAAGTTATACTGGAAAATGATAAATCTTTTTATCATTATTTCTGTATAACTGAAAATGATAAATTCTTTTATCTTTTTCCTGTAAAATGTTCTTAAAACTAATTTTTTAGAAATAGTGTCCTTAAAACTTATTACCTGCACAAATAAATCCTTGAAGTGAAAATCCCCAATTTTGAAGTGCATTTCACTTATGCAGTTAAAAATTAATAAGATTCTTATTATACTTGCATACATATCTAATATAAAGTTATGAATTGTATTATTTTTAACTGCATATATCGTATGAAGTTAAAAATTGCAGCTGTTAAATGTGTTTTTTAACTGCATACTTGATATGCAGTTAATAAATACAGCTGTTAAATTCAAATTTTAACTGCATTTTACATATGCAGTTAAAAACTAAAAAGATCCTTAAAAAATCTTGGTACTGAACTGTTGCATTTTAAGACTACATATGTATTACATAGTTAATAATTAATGAAAAATGTAGTTAAAATCTATACTTAATACAGTTTTTAATTACAACTGTATTAGTTTCAAATAATTGCATATTTGTGTGCACATACTTAAGTATTTTCAGCTTTGTATGCAATTATTTAAAAACAATAATACAGAGTCGATTGAAAATTAAATCAAGCATTTACCTGCAAGATGATGAAGCCATAATGAATCGTAAAAAATTCGAACAGTAGATCGAATTAAATCTTATTGCCTTACGAAGATTTCAAATCTTGATCGCCAATACAATTACACGAGAATAGTCGACATGAAATAAACGAGGGTAATTAGTGAAAAAAATATTGTAAAAAAATAGGGACCGGATTTACAAGTTTAAAACGGAAGGAGTTTTGGGCTATTAAATTTGATTTTAGGGACGTGGGCCAAATTTTCACTATTTAATTTGCAAACAAAAGTATTTTATTGTTTACTTCTTTTTTATTTTAAACTCTAGTTTTCTAAATAGGATTGACAATGGATTGTAGTTAGGAAATTTTTGACTTGGGGATAAAGTCAATGACGGGTTATTTGGCATAGGATTAGAATTGTCAATTAGCGAAGAGTCATAAGTTTACGTATTTTTAAGTGATCGATTATTAATTCTAGTAGTAATCTTGAGCGTAGCAAAAGGAACTATGGGGTAGTTACTAAAGTTGTGTAAATCTTTGTGCTCTTTAGTTTCTGCACTTTATGTTTTAAACGAACCACTTTTCCATACAATTTAAACAGACATTTAACCACACTTGTCCAGCTCAAATTGCACGGAAAGGCGGATAGTTAAGAAAAAGAAAGTAGAAAGGAGATAGAAAGAAAACCAATAACATAGAATCTCACAATGAAAACAAATAATCTATAATATAGAACAAATCTTTACACAAAACAAAACCGTAACTTATACATATACAAACATTAATTTGAGTATACTAACCTATTCAGCATGGACAGTTATAACAATCTGTCCTCACAATTGCTGATAACACAACCATATATGCAACAGAAATATAATCATCTACATGAGTACATCTCTGGGCCTCCAGCACCTCTCCTGAAGATCCAAATATCCATTTAAACCAAGAAATATGCTCGGTCTGACCCGAGCATTTAGGAAAAACAACGTCCGGGTCAGTCTGGTAAATGCAGCGTGAGAATTTAAAGCACAAGGAATTTTATTCATTATAACTTTTAAAATCCTTTTAAAATCAAAGGTATCCCGTAAGACCACGCCACACATAAACACGACGGGTTTTTCCCTTACGGTAACCAAAACCTTTTATAGAAAATCCAGTGATATTATAATAGTGTCTATGTACAAATACTTATTCAAATAGCCGAAATTGTTACATTAATTAAATTCCATCATACTAGGCTCTACAACCAAAATCGTAAAGGCACGTATTTGAGAATGGATTCCATATAATGACTAGTCACTAGGGTACCACTTATAAAAGTACACCTCTATAAAAATGTACCGAGGACCTCGTCAGGATCCCCTGCTAACACAAGACCGGCCTTCCCCTAACCTGGATAGTACCGAATATGTTATCACCCCGGGTGTTCCCACCCTTATCGAGAGCTCTTTTTCCTTGCACCTTCCGTATCCCTAATTTATAATATCCGAGGTATCTAGAAAGATGGCAACATACCCTAATTGGGTGCGACCCACTTAGCCTTGCTGCATCTCCCCTGATTTTCAGTCATTCCGGTTGATGAGGCTTGAGGCTACGATTACCTTTTTTAGGAATTTAAACTTGGAATGCTCATTGTCCTCCAATGACAATGTGCTGAAAGCATTCATCCATACAAGTCCGTTCTGGGTCTGAACGAAACCGAAGGCACTATTCCTACAACATCCATTTTCGAATCATCCTCAGGATTAGTAGCAACTAGCCTTTGCACGTCAATGCTCCATCTTCGATTCCATGCTCATGTCTTCACTTCAAAATGCATTCATTGGATCGAAGTGGTTTTCGGATAACTTATCTGATCCCGGTCTCTTCGAAACAACGTTCGATATTTCCGATTAACCCAACCCCGATTCTCTAGGAAATAAACAGACGAAAATAATATCGGAGATCACCTCCTAACCGTTATTGGACGAATTTCCTTACAATCGCCCTAGAAGAATGAAACGAGTTTATAAGTACATTATAGCACCTTCTGATGGTAACTGTACCATATAATCCCTGTGTTTCTCCTAGATATTTCCAAAGTTACGTTTTGGTCCAGATTTTGATAGTCGGTTATTTAGCTATCAAATAAACAATCATTCAACCAAAGATTTCATTTCCCACTGAAATCACTAAGCCTTATTTAATTAAATTAAACCTCTTTATCTAAAATGGTATATACTTATCTCACCGAAAAAAATATATTCACAAATCATTCCTTTCAAAAATACTTGAAAACTTTTAAGAAATACATAGATATAAGTATATTTGGAAAGTATTATTTGGTATCGACAATGGATCGCAGCTCGATGGTTGCGTTTCTATCCCATAAAAATCAAACTTAACTTAGGCAATCTCTGCCCCCCGATTTCCGCCCTGAAATTATACCATTACTTAACAAAATCTTTTTATTTCAATAATTATCTCAAATAATGATTATAAACTTCTATAATTATTTCCAAGTTAAGTTTAGGAAAATACTCTTTGTTAAAAGTTTACTATATAAAACAATATTAATATGGAATAAATTATCTTTTGAAATAATAATAATGATTAGTTCTTTAATAATAATTAACTTTAAATCAAACCATTAATAATTAAAATATGCTTCTAAAACATTTTAAATGATAAAATAACTTTGAAACCATAATTAAATACTTTTAAATAACTTTTTAAGAATCATAAAATAACTATCCTTAAACAACCCTGGATTCAAAAAAACATCAACTTCCAAATTTGAAAAGAGGCTTATTAATTCCAATGGTACCTAATCAAGTTACCATTTGTTCCATAACAATAGGTTCAAATATTCACATCAATCCCATTATAACAATCAATTCAACATCACATTGTCCAATATAATTATCAGAATAAAAAATAGATGTCCATACAAATATGATAGCAGAACGTGGTTTTATCTCTGCTAGTTAATGACCAAAAACACACATATTCAGGAATAGCGACAGAACGGTGATTTATTCTGCCAATAGGGGTCCGATTAAATACAATTACCGGAATGGTGTTTTATTCCATTAAACAGATGTCAAATCATCATAACTAACTTGAATTAACTCATTGTTATTTTTATCTGGCAAATGACTTCAATAGACAGGTCATATAAACTTAAACGATGATATTTGTTTAAATCGGGTAATTAAATTTTTGTCCGTTTTAATATACCATAATTTTTCACTTATTCAAACTCTGCAACAAATCTTTTGACGACGTAGTGTTCATCAATATGAACCCGTTGCAAAAAGTTTCACCTTAAATGGATTTACGGTTTGCTAGAAATAATTTTCTTAAATTTTCAAAGAAAAACCCTTTTTGAAATTTTAATTTATTTACATATTTTCTTTTCCCCTTCACCTGCTTTGGGCCGAAGCCTAAACTATCCTACCCAAACCTGATACATCCCTTCCCTCTTCCTTCTCTCCTCCGGTCAAAACCCAGTAACCCTAAATTCCAACTCCCAAAATCTTCGATCGACTTCTGCTTCACTGATAACCTCATCCACTCGTATACGACTCGAGACCCAATCCAAGACTACCGCACCCCATCATCCAACTTCGATCATCTTCTTCCCACCTGGAACTTCACTCACGTGTGCACGTGTGTATGTGCACGTGCAAGAACAAACCTCGCCGCTATTCGACCAACCGAGACCACCCACCAACGCCTCTGACCACCCTCGACATCCTAGTGCTACCGCCTACACCCCACGCCTCTTCGCCCAAAGTTCACAATCATAACGGAAAGAGGGAAAAATGCCAGGTGAGGCAAATCACTCGCCCGCGCCTCCATGACCGCCGATAGCCAATGCCACGAGACGCCATAGGACCGCCACCTTCAGACGCATCACCACCCACAACCTCGGCCCACTCGATCACTAGCACCGTCCCCAGAAACGAGATTTCCAAAGCCCAAAAGTCTCGACCTAAAACCCTAAAAATATCTTGCCAACGCCAACCAAGGACGAAGTCAAGAATCGGCCACGGTGAACTCCTCAACTACGATGCGACGCTTCTCCTCGGCCAAGCCCTGCCTTCCCTCAACGACCACTTCTCTGGAATTTATTTTTTTTGTGAATTTCGATCGTCTTTGAATCTCTAAATCTTTAGGCTACTAAAAATCACTAAAATTCCTATTTTCATATGACTATCACACCTATGATCTTGATTTGATGATTCGAATAAGTTGGATTTTGTCAAAAATTGGGTTGCCTACTGTATTATTAAAATTTCACACAATATATAGTATGATGGAGCTTCAAACTAATTTTAGTGTAATCTTGACTCGAAAACAATTACTTCATCAGTTGACAACATCAGCAAACTCGAAACGAAACGAGAGGTATTGATTTTTGAAAATAAGGTATACGAACTTTTAAAACCCTGTTAACATTTACAGAGAACAGTAAACTCTTCCAGGCATTTCAAATAACAATTCTCACCTTCCATATTGTTGAGATCCTTACAAAGCTTCCACTTCACTTTAGTTTATGATATGAAAACTTGATTTCTTGTTTTGCTTTAGGATTCGACAGAGCAGGTTGTGTATTTTTTTCTTTCCACAGAGGTTTTTGTTTTACAGCCTTTTTGTTTACAGGGTTTTAAAATCTGAAGCTAACACACATACACATGCTTATATATATACACACGTTTACAAGATAAAATGATGCATTGGTACAAATTTTGGGCTCTAGAAAGGTTGCAAGCCTGTACAATGTTTTGTACCATGTCGTGATGGATTGAGGTGAGGGGATGGTGATTACTGAGGTGAAGTTGAAATGAAATCATATTTCAGTTTTCCTATTTTTGACCAGGCAGTGCAAATGCTTATATTTTCTTTTTCTTTCATTTTGAGTTGTTTTACTTTTTTACTTTTACTTGCAAAATTTATGACCAGGAAATGAATATTTACAACTTCCATTTTAGCTTGCAAATCTTGTTATACACCTTTACTTTACTTTTGGTTATTTTCTCTTTTATTTACTTGTGAATTTTAATGTTAACTTCTATTTTTACAAAAATAACATTTTGTTAAAATACTTCTTATAAAAGATTACTTCAACATGTTTTAAATGATCTTATTAAATTTCTCATTTCTATCATATAATATTTTCGTATATTTTTTCTACTTACCATATATATTGTTTTTATTATACTATGTTGATTTGTTTATAGATTTCTCTTTTTAAACTTTTATGCATATACATAAGTGAAATCCAATTTTAAAACTCTTTTCTATTTATACAACAACATATTTTCATAAACTATAATCATTTTAATTTATAATATATTCTTATTCATTTTATATTAATTTGAATTTGTTTTTAATTTACATAGAAATTCTTTTGTTGTTATAAGTATATAAGAAATTCCATTTTAAATCAATTTTCTATTTTATAAATAAAATCTGGAAAAATTCAAATTATTATCTAGATTAAAAACTATATATTTTTACCAATTGTTATTTAATGGGGATTTATTTTATTTTGATTATAGGACCTTATTATTGAATATTTCAAAATAAATATTCATATTCCGGATGATAAAAATCCCGGGTCGTTACATTCCTTCCCCCTTAAAAGAATTTCATCCCTGAAATTGACGAAACAAGACTTGTAAATATAACTAACCGAATTTTTAATTTATTAACGAATTAATAAACATCCATATCACAAAAGTTCAATCATATATATATATATTTATATTCCAAAATATCAGTTATACATGAGTATCAACTAAGATACTTTTACACTACAGTCGCCATATAGATGTACACATATCTAGGAGATATCTATAACCACTAGCCAGTTATACATATATACCCATACTAAAGCACCTACTAAGATACTTCATTAATTTACAATCCAAAAACAACCCATGATGTCTATGGGCTATTAATAGGTCCAATAGGGAGTACATTTTAAGAGAACTAATCCAAACCAAACTAACATCTAACAGTGGACTCTCTCCATCAGAGTCCTCCACTTTCGGTCCTTTCATTTCCCTTGTCTCAGCATCATTGTCCAAAATCCATGCAATCTCCGGGCTTGGTTCCCTAGGCACTAGCATCTCTGCCCTAGGCCAATAATCATCCCTCATAAGGTCATCCCCATCTGCAAGTGGCTCGCTAATGATCTCTGCCATTTCCCAAATAATAGCATCATCGTTTTCTGATTCGGGCTCCTCCTCTTCCTCGAATTCCTCTTCTTCTTCCTTGAATTCCTCTTCTTCTTCTGCCACATAATTTTCCTCCCCTTTTGGGGATGGGTTCAACTTCTTCTTCTAACTCCTCCACTTCCTCGACTTCTTCCTCTAGCGATAGATGGACAAGATCCTCCAGAATCCGGCTAACCAAGCCATGATCGCCAAGCCTCCTAGCCTTCATAAGTGCTCCTCTAATCACAATGGGAGTTCTCTAAAATCAATTAACAAAACCCAAAGAATGAGATCCTAAGGTTTTCAGGATTTCACATATGCTAAAGAGTACATATAGGCACATACTTTAAATAAATCCTCCTACCATTTTCTTTACTTAAAGTAATACCATAATCATTTTCCCTCAGAAATTTATTTAAAACAATTTCCCGAAATCACTAGAGTTTTAAATTCTCAAATATGTCTTTTTATAAATCAATTATTATAAAATTTGCTTTTATATATGAAAAACCTTTCTAAAATATTTTAAATCTCTTTTAGTAAACATAATTTACTCAAAAATTAAATTTTTCCAAAGCTTCTACCTACAAGACTCAGTTCTCTAAGGAATATCCTAGTCAAATGGACAGGCCATATAGGTTACTTTGCACTAGATGGTTATTTAAAATCATTTTACTATATATTTTGAAAATCATTGCCTTTTATACATAAAATATACCCTGGGTAAAGTTATTTCATCTACCTTCTTAAAACAATATTGTGTCGGTTGGCCTCGTTCAAGTGTTTAGAGATCTCTATCAATAACGTTAGCTACTCGTATTGACCAGAATCCATATGCCACTCAACAGATCAATTAACATAATATAAAACGTTTTTATATCACTAACAAATACGCACTCTCGTATATATACACACTCAAACTCATTCTAGGGTACTACTGACTTTATCTCTAATGAGTAATTCCACCGAAGCCTAGGTATTCGCTCAACCTAAGCTCTGATACCACAATGTAACGACCCTCTTTTCCACACAATTTAAACTGACATTTAACCACACTTGCCCAGCCCAAATTTCCCGGAGAGGCGGATAGTTAAGAAAAGAAAGTAGAAAGAGGATAGAAAGTAGATAGAAAGAAAACCAACAACACAGAATCTCACAGCAGAAACGAATAATCTATAATATAGAACAAATCTTTACACAAAACTGTAACTTATACATATACAAACATTAATCAGAGTATACTAACCTATTCAGCATGGAAAGTTATAACAATTTGTCCTCACAATTGCTGATAACACAACGATATATGCAAAGGAAATATAACCATCTACGTGAATACATCTCTGGGTCTCCAACCCCTCTCCTGAAGCTTGAAATATCCATCTAAACCTAGAAATATGCTCGGTCTGACCCGAGCATCCACACTCGGGTCAGTCAGGTAAAACCAGCGTGAGAATTTAAAACATAAGGAATTTTATTCATTATAACTTTCAAAATGCTTTAAAAATCAAAGGTATCCCGTAAGACCATGCCACACATAAACACAACGGGTTTTTCCCTTACGGTAACCAAAACCTTTTATAGAAAATCCAATGATATTATAATAGAGTCTAAGTACAAATACTTATTCAAATAGCCGAAATTTTTACATTAATTAAATTCCAGCATACTAGGCTCTACAACCATAACCGTAAAGGCACGTATTGGAGAATGGATTCCATATAATGACTAGGCACTAGGGTACCACCTATAACAGTACACCTCTAGAAAAATGTACCGAGGACCTCTTTATCTAAAATGGTATATACTTATCTCACTGAAAAAAAAATATTCACAAATCATTCCTTTCAAAAATACTTGAAAACTTTTAAGAAATACATAAATATAAGTATATTTGGAAAGTATTATTTGGTATCGACCATGGATCGCAACTCGATGGTTGCGTTTCTATCCCATAAAAATCAAACTTAACTTAGGCAATCTCTGCCTCCCGATTTCCGCCATGAAATTATACTATTACTTCCCAAAATCTTTTTATTTCAATAATTATCTCAAATAATGCTTATAATCTTCTATAATAATTTCCAAGTTAAATTTAGGAAAATACTCTTTATTAAAAGTTCACTATATAAAACAATATTAATATTGAATAAATTATCTTTTAAAATAATAATACTGATTAGTTCTAAATAATAATTAACTTTAAATCAAACCATTAATAATTAAAATATGCTTTTAAAACATTTTAAATGATTAAATAACTTTGAAACCATAATTAAATAGTGTTAAATAAATTTTTAAGAATCATAAAATAACTATCCTTAAACAACCCTGAATTCAATAAAAATCAACTTCCAAATTTGAAAAGAGGCTTATTAATTCCATGGTAATTAATCAAGTTACCATTTGTTCCATAACAATAGATTCAGATATTCACATCAATCCATTTTTAACAATCAATTCAACATCACATTGTCCAATATAATTATCAGAATAATAAATAGATGTCCATACAAATATGATAACAAAACGGGGTTTTATCTCTGCTAGTTAATGCCTAAAAACACACATATTCAGGAATAGCAACAAAACGGTGATTTATTCTGCCAATAGGGGTCCAATTAAATACAATTAGTGGAACAATGTTTTATTCCGCTAAATAGATGTCAAATCATCATAATTAACTTGAATTAACTCATCGGTATTTTTATCTGGCAAATGATTTCATTAGACATGTCATAATTTAAACGACGATATTTGTTTAAATCGGGTAATTAAATTTCTATCCATTTTAATATACCATAATTTTTCACTTGTTCAAACTCTACAACAAATCATATGATGACGTAGTGTTCGTCGGTACGAACCCGTTGCAAAAAGTTTCACCTCAAAGAGATTTACGGTTTGTTAGAAATAATTTTCTAAAGTTTCCAAGGAAAAACCCTTTATAAAATTTTCATTTATTTACATATTTTCTTTTCCCCTTCACCTACTTTGGGCCGAAGCCGAAACTATCCTAACCAAACCCGATACACCCCTTCCCCTTCCTTCTCTCCTCCGGTCGAAACCCAATAACCCAAAAATCCACCTCCCAAAATCTTCGATCGACTTCTGCTTCACCGATAACCTCATCGACTCGTATACGACTCGAGACCTAATCCAAGATTACTGCACCCCATCATCCAACTTCGATCATCTTCTTCCCACCTGGAACTTCACTTGCGTGTGCACGCATGTACATTCATATGCATGAATGAACCTCACCGCCGTTCGACCAACCGAGACCACCCACCAATGCGTATAACCACCCTCGACACCCTAGTGCTACCGTCTACACCCCACGCTTCTTCGTCCAAAGTTCGCCATTATCACCGAAGAGGGAAAAATGCTAGGTCAGGAAAATCACTCACCCACGCCTCCATGACCACCGGTAGCCAACGCAGGTGACCTCATAGGACCGCCACCTTCAGACGTATCACTACCCCACAAACTCGGCCCACTCGGTCACCGCCACCGTCCCCAGAAATGAGATTCCCGAAGCCCAAAAATCTAGACCTAAAACCCTAAAAATCTCTCGCCAATGCCAACCAAGGCCAAAGTCAAGAATCAGCCACGTTGAACTCCTCAACCACGATGCAACGCTTCCTCTCGGCCAAGCCCCACCTTCCCTCAATGACCACTTCGTCGGAATTTAATTTTTTTGTGAATTTTGATCATCTTCGCATCTCTCAATCTCTAGGCTACTAAAAATCATTAATCCTTCACTAAAATTCCTATTTTAATACGACGATCACACCTATGATCTTGATTCGATGATTCAAATATGTTGGATTTTGTTAAAAATTGGGTTGCCTACTGTAATATCAAAATTTCACACAATATATAGTATGATGGAGCTTCAAACTAATTTTAGTGTAATCTTCACTTGAAAATAATTACTTCATCAGTTGACAACATCAACAAACGCAAAATGAAATGAGAGATATTATTTTTTGAAGACAAGGTATACAAAATTTTAAAACCCTGTTAACATTTTACAGGGAATAGTAACACTTCCCGACATTTCAAATAACAATTCTCACCTTCCACATCGTTGAGATCCTTACAAAGCTTCCACTTGACTTTAGTTTATGATCTGAAAACTTGATTTCTTGTTTTGCTTTTGGATTCGACAGAGCAGGTTGTGTATTTTTTTTTCTTTCCACAGAGGTTTTTGTTTTACAGCCTTTTTGTTTACAGGGTTTTAAAATCTGAAGCTAACACACACACATGCCTATATATATACACGTTTACAAGATAGAATGATGCATTGGTATAGATTTTGGGCTCAAGAAAGGTTGCAGGCCTGTACAGTTTTATGTACCATGTCGTGATGGACTGAGGTGAGGGGATGGTGGCTGATGAGGTGATATGTGGTGGCTGAACTGATGTTGAAATGAAATCATATTTCAATTTTCCTATTTTTGACCAGTCAATGCATATGCTTATATTTTCTTTTTCTTTCATTTTGACTTGTTTTACTTTTTGACTTTTACTTGCAAAATTTATGACTAGGAAATGAATATTTACTACTTCCATTTTAGCTTGCAAATCTTGTTATACACCTTTACTTTACTTTTAGTTATTTTCTCTTTTATTTACTTGTGAATTTTGATGTTAACTTCTATTTTTATAAAAATAACATTTTGTTAAAATACTTCATGTGAAAGATTTCTTCAACATGGTTTAAATGATTTTATTAAATTTCTCATTTCTATCATATAATATTTTCGTATATATTTTCTACTTACCATATATATATTGTTTTTAATATACTATATTTATTTGTTTATAGATTTCTCTTTTTAAACTTTTATGCATATACATAAGTGAAATCCAATTTTAAAACTCTTTTCTATTTGTACAACAATATATTTTCATAAGCTATAATCATTTTAATTTATAATATATTCTTATTCATTTTATATTAATTTGAATTTGTTTTTAATTTACATAGAAATTCTTTTGTTGTTATAAGTATATAAGAAATTCCATTTTAAATCAATTTTCTATTTTATAAATAAAATCTGGAAAAATTCAAATTATTATCTGGATTAAAAACTATATATTTTTACCAATTGTTATTTAATGTGGATTTTTTTTATTTTGATTATAGGACCGTATAATTGAATATTTAAAAATAACTATTTATATTCAGGACGATAAAAATCCCGGGTCGTTACAGTGTTTCCGCATTTTTATATATTTATTTATCTATAATAAATACCCTATTCACCCCCTTTCAGGGTATATTGATGATGCTATAAGTGGTATAAGTGCTGGTTGCCAGGAATTATTTTTAGATATGTTTAGTTCTAGTAATGCTTTTACTGAGGGTCGGTCCATAGCTAGGTCACTTATGCTTAATGAGAATGATTATGCATATTAGAAAGGTAAAATGAAAATTTATTTTATATCAGTTGATTTCGAGGTTTGGAATATAGTTAAAACCAGTTATCCAGCATCCATAATGACTGAAATTGAATGAAAATTTCCTATGTCAGTAGATAAAGGGGATGTAAATGATGGCATAGAAATATGTAAGTAGATAAAAAACTTTATCCATTAAATGCCAAAGCTACGAATTCTCTTATGTGCGCTCTTGATATAACTGAATTTTATCGAGTTTCTCATTATATAACAACATAGAAATATGACATACGCTCGAAGTAACACACGAAGGAACTGATAGAGTTATGTGTGTGCCCTAGGGCAATTATGTAATTTGTTATATATATCTAACTTGATAATTGATCCTATTCGAAATAGAAGGTGTTTTCTTTCTATTATATAAATGTGTTATATTAATTAATTTAATTAAAAGTATAACTAATAGAAAATCCGTAAATGGTATGTTTTATGGTAGTAGTTGCAAAATGTTGTAATTGTGAGAATTTATCATAATGAAATTAAACATACTGTTTAAATATTCCTATTCAAGATGTGTCGAGATTGGATATCAACACATCCATTGAGACTAAAGTACGTAACACTCACCAAATGTTGTGCAGTGTATTACTCATAACTGCTGGGGGGCACCAAGGGGTTACGTTTTGATAATTGTTGAATAACTATGGAATGACGCACACAATAGTTTTATGTTGGTTCATATAACTAATGTCAAATAGAAACTATCGATGTGATAAAATTACACAGTTCTTTTGACTTGAGAATACTTTTGATCTTCAATATGGAAGCTCTACTTTAGTTATAGTTAAATTGTGGCATGATGTCCATCAAATGACTACAGTTAGGTCAAGTAAAGTGAAACACTATTCAAGAAAGGATTCGTCTCCTCAATTATATGAGGTTAGTCAACTAAAGTCAATTCAAAGTCAAAGTCTCTAGCTAGAATAGTTCAGTTAGTAATAATTGTTATCACTAAACCAAGGACTTTATGTTTGCACTATAGAGTTGAATATGGATAATATTAGAATATTGACCATTAACAAATTCCATAAATCCAAAGTGATATAGGTTTGATGAAGAGAATTGATGTAAATAATCGTCACTATCGAGTAATGCCTAAAAAAGTAAAATTGGATTTTACCAAAACTAAGTAAGTGATAAATTTGGTCAAAATGTCACACCACCTGCTAAGTGACGTGTGAATGTCAATTTCGAATTGTTCGATATTAATCTCCGACCAAATTTACACCAAAGAGTCACGTAATCAGAACAATGAATACTTCTTTTATCATTTGGTTTAAATAATTTGTAATTATTATAAATTAATTAAATTAATTAATATTTATGAAAAATTAATTATGAATTTTTGTATTTGATTTGTTGAACCATGTTAAACAATGCATTTACGATAGTTATAAATATACTAATCGATATAGGATATTGGTACGCGTTTAAATTTAGATTTAAATGCAATAGAGATTGTTCGAACTGGAATTGGCTTTAAGACCCATATGGGGCATGCAAATTTCATTCAAAATAGCTTGGATGGGCCGGCCAAATGTTGGCAAAAGAGGGAGGCTTTTGAATGGTTTAAAGGAGTGGAATTTGTAAGAGAGAGATAAGGATACGATATATTTTTCTCTCCGTTTGACTTTCTATTTATATGCCACTCACTACACCATTCTTTTCTTTTTCTTCTGTCTTTGCAAATTTTGACTAGCAAACAATATTTAAACCCAAAATAAATCCAAGCTCAAATCACATCAAAATTCTTCGATTCGGTCGTTGATGGTAAAGCAGTTCGGGAGCCAAGAGCTCTAGAACTTGGAATTTTATTCAAGGAGACATTTCATCATTCCAAAGTGAGATCTCTAAGCCTTGGTGAAAGATATTCAACACGTTTACTAATTCATTTAATATTATTATCTATTATTGTAATATATTGTAGGTTATTAGATTGTATTATGAATCTAATGTATCGATGTTCTATCACATATTGGTTGGTCTAATATATTTGTGCATATATATATATATGTGTGCTAATTAAATTTTTTTGTATACATACTAGCATTAAACTCATGGCCTGAAAATAAAAACAAGAAAATATTTTTAAATTAAATAATATTATATATATGATATTATTAATTAATATATTATATGTTAAAGATAAAAATCACATAATAAACATTTTAACATTTATTAAAATTTATTTTTGTATAATAATAATTCGGTAGAAATGAATGTTCAATTTGAATATATATCTATATTTATTTGTATTTAATTAAGTTTATTTGAAATTGATTATATATATACATATATATATATAGTTTGAAATTAAGTATAAAATTTCACATAATATATTACATAATTTTCAAATCTCAGAAATGATTTTTTAAAATTTTAATTAATTTAATCAAATTGGTTTTAAAATTATTTTTATAACTATTTAATTAAAAATCATTTTAAAATTCAAAAAATTTCCTTTTTTTTGCTGTGATCTTAAAGTAGGTATTATTAAAAGTTTATATGTATTTATTTATGTATACGCACATGTATATGTATATTTATAAATATTTACAGTTAAATAAAAAATAGATTTTATACACTGGTTTGCAGAAGTAATTCAAATAATTTTTAATTTTTTATATTATTTATTAAATGAATTGTTATTTAACATAAACAAACATTTGTTTAAATATATTTTAAAATATTATATATAAATTATTATAATATTATTTCCACATATTTGTATATATACATGATTATACTTTTCATAGGTATAATTTTATGTAAATATATATAATTTTTGATGCACACACACACAGATATATATATATATATATATTCATTTAGACAGTAGATAGAATACTAGAGGGGCTAACATGTCTATTGCAGTGTAAATCCCAATACATATATATGGGCATGTCAAACCATGTACACACACATGTGTATATGATACACATATTCAAATATAATACAAAATAATATAAGCAAAACTTTATTAATAAAATAATGATTTTATTTAAAAGAAATTTAGAAAAGTTCTAAATGAATTAGACTTTATAGACACAATAAAGATCAAAATGATAAAAAATTGAAATTCACCAATTTCTTTAGCTGCGGGCTAGCATAGTTCCAATATGAACTTAACAAGTCAAAGAATCAGGCCTAACCATGCTCAGCAATGAATTCAAAAACTTTGTTTTGGAAAAGGATGAGAACATTAAAGAATAGTACGGACGCTTTTCAACCTTGGTTTATAGCTCTAGAGCTTTGGTAAAAGTCTATTATGAAGTAGAGCTGATTCATAAAATTCTAAGAATACTTTCAAGGAATTTAGAGGCTAAGGTGACACTTATACATGAATCAAAAAACCTGAACAGGCAAAGTATAGGGAAATTGATAGGAAATCTTATGACCTATGAGAAGAGGCTTGAAGCTAGGGAAGGGCATGATAATAAAAAAAAAAGTTAATTGAATTAAAAAGTTTAGTGGATAGCAAAGATGAAAATGATCCTATTGAGGAGTTAGCAATATTGATGAAATAAATGAAAAATTGAACTAGAAAATATGTGAAAAAATAGTTCAAATCGAAATTATGCAAATTCAAAGATTGATCAAGATTTTAAATGATTCGATGAGAGTGTTGCTTGTGACAAATGTAGTAAACTTGGTCATATCAAAGGAAATCGCCTACTAAATAAACTTGTAATGAGAAAGAAGAAGAGAAGAGCATATGCATTAATTTTAGATGATGGAGACAGAGAAGAAGATACCGAGAGTGATGAAGATGAAGAAAATCTATGCTCAATGGGAAAGTTAACCGGAAGCAAATCTATGCTCGATGGAAAGTTAATAAAAAGCAACAGCGATGATGAGGTAAGTGAAATTGCAAATTACTCTTGTGAATATTTACTTTTGTTATATCATGAGTTAAATGGAAATATAGATAGCCTTATCCAAAAGAACAGAAGATTAATATATGAAAATGTAGAATTTCTTCTTATAAATGAAAGTTAGAAACCAAACTTGAAAACTTTAAAGAAGAAAAAAAGTTTGGCTTTAAGGATATTTTCGAATCACTTGAAGATGATAATGAGATTTTGAAGAAAAAGAACATTGCTTCACTTTGCAAAAGCAATTCTTTAGAGAAAGAGCTTGAAAATTTAAGATCTGAAAATATTAAATGCAAAATATGTGCTAATTTCGAAAAAGAATCAACTCTTTTTAAAGATAAGTTCAAAGTGCTTGAAAATCAGAATAACGTTCTGCAGATGAAAAACCAAGCTAGTTCACAAAAATAATGAGCTAGAAATAGAAGTTAAGGAGCTTAAGAATTATGAAAATGCTGAATGTAGAAAGTATACGATTTTGTATAAACATATAATTAAGATGATTGATTTAAAGAAAAATTTGGTAAAACAAATTAAGTATCTCAAGAACTTTGAAAATTTTGAACTAAAGCAAAATCAATCATTTAAAAAGGAGATGGATGGAATTAAAACCAAGATAAAAGTATTCGAAGAGGTAAACATGGCCTTAGAGAAAAATAAAACCCAAATGAGAAAATTTCATTAGTCGTTGTTCAACATTAGTAATAAATTAATTTTCTTAGATTCAAAAATCATGATCTTGAGTTTACTATAAATAAATTTTCCATGGGTTAAAAATCATTTAACATGTTATTAAATATTCAACTATTTGCAAATAATTGAAAGGGACTAGGATACGGAAAAATGATCAATGGCACGGTTAAAGGGAGAAGTGTGTTTCTGAAATGTTTAAAATGCGACAAAATTGGACATTCCATCATACATGTCAATACAGGAACAAAAATATGAAATTTAAACAAATTTGGGTTCCTAAGTGTATTACTATTAGTTTTCATGAACTTAAATAAGTTTGGGTACCTAAGTATACTACCACTATTACAGATGGACCCATGAAGGATTCTAGGTCACTTCATTCTTTTTTGCATTGGTATATTGGCAGGCTACAGAATGAAAAGAATGGTATTTGGATTCGACCTATTCCAGACATATGATAAGTGACAAAATCGAAGTTCCTTAGCCTAGAAAATCATAGAAGTGGAAGTGTTACAATGGGAGATAATGGAAAATGTGATGTAACGTCCTGCCTTTTTGACCCTCAGATGTCGACATTAATAAATCAAAGTATTCATGTGCCCAGCACCCAAGTGTTGGAAAGATAGATTGTTAGGAAAGAAAGAAAAAGCAGAAAGGAAAAGAATAAAAAAGAATAGAACAAAATATATGAATCTCATAATAAGACAATAACATACAATATCAAAAGGATAATACAAATTATCAGTCTAAGATAGATAGCATTTCAGTGTTACAATCATAAATACTATCATTATCCTGGACAGTTATAATAGCATGGCTTCAAAAATGCTGATATATACATAATAGTTGTGTAGTGGAAATAAAATACTACGGTGGGTAAATGGAAGCATCCAGCTCATCTCCTGAAGCTCCAAAGAATATCAATCCTGCATTTCTTAAACTGTTCGAAAGAGCACTCGAGGGATTAAGGGAAAGATAAAAAACCACGAGTCAAACATAAGCTTAGCGTGAGAAACTTAAGAAATATGCGACTGCATATAACAATAACTTTTGTGACCATTCAAATCACCATAATAGTTTTCCCCTTAAAAGAACCAAAACCATCTAATAAGTACATATGGCGATATAATAGATAGTGTCTAGGGTGTAGAATATAAATCGAAAAATAGTTGTGCTGCTTGCATCTCACAACACAACAATATTAGAAGTACAACTATAACCACTAAGGTATGTTTACATAAGGATTTCTATGGAGGTCTACTCGATAAAAACCCAAATCGGCCTCCTACACAAGGGTAGAAACTACCTACCGAAATCATGCATATCTCTAGATAGAAATGTCACAAAGGTAAGTATAGCTGGTCCACGCTCGAATATGTGATACCGAATACCATCATCTCCTACATGCCTCAATCGAAAGTATCTTTAGATATTTGGAGTTGATGTACCCTTTTGGGTTAGCAAAACCTCTTAGCTATGCATCCTACACTATTTTTGCCATTATCGATAGTGAAGTCACATTCAACATCTCAACACACAAATCTTCATCGCTCGAACAAATCTCGAATCTCTCTATAGATTCCAGTATCTTGAACAGTTCATGAATATCTCCATGAATCCCAACATAAATCATCCCACAAATGCTAACGCTGACCTCTCCTTTGGGCTTAACCTTAGGATAGACAGTTGTAACATCCCCTATTTTGAGGCCCGAAGCTAAGCACTATAGATGCTGCAGTCATCTATAGTATTAACTTCTGGTGACAAAATAAGATAATGTTAATGGTATCCATAATATCAGAAGCACATGAATATGAAACAAAATCACAGATTCAATAATAGTAACTTGACTTATTACATTTCAAAAACATGTTTCATATTCTATTACATAATCGCAAACATATCCCAGGTTTTGATCAAATATAATTATTACAAAATACGCTAAGAGCGACATATGAAGATGCCACCTTGGATGATCAGAGTACTAAGTAGACAAAAACTGTCTTAATACATCACAGCGGAAATAGAAGTAAAAATAATAACTCCTAAATAGCTATCCATGCATCCTGCACGTCTTCGGAAGCTTTATTCGCCCACCTACTAAAACCTGTAAATCCTCAATGCTCAACCTACTCAAATTAATTTTGAGCACCCGAGAGTTTAAGGGGAAAAACAAAAACTTTGAGTCAGACATAAAGCTTATTGTGAATAATACTATACATCTCGGTTTACTGATATTAAGTGAGACCACGCCGCTTAGCGGAACGGGTTTCCCCTCACTAGTATCCCTCTTTAAAACATATCTTTTGCAAATCAAAATCATGCAACCAAACTGGTTAAAGCAATAATAGCAATATCATGTATGCATACAAATTAGATAATCAATGGACAATCTGTCCGAACACTATAGTTTTGTTTGGTTAACTACTAACCCTTGGCTAACTTGGGCCTACCAGAAAAAATAAACATATAATCTAACTTCTGTTAGACACTCTTTTGGACGGTCTGTCTCTAACTAACTTCTCCCAGGGTCAACTGATCCTAATGGTTTTTCGGGCTCACCAATAACCTATCTTTACTCCGTATATTCCTTTCTGTATGTGACATTATTTTAGTCTTACCTGTGACAAAGCCCTATACATTGGAATTTTGGACTTATATTAGCTAGGGGCTATTAGCTAAAGTATAGGGCGTGACCCCATACTAGTCCCATATGGTATTCTTATATCCGATTCATTTACTTAGGGTTAACTACCTCATCAAATTTTCCTTGAAAACATTTCTTCAAATTGATTTAACCCTATAAATCATACTTAAACAAGAAAAATATACTTTGTTGTTTACTCAAATCACAATGCCATGTTATCTATACTTTACACAAAACATTATTGATGAAAACATTCGAAACCTTTGTTTATAACCTTTAAACAATCTCTTTCGAAACTATTGAAAGTACCCCTTTCGAAACCATTGAAAGTACTCTTTTCGATACAAGTAAACTACTTTACTTTATAACCTTAGGCCGAAAGGCCAAAACATACCTTTTGAAACCATTTACAATAGACCTTTCGAAAACATTGAAAGTATCCTTTCGAAAGATTTATAAAACCTTAAACATCCTCTTTTCAAAACACTTTAAACATGCCTTTCAAAAATATTGGAAACCCTCCATTTAAACACTAAGGCAAACCTTTCGAAAACAATGGGGAACCACCCCTTCGAAACCTTTATCATATACCTTTCGGAAGAAGTAATTATTTTACATAAATCAAACCTTTCGAAAGCATTGGGTTCAAGTAAAAATAGGTGGAACATTGTTTTGAAACCATTTAAAACTGTACCTTTCAAAACCTTAAGGTTTAACTTTCAAAATCTCAAAAGGGTCTTAAAAGATCTAAGTCAAAAGCAACTCTTTTGAAAGCAATTTCCTAAGTAAAAGAAGGGATTGTGTGGAAACCAATCCCTTCGAAAGCATTGGAGAAACGACTCAAGGTTTAAAGCAAAAGAACCCTTTCGAAGGCATTGCTTCGAAAGGTAGAATGCGGCAGCAGGAGTTTCGACCCCTTCGAAAGCATTTTCTTTAAATAAAGACGACAACCTCTTTTAAAACCATTCTTTAAAACAATTGACTAAGTCGAAAGCTTCCTCATTCGAAAGCATTCTTTTCGAAAGCAAAGCAACCGCATTTCCTTTGAAAGCAAAGCAAGGTCTCGACCCCTTTGAAAGCTGTAACGACCCGATTTTTCGACGCTAGAAAATCAACATCAATACGTCCACTGTATCAAATGTCAAACAATTGAATGTTACAAAAGCCCTGTTTCGACTCTGTATCTTTCACCTATCTCCAATCCACTACGTACCGAGGCTTTGATACCATGTGTATTGGTTTTGAATAAGGTGAAGGCGGCAGTATGAAGTCGAAAGGTTCTGTCGAAAGTGTCGAAACAACAAAACCTTATAAAAACTGATTTTTGACTTTAAAAAGTAATTTTCTTTCAACTAACCTGCTTTTTTTGTTAGTATATGATTGGTTGAAAATTTATTTTTCAAAAAATTTTCTAAAAGTGTTGCCGAATTTCAAAAATAATTGATTTAAAACATTTTCAAATTGCCCCTTCTCCTTTTATAAACATATAAAACATTTAAGTCTCATACCTTAAATAAATATATATACTTATTAAAACACTTAGGAAAATTCTACAAAAATTCCTATAAATCACTTTTAATATGTATTCTAATATATAAAAATTTCTGACCCAAAAATAACTTATAATAGCCTTAATTAATTTTAAACCCAATCTAACCATTTTCTTTACTAGAAAAATTATAACAAATCCAATATAATTCAGAAAATTATGAAACTTGAAACCCATCTCTAAAATAATATTTTTGACCTTATCTCAAAAACGCAAGGCATTTGGATGTCATTATTTGGTTTTTCAAATTAAACCTTATCATAAAATCTATATGAAATAGTATAAATCATCAACAAGCATATATATCCATTTAAACAATTGAAACACGGCAAATCATTTGCAAAATAATTTCGGATCACAACTATAATCGAAAATAAGAAAAATATAAGATGTAACCTATTATTCACCTTTAGCTTGTGATTAAGGAGTTTGAGATTTGCTTCTTGAGTTAGATTGATTAAGCTTCCTTCCTCTTGATTTTTGCTTCTCTTCTACTTCTTACTTCTCTTAATGGTGACAGCCTCTTCTTAGATTTAATTTTTAGTTTGTAAACGTGAAAATGAATGTGGGTTGAGGGTTTAGGGTATAAGAATATAATTTACTCCTACTTTGCCCTTATCTATTAGCCTTTCCTGTTTCATTCTATTTTCTCTTAGTTCATTAGTTATTAGGCATGGCTGCCCTCTAGATACACAAATCTCAATCCCTTAACAATTTACATTATTTTATTTTATTTAACTAATTAAATGTCCTAAATAATGTTAATGAAAATTAGGATCGTTACAGACTCCCCTCCTTAAAGAATTTCGTCCTCGAAATACGATAAGGTACTCATCAAAATCAATCATAAAAGTAAAACATACCATGAAACAAGTCAGGATAAGCGTCTCTAACCCTGCTCTTAGTTTCCCAAGTATAGTCTCTCTCATTGTCGCTTCACTGGAATTTAACTAATCTGGTTGTCTTGTTCCTTAGCCTCTTCTCATCTCTCGCGACTATATGAACTGGCTTTCTAACTATAGTCAAATTCGGTTCCACTACTAAGTCCTCTAATATAGTTGGTGCTACAGTAGTCTCCGGATCTCGAATACACTTCCTTAGATGAGAAATATGAAAAACAACATGGACTCCTGTCAAACTGTTTGGTAACTCTACCCCATATGCGAGTTTCCCGATCCTTTCTACAATAGGAAATGGTCCAACGAATCTCGGTGCCAGTTTCCCTGATTTCCCAAATTGAGTTACACCTTTCATTGGTGATACCTTGACGAAAACATGATCTCCAACTGAGAATTTTAAGTCTTTCCATCTCTTATTAGCATAACTCTTTTGCCTAGACCGAACTTCTTTCATTCTTGTTCTAATTAACTAAATCTTTTCTACAGCTTCTCTAACCAAATCCAGACCAAGAACTAACCTATCCCCGGTCTCTAACCAAAAATGGGAGATTTGCATGGCCTTCCATACAAAGCTTCAAACGGTGCCATCCTTATGCTAGTCTGATAACTGTTGTTATACGAAAACTTGACTAAGTGTAGATGATCTTCCCATAATCCTCTAAAGTCTAGTACACAAGTTCATAATAAATCTTCTTAGGTTTTGTTAACTCTTTCCGTTAATACCCAGCCAATCCAAGAAAACTTTTTATCTCAGTCACTATCTCGTGTCTCTTCCAATCATTCACTGCCTCGATCTTAGTCGGATCTATAGACAACCCTTTCTTTGAGACTACATGACTAAGAAACCTCACTTCCTTCTTCCAGAAATGACACTTCGAAAATTTTGCTTTTAGCTGATGCTGCTTCAACGTCTTAAGCACCATTTTAAGATGAACTTCATGCTCTCTTTCATCTTTAGACTATATCAAAATATCATCTATGAATACAAATGTTCGTCGGCTAAATGTCTATCGATTTAGAAAATAGCCGAACGAATTTCGAACTAAAATATAACCGCAAGCGCACGACATACACTTGTAGTGCGTGGCGAATACGGGTCGATTCGCAGGGAATTGATGGTTTTAAAAATCTATTCAATCACATTAAACCAAAGTCGAGTGAAAGTTAAGCTAGAGAATTAGAAAATTAGCTAACTAACTAAAGATAAGAGATGCAAATATAAGAGTTAGATGACAATTTAGAGAATAAATCCACTCTCTAGATCATGTAGTTCAACACATATGAAATCATAATCTCTCTTTTATGGTCATTAGTCCTTTAATTGATGTGCCTATCATAAGTATGGCACATTTGTGCTATTAGTTAGCCAACATAAGCCATCAAACTTTAACACATCCCTTAAACCACTTACAAACTTTCATGAAACTTGACAATGAAAATGAAAATACAATCTATTTTAAGTATGGCCTATTAACTATTGATTAGAAATATAGACCATCAAATTTTAATTTCAAATCACTTTCTTATGCCATAATCATATTTTGATGAAGAGGCATTTGTGTTAGTGATTGTTTTGGCATAACCTATTTGGTGTCAACAATATAGGCTATCAAATTCAAAGCAAGAACAACAAATAAAACACTTCATTGATCATCATTAAGCACAAAAAGAGAGCATGAATTAACAAATAGTTGAAGCTACATAATTAGAGAGCTTCATTACCCCTGAATTGAAGGGGTTTAGCCTCTCATATTTGTCATTTGATTAACAAATGTGGCTAGCAACATGAAAGCAAAAAGAAAGGAAAATGAAAGCTAATGGAAAAGAGAACTATTCTAATTGCATAAAAGAAAATTTACACTACTAGCATGAAAGAAAATGAACATGTAATTAAAGGGAAATAATAATTACATTGCATAAAAAAAGGAAAAGTACATGAAATAAAAATGGCTAAGTAGCCATGAAAAGAGAAAGAGAAGAGCTTGTTTATTTGTGAGCCTAAACTAAAACTAAGAGAGACTAAGCAAAAGGGTTACATGAAGATATGGGGTATTTATACAAGTGTTAAACCCTAATTCATATTTTTGGGGAATGCCCAAAATACCCTCTTAGGAAGTGTGGAGACCAAGTAATCATTAGCTTCAAATAATCCTCATTTAGATGTGCATGAAGCTTTAAACTCTATTAGCATGTGCATTATCCACTAATTTGTACATGAAGGTATGTGGGTAGGTGGGGTCCTCCATTATCTTCACTTTGAATTATTTCCATCTTCATTTGTTCTCTTCACTCTTGTGCATGCATATATCATCATGAAACCACTTTTATATGAATTCAAATTCCTATAAAACAATATAAAAATTTCAATTAAATTTTAGAAAATTAATATATGCACAAAAATGACCATTTTGCCCTTGGATGAAGATGAATATGTGACAATTTGAAATAATTTGAATTTTGGTTTAAACAAGTTAAAATACCCGATATGATCATTTATTTAATTTAAATATATTAAATATGGTGGTAAAAATATGCACATTTACGTGCACATCAAATACCCCCACACTTATCTTTTTATTCGTCCTCGAATAAAGAAAAACTATGATAAATCCGTTTTCGTAGGGAGCACGATTGCATTGAGTGTATGCAACAAGCTGTTAAACCTCTGGGTGTCCCCAGTAGGACGAGTGTTGTCTCGTAAGGGTTTTCAGCGGATACTACCCACAAAATCCAAATGCAGGATGAAAATATTTGCTAAATGCAAGATTATTTACAAAGAGATGAATGCGAGTTTTTGGAAATATTTACAAATGAAAGATTTACTTTTAAGTAGACACAAATAATTTAAATATAGGTTTGGTTATTATCTTGAAAACTTAATTCATTTACTTGTCAAAATTTCCAACAAAAATGAAGTTACCATAACAAATAGACAATAGTTTAACTCGTTGTTTTGGTTGATAACACAGTGTAATTTGAAATGGATCCTTAGTTGATTATCAAAGTTTTTCAAAGTGGTATATTTGTTTCTTTTCAATAACAAGTCGAATCAAATAAGTTAAAATAGTGCTTGGATTTCATTTGCTTACTCTCTCCATTTTTTCTTTTGAAACTTTTGTTGATATTAACAATATTTACATATGCCTAACTCGGATAAACTGAGGCCAGATATATTACCCATGCACTGCCTTGCGGACTGATGTGAGGGGAATACAGAGCGTGGCGAGTGAACACACAAGTGTGAACACTTATTGACTATAGACATTATTAGTAAAATAATTTTACATACACACACCTAACTCAGATAAACTGAGGCCAAATAAACTGATCGTGCACTGCCTTTCGGGCTTACGTGAGAAGGGTACAGAGCATAGCGAGTGAACACATGAGTGTGAACACATGACTCTAGGTGTTTATTAAGAAAATATATACATATATATAAGAAATATATTTTTTTAGGGAGAGAGTTTCGCAAAATCATCTTAGCATCATTTAACTTAGAAGACAAAAAAATGTTATATCCTTTACTTTAAATCAACCACTTTTTAAAACAAAGATTTTCAATTAGGATATATTTCATAATTATCATGTATGAATCTTCCTATATACTAGTTAAACCATTATTATTTGTAATCAAACTTCATTTTTATTTTTGTTAAAACGAATAAATTTTCAAAAATTTCAATTTAATAAACTAAGCCATATATTTATCCTGTAGTCTTTCTTTAAAAATAACTAAAAATGGTTTTAAAAAAATTCATTTTTTTATTTTAGAAAAATTTTTGTAATTTTTTTTGAGTTTTGGAAGAAAAATGAAAAATTAATCATGAAAAAAAAGATGAGTCTCCCCCCACACTTGAATTTGACTGTGTCCCCATAGTCAACCCAAGTGAAAGGAGAAAAATAAAAACAAAAATGGCCTTTATTTATATGAAAATGAATGGTATTTACACGAGATCAGAAAGTATATCGTTAAAGCGTAAATGAAACGGTCTTCCAAAAACCGATTCATTTGCCTCATCAAGTATACGAGACACAACTTAAGCTCAAAAAACCAAATCGTAAAAGATTTCAAAGTTGAACTTTGATTTGGAAAAACAAATGTCGTTTTATTGAAAATTGAATGGGTTGTTTTGTTTTCGATGATTTTTGGGGTCGCTAAAACAATTGATTGAAATTCAAGTTTATTTTCACCAAGTTGAAGTTCAAACTTATTATTGAAAACTTCTTCAAAATTATCGATTTCAAAATCAAAATGGCGATGTAAATCTTCCCCTTCAGAATTTGACGACTCGTTTCCGAAAAGTCCAAAGAAATCGTGTTCATTGAATTTGTCTTCCTTTCTTGAATTATCAACAACTTCATTACGTGTATCAGGTTCAAAATCCAAAGTTGTTGTATTCAAATTTTCGAAATTGGAAAAAGGAAGATCGAATTTTAAATTTGGTTCTACAACCTCAAAGGAATTGAAATCCAACTCAATTACCGTGTTCTCAACAACTTCATTAAGATTATTATTTTCAATTTTAAAAGTTGTTATTTGAAAATCATCGATTTGGGCAAAAGATGGATTATCACTTGACTCGTCACACATTGAGATTTGATTTTGTTTATCACGTTGTTTCATATATGTGTCAAACAACGAATCCGTGTGATCATCGTATATTTCATTCATTTGCTCAACAAAATCCAATTTATAGTTATTAACTTGAGAATTTTCGATTTGGATTTGTTGAGAACAAAGATTTTCACTTGCATCATAGTCGAGATGATTCTCATTGCCAAAATTATTTGAAAAGTGGATCACATTTTGATTTTGATTTTGAAATTCATTTTGGAGTTCAAAATTGAATTGGCATGGGATATACTCGAAATCGTTTGAATTTTGAAGTGAATTCAAATTTTGATTATTTTGAAAACTTTGATTTGAATTATTGCCCAAATATGAATTACACAAATCATTTATCATTTGATTTTGCTGTGTAGAGATTTCAAGTAAAGACGAAATGCTCTTTTCAAGATTTGAGGTTTGGTCATCGTTTTGAAAATTTTGTGGTTCAAAATTTGAATTATTTAAACAATAATTGTTGTTAAAATATATACAAATTTGGAGTGAAATCATATGGATTATATTGATTTTCACAACTATTGTAAAATTCACGTAAGTAGGGAAACTCGGACATTTTCAAGAATGTTTTTTTTTATAAAGGAAAAATATTTACAAATAAAATTTATTTTTCAAAAGGGAAATTGATTTTTTTATTTATTTTTGAAAAGGTTTTATAATTTTTTTTTTGATTTTGGTTTTTTCTAGATTTTTGAAATTTCAAAGAAAGAGGATTTAAAAATTTCCAAGGAAAAGGAATATTTATAATTTTTTTAGTTTTGGATTTTGAAATTTTTTTTGTTAATATGCATGAACTAATGCAACTAAATGAATGCAAGGGCTAA
Organism: Allium fistulosum; assembly: GCA_030737815.1. Taxonomy (NCBI): domain Eukaryota; kingdom Viridiplantae; phylum Streptophyta; class Magnoliopsida; order Asparagales; family Amaryllidaceae; genus Allium; species Allium fistulosum. Next base: position 1,043,946,138 of record CM060907.1, on the reverse strand, counting down.
TTACAAATGATTTATCCTAAGTTAACCCAAAATTGTATAATTACAAATTGTCTTAAATCAACAAGATAGTTCTCAGCCAAGTAACGGGCAGGAGTTATCGGTGCACCACGAATCACCGTAGCAATGCAGTCGAAGGTTTAAGTACCTTCAGAGGAACAACCACTATAATATTTATGAATCACCGTAATATTTATAAATGGTTCTTACTCTGCCGTAGCCTAGACACCAAGAAATTAAATTGTTCAAAGAAGACAACTTGTCAATATACAATTAAATGTTATCGATGTCTAATCGTTATTATTAATCAAAATCTAGGATGAAATGCAAAGCAGAAATTAAACGTGTATTAATAGTGCAACTACAAATGATTTTTGTTTTTGTTTTTGGTTTTCTGAATTTTTTTGAATTCTTTTTAAATGCAAGCAAACAACAATGCAAGACAAATAAAAACAATAGATAAGGGTTAAAAGCAGCAATTTTTTTATAAGCAAGTGGAGCAGTTATTATTATTTTTTTGGCAAGCTTAGCAGCGCAATCCTTCTCCTTCTGTTTTTGCAACCTGAAGGATAAAACAAAGATATATACACAGATTATATATATATATATATATATCAAAGAAGAAAGTAAGAAAAATGAAAACAGAAAAGAAATGAACCTAAAACAAAACGGATGAAACAATACAAAAGAAAACAACATTAAATCTAACTTTTTTTTGGAAAAGGAAACAAAATGAAAAAGTGAAGTTTTACTTAAAAAACAATTTTTTAAAGGATTGGACTAAGAAAAATTTATATGAAACAAAACAAATTCATAACAATTTTTTTTACTATAAGATTGGACTTAAGCAAATTAGAAACCAAATAAATCACACAAAAAAAAGTAAAATAATAATAATAAGTTATACTAGCCCGACTCACCTTATAATTGAATTCAAGACCTGACAGTCACCCAATTCAAAACAACAGATCGTAAATTCCCTTCTCAAGTTCGAAAACAACGAGTCACACTTCTCTTCGTTAATTACCTTCTAAAATTGATTTACTCATGAATCTCAAATTCGAAATTCCCTAAATCACGTTGTAATTTCAAAACTAAATTTAAAAACTTCACAGATTTGCTCATTGTTTGTTAAGGAAATTGCGAATCAATTTCATGTGTGAGGCGAGGCGATTGGGGAAGTCAAAGATTGGGTTGATGTATTTGATGAGTGCGGAAGTGGTTGTGAGTTTGAGGAGAAGCGGTGGATTTGGGTTTGAGCAATTTTGTGGATCAAGGCAGGTCAGTGGAGGAGTTGTTGAAGGGCGATTGCAAGTTGTTCGATAAGGAATTTGGATGCGACGTAGGTTGTATGGAAGAGGAACAGTGCATGTAGGGGGATTTTGTTGAGGATGAGTGGTGATTGTTGGTTCGGTTGGAGATTTGGTCGCGGATTAGGATCTGGTTCGATTGTGTGGTGAAGGTAGGGCTTTTATGAGTGGCGATTAGCAGTGGTAACCAGGGCAAAGGTGGAAGTTATGGCCACGAAACCAGTTGAAGGTAGTGGGTTCTATGAAGTTTCGGTAGCAGTTTCGGTTGTGTGGATATTGGATGAAGTGTGGTGGTAGTGGGATGTAGAATGATGTATGGGGGGGGGTGGGTTTAGTGATTATGGTGGCAAAGTAAGTGGTGAAGGCAAGTATTGACAGTGGAGGTTAGGCAAGTGTGGTGTCTGTGGGCAGCAATTAAGGAAGGGGTAGAAAGTTGTGTGATGTTATAACTGGGAATGAAGTAAAGTGGCAAGGGAATGTAGTGATATGGCAGTGCAGTGGGAAGTATGTATGAGATGGAGGAGGTGATATGTGACTGACAGTTATGGGTAGAAAGGAGAAGATGATGGTTTGGCAGTGTGGAGTTTATGGCAGTAGCTGGTTTATATAAATGCGGTAAATGATGCAGTAGGCTGGTTGGTGGTGATGATGGTGAAATAAGTGGGTGGAATAGTGTGAAGTAGTAATGGCTGTGGTATGTTATGTCAAGGAAGAAATGTTGAGAGTGAAGTATTTGTTGCGGTGAATGCTTCAAGAAAATTGCTGGTGGCAGTTGTGTTGGAAGTCTGGAAGGTGATCAGTAGCAGTTCAAACCTGAATTGAAGTTGAAGCCTTAGCAATGTAACAGTGGTGTGCATAGTAGTCTGGTGATGTTGTCAGTGGTTTTGAAAAGGAGATGGTGGTGTTTGTAGTTGAAGCAATGGGGTGATAAGGAAATAATGGGGGAATGTCTGGTTGTGAGTGATATGTTGTATGTGATGCAGTGATGAATTGAAGTGGCAACGGAAGTTGGTTGAAGTAGCAGTTGCTACAGACAGGTGAAGGTGGTAAGGCGACAGATCAGTGGGCTAGGTGGTAGGGTTGTGATGTTTTTGTAGTATGTTGAGAATTTCTGGGATGATGGATAAAGGCAATGTAATTACAAATGTAAACAATAGTGTGACACAAATGTAAACAGTGAATACAAACTTGTACACTAAATGTAAATAGAAAATGATGAAATAAAAAGTTTTTTTTAAAGTAGAAATGTAAAATGAACAGCGCACTAGAAAACAACAGCAACAATAATGACACAACAATCACACAAATGCAAATAAAAACCAAACAACAATAATCACATAATTTTTTTTTCTTTTTTATTAATTGCAAACACACACAAAAATCAAATGAAGAAAAATAATCCGAAGAATAGAAAATCAAAATCAAAGCAATTTCCTGGCAATAGCGGCAAAAACTTGTTCGTCGGCAAAATGTCTATCGATTTAGAAAATAGCCGAACGAATTTCGAACTAAAATATAACCGCAAGCGCACGACATACACTTGTAGTGCGTGGCGAATACGGGTCGATTCGCAGGGAATTGATGGTTTTAAAAATCTATTCAATCACATTAAACCAAAGTCGAGTGAAAGTTAAGCTAGAGAATTAGAAAATTAGCTAACTAACTAAAGAAAAGAGATGCAAATATAAGAGTTAAATGACAATTTAGTGAATAAATCCACTCTTTAGATCATGTAGTTCAACACATATGAAACCATAATCTCTCTTTTATGGTCATTATTGCTTTAATTGATGTGCCTATCATAAGTATGGCATATTTGTGCTATTAGTTAGCCAACATAAGCCATCAAACTTTGACACATCCCTTAAACCACTTACTAACTTTCATGAAACTTGACAATGAAAATGAAATCTATTTTAAGTATGGCCTATTAACTATTGATTAGAAATATAGACCATCAAATTTTAATTTCAAATCACTTTCTTATGCCATAATCATATTTTGATGAAGAGGCATTTGTGTTAGTGATTGTTTAAGCATAGCATATTTGGTGTCAACAATATAGGCTATCAAATTCAAAAAGCAAGAACAACAAATAAAACACTTCATTGATCATCATTAAGCACAAAAAGAGAGCATGAATTAACAAATAGTTGAAGCTACATAATTAGAGAGCTTCATTACCCCTGAATTGAAGGGGTTTAGCCTCTCATATTTGTCATTTGGTTAACAAATGTAGCTAGTAACATGAAAGCAAAAAGAAAGAAAAATGTAAGCTAATGGAAAAGAGAACTATTCTAATTGCATAAAAGAAAATCTACACTACTAACATGAAAGAAAATGAACATGTAATTAAAAGGAAACAATAATTACATTGCATAAAAAAAGGAAAAGTACATGAAATAAAAATGGCTAAGTAGCCATGAAAAGAGAAAGAGAAGAGCTTGTTTATTTGTGAGCCTAAACTAAAACTAAGAGAGACTAAGCAAGAGGGTTACATGAAGATATGAGGTATTTATACAAGTGTTAAACCCTAATTCATATTTTTGGGGAATGCCCAAAATACCCTCTTAGGAAGTGTGGATGCCAAGTAATCATTAGCTTCAAATACTCCTCATTTAGATGTGCATGAAGCTTTAAACTCTATTAGCACGTGCATTATCTACTAATTTGTACATGAAGGTATGTGGGTAGGTGGGGTCCTCCATTATCTTCACTTTGAATTATTTCCATCTTCATTTGTTCTCTTCACTCTTGTGCATGCATATATCATCATGAAACCATTTGTATATGAATTCAAATTCCTACAAAACAATATAAAAAGTTTCAATTAAATTTTAGAAAATTAATATATGCACAAAAATGACCATTTTTCCCTTGGATGAAGATGAATATGTGACAATTTGAAATAATTTGAATTTGGGTTTAAACAAGTTAAAATATCCGATATGATCATTTATTTAATTTAAATAGATTAAATATGGTGGTAAAAATATGCACATTTACGTGCACATCAACAAACACGAACCTATCCAAGTGCTCTCGGAAAACTCGGTTCATCAAATCCATGAAGATTGCTGGCACATTAGTTAGTCCGAACGGCATTACTAACCATTCGTACGATCCATATCTGGTTCTTAACGCTGTCAAAGGAATACTATCCTCTGCCACTCTAAGCTGATGGATTCCTGTCGCCAAATCCAATTAGGAAAATACTTTGGCTCCACTCAACTGGTCAAACAAATCGTCTTTTAGGTAGTAGATATTGATTATTTATCGTCTTCTCATTAAAATTACGATAATCGATACATAACCTTAACGATCCATCCGGCTTCTTGGAGAACACTGCGGCTGCTCCGCAGGGTGAACTGCTTGGTCTGATAAAATTCTTACCTTCCAAATCCACCAACTGCACCTTTAGCTTCCTCATCTCGGTAGGTGTCATTCTACTTGGCGGTTTACTCACCGGTTCTGCTCCTAGTACCAAATCTTTCTGAAACTTAATGGCTCATTTTGGTGCCAATCCCACTACAGATTCAAAGACATCTGCGAATTTTCTAACAACGAAAACTCGATTCAACTCGTTTTCTACCTCCACAACACCCAATAAGGCATTTACCTCAAAACTAGAGTTTTCTACGGAGTATATAATCCGATCACTATAGTAAGGTTGTCTAAGCGTTATTTTCCTATCATGGAAAAATATTCTAGCATCGTATTTACTTAACCAACCCATACCTAAAATAATTCCGAACCCTACGAAATCAAACACACGCAAACTGCAAACAAATGTATAACCTAACAATTCAAACTCTAACTAGTCACACTTCATCCCAAGTGTCGCATACCCTCCTATCGGGTTTGCAATCCTTAAGGAAGTAACTAGGTATGATTGTTTTAGGTTAAGCTTATCAACCAAACAATGAGATATAAAAGAATTTGATGTACCGGTATCAAATAGAATGCTAACTGACATACCATGAATCATAAGTGTACCTCCCAAAACAGCTTTTCCCTTTTCCTCTGATGTTGGCCTCGAGGTAGCTGGCTCCAATGCAAACACATTGCCCTTTCCATCTTTAGCTGGCTCCTTGCGCTAGTTCTTATAATGTACAATTTGATTGGAGTTGAAGCATCTAATATTCTTCTTCCCGATCATCTTCTTTCCATTTAATGAGTGACATTCATTTGCAAAATGCCCTTGCTTGTCACATTTATAATAGACAACCTCTGCCTTTCCTTTTTTAGCAACTCCATCCTTCTGAGCTCCTTTCTTGTCGAAAAACTTCCTCTTCTGACTCTGCCCTCCTTGAGCTTCCTTGGCCTTATTTCTTTCAAGAAAAGCAAACATCTCTTCATGCCTCAAGGCCATCTCCACAACAACATCACATGGGTCCCTAATATGCGGTAATGTGGCCTTAGCAAGATCAGGCTTCAACCCACGAATGAACTTCTCATTTCTCTTAATAATAGTATCAACAATAGCATAGCCATATCTCGCTAGCTCCTCAAAGCTCGTTGCATACTCAAGTACAGTCATGCCTCCCTGCTCCGACTCAGAAAACATCCTGAGCAGAGTGTACTTCGCAATCTCCGACATAAACCTCTCCTCAAACCTTCTTTTGAACACGGCCTAAGTCATAATCTCCTAATTAACTCCAACAGTAACACTATCCCACCAATACAGTGCTGCTCCTTGTAGCTGTCTAGAAGCATGTCTCCTCTTTTGCTCATCATTGAGCCCCAAATCAACGAAATTCCTCTCACAATGAAGTAACCAATTCTCTACTTCAATTGCATCTTCAGTACCAGGAAAGATCTTTCCTCCCAACCGAGCATAATCTATACTCAAAACAGCATAGTTATTCATCACTGGTGCTTCTTGATTTCCTCCTCTAGCGTTTCCTCCAACTACTCCAGCAGCAACTCCCGCTTGCATCATGTTTACAAAGAACTAATATATCGCTCCCATATCAACTTGCGGGACTCCAACACCCACAACTGTAGCTTATGCCTGACCTGGGTTCCTTTTGGTATTTGGTCTACTTTTCCATTAGTTGTGGAGCTTCCCTCACCAAGGTTAACTCTTGCACTTCTTGCATCCATATCTGCATTTGAGTCTTCGTAAGATACAGAAGAATAGCCTATAGGAGATGGGAGAATAGAGACAAAGCGTATACTTATATATAGCAAATACAAGTATGTCACTATAGCGTTATCCCATATCCCGATCTTTTCTCTAATTCCTTAGGATTATGTTTTCAAAATCACTATAGGTTTAAAGTTTTTCATAAACTTATGCTCTGATACCAAGTTGTAACATCTCCTATCTTGAGGCCCGAATCTAAGCGCTACAGATGCTGCAGTCATCTGTAGTATTAACTTCTGGTGACAAAATACGGTAATGTTAATGGTATTCATAATATCAGAAGCACATGAATATGAAACAAAATCACAGATTCAAAAACAACAACTTTACTGATTTCATTTCAAAAACATCTTTCATATTCCATTACATAATCCCAAACGTATCTCAGGTTCTGATCAAATATAATTATTACAAAATACGCCAAGAGCGACATATGAAGATGCCCCCTTGGATGATCAGAGTAATAAGTAGACAAAAAATGTCTTAATACATCACATTGGAAATAGAAGTAAAAATAAGAACTCCTAAATGGCTATCCATGCCTCCTGCTCGTATTTGGTAGCTTTATTCATCCACATGCTAAAACCTGTAAATCCTCAACTCTCAACCTACTCAAATTAATTTTGAGCACCCGAGAGTTTAAGGAGAAAAAAACTTCGAGTCAGACATAAAGCCTGGTGTGAATAATACTATACATCTCGGTTTAGTGATATTAAGTGAGACCACACCGCCTAGCGGACCGGGTTTCCCCTCACTAATATCCCTTTTTAAAACATATCTTTTGCAAATAAAAATCCTGCAACCAAACTGGTTAAAGAAACAATAGCAATATCATGTATGCACTCAAATCAGGTAATCAATGGACTATCTATCCGAACATTATAGTTTTGTTTGGCTAACTTCTAACCTTTAGCGGACTCAGACCTATCAAACAAAATAAACAAATAATCTAACTTCTGTTGGACACTCTTCTGGACGGTCTGTCCCTAACTTACTTCTCCCAGGATCAATTGATCCTAATGGTTTTACGGGCTCACCAATAACCTATCTTTACTCTGTATACTCCTTTCTGTATGTAACATCATTTTAGTCTTACCAATGACAAAGCCCTACACACTTGAAATTTGGACTTATATTAGCTAGGGGCTACTAGCTAAAGTATCGGGCGTGACCCCATACGAGTCCCATATGGTATACTAATACCTGAGTCATTTACATAGGTTCAACGACCCCATCAAGTTTTCCTTGAAAACATTTCTATCAAATTGATTTAACCCTATAAATCATACTTAAACAAGGAAAATATACTCTATGCTTTACTCAAACATAATGCCATGTTACCTATACTTTACAGAAAACATTGTTGATGAAAACATTTGAAACCTTTGTTTATAACCTTCAAACAATCTCTTTCGAAACCATTGAAAGTACCCCTATCCAAACCATTGAAACTACCCTTTTCGATACAAGTAAACTACTTTACTTTATAACCTTAGGCCGAATGGCCAAAACATAACTTTCGTAACGATTTACAATAGACCTTTCGAAAACATTGAAAGTACCCTTTCGAAAGCTTTATAAAACCTTAGACATCCTCTTTTCAAAACACTTTAAACATGTCTTTCGAAAACATTGGAAACCCTCCATTTAAACACTAAGACAAACCTTTCGAAAAAATTAGGGAACCACCCCTTCGAAACCTTTATATTTACGTTTCGGAAGCATTAAGCCCTTTACATAAATTAAACCTTTCGAAAGCATTGGGTTCAAGCAAAAATACGTGGAACATTCTTTCAAAGCCATTTAAAACCATACCTTTCGAGACCTTTGGGTTTAACTTTCAAAATCACAAAAGGGTATTAAAAGATCTAAGTCGAAAGCAACTCTTTCGAAAGCAATTTCTTAAGTAAAAGAAGTGGATGGTGTCAAAACCAATCCCTTCAAAAGCATTGGAGAAGCTGCTCAGGTTTAAAGCAAAAGAACCGTTTCGAAGGCATTGCTTCGAAAGGTAGAATGCGGCAGCAGGGGTTTCGACCCCTTCAAAAACATTTTCTTTAAATAAAGGCGGCAACCTCTTTTGAAACCTTTCTTTAAAACAATTGACCAAGTCAAAAGTTTCCTCATCCGAAAGCATTCTTTTCGAAAGCAAAGCAAGTGCAATTCCTTTGAAAGCAAAGCAAGGTCTCGACCCCTTCGAAAGCCTAATTTAAATTCCACACCTTTCACCTATCTCCAATCCACTACATACCAAGGCTTTGATACAATGTGTATTGGCTTCAATTAATGTGGAGGTGGTAGTATGAAGTCGAAAGGTGCCGCCGATAGTGGCGAAACAGCAAAACTTTATAAAAACTGATTTTTGACTTTAAAAAGTAATTTCTTTTCAACTAACCTGCTTTGTTTGTCAGTATATGATTTGTTGCAAATTTCTTTTTCCAAAAAATTTCTAAAAGTGTTGCCGAATTTCAGAAATAATTAATTTAAAACATTTTCAAATTGCCCCTTCTCATTTTATAAACATATTAAACATTTATGTCCCATACCTTAAATAATTTTATATACTTATTAAAACACTTAGAAAAATTCTACAAAAATTCCAATAAATCACTTTTAATACATTTTCTAACATATATAAATTTATGACCCAAAACCAATATATAATAGCCATAATTAATTTTAAACCCAATTTAAACATTTTGTTCACTAGAAAATTTATAATAAATCCACAATAATTCAAAAAATTATGAAACTTTAAACCCATCTCTAAAATAATATTTCTGACCTTATCTCAAAATTGCAAGGGATTTGGACATCATTTAATTTGTTTTTCAAATTAAACCTTATCATAAAATCTATATGAAATAGCATAAATCATCAACAAGCATATATATCCATTTAAACAATCAAAACATGGCAAATCATTTGCAAAATAATTTCAGATGACAACTATAACTGAAAATAAGAAAATATGATATGTAACCTATTATTTACCTTTAGCTTATGATTAAGGAGTTTGAGATTTGCTTCTTGAGTTGGATTGATTAAGCTTCATTCCTCTTGATTTTAGCTTCTCTTCTTCTTCTTACTTCCCTTAATTGTGGTCAGATTTTTCTTATATTTAATTTTTAGTTTGTGAACATGAAAATGAATATGGCTTGAGGGCTAGGGTATAAGAATATAACTTATTCCTACTTTGCCCTTATCTATTAGCCTTTCCTATTTCATTTCATTTTCCCTTAGTTCATTAGTTATTAGGCACGGCTACTCTCTAGATACACAATTCTCAGTCCCTTAACCATTTACATTATTTTATTTTATTTAACTAATTAAATGTCCTAAATAATGTTAAGGAAAATTAGGATCGTTATAGACTCCCAACCTTAAAGAATTTCATCCTCGAAATTACAATAAGGTACTCATAAAAAATCAATCATAAAAGTAAAACATACCATTAAACAAGTATGGATAAGCGTCTCTAATCCTGCTCTCAGTTTCCCAAGTATAGTCTCTCTCATTGTCGATCCTGTAACAACCCACATATTTTACGATTTTATATTTAAATATTTTAATTAAATATAGCGTCGTTGTCGGATTTTAGTCCGAAAAGCTACTTTTTACAAATGGTCGAATCAGGACTCGGGACCACTTCCATTGAGTCCAAAATGGCGTTTGCGACTTTTTTAAGTATAAGCTTCGATATGTTTGGAGTAAGTTGAATTTTGCTATTTTCTGTTGGGCTTTTGGGTTTGGGTTTGACCCAACTCATCTTATACTCTAACTCAGCCCCTCTCCTCTCCATTCATCCTCATTTCGTTCTTTTACTCATTCTAAACTGAAAATGGGGGAAGAGAGGAGGAATTAGAAATTCCAAGCCCTAGATTGAATAGCAAACTCCAAATTCTTGCTCCAAACTCTTGGAAAAGCTTAGGTAAGCTCCATCTTCATCTTCTCCATCTCTTGTCCTCTTCAATTTCAGAAAATTCCTAAACCCTAATTTAGGAAATACTTGTTTTGATCTTAGATTGAAGCTTGTAGAGTTGAAGTGAAGGGTGGTTGATCTTTTCTTTGCATTTGTGCTTCTCAACTTTGTTTTTTGAGTTAAAAGGTGAGATTTTTGAACTCACATCTAAGCCTATAGCTTGTGTTGTTGTTGGGTAAGAATTCCTAACATCAATTCATGTGCATTTGTGTTCTATTTGGATCGATTCGGTGAATTGTCTAATTTTTGGGTTTGAAGACCAATTTTGTGGAAATTATAGCTTTGATGTTTGAACACGTTAGTGGAGTGTTTTGGAGGGCCATACAAGGCTGGGTTGTCGTTTGGTGTAATTCCTCAGTCAAAGTTGCTCGTCTGTTTGCTTCCATCCGTGTTATTAATTTTGCCCCATAGGGGGCTAGGCTGATTCTGCTTTGGTAGCAGGTTCAGTCGACTGAACCAGTAGGTCAGTCGATTGAACCAGACCCCAGGAATTTGCGTGGGTCTGTATCAGTCGACTGACCTTCTATGTCAGTCGACTGACTTTGGGGCAAAAAAATGCGTACCCCTGTGTCAGTCGACTGACACCCTGGATCAGTCGACTGACCTGGAAACAAAATGTTTCCAGGCAATGGTCCAGCCGACTGACCCACTTGTTCAGTCGACTGACCTGCTTGTCTCTGCCCCATTTGGTATTTGCTTTGTTTTTTTCCAATTTCGATCGATTCATGTCGATCCAATTAATTGCTGTCTCATTTTTGACTTTGATGATTCCTTTTTGACTTCGTACACGGGTTTTCATAAAATGATCTTTTTAAAATGCATTAAAACTCATCTCTACAATTCAAATTTTCTATTTAAAATACACACACAATTTTGCACTTCGAGTGAAGAGGGAGGAGAAATAAATGATTAGATAAAACGCATGCTATGAACACGTGCGTTCATCTTTTCAGTTAATTCCTAACCTATTCGTTTGACCGTTTTGACCTTTGTGTTTGGTTTACCGATGATATGAGGTGAACTTTGTACTGCTTTGAGTGTGAAATTGACTAACGGTTAGTAAACCGTTTAGTGCGAGCATGTGGTATGGGACTCACGTTAACATTTTTCGGGTTCCTTTCTGAGAGTTGTGACACATTCTGCCAGTTAGTGGTGTCCAGTACTGGGCCTCCGGACCTTCGCCACTACGGTTTGTTGCCCTATAGTATCACTTTTGGAGTTGGTCCATCGTCACCGCTCGAGTAATATTGGGTTTGTTGCCTTCGGGTATGTTGCCTTTGGGTTTGTACCTTCGGGTTTGTGCCTTCGGGTTTGTTGCCCTATAATATCACTTTTGGAGTTGGTCCATCATCACCGCTCGAGTGATATTGGGTTTGTGCCTTCGGGTTTGTGGATCCTTGTTATACAGTACTGAGCTCGAGCATCTTTTGTTTCTTTGATTATTATATTTCCCTAGTGTATCGCCCTTCGGTGTAGGTTCTTTGAACCACACGATATATAGCGATTACCTTGTGGAAACTTGTGTTACCTTTATTGGTATTTGTTATTGCCTTTTTGGCTTGCTTTGGGATATGATATCCTTTGTTTATTGAGTTGCCAATGATATGTGGTTGTTTTGATTCATCTTATGTTAGATGATTTGGATATCTCTTTTGTAGATAATTGTGGTACTTTATGATTTTGTATGGGCATTATCATTAGTATATCTATCTGATTTGTTTAGCTAGACTGACCCGTGTGTCTTATACTCGGGTCAGACCGAGATGTTTCAGGTTAGGTACATTGTACTTAGCCTATTTTGCTTCCGCATGGACTACTCTGCTAGCTCCTTTTTGTTATCGCTTTTTGTGTAGTCCTTTTTGTCTATAACTCTGATATGTATTCTATTGACTGGTCTTTATATTGTGGTTTGCTATACCACTTGTCGTGTATCATTTTGTAAACTCTGTAATGTATCTGTGTATGTGTAAATGTATGTGATGATCTTCTGTTCTGTGATGTGTATTACATTTGAGTTGTTATATTTTATTCTGATAGATCCTCATCCACCTATGGCTTTGTATTAAATCTTTATTTGATATGTCGATCCATTTAAGTAAGAAGTGGCATTGTCGGCGTATTCAATAGATAATTAAGACAAGGCTATAGATGGTCGCTCCTAACCAGCTCTATTCTCCGCATTAGCAGAAAGTGTTACTATGTAATACTCTTTGCTAATGTGGGTCTCGGAGTGGGGCGTCACAGCTTGGTATCAGAGCTGAGTTCAGAATAAAATATGATAAACATAGAACAGAGACACATATTACGGTACATTAAAGTGTTGTACGAATGTTACGAATCTTTGAATCACCGTGCCTTTGGGGTAGATAGAATTTTGGGAATACGTCTAGGAATGCATTTTTATTCCGTAGTATTCCATATTTGAATTAATGATATCTACCTTGTGAATAATCTTTATCTTATCTTATCTTTCAGCTAATGGCCGGATGAGGCCGAGGACGACGCTCGGATGCTGGTCAATCTAGCGGCTCGCATCCGGACGGCGTTTATATGTCTGCCGATTAGTTCTTGGAGTTATTTAGGAGCACTCAGCCTCCAGCTCCTATTCGTGCATCTCCTCTGCGCAAGTCTGCTTTTGCATAACTGTGCAGTGATTTTGCTCATCTTGGTTGAAAGCCATTCAATGGCTCTGAGTCCGTTCTTGAGGTCCAAGCTTGGATTCGCACATGCGAACGTATCTTCTCTTGCATGGATATTTCTGACCATGATCGAGTTCTTGTAACTTCTAGCTTATTGCAAGAGCGTGCCCTTGATTGGTACGAGCTTCTTATATCCGAACTTGATGAGTCTGTTCTTTCTTGGACTCAGTTCCGGGAACGCTTCGAACTCAAATTCGTTCCTGAATCTGAGAAAGTTTTGTTAGCCCGTCGCTTCCTTGAGTTGAAGCAGGGGAAGTCTTCTGTTTTTGAATATGTTGCATCTTTCGAGGCCTTATCTAAGTATGGTCTTGAATTCATTAGCACTTGTATAAGAAGAATATGAAGTTTGTCTCTGGTCTTAAGAAATATCTTAAGAAGTCTTTAATGCTCCAGCTTAAGCTTTCTTTGAGGAGTTGGTTGATTCGGCACTTCATCTCGAGGCCATCGAGAAGGAGTGTGATAGTGGTGATGATGTTGAGGTTCACAAGAACCCTAATAAGAAGAAGTTTTCATTTCCTAAGCAGGGATTTCTTCCTTCCAAGAAGAAGAAGCCAAATGAATCTGGTTCTAACTCTCAATCTGTTGGAACACCTTCCATTCGGAAGTGTTTCAATTGTGGTTCTCCTGATCATTTGATTCGGGCTTGTCCTAAGCCTCTCTTCTGCCGTTATTGCAAGAAGGAAGGCCATCATGTTTCCTCCTGCCCTACTGTTCCTAATGCCAAGTCTGGCAAGCTTAATGTTGCTAAGGCTTCTGGAGGTCCTTCTCATCCCGGAGGTATATCTCCATCTATTTTGGAAGGTTCTATTTTATTTCATGATCGTAATATTCGAGTTCTTTTCGATACGGGAGCTTCGCATTCTTTCGTACAGAAAAAGCTTGTCGATGATTTGTCTTTGGATGTTTCTTGTATGATTACTTCGTTGAGGATTGCGAATCCTATTGGGGTATCCGCAACCCTTAGCATGCTTTGTGATGATGTTGTGATTGTTTTATGTGGCTTTTCTTTTCGTGCGAATCTACACGTTATTTCTTATTTGAATTTTGAGATGATTTTGGCTATGGACTGGCTAGTGAGATACGATGCCAGGATTATTTGTTCTGAAAGAATTTTATATCTTCGACATCCAGATTCGTCTTCTCAGCTATCACTTGTTCTTCGGAATGTGGATAATTCCGAAATTGCTTTATATTCTCTTGACTCACGAGATGATGATAATATATCTCGTATTCCTATTGTTTATGACTTCTCTGATGTCTTTGAGCCGGTTTCGGGTTTGCCACCCAAGCGGACGATCGAGTTCCGCATTGATCTCATTCCAGGCGCGAAGCCAGTTGGGCGTCCTCCCACGAGGATGTCTACAAAAGAAAATGAGGAACTCAAGAAGCAGCTTTTAGAGCTTGAGTCCAAGCAGTTGATTCAGTCCAGTTTTTCACCATGGGGTACCACGGTCGTCTTCGTGAAGAAGTCCGATGGAACTCTTAGGCTTTGCATCGACTATCGCAAGCTTAACGAGTTGACCATTAGGAATAGGTATCCTTTGCCGAGGATCGATGATATGTTCGATCTATTGAGTGGCGCTAAGGTCTTCTCTCAGCTCGACCTTGCCACTGGTTTTCATCAGCTTCGAGTCGCGGAAGATAGCATACCCCTTACAGCTTTCCGCACTCGATATGGTTCTTTCGAGTGGCTCGTTATGCCGTTCGGTTTGACGAATGCTCCAGCTTTCTTTGTTGATCTTATGAATCGAGTATTACGGGAATATCTCGATAAGTTCGTCCTTGTGTTCATTGACGACATTCTCGTTTATTATAAATCTGAAGCCGAGCATGCTAATCACTTGAGAATTGTCTTGAGTACTCTTCGTCATCATTAGCTTAAAGCCAAATTCTCCAAGTGCCATTTTTTGGAGAATAAGGTTAAGTTCTTAGGCCATGTTGTATCTTCCGACGGCATCTCTGTCGATCCCTCAAAGATCGAAGCTATTCAAAATTGGAAGAGGCCTGAGAATGTTCATGAGATTCGTAGTTTCCTTGGATTGGCGGGTTATTACCAACGGTTCATTAAGAATTTTTCCCGTGTTGTGTTTCCTCTCACCAGCCTTACTTGGAAAGGCATTCGTTATATTTGGTCTGACAAGTGTGAAGCTTCCTTTCAGACATTGAAGGAACTTCTCACTAATGCTCCTGTTCTTGTGGTTCCCGAGGGGAATCATGATCTTGTTGTCTACATCGTTGCTTGTGGTAGTAGCCTCGGTGCCGTTCTTATGTAGAAGGATCGGGTAGTTGCTTATGCTTCTAGGCAACTGCGTCCGAATGAAGTTCGCTATGCCACTCATGATCTTGAGTTAGCCGCCATTGTCTTCGCCTTGAAGATTTGGCGACACTATTTATTAGGCGAGCGCTTCATTCTCTATACCGATCATAAATCCTTAAAGTATTTGTTCACTCAGAAGGAACTCAATATGAGGCAACAGCGTTGGCTCAAGTTTCTTGCCTCCTATGATTTTGATATCCAGTATACCCCTAATAAGGGTAATCGTGTTGCTGATGCGCTTAGTCGCAGACATTCGGCTGTTGTTTCTTTGATGCTTGCCGAATGGGATATTCTTGAGACTCTATCTTTTTGTGATATTCGTGATCGAGCTCCATCCTCTGATTCTCCGATAATATTATTTAGTTTGGAAGCTCGACCCTCTTTATTGGATCGTATTGCCGAGGCTCAGCGGCGTGATCCTGATCTTGTGCATCTTATTCAGCTTTGTGAGACTGAACCCCATGATGAGGCGTTGCGGGATTTCAGCATTGATCTTCCTGGGTGTCTTCGCAAGAAGAACCGTCTTGTTGTGCCTTCTGATTCTGCACTTAGGCATGACATTCTTGATGACTGTCATCGGTCTAAGTATATTATTCATCCTGGAAGTGGTAAGATGTATGCCGATATGCATCGCCTTTATTATTGGGAAGGCATGAAGCGCGATGTGGCGAGTTATGTGAGTAATTGCATGACTTGTCAATGAATTAAAGCCGAACATCAGCGCCCTTCTGGTCTCCTTCAGCCTCTAGAGATTCCATTGTGGAAATGGGATCAGATTTCGATGGATTTCATTGATGGCCTACCTCGTACGAGATCGGGCAATTCTAGCATTTGGGTTATTGTTGATCGCCTCAACAAATCAGCTCATTTTGTTCCTATTAAATCTAATAGGACTGCTTCTCTTTTGGCTAAGTTATTTATCAAGGAAATCGTGAGACTTCACGGTGTTCCTAGTTCGATTGTGAGTGACCGTGATCCTTTATTCACCAGTCATTTTTGGCAGAGTCTTCAGCAAGCTTTGGGAACAAAGCTTAATTTCAGCATATCTTATCATCCATAGTCTGATGGAAAGACTGAACTGGTGAATTGTATCTTGGAAGATCTCCTCCGTATTTGTATTCTTGATTTTGGAGGTAGTTGGGAGAATCATCTACCCATTGTAGAGTTCACCTACAAAAATAGTTTTCAGTCCAGTATCGGTATGGCTCCTTTCGAAGCCTTATACGGAAGGCCATGTCGACCACCTTCTTGTTGGTTGGGATCTGGGGAGAAGCTTATTCTTGGCCCAGATTTTTTTCATGATTCTTCTGAGAAGATTAATCTTATTCGTCAGAGAATGAAAGAGGCACAAAGCCGCCAGAAATCCTACGCGGATAACCGTAGGAAGCCTCTCGAGTTCTCGGTTGGTGATCTCGTCTTTATTCGTGTTTCTCCTTTGAAAGGGGTTATGCGCTTTAGTACGACGGGGAAATTGGCTCCTCGCTATGTAGGACCATTTCCTATTACTGAACGTATTGGCCCTGTGTCTTATAGAGTGTCACTTCCAACTCATCTATCTGGAGTTCACAACGTGTTTCACGTCTCTCAGCTTCGGAAGTGTCTTCGAGAATCAGATTCTATTATCGATTCCCCTAATTTGCAAGGGCTTGAGATCTCACCAGGCTTATCTATTGTACAGCAGCCTGTTCGCGTACTTTCCAAGGAGGTGAGACACCTTCGGAACAAGGACGTGCTGCTCATTAAAGTTCAGTGGTCCGCTAATCCCAATGACTGTACTTGGGAAACCAGAGAGTTTATCGAGCGATCCTATCCGGGTTTTCTATCTTAGCTTTGTAATGGTGAGAATGTCTTTTTATCTCAAGCTTATTTTCTTTTCTTTTCTTTTTAGGAGTAGTAAATATGTAGTTATTGCGAATTATTCTCTAGGAAATTGCGTGGACGCAATTTTGTTAAGGAGGGGAGATCTGTAACAACCCGCATATTTTACGATTTGATATTTAAATATTTTATTTAAATATAGCGTCGTTGTCGGATTTATGTCCGAAAAGCTACTTTTTGCAAACGGTCGAATCAGGACTCGGGACCACTTCTATTGAGTCCAAAATGGCGTTTGCGACTTTTTTGAGTATAAGCTTCAATATGTTTGGAGTAAGTTGAATTTTGCTATTTTCTGTTGGGCTTTTGGGTTTGGGTTTGACCCAACTCATCTTATAATCTAACTCAGCCCTTCTCCTCTACATTCATCCTCATTTCATTCTTTTACTCATTCTAAACTGAAAATGGGGAAGAGAGGAGGAATTAGAAATTCCAAGCACTAGATTGAATAGCAAACTCCAAATTCTTGCTCCAAACTCTTGGAAAAGCTTAGGTGAGCTCCATCTTCATCTTCTCCATCTCTTGTCCTCTTCAATTTCAAAAAATTCCTAAACCCTAATTTAGGAAATACTTGTTTTGATCTTAGATTAAAGCTTGTAGAGTTGAAGTGAAGAGTGGTTGATCTTTTCTTTGCATTTGTGCTTCTCAACTTTGTTTTTTGAGTTAAAAGGTGAGATTTTTGAACTCACATCTAAACCTATAGCTTGTGTTGTTGTTGGGTAAGAATTCCTAACATCAATTCATGTGCATTTGTGTTCTATTTGGATCGATTCGGTGAATTGTCGAATTTTTGGGTTTGAAGACCAATTTTGTGAAAATTATAGCTTTGATGTTTGAACACGTTAGTGGAGTGTTTTGGAGGGCCATACAAGGCTGGGTTGTCGTTTGGTGTAATTCCTCAGTCGAAGTTGCTCGTCCGTTCGCTTCCATCGGTGTTATTGATTTTGCCCCATAGGGGGCTAGGCTGATTCTGCTCTGGTAGCAGGTTCAGTCGACTGAACCAGTAGGTCAGTCGACTGAACCAGTAGGTCAGTCGACTGAACTAGACCCCAAGAATTTGCCTGGGTCTGTATCAGTCGACTGACCTTCTGTGTCAATCGACTGACTTTGGGGCAAAAAAATGCGTACCCCTGTGTCAGTCGACTGACACCCTGGGTCAGTCGACTGACCTGGAAACAAAATGTTTCCAGGCACTGGTCTAGCCGACTGACCCACTGGTTTAGTTGACTGACCTGCTTGTCTCTGCCCCATTTGTTATTTGCTTTGTTTTTCCAATTTCGATCGATTCGTGTCGATCCAATTAGTTATTGTCTCATTTTTGACTTTGATGATTCCTTTTTGACTTCGTACATGGGTTTTCATAAAATGATCTTTTTAAAATGCATTAAAACTCGTCTCTCCAATTCAAATTTTCTATTTAAAATACACACACAATTTTGCACTTCGAGCGAAGAGGGGAGAGAATTAAATGATTAGATAAAATGCGTGCTATGAACACGTGCGTTCATATTTTCTGTTAATTCCTAACCTATTCGTTTGACCGTTTTGACCTTTGGGTTTGGTTTACTGATGATATGAGGTGAACTTTGTACTGCTTTGAGTGTGAAATTGACTAACGGTTAGTAAACTGTTTAGTGCGAGCGTGTGGTATGGGACTCACGTTAACATTTTTCGGGTTCCTTTCTGAGAGTTGTGACACATTCCGCCAGTTAGTGGTGTCCAATACTGGGCCTCCGGACCTTCGCCACTACGGTTTGTTGCCCTATAGTATCACTTTTGGAGTTGGTCCATCGTCACCGCCCGAGTGATATTGGGTGTAACAACCCTGTATTTTACAAATATTTTTAAATTGATTTTTCCAGATTCAAAAGCTTTATTTATGAAAAAGAATAAATTTTGTTATTTTAAGTATAAACTTTGATTTTGATGTGGATTAGAATTCCAAATGTGACTAAATTTAATATTTCCAGAAAATGTGAATTTTGGTCAATAGTCAAACTTTGACTTTTAAATTTAAATTTTAAATATTTGAAATTATAAATTTTATCTTTTATTATGAAAATAGATTTAATAACATGAATACTGCTTTTCGTTTCGCTGAAAACGGGGTTAAAATGTAAAAGTTATGTACATTTCAATTTTTAGTATAATTTGTTTTATTGTGCAATTTTGCCTATTTTAAATTTTATAAATCATATTTTCTTTCTTATATTTTGTTTTAATATGTGTTAATATGTTATTTTATGTATATTTTGTCTTTTTATATTTTTAAAATGATAATGGAATTTTTACAAAATTTACTGTATTTATTTTTCATTTTTAAAGGCTGTTTTCCTATTTTCTGCTATTTTCTTCATTAAAAATTATATGTAAATTAAATTTTAAATATTTATTTTGTGAATGTATTTTTATTTTATGTTATTATTTATGTTTAAAAATATATTACAAGCTCATATGAATTTTCTAAAGTTTATACCATTCATTTTCAATTTTTCTAGCCTAGTTGACAATTTTTGCTATTTTCTTGATTTAATTATTTATAATTAATATTTATTTATTTATATTTTTTTTATTTGTTACATTTTCGAATTTTAACTGAAATTATATGTATTTCCAGATATTTAAACTTATTAAAAATAAATAGAGGAAATTTGAAAAGTTTTAAACTCTTGAAACTCCTAAGGCTTTCCATCTCCCGACCTTTCATTTTCCCAACTATTCTCTTAATTGTTTTGGGCGTGTAATCTACTCATTTCAGCTGGATTTTTTTTCACTTTCAGGAAATTCATTTCTCCTCCTCTCACAAAAAAAAATCACGGCTATTCTCCTTGTGAAGCTTAGGTAAAAAATTATATCTTCTTCTTGTCTTTTTATGATTTTCTACTTGAATTTGCACATGCTCTCCACCTTCATAGCTGTATTCCCCTTCCTCCAAGCTGTGGCTGACCACCACCACCACTTTTCTCTGACCATCACACAGCCTAACACCTCTTCTCCTCAGGCCAAGCCAAGCCATGATGAAGATCATCACAAAAATCCATCTAAACTTGCACAAAACTCCAAAATAATGCACTAGTCACCACTATTACTTCACCACCTTCATCCACCACCTTGGCCACCACTATAGGCCGCCACCACCACCTTTTCCAGACATCCCCACACCCCTCCATCTACTGTCCAGACCTGAACGATGCAAGGGCCGAGCCCCACTTTCCTTTGGATGAGCCAAAAATGCACCAAAACTCCACTGTCAAGCCTAGACCCCTTGTATTCTCATGCTTGTAACCTCCACCTTGCTCTTGCCCTGTAGCCATGCCTTTTTAGGCCAAACCAGACCCAAACCATGTCCAAACCTGAACCAAAATATTCCCTAAGTCATGCTAGCAAGTGTAGAAAGCAAGGCAAAAACATTCATTCCTTTGTTGTCTCTTATCTTCATTTTTTCAACATTGTTTGTGTTAAATATTTATGTATATATTATCTTGTTTTGGTTATTGTTTACAAGATAAATATCAAGGCTCTATATTCATTCAAATCAAAAGTCATGCTGTATCGTGTTTGTCGTGCTTTATGGAATCTATTCTGTGTGTTTTGATCGCTAACTCCAGCATAAAAAGGTGAGTAATTCTCACCAGACAATGTGTACTTATATAACTAGTAAACTGACACCATTTGAACCTGTAAAATTATATCATCATGTTATAACTGTTATATATGTTTATATTATTATCATATGATGTTCACACCTGTTATTACACCTGTTATATCATATGTTACTGTTATATCATGCTATTTTATTATTTTTATCAGTTTGTCACACTGCAAGTTCCCTGTAGACTAGAATCACTATGGGTTGAAATGATACATACCCGAACGGACTTTAGAATAGGGAAAAATCGTTATGGGCTGAAATGATAGGCCTGAATGGTTTTTATTTAATTTATTTTAACTTGGGATTGCGGGTTTGAAATGATAGAACCCGGATTTTTCTTTTTTAACTGCGGATTGAAATGATACATATCCGTATCACTTGACCTAGGTTAGAAAATTATATACAGGCCCGTGGTTATTTTATAAAGTTTGGATATTTTTAAGTATTTTAAAAATTATAAATTTATGAAATTTGATTTAAATAGATTTTGAAATGTTTAAAATAAAGAAATTATGATTTTTTCTATGTGTTAAAAATGTAATTAATGAATGGTTTAACTGGATTTTTGAAATATAACTTAAGTTGGAAATTTGGAATTTTGGTTAAAAATGATATTTAAGTTATATAAATAAAATGGATATTAAATTTTATTTGGAAATGGTAAATATGATAATTTGATAAAATTTGAATTTAAGTGATTTATTAAAGTATTATTGATTTTTATATGAATTTAAGTGGTTAAATAAATGAATGTTTAAAAGTGACCTTTTAAAATATAACTTGACTAGGAAATGTGAAATTTGGTTTTAATTAAAGGTTTAAGTTAATTAAATAAAATTGGAAATTTTGTTAAATTGTGAAATGGTAATTTAAATTTGAAGTGTTAAGTCTATTTGTTGAAATGTGAAGAATTGGAACCTTTACACTTAAACTTATTAAGTAAATTGTTGAAATTTGGATTTAATTATAAGAAATTTATTGTGAAAAAGATATATGTTAAATGATATGTAAATGAACATTTTAAATGTTAAAATATGATTTTTAAAATGTTTATGTGTTTTAAATTAAAGTTATTTAATTGCTGGAAATACACTAACACCTGAAATCTACTTTTAATAGCATTCAGAAATGCTATAGATTCTGTTTTGAACTAAAATTGTGTAAAAAGAGCTATTACAGCATTTCTGAAATGCTGTAATTGAACTTATGGGCTAATATTGAACTCAGGCATATTATAGCATTCTCTGGAAATGCAATAATGGTCTGCAGTCTTTGCTGAAACCAAATTTAACCCTTGTTTTGAAATCTGAACTACCGCAGCACTTCTGAAATGCTGTCTTTTCTGTTTTTGAACTATAATTCAACTAAAACTGAGTTTTAACAGCAGTTTTAAGTGCTGTCTTTGCTGAATTAAAAATGTTTTCAAATATAACTTATAGCAGTTGTTTTTAAATGCTGTGGAAAGCTGAAATTTTAATAATTATGGTTTTTAACTTAGTAAACGAACTCAGAATGGTTTGAAACTTTGGAAATTGAATACTTGAATTGAAAGAATAATAATTACACTTTTAAAGGGTTTAAATGAAGTAATTTAATGGAAATATGAATTAATTAAAAGGTGGTTTGAATTGAAAATGAATGAATGTTATCTTTGAATTTAAAGGGGTATTTAAGATAAGATATTTTGATATATTAGAATGATTTGAAATGAAGCTTTGGAAAGATAAGATAATTTGATATATTAAAATGATTTGAAATAACGCTTTGGAAAGATAAGATATTTTGATATATTAAAATGATTTGAAATGAAGTTTTGAAAAGATATGATATTTTGATATATTGAAATGATTTGAAATGAAGTTTTGGAAAGATATGATATTTTAATATATGGAAATGGTTTGGAATTGATTTAATCTTTATTTTGATAAAGATATGGTTTGAAATGATATTTTATTTTGAAGTAAAGTATTGTTTTTAAAAGTTATAACCACGGGTTATAATAACGATTGGTTGGCAAAGAGACCGGGATCGGATATGGACATACTCTCTGTCGATACCGAAAACCACTTTGACAACCGTGTACGCGGTGGAGATTCCAGAATGAAGTAGGATGGTGGCGACGTTCTTAAGGTATGTTACGTGGACCCAACTCCCATGAGTTGGCATAAGGTGGCTAAAACAGGAGCGATCTCGGACCAGTGAGGTAGCACCTCTTCTCGGACACATTTCTTCGATATTATACTCTTACTTGTGATTGATTAGATGGCCATCCTCCGATTTGGGAGTGTTGTTCGAGGTGGAACGGTAGTGGCTGCTATGCGTATCCATCAGTCCGTGTGCGTAATTGGTATATCTACCCTGGCATTGCCTAGTTGTGCCGTGTCACTTACCGTATCGAGCTTTACTACGATTGTGATATCCCGGGTTTTTGAGCAAAATAAATTTAATAATCTGTATTAAATAATTTAATGTATTGATAATTTTCCTTTATAATTTTAATTTAAATTGGTAATTTAATCTTTAAAGGATAATCAATATTTAATCTGGCAATATTGATCAATATCTTTTTAATAATTTAAAAATGGATAAAATTTATCTCTGAAAGCTAATAAAATTTTATTCTGTATATAATATATATATTTGATATATAGGATATCTTTTGTTTTAACTAAAAGATGAATTTTTCAAATTGTAATTTATATGTAAGTATATGTTATAATTTGAAATTGTTTTGAAATTTAATTTAATGAATTGATAATATATATAGTAGGAATATATGTATGAATTGTAATTTTAAAAGCTTTGTTTTAAATTTAATATCTTTCAAAAGTTAAAGATTAATTCATTGTTTTCAAAATATAAGATAATTGTTTGTTTTAAATATGATAGTTTTAAATAAAGTTTTATTTTGTATTCTTTAAAGTGTTTAAATTTAAAAGGTTATAAAAATACATGTATAAGATATATTTGAATTATAATTAGTTTTAGAATAATTTCTTTTAAAAGTAATTTATTTATACATAGGTAAATTTTATTTATTAAGAGAATTAAAGTATGTAAGTTTATCTTTACATTTAAATTAAATAAAAATTTATAAAAAAAAATACTTAAGTAACATGTGTAACCATATTAGCCATCTTAACAACATTTGTAAGAAAATGAAACATGCATTAACATTTGTATATGCATGCAATTTAACAAGTGGCATTTTCTTTTTCTTTTATTTATAATAAAAATTATGTAATCAAAAAGGATGGAGAAACCTGTATTCCATTCTCAGTTCAAAATATTTTCTATCCTAAACTCTTTCTTCTCTTTTCTTAACTAAAACCTACAAACAAAATCAAAACTTGAAACCAAAATCAAAAAGGATTTCAAACCTGGAATTCAAATCTGCAAACAAATAGAAGATCAAACAACTATTTTCAAATCTTCAACAAGCTTGCAATACAAAATAGCAGTTTCAATTGCCACTTCAACCTGCAACTAAAATGAAGATCAATTGAGATTCAACTCTGCTGTAATTCAAAGGGAAGTACAACAGCAGTTTCAACTTTTAAAACATCATATTGCAAGCATGCAAAGTATCACAACAAATTCAAATGCAAAGAATTCAAAATGAAATCAAACCTGGAACATGCTCTGCCTTGTTCTCTACTAATGTCTGGTGAGTAAACAATTTGTTTTAAAAACAGTTTAAGTTATGAATGGTTTTAATAAATGTGTTGATCTGTTAATTGATATTGATGTTGCATAAAATCTTTCAGTTTTGTATAATTGAATTGGTATGTATGTATATGTGTGTAAGTATGTCTGTATATATATGTATACCCTGTTCTCTATTATTTCAGTCCCTGCTTTGCCTTTAAAATTTCAAATATCTAAATCAAATCAATATTAGACTGTGATATATAAATGAAAGTTGTTTGTTAGGATATGAAGATAATTTTAAAAATAGTTTCAGAGTTTTAAATTCAACAAATAAATTTAAAAATAGAAAGAACAGTGGAACTCGAATTTATGATAAAAATCAACAATCTAAATTTCTGGTTTGAATTACAGGAATGTATTCGTGATTGAAAATCATGAATTTTAAGATACATTTCCTGATTTTTAGTTTGGAAATCAAGGGGTTTTCTCGAGTTGAACGTTCGAACTTATTTGGTTAAATTCTGGTGATCGGCGAAATCGAGTGGGATGATATTTGGGATGAAGGTGGTCTGAAGCATAGAGATTGCAGGAAAAATAGTGGAGGATTTTTCTGATGGTCGTGGAGGCCGGAAATAGGTGAAGTAGGGTTTTCTTCCCAGTTTTGGTCGATAGCTTCTCCAGGCAATTGCGCCGCCGTGAAGGTGCCGGACTCGATCGCGAGGTGGTGAAGTGGCTCGTCAGAGTGAGGCGTAGTTTCGGGTAGGAGGGCAGATGATCTAGTGGTCGGAGACGTTGGTGGTTGGTGATTTTCCGATCAGATGGATTCCAGATTTTGGTTGTTGGGTTCGATTTTGATGACGAAGTGATATCGTCATTCTAGGTGGTCGTATGGGTAGTCGAGGTCAGCATGGATCGGTCGATGTTCGAGGAGATCGCCAGAGGTGGTCGGAGTGATGTGCAACGTGCACACGTGCACGTCGTATCTGGTTGGAGGTGTAGTTCGATGACGAGATCGTGAGAAATGAAGTTCGACTCGAAGCAGCTTGGTACGCGAGTGACACGAGTTAGGGCTCGGGGGGAAAGAGAGTTTGTCTCGGGTGATTGCTCGAGTTTTGAGAGAGTAGGCTCGGTTTGTTTTTAAGTAATCAAGTTAGACTCTTCAATAAGTTATTCAAAGCAAATGAAGGTAAAAGATTTTGAGGGTATTTTAATCTAATATATTTTCAAAAGTCTAAAATAATTGATTTTTAAATAATTGATTTTTAAAGGTATGTTCAAATTTAAATATCAGATCAATTTTAAGAAACTCAATCAAGTTTAAATAAGGATGTTGTATGTTGAAAGGATACATTCAAAGTAATGTTTAAACTATATTTCAAGTTTATATTTTTAAATAGATAAGATTTAAGAATATGATAATTGAGTTTCCAAAGATTAATATTGGTTTAATTCAATTAAATATGATTGAAAAGGGTTTTCAAAGGTTTTGAGTATATTAAAATTAAGTGTTTGAATTGTTTATTTTAAAGGTAAAAATCATATGGATTTTTTTAAATTTATTTTAATAAAGTAAATGATTTGAGTAAATATTTAATATAGATGTAAGGTTTATTCTTAATTAGTTAAGTAGAGATTAATTAAGAACAATTAATTAATAAAATAAATCTAAGCTTAATTTCTATTTGTAACTAAGAATAAATACTTAATGAAGTAATTAGTGGATGGTAAATGGATTAATTAGGAATTAAGTAATGATTAATTGATTTATCAATTAAAGTAATTAATTTTAGGTTAATTAATTAGTCTAATTAATTAAAGATAAATTACTTATTGATTAGTTGAATATAATTACTTAGTAAAGTAATTAATGAATAATTACTGAATGTAATTAAGAAAAGAGAAATTAATTATGAAAATAATTAAATGGAAGTGATTAAGGGTTAATCACTTGATGTTATTAATTTAAGGATAAATTAATATAATTGAATTGAAGTTAATTAATTAAAGAGTAATTAATTGATTAAAGGATTAAGGTTAATTAATTAAGGTAATTAATTAAGGAAGTAATTAAGGATCATTAATTTATATAATAAATAATGTAATTAAGGATTGATTAATTAAGATTAATTAATCAATAATAACTGATAAAGAGTACTTAATTAATATAATTAAGAAGTTAATTAATTAAGGTAAGTAATTACAAGATGGTTAATTACTGTTTAAGATTTATTAAGGTTAATTAATGAATGTAGTTAATTAAAGATTAATTAATTAAAGGTTAATTAATTAATAAAGTTATTAGAGGATTATTAATATAATTAATGGAATTAATCAAGGTTGATTAATAAAAGTAATTAATTTAAGTATGATTAATTAATTGTAATTAATTAAGGATTAATATAATTAATTATAGTTAATTAATTAATGAAGGATCATTAATTATTGTAATTAATGATAGTAATTAAAAGTTAATTACTGAATATAGTTAAGGATAATTACTTGAATGTAATTAAAAATAATTAATCAAAGGAGATTAATTAAGGAAGATCATTTAGATGTTTAATTAATTAATTTGTAATTAATTAATGATAGTGAGCAGGATTAGGATAATCCAAGTAATTTAAGGATAGTAATTAATTTAATTAAAGGTTAATTAAATTGATTAAAGTAAATCAATTCTGTTTAGATAATTGATTAATACTGGATGTTTGATATTGGGTGATTGGTTGATATTGGATGATTTGTATGTCTCTGATATATATATGATATATGCTGCTTTGTGAGATGAATGTTGATATGAATTATCTATTGTGATAATGTTATTTATCTATCTGTTTATATCATCCTGAATAAGTTTAAATGTTTAAACCTTTAAACAACTTGGCCTTAAAAGATACGTTTTGGATTTCGATGAGACCGGGATCGGGTTTCCGTATACCGGTATTCCAAGTCTGGAGACCCGAATACCACATCGATCCAAATTAACGATAGGTCGTGAATCTCAAGTGAAGATGAAGATTCAGAGTGCAAGGGTTATTGTCGTTAACTCTGAGGGTGATTCCAAAACGAGTGTAACGAGATAATGCCTTCGGTTTCGTTCGAACCCGGAACGAACTTGTATGGATTGAATGCTTTCAGCACATCGTCAGGCGGACGATGAGCATTCTAAGTGATATGTTCTGATTAAAGGTAATCGTAACCTCAAGCCTCATCAACCGGGAATGGCTAAAACAGGGGAGGTGCAGCAAGGCTTCGTGGGTAGCACCCACTGAGAGCAAGATAGATCCCTGTCTAGAGGTCCCTTTTCTTTTATTCGGCTTAGTGTGTGGTTGGTCGCGCCAACTACGGGATTATCTTGTTCGGGATTATCCAGTAAGGGATGGTTCCGGCTTTGTGTTGCAGGGGAGCGGGCGTACTCCTCGGTACGGTGATCTAGGCCACGTACTGTGACGGGCGGTACCCCAGTAGCCCTGCCATTGTATGGAATCCAAACTCCAATAAGTGCCGTACGTATTAGTTGTGCCCAACTATGTTGAAATGTGAGATGCAAGCATTTCAGCTATTTCTGTATTTTACTTGAAAACCCTAGACCCTATTATAATATAACTGGATTTCCTATCAAATGTTTTAGTTAGCATAAGGTAAAAACTTACCTATGTTTATGTGTGGGGAGTCTTACGTGATACTTTTGTTTTCAAAGGTTTTCAAAGTTAAGCAATCTAACCGTTTACTCACACCAGACCCATGTCTGACCCAAGTGTTTATTTTCTGTTTTATTAAACTCTTGGGTACTCATATTATATATGAGTAGTCAAGTGATTTAGGTTAGCTTGACGAATTCTGGAGGAGATTTGGAGCAGGAGGCTTCACCGTGTAGATATATTATGATTCCGCTGTGTATATGTTGTGTCTGTATCTGTGATACTTGAGTTGTATGAATTAGATAGATGTTTATAACTGTCTAATATGTGTTGTATAAGTTGTGTACTCTGATGTAATATGATACTATGCAATATTTTATGTGATATATTATATTTTATTCGTTCCGCTGTGAGATTCTGATGTGTTGTTCTTTTTTCTTTTCTATCTTTTCTTTTTCTATCCCTTTCTTTCTTA
This sequence comes from Allium fistulosum, assembly GCA_030737815.1. NCBI lineage: Eukaryota > Viridiplantae > Streptophyta > Magnoliopsida > Asparagales > Amaryllidaceae > Allium > Allium fistulosum. The sequence goes on along the minus strand of CM060907.1, from coordinate 1,043,917,393 downwards.
ATTAACGTTGCGACTTTCTGTGGAGAAAAAGTCGGGTTGTTACAGTTGGTATCAGAGCTAGAGGTTGAGTGAATACCTAGGCTCTGAAGTGGTTTTTATCTTGAGAGCGCGTAATTGTTAGTTATATAAAAATGGTTTTATATTGTGTTAATTGATCGGTTGAGTGGTATATGGATTCTGGTCAATACGAGTAGCTAACGTTATTGATAGGGATCTCTAAACACTTGAACCAGGCCAACGGACACAATATTGTTTTAAAGAGGTAGATGAAATAATTTTACCCAGAAATAATTTCTATAAAAAAAATATATATATATATCATTTTAAATATATATATTTATGTATTTCTACCTATTTATTGGGTTACCTGTTCGGGTTTTCCAATATAAGTTATAAAGGTAGATAAGGTGGTAGTGTGTGTAACACAATTACCAATAGTTGGAGTTTGAATGTTTGAGGTTGGAAGTGTATCTGTCGAGACTGTAAACCTAATACCGTCTCGAGGAAGTTTGGCAGTATGGAGTAAGGATGTCTTGGATCTCTGAAGGAAATCTTTTTCAAGATTCGGAGTCCATTATTGGAGTGTAAGATTGGTTGAGTTTGGGTGAGCAGAATTTCTAGAGTTGGATCTGTCGGTTGTGCAGAAGTAAGTGATGGTAGCTTGGCAACTTCAGGAAGGAGCAGCTGTGTGATAAGACGCAGTATCTATGGATGTTCCCGAAGGAGATTTTCTTTTTGGAACAAAATTAAGAAGGTATTGGAGGAACAGTTGATGTCTACCGTAGGAAAGACTCGACTGTATAGGAATTCTCTGATATCAAGTAAGAGAGTTTTGTCTATTTTGAAGTATGGGACTAAGGTCGATTAGTTGTTCTTCGGACATGGTCTCATTGTTCCCTTAAGAAGAGTAAGTTATTGGCGATTGGTTTGGAGCCCGAGTTTCTTTTGGATGTCTGCCATCTCGGAGGTTCGTTGAGAGGTTTGTTGATGGTTTTAGTTTTGAGAAGCCTTTGGATTAGAAGTTCTTGGTTAGCTGTGATAGCAGTGCAGCTCGGAGTGTTTGGTGTGCTGTCGAGATAGAGTTTGGAAGCAGCAGTGTGGTTCGTTTCTTCGATGGTTCCGAAATCTTTGTGGTTCTTCTATCAGCAGTCCGGGAAGATGGTGAATGTTTTCTTGAAGGGTTAACCTTGTTCGGAAAAGTTTAAGGCTGTTTTAATTAGTAAAGAGAGAACAGTTTCTTTGGAATTCGAACTAGGTAGGATCGCAAAAGTGACTTGCGATTAAATTGGGAATTCATCTTGGGTAATCTTTTGTTTGAGACTGAGATTTCTCATATGGAAGTAGGAGCTACTAAAGTAGTCAGAGATTTTTCCGTATGTATTCAAGGAAGTAGAAGTTTGTCTGCATTTGGAGTTTGAGTTCCGTATCGACTTGGATCCAGAAGTGATACCGGTGGTTAATCTGGTAGTAGGATGGTTCTTAGAAAAAGAAGAGTTGGTGTAGCAGCTCAGAAATTTTTGGAAATGGATTGGTCAGTTCTAGTTTTCAAGTTGGGTTTCAACGGATTTTGGAAGGATCATATTGTTGATAGGATCTAGAGATCATTTTGTTCTTAGTTCAGATTTGTTTCAAGAAGAATCAGCAAAGGTTAAGTTGATCAGGAAGAGATGAGGTAGCTCGGGATCGTCTGGTGAGCTATGCAGATATGAGTCAGAGTTTGGAATTCGGAGTTGGAAATTGGAAACTGTTTAAATTTTCCTCGATTATAAGAGCTATAAAATTTGGTAAGTCTGGAAGCTAGCTCCGAAATATTTTGGATTTTCTTGTGTTCTTGAGAGGAGTAATTCTTTGTCTACAGGGTTGAATGGCCAGTTTGGATATCTGGAATCCATTCTATTTCACGTATCTCTGAGGAATATGTGTATAATTCATCGGGTGATGAAATCAGCAGTTCATATGAATTTGGAAGTTGAACTGGACTTGAGTATAGTATGATATTTTGTTCAGAATTGGTGAATCTAGAGAAGAGAGGAGCTCTGGATTGTGGTGGTGTAGTTTGTTGAGTTTCTGTAGAGCGAGTCTCCCGGTGATTTATACTTGGGAAAACTCGAGATAGTATTATGAAGTCTATTCTGATTTTTATCAGAATAGTTAGTTAGATTAGATTGTTTGATTGGTTGCTTTGGTTGTTAGAAATTGGATGATAGGTTTGTATTTGAAATTAAAATCTTTGCTGGATTATTTAATTAACTTTGCTTTTAATTTCGGGGACGAAATTATTTTAAGGGGGGAGGAATGTGATATCCCGGGTTTTTGAGCAAAATAAATTTAATAATCTGTATTAAATAATTTAATGTATTGATAATTTTCCTTTATAATTTTAATTTAAATTGGTAATTTAATCTTTAAAGGATAATCAATATTTAATCTAGCAATATTGATCAATATCTTTTTAATAATTTAAAAATGGATAAAATTTATCTCTGAAAGCTAATAAAATTTTATTCTGTATATAATATATATATTTGATATATAGGATATCTTTTGTTTTAACTAAAAGATGAATTTTTCAAATTGTAATTTATATGTAAGTATATGTTATAATTTGAAATTGTTTTGAAATTTAATTTAATGAATTGATAATATATATAGTAGGAATATATGTATGAATTGTAATTTTAAAAGCTTTGTTTTAAATTTAATATCTTTCAAAAGTTAAAGATTAATTCATTGTTTTCAAAATATAAGATAATTGTTTGTTTTAAATATGATAGTTTTAAATAAAGTTTTATTTTGTATTCTTTAAAGTGTTTAAATTTAAAAGGTTATAAAAATACATGTATAAGATATATTTGAATTATAATTAGTTTTAGAATAATTTCTTTTAAAAGTAATTTATTTATACATAGGTAAATTTTATTTATTAAGAGAATTAAAGTATGTAAGTTTATCTTTACATTTAAATTAAATAAAAATTTATAAAAAAAAAATACTTAAGTAACATGTGTAACCATATTAGCCATCTTAACAACATTTGTAAGAAAATGAAACATGCATTAACATTTGTATATGCATGCAATTTAACAAGTGGCATTTTCTTTTTCTTTTATTTTTAATAAAAATTATGTAATCAAAAAGGATGGAGAAACCTGTATTCCATTCTCAGTTCAAAATATTTTCTATCCTAAACTCTTTCTTCTCTTTTCTTAACTAAAACCTACAAACAAAATCAAAACTTGAAACCAAAATCAAAAAGGATTTCAAACCTGGAATTCAAATCTGCAAACAAATAGAAGATCAAACAACTATTTTCAAATCTTCAACAAGCTTGCAATACAAAATAGTAGTTTCAATTGCCACTTCAACCTGCAACTAAAATGAAGATCAATTGAGATTCAACTCTGCTGCAATTCAAAGGGAAGTACAACAGCAGTTTCAACTTTTAAAACATCATATTGCAAGCATGCAAAGTATCACAACAAATTCAAATGCAAAGAATTCAAAATGAAATCAAACCTGGAACATGCTCTGCCTTGTTCTCTACTAATGTCTGGTGAGTAAACAATTTGTTTTAAAAACAGTTTAAGTTATGAATGGTTTTAATAAATGTGTTGATCTGTTAATTGATATTGATGTTGCATAAAATCTTTCAGTTTTGTATAATTGAATTGGTATGTATGTATATGTGTGTAAGTATGTCTGTATATATATGTATACCCTGTTCTCTATTATTTCAGTCCCTGCTTTGCCTTTAAAATTTCAAATATCTAAATCAAATCAATATTAGACTGTGATATATAAATGAAAGTTGTTTGTTAGGATATGAAGATAATTTTAAAAATAGTTTCAGAGTTTTAAATTCAACAAACAAATTTAAAAATAGAAAGAACAGTGGAACTCGAATTTATGATAAAAATCAACAATCTAAATTTCTGGTTTGAATTACAGGAATGTATTCGTGATTGAAAATCACGAATTTTAAGATACATTTCCTGATTTTTAGTTTGGAAATCAAGGGGTTTTCTCGAGTTGAACGTTCGAACTTATTTGGTTAAATTCTGGTGATCGGCGAAATCGAGTGGGATGATATTTGGGATGAAGATGGTCTGAAGCATAGAGATTGCAGGAAAAATAGTGGAGGATTTTTCTAATGGTCGTGGAGGCCGGAAATAGGTGAAGTAGGATTTTCTTCCCAGTTTTGGTCGATAGCTTCTCCAGGCAATTGCGCCGCCGTGAAGGTGCCGGACTCGATCGCGAGGTGGTGAAGTGGCTCGTCAGAGTGAGGCGTAGTTTCGGGTAGGAGGGCAGATGATCTAGTGGTCGGAGACGTTGGTGGTTGGTGATTTTTCGATCAGATGGATTCCAGATTTTGGTTGTTGGGTTCGATTTTGATGACGAAGTGATATCGTCATTCTAGGTGGTCGTATGGGTAGTCGAGGTCAGCATGGATCGGTCGATGTTCGAGGAGATCGCCAGAGGTGGTCGGAGTGATGTGCAACGTGCACACGTGCACGTCGTATCTGGTTGGAGGTGTAGTTCGATGACGAGATCGTGAGAAATGAAGTTCGACTCGAAGCAGCTTGGTACGCGAGTGACACGAGTTAGGGCTCGGGGGGAAAGAGAGTTTGTCTCGGGTGATTGCTCGAGTTTTGAGAGAGTAGGCTCGGTTTGTTTTTAAGTAATCAAGTTAGACTCTTCAATAAGTTATTCAAAGCAAATGAAGGTCAAAGATTTTGAGGGTATTTTAATCTAATATATTTTCAAAAGTCTAAAATAATTGATTTTTAAATAATTGATTTTTAAAGGTATGTTCAAATTTAAATATCAGATCAATTTTAAGAAACTCAATCAAGTTTAAATAAGGATGTTGTATGTTGAAAGGATACATTCAAAGTAATGTTTAAACTATATTTCAAGTTTATATTTTTAAATAGATAAGATTTAAGAATATGATAATTGAGTTTCCAAAGATTAATATTGGTTTAATTCAATTAAATACGATTGAAAAGGGTTTTCAAAGGTTTTGAGTATATTAAAATTAAGTGTTTGAATTGTTTATTTTAAAGGTAAAAATCATATGGATTTTTTTAAATTTATTTTAATAAAGTAAATGATTTGAGTAAATATTTAATATAGATGTAAGGTTTATTCTTAATTAGTTAAGTAGAGATTAATTAAGAACAATTAATTAATAAAATAAATCTAAGCTTAATTTCTATTTGTAACTAAGAATAAATACTTAATGAAGTAATTAGTGGATGGTAAATGGATTAATTAGGAATTAAGTAATGATTAACTGATTTATCAATTAAAGTAATTAATTTTAGGTTAATTAATTAGTCTAATTAATTAAAGATAAATTACTTATTGATTAGTTGAATATAATTACTTAGTAAAGTAATTAATGAATAATTACTGAATGTAATTAAGAAAAGAGAAATTAATTATGAAAATAATTAAATGGAAGTGATTAAGGGTTAATCACTTGATGTTATTAATTTAAGGATAAATTAATATAATTGAATTGAAGTTAATTAATTAAAGAGTAATTAATTGATTAAAGGATTAAGGTTAATTAATTAAGGTAATTAATTAAGGAAGTAATTAAGGATCATTAATTTATATAATAAATAATGTAATTAAGGATTGATTAATTAAGATTAATTAATCAATAATAACTGATAAAGAGTAGTTAATTAATATAATTAAGAAGTTAATTAATTAAGGTAAGTAATTACAAGATGGTTAATTACTGTTTAAGATTTATTAAGGTTAATTAATGAATGTAGTTAATTAAAGATTAATTAATTAAAGGTTAATTAATTAATAAAGTTATTAGAGGATTATTAATATAATTAATGGAATTAATCAAGGTTGATTAATAAAGTAATTAATTTAAGTATGATTAATTAATTGTAATTAATTAAGGATTAATATAATTAATTATAGTTAATTAATTAATGAAGGATCATTAATTATTGTAATTAATGATAGTAATTAAAAGTTAATTACTGAATATGGTTAAGGATAATTACTTGAATGTAATTAAAAATAATTAATCAAAGGAGATTAATTAAGGAAGATCATTTAGATGTTTAATTAATTAATTTGTAATTAATTAATGATAGTGAGCAGGATTAGGATAATCCAAGTAATTTAAGGATAGTATTTAATTTTATTAAAGGTTAATTAAATTGATTAAAGTAAATCAATTCTGTTTAGATAATTGATTAATACTGGATGTTTGATATTGGGTGATTGGTTGATATTGGATGATTTGTATGTCTCTGATATATATATGATATATGCTGCTTTGTGAGATGAATGTTGATATGAATTATCTATTGTGATAATGTTATTTATCTATCTGTTTATATCATCCTGAATAAGTTTAAATGTTTAAACCTTTAAACAACTTGGCCTTAAAAGATACGTTTTGGATTTCGATGAGACCGGGATCGGGTTTCCGTATACCGGTATTCCAGGTCTGGAGACCCGAATACCACGTCGATCCAAATTAACGATAGGTCGTGAATCTCAAGTGAAGATGAAGATTCAAAGTGCAAGGGTTATTGTCGTTAACTCTGAGGGTGATTCCAAAACGAGTGTAACGAGATAATGCCTTCGGTTTCGTTCGAACCCGGAACGAACTTGTATGGATTGAATGCTTTCAGCACATCGTCAGGCGGACGATGAGCATTCTAAGTGATATGTTCTGATTAAAGGTAATCGTAACCTCAAGCCTCATCAACCGGGAATGGCTAAAACAGGGGAGGTGCAGCAAGGCTTCGTGGGTAGCACCCACTGAGAGCAAGATAGATCCCTGTCTAGAGGTCCCTTTTCTTTTATTCGGCTTAGTGTGTGGTTGGTCGCGCCAACTACGGGATTATCTTGTTCGGGATTATCCAGTAAGGGATGGTTCCGGCTTTGTGTTGCAAGGGAGCGGGCGTACTCCTCGGTACGGTGATCTAGGCCACGTACTGTGACGGGCGGTACCCCAGTAGCCCTGCCATTGTATGGAATCCAAACTCCAATAAGTGTCGTACGTATTAGTTGTGCCCAACTATGTTGAAATGTGAGATGCAAGCATTTCAGCTATTTCTGTATTTTACTTGAAAACCCTAGACCCTATTATAATATAACTGGATTTCCTATCAAATGTTTTAGTTAGCGTAAGGTAAAAACTTACCCATGTTTATGTGTGGGGAGTCTTACGTGATACTTTTGTTTTCAAAGGTTTTCAAAGTTAAGCAATCTAACCGTTTACTCACACCAGACCCATGTCTGACCCAAGTGTTTATTTTCTGTTTTATTAAACTCTTGGGTACTCATATTATATATGAGTAGTCAAGTGATTTAGGTTAGCTTGACGAATTCTGGAGGAGATTTGGAGCAGGAGGCTTCACCGTGTAGATATATTATGATTCCGCTGTGTATATGTTGTGTCTGTATCTGTGATACTTGAGTTGTATGAATTAGACAGATGTTTATAACTGTCTAATATGTGTTGTATAAGTTGTGTACTCTGATGTAATATGATACTATGCAATATTTTATGTGATATATTATATTTTATTCGTTCCGCTGTGAGATTCTGATGTGTTGTTCTTTCTTCTTTTCTATCTTTTCTTTTTCTATCCCTTTCTTTCTTAATTAACGATGCGACTTTCTGTGGAGAAAAAGTCGGGTTGTTACAACGATTATGATTTTAAGATCCGACCGCGTTAAGGTTCTCCATCCCCTTAACGCTATTTTCTATATGATTATACTTTACTTATATAGACACTATTATAATATCGAATATTACTACATAGTAGATATTTTAACGGATCCTTAGAGGATGGGCGGTCCCAAGCATCTTCTAAGTTACTTGTACCCTTATTACAGTTCGCTTGAGTTGGTTTACATTATATAAGTATATATTGTCCTGACTCGAGTGTTTTGTGTTTTGCTTTACGCTCGGGTCAGCCTGAGTTATTCACAGATTTGGATTTCCACTCTCTTGGAGATTTGAATTGCTGGAGATTATCTGCTTGTCATGTCCTATCTATTTCAATTCCGTTGTTCTACTCAGCTTGTACTTGGTTATTTTATTGAGACTTTCGTTGTACTCTATTTCTTCTGTTGTATCTTATGTAACTCTGACATATTTAGATAGTAGCTTCATGAACTACTATTTCTTTTACTTCCGCTGCATTATTTTACTCTGTGTCTGTGATCTGTGATTATATTTATTTACTGTATATTCTGAGATTTGCCAAATTTTATTTACAACGCGATATTTTTAGCAATTCAACTCCGGCATGTGTGTCTGCCTATGCACTTATAATGGATGCGAATGGTTGAAAATATCGGGTCGTTACAGTTGGTATCAGAGCTTTGGCTTTGAGGCAAAACTCAGCATATAGAGTAGATTTATTTACAGAATCACTTTCGTTCGAGTTTGAATCTTTTCCTCTTGATTCGAATTTCCTTTGAATTTTTGGAACGTTCCCTGCGGTTCCAAAATTCATTCTTGTCCCTCACTATTCATCTTCTTTTGATTTTGGAGTATCACATAACTCCACTTCGAATGACCTTTATAGTGAATTGGCGGTCTCGCCAATATTCTAATTTTCTTGTAAAAGGGTGAAACTCCTTTACAATAGCATCGATTCACCAAAGATTTTATATCCTCGGTTTAGATGCTAGTATCGCTTACTATTCCAAACTCTATCTCCTGAGATCGAAGGTAGATTTACCCCAGAAAATCCACATTTGATCTTATCCATTAAGTCACGGTTGACCCGGTTAAGGTTGTCCACGATTTATCTAAGCTTACCCATCTCTCTACTCTATTAACCATCTTGTCTTTTGTTTCTAAACTATCTCCAAACATTTTGAATTGTACTGGTAAATCTAAGTTTGTTTTATATATTGTGTTGTTTGAGTTGTTGATGTTGATTTGGGCTTCCGATCGATTCGTCTGATCAACGCTATCGATAGGATTTCTAAAACACTTTGACAGAACAAACTGACACAATATTATTTAAAAAAAAATTTGGTTAATAAAATAAATTTGGATATATAATTTTATGGAACTTAATAAATTGATTTAAATTGATTATTTGAAATGATAATACTTGATTTATCGTTTATTGTTCTATAAATGAATTTATAAATAGTTGTTTATAAATTTATTTGGGAACTGAAATGAATTTAAAACAAGAAATTTAAATAATTTAATTTCCGATGGTTTCAAACCTTGTGTTTAAAGTTTTAAAAGGATATATTATTTAAAGTATTTCCAAGTAGAAATTTGTTTCCAAAGAATTTTAAAGTTTAAAATTTAGTGCTCTTCTCTTTGTCGCTGGAAAATAATTTCGGTGATGACTGCAGCATCATCGACGTTCATTTTCGAGTTTCGAAGTGAAGAGACCGTTCTGTAGTCTTACTACAGCTTTGTTTTGAAAGATTTAATTTACTTGAATTTCTAAATATGATTTGATTTATAATATATATAGATATATGATTTAAATTGATTTGACATATTATGTACATATATTTATTTATCTCTAACTGGTTTGAAGGAAACCGGGAAATTAATTCTTAAATTTCATCTTAAAGAATAATTTCAGTTATAAAAAGAAAAATTAAATTTTTTGAATAAATGATTCAAACTTGAGATAATTGAATTGGAAAGTTTTATTTGTATAATACAATTGCATTCAAATATAACTAACCTTAATTTTTTTTTTATAGAAGTTAACAATGTAATTGGATAACATACAATATAGAAAGGATTTTATAAATAAAATTTGAGTGGTTATGATAAATGTTATACACTTAAATTTTAGTTATAAAAGATTAACAGAGGTAAATAGTGAAAAAGGAATTTAAAGAGTTTTTTTTTAAATAACTTAATAATCAAATTTGATTTAATATGGAACCTTAAATCTAACCTAGGAATTTTAATAAAGGTTATTTCCTAAAATGAGTATGTTGTATAATAAATAATGATCTTTGAATAGATAAAATAAAATACATTTGAAATAGACATTTTGTAATAAAGTTTATTTAACTTGAATTCATAGTTTAATTGATGTCTAAATGAATAAATGTGTAAAGAAATTTGATTGTTATATTTGCTATATAAATATTTTATTTATGAAATAGATATTTCTTGAAAAATGAATGATTATAATTTAAATAGTTAAAATGTATTTTAACATCACTAAAAATTGATAATTGAGAATTTGGTTTTCAAATGGAATTTTAAGTGTAACTTATTAAAGGAATATCTATTTGGGAAATGGGTATTTTAAATAAAGTGTTAGGTTATGTGTTAAATTAAGAGCTAACTAAAATAGTGAACTTTTAAACTTAATAAATGAAGTATAGTTTGATTTGAATATTTCATTCATAAAAGTTTGTTTTAATAAGTCATAAGTTAAATGATATCCAAATGAATATTTCTGATATTAAACTGATTTGAAATATTAATATATCTACTGTAGTGTAGCATTTTATAAGTGCTGTTATTCTGAAAATACAATGTTTTAGAAATTTTATAATTGAATGAACTTAGAAATGTTACAACTTTAAAATGAATATTATTTGACCTTGAATTAAAATATTTTAAATGAAGATTATTTTAAAAGGTGTTATGATTTTCTAAGTATTATGTTTTTTTTTGAATAACATTTCCAAAGTGTTACGATTTTTAGTAGTATGATTTCCAAATGATAAACATCCATAAATTGTTATGATTTAAAAGCATTATGGTTTCAAGTTTATTATCTTATTTTGTGTTTCCAAACTACCTTTTGGTTGTCCTTATTTTCCCTCATCTTGCTATAGACTGGTATAAGCATCTTTCTATAATCTTTCTATTTAGAAATCTTTCTGTAATCTTTGATAATCTTTGTTACTCATCTGGATCTGAACACAGTTTTTCCATTCATAGACCGTCGGTCAAGTGAAAGGGGTGATTCAGACTCTAGAGGATCTTGTTCGTGCTTGTATTCTTGATTTGATCACCTCCATCTTGTTAAACTTACCTATAACAATAATTATCAGGTGTAATTCCAATCTTCTTATCATCTTGTCTTAATTCTATTTCATTCTATCTTTTTCTGTGCTTTCTTGTACCTCGTTCCTTTTCGGGGACGAAAAGTTTTGAGTGGGGGAGAGTGTAACAACTCTGTATTTTACAAATATTTTTAAATTGATTTTTCCAGATTCAAAAGCTTTATTTATGAAAAAGAATAAATTTTGTTATTTTAAGTATAAACTTTGATTTTGATGTGGATTAGAATTCCAAATGTGACTAAATTTAATATTTCCAGAAAATGTGAATTTTGGTCAATAGTCAAACTTTGACTTTTAAATTTAAATTTTAAATATTTTAAATTATAAATTTTATCTTTTATTATGAAAATAGATTTAATAACATGAATACTGCTTTTCGTTTCGCTGAAAATGGGGTTAAAATGTAAAAGTTATGTACATTTCAATTTTTAGTATAATTTGTTTTATTGTGCAATTTTGCCTATTTTAAATTTTATAAATCATATTTTCTTTCTTATATTTTGTTCTAATATGTGTTAATATGTTATTTTATGTATATTTTGTCTTTTTATATTTTTAAAATGATAATGGAATTTTTCCAAAATTTACTGTATTTATTTTTCATTTTTAAAGGCTGTTTTCCTATTTTCTGCTATTTTCTTCATTAAAAATTATATGTAAATTAAATTTTAAATATTTATTTTGTGAATGTATTTTTATTTTATGTTATTATTTATGTTTAAAAATATATTACAAGCTCATATGAATTTTCTAAAGTTTATACCATTCATTTTCAATTTTTCTAGCCTAGTTGACAATTTTTGCTATTTTCTTGATTTAATTATTTATAATTAATATTTATTTATTTATATTTTTTTTATTTGTTACATTTTCGAATTTTAACTGAAATTATATGTATTTCCAGATATTTAAACTTATTAAAAATAAATAGAGGAAATTTGAAAAGTTTTAAACTCTTGAAACTCCTAAGGCTTTCCATCTCCCGACCTTTCATTTTCCCAACTATTCTCTTAATTGTTTTGGGCGTGTAATCTACTCATTTCAGCTGCATTTTTTTTCACTTTTAGGAAATTCATTTCTCCTCCTCTCACAAAAAAAAATCACGGCTATTCTCCTTGTGAAGCTTAGGTAAAAAATTATATCTTCTTCTTGTCTTTTTATGATTTTCTACTTGAATTTGCACATGCTCTCCACCTTCATAGCTGTATTCCCCTTCCTCCAAGCTGTGGCTGACCACCACCACCACTTTTCTCTGACCATCACACAGCCTAACACCTCTTCTCCTCAGGCCAAGCCAAGCCATGATGAAGATCATCACAAAAATCCATCTAAACTTGCACAAAACTCCAAAATAATGCACTAGTCACCACTATTACTTCACCACCTTCATCGACCACCTTGGCCGCCACTATAGGCCGCCACCACCACCTTTTCCAGACATCCCCACACCCCTCCATCTACTGTCCAGACCTGAACGATGCAAGGGCCGAGCCCCACTTTCCTTTGGATGAGCCAAAAATGCACCAAAACTCCACTGTCAAGCCTAGACCCCTTGTATTCTCATGCTTGTAACCTCCACCTTGCTCTTGCCCTGTAGCCATGCCTTTTTAGGCCAAACCAGACCCAAACCATGTCCAAACCTGAACCAAAATATTCCCCAAGTCATGCTAGCAAGTGTAGAAAGCAAGGCAAAAACATTCATTCCTTTGTTGTCTCTTATCTTCATTTTTTCAACATTGTTTGTGTTAAATATTTATGTATATATTATCTTGTTTTGGTTATTGTTTACAAGATAAATATCAAGGCTCTATATTCATTCAAATCAAAAGTCATGCTGTATCGTGTTTGTCGTGCTTTATGGAATCTATTCTGTGTGTTTTGATCGCTAACTCCAGCATAAAAAGGTGAGTAATTCTCACCAGACAATGTGTACTTATATAACTAGTAAACTGACACCATTTGAACCTGTAAAATTATATCATCATGTTATAACTGTTATATATGCTTATATTATTATCATATGATGTTCACACCTGTTATTACACCTGTTATATCATATGTTACTGTTATATCATGCTATTTTATTATTTTTATCAGTTTGTCACACTGCAAGTTCCCTGTAGACTAGAATCACTATGGGTTGAAATGATACATACCCGAACGGACTTTAGAATAGGGAAAAATCGTTATGGGCTGAAATGATAGGCCTGAATGGTTTTTATTTAATTTATTTTAACTTGGGATTGCGGGTTTGAAATGATAGAACCCGGATTTTTCTTTTTTAACTGCGGATTGAAATGATACATATCCGTATCACTTGACCTAGGTTAGAAAATTATATACAGGCCCGTGGTTATTTTATAAAGTTTGGATATTTTTAAGTATTTTAAAAATTAAAAATTTATGAAATTTGATTTAAATAGATTTTGAAATGTTTAAAATAAAGAAATTATGATTTTTTCTATGTGTTAAAAATGTAATTAATGAATGGTTTAACTGGATTTTTGAAATATAACTTAAGTTGGAAATTTGGAATTTTGGTTAAAAATGATATTTAAGTTATATAAATAAAATGGATATTAAATTTTATTTGGAAATGGTAAATATGATAATTTGATAAAATTTGAATTTAAGTGATTTATTAAAGTATTATTGATTTTTATATGAATTTAAGTGGTTAAATAAATGAATGTTTAAAAGTGACCTTTTAAAATATATTTTGACTAGGAAATGTGAAATTTGGTTTTAATTAAAGGTTTAAGTTAATTAAATAAAATTGGAAATTTTGTTAAATTGTGAAATGGTAATTTAAATTTGAAGTGTTAAGTCTATTTGTTGAAATGTGAAGAATTGGAACCTTTACACTTAAACTTATTAAGTAAATTGTTGAAATTTGGATTTAATTATAAGAAATTTATTGTGAAAAAGATATATGTTAAATGATATGTAAATGAACATTTTAAATGTTAAAATATGATTTTTAAAATGTTTATGTGTTTTAAATTAAAGTTATTTAATTGCTGGAAATACACTAACACCTGAAATCTACTTTTAATAGCATTCAGAAATGCTATAGATTCTGTTTTGAACTAAAATTGTGTAAAAAGAGCTATTACAGCATTTCTGAAATGCTGTAGTTGCTGTAATTGAACTTATGGGCTAATATTGAACTCAGGCATATTATAGCATTCTCTGGAAATGCAATAATGGTCTGCAGTCTTTGCTGAAACCAAATTTAACCCTTGTTTTGAAATCTGAACTACCGCAGCACTTCTGAAATGCTGTCTTTTCTGTTTTTGAACTATAATTCAACTAAAACTGAGTTTTAACAGCAGCTTTAAGTGCTGTCTTTGCTGAATTAAAAATGTTTTCAAATATAACTTATAGCAGTTGTTTTTAAATGCTGTGGAAAGCTGAAATTTTAATAATTATGGTTTTTAACTTAGTAAACGAACTCAGAATGGTTTGAAACTTTGGAAATTGAATACTTGAATTGAAAGAATAATAATTACACTTTTAAAGGGTTTAAATGAAGTAATTTAATGGAAATATGAATTAATTAAAAGGTGGTTTGAATTGAAAATGAATGAATGTTATCTTTGAATTTAAAGGGGTATTTAAGATAAGATATTTTGATATATTAGAATGATTTGAAATGAAGCTTTGGAAAGATAAGATAATTTGATATATTAAAATGATTTGAAATAACGCTTTGGAAAGATAAGATATTTTGATATATTAAAATGATTTGAAATGAAGTTTTGAAAAGATATGATATTTTGATATATTGAAATGATTTGAAATGAAGTTTTGGAAAGATATGATATTTTAATATATGGAAATGGTTTGGAATTGATTTAATCTTTATTTTGATAAAGATATGGTTTGAAATGATATTTTATTTTGAAGTAAAGTATTGTTTTTAAAAGTTATAACCACGGGTTATAATAACGATTGGTTGGCAAAGAGACCGGGATCGGATATGGACATACTCTCTGTCGATACCGAAAACCACTTTGACAACCGTGTACGCGGTGGAGATTCCAGAATGAAGTAGGATGGTGGCGACGTTCTTAAGGTATGTTACGTGGACCCAACTCCCGTGAGTTGGCATAAGGTGGCTAAAACAGGAGCGATCTCGGACCAGTGAGGTAGCACCTCTTCTCGGACACATTTCTTCGATATTATACTCTTACTTGTGATTGATTAGATGGCCATCCTCCGATTTGGGAGTGTTGTTCGAGGTGGAACGGTAGTGGCTGCTATGCGTATCCATCAGTCCGTGTGCGTAATTGGTATATCTACCCTGGCATTGCCTAGTTGTGCCGTGTCACTTACCATATCGAGCTTTACTACGATTATGATTTTAAGATCCGACCGCGTTAAGGTTCTCCATCCCCTTAACGCTATTTTCTATATGATTATACTTTACTTATTTAGACACTATTATAATATCGAATATTACTACATAGTAGATATTTTAACGGATCCTTAGAGGATGGGCGGTCCCAAGCATCTTCTAAGTTACTTGTACCCTTATTACAGTTCGCTTGAGTTGGTTTACATTATATAAGTATATATTGTCCTAACTCGAGTGTTTTGTGTTTTGCTTTACGCTCGGGTCAGCCTGAGTTATTCACAGATTTGGATTTCCACTCTCTTGGAGATTTGAATCGCTGGAGATTATCTGCTTGTCATGTCCTATCTATTTGAATTCCGTTGTTCTACTTAGCTTGTACTTGGTTATTTTATTGAGACTTTTGTTGTACTCTATTTCTTCTGTTGTATCTTATGTAACTCTGACATATTTAGATAGTAGCTTCATGAACTACTATTTCTTTTACTTCCGCTGCATTATTTTACTCTGTGTCTGTGATCTGTGATTATATTTATTTACTGTATATTCTGTGATTTGCCAAATTTTATTTACAACGCGATATTTTGAGCAATTCAACTCCGGCATGTGTGTCTGCCTATGCACTTATAATGGATGCGAATGGTTGAAAATATCGGGTCGTTACATTGGGTTTGTTGCCTTCGGGTATGTTGCCTTCGGGTTTGTACCTTCGGGTTTGTGCCTTCGGGTTTATTGCCCTATAGTATCACTTTTGGAGTTGGTCCATCGTCACCGCTCGAGTGATATTGGGTTTGTGCCTTCGGGTTTGTGGATCCTTGTTATACAGTACTAAGCTCGAGCATCTTCTGTTTCTTTAATTATTATATTTCCCTAGTGTATCGCACTTCGGTGTAGGTTCTTTGAACCACACGATATATAGCGATTACCTTGTGGAAACTTGTGTTACCTTTATTGGTATTTGTTATTGCCTTTTTGGCTTGCTTTGGGATATAATATCCTTTGTTTATTGAGTTGCCAATGATATGTGGTTGTTTTGATTCATCTTATGTTAGATGTTTTGGATATCTCTTTTGGAGATAATTGTGGTACTTTATGATTTTGTATGGGCATTATCATTAGTATATCTAACTGATTTGTTTAGCTAGACTGACCCGTGTGTCTTATACTCGGGTCAGATCGAGATGTTTCAGGTTAGGTACATCGGACTTAGCCTATTTTGCTTCCGCAAGGACTACTCTGCTAGCTCCTTTTTGTTATAGCTTTTTGTGTAGTCCTTTTTGTCTATAACTCTGATATGTATTCTATTGACTCGTCTGTATATTGTGGTTTGTTATACCACTTGTTGTGTATCATTTTGTAAACTCTGTAATGTATCTGTGTATGTGTAAATGTATGTGATGATCTTCTTTTCTGTGATGTGTATTACATTTGAGTTGTTATATTTTATTCTGATAGATCCTCAGCCACCTATGGCTTTGTATTAAGTCTTTATTGGATATGTCGATCCATTTAAGTAACAAGTGGCATTGTCGGCGTATTCAATAGATAATTAAGACAACGCTATAGATGGTCGCTCCTAACCAGCTCTATTCTCCGCATTAGCAGATGGTGTTACTTTGTAATACTCTTTGCCAATGTGGTTCTCGGAGTGGGGCATCACAGATCCACTCTATAACATTCCACACCACAACCACTTTTAAATTGAAGAACTCGTATATCAGCTTTGAAGTGGTTTTCAGTAAGTAATACACTTATCAGATTCCGAACTCCTCTAAACTAAACCGGTGAATTTCTGGTTATCTCCACTCGGTTCTTTAAGAAGTAAACGATCGATATAAAGGAGTCCTCCCTAGGGGATCTTGTATATATACGTTCTTCAAGCAAGAGATGATTTATATGAACAAGTCCTCCCTGAAAATCTCAAACCTGTATCAATACGTAATGCTTGCATATATTTCCAAATTAAATTGGTCAATTTGGATAGTCGACTAATCAACTACCAAGTACAAAAAGAAAACGATTGCATTGGAAACCAAATCTTGTATACTTATCATTTTTCTGACCTTCTCAATTTACGCTATCCCTCTGTCAATAGTGAAGCCAGTAGGTTAGAGCACTATTTGTTTTAAATCCTACTCGAATATCATTCTCAACTCTCACAGATAGAATAAATCTACTTTGTAAGCTTTTAGTGCTAAGTATAGAATTAAATACTTTCCACAAACAAGTAAACACTTTTACAAAAGATATATACATGCATACTACCATTTCTACTCTTTTCACTACTCATATTTACTCTTTCACTATTCATTTCTACTCTTTCAATACTTATAAATGTACTCATATTCCTATCCCAAATGGTATAAGAATATTAACAATCTTAAACTAGATTTCGCATTTTCAAAAGTATAACTAAAATAGGTTAAAAACAAATGTTATTAAAACATTGTTCCTATAAACCCAAAACCATTTTATACTTAACATAATCTTTAAAACATTATTTTCAAAGATCTAATTACATCTACAATATTTAACAAGGTAATGTACTTTTTAATAACTTTCCAAACTCGTTTGTTATAACTTAATGTTATAAACAAACCACTTTTATCCTTTTATAAAATACTTTACTTACTTCTCCAAACTTATATACATAAATACCTTAAAAATACTTATAAATAGGTTTCAAATATCTATGTAAAATATAACTAAAGAATAAATAATTTCAAATTTAACAAAAATCAATAAAATGCACCTTTTCCATTTTAAAACCCTTTACTTTAAAAATTCATAAAGAATTAATAAAAATATATTTAAACTTGAAACCACTTTTAAAGTACTTTAATATATGTTACTGAACTCCCTTAAAAAGATTACAAAAAATTAATTAATTTAAACACCATTTAAACACATTTAATATCTCAAAACTTGCTTATAACAACACTACACCAGTAGAAGGTCGGAAGTGCTACTGTAGCTCAAAGTAACATTTATAACTGCTGTTAAAAGTCCTGGACAGAGAACAATATAGAAAAAGCATTAACTTTGTGGTCAGTTTTCACCACTTAAATAAATGATTTAAGATCCAATTTTTTTAAAGTAAGTAGCATACATAGACTACTTAATCATCATGCAAAGAAACCCCTAAGCATATCTTTCAAAATTATATTAAAAATTCCTGAAAACAAGGTATATTTCAAAGTGTATTTATAGCAACTATTTCACTTCTAACTTTTCAACTTGTTCAACCCATCGTATATCTTTCTGAACCATAATATTTTTATAGTAATAAGTAATCATATTTTAGTTGTTAAAATAGCAAAGAAACCCTTAAGGATGTTTCTCAAAATTAACTTTAAAACTCATTGAAGCCAAGGCATTTTCAAAGTGCATGCATAGCGACCTTTTTGCTTCTAACTTTCCCAACTTTGTTTCACAAATTCTACAACTTCCCAAACCAATTTCTTACTGTATACACTATTATAAGTTTAAATAACAGCGAAAATATATATAATCATAATATATTCACAATTAACCAATTTGAACAAGTTTGAATACAAAGGGATTCAAAGTGCTTTCACAGTGGCTATCGCTATATGAATCATTCCATATCAATTCTATATTCATCATATAATCCAAAAAATCATATAAACATAATGTTAAGGGCACGCCACATGTTATAGAATTCGTAGAAGTGATGTTATACACTATAAATTTGTCATTCGCTTTTTAAAAGCAAGGGGGTCCAAAAGTTATAACTTTAGTTAGGTAACTTAACTTTTACTTTACATTTAAGCACACAATAATATAACAGAATATATATTCATTTTATGGTGGTTATACTCACTTAATTCCATGATAAAACCAAGCACAAGCACACAAGAACATAAAACCACTTCCTACCATTACCCAACAACTAAAACTTCCTCCTTTAGCTCACAAATGCACTTTTCCACTCTTCCCCTTCACATTCATGCTTAGGTCCTTGACAAGGGTAGAAAACTTTTTCCACTTCCTTCCACTTTGAGTTGATTTTCTATGTTTTTATAATGATCTAAGATCTTGGAAAAAGTTTGGTGGAGTTTTGAGTTTATTTGATGATGTTTTGGCAGATTAAAGAGGAGATACAAAGGATGAAGAGCCACCATTTTTTTGCATAACTTAGGCAATATAATTTTTTATATTATTAAGAGTGTTAGTAGAATTATTCAAGAGATTACCAACCCCCTATACCACCTATCATTTCTGGTCAAAAGAAGCCCCCCATGCGCACATCACTTCTCCTTTCCACCTCATTACTTTAGCCTTAAGCTTTCCCAAACAACCCCTCCCTAAAATATCTCTTTCTAAACCTTCTATAAGCTTTAATTAATTTGAACAAAAAATATTTTTAGTTACTATTTAGTTAAATATTGATTAATTTGATAGGTATAAAAAGTTTAAACAATTTCTGTAACGACATGTAATTTTCGACCATTAAATTTGTTAATTTAATAAGATTTTTGGTAATTAAATTTGGAAGAAATAAAAAAAATATGTGAATTATATTAATGAATAATAACTAGAATGCAAGGTAAACAATGTTAATTAAAGTTAATCATTAACGACTTGAATGAAATTCCAATTAATTGTAATAATGTAAATGTTATACTTGGCTACAAATTGAATATAAGAAAAACAAACATAAATATTGAATTAATTAATGAATAAATATATAATGAATGGTAATTGAAAAAATCAAGGTTCTGTAAGTAATTATAATATTGGTTTGGAAATGATAAACTTATAAGTGTAATTAAAAGTTAATGGTAAAAATTGTTGTATATTGCCTATTTATTTAGCCTGTTAATTTAAATTGGTAATCAATTGCAATGAATCTAAATTCAATGTTATGTTAGTGTAAATTAAGGTAATAATGTTAATTTTATTCATATTATGACAATTGGGTGAATAAAAAGAATGGAAATCAAGATTTATTAATTTATTGGAATAAAAATTTAATAATTGGATTAATTGCAAATAAATGAAATTAAATATTTAAATAGTACGTAAATTGAAATTAAGATGAAACTGGGAAACATTAATGTGCTAAGAGATAAACCAATGTTAGTTATATCCTTATTGTAATAAAAGACTTGAATAACAAGGTTTAAATGTTTAATAAATGGAATTATTGAAAATTTAATTTATAATTTCTGAATTTAATGAAATTGAAATTAAACACTGTAATTGATGGATTAATCAACTTTAAATTGACATCTAAATTTGTTTAAACTATTGTAAGTGATTAAGAAATAAAAAATGATTGAAGTTGTAAATTATAAAAATTTAAACTGAAAACGTGATTTAATTAATTTAATATTCATTTATTTAATTAACTGAAATATAGCCATTTTGGCCACTGACTCGGATTTCGACGAAACCAGTTTCAACGGATCCATAACGGTGAATTATTGTAGGATTTCAAGTTTCGTAACGATCGGACTTGTCGTTTGATCGTATGGGCTCGAAACGCCTTGAAATCAATTTGATTGAAATCAATTTGAAATAAATTGATTTTAACATAACGTCTTCATACGATGGAATTTGGGCTTGAAACCAGTTCCATTGATTTTAAAATTATCGAAAGCATCTATTTTGATAAATGGGATGACCCATTTTCGTTACGGAGACAGAACAGGCTATTCGGGTCGTTTATCGTTCCAATTCAAACCAATCGAGCCCATTCATTTCTATTTCGTTCTGCCTATATATATATATATATATCATTATAAACCCTAGGTCATTTCTTATTTCATTTTGTCTGTACGTATGTTTCTTTCTCAACTCCTCATTCCAATGGCAGACAAAGAAATTCTAGATCCAATTGCAAATCACAAACCAAATCAAAAATTCAATATCCTCAAACAATAGCGAATTATATATCGATTTGAAGCTCTCGACGAGAGCATCTCAGATCTGCAATTCATTTTTCATTTTGGTTCATCGTTTGTTCAGTAAACGTCGAACTAATCGCGACCATTCATTGGGTCACGATCAACTACGACCGATCGTCGATTGAAGGGTACGGGGCTGTGGAGATTGTCGCGCACAACTCATCGGTGAAATTGGTTCGAAGATTCAAAGGTTTGATCAATGTGGAAAATTCAACCTAGGGATTACTGTCAACGGCGGCGCTGCCTTTCTAACGTGGCGGAGGCGTTCGCCAGAGATGGGAGGACGCGGCGTCAGGCGAGGAGGGCGGCGTTGAGGTCAGATCGTGGTGGCGCGGCGATCATGATTGTGGCGGCTCCATCGTATGCGAGCAAGATAAAGTAGCTCGATTAGGGTTTCGAACTGTTAAGGCTAGCTGACGTGGCGCTTCGGTAATGGTTCGTGCATTCTTTTTTTTATTTTATTTAAATTTAAATCGTATAACTTCTCATATCGATAACATTTACATACGAGGTCAAATTCACGCGCGGTTTTCTCCGCTAGGATCGTATCAGAATCCCGGACATTTGGACGCTGGTTTGGACGAATTCTGAGACCGTTTGAATTTTGGGCTTATTTCGAATTTAAATTCGATTTAAATTCAAAGGCGAGTGTTTTAACCCACTCACAACTTCTAAAATTTCTTATGTTAGTTAAATTAATTTTTGATGTGATTAGAAATTTATTTATGACTGTTTGGTATATTATAAATCATCATCTTAGTTAATTTGAATTTATTTGAATTAAATCGTTATTTAATTTATTATCGAATATATATTGACAGTTAAATACCTATTATTGATTATCGATTCTATATTGATATTTATTGATTGATTTAGATGATGTTTGAATGGATGTTGATTGTTGATATTGGATGAATGGATGGTTTTATTTTATATCGTTATAAACTGCAAGTTCACTATGAGTTGAAATGACACATACCCGGATGATCAATAGATTAAGGAAAAATCGTTATGGGTTGAAATGATAGACTCGAGCGATTTTATGGACTTTATTATTATTGCGGGATTGCGGTTTGAAATGATATATATAACCGTAACATTTTAAATTGCGATTGAAATGATAAATATCCATATCACTTGACCCTAGGGTAGAGAATTATATACGGACACCAGATTGGTTAAATTAAATGATTTTTAAAATTTTGAATTTAATAAAATGATATTTTGAAATGAAATTTGATTTATATAAATTGAAGTATTATTGGAAAATCAAGTTTTGCGTTGAAATGTGAATTGGTTTAAAAAGGAATTTCTTTAAAAATTAAATAGGAAGTTTAAAAATTAAAATTTTTCATAAATGAAATTCTATCGAAATTGAGTTATTAAATTTGTTTGAAAATAACTTTAAATATTTTGAGATTGGAGTAATCTGTATTGATATTTTGAACACGGATATAACGATATGAAATTCGATAGTTTATTGAAATTTGGTTTGTCGATTTGGAAATTTGAAATGGTTCAAATATGTTGAAATGAGATGAATAGTTTAAACTGATATAAAATTCCAAACTCATATTTTAATATAAACTGTTTTAAAATTATATTATTTTAAAATTTCTAATTATTAAGATTTTCAAATTTATTAAACTATTTTGACTAATATTAACTATATAAATTATTTGACTATTGTAAACCAATTTAATTTATTTTAAACTAACTAAACCATTTTAAGTTATTTTAAATCTAATTAATCTATTTTAAAGCTATTTAATCTATTTTAATTATATTTAATCTAAATTAAATCTATTTAACTATCTTAAATCAATTTAAAAGTACTTTACCTATAACTAAACTATTTTGGAGTATTTTAACTATTTATAATAATTTAAACTATTTCTAAATTTCCAGACTAAGTAAAGTTAAGTGTTTATAGTCATTTCAATTGGTTTAAAAAGAGAATAAGGTTAAATGACGTTATAACCTAAGTTGAAATTTTTACTATTATAATAAATTGAAATGATGATTTTGAAGCTAAGACTTAACCTGTTTTGGGAATATGATTTTTGGAAGAAATTATGATTTTGAAACGATCTGATTTAAAAGTGGTGAAGTTTTGAGAATACGATATTTTGATATACATTATGAATTTGACGTTGAAAGAAAATATAATTTCGAACTATGATTTCAATGTGATATAATTTCGGAAGTAAGTAATGATTTCGAAAATGATATGATTTGAATTGAATATGATATTTTGATATCAATTATGAAATGATTTTGGAAATGTAAAAGAACCATCCAGTGTGTAATAAGTGATTGGTTGTTAAAGAGACCGGGATCAGATATGGACATACTCTCTGTCAATACCGAAAACCACTTTGACAACCGTGTACGCGGTGGAGATTCCAGAATGAAGTAGGATGGTGGCGACGATCATATATGAGGTATATACGTGGACCCGACTCCCGTGAGTTGGCATAAGGTGGCTAAAACAGGAGCAATCGACGGGCCAATGAGGTAGCTCCTCTGAGCGGACACACTTCATCGATCTATATTCTTACTTTGCGATTTATTCGGTGGCCACCCTTCGATTTTTACTCGGGAGTGTGTTTCGAGTTGGGCGGTAGTTGCGGCTATGCGTTACCAACAGTCCGGAAGTGTAATTGGTATATCTACCCTGGCATTGCCTAGTTGTGCCGTGTCACCTACCCTAGCGCGCCTTCTACGAGTTTGTTTTGAGTCGTACCTATGTGGTATCCTCTGGTGGCTCCAGTTTACGGGGAGTTACGGTACTGTATAGACTATTGGCATACCTAAAAATGTGTTAAGGTGGAAAATGTAAAGCCTTAACGCTATTTTTAAATAGTATACTTTACTTTAGACACTATTATAATTGCGTATTGTACTACATAGTAGATAGTTTAACGGATCCTTAGGAGATGTGAATCCCGAACATCTTTTAGGTTACTGCACTCACGTTAGACACTGGATAGGAGATGTCAAACCCCGTAAACATCTCTGACGCCGTTTACACTCATATTTATTTACCATTGATTTAACTCATATAAGAACTTTTAGTTCTGACTCAAGTGTTTGTCTTTTCAATTCGCTCGGGTCAGCCTGAGCATTTCAGGATTTGAAGATCTTATTTCTAGAGGACGAAGACGAAGATTGTATTATTATTATTTACCATATTATTCCACTGCATCATACTGTTCCACTGCAATGTTATATATTTATCTCTTATATGTGTAACTCTGATTTTTGTATTGGATAAGTATAATCAAATGTTTTATATACAGCTTTCTGAACTGTTATTTGATTATTATATTTTGTAATTCCGCTGCGAGATTCTGTTTTGTTTTTATTTCTTTCTTTTTTCTTATTCACCCCAAATAACAATTCCCCCTTCTGTATGGTTTGATTTGGCACGAGTGTCTGCTTAAAGCGTACAAAAAGGTGGGATGTTACAATTTCTATTGAGTAAAAGCTGTTTATTGACAAAACTATCTTTGGTCACATTATCGATATTTCTTCGAACTATTTATTTTTTTGCAAACATTTTTCAAAGTCAATTTTACCATTATTAGTTTTTAATTAAGAGGGGGTTAACAAGGTTATTAAATCCATTTAATCAAACTAAATCCAAGATTCAAATATTTAAATATGAAGTGTTCGAAATTTTGGGTCGTTACATTCTCCCTCATATAAAACATTTCGCCCATAAAATTCCAACCCGACTAATACACAAAAAGAAACAAGCACAAATCAATACTCAATAACAATCATAATTGCTAGCAACCAAAGCTCATGGTTTGCTCAGGTTCCAAACCCCTCCCATCGCACAAGGACATTAAATAATCTCCTAAGTGCACCTTACTCTCAACAGCCTTAGGTTATTAGTTAGTCAATCATACAAGCTACCCCATAAGAAATCGAAGAGTCATCCCTGGAACTCTCTATAAACTAGTAAAAATTTAACATACGTATACTTGAGCCCATACGATGTACATGGATCATCCGTACGCAATAATTGATCCGATCACTTGGTCGATCATATAGTTTTCACTTCCAAACTAGTATACAATACTTAACCTCTTTAATCTGGACTCTGATCAGGTCCCTTGATCAGAATTTTTGGTTTCCCTTACATAGCCATATACTATGGTAGAAAACCTTGGGATCATATCAAGAATATGTATTAAGTGTTCACCGTTAGAATCAAGTGAAAAATCCTTGTTTGGATTAGTAAATTACCTAGAAATCATGTAGTCGAATATTGGATCAAGAACAATCATGTAAGTAAAATGATCTATGTACAACTTGCATATTTTATCCTATTGGTTTCTTAAATACACTAATTTCTCTTTATACCACATTTATTTATCCTATTAGTATATCATCTAATACTAAAATCATTTATGAAATATTCCATAAAATATTACTTATGTTTATAAAAAAAGACATAACTTTATTTATAAAACATTTCTTAATAACTTACTACAAGTTATTACTCATATAATACTCTACTACATCCTAAGAGTATATACAAAATATTAAATTCATTTTACTAATCATGTAGGTTCAATAAATTTAAGACTTGTTTTAAATTACTACCTTCTCAATTAAAGTGTTATCTAAACTCATTTTTATATTTTCAAAAACACTTAACTCTAATTTCTATAACGATTTGGAAGTTTCAGGCTGTCTAGAATCGCTGAAAAATCCATTTCATCCTGACAGATGAAAACTATCAAACAATCACATCATAACAAGATACACATATCACACTGTCCTAATGCATTGGATACATGCATCAATAAAATAACTTACTAAAGTTTCACTTATTTATTAGACACACAATACTATAATGGAAAAACAGAAAAATGGTTTCTTAATTATTTGGGTTATGCCACTACCACTCGAGTACCCAACATAGCATATATGCAAAAAAATTCTATAAGAAAGCTCATATCAGAATCCGTATTACCAAAACTACCCTCAAAATATTTTTATAGCGTCCCCTACTCTGAAACTCGAAAATGAACTCCAATGTTGCTACAGTCATCACCAAAATCATTTTAAAGCGATAGATGTATAGCTAAATCCCCGCTAATGCCCTGAAAAATCCCCGTATAGCGTATTGCGCTCTTCGATTGCTATGCCGTTTCAATTTAGCGCTATTATATAGTTGATCCACTTTAAGCCCTGTTATTTTCTGCTGCGCTTGCTAAGTCAAGGAGTTTTAGCACCCACTTTAACAACATTAATATACAAAGGATGATTTGACTAGTTCTCTTTTAAATCAAATATGAGAAGCTATGGTAAGACCTAATTTTAAGGCATAAGTGCTCAATATATGTTAGAAATATATTGTAGTCACAAAATATAGTCTACGTAAATCATGATATTCTTCGGTCTTGGAATATAAGATTAAATAATATATTTTTTTTCTACACCAATCATGTGAGAATGATAATAAATTTGATTTAAATATTTGGTTTCATATCCAATGAAGTTTTTTACACCTTTGTTATTTTTGGCTGTATCTGCATAATAAATTTTTGTATCTTCGCCGCTATAGAACCGTTAATTGCTCTAACTTCACAGAGAGACAAAAGTGAGTTCACTACAATCAAATCATACTTTTGGGACTTAACCAAAATTATTTTCCAAGCGGTATCAAATACTTTTTATAATAGTACTAAGTATCATGGTCTCAATTTCATAAACCAATTTCCATCATGATCTCAATTTCATAAACCAATTTCCTAAATATTTACTTTAAAATCTATAGAAATATACATATGGATCAAGTAACACAAAAGTGATACTATGGGAACAGGTCCTACCAAGTCATACCATTTATTTTTTTAGAAGGGTAATGCCCACGAGAAGTGCTTACCAATCGGACACATCTCTTGCCCATTTTTAGTCACTTTTGAGCCACTCGAATTAGATAATATAAAAGTACTTTATTCCCCAATTGATTCATCGATTCCAAGGGTAACCTCAAACTCGAACAAATCTTAAAAACACTTTTCAAATATTAGTATTCATGAATACTTTCAAATAATACTACTATTATTTTCTAAAATCTTTAAAAACATTTTCAACGACACCGGGATTTAAGTTCTCAAAATATTAGTTTAAATCCACTTTATTTATAAACCATAATAGTATAAAATCACTTTCTTATATAAAACTATTTCACAAATTTTTCTTCCCAAAATATTCTATCTTTCCATTAAACTATAATAAACAATTATTTTAAGGTTAACTTCTAACCCAACATTATCACCAAATGCCTTATAGTGAAACTGTGAAACTCAAATCATAAGGTGTTCGTTTTAGTGCACCTACAATTTTATGTCTACCCAGCCCATGCATTAAAAAGGTAAATTACTCACAACCTGGTTGAACACAAATCAACAATCTATAGACGTTAATAAATGCTCACAAACTGTAACAATCCATAAATTCATCACTTTATAATTTTTTTTAAATTATTCAAATATAAGACTTCTTTTAATATAAATGATAATGTTTTGAACAATAAATAATATTGATAAAAATATTTTAAATAAATATTTAAAAAATATATGCTTTGGAAGATATATCGATAAAATGACCGAAAACCATTTTATCAATAAACAGCTCTTAAACCATCTGACATCGTACATGGAGTTGAATACATGTACACATTTATGTATACGAGTGAGAATATGTAATACAATTATATTTTTTTTGAAAATAAAATCTCTTTATGACATCATCAATAATATCACTATTTCAGAATAAATGATTTTTGAATTTAAATTGAGTTTAAATGATTTAATAATTATTTTAATTATTAAATAAGCCCTTTTAATTATTATATAATGATAGAAATATTATTTAATATCACTGTTCAACGTAGAAAAGTTATGGAACGTTGTGAATCATTTGAGATATACATATGCACACATACATGTATATATACATGAACACATTCACATGCAAACACATATACACATACAAATATACTTATACAATATATATATATATATATATATATGTGTGTGTGTATTAGAAAGTATCTAAGATATTTTCCTAAAACTTAACCCTTAAGTAAAACCAAAGTTAACATCTTACACCCTAAGTACAAGCACATGGCCATGCACATGGGAGGGGGGATGATCAGCCGAATATGATAAGGGGAAAGGAGGATGTGGTGGTGATGAAATGGTGATGTATTTGTATGTAAATATTATGATATTTTTATTCTCGTTTTTTCCCACAAATAACACCCACCTCTCTTCAATTCATTCATACTTATTCTTTATAAAATTCCTAAGCTATTTCATCTTTTTCTTGTCTACATTAATGGCTTCCATAGCCTAAGAAAGAAAATAATACAAAGTTAAAACAAAGTTACGCTAAAATTAATTGAAATCTATACCACTTCAAACCAAAGTTCAAGCTGATAATCTCTTTCCTCTCCTCCACCAAGGCCATGTGCAACCAAGCCTTCCACCACCATTTTCCATGCAAGCCTAGCCTTCCAAGCCTCCAAGACCAAGGCCGAACTCCGTAGGAGCAATTGTGCTAGTAGTCGTGAGCTCTGATTTTGAGACAGTGGAGTTATAGCCATTTTAAAGTTAGCCCGATCGAAAATCAAGTGAGAAATTCTATATATATATACATATGATGATGATGTGATATGATTTCTATGGATGTTTACTATGCTTTGATCATCAAGTTAGGTTGTTGTTTAAGTGTGTAAACAATCATGTTAAATACACATCAATAATACACAAGGAAATCACTTTCCGAATCAAGTTATAAAAGTGATATGGAATCATTAAACCCCATTGAAATGATTTAAAGTAGTTTATAAATTTTTTATAAACACTAAAATCCAATTTGGTGAAGTTTTGACAAGTTATGATAATTGAGTCAAAAATACGTGCGTCGCGTAACGGTAGTTCGCGATTTCGTGACTTAGAAAGTTAAATCCATTTATATGATGGCTTCGGAGTCGAAATTCTTTGTAATAAGAATTTTCCAAACTCTTATAATCATAGTTTTCAAACAAAAGAAAAATATCATGATTTTGTTTGATGGATTTTGGAATATTAGCAAATCAAGTTTTCAAAATAGTTGCGCTTTGGCAGTTCGAAAACCAAAGTGATAAATTCTATAAAAATGATATTTTTAATTCATTAAAAATATGGGATAAATTCTATAAATCTTTTATTTTAAAAGAGATTTGAGTTATAAAAATGGATTTCTAAATGTTAAAAAAAATTTGATTACATAAGCTTAAAAGCACTATTCGTAGCACTTTTTGCAACACTTTTAATAACTTTTGAAACACTGCTTTAAACTTAAGTATTCTTTCCCAAATATTTTATAAATGTTTTCAAATAAATTACTAAGTATTTTAAAGATAATTTGGAGGTTTTATAGTTTATTTTAAAGGAGTTAAATAAATGATTTAAAGAAAAGCTGTTATAATTAAATGGTTTAATCTTGGCTCTAAAAGCCGCTGAGTAGACTGAATTTTTCTATTCGTGAGACTGAGACGGGAGGTGCTTAAATTTAGGTGATGTTTAGGAGCAACCGGTGTCCTCGCTCATCTGTCCTCTTTCCGGGGCGAGGAATAGATAAGGTCGAAATGTTGGAAACGAGTCAAGTATAAAAGATTTAAATTTTTTCAAATTTAATACAACTTGGATTGTATAGAAATAATCGTCTTATATTTGGTATTAAATTTTGAGGAGGAAACCTGTATTATCTATGCGAATTTAAAAGGCGATTTCACCACTATGCGTTGGATAGTAAAGGTTGAATACGCAAATCGATGTTGAGTAGTATTAGTATAATTTCTATTAACAGTTTTTTACTAAAAAAGGTTTTGCAATATGATCTATGTGAAAAAAAATTGATTTAGTTAAAGAGAGGTTTAATGATCCCGTGTATACTTGAAAAGAATATGATTTAAATATTTATATCTTTAAAAGAGATAATTTATATGATAAAAGATATTAATGAATGAAATGATAATCACCCTTAAACCTTTACATTATCGATGATTGGTTCAAAGGAACCGCAGTCCGATTTGGATAATTCCTATCTGAAAACCACTTTGAACCAATTTACAAGTTCGAAAGTGAAGACATGTTGAAGACAATGAAGTTGAAGGCGGAGATCTTCAAAACGGAAGGGCTACTTGTTGATAATTTCGGAGTAACTCCCGAGATAAATAAATAGCAGTGGTCCCTTCGTTCTAGGATCTTCATATGCAAGGACTATTCGCTACTAATCCTCGGGGTAAATCCCGACAGGATGTGGTTGGAGTGTGCCTTCAGTTTGTCCTAATCATGGATAACTTGTATGGATGAATGTCTGATATTGTATTTATGAGATTACAGTGCATTGATCTCTCCAAACGCACATCTGTTTGGTGGTGTAGGAGGTAACCCCTCTTATACTTAACACCCTTCTCTGAGATGTACGAGCTTAGAGGTTGTACATTGGTGGAAATCAGTGTGTTGTTAGAAATGGCAATATGGCATTTTAAGTGAAAATGTTCTAAGAAAAATAAAACGTTACCTCAAGCCTCACACTGGGGGAATTGTCAAATAAGGGTTGCTTTAAGACCAAGTGGATTGCAACCATTAGGGTATGATATCACCTTTGTAGATCTATTTATTTCTACCCGCTATGACGTCGGGTTTAGATTATGTGGTGTATGCTATGGGATCTCGAAAAAGTCAGTAACGGCCAGGGTGATATCATATTCGGTTCTATCCGCCACTAGATAAGTCTGTGGGTAGGCCGATCTTAATTCACAGTGGTTTCAAAGATGTCGATCCTCAGTACATTCCTCTAAAAATGTACTATACGGGAGGTAGTCCCTTACCTCGCTATTCATTTGAAATCCAAATCTCTAATAATTGCCTTCGGTTCTAGTTGTAAACCATGCGTCAAATTTAACCATAGGAATAATTTTGGTTATATGAATATATTTGTTTGAAAAGTTTTCAAAGAATATCATTAAAAATAATATCATTAAATTTTGTGTAAAAATGATTTGGTTATCATAAGGTAAAATCACATTCTGTGTTTATGTGCAGTGTGGTCTTATGAGGTACCATTTTTTTCAAATACTCGTATTTTGAGTTTCTCACACCAAC
The DNA here is from genome assembly GCA_030737815.1 of Allium fistulosum. Taxonomy (NCBI): domain Eukaryota; kingdom Viridiplantae; phylum Streptophyta; class Magnoliopsida; order Asparagales; family Amaryllidaceae; genus Allium; species Allium fistulosum. The sequence goes on along the minus strand of CM060907.1, from coordinate 1,043,885,852 downwards.
CCTATGACTAACTCAGAGTTTATTTTCCTTTTCCCTTAAACTATGGGTGCTCTATTTTCTCGGGCAACCAAGTAGTCAGGTAACTTGGAGCATTTTGGTAGGAGCATGGAGCATGATGACTGGAGGGTCCTTTTGTCAATAGTGATCTATTTCAAATTTCTGTTGTATCATGTAGTATGTATTCAGTATCTACCAGCCTTTGTAAGGATAGGCAGCTATAACTATCCCTGGCTGGGTTAGTACTTATCGTAACTCTGATAAATCACTTAGAGCGATTGTATGTACTTTCCATATGTATAATTAATGCAACTGTGGGCTTCTATTGTTATTCTATCTTCTATCTTTATTTCTTTTAAAAACCCCTGATTATCTGCCTTTTCGGCACTTGAACATGCGAATTGTGAATACCGAGGATGTATTAGTGTTGAACTTCGAGGGTCGAAAAGGCAGGTCATCATAGTTGGTATCAGAGCATGGTTTCGATCCTCGAGCCTATGAGTTATGGGCCCACCACGCTTCCCCTGCCCCACTCATTGAAATATCCAACATGCTGTGGATCTACACTGGCGACCATTCAAGGCTTCATAAGGTGCCATATCAATACTGGCCTGGTAGTTGTTATTATAAGAGAACTCTACCAAATAAAGGTGGCTTTTCCTTGGACCTCCAAAGTCTAATACACATGCTCTCAAAAGATCATCCAATGCTCTATTTACTCTTTCAATTTACCCAACAATCTTTGGATGATATACGGTGCTTATATCCAGCTTTGTTCCAAAGCTGTCTATAAGGTTTCCCAGATTTGACTGGTAAAGATTGGACCTCGATCGCTTATGATGATGGTTGGAATTCCATGTATCGAACAATCTCCCTCATATATATCTCTACTAAACTTGAGACTGTTCTTGTGGGCTTTATAGGGATGAAGTGTGCTTAGTCAATCTATCAATGATAACCCATATGCCTTCATTCCCTTTCCTTGACCGAGGCAAGCCATCGACGAAATACATGGATATTTTGTCCAATTTCCATAAAAGCTTCACTTCATTCACTCATAAATTCCTAAGCTTCTTCATCTTCTTATACTCCTCTTTAATGGCTTCTAGTTCATAGAAAAAATAGAGCAAAGCTATGGCAAAATATTCCAAAGTAAAGTAAAACATATACGCATGCATATACCATATCAATCCACCTCCAAAACAAAGTCAAACACCCCCTTTGCGCTTTCAAAACCCACGGCCACCACCTCCAACCACCAAGGCCAAGCACTCCACCTCTTTCCAAACTAGGCTGAGCCTATTCATAGGTCCAAGGCTCGATCCGCAGGCTCTGATTCTATCGTAGAGAAGCTATATGTAACACCCCTAATTTTATTGACATTATTCAGAAGATTTAATTAGAATAAATTAAATAGAAAAATGTAGATAAGGAGATTGAGGTTGATTAATATATTAGGTGCCCGTGCTTATTAAACTAATGAACTTAAATAAACGGTTAGGTAATTAAACATATGGGCATTAGGGTAAATGGCCCCCCCACACTTCCTACCATTTTACTATTCTCATTAGGTTTTACACATTCATTTTATCTCAAAACAAAAACTATAAATGTAAGAAGCATTAAGGCCGGCCATAGGAAGCTAGAAGAGAAGAAGAAAATTTAAGGAAAGCTTAGGATTCAAGCTAGAGGAAAATCAATCTCAAACAATCTCTAATCTACTTATCTCAAGCAAGGTGAATAATAATTTCTACATCTCTATTTCGATTTTCACATCAAATGCTTTCGGATTTAAAGATAAATCTGTTTATGATGTTTTGAATGATGATATGCTTGATTATGATTTTTATGTGTTTAAACAAGTTTGTTTAATAAGAGATATACACGGTTTAGGGCAAAACCGAGATGAAAATGATTTTTTAAATGGCATAGGAAAATTTTATGTTATAGAAAACATGATTTTGGAGAAGGGTTTCAGTTCTTATAATTTTCCGAGTGCATATGGATTTTATACGAATTTTTTAGTGCAAAAAATGAATTATTGGGTTATAAATTATTTACGGCAAAAATAATGAATATTTGGGTTTGAAATTTTTATATGTTGGAAAAGATATTGAAATAGATTTTCCAGGATTTTACAGATTTTTCCTAATTGGTTTGATGGATATATAAAATTATTTAAGGTATGAGACTTAAATGTTTTATATGTTTATTAAAGGAGAAGGGGCATTTTATAAAATAATTTTTTTATTTAAATCTGAATTTGCGGCAGCATTATTTTGAAAAGGTAATTGCTAACCAATGTGAATTTGATAAAAATGGCAGGTTAGTTAAAAGGTTACCTTCTTTATGTTAAAAACAAGAAAATCATGCTTTTAGCATGTTTCAGCCATTTTAGGCATAATACCTTCCGATCCAGACCTTTCGTCTAAGTCGAAAGGATTAAACCTTTCGATAAGGTCAAACCAATGCATATGGTATCAAGTACTTGGTGCGTAAAGAATTGGAAGAGTCGAAGGGTTTGTAGTCGAAAGGTTGATGGCCAAAGAGGTTGGGATATGTTTGTTTTATAAACTAAAGTTTTCACTTGCTTTACTTTCGAATTAGAGCTTTCGGCTTGGTTGCTTTCAACCAAGTCAAATGTTTAAAAAAAGGTTTTAAACCTTTTGACAAAGTCGAAAGGTCACTGCCACTTAGTATTGTTCTGTTTTGAACCTTCCGACAAGTCGAAAGGTATGGTTTTTATAAGTTGTTTTAAATAAGACCTTCTGACATAGTCGAAAGGTTAGGTTTTGAAAAGTTTTAGGAGACCTTTTGACAAGGTCTAAAGGTTTGGTTTCGAAAGGTTGTTTCAAAGAGATTTTGAAAAGAACTACCGCCTTTATTTGTTAAAACCCTTCGAAAGGGTCGAAAGCAGGAGCTTTCGGCTTAGTCGAAAGCTTTACCTGTTTTAAAAACTAGCCGCTTCTCCCATTACATTCAAAAGGTTTCAAAACTTTTGAATCAGATGGGTTACCCCTAATTTATAATTGAAGTATAACCCAAGCTTTCGAAGGAGTTGCTTTAAAAAGGCGGAGGTCTATTGTTTTAAATGAAATGATTTAAGCTTTCGAAGTAGACCTTCCGACAAGGTCGAAAGGTTGCTTCCTTTTTTTTTCGAAAGGTTTTAAAAGAGGACCTTCCTCATGTTTTAACTTGAACCCAGTAAGTTTTCAAAATGGTTATGTTATAAGAATCTAATACTTTCGAAAGGTTTAAACTACGGAATGGTTGCAATGGTTTTGAAAGGTTGAATTTAAAGTATTATAAGGCAGGAGCCTAATGTTTTTAAGAGCTTTCGAAGGAGGTTGTCCTATGAAGTCGAAAGCTACGTTTCGAAGGTATTGAAAAGTTTTAAAACCCAATCTCAAATTTTTAAAAGGAAAACCCATGGCATAAATGAAGGAGTTTTGTAATGATTTTAAGTATGAAATTTTCAAGAAGTGTTGCCTTGATCAAAATATAAGTTAAGGGTATTAACTATGTTATGAGATATATTTCAAGGACTTTAAACCCATAGGAGTGGTATTCAAGAATTGTTGTTTTGCTTCTTCAAATATGTGCATATCCATATGATAGCCCATAACTGCATTTTGGGGGATAAAGAGTAGGAGACCCAGCTAGGTTAGCTCAGTAGTGAATATAAATTGGCTAAACTTCTGAATGAGTAGATTTGCATTTAGGAGGTCAGGAAGACCAGAATATAGGATGCTAAAATATAAAGGGAAGATATCGGCAGGGGCCAATAGGTTCATAGTAAGCCCATGAAAACTATATATAAAGGAAGATGTCAGATAGAAAGATTCATAGTAAGCCTATGAAAACTATATGTAAAGGAAGATGTCAGATAGACAGGTTCATAGTAAGCCCATGAAAACTATGATTGATACTGGCAGGGGCCAATAGGTTTATAGTTAGCCCATGAAATCTATATCCCGATTATGACATTGATAAGAGGTTCCTAGTCAGCACATGAAAACTAGGATAAACAAAAGGATATTGGAGTTACCAATAGGTTATTAGGAAACCCATGAAAACTAAAAAAGGTTAATAGTGACCCTAGAAACTATAAGTATGACAGGGTGTCAAATTAAACTAGGGATGGGAAATCCTAAATATTTTCAAGTATGCATATCATCATAATATTTTAAAAATGTATGTTTTAACCATTGTGGATGCATAAGCACAGTATATGGTTTTATAAAGGTTTTTAGGATACTAGTGAGGGGAAAACCCGTTCCGCTAAGCGGCGTGGTCTGACTAGATATCCAAAAGGATTGAGATGTTAGATTATTATTCATACCAGGCTTTATGTCTGACTCGAAGTTTTTGTTTTCCCCTTAAACTCTCTGGTACTCAATTGATTTTGAGTAGTTTGAGATTTAAGGTTTCCAAGTTCTCTTCTTAGATGAATATAGCTTCTAGAGACGTGTAGGAGGAAGATAGTTAATTAAGGTTTTCTTGTCCGTTGTGTGTTTGTTTTTAAGTAGCCGTTAGTTTTGGGCCTCCAAGTAGGGGATGTTACACTATAGCGAATTTTCATGAAGTCAGAAACCAATGAAGGTGAGAAACTCTCTATCTATATATAATGATGATGTGATATGATTTCTATGGATGTTTACTATGCTTTGATCGTCAAGTTTGGCTGTTTTAATATAGTGTTTAATTATGTAAATAAGTCAAATTAAATACACGTTGATATTACACAAGGAAATCACTTTTCGAATCAAGTTATAAAAGTGGTTTGGAATCATTAAACCCCTTTGAAATGGTTTAAAATGGTTTATAAACACTAAAACCAAATTTGATGAAGTTTTGACAAGTTATGAAAATCGAGTCAAAAATAGGCATTTCGTGATTTCGCGCCTAGAAAGTTAAATCCATTTATTAGATGGATTCAGAGTCAGAATTCTTTGGACTAAGAATTTTCCAAACTCTTATATTCATAGTTTTCAAATAAAAAATAAAGATCATGATTCCATTTAGTAGATTTTGAAATATGAGCAAAACAAATTTTCAAAATAGTCGCGGTTAGCAATTTGAAAACAAAAGCGATAAATTTTAAAAAAATGATATTTTTAATTCTTTAAAATATGAAATAAATTTTATAAATCTTTTAAAATGTTTTAAAATAGATTTGAGTTATAAAAATTGATTTCTAAACAATAGAAAAGTTGTTTTGATTAAATAAGCCTTAAAAATACTATTCGAAGCACTTTTTGCAGCACTTTTAATAACTTTTGAAAAATGGCTTTAAACTTAAGTATTCTTTTCCAAATATTTTATAAATATTTCCAAATAAATAATTAAGTATTTTAAAGATGATTTGAAGGTCTTATAATTTATTATAAAAGAATTTAAATTAATGATTTAAAGAAAAGCAGTTATAATTAAGTGATTTAATCATGGCTCTAAAAGCCGATGAGTTGATTGGATTTTTCTATTTGTGCGATCCAAATGGAAGGTGCATAAACTAAGAAGATGTTCAGGAGCAACCAGTGCCCTAGTTCATCTGGCCTCTTTCGTGAACGAGGAATAGATAAGGTCGAAATGTCGGAAACGAGGCTAAGTATAAAAGATTTTTCAAAATTTAATACAACTTGGATTATATAGAAATAGTCTTCTTACACTTGGTATTAAATTACAAAGAAGGAACCCTTACTATCTGCGTGAATTTAAAAGGTGATTTCACCGCTATTCAATGGATAGTAAAGGTTGAATAGGGAAATTAATGTTGAGTAGAATTCGTATGATTTCTATGGACTTGTTTTACACAAATACTATCTAATTCAGATTTACCATCTTAGGTAACATGGTTTCAAACTATTAGAAGGTTATGATTTGGAAATAAGAAATCTTCCTTAAGATTATGATTTGGAAATAAGAAATCTTCCTTAAGATTATGATTTGGAAATATCTTCCTAAGTAAAGGATGAAATGATTTGGAATTATTCCAAGATTTAAAAAGGTATTAACTAAAAAAGGATTTGATAAGGGAGGTTTACTGATTCTGTATATATCGAAAAGAAAGGTTTTAAAGATATATATCTCTAGAAGATATTTTTGATAAAGAGAAAGTAACTAATCAAATGATAAGCATTTGTTTACTTAACATCTTTTTATGGATAATTGGTTTGAAGGAACCGAGGTCCGATTTGGGTAATTCTTATCCGAAAACTACTTCGAACCAATTTACGAGTTCGAAAGTAAAGACATGTTAAAGACAACGAAGTTGAAGGCGTGGATCTTCATAACAAACGGACTGCCCGTTAAATTAAACACCTTATGAACCTAAGCTCTGATACTAAATGATAAAGTTTTGAACAATAAATAATTTTGGTAAAAGTATTTTAAATAAATATTTACAACAAATATATACTTTGGAAGATATCGATAAAACATCGAAAACTATTTTATCAATAAACAGCTCTTAAACCATTCGACATCGTGCACAGAGATGGATACATACACTCATTTATGTATATGAGAGAGAATATGTAATAAAATTATTTATTTTATTTTTGAAAATAAAATCTCTTTATGACATTATCAATTATATCACTATTTCGAAATAAATGAATTTTGAATTTAAATTTAGTTTAAATGATTTAATAATTATTTTAATTATTAAATAAGCCTTTTAATTATTATATAATGATAGAAATATTATTTTTGCACTTTGTTTAATATATGTGTGTGTGTGTGTATTAAATAAGAAGTGAAAATATGACTGGAAATCGAAATCTGAATCCCTAACGATCCAACGTAGAAAAGTTGTACAATGTTGTTAATCATTTGAGATATACATATGCACACATACATGTACATATACATGAATACATTCACATGCACATAAACACAAATACACATACAAAGAACTTATACAATTATATATATATATATATTAGAAAATATCTAAGATAATTTTATAAAACTTAACCCTAATGGAAAACCAAAGTCAACATTTTACAACCTAAGTACAAGCACATGGAAATGCACATGGGTAGAGGATGATGTTGTGGTGATGAAATGGTGATGTAATTGTGTGTAAATATCATAATATTTTTATTCTCAATTTTGCCTATAAATAACACCCACCTCCCTTCACTTTATTCACACTTTTCTTTTCATAAAATTCCTAAGTTGTTTCATCTTCTTCTTGTCTACATTAATGGCTTCCATAGCCTAATAAAGAAAATATTACAAATCAAAACAAAGCTATGCCAAAATCAATCGAAATCTTTACCACTTCAAACCAAAGTTCAAGCTAGTAATATCTTCCTTCTCCTTCACTATGACCGTGTGCAACCAAGCCCTCTACCACCATTTGCCAAGCAAGGCAGAGCCTTCCAACCTCCAACACCAAGGCCAAACCTCTAGGAGCAATTATGCTAGTAGTCGTGAGCTCCAATTTCGAGATAATGGAGCTATAGCCGTTTTAAAGTTAGACCACTTGAAAATCAAGTGAGAAACTATATATATATATATATGATGTGATATGATTTCTATGGATGCTTACTATGCTTTGATCATCAAGTATGGTTGGTATTTAATTGTGTAAACAAGTCACATTAAATACACGTCGATATTAGACAAGGAAATCACTTTCCGAATCAAGTTATAAAAGTGATATGGAATCATTAAACCCTATTGAAATGATTTAAAACGGTTTATAAATGTTTTATAAACACTAAAAATCCAATTTGGTGAAGTTTCGACAAGTTATGAAAATTAAGTCAAAAATAGGCATGTCGCGTAACGGCATTTCGCGATTTCGCGCCGTAGAAAGTTAAATTTATTTATACAATGGATTCGGAGTAGGAATTCTTTGTAATAAGAATTTTCTTAACTCTTATAATCATAGTTTTCAAATAAAAGAAAACGATCGAGGTTTCGTTTAGTGGACTTTGAAATATGAGCAAATCAATTTTTAAGAATAGTCGTGCTTTGGCAGTTCGGAAACCAAAGCGATAAATTCTTTAAAATGATATTTTTTAATTCTTTAAAAATGATATTTTTTAATTCTTTAAAAATATGGAATAATTCTATAAATCTTTTAAAATATTTAACAGAGATTTGAGTTATAAAAATAAAATTCTAAATGGTAGAAAAGTGGTTTTGATTAAATAAGCTTAAAAGCAGTATTCGCATCACTTTTTGCAGAACTTTTAATAACTTTTAAAATATGGTTTTAAACTAAAGTATTCTGACCCAAATCTTTTATAAATGTTTTCAAATAAATAACTGTGTATTCTAAAGATTATTTGGAGGTTTTATAATTTATTTTAAAGGAGTTAAATAAATGATTTAAAAAAAGCAGTTAAAATTAAGAGATTTAATCTTGGCTCTAAAAGCCGATGAGTAGACTATATTTTTCTATTCATGAGATCCGGATGGGAGGAACTTAAACTTGGTAGATGTTTAGGAGCAATCAGTGCCCTCGCTCACCTGTCCCCTTTCCATGGCGAGGAATAGATAAGGTCGAAATATAGAAAACAAGTCAAGTATAAAAGATTTAATTTTTTTCAAATTTAATACAACTTCGATTGTATAGAAATAATCTTCTTATATTTGGTATTAAATTCTGAGCAGGGAACCCGTACTATCCATGTAAATTTAAAAGGTGATTTCACCGCTATTCGCTAGATAGTAAAGGTTGAATATGAAAATTGATGTTGAGTAGAATCAGTATAATTTCTATTGATAGTATTTTACTCAAAAAGGTTTTGCAATATGATCTATGTGAAAAGATTTTGATTTGGTTAAAGAGAGGTTTAATGATCTCTTATATACTGGAAAAGAATATGATTAAAATATTTATATCTGTAAAGAGATAATTTATTTGATAAAAGATATTAATGAATGAAATGATAATCACCTTTAAACCTTAACATCTTTTTATCGATGATTGGTTCGAAGGAACTGTGGTACAGTTTGGGTAATACCTATCCAAAAACCACTTTGAACCAATTTACAAGTTCTAAAGTGAAGACATGTTGAAGAAAATGAAGTTGAAGGCAGGGATCTTCTTAAAGGAAGGACTGCTTGTTGATAATTTCGGAGTAGCTCCCGAGATAAATAAATAGCAGTGGTCCCTTCGTTCTAGGATCTTCGTATGCAAGGACTACACACTAATAATCCTAGGGGTAATTTCCAAAAGGATGTGGTTGGAGAATGCCTTCGGTTAGTCCTATTCACGGACAACTTGTATGGATGAATGTCTGGCATTGCATTTCTAATATCACAATGCATTGATCTCTCCTAACGTACATCTATTTGGTGTTATAGAAGGTAACCCCTCTTTTGTTTAACACCCTTCTCTGAGACTTATGAGCTCAGAGGTTGTACCTTTATGGAAATCAATAGTGTGTTGTTGGAAATGGCAATGTGGCATTTTAAGTGAAAATGTTCTTAGAAAGGTAAAACGTTACCTCAAGCCTCACACTCAGGGAATTGTGAAACAAGGGTTGCTTTAAGACTAAGTGGATCGCAACCATTAGGGTATGATACCACCTTTCTAGATCTATTTATTTCTACCTACTATGGTATCGGTTTAAATTATGTGGTGTATGCTATGGGATCTCGGAAAAGTCGGTAACGGCCGGGGTGATATCATATTCGGTTCTATCCGCCACTAGATAGTTCAGTGGGTAGGCCGGTCTTAATTCACAAAGGTTTCAAAGATGTTAATCCTTAGTACATTCCTTTAGAAATGTACTGTAAGGGAGGTAGTCCCTTACCTCACTATTCATTGGAAATCCGAACTCCAATAAGCGCCTTCGGTTCTAGTAGTAAATTTATCATGCCGTAAAATTGAACCAAAGTAATAATTTTAGCTATTTGAATATGTTTATTAGAAAAGTTTTCAAAGAATGTCACATTAAAAATAATATCACTGAATTTTGCATAGAAATGATTTGGTTATCCTAAGGTAAAAACCCATTCCATGTATATGTATGGCGTGGTCTTATGAGATACCATTTTGTTTTCAAATACTCGTATTTTGAGTTTTCCACACCAGTCCTATGACTAACCCAGAGTTTATTTTCCTTTTCCCTTAAACTCTAGGTGCCTTATGTTGTCGAGCAGCCAAGTAGTCTGGTAACTTGGAGCAATTTGGAAGGAGCATGGAGAATGATGACTGGAGGGTCCTTTTGTCAACAGTGATCTATTTCAAATTTCTATTGTATCATGTAGTATGTACTAAATATCTACAAGTCTCTGTAAGGATAAGTGGTTATAACTATCCCTGGCTGGGTTAGTACTTATCGTAACTCTGATAAATCACTTTGAGCGATAGTATATACTTTCCATATGTATAATTAATACGAATGTGAGATTCTATTGTTACTCTATATTCTATCTTTATTTCTTTTAAAAACCCCTGATTATTTGCCTCTCCGGCACATGAATTTGGGACACGTGAATACCGAAGATGTATTAGTGTAGAATTTCGAGGGTCGAAAGCCAAGTCATCACAGTTGGTATCAGAGCGAGGTTTCAATCCTCGGACCTATGGGTTATGGGCCCACCATGCTTCTGCTGTGCCACTCACCGAAATATCCAACATGTTGTGGATCTACACGAGCGACCTTAAAAGGCTTCATAAGGTGCCATATCAATACTGGCCTAATAGCTGTTATTATAAGAGAACTCTACCAAATAAAGGTGGCTTTCCCACGAACCTCCAAAGTCTGATACACATGCTCCAAGAAGATCCTCCAATACTTTTGGTTTTCCTATCAGTCCGGGAATGATACATGGTGCTTACATCTAGCTTCGTTCCAAAAGCTGTCTATAAGGCTTCCCAAAACTGACTGGTAAAATTGAATCTCTATCGCTTACGATGCTAGTTAGAATTCCATGTAGTCGAACAATCTCCCTCATATATATCTCTGCTAAACTTGTGGCTGTTCTTTTGGGCTTTACGGGGATGAAGTATGCACTTTTAGTCAATCTATCAATGATAATCCATACACCTTCATTTCTTTTCCTTGACCTAGGCAAGACATCGATGAAATCTATGGATATTTAGTCCAATTTCCATAAAATCTTCACTTCATTTACTCATAAATTCCTAAGCTTTTTCATCTTCTTATACTCCTCTTTAATGGCTTCTAGTTCATAGAAAAAAATTATAGCAAAGTTATGGCAAAATATTCCAAAATAAAGTAAAATATATACACATGTATATACCATGTCAATCCACCTCCAAAACAAAGTCAAATACCTCCTTTGCACTTTAAAAACCCATGACCACCACCTTCTACCACCAAAGCCAAGCACCCCACCTCTTTCCGAACTAGGCCGAGCCTATTTATAGGTCTAAGGCTCGATTCTGTTGGCTCTGATTCGATCGTAGCGAAGCTATAGCGAATTTTCGTGAAGTTAGAAACCAATGAAGGTGAGAAACTCTCTATATATAATGATGATGTGATATGATTGCTATGGATGTTTACTCTGCTTTGACCATCAAGTTTGGCTGTTTTAATATAGTGTTTAATTATGTAAACATGTAAAATTAAATACACGTTGATATTACATAAGGAAATCACTTTCCAAATCAAGTTATAAAAGTGATTTGGAATCATTAAACCCCTTTGAAATGGTTTTAAATGGTTTATAAACACTAAAACCCAACTTGGTGAAGTTTTGACAAGTTATGAAAATTGAGTCAAAAATAGGTGTGTCCCGTAACGGCAGGTCGCGATTTCGCGCCATAGAATGTTAAATCCATTTTTGCGATGGATTCGGAATTCTTTGGAATAAGAATTTTCCGAACTCTTATAATCATAATTTTCGAACAAAAAAAAGTTTAAGATTTCATCTAGTAGATTTTGAAATGTGAGCAAAAGAAGTTTTCAAAATAGTCGAAGTTGGCAGTTCGAAAACCAAAGTGACAAAATCTTAAAAAATGATATTTTCAATTCTTTAAAAATATGTAATAAATTCTATAAATCTTTTTGAATGTTTTAAAAGAGATTTGAGTTATAAAAATTGATTTAAATAATAGAAATGTTGTTTTGATCAAATAAGCCTTAAAAGCACTGTTCGTAGCACTTTTTGCAACACTTTTAATAACTTTTGAAAAATGGCTTGAAACTTATGTATTCTTTCCCAAATCTTTTATAAATGTTTCTAAATAAATAAGTGAGTACTTTAAATACAATTCGAAGGTCTTATAATTTATTCTAAAAGAGTTTAAATTAATGATTTAAAGAACAGCTGTTATAATTAAGTGATTTAATCTTGGCTCTAAAAGCCGATGAGTAGAATAGATTTTTCTATTCGTGAGATCCAGATGGAAGGTGCTTAAAATAAGGAGATATTTAGGAGCAACCAGTGCCTTGGCTCATCTGGGCTCTTTCCTAGACGAGGAATAGATAAGGTCGAAATATCGGAAATGAGGCAATTATAAAAGATTTAATTTTTCCAAATTTAATACAACTTGGATTTTATAGAAATAGTCTTCTTACACTTGTTATTAAATTCCAAAGAGAGAACCCAAACTATCTGCATGAATTTAAAAGGTGATTTCACAGCTATTCAACGGATAATGAAGGTTGAATATGGAAATTGTTGTTGAGTAGAATTCGTATGTTTTCTATGGATCCGTTTTACTCGAATACTAACTAATTTGGATTTACCATCTTAGATAACATGGTTTTAAAATATTAAAAGGTTATGATCGTTAAGATTTAGGATTTGGAAATATTTTCCTAAGTAAAGAATGAAATGATTTGGAATTATTCCAAGATTTGAAAGGTTTTAATTAAAAAAAGATTTGATAAAGGAGATTTAATGATTCCGTATATACCTAAAAAAATGTTTTAAAGATATATATCTCTAGAAGATATTTTTTATAGAGACAAAGTAATTAACCGAATGATAAGCAACTATTTACTTAACATCTTATTATCGATAATTGGTTTGAAGGAACCGGAGTCGGATTTGGGTAATTCTTACCCGAAAACCACTTCGAACCAATTTACGAGTTCAAAAGTGAAGACATGTTAAAGACAATGAAGTTGAAGGCGGGGATCTTTATAACGGAAGGACTGCTTGTTGAATAATACACCTTATGAACCGAAGCTCTAATACAAAATGATAACATTTTGAACAATAAATAATATTGGTAAAGATATTTTAAATAAATATTTACAAAAACATATACTTTAGAAGATATATCGATAAAATGACCAAAAGCCATTTTATCAAATAACAGCTCTTAAACCATTCTACATCATGCACGGAGCTGGATACTTACACTCATTTATGTATACGAGTGAGAATATGTAATAAAATTATTTATTTTATTTTTTGAAAATAAAATCACTTTATGACATCATCAATAATATCACTATTTCAGAATAAATGATTTTTGAATTTAAATTGAGTTTAAATGATTTAATAATTATTATAATTATTAAATAAGCCTTTTAATTATTATATAATGATAGAAATATTATTTTCAAACTTTGTTTCTATATATATATATATTAAATAAGAAGCGAAAATATGACCGGAAATCAAAATCAGAATCCGTAACGATTCAACATAGAAAAGTTGTACAACGTTATGAACCATTTGAGATATACATATGCACACATACATGTACATATACATTAATACATTCACATGCACATGAACACATATGCACATACAAATATACTTATACAAATAAATATATATATATAAGTATATATATTAGAAAATATCTAAGATATTTTCCTAAAACATAACCCTTAAGTAAAACCAAAGTCAACATCTAACACCTTAAGTACAAGCACATGGCCATGCACATGGAGAGGGAATGTTCGACCAAACATGATGAGGAGAGAGGGGGATGTGGTGGTGATGAAATGTGATGTATTTCTATGTAAATATCATGATATTTTTATTCTCATTTTTGCCAATAAATAGCACCCAACTCTTTACTTTGTTCACACTTTTTATGCATAAAATTCATATGCTATTTCATCTTCTTCTTCTCTACATTAATGGCTTCCATAGCTTAAGAAAAAAAACAAAATCAAAACAAAGCTATGCCAAAATCAATCAAAATCTTTACCACTTCAAACCAAAGATCAAGCTAGTAATCTCTTCCTTCTCCTTCACCAAGGTCGTGTGCAACCAAGCCCTCCACCACCATTTACCAAGCAAGACGGAGCCTTCCAAGCCTCCTAGCCCAAGGTTGAACCCCTAGGAGCAATTGTGCTAGTAGTCATGAGCTCTGATTTCGATATAGTGGAGCTATAGCCGTTTTAAAGTTAGCTCGATCGAAAATCAAGTGAGAAACTCTATATACATACATACATACATATGATGATGATGTGATATGATTGCTATGGATGTTCACTATGCTTTGATCATCATGTTTGCGCCAAAATTGGTCACAAACCCCAGATGTAGTGAAAGCACCAGTGTTTATACACAAATCCTCAATATCTTAACACAGATCTCAGATCTAGATAATGTAGAGAATATAAATAAAGAAATAGCAAAATTAAAATGAGTAAGAAAGAAAAGAACATGAGGTTTACAGTGGTTCGGCTATCTTTGGCCTACGTCCACTTTGAATCAATCCTTTTATTCCTTTTATATTGAGATTACAGTTACAAGCCTTTGAAATCAGTAAACAAAATGGCAGAGTTTCGCCTAGAAAAGCAGAAGAAGATCCCTTTTTAGTTGCTACAGAACTGCTATATATAGGTGCAAATCTGAAAATATCCGCCCCAAAACCTGGAATGCATTTTCTTATGCGCAGGTGGGCCCACCAGATCGATCCAGGGTCATGGTATCGATCCAAGTACAATTCGTATCGATCCAAATTGGCTCCAATCAAGTTGAGATCGATCGTAGTCATTCTTGAATGAATAAGAAAGCTCCTGTGTAAATTTTATAACATTTTGTAACAACCCGAAATTTAACCCGTAATAATTAATTTGTTAATTAATTAGATAATAAAATAACTTTGTGAAATTATCAAAATTAAGCCACGGAAGCTGTACCATTGTGTCCGTGGTAATCTTCTGGTCAATTTCCATATATAGAACGTTAGAAACTAAGCTAATATGACCAAGTTATAAAATAAACAAAATAAGTAGAAATAAAAAGAAAAAAATAAAAAATACAAATACAGGTCGACCGGTCGGTCGACCTGGGCAAGGGGCGGTCGACCCGCCTTGCCTATTGGCAAGCAAACGAACGTTCGTTCGTTCGTTCGAACGATTCGGTGACGAGTGAACACGTATTTTTCATCGGTTAAACCGATCTGGTCTCTCCGTTTCTGCATCTGATGGCCCCTATTCAGCCTATGATGTGGTTGCATCCTATTCAATCTCCAAATCCAACGGTTCGATATCCACTTCCACACCTAAATAGACCCCTAGACCTAACACATTTTCTCATTATAGGTTTTCTCCAATTGGTTTCACCTTTCTAGGAAGGACCCTAAACGGAATAATTTTTTCAAAGGAGAAAATCATTATAAATTAAATTATTTTACAACTCCAAGTGGATCCGGGAAGACCAAAGGAAAAGCTTAGGACCGGAGGTGAGTGATTGTAATTATTTTAAGATTTCTTTAAGTAATTTAAAATAATAGGCTTTCCAATAGTTGTAGTTTTACTACAATTTTTGGAATAGCCTTTTCAGTAGTTTATTTACAGTTTTTAGAATTATTTTAAGTCTATTTCCTTCAGCTATTCTTTTTAGTAATTTTGGTTTATTTCTGTTAATTATAATTTATTAATGTTAAGCATAGTTTTTATTGATTTATAGTTTATTTACAGTATTTAAGTTTATTTACTGTTATTTATTTCTTATTTACATCTTTTTCGACGTTTTGGATTTTATGCAAGCGTCTATTCTCTTCATCCCCCTTTTCTTTATGTATGGATTAGAATAAATTAAACATGAATATGGATTAAATAAGTAAGAATGTTGAATGAAGAAAATAAGATGTAAATTATAAAGACTGTATTAAATAATGGAATTGGACTGAAATTACGCCTAATTATAATTAGAATTGGACTACTTAAAGATAATTGGCATAGTTTTAAGCTAGAATTATAACTAAATAGAGTAAAAGATGAAAGAAGCTTATTTCACACTTAGACTTTGGGTTAAGTAATAAGCATGATTATAACGTAGGTTATAATAAGAAATGGAACATGATAAGGCTTATTTTAAGACATAGGATAAATTAATAAGCAAAGATAGTAGGGATAAATTGTAAAGGCTTATTTGAAATAATTTATCTAAGTTAATAAGCAAAGAGGAAAGTAGGACCTGTACCTAATAGCATTCCCTATTAGAGAAAATGGTGAGCCTAGGGCATGCTTATGCTAAGAATGGTAGTAATTAGTCAAATAGAAGCCCAAATCACGGGAGATTTGGATAAGGGGCGCAACTAGATATTGTTTGGATGAAGGGCTAGTACCAACATCATTTCCCCTATATATTCTATGGTCACACAGTGATCTCACGTTAGCCTGAAGTGGAATGAGGGGCACGCTTATGCTGGATGTTGAGGTAATAAGAAGACCCAATAGGTGGAGAAAAAGGTAGCATGGGCATGGTGGCAGTTACGCATGCGACTTCCATTCAGGTGCTCAGTAATAGCTATGAGTTACAAGCGCTTAGTATGAGTGTCTTTCGTAGACACCATTTCCTTTGGTGTAGGGAGCTATATATGTCATCCAGATCCATAGTGGTTGCTTTGTGCATCTTCCATAGATACCATTTGCTGCTGTGTAAGGAGTTATATAGCGACTGGTCCACAGTAAGGTCTATGGAGTAGCAAGCCGATCAAAAAGGGTAGAATTAGGGTCACATCCTAATTACAGGATTAGGAATTCAGCCTAATTATAGCAGAAATCAAGGACAAGTGCAAGCAATCAAAGTTAACCTATCTTATAAATTGAGCAATATTTAATCGTATTTATTTCCAGTTTATCTCTTACCTATTTCCTTTGTTATACTTATTTATGCTAGAACTGTTGTAGAGTCTATTACTTTTATCTTGCTTAAAGACTCTAGTAATTACTATCATTCACCAAACTTTTACTCTGACCCACTCCTCTATTTTTTCCTTTTCCCCCCTTAGGCAATCAAGGGAGAAGTCAGTAGATTGTTGTAGCTCTGAGTTTTTCTTGGAGGAGATTTCTTCTATGTACTTCTTTTATTTTCACCTTTTGTTCTTTCTATGTACTGGCTCATTATGATGGATATTATGTACTCTGATTTTGAGACTATGATTTTTTATTTCATAAGACATGATGGGTTTTGAGATATGGATGTTGTATTTGGTATTTGACTTATTTATGAAGTAATTATGAATCCTTGTTTTAAATTAAGATATTATTTTGGTTTTTGCTGTTTTTACCTATTTTTGTCTTGTGAATCTTATTCTTTTTTAGTTTCAATTATACCTACAACGCACCACGCCTTTTAATGTGTCCTTTTGGGTATATTAAGGGGTGTGGGGTGTTTCACATTTGGATCCATGGTTTGAGAGTTACGATTGATCCAAGTTTGTATTTTCCAATGTAGGCTGGCAGCTTCGTATCCATCAATTTTCCTTTATCACTTCGTATCTACGCCTCTCATATCAATCCGAGTCTCATGCATAGATCCATGTTTTGCGCCCCATCCTGACCGCTTCCTTCGTACCGATTGATACAAACACGATCGATACGAAAATGGCTCCTGGATCCTTCATATCCATCCAAACTTTTTTTCTTCGTGTCGATCCATACATGCGTGCTGCCTTCTTCATATCCATCCCTAAGTATGTTCTTTGTATCGATCCTGAACGTGTCTTTCGTATCGATCACATATTGATCGATACGAAATGCTCTTCCCTATAACCACTGCCTCGTATCCATCTCCCACTCTCTTCTTTGTATCAATCCCTAACTTGGATCGAAACGTACTGCGATCGATCCGAAGCAAAGCGCCTTTTCCATACCCATACCCATACTGATCGATACGAACCATATCGATACGAAGGCATCAATGCTACCCATTTTTTCCATGAACCTTGATCCATCCATAACTCAAGCATACGAACTCCGTTTGACCTGAAATTTGAAATGTAGCCTCTCCAAACCTTGTTTATCATTTCCTATCAATCCTACCTTGGTTGGAGCTTGGTCCAATTTTGACGGTATCGATCATAGCCTTGTTTCCTACTGATCTCCAATCCTGATATCCATCTGTTTTTGCCAATTTGTTGATAACCCAGCCTTGTCCAAAAGGTGGGGTAACATTTGCCCCCCAAAACATACCTTGCATAGGAATGCGTGTTTTGGATAGCTTTAAATCCGTCATCCGAAATCCATATTCCATCCACAGCCATTCCACTCGATCCATAATCCAATCCATTACCAAGTCATTCTATCCAAGTGCCATAGCCATATCCTTATCCAAATCCACGACTGCTTCGAGTCGATATCCGATTATGAATCAAGTAATCAAATCCATAGCCGATTCTGTATCCATCCAAACACGTCAACTAAGTTTTAATCCGTTCATATCCAGAATCCAATAACCAAATCCATGACCCCTTCGGGTCACTTTATCTAAGTCCGGGACCTCGCTGGGTCCAAATCCAAAGCCAGGACCTCTTTGGGACCAAATCCAAATCCATAGACCTCACTGGGTCGTTTTATCCTACTCCGGCCTCGACTCTTCTATCAGGGGCTTTTATATTCTCCGACCTCGACTCTCCGGTCGGGGGCTTTTATATTCTCTGACCTCGACTCTCCGGTCCAGGGCTTTTATATTCTCCGGCCTCGACTCTCCGGTCGAGGACTTCTATATTCTCCGGCCTCAACTCTTCGGCCGAGGACTTTTATGTTGCATTCGAGTCCATTCCATCGCTCTTCGACGAAGGGACTCGTAACTTGCGATTATTGCCCCGTCTCTCCGGTCAGGACCATAATTGCGTGACCTGTAGTATTTATTACATTTATCCAAATCCAATCACCACAAAGTTTAATTGAAAAAATAAAAGTCCGTACAACCAAGAAAATCAAATGTCCATAGTACTAAGAAAGAAACCAGAGTCCACAGAAAACAAAACGAAAACAAGATTTCATAAACCTAAGCATCACGGTTTATCATCATCTCAGAGCATGCCTAGGGACCGTCCTCGATCCCATACATGTGTATGTGACTTAGCCACATCACTTTGGGGTTTATTGCTTATTCAAAGCCATAAATTCATTCAGCTGATAACAAGTTAATGACGTTGCCTAGATCCAGTGCCATCTTCGTTTGAGGTGGGCGGTAGCCGCTCTTGTTCTACTACCACAACACGATTCCTTATGTATTGTTGCAAATGACCATTCCTTACATGCTACTCAATGATATCATTTAAATTCCTGCAATCGTTTGTGTTGTGGCCATCCAGGTCATGGAATAGGCAATGCTTTCCGGATGCCCGTTCGTATTCAGAGGGTTCCCTTTTTGCCAGCCTTCGATACTGGAGGCGCCCTCGAGTATCCCCATAAATCCTTTCTAGAGTTTCAGTCAAATCCGTGTAAGAAGTGAATTTAGATTCCCTCTGTTGCCTTTTTGATGTGCTACCGTTGTCATTCATTTTCCTTTTGCCTCTATCGTCCTTGTTTGAATCCTCCCTAGGTGGACCTCCACCTTTTACCGCATAAACATCAGCCTTTGTCCCATTTTTTTCCGCCATCGCATCTTCCTATCATAAAAACTTTTTTGCTCCGTGATAAAACTTCCCAAGATCCATTGGTGGATCCCATTCCAACGACATCTTAAAATCTGAATCATCCGCAATTCTTGAGACTGCTGCCATCAAAACCATCGACAGATCGGGTTGATCCACCGAGGCTACCGCCACATTGAATCTGGTTAAGAAATCCCTAAGTGGCTCTCCCTTCCACTATTTCATCGATGTTAAAGTCATCACATTCTTGGGCCTTATGACGTAGACCCGAAATTGCCTCATAAATCTCTCAATCAACTCCGTCCACGTGCCAATTGAGCCGCTCTCCAGTTGTCTGAACCATAATGCTGCTATATCTGTCAAATACAAAGGGAAGCACCACGCCATGACTTCCACCGATGCCCTCAGTACCTCCATGTGTCTCATGTACTTTGTCAAGTGAACATCGAGATCTGTTCTCCCATCGTACATCTCCAATGTTAGTAGTTTGAAATCTGGTGGATACCTAGCCCACTTGATTGTAGGAGTAAAGGGGCTCCTGTTCACATCCTCCAAATCTCTATTCACCAACCCTCCTCTCATAGCCCGTCTGATCATGTCCGATAACCTGTCATTGTCATTAAGTGGTAGCCTTTTCCTGCGTTCTCCAACCTGCCCCACAAGTCCACGAGGGAATCTTCTCCTCTAGACGAGCATCCATTCCTCTATCAATGCCAAATTGCGTGGTACTTCCTGGTATCCTGCCTGGAATTGGGTCAACATGATCCGGGGGTGTGCCCCCTAGCTCAGGGGCTACTCTTGATGGTCCTACTCTATCCTAAATCCTAGTTGCTCCGTGTCCCTAACTTTGGTTCTGGGCTCCCTCTGTTCCTACTGCTCTGTTCTCTTGATTCTGCACTCCAGCTTGTCCAACCTGCCGGAGTAGGTTTTGCATCATTTCCTCTTGCCTTTTCAGCATCACTTCTGTAACGACCCGTAAATTTCAACTGTTGTAATAACGTAATTAGTTGAAATTTTGTGAAATTTTTAAACGATAAAATTTTGAAATAAAAATTTAATATTTGGAATACGTCTAGTTAAACATAGCAACTGGTAAATTTTCGTCCGAAAATATGAAAGTTTATTTCGCGCGTAAATTCACTTCAATTTTAATCAGTTAAAATGCGTTGAAAATAAAACGTTTTCGAAACTCAAATATTTTTTACATAGAAAAATTCTAAACCATCTTCTGAGCAAGATTTCAGTTTGTCGTTTTTCCAAATTCGGACATCTTTGGCTCCGTCGTTCTTATTTTCTGCAAAATAGCAGTATTCTGGTACCGATATCGATTTTTATCGGATGATCGTACCACTGATTTTTATATACCGTTTTGATCGTCTCGTCGTGCCGATCTCTACGGTATATTCGATTGTCAAATTCGGAGTTCCGTTGCACGTTTCACTTTGCGTAACGTCTACCGTATCGGTACCGCTTCGAACTTTCTTAATTCAATTGTTGGTCCATTCACCATTCGAATTCTACGCGTAAATTTCAATGACCACTTAATTTTCCTTCATTGACTGTTGCTTTACCAAGGTTTCTAACGGTTACTTCATTGGCTTATTTTCTTCTGGTTCACAAATTTGTCTGTTCACATTTTGAAATAAATTCATGCACGCACGTCCTTTCACTTTTGCATTAGTAAAGTTTGTTCCTTCTTCCTCCATGTTGATGCCTGTAGACATTCCCTTTGCCTTCTCATTATTTTCCTCCCACCTCTCTCTTTGCATCTCACATGCGTCTCCTCATCACTTCCAGCTCCGCCTCGTCTTCTTCCATCTCCTCCACCGGCCACACACCCCAAAACCGAACAGCCCTCCTCAGCCGAACCCGACTTCGCCTCGCCTTCCCTCCTCTAGTTTCTGCCCCACACCCAACCACTGAGCACCTAACACTGCAAGCCTACAGCCACCACCCACGGCCAGCCCACGTGCTAAACCACCGTCCACTCCTCCGCCTGTCCCATTGACAGCCTGAAGCCCGCAACCGTACTCCATGCCGAACACCTAGTAACCCATCGCAAAAAAATCCATCACTGCTCGCACACAGACGCCATCAACATCCACCAAGCAGCGACCTTCTATGTCAACAGCCTCCACCTCGTAGTGCTTCCACACCCTGCTTCCGTGAGCAGCCCCTACCCAATAGCAGCCGTTTCTCGTCCCCTTCTCTCCTGGTCTGCCTTCAGCCTGCTACCCTGTCAACGCGGCAGCCATTCCCCACCGAGCAACCTACCACATCAGCCGATCACCATCATCCCATCCCTCCTCCACCTGACCGCGTGCAATCCTTGTCCGTGCCTACCGTGCCTCCTTCCTTTGGTTTAGGACGAGCTTGCCTCTCTAATAATATTGAGGTATAAAATTATATATGTTTAGTATTAACTAAAATGGTCAACAAGTTTCATATATTGTTAAGTATATACTTTCTATAATTTGCATTGCAAGTTTACTGTTAGAAACATTGAATTTATTTTGCATTACCAGTTCATTGGCGGGATGATATATTTTATATATATAATTGGTATTACAAGTTTTTCATCTACTCTTAGATACATGTGTGTTTCGTTTAAACAATAGACTTTGAAATAAAGGTGTATACTTAATTTAATAATAACGACATGTTTGTGACTTGCGTGGGTGGTGTGTGTGCTGTGTGCTTATGTATGTGTATATGGTGTATATGCCACATAGTAACGATAATAAACTATATAAGCATGTTATATGTGTCATGAAAGTTGTAATAAGTTAGTATATATATCAGCTTATGATTGTTATATAAGTTGTGTGTTTATATATATTATGTTGTTAAATAAAATATATATAGTTTTCAAGTATACAATTATGAACAGTTTTGGTACATATTCTATTTTATATATATGCGGATCTGGGTAGGCATATATATATATGGGGTAAAATATAGGAACTTTATGTGTATTATTTTGTCAACTTATACGTATATATTTTAAGTATGAAGATTTTAGTTGATTCGTATATATCGTATATATATATAGTGTTACTGTTTATATATGTATATATTTACTATCGTCTGTCCAGGCCATATACGAGTTTGGGGTTTTATTACATATATAGAGTTATATTTGTAGGTGTTAAGATTTTAGTATCGATTTGGAAATGTGTAAAAAAAAAAAAAATTTATTTTAAATATAAGTTCCAAATGTAATATTGGGTTAAGAAAGTAATATAATAAGATAATATATATTTCATTTCTGTCTATGTCAAGCAGATTCTGATTTATTTTAGCTATTCCTTATCTATCAGTTTGTCCGTCCAAATTCGTGCCAATCTAGCTTTGATTTGGATTCGTGCTTGGATCTGTAACCCATCTTATTCTCGTCCATCTCTAGCCTCGGAAGGTGAGCACTCACTCACGATTAACGTTCTTTTATTTATTAGATTTGATTTCAATTGAAACGACAATTGAAATATGCTGCTGTTAGTTAATTACACTGTTATATATGCTATTACCCGTATCAGTTCACCTGTGACATCTGACACCATTATCTGTTAATTATTTATGCGATGATAATACAGTTTGGCTGATAATTGATTGATTGTTGATGTTTATATTGGACGTTAAATTGTTAATGTTAAAATGATAAATAGTATGAAATTGAACTTGATATAGAATAATTAAATGTTAAATTTGATTAACTGACATTTGTATAATATGACCCCTTTTACTATTGAATTTATTGACACGTAGGATTTGTTTAATTACATTTTGAACCACGGAATGTATGTTGTTAAATTGACGAT
Organism: Allium fistulosum; assembly: GCA_030737815.1. NCBI lineage: Eukaryota > Viridiplantae > Streptophyta > Magnoliopsida > Asparagales > Amaryllidaceae > Allium > Allium fistulosum. Next base: position 1,043,862,296 of record CM060907.1, on the reverse strand, counting down.
GTATGAAATTGTAAATTGAATGACAAGTGAAAACCGTAATGTAATAATCTTTAATCTACATGAAATGATAGTGTAGATTCTAGAAATGATTATATTAATTCGTACAAATAAAAATGCGAATTAATATGATTATTTCGGGATTATTTAAATTGATTATTGGATTGTTATTGTTTGTTGTTATTGCTTGTTTATTTACTTTGACACCATCCCAGTTATCACACTGCAAATTCCCTTTGTATGTTTTGATTTTGAATTGAATTGGAATCGGGTTGAAATGATAAATACCCAAAAATGGAATTTTGACCTAGGATAGAAAATTAAATAAAACCCGATTGGTCAATAAATTGATTTAAAAATAAAACGAAGATTTTATTTGAATAAATAATATTGTTTTGAAATGAAGTTGAAATTGGAAGTTGTATGAAAAGAAATGTTAATATATAATAATCTGAAACAAAATATTTACAATGTAATTGATGAAAGAACGATGTTTAATTTGAGAAATGATTGAATTAAGTTTGAAATTATAATTAAGTTGAAATTATTAAACTTTGAAATTATTTAATAACTAAGTTTTGAATTATTTAATAATTAAATAAGATTGAATTATTTAATGATTAAATTGAATTGGATTCTTTAATAAGAAAAATTGAAATTTTGAATAAGTGAATTTTACTTCGTAAATAGTTGAAATTGAGTTTTCTTTATTAATTAAGTTTTGGAAAATTATTTAAGAAAGTAAATAAGTTAAATTGAATTTCTGTAACAAGAAATGAAAATGCGATTTATTGAAATTAATGTAAGACTTGTAATTGAAAGAATTGATTTGACGAATTTAATATATTTCAAAATTGTAAGTTTTGATTTAATGAAGTTGAATTTAAGAAATGGATTTAATGAATTGGAAATTTAATAGAAATTGTTTTGAATGGCAAATTTACTTAATGAATATTGAATGAAATCAATAAATGAATTTGGAACTGATTTGAATGTTAAATTAAATTGATTTAAATGATTTCGGAATTGAATCTTATATACGGATTTAAATTGATATTTGAATTGCTTAAAATAAAGATTGAAATTGAAATATAAGGTTTTGAAATGATAATTTGGAAGTTTGAAATGTAAATTATTGAAAATTGGTTTAGAAAGACAAATGAAATGTTGATTTACAAATTCTAATTGAATTGAAATTGATTTGATTTTTGAAATAAACAAACGACCAATCGGTGTAATAATTACGGAAGTTATTAAAGAGACCGGAATTCGGTTATTGATATACTCTCTATCTAAACCGAAAACCACTTTAATAACTATACGCGGAGTGATGATCCAGAATGAAGTGGTTGGAATGATGTACGTGTTGACTGAAGAAAGAGAACGATAATGGATAGCCTTGACACTTGTGTCAAATTTGAAATGACTAAAACAGGAGCTATGCCGGGCCAATGGAGGATTGATACCTCAAGTGGACACACTTCTTCGAACTACTTACTTATTGTCGATTGGTGCACCCTTGATTTTTGGGAGTGTTGTCTCACGGTGTTGCGGGCGCTGCGGCGTTGCGTTCTCACCAGTCCGGATCAGGCGAACGGTAGTATCACTACCTTGGGTATAGCCTCATGTGCCTTGTCATACTTGTATTCCATTTATGCGCGACCACTACGAATTTGTTTTGTACCTTGAGTATATGGATTGCCCTCTGGTGACTTCCGGTTTTGGGGAAACTACGGTCTTGTATATGCTTGTGGGAATAAAAATGTGTTAAGGGTGGAATGGGCCATGACTTAACGCTATTTTGATATCTTTATATTACTGATAGACATTATCTACTTAGCGTATATTACTACCTAGTAGATAGTTTAACGGATCCTTAAAGGATGGTTATTCCAAACATCCTTTGAGTTACTTGTATTTCAATTGCTATTTCACTTGAGTTGGATTTATTAATATAAGAATGTTAATCCTAACTCGAGTGTTTTGTGTTTTGCTTTACGCTCGGGTCAGACTGAGTAGTTCAGCTTTCGAGACTCACCTTTGGAGTTGGAGCTTTGATTGAAGATTCAGCCATCTATTCTGCTTCAGTATTCGATGATTCCAGTGATGTATTCTGATTTGTATCGGTTACTCTTCCGTTGTATCTGGTTTAACTCTGATGTATCGTATTTCTCTTCTGTTGTAAACTCTGATGTATTTATATATTCATATAGTAGCTTCATGAACTACTATCTCTTTTTAATTCCGCTGCATTTATTACTCTGTGTCTGTGATCTGTGATTATATTTATTTACTGTATATGTTCAGTTTTGCCAATTTAAATTAACAACGCGGTATTTTGAGCAATTCAACTCCGACATGTGTGTCTGCCTATGCACTTGGCGGGTGCAGCATGATAGGGGGTTCTCGCATTTGGTTTGGTAGCGAGCGGATGACTCTTACTCCTACATGTCCCTGCGGGGTTGGTTCAGTCGAGAGGCTGGCTGTAAAGGCAGAACACAGGTACTGCTGTATGCTACGGTGGGCGTTACCCCACTGACGCGGTCTGTTACAGTTGGTATCAGAGCTTTGGTAGCTCTAGGCAAAACTTAACATATAGGGTAAATGGATTTACAGAATCACTTTCATTCGAGTTTCAATCTCTTCCTTTCGACTCGATTTCTTTGAATTTTGGAACGTTCCCTACAGTTCCAAATTTCATTCGTGTCCCTCACTATTCGTTTTCTTTCAATTCTGGAGCACCCCATCACTCCATTTTAATTGATATCTATAATAGATCGGCGGTCTTGCCAATTTTCGAATGATTCGTAAAGGAGCAAAACTCCTTTATAATAGGCATTGATTTACCGGAGATTTCTGTATCCTCGGTTTATGATGCTATTTATCTCCCGCTATACCTGAATTCTATTTCTTGCGATCGAGTGTTGATTTACCTCGGAATTCAGCATCGATCCTATTCTTGAAGTTACGGACGACCGGTTAAGGTTCCCCGTGAATTTAATAAACTTACCCATCTCCCGATTCTGTTAGTGAATCATCTTATCTTTTCTTTCGAATTTGTCTTCGAATCAGAATTCTCTTTGATTTGAGTCCATCAAATTTGAATCTCTATCCTTGTTTTGAATCCATTCTTGCATAGTCGAGCGAGGAAGTGTAATTGTAAATTAACATTTAAAATGTTTAAAATATATTGTGTTGTTTGAGTTGTTGATGTTGATTTGGGTTTCCGATCGATTCGTCTGATCAACGCTATCGATAGGATTTCCAAAACACTTGAGCAGAGCAAACGGACACAGTTTCGTTTTCAACTTTGGTAAATAAAATAAAGTTTGTATGATTATATTATAATTATTTATAAGTAAAAATTTTCTGGAATTTAATAAGTTAATTAAATTGTTTGTTTGAAATGATAATATTTGATTATCATTTATTGTTCTGAATAAATTTATAAATACAGTTTATAAATTGATTTGGAATTTGAAATGAATTTAATTCAGAAATTTGAGAATTTAGTTTCCGGTGATTTCGAACTTTGGTTTTAAAATTTTAAAAGTATATTATTGGGAATATTTTCGAATATAAATCGTTTTCAAAGAATTTTAAAATGTTGAAATCAGTGCTCTTCTCTTTGTCGCTGGAAAATAATTTCGGTGATGACGGCCGCATCATCGACATTCATTTTCGAGTTTCGAAGTGGAGAAACCTTTCTGTAGCTTTGCTACGGTTTTGTTTTCTAAATCTATTTTGATTTGAATTTCTTCAGTAAAATTTGATTTATATATATATGGGTATCTTATTTTAAAATTTAATTTGATTTGATATAAATATTATATATAACTCTAAATTGTTTAAAGTTAATCGGAAATCTAATTCTTAAAATTTGTTAAAGGATGATTTTAATTATAAATAAAACCAAAAGTTGGAATAAATATTTAAACTTGAATAAATTGAATTTGGAAAATTTTATTTGTATATTGTTCAACTGCATTCCAATACAACTTACCTAAATCATTCAGAAGTTGAATATGTAATTGGATAATATATAAGATAAATTCAATTTATAAATAAAATTTGAGTGTTAATAATAAATGTTATACACTAAATTTTGATTATTAAGATGTTAATAGAGTTAGATAGGATAATAAGTAAAACTCAGTTAATAATGAAATAAATTTGTTTTGAAAGAAGTAATAAATTGAAATGATCAACATATGAAAATACCTTGAATTTAAAGGAAATTGAGATGTAAATTAATTTAAATCGAAACTTTTATGGCTTAAATTAATTTACATGGGTTAAATATATGTGATTAGATATATTAAGTAGAATAAATTTAACAATAATTTGGAATAAAGAAGAATTTAAAATTGCTGAAAAATATGATTGTAATAAAAGACTATTCAAATTTTATGGTTTTAGAAATTGTAAATGTAAGATAATTGGATAATAAGATAATGAATTTAGAAATAGTTGAGATTGATTTTAGTGAAATCAAATGGATTAAATCAATTATTGAATATAAATTAATTTCAACTTGAATTTATATGGTTTAAATAAATGGTTATTTGGTATTTCTAATCTGTTTTCTTCCTGGTTGTTTCTATTCTCCTACCTCGTTCCTTTTCGGGGACGAAAAGTTTTGAGTGGGGGAGAGTGTAACGACCCGTAAATTTCAACTGTTGTAATAACGTAATTAGTTGAAATTTTGTGAAATTTTTAAACGATAAAATTTTGAAATAAAAATTTAATATTTGGAATACGTCTAGTTAAACATAGCAACTGGTAAATTTTCGTCCGAAAATATGAAAGTTTATTTCGCGCGTAAATTCACTTCAATTTTAATCAGTTAAAATGCGTTGAAAATAAAACGTTTTCGAAACTCAAATATTTTTTACATAGAAAAATTCTAAACCATCTTCTGAGCAAGATTTCAGTTTGTCGTTTTTCCAAATTCGGACATCTTTGGCTCCGTCGTTCTTATTTTCTGCAAAATAGCAGTATTCTGGTACCGATATCGATTTTTATCGGATGATCGTACCACTGATTTTTATATACCGTTTTGATCGTCTCGTCGTGCCGATCTCTACGGTATATTCGATTGTCAAATTCGGAGTTCCGTTGCACGTTTCACTTTGCGTAACGTCTACCGTATCGGTACCGCTTCGAACTTTCTTAATTCAATTGTTGGTCCATTCACCATTCGAATTCTACGCGTAAATTTCAATGACCACTTAATTTTCCTTCATTGACTGTTGCTTTACCAAGGTTTCTAACGGTTACTTCATTGGCTTATTTTCTTCTGGTTCACAAATTTGTCTGTTCACATTTTGAAATAAATTCATGCACGCACGTCCTTTCACTTTTGCATTAGTAAAGTTTGTTCCTTCTTCCTCCATGTTGATGCCTGTAGACATTCCCTTTGCCTTCTCATTATTTTCCTCCCACCTCTCTCTTTGCATCTCACATGCGTCTCCTCATCACTTCCAGCTCCGCCTCGTCTTCTTCCATCTCCTCCACCGGCCACACACCCCAAAACCGAACAGCCCTCCTCGGCCGAACCCGACTTCGCCTCGCCTTCCCTCCTCTAGTTTCTGCCCCACACCCAACCACTGAGCACCTAACACTGCAAGCCTACAGCCACCACCCACGGCCAGCCCACGTGCTAAACCACCGTCCACTCCTCCGCCTGTCCCATTGACAGCCTGAAGCCCGCAACCGTACTCCATGCCGAACACCTAGTAACCCATCGCAAAAAAATCCATCACTGCTCGCACACAGACGCCATCAACATCCACCAAGCAGCGACCTTCTATGTCAACAGCCTCCACCTCGTAGTGCTTCCACACCCTGCTTCCGTGAGCAGCCCCTACCCAATAGCAGCCGTTTCTCGTCCCCTTCTCTCCTGGTCTGCCTTCAGCCTGCTACCCTGTCAACGCGGCAGCCATTCCCCACCGAGCAACCTACCACATCAGCCGATCACCATCATCCCATCCCTCCTCCACCTGACCGCGTGCAATCCTTGTCCGTGCCTACCGTGCCTCCTTCCTTTGGTTTAGGACGAGCTTGCCTCTCTAATAATATTGAGGTATAAAATTATATATGTTTAGTATTAACTAAAATGGTCAACAAGTTTCATATATTGTTAAGTATATACTTTCTATAATTTGCATTGCAAGTTTACTGTTAGAAACATTGAATTTATTTTGCATTACCAGTTCATTGGCGGGATGATATATTTTATATATATAATTGGTATTACAAGTTTTTCATCTACTCTTAGATACATGTGTGTTTCGTTTAAACAATAGACTTTGAAATAAAGGTGTATACTTAATTTAATAATAACGACATGTTTGTGACTTGCGTGGGTGGTGTGTGTGCTGTGTGCTTATGTATGTGTATATGGTGTATATGCCACATAGTAACGATAATAAACTATATAAGCATGTTATATGTGTCATGAAAGTTGTAATAAGTTAGTATATATATCAGCTTATGATTGTTATATAAGTTGTGTGTTTATATATATTATGTTGTTAAATAAAATATATATAGTTTTCAAGTATACAATTATGAACAGTTTTGGTACATATTCTATTTTATATATATGCGGATCTGGGTAGGCATATATATATATGGGGTAAAATATAGGAACTTTATGTGTATTATTTTGTCAACTTATACGTATATATTTTAAGTATGAAGATTTTAGTTGATTCGTATATATCGTATATATATATAGTGTTACTGTTTATATATGTATATATTTACTATCGTCTGTCCAGGCCATATACGAGTTTGGGGTTTTATTACATATATAGAGTTATATTTGTAGGTGTTAAGATTTTAGTATCGATTTGGAAATGTGTAAAAAAAAAAAAAAAAAATTATTTTAAATATAAGTTCCAAATGTAATATTGGGTTAAGAAAGTAATATAATAAGATAATATATATTTCATTTCTGTCTATGTCAAGCAGATTATGATTTATTTTAGCTATTCCTTATCTATCAGTTTGTCCGTCCAAATTCGTGCCAATCTAGCTTTGATTTGGATTCGTGCTTGGATCTGTAACCCATCTTATTCTCGTCCATCTCTAGCCTCGGAAGGTGAGCACTCACTCACGATTAACGTTCTTTTATTTATTAGATTTGATTTCAATTGAAACGACAATTGAAATATGCTGCTGTTAGTTAATTACACTGTTATATATGCTATTACCCGTATCAGTTCACCTGTGACATCTGACACCATTATCTGTTAATTATTTATGCGATGATAATACAGTTTGGCTGATAATTGATTGATTGTTGATGTTTATATTGGACGTTAAATTGTTAATGTTAAAATGATAAATAGTATGAAATTGAACTTGATATAGAATAATTAAATGTTAAATTTGATTAACTGACATTTGTATAATATGACCCCTTTTACTATTGAATTTATTGACACGTAGGATTTGTTTAATTACATTTTGAACCACGGAATGTATGTTGTTAAATTGACGATGTATGAAATTGTAAATTGAATGACAAGTGAAAACCGTAATGTAATAATCTTTAATCTACATGAAATGATAGTGTAGATTCTAGAAATGATTATATTAATTCGTACAAATAACAATGCGAATTAATATGATTATTTCGGGATTATTTAAATTGATTATTGGATTGTTATTGTTTGTTGTTATTGCTTGTGTGACGACCCGCCCTTCTCGACCCTCGAAAATCGACACAAAATACTCAACAGTATAATATGCCGACGATCGAACGCCGGAAAAGACAGATTGTAGGAAAAGAAAGAAGGTAGAAGAAGAAGAAACTAAACAACATCAGAACCTCACAGTCGCAGCGGAATAAAATATAATATATAGAACAGATCTTTACACAAATCAAACTATATCTGTTTATATACGATACATCATCATCAGAGTATATCAATACAACCAATCATAACCAGTCAAACAATCTCAACAATCACAGCAGCGGAATAATACAAGTACGAGAAATACGTCTCGGACTCCAGCTCCTCTCCTGAGCTCCATAGCAACCTATCCTGTAAATATACTCGGTCTGACCCGAGCATTATAATAAAATAACACCCGAGTCAGTCTGGAATACCAGCGCATCATAAATACACCCAATTGATTATTAAAGTTCAAAAATCCTTTGAAAACAAAAGCATCTCGTAAGACCACGCCACAAATAAACATGTCGGGTTTTTACCTTACGATAGCTAAAACACTTTTTATAAAAATCCTCTGATATTATAATAGTGTCTATTTACAAATACTTATAAAATAGCCGAAATTGTTACATCTATTAAATTCCGGCATACTAGCCACAACGTGGGTAATACAAACAAAACTCGTACAAGGCACGTAGGGAAAATGGATTTCCAACGAATGACTAGGCACTGGGGTACCACCTGTCACAGTACGTGGCCTAGATCACAGTACCGAGGAGTACGCCCGCTCCCCTGCAACACAAAGCCGGAATCATCCCTTACTGGATAATTCCAAGTAAAATCACCCCACGGTTGTGATCAGCAACCGCACCACTAAGCCGAAATAAAAAGGGACATCTAGACAGGGATGACCTTACTCTCAAGTGGGGGCTACCCACGAAGCCTTGCTGCATAACCCCTGATTTTCAGTCATTCCCGGTTGATGAGGCTCGAGGCTAAACGATACCTTTATAGCACATATCCCTTAGAATGCCCATCGTCCACCTGACGATGTCACGAAAGCATTCGTCCATACAAGTCCGTTCCGGGTCCGAACGGAACCGAAGGCACTACCCCTACTACATCCATTTTGGAAATATCCTCAGGATTAGTAGCGACTAGCCCTTGCACTTCACTGCTCCATCTTCGACTCCGAAATCGTTTTCGCGAAACGTACAAACCGGATCGAAGTGGTTTTCGAGTCTCCAGACCTAGAATCCCGGTATACGGAAACTCGATCCCGGTCTCTTCGAAACGATCAGCGCATTTGGCCAATATTGATAGTCGGTTGTTTAACTATCAATTAATGTTCACAAACATCCATACACATCCATCACACAATAAATAATCTCCATATTATTTATTTTCTTCTAATATCTTTCAAAGAGATATTTTCGCATTTTCAAAACTCGTTTGAAAACAATTTCCCAAAACTCTTCCTTTACAAGGTAAATCTTTTACCCTTTATTCCCATCGGAAATAACCAAGTATAAAACAATTTGCATTTAAAACAGTTAAAAATACTTTATACTGAAATATACTTTAAAATATGAAAATTACTTCTATTTATTTACTCAAAATATAAATTTAAAATATGTGAAGAAAACTAGTTATTAACACATAAACTTTGATTTAAAAAAAATAAGGGTTTTAGTTTAACTAAAATAGCGTTATAAGAAGAAAATGCTAATTGTAACAACTTAAGCTAAAACCAACTTTTAAATAAATCCATTTGTAAAAATAATTGCTAATATACTCCCAAATTATTTACGGGTATTAAAAGTTATTAATTTATTTCTTTAAAAAATAATGATTTCTTAAAAATACTTTTAAAACGATTTAAACTTAACCTTAGTTAAATAAAAATCTTTTTATAAACATTTACTTGGTTTTCCCAGGGAAACACTTTCCCGTTTCAAAACATTCCAAAGTACTCTTTCATATAAATCCACTGATTTATTTCAAGTCAATTATGTTTTACAACATAAATCCCAAATCCCATATTTAACTATAACTTCCTCCGAAGTTCATACCCAATTTCCCATATCCGGAATTTCACTTTTAAATATACCATTTAAATCATTTTTCTTAAATAAACAATATCGGAGAATTTCTTACTGAAAACCATATCTACCATTTACTTAAATAAATCCCCAATGAAATACGGCATTTCAAATTATTCTATTTTCTTTTGAAACTTGTTAATTTATAGTTGACAACTCCATTTAAACATATTTTTAATTTCCGGATAACATCAGTCATTATTAAAATAAACAACGTTATTTTAAACAATTTATAATTTCATAAATTAAATTTCCAGAAAACTATACTTTCCATTTACCCATTTCATAAACTTCCCATTATATTCAAAATCCCAATTTGGCCCAATTTACATTTTCCTTTCAAATCCGATTTCAAATTTTATTCTTTGAAATTCTAAATTTAACAATTCATTTTATTTCATAAAAACACAATTTAGCCATTTATAATTTAATTCTGTGATTACAATTTATACCACAATGTCACAGAACAACTAAATTTCCAGATTTATCAATCACATCATATAAACAGGTATCACTATCAATTATAAAATAATTGCTACATTATGAGGAATCCAGTTGGATCCCTCCAACCCGTTTCTCCCTGCATCCACAAATATTAGCTCATCACAATATAAATATCAATCCAGACTGATAATAACAATTATATTCAGCCATCCACACAGATATTTAAATATCAACTATTTATAATGTCTAGCATCCAGATGTGAGTGAGAAAAACTCACTTTGAGTTCGGCGAGCGTTCGACATTTAAATTAAACCGGACGACGTCCGATTTAACCCAAATTTCTACTTGCCCGGAATGACTCCGGATCTGCACCATCGCGTAGTACTCGACTCTGCGATCCCGACGCTTCCAGTTTCATCTAAATCTGATTACGTATGAACCCGTTATGATTTTATAAAGTTGTGAAATAAATTTAAAACAATTTCTTTTATTAACTATTTACCAACAGATCACGACCGTACGCTACAAAGAAGAAACCCAGGCCGCACTCTCTCATCTCCCTCTCGTACGCGAACAGAAACATCGAACCCATCATCGTCACCTAGGGTTCGTAGCCGCTACCACCACGCTCCGCTAGGGTACGATCGGCGACTGCCAATCTCTTCGTCTACGAGAACGCCACCTACGCCTGAAAGCTAGGCGAGCTCGGTCGCCTATAATGGCCGCGAAATGGTGATGAACGGCGACGACATCGACCCCGAGATCTCCCTCTCCGCTTCACAGAACAACATCACTACCGTACAGATCTGAAGCTGGTTTCACTCTCTTCGATTTTCATGAAGGAAGATTTCGAAAATAAAGCCTGGATTTCGAGAAAACTGAGGAAGAACGGAAGGTATTTTCGGCCATTGATAAAACGAACGGCGGCGGCTCACGTTTATGAAGCTAGGGTTTAATAAAGAATGAATATAAATATGTGTTAATATTATTTAATTAATATAATGTCTCAATTGAACGGTTTACGCAAACGACCTCCAAACTACGCGTTCCGACAGACATTCCTAGGGTTTTTCCGCGTTCCGGACACAATGGAACAGGTTTCGTAAGCTAATTCGGTCATATGAGCGAGATACGGAATTAAATGATCAATTTAAAATTAAATCGGTTAAATCGATTTCGATGCGTTTCGAGCTGCCACGGTCAAACGACAACTCCGATTGCTACGAAAATTGAAATCCGATAATAACTAACTATTACGGATCCAATGGAACTGGTTTCGTCGAATTCCGAGACTGTGCCCCGGAAGGCTATTTTAACTCGTCTATTAAATCAGACGATTTTCTGAAATTATCAGAAACACTTAAAAGTTCACTTTTAAAATTTTAATAACTCAATAATAAATCATATAAAATTTATAAACACATTAGAAATCATTCTGGCTCATCCCAGACTCAAATCTGATTATTTGCATTTTAATAATATTAAATTCATTATTAAATTAATATAAACCCCAAATATTAATTTATCGACTTTAAAATTCTTCTAAAAATCCAATAATATTATTTATGACCAATTGAGCTTAAAAATACATTTAAACACCATTTATATAATCATTTATCCCAAATTCACCTTTTATCCAAATTTCGAATATTTAATTATTATTCTATTTCAATTGGATTATCTGATTAAAATTTATAACTTATTTTATTGATTGAACCCGAATCCATCCATTTCAAAATCAATTAAGAATCCACATTAACATTTAAAACGAATTAAATGTTCAAATCCAATGGCTTAAAAATACGGGATGTTACATTCCTTCCCCCTTATAAAAATTTCGTCCCCGAAATTTGCTAAGGTAGAAATATACTCCAACTCAACTCACTTATCCCATTTGCTTAGTTAAAAGCTTATATTCACTTTCCCAAAAAGTTTCAGCTCCATTTCAAAACCCTTTGCTTTCTTTACTCTAAAGCCTTTATTTTAACACTCGCTTTTAAAATAACTTTACTTATTAATAAATTTCCCAAAAACCCCAAAAATTTTCTAACTCCCAAAATTTCTGGAAAATTTTGGCGGAGTCTCCTTTGCACGGAGGAGCTTCTGCGATATCGCAGGATACACAAATATATATACATCGGCTCACATGGCCGGAAACCAAAATATATCACAATATATATATCATTTTCCCAATTATATTTGCGTAGGCGTACCTTTTAGCAAATTTTTAAAAGCAAGCGGCTAATATCTCGCATATACGCGCTCCAACTCTCTCGAACGCCTCCCGCACCTGTACTAAACTCATCAAACTCATCAGTTTCAATGATATGAGCATTTTAATAACATTTCCAACACAAATGCAAGCCAAACATATCCATTTCATAACCAAACCAAGCAAATTCATAATGTAACAATGTTAATCATACTTTATCAACAATTTAAAGGTTTCAATCACATTCGAATTACTTATTCAAGTCTACTTCATTTTATTTCACTTGAATGCCTTAAATTCAAGTTTCGCTACATACAATCTATATTTATCTCAACCAATTCATTTCCACTTCAATATGATTACATATGCCTTTCTTACCTTTTAATTTTACTTACATTCCAAATTTGATTTACAATCAAACTTCATTTTAAACTTGAAACATTTGCATTTCTTTTATAATCCATTTCCATTCATATGCAAACATTACTTATTAAAATGCAACCCATTCTGATTGATTCAAAACTAATTCCATTCTCTCTTTAAATCAATTCACTTGCAATTATATACAAACTTTTGAATTAGATCCAATCCATATCAATTTAGTCAAAGGTCAACTTCAATTGCTCTTTAAACAACTCAATTCTGAATACATGCAGATTTCCATGTCATTCAAGCAAAACAATTGCCACTTAAGCTTATAACCATTTAAAATTAATTTCAACTTGGATTCATATAAATTTTATTCCATTACAAGGTTCACAAACCAAATATTTTCTCTTTCCAATGTAATCGTTAAATTACATTTTCCTTACATCTTTATTTCCATTAACCAAATTCAAGTTTATATTAATATCATTCGATCCTGGTTTATATTCAACTCATACATTCTTAATTTACCAAAATATTTAATGAATATCATTTCACTTTCAATTCAATTTTATTATCCAACAAATTCCATTCAAATTTCTTAATAAAGCTCATCCACAATCATTTGTTTCTTTCAATTTGCTTAAGTAGTTTCACAATATTACCATTATCTATTTAATTTTATTTCCATCTGATTCTCATTCAAATCAATTCCAATTCATTAACAAATTTTAACCGCTCTTTGCTTACTTACTCAATCCATGCACAAATTTATTTTATTAACCAAGAGACCATTTAAATTATTTCTCTCATTTGAATTTTATTTACAATTCAAACCATCACTATTATAAGCTAATTACATTATTCATTCTCACTTCCAACATTTATTACCAAACTTAAATTCCATTCAACAACTGGATTTTTTTTTTCCTTACTTTCTAAATTTTGACCAAACTATCAAAATCCTATTTATTGCAATACAAATTCCATTTAATTTAGCTTACACAAGATTTATTTCCAAACAATCATTTTAAATTTAATTTAGTGAGCATTTACTTCATTCAACATCCCTTCAACTAAATTAAATTTCCATTTAATTAAATTCTTATCCAAATTTAATTCAAGGTTAACTAGATTATATATGCATTTTCAATTTAATTCCTTTCCAGAATTAATTCAAGTTCATCTAAATTTTATTTAGCCCACCTGAATTTAAATCATTTCCTTTACTACTTTAAATAAGAATTTAATTACATTCATTCTTATTCATAACACAACAGAAATTTTAATATTCAGCTTAATTCCATCTTAGTCGAAGTTAGACCAAATTCAAATTAAATCTTAATTCTCCATATCCAAGTTCAACTTATTTACTAACTTCAGTTCACTTACCTCTTTTATATTCTATAATTGTTTCACCTTACTTTGCATTCCATTTAAAATTAAGTTCGAATTCACCATTCCACTTAACCATTTTTATTTGTGATTATAATTCCATTTTACTTGAGTTAAAATCAAATCTTCCATTCTCAAGTTCTCCAACTTATTTACTTGTAAGTTTATATTGCTCATTTCAAACCAATCCACATTTTTTATAATCACAATGTCAAATTTCAACACTTAATAACTTAAGAATATGAATTCATTTGCACAATCATAAGCATTTACATTTCACCGTTATCTCAACTTCCATTTAATTCCAATTTATTTAGATTTAATTCAATTTCAAATCCTTAATTTTATTTAACTTATCATAAGTTAAATCCAGATATATTTCATTCACCTTCATTTATTCAAAGTAAATTTACATTCCATATATACTCAATTCTTCTTTAAATCAACTTTCCTTTATAAGTTATATAGTTGAATCATTTCAACTTTCACATTTTCATTTTAAAATAGAATTCCCAGAATTCAATTTACCCGGATTTATTTCAAAACCAATTTGAAATAAAAATCAACATATTCCCATTTGATATCCAATCAAATACCAAATCCCAAAGCAATTTGTTTTTGCCAAACAATTTTCCTTTTTGAAAATTCCCAAAATCACTTGTTTTCCCAAACAAGTCCAAACAATGTCATAACCAACTATTTTGGTAGCAATCCATCACTTTAGAAACTCGAAAATGAATTCTAATGATGTGGCCAGCATCATCAGGATTATTTTCCAGCGACTGAAGTGAGTTCAATGCTTTCCACTTCCCAAAATTCACCTCAAAACAATTTCTATTCAAAAAGATTTTCCAAAATATACCCCATTCTTTCAAATGTTTTTGAAAACATTTCTAACATTTCCACAAAGTCAAACTCCCAAAACTTTGTTTAATTCCATTTGAAATCCCTTTCAAAATTTCCGGGGTCAAAATTCTAGTTTAAATCAAATTTTAATTTTTACTTTTCTTATTTAAAACATATCCAGTCAATTACATTTGGTTATAAACCATTTTAATATTTTAACTTCTTATTTTCTTATATATATCATTTCAAATTTTAAATCATATTTTAATTTCTTATTTGATTATAGAAGAAACAACCAAACAAGCATCCAATACATATAATAATTTAGAAAATTATTTCTTTTTATATCAAAATACAATTTTGGATAAAATTATTTCATTTACCCACTTTAAAAACAATACTATGTCGGTTTATCTTGTTTAAGAGTTTAGAAACCCCTATCGATACGGTTGTACTTCCCGCACCGACCAGAATTCATAAACACTCAACCGATAAGTCAACATAGTACAAAAACAATTTTGTATCCACTAACAAGTACGCTCTCATAACTATTATTACTCTCAACTCATCATAGAGTACTATTGACTCTATTAATAATGAGTAATTTCCCACCAAAGCCTAGGTTGTCGCCAATCTAAGCTCTGATACCAACTGTGACGACCCGCCCTTCTCGACCCTCGAAAATCGACACAAAATACTCAACAGTATAATATGCCGACGATCGAACGCCGGAAAAGACAGATTGTAGGAAAAGAATGAAGGTAGAAGAAGAAGAAACTAAACAACATCAGAACCTCACAGTCGCAGCGGAATAAAATATAATATATAGAACAGATCTTTACACAAATCAAACTATATCTGTTTATATACGATACATCATCATCAGAGTATATCAATACAACCAATCATAACCAGTCAAACAATCTCAACAATCACAGCAGCGGAATAATACAAGTACGAGAAATACGTCTCGGACTCCAGCTCCTCTCCTGAGCTCCATAGCAACCTATCCTGTAAATATACTCGGTCTGACCCGAGCATTATAATAAAATAACACCCGAGTCAGTCTGGAATACCAGCGCATCATAAATACACCCAATTGATTATTAAAGTTCAAAAATCCTTTGAAAACAAAAGCATCTCGTAAGACCACGCCACAAATAAACATGTCGGGTTTTTACCTTACGATAGCTAAAACACTTTTTATAAAAATCCTCTGATATTATAATAGTGTCTATTTACAAATACTTATAAAATAGCCGAAATTGTTACATCTATTAAATTCCGGCATACTAGCCACAACGTGGGTAATACAAACAAAACTCGTACAAGGCACGTAGGGAAAATGGATTTCCAACGAATGACTAGGCACTGGGGTACCACCTGTCACAGTACGTGGCCTAGATCACAGTACCGAGGAGTACGCCCGCTCCCCTGCAACACAAAGCCGGAATCATCCCTTACTGGATAATTCCAAGTAAAATCACCCCACGGTTGTGATCAGCAACCGCACCACTAAGCCGAAATAAAAAGGGACATCTAGACAGGGATGACCTTACTCTCAAGTGGGGGCTACCCACGAAGCCTTGCTGCATAACCCCTGATTTTCAGTCATTCCCGGTTGATGAGGCTCGAGGCTAAACGATACCTTTATAGCACATATCCCTTAGAATGCCCATCGTCCACCTGACGATGTCACGAAAGCATTCGTCCATACAAGTCCGTTCCGGGTCCGAACGGAACCGAAGGCACTACCCCTACTACATCCATTTTGGAAATATCCTCAGGATTAGTAGCGACTAGCCCTTGCACTTCACTGCTCCATCTTCGACTCCGAAATCGTTTTCGCGAAACGTACAAACCGGATCGAAGTGGTTTTCGAGTCTCCAGACCTAGAATCCCGGTATACGGAAACTCGATCCCGGTCTCTTCGAAACGATCAGCGCATTTGGCCAATATTGATAGTCGGTTGTTTAACTATCAATTAATGTTCACAAACATCCATACACATCCATCACACAATAAATAATCTCCATATTATTTATTTTCTTCTAATATCTTTCAAAGAGATATTTTCGCATTTTCAAAACTCGTTTGAAAACAATTTCCCAAAACTCTTCCTTTACAAGGTAAATCTTTTACCCTTTATTCCCATCGGAAATAACCAAGTATAAAACAATTTGCATTTAAAACAGTTAAAAATACTTTATACTGAAATATACTTTAAAATATGAAAATTACTTCTATTTATTTACTCAAAATATAAATTTAAAATATGTGAAGAAAACTAGTTATTAACACATAAACTTTGATTTAAAAAAAAATAAGGGTTTTAGTTTAACTAAAATAGCGTTATAAGAAGAAAATGCTAATTGTAACAACTTAAGCTAAAACCAACTTTTAAATAAATCCATTTGTAAAAATAATTGCTAATATACTCCCAAATTATTTACGGGTATTAAAAGTTATTAATTTATTTCTTTAAAAAATAATGATTTCTTAAAAATACTTTTAAAACGATTTAAACTTAACCTTAGTTAAATAAAAATCTTTTTATAAACATTTACTTGGTTTTCCCAGGGAAACACTTTCCCGTTTCAAAACATTCCAAAGTACTCTTTCATATAAATCCACTGATTTATTTCAAGTCAATTATGTTTTACAACATAAATCCCAAATCCCATATTTAACTATAACTTCCTCCGAAGTTCATACCCAATTTCCCATATCCGGAATTTCACTTTTAAATATACCATTTAAATCATTTTTCTTAAATAAACAATATCGGAGAATTTCTTACTGAAAACCATATCTACCATTTACTTAAATAAATCCCCAATGAAATACGGCATTTCAAATTATTCTATTTTCTTTTGAAACTTGTTAATTTATAGTTGACAACTCCATTTAAACATATTTTTAATTTCCGGATAACATCAGTCATTATTAAAATAAACAACGTTATTTTAAACAATTTATAATTTCATAAATTAAATTTCCAGAAAACTATACTTTCCATTTACCCATTTCATAAACTTCCCATTATATTCAAAATCCCAATTTGGCCCAATTTACATTTTCCTTTCAAATCCGATTTCAAATTTTATTCTTTGAAATTCTAAATTTAACAATTCATTTTATTTCATAAAAACACAATTTAGCCATTTATAATTTAATTCTGTGATTACAATTTATACCACAATGTCACAGAACAACTAAATTTCCAGATTTATCAATCACATCATATAAACAGGTATCACTATCAATTATAAAATAATTGCTACATTATGAGGAATCCAGTTGGATCCCTCCAACCTGTTTCTCCCTGCATCCACAAATATTAGCTCATCACAATATAAATATCAATCCAGACTGATAATAACAATTATATTCAGCCATCCACACAGATATTTAAATATCAACTATTTATAATGTCTAGCATCCAGATGTGAGTGAGAAAAACTCACTTTGAGTTCGGCGAGCGTTCGACATTTAAATTAAACCGGACGACGTCCGATTTAATCCAAATTTCTACTTGCCCGGAATGACTCCGGATCTGCACCATCGCGTAGTACTCGACTCTGCGATCCCGACGCTTCCAGTTTCATCTAAATCTGATTACGTATGAACCCGTTATGATTTTATAAAGTTGTGAAATAAATTTAAAACAATTTCTTTTATTAACTATTTACCAACAGATCACGACCGTACGCTACAAAGAAGAAACCCAGGCCGCACTCTCTCATCTCCCTCTCGTACGCGAACAGAAACATCGAACCCATCATCGTCACCTAGGGTTCGTAGCCGCTACCACCACGCTCCGCTAGGGTACGATCGGCGACTGCCAATCTCTTCGTCTACGAGAACGCCACCTACGCCTGAAAGCTAGGCGAGCTCGGTCGCCTATAATGGCCGCGAAATGGTGATGAACGGCGACGACATCGACCCCGAGATCTCCCTCTCCGCTTCACAGAACAACATCACTACCGTACAGATCTGAAGCTGGTTTCACTCTCTTCGATTTTCATGAAGGAAGATTTCGAAAATAAAGCCTGGATTTCGAGAAAACTGAGGAAGAACGGAAGGTATTTTCGGCCATTGATAAAACGAACGGCGGCGGCTCACGTTTATGAAGCTAGGGTTTAATAAAGAATGAATATAAATATGTGTTAATATTATTTAATTAATATAATGTCTCAATTGAACGGTTTACGCAAACGACCTCCAAACTACGCGTTCCGACAGACATTCCTAGGGTTTTTCCGCGTTCCGGACACAATGGAACAGGTTTCGTAAGCTAATTCTGTCATATGAGCGAGATACGGAATTAAATGATCAATTTAAAATTAAATCGGTTAAATCGATTTCGATGCGTTTCGAGCTGCCACGGTCAAACGACAACTCCGATTGCTACGAAAATTGAAATCCGATAATAACTAACTATTACGGATCCAATGGAACTGGTTTCGTCGAATTCCGAGACTGTGCCCCGGAAGGCTATTTTAACTCGTCTATTAAATCAGACGATTTTCTGAAATTATCAGAAACACTTAAAAATTCACTTTTAAAATTTTAATAACTCAATAATAAATCATATAAAATTTATAAACACATTAGAAATCATTCTGGCTCATCCCAGACTCAAATCTGATTATTTGCATTTTAATAATATTAAATTCATTATTAAATTAATATAAACCCCAAATATTAATTTATCGACTTTAAAATTCTTCTAAAAATCCAATAATATTATTTATGACCAATTGAGCTTAAAAATACATTTAAACACCATTTATATAATCATTTATCCCAAATTCACCTTTTATCCAAATTTCGAATATTTAATTATTATTCTATTTCAATTGGATTATCTGATTAAAATTTATAACTTATTTTATTGATTGAACCCGAATCCATCCATTTCAAAATCAATTAAGAATCCACATTAACATTTAAAACGAATTAAATGTTCAAATCCAATGGCTTAAAAATACGGGATGTTACAGCTTGTTTATTTACTTTGACACCATCCCAGTTATCACACTGCAAGTTCCCTTTGTATGTTTTGATTTTGAATTGAATTGGAATCGGGTTGAAATGATAAATACCCAAAAATGGAATTTTGACCTAGGATAGAAAATTAAATAAAACCCGATTGGTCAATAAATTGATTTAAAAATAAAACGAAGATTTTATTTGAATAAATAATATTGTTTTGAAATGAAGTTGAAATTGGAAGTTGTATGAAAAGAAATGTTAATATATAATAATCTGAAACAAAATATTTACAATGTAATTGATGAAAGAACGATGTTTAATTTGAGAAATGATTGAATTAAGTTTGAAATTATAATTAAGTTGAAATTATTAAACTTTGAAATTATTTAATAACTAAGTTTTGAATTATTTAATAATTAAATAAGATTGAATTATTTAATGATTAAATTGAATTGGATTCTTTAATAAGAAAAATTGAAATTTTGAATAAGTGAATTTTACTTCGTAAATAGTTGAAATTGAGTTTTCTTTATTAATTAAGTTTTGGAAAATTATTTAAGAAAGTAAATAAGTTAAATTGAATTTCTGTAACAAGAAATGAAAATGCGATTTATTGAAATTAATGTAAGACTTGTAATTGAAAGAATTGATTTGACGAATTTAATATATTTCAAAATTGTAAGTTTTGATTTAATGAAGTTGAATTTAAGAAATGGATTTAATGAATTGGAAATTTAATAGAAATTGTTTTGAATGGCAAATTTACTTAATGAATATTGAATGAAATCAATAAATGAATTTGGAACTGATTTGAATGTTAAATTAAATTGATTTAAATGATTTCGGAATTGAATCTTATATACGGATTTAAATTGATATTTGAATTGCTTAAAATAAAGATTGAAATTGAAATATAAGGTTTTGAAATGATAATTTGGAAGTTTGAAATGTAAATTATTGAAAATTGGTTTAGAAAGACAAATGAAATGTTGATTTACAAATTCTAATTGAATTGAAATTGATTTGATTTTTGAAATAAACAAACGACCAATCGGTGTAATAATTACGGAAGTTATTAAAGAGACCGGAATTCGGTTATGGATATACTCTCTATCTAAACCGAAAACCACTTTAATAACTATACGCGGAGTGATGATCCAGAATGAAGTGGTTGGAATGATGTACGTGTTGACTGAAGAAAGAGAACGATAATGGATAGCCTTGACACTTGTGTCAAATTTGAAATGACTAAAACAGGAGCTGTGCCGGGCCAATGGAGGATTGATACCTCAAGTGGACACACTTCTTCGAACTACTTACTTATTGTCGATTGGTGCACCCTTGATTTTTGGGAGTGTTGTCTCACGGTGTTGCGGGCGCTGCGGCGTTGCGTTCTCACCAGTCCGGATCAGGCGAACGGTAGTATCACTACCTTGGGTATAGCCTCATGTGCCTTGTCATACTTGTATTCCATTTATGCGCGACCACTACGAATTTGTTTTGTACCTTGAGTATATGGATTGCCCTCTGGTGACTTCCGGTTTTGGGGAAACTACGGTCTTGTATATGCTTGTGGGAATAAAAATGTGTTAAGGGTGGAATGGGCCATGACTTAACGCTATTTTGATATCTTTATATTACTGATAGACATTATCTACTTAGCGTATATTACTACCTAGTAGATAGTTTAACGGATCCTTAAAGGATGGTTATTCCAAACATCCTTTGAGTTACTTGTATTTCAATTGCTATTTCACTTGAGTTGGATTTATTAATATAAGAATGTTAATCCTGACTCGAGTGTTTTGTGTTTTGCTTTACGCTCGGGTCAGACTGAGTAGTTCAGCTTTCGAGACTCACCTTTGGAGTTGGAGCTTTGATTGAAGATTCAGCCATCTATTCTGCTTCAGTATTCGATGATTCCAGTGATGTATTCTGATTTGTATCGGTTACTCTTCCGTTGTATCTGGTTTAACTCTGATGTATCGTATTTCTCTTCTGTTGTAAACTCTGATGTATTTATATATTCATATAGTAGCTTCATGAACTACTATCTCTTTTTAATTCCGCTGCATTTATTACTCTGTGTCTGTGATCTGTGATTATATTTATTTACTGTATATGTTCAGTTTTGCCAATTTAAATTAACAACGCGGTATTTTGAGCAATTCAACTCCGGCATGAGTGTCTACCTATACACTTATAATGGATGCGAATGGTCCAAAATTCTGGGTCGTTACAACTTCCTACATAGCATCCATCATCATTTCCATCTCATCTCTGGTGATGAAAACTGAGGTCTTATTAGCTCCTGAAGAGGCCTCCTGACTTCCTTCATGCTGACTCCTTTCCATTCTCTGTCTCCTTGTTGATTGCTTGGTCATGGTTCCTTCTAGATCTGATCCTTTAGCTTTCCAAATTTGAACTCCAAGTCTGGGGTAGCAGTTCCTAATCGTTCTCAGTGAAAGCACCAACGTGTTTGCGCCAAAATTTGTCACAAACCCTAGATGTAATGAAATCATCCGTGTTTATACACAAATCCTCAGTATCTTAACACAGATCTCAGATCCAAATAATGTAGAGAATAAAAACGAAGAAATAGCAAAATTAAAATGAGTAAGAAAGCAAAGAACACAAAGTTTATAATGGTTCGGCTATCTCCGGCTTACATTCACTTTGAATCAATCCTTTTATTCCTTTTATATTGAGATTACAGTTACAAGCCTTTGAAATCAATAAACAAAATGGCAGAGTTTCGCCTAGAAAAGTAGAAGAAGATCCCTTTTAGTTGCCACAGAGCTGCTATTTATAGGTGCAGATCTGAAAATATCCGCCCCAAAACCTGGAATACCTTTTCTCATGCGCAAGTGGGCCCATCAGATCGATCCAAGGTCATTTGGGACCGATCCAAGGTCATTTGGGACCGATCCAAGTACAATTCGTATCGATCCAAATTGGCTCCAATCCAGTTGAGATCGATCATAGTCGTTCTTGAGTGAATAAGAAAGCTCCTATGAAAATTTCCTAATAGTTGGATCCATGGTTTGAGAGTTATGATGGATCCAAGTTTGTATTTTCCAATGTAGGCTGGCAGCTTCGTATCCATGGATTTCATATCCATCAATTTTCCTTCATCACTTCGTATCCACGCCTCTCATATCGATTTGATTCCCACGCACAAATCCATGTTTTGTACCCCATTCTGACTGCTTCCTTCGTACCGATCGATACGAAAATAGCTTCTGGATCCTTCGTATCCATCCAAAGCTTTGTTTATTCGTATCGATCCACACATGCCTGCTGCCTTCTTCGTATCCATCCCTAAGTATGTTCTTCATATTGATCACATATTGATCGATACGAAATGCTCTTCCCTACAACCATTGCCTCGTATCCATCTCCGACTCTCTTCTTCGTATCGATCCTTAACTTAGAATGACACATACTATGATCGATCCGAAGCAAAGCGCCTTTTCCATATCCATACCTATACTGATCGATACGAACCATATCGATACGAAGGCATTGATGCTACCCAGTTTTTCCATGAACCTTGATCCATCCATAACTCGAGCATACAAACTCCGTTGGACCTGAAATTTGAAATGTAGCCTCCCCAAACCTTGTTTATCATTTCCTATTTGTGCCACCTTGTTTGGAGCTTGCTCCAATTTTAACGGTATCGATCATAGCCTTGTTTCCTACTGATTTCCAATCTTGATATCCATCTATTTTAGCCAATTTTTTGATACCGTGGACTTATCCAAAAGGCAGGGTAACACATCAAGTAGGTGTTTAATTGTGCAAAACAAGTCACATTAAATACACGTTGATATTACATAAGAAAATCAATTTTCGAATCAAGTTAAAAAAGCGATATGAAATCATCAAGTCCCTTTGAAATGGTTTATAAATATTTGATAAACACTAAAATCCGGTTTGGTGAATTTTTGACAAGTTATGAAATTGAGTCAAAAATAGGCACGTCGCGTAACGGTAGTTCGCGATTTCGCGCCGTAGGAAGTTAAATCTATTTATATGCTGGATTCATAGTCGGAATTCTTTGTAATAAGAATTTTTTGAACTCTTATAATCATAGTTTTCAATAAAAAGAAAACGATCGAGATTTCGTTTCGTGGACTTTGAAATATGAGCAAATCAATTTTTCAGAATAGTCGCGCTTTGGCAGTTCGGAAACCAAAGCAATAAATTCTTTAAAAATGATATTTTTATTTCTTTAAAAATATGGGTTAAATTCGATAAATCATTTAAAATATTTTAACAGAGATTTGAGTTATAAAAATTGATTTCTAAATGAAAGAAAAGTTGTTTTGATCATATAATCTTAAAAACACTATTCGCAGCACTTTTAGTAACTTTTTAAATATGGTTTTAAACATAAGTATTCTTTCCCAAATCTATTATAAATGTTTTCAAATAAATAACTATGTATTTTAAAGATAATTTGGAGGTTTATAATTTATTTTAAAGGAGTTAAATAAATGATTTAAAAAAAGCTGTTATAATTAAGTGATTTAATTTTGGCTCTAAAAGTCGATGAGTATATTGGATTTTTTTATTCATGAGATCCAGATGGGAGGTGCTTAAACTAAGGAGATATTTTTTAGCAACTAGTGCCCTGACTCACCTGGCCTCTTTCCTGGACAAGGAATAGATAATTTCGAAATGTCGGAAATGAGGCAAGTATAAAAGATCTAATATTTTTCACATTTAATACGATTGGGATTATATAGAAATAATCTTCTTATATCTGGTACTAAATTCCAAGGAGAGAAACTTACTATCCAGGTGAATTTAAAAGGTGATTTCACCGCTATTCGACAGATAGTCAAGATTGAATACGAAAATTGATGTTTAGTAGAATTAGTATAATTTCTTTTGACCCTTTTTACTCAAAAAGGTTTTGCAATATGATCTATGAGAAATGATTTTGATTTGTTAAAGAGATGTTTAATGATCCCATATATACTGGAAAAGAAAATGATTTAAATTTTTATATCTCTAAGAGAGATAATTTATTTATTTGATAAAAGATACTAATGAATGAATTTATAATCACCCTTAAACCTTAACATTTTTTAACAAAGATTGGTTTGAAGGAACCAAGGTCGGATTTTGGTAATTCCTATTCGAAAACTACTTTGTACTAATTTACGAGTTCAAAAGTGAAGATATGTTGCTATCAGGGATTTTGACCCGGCTATATTCGAACTGATTGGACAAGTTAGATTCGACTATCATCAAGGCCAGTAAGTCCAGAGTGATGAATGTGGGGTCAAAAAGTCAAGTACACATGGTAATATGAAGCCATGGTTGAACGAAATTGAGGGATTTGCAATGCAGAATGTTATAATATGGAATATAGTTGAATATAGAGGATGGATTGGCTATAATCATTTTCCAACATAGAGATCGACATATTTTAGCTAAATAAGTGCAAATCAATGGGAAACAATCAATATCTCAAGATCCATAAGTCCAATAAATATGAAATTTTATGAGCAAGATCTGGGAACCCTAGGGAGTCTACCCTAAGGATCGCACCTTAGAAAGATGAAGCAAGAGAGATCGGCCCTCTTCCCTTAATAGGGATCGGCTAAAATCAGAAAACAACTCACATTGAAGCAAAGATCGTGCAATAACTCAAGTTCTACTAATCCAATTGGCATGAAACTTGGAGTTAAAGCATATTACAACCTAGGAAAGCTCCTGTAGGGATCGCACCCCCAAATTCTTCCAAAATAGGGATCGGCACCAATCCCTATTCCTTGGGATTTGGTCCATGTGATCCCTCTTATAGGTCCATATTGTTTTAGAGGTCCTTCTACCGAATTTTCAGGGAGATATTTTGCCATATTCATCTATAAATTTAGGCCTTGTTGTTCATGTGTTGGAACTTTACACTAGTTGTTGCTTTGTACTTTTTTGTAACTAAGGATTTTCATCTAATCCCTATTGTACTCAATTTACAAAGTGATTAATAAAGCAATCTATTCAATGTGGACGTATGCAAACATTGCTGAACCACTATAAATCATTGTGTTCATGTTATTGCTTTGATTTTCTACAGTTTAATTACTTAATTCCTGCATTTTCATTTTATATTCTTCATTTATTTCTCTTTAAAACTTCTGTTGAGTGTTTGTGCCAATTTTTAGTGCAAACATTTTAGTGCTTACTGAGAGACTAGTTTCTCAGCCTTATTTGGATCCCTTTGTTGCTACTAGATTGCATAAATCCCCCGAAGAGATCCGAAATTATCTTCAATAGGCTTGTTCGTTTTATTTATATTTGTAAAAGTCTAAGGAAAACTATCAACAATGGTTAGGAATACCAGATCTACATCTCAAAACGTAGAAGGAAACAAAAACGCTAACATCCAACAGGGAGGCCCGACCAATCTACCAGTAGATGTGAATGCTACCAATCTAATTGATGTCCAGAACCCGACTGATTCCATTACAAAAGATGAATTCCAAAATCTGATGAAAGAGCTAATGGATAGTTGCCAACAGTTGTATCAACAGATTCAAGTCAATATTGATCTAATAAACCAACCCAGTCAGTAATAGCATGGGAAATCAAGGAGGGACCCTACTCCTTATTCTGCATCATAGATTTCTAGTTCATCATACGACTATCACAGACGTAGTCATCGCAGAATTGACGGATATCATGTAGAAGCTTTAGGACATCAATAGGCAAACCCACTTGGCTTGCCGAGATTGGTCAATGTTGATCCCTTTATAAGGATCAGTGTCGATCCCTCCTCCAAAGGAGGGAGCCTAACTTTCTATGTTGGAGCTCAAGCTTGAGCCGCTACGATTGATTCGGATGATGGATTTCAGGAGGATGCAAACCAGTTACCTCCCTGAAACGATGATGAAGTGAACTTACATAATATACATCATGAAGAGTTTGAGCCAAGAAGGCATGGGATGGCCCGTAGACATCGACCAGACCATTCACATGAGGTGGAGAACGACTACTTCTTAGCTCAAACTATCCAAACGTCGGACTTATTAGCTATGGTTGGACAGCTAGTGAGAGAGAGCTATGGTTTGATCAGTGATGATTAAGGGGCCACGAGGAGCCATACCCCATTCACCGATAATATTTTACATGTCGAGTACCCCAGAAGGTTCAATATGCCGTCGATGACTGCCTACGAGGGAAAAACTAACCCCATGCAGCACATTATGAGATATGAATGGATGATGGATTCTGTATGAGTTGATGATGCAACTAAGTATAGATGTTTTCCTACCATTTTCTCTGGAATATCAATGATGTGGTTTACAAGATTACCCCCACGGTCAATCTTTGGATTTGATGATTTAGCAACGAAGTTTGTGGAGCAGTTCCGTATGCACACAACTAGCCCCAAAGATGTGATGTCCCTATCCAGCGTGATCCAGGCTCTGGGAGAATTGCTGAAGGATTATTTGGAGAGATTTCATATAGCTATCAGAGAAGTCGGTAATCTGAATGACCATTCAATACTGATGGTGGTAACGAGAGGGATTATCCAGAATCTGACTTTGGCGATTGGTTAGCTGGCAAACCACCTGCAACACTGGAATGTTTCTATGCAAAAGCAGCTCAGTATTTAAGGAAAGAGGAAGCTTGGTGCTCTAGGAAGAAGAATGTTGTGGGACCAAATGGAGAAGGAGTGCAAAGTAACATTGTAGTGAAATATTCTGGGGAGACTTCCAGAAAAGTTCAAGTAAATGTCCAAAATAAACCAAGTCAGCAAAAGAAAGGAGGTGATCAGAAATGTGAACGAAAAAGGGATTATGGAAGAGGAAAGCCTAGGATTCCAATGTATGATACTTATACACCACTAAATACATCTCTAAAGAATGTTTATTTGTCTACATGAAATACCACATAGTGTAGGAAGCTCCCTTTGAAAGAAACGACGGAGAAACAGAAACAAATTGGAATATATTTTCGGTTCCACGAATTCTATGGTTATAACATGAATGAATGTAGGCATCTCCAGGATATTATCGAGAAACTGATTCGGGAAAGAAAAATACATCAGTTTGTTAAAGGCTCGAGGAAGGCATGTAGGGGGCATTTGACCCCAACCGAGGACAAGTGCCACACAGGGCTGATGAACCTGTGCGGTCTAATGGAAGATTAGTGATTAGCACAATAGTTGGAGGACATGCTAGCAACGTATGAGTACATAAGATTGGGCTATGCTAGCACGATCAAGCATATGATTTTGAAAGTTGTTTGAGTACATAAGATTGGGCTCTGGCAAAATAGCAACGTACAATGACAGATGACATTGTGTTTAGAAACAGAGATGCAGACAAGGTGGAGGCACTGAAAATCAACCCAATAGTCATTTTGGCCATGATCGACCCCTCCTTAGTGAGGATGATTTTGGTTGATTATGGAAGTTTCGTTAATATAATTTTCAAAAAGGCTCTTACAATCAAATGTGGATGGAAGCCAAGGACTTGAAACCATCTATAGTCCACATTCATGGCTTTAACGGTGCTGCGACCGAAGCTGTCGGATATATCTAATTGCTCATGGAGTTCGGAGAAGGTGACCGCAGGAGAGTGCGGATTTTAACATTTGTTGTCTTGGATGTTAACTCTCCAAACAGTGCTTTCCTGGGTCGACCAGCCCTAGTTGAATTTCAGCCAGCTCTTGCTCCGTGGTGTTTGACTTTGAAGTTCCTAACTAATAACGGTGTTGGAGTTATGCATGGTGATCAAGCGACCGGACGTGCCTGCTATGTGGCTGAGTTGATAGACGCTCAATGGAAGGGGAAAGGTAAGAGTGTGGACAATTCTCTCCATATCCAAACTTTCTAAGATTGACAACCAGCGCCTTGGCCTTGGCTCGAGTGCCACGGTCGGTTCTATAAAGACATAGATTTGAGGAATGACATGAAGAAGCCCAAACAGACCATGGCTTCACCGGTCGAACAGACGAGTGACATCATGATCAGCCTTGACGTCCCATTATGGGTCCTAAAGATCGGATCACAGCTAAGCCCCCCCGATGACAAAAAGAACTTGCTAGTTTTCTCTAAGCAAATCTTGACGTGTTCGCTTGGACTCTTTTTGTTATGTATGGGATCTCACATGCCTTTGCAAGCCTTGCATTAAACATTAACCCATGGCATGTCCTGGTGAAATAGAAAAGGTGTGGCATGGATCCGAAGAGATATTCTGCCCTTAAAGAGGCGGTGAATAGGCTCAATGGCAATTGGTTTATTCGCGGCACCCTCTACTCTAAATGGGTATCTAATCCTGCACTTATGAGAAAAGCGAATGGAAAGTGGCAAACATGCGTTGATTACTCGAACTTAAACAAGGCGTGTCTAAAAGAGAGTTTTCCCTTTTCAAGGATTGACCAGCTGGTAGACTCAACCGCAGGACATGAATTCTATCTTTCATGGATGCATACTCTAGATATAACCAAATCTCGATTTACATTCCTGATCAGAAGCACACCAGCTTCATTACTGATGTTGGATTGTATTGCTATGTAGTAATGCCATTTGGATTGAAGAATGCTGGAGCAACTTATTAGTGCCGAGTCAACAATGTTTAAAGATCGGATTGAAAATACAATAGAGGTATACGTGGATGATATGCTCGCTAAGTCACAATGATCAAGCGACCACATTAAAGACTTAGCTGAAATGTTTGATATCCTTCGATATTATGAAATGAAGATCAATCCTCTGAAGTGTTCTTTTTGCGTTGCATCAGGAATGTTCTTGGGTTTCATCGTCAATGCTCGTGGAATAGAAGCTAATCCCTAGGAGATTCAAGCAATTCGCAACATCCAAGTGCCAAAGACCATCAAGCACATACAGAGCCTAAACGGGAAGGTTGCCGCTTTAAGTCGATTTATTTCTAGAGCTACCGGTAAGTGCATTCCTTTCTTCGACTTGATTAGAAGAAGGAAAAGAAACTTTGAATGGATGTAGGATTATGAAGACGCATTTCGAGCTTTGGTGAACCATTTAGAGAGGCCTCCCATCTTGTCAAAGCCGGTGGATCATGAAGACTTTGTATATCTACTTGGCCATGTCGGTACATGCTATAAGTGCCGCACTGCTTCGCGAGGAGAATCGAATCCAAAGACCAGTCTATTATGTTAGCATGTTATTAACGGAAGCTGAAATACCTAAAGATAGAAAAGCGTACTACTTTTTGATTGCTTCATGGAAGCTCTGCCCCTATTTTCAAACTCATCCTATATATTTTTACACCGACCAGTCGTTTCGACAGGTCCTATAATTACCTTAGTCATTTAGGAGGTAACTCAAATGGAACATCGAACTGAGTCAATTCGACATCACATATCTCCCTCGGAGAGCCATCTAGGGATAGGCACTGGCTTACTTTATAGCAGAATTCACTACATAAGATAATCTCCCAGAGAGCGGTGAAGCACATACCATTCGGTGGAAAATGTATACGAATGGAGCATCCAATGATCATTGTTCTAGAGCTAGAATTGTGTTGGTAACTCTTGAAGATCGATCAATTTGCTATGCTTTGAGGCTTGATTCCCCTGCAACGAACAATGAAGCTGAGTATGAAGCTTTGATTGCTCGACTCAAACTTGCTAGGGAACTGGGAATAAAATCTCTTGAAATCTTTTGCGACTCACACTTGGTAGTATATCAAGTCATAGGAGATCACCAAGCTAAAGGACAACGACTCGCTCTATACATTATCCAAGTCCAAGATCAATTGACTGGCTTTGAGTATTATGACATCACACACATTTCTCAAGATCAAAATAAAGAGGCTGACTCATTGGCAAAGTTTGCTAGCACCGGGGATGTGCAGCAAATGGGCTCGACACTGATCAAAGTAATGGACGCACCGAGCATAAACCAGATGGAAATCGACTGGGTACTAGAGACGCAGCCTGAGAAGTAGTCATGGATGACTATAATAAAAGATTATTTTCATAGGGAGTCCTTCCCGAATGGAAGAATGAAAGGCAACAAGTCATCCGCAAAGCTTCATGATATATCATTTAGGAAGGAGTCATGTGTAGAAATGATTTTTTCGTTCCCTGCTCCGATATATTGCCCATGATGAAATAAAACGAGTCTTAAAGGAAGTTCACAAAGGTGAATGTGGCGATCACACCAGGGGCAAACCCTAGCAAAGAAAATACTCCGTTATGGGTATCATTCGCTGACTGTCAACTGAGATGCTGCTGATTATGCTAAGCGATGTGACAAGTGCCAGATATATGCAAAAGTTCCGAGAGCTCGACCAACAGAAATCACACAAATGGTCAGTTCATGGCTGTTTGCCATATGGGGCATAGATATTATCGGTTCCTTACCGATCTCTAAAGGTGCGAAGTACGCCATCATCGCAGTTGATTACTTCACCAAATGGACCGAAGCAGAAACTTTAGCCATGATCACAACAAAGGAAGTAATCAACTTCATTGTCCAGAACGTCATCTGTTGTTTTGTCCTTCCATGAACCATTGTAACTGATAAAGGAACCTAATTCGACGGCGTTGAATTCAAAGACTTCTGCCATCGGCATTATATTGAGAATAGATTTGCAGCACTTGCTCACCCTCAAGAAAATGGTCAAGTTGAAGCTGTGAACAAAATCATAAAGTCCATCCCGAAGAAGCGTTTGGAAAAGGCTAGAGGCAAGTGGGTAGATGAACTCCCAACAACATTATGGGCTTACAGAACCACCCATAAGTTCACGACTGGACATACTCCATTAGCCCTTGCTTACGTCTCCTAAGCCATTATTCCAGTTGAACTCGATGTCCCTTCTCATCGAGTGAGCTACTACGATCCCAAAAAGAATAGAGACCTTCACTTGGAATCTCTAGACTTTGTAGATGAGAAGTGCGAGGATGGTAATATAAGGGCAGTTGCACATTGACACCGAAATCCCCGGTACTACAATACTAAAGTCCAACCTAGAACCTTTGAAATCGGCAATCTCATCATAAAACAGGTTTTTCCTACCCCGTCGCACATGAATCCTACATGGGAAGGACTATATGTCATTGAACAGAGGCTTGGAAAGGGAACTTTCAAGCTAGCGACTGTTGATGGCTTCACACTCCCAAGAGCATGGAATAATGAGCATTTACGATGCTATTTCACTTAGTCTATTTTTTTATTTAGTTGTATTCAATTTCTAAACTTGCTTTAACATTTGATTTTCCAGATATGTAATAAGGCAAATTATGTCATTTCTTTTCATTTGGCAAATAAAGTTTAAATTTCCATCATATATATGATTGCTGTAGCATTACATATTAGTTATGTAACGACCTATAAATTTTGATTGGTTTTAATAACGTATTTAACTGAATTTATTGAAATTTTAAATAATTGAATTTGAAAATAAAATTTATTATTTGGAATACGTCTATTTAATCATAGCAACTGGTAAATTTTCATCTGATAATATTGAAGTTTATTTTATTGTGTAATTTTATTTCAATTCAGATCAGATAAAAATCGATGATAATTAAATGTTTCCAAACTTGAATATTTTTATACAATAAATTTCTAAATCTTCTTTTGAGTGAGAAGTCATCTTTCGTTTTTCCAAATTTGGACTTCTATTGCTCCGTTTATCTTAATTCTGGCAAAATAGCAGCATTTCTGGTACCGATTATCGACTTTTGATCGGATGATCGTACCACTAATATCTATATACCGTTTTGATCGTCCCGTCGGGTTGATCTCTACGGTATATTTATTTCTGTATTTTGAAGTCCGGTACACAGCAAAATCCACGAAACCGGTAAATCATATTGGTACCGGATCTGTGACCGTTTGTTTTCTTTTGAATTTAAACTTTATCCGTGTCATCCAAGAAAATATTAATTGCTTTAATAACTTTGCTAAATCATCGAACAACCATCCCTATTCAAATTTTTCTTTTGATCTGATTTGTGGCTTACGTTACTTTGAAATAAATTTATAGATCTATACCATAGCCTGTAACTTCCTTTTTCACTTTGAATCATTTATCTACCTATTCCTCTTCTGCTCCTTCATTCTTTTCATTTCCCCAGCCCTCTCTTTCCTCTGCTCATCTCCTCTTCTCTCATTTTTTTGTTTTGTTTTCTCCAATCCCCGGATCTGCTCGTCCTCAACAAACAAGTTTATATAATTATTATTAGACCCATTCCTTTCCGAAGCCGACACCGTGCTCCCCTACCGCCGGCCCTCCAACCACCTCCGAACCCTGCTCAGCTCCGAGCTACAACCCAGGCTTCAACCCCTAGCCTCACGACCGACCCCATCCACCATTTCACCAGACCCAGATAGCATATCCACTACCTTCCTATCCGCCTCACACTTCCTATACCCGACCCAGGCCCGCCTCTCCCATGCTGAGCCATCATCAGACCCGTGCTTCAGCCCCACAACCCATCAACCTGATCCACCACCCGTCCCTCCTCTCATCATACCCATCTCCGCATACACCTCCAATAGCCGCCACCTTCCTCCGCGTGTAGGCTCTGCACGCCGGCCACTCTACTTCTCTCTCTTCCTTCAGTATAGGTATGCGTGTTCTTATACATTGTGTTATATTCGAGTTTATTAATATATATATTTAGGGTATATTGGGTTGGTCATATTGTAGTTATCTGTTAATAATTATTATAGGTTTGTATAAAATTGTCACTGTTAGCTCTAAGCTTTAGTACCTTTTGTAGTATAGAAGAAGATGTATATTTCAATGTTTTAAATTTTGTTTACTGTTATAATGGGTTGGTACTCATATATTTGGAGTTGTGTTAGCATCGGGTATTATAAATTATATATATAGTGATTTATAATAATACATATATATATGTTTCCAAATTATTTTGAACGCATGCTGTGTCTTGTTTTCTTAGATATGTATTAATAATTTTAATAATGATAATAATAATATTAGTGATAAGCTTATATTTTTTTTCTTACAAACATTGTTTTTAAATAAAGAAAAAGGGTACGCATGGTTTATGTATGTACTAGTTGTGGCAGGAAGCCTGTTCCAATTGAATTCTATCTGTTGCTTTTTTTTAAGGGTTAAAGTATATATAGTTTTGTACATATAGTATATGCAAATATAGTATATGCAAGTCATAAAAGCTATTTCCCTGATGTTTATATTTTGGTTTACAAATAGGCATGACCGTATGAGTCCACTTAATAGTGTTTCATGTGTGTTTATGTAAATGAGTTTATGGGAATTTTATTTGCATTTAAATTAGTTATCGATTTGAAATTATGTGTTTAAAATTGATTTTACATACATATTTTCAGATGAACATGTATTATACATGTAAGAATTTTGCATTTTAATATGTATATATATGGGGGTTTGTTTCAAAATAAATAACGTACATATGTTTGATTATATATATGTGTTTTATAACATTGATTTTTGAATTACATATTTAATTTAATATATATGTTTGAGTTTAGAATATGATCCTGTATATGTATATAGTTATATATAGTTAATATATAAATCCCCTTATATATATTATCTTCATCGATCCAGTCTGATTGAATTCGTCGATTTCTATTTATTAGCTTTTGTCCGTCGTGCCTGTTTTCTTCATCGAATTCGTACCCGTCTCACTTTGTTTTGGAATTCATAGCTTGCTCCGTTGTCAAATCTCTCTAGCCTCGAAATGTGAGCAATCACTCACGATTAATGCTTTTATATTTATTAAATTTGATTTCAATTGAAATGACAATTGAAATATGATGCTGTAGTTATTTAAATTGTTATACATGCTATTATCTGTAACTATTCACCTATGGGATATGACACCATATCCTGTTGTTTATATTATATTGTTATTGATGATATATATATGCATGTTATATTATTTCTATTTCTATTATCACTCTGCAAGTTCCCTGTTAGTATAGAAATCACTATTGGTTGAAATGATGCATACCCGAACGAACTTTAGAATAGGAGAAAATCGTTATGGGTTGAAATGATAAACCCAAACGATTTTCATTTGTATTGAAATTGGGATTACGGGTCGAAATGATATCTACCCGTATATATTTAAATTTCGGATTGAAATGATAAATATCTGTATCACTTAACCATATGATAAATATATATACAGACACCGTTGGTCCATATATATAAATATTTTGAAAATGAATTCTATGGTTTTGGAAAGAAATATATGGTTTTAAAATGTTGAGCCTTAAATTTTTATATATAAATGGGAATGATTGATTAAATACATATAATATGATTGAGTATTTAAATTTATGTTTCAAAATAGATTTCAGTAATAAATTTGAATAAGTTAAGGTTGGGAAGATAATTTGAATTTAGTAAAGAATATTATTTAATTAAACCGATTTAAAACTTATTGAAATTGGGATTTATGATATGATTTATAACTTGGGTTTGATTTAAATAATTTGATGAATATTTCTTGTTTAAATAAATTTAAGGAAGTATTTAGTAAAATTGAAATTTAGGGCTAGTTAAATGATATTGAATCTATTAAGTGAATATTCCCTGATTAAATAATAATGAAGTTAAATCAAAAGCTATATGAAACTGTTAAATTTAACTTTGAAAATGTTGAATATTAAAGCCTTGAAATATATTGAAAATTTAAATGGTATATTTAGAACTGAATTGAATTGATGAATGGAGCTTGAATAAATTTGAATTTGGAATTTGAAGTTGATTTGAATCGATTTGCGAGACTTGAGAAAATTAAATACTTTACTTTATAAATTAATTAATATATATACTATCTTGGAAAATAGTTATATTTGAAATGAAATGATATTTGGGTTTTGAAGTATAAATTAAATTGAAATGACCACGGTGTTATAATGTATATTTCCACCTTGTAGATAGTTCTGAAGATCCTTAGAGGATGGTTATCCCAAACATCCTTTAAGTTACTTGTATTTCAGTTGATATTTCACTTGAGTTGGATTTATTTATATAAGAATGTTAATCCTGACTCGAGTGTTTTGTGTTTTGCTTTACGCTCGGGTCAGACCGAGTGATACAGCATTTGAGACTCACCCTTGGAGTTTGGAGCTTCATTTGGAGATCCAACTATCGATTCAGCTTTCAGCTCTTCTAGTTGATTTGTTCAAAGAAGTCATCTATTCGTACTGAAGACTTCATTGTATTTGAGATATTCTGTTGTATTTTATTTTTAACTCTGATGTTTATATAGTAGCTTCATGAACTACTATTTTATCTATTCCGCTGCGTATTATTGTATTACTCTGTGTCTGTGATCTGTGATTGATTTATTTACTTCATATGCTGAGTTTTGCCAAATTTAAATTAACAATCTATTGTTTTGAATTATTCAAGTCAGACATGTGTGGATTATTGTCGATTTGAATGGTCCAAAATAGCGGGTCGTTACAAGTTAAGATACCCGACTAACTAATTGATATGCCCAAGCAGTTCCTAGAGTTTGGAGCCAGCAGATCACATAAGTTCATGATTGAACTAAACAAAATG
The DNA here is from genome assembly GCA_030737815.1 of Allium fistulosum. NCBI lineage: Eukaryota > Viridiplantae > Streptophyta > Magnoliopsida > Asparagales > Amaryllidaceae > Allium > Allium fistulosum. The sequence goes on along the minus strand of CM060907.1, from coordinate 1,043,825,706 downwards.
AGAATGGTCTGACCATTCATTTGAGATACTTGCTTATAACCCGATGGATGGAATATCTAACGAGGAGTGGATGAGACTCGACTATCCAATAACCAAGTTAATCCTACCAAGTGATAGGACAAACTTGAATCAAATGCAATCGTGATACGATCGATCGCTCGTTAAGTTAAACCCCAGATTTGAGGGAAAATCAATCAATTAAGGAAAATACGGTCTGAATATTTTCCAAAATAACTCTAAGTCTCCAAAGCATGGACTGGAGTATAAACACGAATTGGGTGCGATCCGATTGCCCTCCAACTAACTCTTATCTCCAGACTGCGGATATGAGTACTATTACATAAACTCTGACCTGAAACCGATAGGAGGAGTATAAACTTGCTAAGGATGGAGTTCGACCATCCACTATCTAACTCCGCTAACCCGAGACTGAGGGCAGGAATATAATTACTCAAACTGCTGAATTTGACGGTGTAACGTTAGGGCCTGAGCCCAGTATTTGATACAACTTAAGGCCATGACCACATGGAGGCCTTGAGTAAAAATTAATGGACGACTATCCAAAATAATGAGAGACAAAGTACAAGTACATTGAATGGAAAAGAAATAGCTCGACTACTTATAAAAAATTCACATAAGAGTTCGACAGAAAACAAGGAACTTTATTTGCATATTAAACTTGAAAATTGTGAAACAAGTTTATTCAAAAGTGGAGGCCATACCCGCACAGTTACGGCGAACAAAAAGAGGAAAGCAGCTATACAAGCTATATACAAACTAAGCTGAAGCAACCACTATTTCTTCTGCCCTTTTTATCTTTTGGATTGTTTGGTAGTGGCGCCGCCCAAGCTTCCGCTTGTTCTTCTTTTCAATCCTTTATCGCCCTTAGCAGGAGAGCTCTCAGAGGTTGGAGGGAGTTCTTCAGGAATTGACCCGCTAGGTAGAATGACTTGTAGTGGGATGAGACTGGGATCGTCGATGTCCATGTCAATGGGTTCAGCCTTAGCTTTTTTCTTCAACAAATCCTCTCTCTCAATGTGCTCTTTTAAGCTAAGCTCATCAGTATGTTTGGTGGCACCAGTAATCACAACGTCATCTGATTCATCTGGCAACAGTGGGTCATCATCTTTTTCATTATCAAGTGCTTTGATAAATTGAGCGTCGGTCCCTGGAATGTCGATAGCCACCGGAATTTCAGTAAATATCGATTGTTGCTCCACGGCGGCACCGCTTCTAGAGATTGGCTAGGACCCGAAAGACCTGCAGATTCATGGAAACAAGAGAATAATCCCTTGACTATTAGGTATGTGGAACGAAATCTCTTGAATAATGGAGAATAAAGCAGGATACCTATATTCGGCTGACTTTCAGTTGTTGCCGGAGTGCTCTCCTCTAGAATTGGAGTCAGCACCTTTGATTGATAGTCGGGTCCGTCCGGATCATAGCTCAGATCTTGTCCTGGGCCAATTGAAATTGACGCTTCGACTGCTTGAAGTGAAGGGGGGCCTTTGGGATCAGACTCTGAAAACATAGTAATGTTTTACCCTTTACCAGAGGGTACTAAAATATCAAAGTATTAGAATCTTGTAGCAGCAAGGTCTAAAGGTTCATTTCCACAAAGAATCTCCTGTACCATCTTCTCTTCATCTAAGTTAGCTTCACCGAGTGCTTTCTTCTTCATTTCAACAATGTATTCCCCTGCCTCAGTGAGCGATTCAAGATAGCCCTCTCCAAGTAAACTCAGATCGCAATGGATTAGGACTTTAGCATTATATTCAATGATCAAAGGATCGAACATGTCCTTAATCTCATTTCGACCAGATTCTTTGGTTCTAACAGAGCCTTGATCTTCTCTCTAATCTCATTGTGGCCCGGTTCCCTTGCCTCTTCCTTGAGGACATCTATTTGAGTGAGTTGCTCGTCAAGCTTAATTTTCAATCTCCGGGCTTCGACTGCCTCTTTGCATATCTTTATGACTCCTCCTAAGCTTCGAGTATCTCTTCCTTCTCTTTTTTAAGGCATTCTTCAAGTTCCTCAACACGGTAGGCCAGAATGTTTTTCTCTTTTTGCAGTGTATCTTTTTCCAAATCAAGCACACCGTTGTGATTGATGGCAGCATCCAGCTCCTTTTTGTGAGCTAGATAACTTTCCGCCTCGGATGTTTCGTTGGCACTTTTTTCTACAGCGTTTAGCTTCGCCATCAACTCTTTCATTGTCTTGATGTTTAATTATGTCTTTGTCATAGATCGCCTTAAGCTTGAGATGATCGATTTCGTGTTGTCCTTCAATAGATAACTTAGAGATTTTTTTCGTCCAAATGCTAGAATGCTTCGTGCTGCACAAAAACGTCATTGATGCATGCTAGGGAACTCGCTTTAACACTCACTAGAATTGTATGTATGGAAGGAAGAAACTTAAGTCCATCGAAGAAATTTTTGCGAAGTTGACCATAAGTTTGAGGCCAATTTTTCTCCCATGGAAGCCTCAGGAGCTGCAATAGGCAAAGATGGATCAGAAGTAACAAGTGGGCATTTGCTTGACCTACGATCGCGGGACTGTCTAGAACCAGATGAGCCAAAGTACTACTCAGGCGGCATATCGACTTGAGGGACTTAGAAAGAAGTCTGATCGTCGCTGTGTACAGGAAGATTAGGCTGAACTTCCTAATGAGACGATTAAGATTGGAACTTATGTTTGGAAGATGAAGATTCCCTCAAACGATGACTTCTTTCCTAACTATCATCTCTCTCTCTCGACGCCTACCCAATTCTAGACCACGACTAGATTCCTAATGTATTGAGGAGCCCCTTAAGCGATCGAAGGCCCGAGATTGAGATATAGCACCTGCAAACCAAACAAGAATGTATAGGTCTACATTGGACATACATCATTTCTTTGGCCTACAGATCAAAGGCCATGATTTTGATTGAACTAAAAGTCCCTTCTCACTAGAAAAGGAATTACGAATCTAAGGTTAACGATGAACTCTTGCTTGAATCTCTCGATTTAATGGATAAAAAATGAAAAGAGTAGCATGACATTTTAACTCCAAGGTCTGGAACCGTAACTTTGAGGTAGGGGATCTTGTTTTGAAATTAGTCTTCTCGGGTACATGGGCACTTGGTTCAAATTAGGAAGATCCTTATGCGATTGAACAGAAACTTGATAATGGAACATTCAATTTGGCTACTGTTGATGGAATCCCAATTCCACGGCCATGGAATAGTGACTTGTTACGATGCTATTTTACTTTGTTTAATTTAGTTTCAACAAATAAGCCACCCAAGGATTCTGGAGGCAGTGTAATAAAGCATGATTTGCTGTGTTTTTTTAAAATAAATAATGTTAGCTTCATTAACTAATGGAACTATGTTCTTATAAGAAAAGCCCTGTACTGCAGCATTAGCAATACAGTCAAACACCCAGAGATAGGTACCAACTACTTTAGTCCAGGATCCGGACAAAGGAGTATAATCATAGGGGTCGATTGGATAATTTAACCCTATCCTCTAGTACTAACTATTGCATGGATATAGCTAAGTTCAACAAGGAATGCTCAGATTCAGGTAGCTAAAAGCGCTAGATTCCATGGATAGAAACTAGTGTGTGGTTGAAAACTTAATGACCACTCTTGCGGCCTGGCAAGATGTGCTAGGCCAAAGATAAGCGAGGACGTTCAATAGACACTCTCGATAAATACGAAAGATAGTTGAGGCTAAGGGTCGATAACCGGGAATAGGTGTCCAAAGCATAGGTTCTCGGGTATAAGAACTGGTATTTGACTAGGATTTTCATGACTATGCTTTTGGCCAAGTAGGACATGCTCGGCTGAGGATAAATAAGGATAGTCGACAAATGCTTTCAATCAACACCCAAAAACAGGTGAGGTTAAAAGCCAAGACCTAGAAATAGGTACCTCCGGTAATCTCTAGTCCAGGATCAGGATCAAAAGAGTATGATTAAACCTGGGGAAACAAGATGATTTGCCCCATGTTATTAACCTTCGACCAATGTTCGAAGGTAGGTCAGATTAGAAAAGATTCCCAAATTCTAGCGTTTGGAATGCCAATTCCCGAAGATAAGACTCGGTACGATATAGAATTACAAATGGTATAGTTGTTCGGACGGCTAGATGTCTATCGAGTTAGAAAATAGCCGAACGAATTTTGAAATAAAAATATAACCGCAAGCGCATGGTGTACGAATGTAGCACGATCCGTAGGGAATTGATGATTTTAAAATTCTATTCAATCAAATTAAACCAAAGTCGAGTGATTGTTAACTAACTAAAAGAAAGTAAAAACAAACTAAAACTAAGAAGAATAAAAATATGAGATTAAAGAGCAATTTAGAGGAAAATCCCCTCTCTTGATCACATAAATCAACATAATGAAATTATGATCCCTTTTTGGTCATTTGTGACATTAGTTGATGCATTTATCATAAGCATGGCCTAATTTTGTTATTAATTAACACACTTAAACCATCAAACTTTAATGCAACCTCTAACCCACTTACTAACTTCAATGAAAATGATATGAAATTAAAAGTAGAATCTATTTTAAGCATGGTTATTAACTATTGAATTAGAAACATAAACCATCAAATTTTGATTCTAAATCCACTTCCATTACCATGATCATATGTAGATGAAGAGGTAATTAATGATTCATATGACTAAGCATAGCCTATTTGTTTTGAACAATATAAGCTATCAAACTCAATATTAAACACAAAACCATACAAACATCTACTTTCCATTAAGCACAAAAGAGACATAAAAGAAATTATGTTGTATCTACATGATTCAAGAGAGCTTCATTACCCTTAAATTGAAGGGATTGGCCTCTCATATTTGTTATCAAATCAACAAATGTAGAAAGCAACATTAAACAAACAAGTGGAAAAAGAGAGAAAAAAGAAAGGAAAAACTAATCTACTTGCATGAAATAAGAGAGATCTACACTACAAACATGAAAGTAAATAAAGAAAAGAAGCATGTAAAAGAAGAAAGCACTAATTAACATTGCATAAAAAAATGGAAGTTACATGAAAATAAAAATGGCTAAGTAGCCATGGGAAAGAGAAGAGAGCTTTCTTTTATTTGATCTAAAACTAACTAAGAGAGACTAAGGGAGAGGGAGGTTACATGAAGATATGGGGTATTTATACAAGTGTTAAACCCTAATTCATATTTTCTAGGGAATGCCCAAATTGCCCTTGAGGTAGTGTGGTGGCCAAGTAATCATTAGCCTCCCATAATCATCCATTTAAGTGTGCATGAAGATTTGATGACCATTAGCATGTGGATTAGATTCTAATTTGTACATGTAGGAAGGTGGGCAGGTGGGGTCCTCCATTATCATGCCTTTGAATTATTTCCATCTTCATTTCTTTATCTTCACTCTTGTGCATGCATACATCTTCATGAAACCACTTGTATATGAATGTAAATTCCTACAAAATAATATAGAAATTTTCAATTAAATTTTAGGAAATTAATATATACGCAAAAATGACCATTTTGCCCTTGGATGAAGATGAATATGTGACAATTTGAAATAATTTGAATTTTGGTTTAAACAAGTTAAAATACCCAATATGATCATTTATTTAATTTAAATAGATTAAATATGGTGGTAAAAATATGCACATTTATGTGCACATCAAATACCCCCACACTTATCTTTTTATTCGTCCTCGAATAAAGAAAAAAAACTAAGATAAATCCGTTTTCGTAGGGAGCACGATTGCATTGAGCGTATGCAACAAGCCGTTAAACCTCTGGGTGTCCCCAGTAGGACGAGTGTTGTCTCGTGAGGGTTTTCAGCGGATACTACCCACAAAATCCAAATGCAGGATGAAAATATTTACAAAATGCAAGATTTATTTACAAAGATGTGAATGCAAGTTTTTGAAAATATTTACGAATGAAGGATTTACTTTTAAATTAACACAAATAAGTTAAATATAGGTTTGGTCATTATCTTGAAATTTAAGTCATTTACTTGTCAAAATTTCCAACAAAAATTAAGTTATCATAACAAATAGATAATAGTTTAACTCGTTGTTTCAGTTGATAACAAAGTGTAACCATGAAATAGGTCCTTAGTTGATTATCAAAGTTTATTAAAGTGGTATTTCATTTCATTTCAATAACAAATCAAATCAAATAAGTTAAAATAGTGCTTGGATTTCATTTGCTTACTCTCTCCATTTTTTGAAAATTTTATTGATATTTACAATATTTACATATGCCTAACTCGGATAAACTGAGGCCAGATATATTACCCATGCACTGCCTTGCGGACTGATGTGAGGGGAATACAGAGCGTGGCGAGTGAACACACAAGTGTGAACACCTATTGACTGTAGGCATTATTAAAAAGAATTTTTATATATATATACACCTAGCTCAGATAAACTGAGGCCAGATATACCGATCATGCACTGCCTTTCGGGCTTACGTGAGAAAGGTACAGAGCATGGCGAATGTACACATAAGTGTGCACACCTGTCGACCGTAGGTGTTAATAGAATATATTTACATATATACAAATGTTTTTTTTTCTTTTTTTTTCAGAATTTTTTTATAGAAAGAGATAGTTTTTGCAAAATCATCTTAGCACCATTTAACTTAGAAGACAAAAAATGTTATATCCTTTACTTTAAATTCACCACTTTTTAAAACAAAGATTTTCAATTCGGATATATTTCATAATTATCACGTATTAATCTTCCTATATACTAGTTCAACCATTTTTATTTGTAATCAAACTTCATTTTTATTTAAGATGAATTAATTTTCAAAAATTTCAATTTAATAAACCAAAACCATATATTTATTTTATAGTGTTTCTTTAAAAATAAATTAAAATGCTTAAAAAAAATTTGTTTGTTTTTGATATTTTTTTTATTTTGGAAGAATTGAAAATGATGGTGAGTCTTCCCCCCACACTTGATTTTGACTGTGTCCCCACGGTCAACCCAAGTGGAAGGAAAAAAATAAAAATACAAACATGACTTTTGTTTAAATGAAAATTAACGGTATTTACACGAGATCAGAAAGTATATCGTCAAAAAGTAAATGAAACGGTCTTCCAAAAACCGATTCATTTGCCTCGTTAAGTATACAAGACATGGCTTAAGCTCAGAAAACCAAACCATACAAGATTTCGAAGTTGAATTTGGATTTGGAAAAACGAATGCCGTTTTATTAAAAATTGTACGAGTCATTTTATTTTCAATGATTTTTGGGGTTGATAAAACGATTGATTGAAGTTCAAGTTTATTTTCACCAAATTGAAATTCAAGCTGTTCATTGAAAAATTCTTCAAAATTATTGATTTCAAAATTAAATTGGTGATTTAAATCTTCCCCATCAGAGTTTAACGACTCGTTTTCAAAAAGTCCATAAAACTCGTGTTTGTTAAATTCGACTTCCTTTGTTGGATTATCAACAACTTTATTGCATAAATCAGGTTCAAAATTCAAAGTTGTTGTATTCAAATTTTCAAAAAAAGGAAGCTCGAAATTTAAATCGAGTTACTCACCCTCAAAAGAATGGAAATCCAACTCAATTACCAAATTTTCAACAACTTCATTAAGATCATCATTTTCAATTTCAAAAGTTGTTATTTGAAAATCGTCGATTTTGGTAAAAGATGGATTATCACTTGACTCGTCACACATTGAGATTTGATTTTGTTTACCACGTTGTATTATATATGTTTCAAACAATGAATCTGTGTGATCATCGTATATTTCGTTCATTTACTCAACAAAATCCAATTTATACTTATTAACTTGAGAATTTTCGATTTGGATTTGTTGAGAACAAAGATTTTCAATCGTAACATGGTTAAGATTATTCCCATTGCCAAAGTCGTTTGAAAAGTTGTTTCCATTTTCATTTTGAGTTTGAAATTCATTTTGGAGTTCGAAATTGAATTGGCATGGGTTATAATTGAAATCGTTTGAATTTTGAATTGAATTCAAATTTTGAAATCCTTGACTCGAGTTGTTACACAAATATGAATTACACAAATCGTTTATCATTTGATTTTGTTGTGTAGAGATTTCAAGTAAAGACGAAATGCTCTTTTCAAGATTTGAGGGTTGGTCAACGTTTTGAAAATTTTGTGGTTCAAAATTCGAATCGTTTAAAGAATAGTTGTCGTTAAAATATCCATACGAATTTGGAGTAAAATCATATGGATTATATTGATTTTCACAACTATTGTAAAATTCAAATGTATGGGGAAACTCGGACATTTTCAAGAATGTTTTTTTTATAAAGGGAAAATATTTACAAATAGAATTTATTTTTTTCAAAATGGAAAATTGATTTTTTTTTTTGGTTTTTCAAATTTTTTTCTTTGGTTTTAAAAAGGTGTTATATTTTTTTTTTCTTTTTGGATTTTTTTTCTAAATTTTTTTTGGATTTTTGAAATTTCAAAGAAAAAGGATTTAAAAATTTCAAAGGAAAAGGAATATTTACAATTTTTTTTTAGTTTTGGATTTTGAATTTTTTTTTGTTATAAATGCATGAACTAATGCAACTAAATGAATGCAAGGTTAAATACAAATGATTTATCCTAAGTTAACCCAAAATTGTATAATCACACATTGTCTTAGACAAACAAGATAGTTCTCAGCCAGGTAACGAGTAGGAGTTATCGGTGCACCACGAATCACCGTAGCAATGCAGCCGAAGGTTTAAGTACTTTCAGAGGAACAACCACTATAATATTTACGAATCACTGTAATATTTATAAATGGTTATTACTCTGCCGTAGCCTAAACACCAAGAAAGTAAATTGTTCAAAGAAGACAACTTGTCAATATACAATTAAAAGTTATCGATGTCTAATCGTTATTATTAATCAAAATCTAGGATGAAATGCAAAGCAAAAAATAAACGTGTATTAACAATGCAACTACGAATGTAATTTTTTGTTTTTTTTAATTTTTGAATTTTTTTAAAAATATATATGCAAATGCAAGCAATCAACGATGCAACTAAAATAAAAACAAGAGATATATACAGTGCAAGGCAAATAAAAACAATATATATAGCAACCAAGCAGTTTTTTTTTGGCAAGCAAAGCGAAGCAGTTATTTTTAGCAAGCAGCTCCTTTTCTTTTCTGCTTTTGCAACCTGAAAGTAAAAACAAGATATATATACAGTTTTTTTATATCGAAAAAGAAACTAAAATAAATGAAAAACAAAACAAATTCAAAACAACCCTCGTTTTTGTTTTTGAAAGAGACTCTTTGTTTTTGGTTTTTTTTTTGAAATTTTTTTTGTTTTGGAAAGGAAACTTAAAAGTACTATTTTACTTAAAAAAAATGGAAAATGGGAAACTAAAGTGAACTAAACAATTAAAGAAAAAAAATAATTGAACCAATCCTACAGCTCGGCCCACTAACTAACAAAAATTGCCAGCATCCTTATCTTTGATTCGAGAACATCTTGTATTCCCCCCTTTTTTATCCTACTTCTCTCTGACCAAAAATGCACGCTTCTTCCTCTCTCTCTCTCTTTTTTTTTTGAAACAAAAAATCAATCGAAAATTCTCACAGACAACCCAGAAAATTCCCAATCTCCTAAGATTTCGGTCGCATTTATGAATTGAGGGATCGTTGTTGGATCGTTTGCATTTTCATAGGGTATTACGGTGAGGAGTTGGCGATTGGTGTTCGAGTTCGAATTGGGTTCGAATTTGGGGTTCGAATTGAGTGTCGCGATGCTTTTGGAGGAGTTGCGATAGTGGTTGGTGTGGCTCGATTTCTGTTGCAGAGACGGATGGTCAGAGTAACAGGGGAGTAAGTGTGAATATGATAATAATGTCACTGGTTGTGTGCTGAAGAGATTGTTGTATAGTGGGAAGGTGTTAGCGGAGGATGTACAACAGTTTGGAGATGGAGGGTTCTGGTAACAGGTGATGAATTTGGACTCTTCCGTTTTTTTTTCGTTTTTTTTATTTGGTGAAGTTGATTTGGCGGCAACGGCAAGTAGCTTTGATGATAGTTATGTTTGGCAGTTGTATTGAGAAGGTGTGCTTTGGCAAAGAAGTTTGTATGCGAAGGCAAGTAGAATGTCTACAGTTGCTTGTTGTATGGAAGTGTGTAGAGGAATGGGAAGTGTTTTGAAGTGGGTGGTTGCACTTTGGAATTGAGGTTGTATTGTGGTAGGGGTGTAGAAGTGATTTGAAGTGGGTGGTTGCACTTTGGAATTGAGGTTGTATGCTGGACAGTAATGCAATGTCAGAAGGATGGACTGTGGAATTGAGTTGGAGGTGGTAATGGTTTGCTGACAGTAAGTAATGGGTAGAAGGTGATGAGTTTCTATGGTGGTTCGAAACTGGGTTCGGTAGCGGATTGTGGGTGTCTGGATGCTGCTGATATGTTGAGGATGGGTGTGTGATATATGTCGGTGAAGGAGTACAGTTGGTGATTGATGCCTGTATGGAATGTGGAGGGTTGTAGAAGTGGATGATATAGTTTGGATGCTGGTCAGGTAGATGGCATTAGTTTGTAGTGTTGTAGTGGTATGTGAATTGATGGCGGTATTGTGGTTTGGAAAGGCAGTAGTGAAGTGTTTTTGAAGATGAGTGATTGTGAAGAGAGGTTGTATGTTGTGGGAACAGTGTTGTTTGCAAGGTGGAAGTTAAAGACAGCAAGTGTGGTTTATGTTGGAGGATGTAACAGTGAGTGGTTTAAGTGGTGGGGGGTATGAAGCAGTGATCAATGGTTAATGCAGAGGTGTTGGATGCAAGGCAGTTAGCAAATAGTGGAGCAGTGGTACAGAGCTGTTGCTCAAAGCAGTTGTACAGGAAGAAGGCAAAAGTGTAGGGTTTGTGTGAGATGGATGAAGTTTGAAAATGCACAAATGTAAACAGTGAATTTGAATGTAAACAATGATGTCAACAAACTTGTAAATTGTAATTATAAATAGAAAGGGATGAAATGAAAAGCTTGTTTGTTTTTTTTAAATGTCTTTTTAATAGAAATGCAAAAGCAACTAGAAAATCAACAAGCACACAAAAATAAAACACGAACAACACAAATTTGTTTTAAATACAAATGAACACACAAAACAAACACACAATAAAAAATCAAATGACAATAATTCGAAGAATAGAAAACTAAAATCAAAGCAAATCCCCGGCAACGGCGCCAAAAACTTGTTCGGACGGCTAGATGTCTATCGAGTTAGAAAATAGCCGAACGAATTTTAAAATAAAAATATAGCCGCAAGCGCATGGTGTACGAATGTAGCACGTGGCGAATACGGGTCGATCTGCAGGGAATTGATGATTTTAAAATTCTATTCAATCAAATTAAACCAAAGTCGAGTGATTGTTAACTAACTAAAAGAAAGTAAAAACAAACTAAAACTAAGAAGAATAAAAATATGAGATTAAAGAGCAATTTAGAGGAAAATCCCCTCTCTTGATCACATAAATCAACATAATGAAATTATGATCTCTTTTTGGTCATTTGTGACATTAGTTGATGCATTTATCATAAGCATGGCCTAATTTTGTTATTAATTAACACACTTAAACCATCAAACTTTAATGCACCCTCTAACCCACTTTCTAACTTCAATGAAAATGATATGAAATTAAAAGTAGAATCTATTTTTAGCATGGTTTATTAACTATTGAATTAGAAACATAAACCATCAAATTTTGATTCTAAATCCACTTCCATTACCATGATCATATGTAGATGAAGAGGTAATTAATGATTCATATGACTAAGCATAGCCTATTTGTTTTGAACAATATAAGCTATCAAACTCAATATTAAACACAAAACCATACAAACATCTACTTTCCATTAAGCACAAAAGAGACATAAAAGAAATTATGTTGTATCTACATGATTCAAGAGAGTTTCATTACCTCTAAATTGAAGGGATTAGCCTCTCATTTTTGTTATCAAATCAAAAAATGTAGAAAGCAACATTAAACAAACAAGAGGAAAAAGAGAGAAAAAAGAAAGGAAAAACTAATCTACTTGCATGAAATAAGAGAGATCTACACTACAAACATGAAAGTAAATAAAGAAAAGAAGCATGTAAAAGAAGAAAGCACTAATTAACATTGCATAAAAAAATAGAAGTTACATGAAAATAAAAATGGCTAAGTAGCCATGGAAAAGAGAAGAGAGCTTTCTTTTATTTGATCTAAAACTAACTAAGAGAGACTAAGGGAGAGGGAGGTTACATGAAGATATGGGGTATTTATACAAGTGTTAAACCCTAATTCATATTTTCTAGGGAATGCCCAAATTGCCCTTGAGGTAGTGTGGTGGCCAAGTAATCATTAGCCTCCCATAATCATCCATTTAAGTGTGCATGAAGATTTGATGACCATTAGCATGTGGATTAGATTCTAATTTGTACATGAAAGAAGGTGGGTAGGTGGGGTCCTCCATTATCATGCCTTTGAATTATTTCCATCTTCATTTCTTTATCTTCACTCTTGTGCATGCATACATCTTCATGAAACCACTTGTATATGAATTTAAATTCCTACAAAATAATATAGAAATTTTCAATTAAATTTTAGGAAATTAATATATGCGCAAAAATGACCATTTTGCCCTTGGATGAAAATGAATATGTGACAATTTGAAATAATTTGAATTTTGATTTAAACAAGTTAAAATATCCAATATGATCATTTATTTAATTTAAATAGATTAAATATGGTGGTAAAAATATGCACATTTACGTGCACATCAATAGTCTTACTAACGGCCTAGCAGGACACGCTTGGACAAGGTTGAATGGTGGAAAACAATGGATACTATCGACATGCATTGTTATTGGTGAGATTGAAGACGTTAGGATATGAACATACGAACCGCTATTTCTCAAAGATAGGAAACGACATAAAACTCAGCCTATTCATAACTTATTGATGGTCAAAGGGGTCTCGACCAAAGGTAAACTAGAATTACCATAGACTTGGTTCAATATTAGCTCTATTTTGCCAAGCGGAAACACTTTGGCAATAGTAAATAGAATTGAATAATGAAATATAACTAAATTAATTATATAAATTTTACTTGTATGTAAAGAGTTACAGTAAGTAAAAACATTACATAGACACATACATATATAAAATAGACAAATTGTAGTACAAGCCATTATATTATATATGCAACAATTGTACATAGTCAAGAAGAACATATAAAGTGTGGATATGAAAACAGAACATAGATTGAAATAGAGAAACAGCCTTTTGTTACATTAAACCTTTATAGATAATGGATGTGGGGGCCGGTCCCTTACAGTCACGGCCTATGTACAACAGGAAAAACAAAAGGTACAACCGAAAAAGACACAAAAGGATACTGTCTCATTATCACGAAAAGCTAGCTAAGGAGCCTACTTCTTACTTTCTTCTTTTTCTTGCAGCCCTTGCTGCCGGAACCATCATGATGTCTCTTTGGCCCTTTATCACCCTTGGGAGTGCTGCCTTTGGAAGGAGTGGAATCACCTTCACTTATCGTGGTGGAAGCATCTTCGAGTCGATCAACGGGAGGCTCAAATGTTAATGTGGATGCCTAGCACTACTGCATTTCGGAGCTTTGATGGTAATAGGAAGGAATCTTGGAGAATGCTTCGTGTAACAACCCGAGTTTTTCTAACACGAAAAACCGGACCATTTGTGTTAAAGAAGAAGAGGTAGAAGAAGAAGAAACAGAAAATCAACAACAGAATCTCACATCGCAGCGGAATAAAATATAATATATATAAAACAGATCTTTACTCAAACAGAAAAATATATCTGTTTATACAATATTTTTACAGAATACATCATCAGAGTTCATCACATCAATGACATACATCCAAATACACAGCGGAACAATAATAGCAAGTACGAGAGTAAGTATCGTCATCCAGCTCATCCCCTGAGCTCCACAGCTACATATCCTGTAACCTATAATACTCGGTCTGACCCGAGCATTATATAAAACAATACCCGAGTCAGTCTGGAAAACCAGCGTGAGAAAATTACACTCAAATTTATTATTAAAGTTTCAAAAGTCTTTTGAAAACAAAAGCATCTCGTAAGACCACGCCACAAATAAACATGTCGGGTTTTTACCTTACGATAGCTAAAACACTTTATATCAAAATCCTCTGATATTATAGTAGTGTCTACAGAAAGTAAAATAGAATCTAGCTGAAATGCTTGCATCTCACATTTCAACAATAGTTGGGCACAATCAAAACCGTACAGGCACGTAGGGAGAATGGATTTCCAACGAATGACTAGGCACTGGGGTACCACCTGTCACAGTACGTGGCCTAGATCACCGTACCGAGGAGTACGCCCGCTCCCCTGCAACACAAGGCCGGAACCATCCCTTACTGGATGATCCCGAATAAAATCACCCCACGGTTGGGATCAGCAACCGCACCACTAAGCCGAAATAAAAAGGGACATCTAGACAGGGATGACCTTACCCTCCAGTGGGAGCTACCCACGAAGCCTTGCTGCATAACCCCTGATTTTCAGTCATTCCCGGTTGATGAGGTTCGAGGCTAAACGATACCTTTTAGAGAACATATCCCTTAGAATGCCCATCGTCCGCTGACGATGTTTCGCAAGCATTCGTCCATACAAGTCCGTCCTGGGTTTGAACGGAACCGAAGGCACTACTCCTACTACATCCATTTTTGGAAATATCCTCAGGATTAGTAGCGACTAGCCCTTGCACTTCACTGCTCCATCTTCGACTCCGAAATCGTTACACGAAACGTACAAACCGGATCGAAGTGGTATTCGAGTCTCCAGACCTAGAATCCCGGTATACGGAAACTCGATCCCGGTCTCTTCGAAACGATCAACGCATTTGGCCAATATTGATAGTCGGTTATTTAACTACCAATTAACATCCACAAGCAACCATCACACAATTAAATAATTTCCCACATTATTTATTTGCCCAAATATCTTTCCAAGATATAATTCCGAATTTTCAAAACTCATTTGAAAACAATTTCAAAACAGTTTCCGCTTATGGAATACATTTCCCCAAATATTTATTTCCTCTGAAACACCAAGTACAAAATACTTTAGATTTAAAAATAATTTTAAAGCACTTTACTATAAATATACTTTATAATATTGAAATTTAAAAACTACTTTAATACCTTAACAAAATATATACTTAAGGAATATTTAAAATGAAACCACTTTACAAATATAAACTAAATTTCTCTTTTAAAACATAATAGTAAATCACTTTTATATAATTACTACAATAATAGATTTTTGAAAATACTTACTTTAGACTTTAACATTTAGAAATAATCAATCTTCTAAAATATACTTTTTAAAACAAATTAGAACTTTTAACTTATATTTAAAATTTCTTTGAAAAACGTACTTGGCAATCCAAGGAAATACACTTCTCTTCACATCCTTTAAAAATACATCAACATTTATTTTTAAACCAATTCATATTCTTTTATAAATTCCCACCTTGAATTTATATTCTCAAATATCCCCTGATATTTTATTTCACTTTATAACCCAGTTTATCTCTCCAAAATCTCATTTCTCTTTAAATTTCAAATCCCAAAGTATTTAAATCAATTAACAATTGATTCTCCAATTTAATTTACTTTGAAATAAATTTCCTTACTTAATCCATTTATTTCCAAATTCATTAACTTCCAGATTTTATTTCTCATTATGATTTAAAATCTTTAAACTGGAACACAAGTTTCAGATTTTACCAAATTCCTTCTTCCTTTTTAATTACATTTAAACATTGAATTAAAATAAATTATTTATTCCTTTAAATAACATCACATAAGTTTTCTTTAAATTCAATATTTCTCTATTTATTCAAAATTCCTCTTTTCCATATTTAATTTATTCGAATTCACTTGAATTACTTAACTTAATTTTACTCTTTTATTTCTTTCCAAAATCCAATTCAATTGCTTTTGATAACTCAATATACTGGGAATTTCAATCCAACCAGATTATCCAATATAAATCATCACAGGATATCAACAATCATATCACAGAATATTTAAACAAAATTAAATATTTTGAGGAATCCAGTTGGATCCCTCCAACCTGTTTCCCTGCATCCACAGATGTTAGCACAATACCAATTCCACTTCAAGGTGGAATATCGCGGTATATGGGTTTTATAAAATATCATCCGCTATTATACGGCGCATAGGGTCTCATCCGCTATATAATGCGGGAATATCAACAACTCCAATATATACATATGCCAATATGTATATATTGCTATATGCTACTATATATAATATAGCACATCCAAATCAATTCAACCATTAAATCAATTATTTAAATTTAACCAATTAAATTTAAATTATAATTTAACTGAGTGAGATTAACTCACCTTTGCCCCTTATATTAGCAATCCGATCCATCTTGCCAATTCCTCCATAAATTTTAGACCTTAAATAACATTATATGACTTATCAATATTCGAAATAGTCAACAGTTAATTACCATTTAATCAGTTACCCTAAACAATCAATTACTTCTTAGATTGCTTAATAATAAATTTTAACCCATTTTCTTAAGATAAATAATTCCTAGTAACTAAAATAATCTTATAAGTAAACTGATCGAGTTAATCACCTATATATATATATATATATTACTTTAAATCTAAACAGTAAATTTAATACGTGTATAAGTATATTTATTTTATTTCATTTTCTTAGAACTACTATACTAAAAATCTATATACAGATTTGAGAATCCACTAACTTTATATAAACTTTTATATCCTAAAATCTTATGTTTATATATACATATTTTCTGTTTTAAACCATGTATATGTAACTTTGAAATAAAATTACCATTACTGAAAAAAATACCAATACATTAAATTAAAAATCTAAACTAGCTTAAAATTAATTTTAAATGTATTAATATTTTAAATTACCTGAAAACGTACAGGAATTCGAAATCGCGAGCTCAACCTCCACGAGATCTGCCCAAACGAACCCTACTGTCTCGACTACGGCCATCCTTGCTTCCTCGAAAATCGCGACCGCTTTTCTGACCTACGGCGCCTTCGTACGCGAAGACTCGCGAGCTCATCCTCATGGAAAACTAACCCTAACCCCTCGCCCTACCCCACTGCCTCGATTCAAAGATGGAAACCCCAGCTTGCAAATCGCCGATACCACTCGTGCTAGGTCGCGACTATCCTCGAGTCGCCCCACGCGAATCAAAACCCTAGTCGATCGAACGCCCGCTCCTCCTCTGGCCTTGCTCGAGTACGAATCTGACTCCCCATGTCTCGCGTCCAAGCTCGATTTATATATATATATTTTTCGAACTGTCTTCGTTTTGAAAAAGGAGGTAGAAGAGTCACGCGATGATTTCGACTGAACGAATAGTTTAAATTCTTTTCTCTTATACGAACGAATTAGTTCGATTACAGAAAGGAAAGAACGAGATCGCTACTATTTCGGCCATTTTATTCCTTTGAATTTCTGAATTGAACGATAAAGGAAGAAAGGGAACCAGACATTTAAAATCGAACGAGGTATGCTCTGCACGATTTGTTTCGTGATACTAGGCGTATTTTTAGGGCGTAATTTAAGGAGGGAACAGTGGTTTGATTTTGACCAAATTTAAAAATTAAATTTAAATTGAATTCGATTAAATTTCAACGTGTTTACTCACCGTGTGCTCACATAACACTTCCGAAAAATACGAAATTTAAAATCCGGTAATAATACAATATTACGGATCCCATGGCACTGGTTCCGTCGAATTCCGAGACTGTGCCTCGGAAGGCTATTTTTAAAACGTCAATCAAACGATAAAATTCAAAGCTGAACAAACACTTTTAAATTCAATTTTAACACTTCTATTATCTTCAGTATTGTTAATACGAATTTTACAAGCCTTTAAATTATTTTTAACAGGCTTAAATTTCAGATTCAATAATTTTACCAATTTCGATAATTTAAATTCAACAATTACTTGTCTAATCAATAATGATATTTGAAATTAAAGTTAATAATTATCTTTTGAATATTTAAAATTAATTAAATATTCCTATTTCAAATGCTCAAAAATTCCGGGTCGTCACATTCCTTCCCCCTTAAAAGAATTTCGTCCCCGAAATTACTAGTTAGGAAGAATGATTCAATCCCCATTAACTATTTCCCAAATTCAAACAGTTTTAACAATACCCAAACAATCTTTTATTAATGATACACTAATCATCTTTTAACTTCCCAAACTTATTCATAAGTTCAACCCATACCACCTACTTATCCATTCAAATTTAAATTTGAATTCAAATTTTGAATTATCAAAATTTCCCAAATTTTTCTAACTCCCTAAATTTCCGAAAAATTTCGCCAGCGTCTCCTTTGCGCGGCTAGCTCGGTACTACTACAAAATGGCTCTACGGCCTCTCAATCTCAAAAAGAAAACAAAAAGCCAAGTGGCTGGATCAAAAATCAATTAAATTTCATATAGAAATTCAAATACATACCTTTTGTCGGGCCATTAAATTTTATCTTCTAAAATCAAAAATCCCAATTATCCATTGCTTTTATACACCTGTATATCCTATTAAGCAATAATATTCAATCACAATTTCAAAGTCATTTTATACTTTCCTTTACAAATTTCCAATATTTGTTTTACTTAAGTCCGTACGATGCACATATATCATCCGTACGCAATATAACATTCGATCGCTCAATCGATCACACAATTCCACTTCCGAACTAGTATTGTCCACCCGACTTCCTAGTGCGAACTCAGATCTGGTTTCTTGATCAGAAACCGTCATTCTCCTTGCATAGCCACAAACTATGATAGAGAATATCCAGAATCAATCAACAATCCATATCCAGGTTCGCCGTTGAAAATCGAGTGAAAAATCCTGATTCGGATCGATAAAACTATCTCGAAATTCTGTGTTCGACATCTGGACCAAATAGCTATGCGAATAAAATAATATACGTACACCTTACGTAATTAGCCTAATTGATTATTAGTTATATCAATTCTCCTTTATTCACATTCCTTTTTATTTGTTATCCCTTTATTCACAACTATTCCATTTCACAACTTCAGTTTTAGTCTTCATTCAACTATTCACTTAGTATATATATTTTTTTATTTTTCCATTCCAAAATTACTAAGTATACCTCCCATACAAATTTTCTTAAGAATTTCATTCTTCAATTCTTAAGTTCATATAAATTTTCTTATACTTATTTACTACTTCACCACCGAAGTGTATATATTCAAATTGAACTCCCATTTCATATGAATTCCAACTT
Source organism: Allium fistulosum (assembly GCA_030737815.1). Taxonomy (NCBI): domain Eukaryota; kingdom Viridiplantae; phylum Streptophyta; class Magnoliopsida; order Asparagales; family Amaryllidaceae; genus Allium; species Allium fistulosum. The sequence continues at coordinate 1,043,806,364 of CM060907.1, read as the reverse complement.
ACTTCAATTTACTACTTCATTTCCAATTTTTTTCCTTAAATTCAATTCATCTCCAACTTCCAAAAATGAATTTTATTTAGCTCGAAAACAATCCAAGTTAATTCATTAAATAACTATTTCTCAACTTATTTAAACCACTCTTCTGTTTGAGTCTAGTTTCCATTCAACATTTACTTAAGTCAATAACTTAAGTTTATTTTCCATTTAACCAACCCTTTAAAGTTTTATTTCCATCTTTTCATTTGATTCTTATTTAATCAAATTCCATCCATTTATTTATTAAATCTAATTGGTTCATTCACTCAATCATTATGAATTTTATTTTCCATACTCAATTCATCTGGAATTATTTTATTAATAACCAGGCCCTTTCCAATTTATTTTCACTTATTTGGATTCATTTGCAATTTAAACCATCACTATGTTAATCCAATTTCATTAACTAATTTATTATCTCATTAGTTCCTTCGCTGGTTAAAATTAAATACTTGCTTTTTAATTCCAAATATCACTTCACTTAATTTTCTTAAGTTCAATATATTTTATAATTCAAGTTTGGATTTATTTAAAAATTAAGATTGCTCATCTTAGTCGTTTCCATTTGATAATTGCAATTTCAAATTATAACTCTTAATGGTTCAAAGAAATGAATTCCCATTTATGACTTACAATTTCATTTCTATTCATAAGTTTTAACTTACTTACTTAAGACCTGGGACTATTCATTTAAGTCCATTTCATCTTTATAATCAAATTTCAAATTATTATACTTAAGAACTTAAGAATATGAATTTCTTTACACAATTATAAGCATTTTACATTACCTTTATATCCAATTCAATTCAACTTCAACTTACTTACATTTAATTCAATTCCAATTCTTAATTTTATTTAACTCATCTTAAGTTAAATTCAAATATATTTTATTCACCTTCATATACTCGAATTAAATTTTAATTCTAGGATACAATTTTATACAAGTTTTACAATTCATTCACCTTCAAGTTCTCTAACTCTTTTATCTACCAGCTTATATTACTCATTGAGTTAATTTCATCTCATAATTATAATCCCAGAATTTAACTTTCATTCCTTTCTTATTTCAATCAACTTCATTCTATACTTTATATTGTTGATTCATTTAAATTTCCACATTTAAATTTTAAATAGAATTTCCAGAATCCAATTGCCCGGTTTTATTTCAAAACCATTTTGAATCCATAAATAACTCATACACATCTGGTATATCACATCAAATCCCAATTTCTAAAATAATCTGCTTTTACCAAACAATTTTCCCTTTGAATTTCAAAACCAACCCAATTCACAATCATTTCCAATTTAAAACAGTTTGGTAGCAATTTCTCTTTGGAAACTCGAAAATAGACATCGATGATGCTGCAGTCATCACCAAAATTATTTTCCAGCGACCGAAAGAGAATTTAATGCTTTTATCACTTCAAAACATTTCAAACATTTTTAAATCCCAAATCCCACCAGATTTCAATTCAATTTCAAAAATATTCATGAAATAATGTCACCATTATTTCCCCAAAACCTTTAAAAACTATTTTTAAATCCAAAGGAATTTAAATCTTTCCCAAATCTTCAAATTCAAAATCCATCCAACTTAATATCCAAACATTACTCTGGAATTCTATCACATTTTATTTCAAGTTATAAGTCACTTTTACCATTTACATTTACAAATTTCATTTGTTTATGAATTAATCTCTTTTGATTTTAAATCACATTTGTAATTCACATTTGTATATAAAGTTTATCTCAATTTATAAATTTCATTTATAGTCTATATTTCAAATTCCATTTTGTTATATAAATTTATTCTTTCATCTTTGGTTATACTTTTTCCAATTTCTGATTCAATTTTTACACAATGATGATAATAATTTAATATCATCACTTTCTAACAACCAAGCAACCAAATATATAATTTACAAAAGTTATCCTTTTATATATAAAAATAATTTGGGCAAAATTATTTCATTCACCCTATTTAAAACAATATTGTGTCGAACTGTTCTATTCAAGTGTTTAGAAACCCCTTCGATACAGTTGTCCAGACTGTGCCGACGAAGGTTCATATGCCACTCAATAAATCAACCAACACAATATAAAACCATTTTTATATCCACTAACAAATACGCGCTCATATCTATTAGTACTCTCAAAATTCCCAACAGAGCCAAGTTTATCGCTAGCCTAAGCTCTGATACCACTGTAACAACCCGAGTTTTTCTAACACGAAAAACCGGACCATTTGTGTTAAAGAAGAAGAGGTAGAAGAAGAAGAAATAGAAAATCAACAACAGAATCTCACATCGCAGCGGAATAAAATATAATATATATAAAACAGATCTTTACTCAAACAGAAAAATATATCTGTTTATACAATATTTTTACAGAATACATCATCAGAGTTCATCACATCAATGACATACATCCAAATACACAGCGGAACAATAATAGCAAGTACGAGAGTACGTATCGTCATCCAGCTCATCTCCTGAGCTCCACAGCTACATATCCTGTAACCTATAATACTCGGTCTGACCCGAGCATTATATAAAACAATACCCGAGTCAGTCTGGAAAACCAGCGTGAGAAAATTACACTCAAATTTATTATTAAAGTTTCAAAAGTCTTTTGAAAACAAAAGCATCTCGTAAGACCACGCCACAAATAAACATGTCGGGTTTTTACCTTACGATAGCTAAAACACTTTATATCAAAATCCTCTGATATTATAGTAGTGTCTACAGAAAGTAAAATAGAATCTAGCTGAAATGCTTGCATCTCACATTTCAACAATAGTTGGGCACAATCAAAACCGTACAGGCACGTAGGGAGAATGGATTTCCAACGAATGACTAGGCACTGGGGTACCACCTGTCACAGTACGTGGCCTAGATCACCCTACCGAGGAGTACGCCCGCTCCCCTGCAACACAAGGCCGGAACCATCCCTTACTGGATGATCCCGAATAAAATCACCCCACGGTTGGGATCAGCAACCGCACCACTAAGCCGAAATAAAAAGGGACATCTAGACAGGGATGACCTTACCCTCCAGTGGGAGCTACCCACGAAGCCTTGCTGCATAACCCCTGATTTTCAGTCATTCCCGGTTGATGAGGTTCGAGGCTAAACGATACCTTTTAGAGAACATATCCCTTAGAATGCCCATCGTCCGCTGACGATGTTTCGCAAGCATTCGTCCATACAAGTCCGTCCTGGGTTTGAACGGAACCGAAGGCACTACTCCTACTACATCCATTTTTGGAAATATCCTCAGGATTAGTAGCGACTAGCCCTTGCACTTCACTGCTCCATCTTCGACTCCGAAATCGTTACACGAAACGTACAAACCGGATCGAAGTGGTATTCGAGTCTCCAGACCTAGAATCCCGGTATACGGAAACTCGATCCCGGTCTCTTCGAAACGATCAACGCATTTGGCCAATATTGATAGTCGGTTATTTAACTACCAATTAACATCCACAAGCAACCATCACACAATTAAATAATTTCCCACATTATTTATTTGCCCAAATATCTTTCCAAGATATAATTCCGAATTTTCAAAACTCATTTGAAAACAATTTCAAAACAGTTTCCGCTTACGGAATACATTTCCCCAAATATTTATTTCCTCTGAAACACCAAGTACAAAATACTTTAGATTTAAAAATAATTTTAAAGCACTTTACTATAAATATACTTTATAATATTGAAATTTAAAAACTACTTTAATACCTTAACAAAATATATACTTAAGGAATATTTAAAATGAAACCACTTTACAAATATAAACTAAATTTCTCTTTTAAAACATAATAGTAAATCACTTTTATATAATTACTACAATAATAGATTTTTGAAAATACTTACTTTAGACTTTAACATTTAGAAATAATCAATCTTCTAAAATATGCTTTTTAAAACAAATTAGAACTTTTAACTTATATTTAAAATTTCTTTGAAAAACGTACTTGGCAATCCAAGGAAATACACTTCTCTTCACATCCTTTAAAAATACATCAACATTTATTTTTAAACCAATTCATATTCTTTTATAAATTCCCACCTTGAATTTATATTCTCAAATATCCCCTGATATTTTATTTCACTTTATAACCCAGTTTATCTCTCCAAAATCTCATTTCTCTTTAAATTTCAAATCCCAAAGTATTTAAATCAATTAACAATTGATTCTCTAATTTAATTTACTTTGAAATAAATTTCCTTACTTAATCCATTTATTTCCAAATTCATTAACTTCCAGATTTTATTTCTCATTATGATTTAAAATCTTTAAACTGGAACACAAGTTTCAGATTTTACCAAATTCCTTCTTCCTTTTTAATTACATTTAAACATTGAATTAAAATAAATTATTTATTCCTTTAAATAACATCACATAAGTTTTCTTTAAATTCAATATTTCTCTATTTATTCAAAATTCCTCTTTTCCATATTTAATTTATTCGAATTCACTAGAATTACTTAACTTAATTTTACTCTTTTATTTCTTTCCAAAATCCAATTCAATTGCTTTTGATAACTCAATATACTGGGAATTTCAATCCAACCAGATTATCCAATATAAATCATCACAGGATATCAACAATCATATCACAGAATATTTAAACAAAATTAAATATTTTGAGGAATCCAGTTGGATCCCTCCAACCTGTTTCCCTGCATCCACAGATGTTAGCACAATACCAATTCCACTTCAAGGTGGAATATCGCGGTATATGGGTTTTATAAAATATCATCCGCTATTATACGGCGCATAGGGTCTCATCCGCTATATAATGCGGGAATATCAACAACTCCAATATATACATATGCCAATATGTATATATTGCTATATGCTACTATATATAATATAGCACATCCAAATCAATTCAACCATTAAATCAATTATTTAAATTTAACCAATTAAATTTAAATTATAATTTAACTGAGTGAGATTAACTCACCTTTGCCCCTTATATTAGCAATCCGATCCATCTTGCCAATTCCTCCATAAATTTTAGACCTTAAATAACATTATATGACTTATCAATATTCGAAATAGTCAACAGTTAATTACCATTTAATCAGTTACCCTAAACAATCAATTACTTCTTAGATTGCTTAATAATAAATTTTAACCCATTTTCTTAAGATAAATAATTCCTAGTAACTAAAATAATCTTATAAGTAAACTGATCGAGTTAATCACCTATATATATATATATTACTTTAAATCTAAACAGTAAATTTAATACGTGTATAAGTATATTTATTTTATTTCATTTTCTTAGAACTACTATACTAAAAATCTATTTACAGATTTGAGAATCCACTAACTTTATATAAACTTTTATATCCTAAAATCTTATGTTTATATATACATATTTTCTGTTTTAAACCATGTATATGTAACTTTGAAATAAAATTACCATTACTGAAAAAAATACCAATACATTAAATTAAAAATCTAAACTAGCTTAAAATTAATTTTAAATGTATTAATATTTTAAATTACCTGAAAACGTACAGGAATTCGAAATCGCGAGCTCAACCTCCACGAGATCTGCCCAAACGAACCCTACTGTCTCGACTACGGCCATCCTTGCTTCCTCGAAAATCGCGACCGCTTTTCTGACCTACGGCGCCTTCGTACGCGAAGACTCGCGAGCTCATCCTCATGGAAAACTAACCCTAACCCCTCGCCCTACCCCACTGCCTCGATTCAAAGATGGAAACCCCAGCTTGCAAATCGCCGATACCACTCGTGCTAGGTCGCGACTATCCTCGAGTCGCCCCACGCGAATCAAAACCCTAGTCGATCGAACGCCCGCTCCTCCTCTGGCCTTGCTCGAGTACGAATCTGACTCCCCATGTCTCGCGTCCAAGCTCGATTTCTATATATATATTTTTCGAACTGTCTTCGTTTTGAAAAAGGAGGTAGAAGAGTCACGCGATGATTTCGACTGAACGAATAGTTTAAATTCTTTTCTCTTATACGAACGAATTAGTTCGATTACAGAAAGGAAAGAACGAGATCGCTACTATTTCGGCCATTTTATTCGTTTGAATTTCTGAATTGAACGATAAAGGAAGAAAGGGAACCAGACATTTAAAATCGAACGAGGTATGCTCTGCACGATTTGTTTCGTGATACTAGGCGTATTTTTAGGGCGTAATTTAAGGAGGGAACAGTGGTTTGATTTTGACCAAATTTAAAAATTAAATTTAAATTGAATTCGATTAAATTTCAACGCGTTTACTCACCGTGTGCTCACATAACACTTCCGAAAAATACGAAATTTAAAATCCGGTAATAATACAATATTACGGATCCCATGGCACTGGTTCCGTCGAATTCCGAGACTGTGCCTCGGAAGGCTATTTTTAAAACGTCAATCAAACGATAAAATTCAAAGCTGAACAAACACTTTTAAATTCAATTTTAACACTTCTATTATCTTCAGTATTGTTAATACGAATTTTACAAGCCTTTAAATTATTTTTAACAGGCTTAAATTTCAGATTCAATAATTTTACCAATTTCGATAATTTAAATTCAACAATTACTTGTCTAATCAATAATGATATTTGAAATTAAAGTTAATAATTATCTTTTGAATATTTAAAATTAATTAAATATTCCTATTTCAAATGCTCAAAAATTCCGGGTCGTCACACTTCGGCTCCTCAGTAGCTGTTGATTTTTCAATTCTAGGCTTGTTCTTGATTTTAACTTTACAAACATAAACCTTTAGCCTCTCTGCCATGGAAATGGAACCGGTCTGGCCCAAGGCGTTTGTAATAGTAATGTCTTCCACAAGGGACTGGGAAGTGTCATCCAATCCTTCCAGAGCTGCAATTCTCTCCGAATTAGGACCAATAATGGAGCTGGGGGAAGACCAGTCTCGTGGTTACAAAGGTTGACTTGATAGAAATTGCAGTGGGATCCGAGCCTTGAGTGATTGGCGATGGAGGTAGAGGAAGTGATGAATGGCCTATAAGTTTACAAACAGAGTGACAAAGGTTAGTGACGGACTGAGGCAAGAGCTAGAATTTCTCGGATACCGGTAAGAGGAGGGGTAAACCATTGCTGATTAGAGTTTCCTTAGCAGGAGATACAGTAAACCTACCCTCTACACTCTTCTGGGGCTGACAAGATAGGCTGCAAAATGGAGTGTAAGGTTCAACGGAGGTGATTATTGTAGAAGCTAGGATAATCTGGGTAGCCCTGGAGCTGCCTCCCTTAAATGGTGGAATCTTTACGACAAGTTCTTTGATCTTAGGAAAGGATGATTCTGCATGGCCTAGTGCATTTGGACAAGTAGGAGCTTCAAAGGTAGATTTAGCAGTAGTGACATCTTCTGCAGCTAGGATTGCTTTTCCCTCTTCGTGTTCATCTATGTCGTCGTCATCGAGGTACTTCACTTTAAGTTCATCTTCCATGTGATCTTCACTGGTTGTTTCCATCCACTTCAAGTTCTTATATTTATTCACATTTGTAAAGACTTATTGAAGGATGGAGTTTAGTTCTTCTTTCTCTTTAGCCTTCTACTCCTTCAGCTCAAGTGGGCGATTTATATTTGTAGCGTGGTCGACCTGAGTTCCAGCCTCTTTGTTTTCACCAGCGGCAATTCAGATTCAAGCCTAACCTTTTCAACATGGAGCTCCTGGACCTTGATTTCATTGTTTTTGAGGACTTTGTCTTTCTCTTAGATGGCCACGTCCTTGCTTGCAAGCTGCTTCTTAAGTGCATAATTATCTTTGTGAGATGTTTTTATAATGTTACCACGATCTCGACCTAATTATGAGCCTTTGTCATCTCTGCAACCATGTCTTTAGTCTTTGTCTCTAATTCCTGAGATACACCTCTCTCTTTTTCAAAATTGTCCAAATCCCTCTTGTATCATTCTATGAGTTTGTCATAGGTTTTCTTCTCTAACTAAAACGATTGGATATACGTTTGATGAATTCGATTATCGTCGAAGAGGGTGAAGTAAAGTTTCTTCCAATCATATCCCTGGTTAATAAGTTCTTGGATCCCTTTAACCCTATAGTTTGCCTCTTCCTTAGAAATGTCCTTAAGGTCATGATCAAACATTCCCCAGTAAAGTAATGGTTTTTGAAGGAAGCTTGCATCCAGCTCGACGGAGCTAGAGGAGGAATCAGTCGAATGGATATTCCTTTGGATTAAGAGGGTGGAGAATGGTGGTAGATAGAGAGAGTGATGCTAGAATTTGTTGTTGCGGAGGAGGGTTTGGTTGAGATCAAGGTAGGGGAAGGCCGAAAGAAGAACCATAACAGTCGCATGAATTCTTATGCCTTTTCCTCTTATCCTGAAATTCTCTCTCCTCCGCCTGCCTTTTCTTTATATCCCTCTTGACCTGGCGGTGTCTTTCTACCTCTTATCCTCTATCTTTTCTTTGTGCTCTTTCTTCATCTATTTCCTTATAAGAGCTGGAATGAGGGGGATATGGATCAGGAGTTTATTTCCTTTTCTTAGAAACAACATGATGAAGATAACTAATCGGTCTCTGCCTATTATACATGAAATGAAAGAAAACATCATATAAGTCTTGGAACATGGAATGTAAGCAAATGCAAGGAATGTGTATTCGTGGTCCTAGAAGTGTATGCAGTGTTAGTGTCCTCCTAAGGACTCTACGGACTATGATCATTAGGTATTAAGGATGGAGACTTGCCTCCTTCAACTAGGATGCCCTTTGATGGGAAACTGAAGCCCGAAGAGCATTCCTTAAGAAGATAGTTAATCGGCATGTCAAAGTTATTCAGTGAGCCAAAAATATCTTCTGAAGAACCAGCTGAGGATTCACCTCAGCTATTGGTATCATGATCAGTTATATGGTTTGTTGAGAAGTCTCGACAATTATTCGTGTTGGGCGTAGAGTGATAGGAATTTCACTGTCTTCTAGAGACGCCTTGCCATACGACTCATCTTCTACTTAACTGAAGTCTTCACCACCATTGCTTTCTTCTTCTTCCTTCTCTTCTCCCTCTCTTCCTTCTCCTCCTTTAGGGATCATTCCATTTTATATATTTCTTCTTCTACCACTTAAAATTCATCGGTAATATGTGCTTTCGCTACTCTATCCGCAGACTCTTCGATGTTTGTCATGCAAGATGGGCCTTCAGTGCCCCCTTAGATACCTTTGCTGGAGCTGTGAATAAGAGCATAAGACCTGGTTGGCATCATAGATCTACTTGGTGGAGTTTGGACAGGAATGGCGAAGCATTCATGGTGTAGCGGGTTGCATCAACAAAGATTCTCGTTTGTCAATGGGTAGGTAGTGGTTTGGAATTGAGTGTTTTTTATCTTGAGAATCTCGGAGTGTTCTGCGATCATGTCTCGAGAAGGAATTTGGGGAGAGGAGACAACATGTTAGACACTTGGGTAATGAACATCGAAGTATGGAAATAATGGAAAGAAAGAAGTCATACTTCTGGAGAGCCAGAGCCTGTTGAAACAATATGGAAATCAGATAAAGAAATACTCATCTTTCAAATATGATCACTTGTTGTGGAGTGCTTCGATGACTTTACAGTAGCACCAGATTTCGATAATCATATAAGAGGGAGATTCATTATGTTGCTTGAAGCTGAGGACATGTGTTAGCTCTTTGAAAGTTGAGGTCGTTGGAATTGATTCACGAACAGGACCTATAAAGAACTCACCAAGGCATATCCATTGGGATAAACTTGAGTAAGAGTAAGTCCAATCTCTTGAAGGAACATACAGAGGAATGGATTGAAAGGCAGTACATTGCCACATAAGCACATGCATCTATTGCAAGCTGTATAGCCTATTGTAGGATTATGCGCCCGTTAGTTTCATGTTGGAAGAAGGATGTCACTTTCGGGAATTTCGTAATATCAACATATAGTTGGAGTGATTTGGAAGTTAGAACTATTGGCATTTGTCTGGAAGGGTCATCCAAAACTTTTAAGCCTACATGGAAATTAATTGGAGGAGGCTGGTCTTGGATTGGTTGTGCTGGAACAATCATCCTCTACAACTCAGTAGTGATCGAATTTTGCCTAGGCCTGAGAGGTGTAAAGGTCGAAGCTTAAGCCATGGTAAACCTAGCTTTAGGAGGAGTTGATGGCCCAATGCCAACATTCAGTCTAGGAGAGTGGCGTTGTGCGACGACGAATTTTCTATCAGATTAGAAACTCGTCGATAAATTTCAAATTAAAATTAACCGCAAGTGCACGGTGTACGATTGTAGCACGTATGCGAGTACGGGTCGATCCACAGGGAATTGTTTAGATTTTGAAATTCTATTCAAACAAATTAAACCAAAGTCGAGGGATTGTTAACTAACAAAAAAAAGTAAAAACAAACTAAAACTAAGGAGAATAAAAATATGAGATTAAAGAGCAACTTAGAGGCAAATCCCCTATCATGATTACATAAATCAACATAATTAAATTATGATCTCTTGTTGGTCATTTGTGAGTTTAGTTGATGCAATTATCATAAGCATGGCCTAATTGTGTTATTAATTAACACACTTAAACCATCAAACTTTAATGCACCCTCTAACTCACTTACTAACTTTAATGAAAATGACATAAAATTAAAAGTAGAATCTATTTTAAGCATGGCTTATTAACTATTGAATTAGAAACATAAACCATCAAATTTTGATTCTAAATCCACTTCCATTACCATGATCATATGTAGATGAAGAGGTAATTAGTGATTCATATGACTAAGCATAGACTATTTGTTTTGAACAACATAAGCTATCAAACTCAATATTAAGCACAAAATCACACAAATATCTAACTTTCCATTAAGCAAAAAAGAGACATAAATGAAAAGTTATGTTGCATCTACATGATTCAAGCTTCATTACCCCTAAATTGAAGGGGTTTAGCCTCTCATATTTGTTATCAAATCAACAAATATAGCTTGCAACATGAAACAAAAAGAAGAGGAAAAAGAGCTTAATGAACAAGAAATAAAACTAATATACTTGCATTAAAATCAAACTACACTATTAGCATTAAGGGAAGTAAACAAGAAAAGAAAAGAGCAATGTATTAAAGTTGCATAAAAAATAAATTACATGAAAGAAATGGCTAAGTATCCATGAAAAGAAAAGAGAAGCTTTCTTTTATTTCTAAGCTAAAAACTAACTAAGAGGAAGAGGGTTACATGAAGCATAAGGAGTATTTATACAAGTTTAAAACCCTAATTCACTTTTTGGGGAATGCCCAAAATACCCCCTTAGGAAGTGTGGTGGCCAAGAAATCATTAGCATCGTATAATCATCCATTTAGTGTGCATGAAGATTTAATGGTCTTTTAGCATGTGCATTAGCTCCTAAGTGTACATTAAGGTAGGTGGGTAAGTGGGGTCCTCCATGATCATCACTTTGAATTATTTCCATCTCCATTCCTTTGTATTCCCTTGTGCATGCATATATCTTCATGAAAGCCTCTTCCATATGCATCCAAATTCCTATAAAGTCATAAAAAATGTCCAAGTAAAGATTCTCAAATTGACACATGCACAAAAATGACCATTTTGCCCCTGAATGAAGAAGAATATATGATGATTTGAAAATAATTGAATTTTGGTTTTAAACATGTCAAAATGCACAAATATGACATTTATTTAAATAAAAAGAAATAAAATATGGATGTAAATATATGCACATTTACGTGAAACTTATTTAACGATTGAATTTCTATCGAGTTAGAAAACCGCCGATAAATTTTGAATTAAATTTATACCGCAAGCGCATGGCGTACAAAAGTTAGTACGTGGCGAGTACGGGTCGATCCGCAAGGAATGTTTAAGATTTTAAAATTTTCTAATCAATCAAATTGAACCAAAAGTGGAGAATGTTTTGAAAACTAAGCAAATATTGAGATTGAAACTATGTGATTAAAATTCAATTTAGAGGCAAATCCATTTTCTTATATTTTTCACATAAATCAACATAAAATCAAATGATGATATCTTTTTAATCTAAGTAGGATTATTGATGTATTTATCATAAGCATGGCCTATTTGAGTTATTAATTAACACGAATCAACCATCAAACTATAATGCAACTCTAGTCCTACTTTTTCAAATCTCATGAAACATGGCATAGAAAATGAAACCAAAATCTAGTTTAAGCATGATCTATTTACTATTAATTAGTAACATAGATCATCAAATTTTGATTAAAACCTCACTTCATTGCCATGATCATATTTAGATGAAGAGGCAATTTGTGATTAATGAGATAAGAATAGCCTTTTTGTTATGAACAAAGTAGGCTATCAAATTCAACATAAAACACAAACAAACATAAACATCCATTTTCTCATGAAGCATAAAAAAGATCATACATAGAAAATTAATGTTGAATCTACATGATAAAAGAAAGCTTCATTACCCCTAAATTGTTGGGATTTAGCCTCTCATTTGTGTTATCATTTCAACACATAGAGATTTCAACATTGAAAATAAAATAAAGTAGAGAATAAACAAAGAAAAAGAAGATTAACTACTAGAAGGAAATGAACTAAACTAGTTCATAAATGTAAATCTAAACTATGAACATGAAATGAAAGAGAGCATAAGAATAAAAATGAGCATAAAAGTAAATAAAAGCATGTAGAAAAGAAAAGAGAAAGAGGCTAGGAAGCCATTTTTATTTCATGTAACATTGAGCTTACAATTTGCTTGCTTAATTTTCTAATTAAAATGAAAGGTTGCAAGATCCTTTTACATGTACATAATAGGGCTATTTATACATGCATAAAACCCTAATTCAATTTTTAGGGTGCTTCCCAAAATGCCCTTTAGAAAGTGTGGCCACCAAGTAAATATTAGCCATTAATTAATTCATCATTAAGTGTGCATGAAGTTTTAACCTCCACTTAGTTGTCCATTAGCTTCTAATTATAGATTTAGGTAACTGGGTGGGGTCCTCCATGATCATGTGCTTGAATTATTTCCTCTTCATTCTTTCTATTCCCTTGTGCATGCATATATCTTCATGAAAGCCTCTTCCATATGCATCCAAATTTCTATAAAAATCATAAAAAATGCCCAAGTAAAAATTCTCAAATTGACAAATGCACAAAAATGACCATTTTGCCCCTGAATGAAGATGAATATACGATGATTTGAAAATAATTGAATTTTAATTTTAAACATGTCAAAATGCCCAAATATGACATTTATTTAAATAAAAATAAATAAAATATGGAAATAAATATATGCACATTTACGTGCACATAAGGCATGTCATTTTAAATAGGAAAACTCGATATTGAACATGGCCGAGTATGTTTTATTCAAAAATTCTTTTTTAACTGTGGACCTATGTGATCGGCACTCAGAATCAAATAGACGTCGACTTGTGTTGACCAATTCGATTCTGAACATCGATCGTGGTAACTGGAAGTGGTAATTTATAAAGTGTGGGTCCTATGTCCTGTACACGACGAACGGACCATTCTATGTACATAGCCCACTCGTGCTGGAAAATGAGCCAGATTGCACGACGGAACTGTTCATCGGATCATATTGGTTATCGTCGGACAATCAATAACAAAACCACTATCTAGAGTGAGTAGGAACGTTCTTTTGAATGAATAAAGGATGTGTGCGATTAGATATATTGTGCAATGGAAGTATACGAATGACAGGACATGTTCAATGTGACCATTCGACGGTACTGACTCATTGGAATTTGAGCGATGACATATGATTGACCAAATGCTGATAGGTTAGGAATTCAAAATCAATGGCAACACCAAGATGCCTCATAAAACACTCGAAGCAAGCACAATAGTGACACGTGGATGATATGCTCGTGAAGTCATGACTATCAAGGAACCACATGGATGACCTTGTGGATATGTTTGAAGTGTTATAGAAATATAAAATGAAATTAAATATGTTAAAACATTCTTTTGGTGTTGCATTGGAGAAGTTTTTGGGATTTATCATGAATGCAAGGAGCATTGAGGCTAACCAAGAATAGATTAATGCCTTGAGGAATGTAATTGCCCAACCACGAAGAAGGAGTTGCAAAGCTTGAACGGGAAGTTTGCCACATTGAGCCAGTTTATCTCAAAGACGATGGATAAGTGTGTATTATTCTTTGATGCCCTCAAAAAGGGAAAGAAGAATTTCGAGTGGAAGAAGGAATATCAAGATGCCTTCGAGGAATTACCGAGGTATATGGAAATACCATTGCTTCTATCCAAACCATTGAATGGAGAAGATTTGTTCATCTATTTGGTAGTGTCTGCTCATGCACTAAGCACCACATTGCTATGTAAGGAGGTAGGTTACAAAGGCCAGTTTACTATGTTAACAAGCGGTTCACCTGAGCTGAAAAGGACTATTCGTATTTGGTGAAAACTTGCTTATTGCTTACTGATTGCCTTGAGGAAGCTAGGGCCATATTTTTAGGCTCATCCGATTAAGGTGCTAATGGACCAATCATTGAAGCACGCGTTTTACGGACCCAAGCCTTCGGGAAGGTTGAACTGGAATATTGAACCAAGCCAGTATGACATCCCTTACATCCAAGAAGGGTGACAAATAGATGGGTGTTGGCAGATTTCATCACTGAATTTACCGCACGGGATGGTGAAAGAGGAAGACAATGTGGTCATACTTTCCCGATGGATACTATTTGTAGACGTAGCTTCTAATGAGCACTGTTCTGGGGCAGGAGTGGTACTTGTGACTCTATAAGGATAGTCAGTTTGTTATGCATTGAAGCTGGACTTCCCCGTAACGAACAACGAAGTTGGGTATGAGGCGTTGATAGTGGGTAGCAAAGGAACTGGGGTTAAGGATGATGCATATATTCAGTGACTTCCAATTGGTGATTTTCCACGTAAAGAAAGAATTCAGGATAAGGGTGTAAGACGTTCCTCTTACCCGACAAAGACTTTAGAATTGTTGAATGATATAAAGCATTACACAATTACATCCATCCCCGGAGCGGAGAATGTGAAGGCTGATTTGCTGGCCAAGTTAGCAAGCTCTGGAGATGCGTGGTTATAGGGATTGGTTCCATGGAGGTTTTATTGGCTCCAAGTATCAACCAGATGGATGTTGATTGGATTTTGGAGGCCAAGGAGGAAAATGAGTCATGGATGATTCCAATCAAGAACTATTTGCTTAAAGGAAACGTCCTGAGAGGAAACAACGAACGACCGAAACTCCTTTGTAAAGTATCATGGTTTGTAATGCAGGGAGGAGTTTTATACAAGAGGATTCTCAACCCCCATGCTTTGGTGTGTAACCAAGGATGGGGCTAGGAAAATC
This sequence comes from Allium fistulosum, assembly GCA_030737815.1. NCBI lineage: Eukaryota > Viridiplantae > Streptophyta > Magnoliopsida > Asparagales > Amaryllidaceae > Allium > Allium fistulosum. The sequence continues at coordinate 1,043,791,006 of CM060907.1, read as the reverse complement.
CTTACGGATGTTCATGAGGGTAGCTGTATTGATCACACCAAGAGGAAAACATGAGCAAAGAAGACACTTCTCTACGGATAATTCTGGCCAATAATAAACCGCAATGTTGTTGAATACACTAAACATTCCATGGGTTTGCAAATATTTCAAGAGACCCATCTATAGAGCTTACACAAATGGTCTACCCATGGCCATTTGCAATCTATGGAATTGATATTATCGATGTGCTATGGATGCCAAAAGGAGGAGCTAAATACACTATTGTTATGGTGGATTATTTCACAAAGTGGGTCGAAGTAGAACAGCTTTCCATGATCACAATGAAGAAAGTGATCAACTTTGTAATAAAGAATATTATATATAGATTTGGAATACCTCAGGAGATTATAATGGATAATGGAACTCAGTTTGAAAGTACTAAGTTCAAGGATTTCTACAACTTGTAGAAAAGCTTTATGGTGGTAGCACACCCTCAGATGGATGGATAGGTGGAGATGGTGAATAAAACCATCAAGTCCGTCTTGAAGAAATGGTCAAATAGAGCAAAGGGCAACTTGGTTGATGAGCTTCCACTAGCATTGTGGGCTTGTAGGACGACCCACAGTTCTACAACTGGACATACACCATTTTCTTTGGCCTACAAATCAAAGGCCATGATTTCGATAGGATCGGAAGTTCCTTCTCACTAGAAAAGCATTATGACTCTAAGGTTAATGATGAACTCTTGCTTGAATCCCTCGATTTAATTGATGAAAAATGAGAAGAGACAGAATTAAGTGTAGCGGCTCATCAGAAAGAGTAGCACGATATTTTAAATCCAAGGTCTGGAACCGTACCTTTGAGGCAGGGGATTTTGTTTTGAAATTAGTTCCCTCGGGTAGAGGGAAACCTGGTTCAAATTAGGAAGACCCTTATGCGATTGAACATAAGCTTGAGATGGAACTTTCAATTTGGCTATTGTTAATGGAATCCCAATTCCACGGGCATGGAATAGTGACTTATTACGATGCTATTTTACTTAGTTTAATTGAATTTAATTTCAACAAATAAGTCAACCAAGGATTCTGGAGGCCGTGTAATAAAACATGATTTGCTTCATTTTTTGTTTATAAATATTTTAGCTTCATGAACCAATGGAACTATATTCTTGTAAGAAAATCCCTGTACTGACGGATTAGCAGTACAGTCAAGTTCCCGGAGATAGGTACCGACTCCTTTGGTCTAGGATCAGGACAGAGGAGTACAATCATAGGTTTCGATCAGATAATTTGACCCAATTCTTCTAGTATTAACTATTGCGTGGATATAGTTAAGTTCAATAAGAAATGCCAAGAGTTAGGTAGCTAAAAATGCTAGTTTCCTTGGATAGAAACTGGTGTGGTTGAAAACTTAATAACCACCATTGCGGCCTAGCAAGATATGCTAGGCCAAGGATAAGCAACGATGTTCAACAAACAATCTCGGTAAATACCGAAGATAGGTGAGGCTATGGGTTGATAACCGGAAATAGGTGTCCAAAGCATCGGTTCTTTGGTATAAGAAGTGGTATTCGGTTAGGATTTTCACGACTATGCTTTTGGCCAAGTAGGACATGCTCGGCCGAGGATAAATGAGGATGGTCGGCAAATTCTTTCAATCAACACCTGAAAACAAGTAAGGTTAAAAGTCGGAACCTAGAAATATGTACCTCCAGACATCTCCGGTCGAGGATTAGGATCGAAAGAGTATAATTAAACTGGGGGCAACAAGATGATTTGCCTCATGTTATTAACCTTCGACCGATGCTCAAAGGTAGGTCAGATTAGAATTGATGCCATGATTCTGGCATTTGGAATGCTAGGTCCGGGTGATAATACTCGGTATGATATAGAATTACAAATGGTATAATCTCACTCATGGTCTACCAGGACACGCTTGGACAAGGTCGAATGGTGGAAATCAATGGATATTGTTTGCACAAAAAATGGGCAAACACCTCCAAGTCGTATGATTTAGTTGATTTTATATTGTTTTTAGTGATCTGGATGATTTATGCAAATATGTAAAAAGCAGGGACTAAACTGTAAAAGACACACAGATTTATAGTGGTTCAGCCAGAATGTGCCTACGTCCACTTTATATATTATTTCTCCTTTCTTGTTCAGATTACAAGTACAAAGCTTTGATACAAGTATATGAAAGTTGTTTGAAAGTTCTATCCGTGCTTGAGCTCTCAAACTTGTCTGCCATTGTTGTACCCCTACCCCTCTATTTATAGAGTGAGGCTGGGGGTAGGGGTCTTGGAAGTATATAGCTGCTGGTGGACCTGGGCTGATGCAATCTGGCCTGGCAACGTTGGTTCGGCAACGCCTTGGTTCGGTAGTGCTTCGGTCCAGTGGCAGATGGTTGGAGTTGAGACCTTGGTCCGGTAGGTTCGGTGGGACTTTGGTCCGGTGGTACCTAGGAGATGGGTTGGTTCGGTGGTAGGTGGAGTGGCCTCTGATTCGGTGGTACCTGGGAGATAGGTTGGTTCGGTGGTAGGTGGAGATAGGTTGGTTCGGTGGTAGGTGGAGTGGCCTCTGATTCGGTGGTACCTGGGAGATAGGTTGGTTCGGTGGTAGGTGGAGATAGGTTGGTTCCGTGGTAGGTGGAGAGGCTTCTGATTTGGTGGTAGGTGGAGTGGCTTCTGATTCGGTGATGCTTTCTTCTTTCTGGCTCGGTGGTGGTGGGAACGTACCCAACATTTGCCCCCCAAAGTGGGGCATATGCCAGCATATGCCGTGCTTTGTTTTAGGTCCTTCGACTTGGACACTCTCATTCGGTCCCGAGCGCCGAAACAGTTGGTCCGGTCGTTTCTATTTCCCTATAGGTAGGAGCCTCATGCCTCTGTTATTCCGTACTAGCCGAACCAAACTATTGCCTTTGCCAAATCAAACGAGCACCGAACCAGAGCTCAACTGCCGGACCAGGTGAGGCCCTCTTCTGCCGGATGAGCTTTCACCTTGTCTTACCGAATGGACTCGGGGATTTCGAGTGTCGAACGAACCTTTAGTCTTAACTTACCGAATGGACTTGGGGTTTCCGAGTGCCGAACGAACCTTTAGTCTTGACTTACCAAATGGACTTGGGGATTTCGAGTGCCGAATGAACCTTTAGTCTTGACTTACCGAATGGACTTGGGGTTTCCGAATGCCGAACGAACCTTTAGTCTTGACTTACCGAATGGACTTGGGGTTTCCGAGTGTCGAATGACCCTTCGGCCTTGAACTACCGAATGCACTTCTATGTTTTGAATTACGAGTGAAATTCCAATCTACATACACTTGCTTGTTTTTATCTCTACATCCTTTGTTCTAACAATGTGCTTTCTCGTGTTGCAGATAATGTCTCATAAAGTAGAAACCCGTTCCGACAAAAAGAAATCTAAGGACCAAGGAGAGTCCCCCATAGTGCCCCCAGTTCAGGCACCAGAACGACATGGACCATCCCCAAGATCGCTAGTAGACGGGTATGGTCCTCAAGAGCTCCTGAACTCACCGCCTGATTGTTTTCCCAGCTCCCTCAAAGGTGAGCAGCTTGATGTCATCTCTCGCTCTTTTGGGATCGACAGAGCACACATGTTGTTGCCGGGGAAGGAGTGATGCCATATAATCCCCCCGAAGGATATTTCGCTTACAGTATGTACCATTGTATGTGTGGGGCCATTCCCCCGATTAATGCTTGGATAGTCAGCTTCATCACCTACTTGAAGGTGGCTCCATTCCAGCTTCAGCCTAACTCCTACGCCATTCTGGTGAGCCTGTTTGTTATCTTCCAGAGGAGATACGGGCGTCCTCCTTCCTACCGGGAGATCCGGTATCTGTACAACATGAGAGGCTACAAGAAGGGGTCTCCGTATATTAGCTTGGAGTCGGCCATGTCCTTCAAGCCAGTCCTGGATTTATATTCGAAGTTCAGCATGTTCAAAAAGGAATGGTTTTTTCATCAAGGATGGCTCTGTTTCCATCCGTTGCTTCACCTCTGGCTATAAGTTGAAGCTTATTTATGATTTCCGTTCTAACTGCAATGCTTCTTCTTATGTGCTTTTATTTCTTGCTAGCGACAGGTGGCTTTGCGGTCGTGGAGAACGATTGCCTGGTTCAGATGGCTATGGAAATAGAAGCCATTACGGGAAGGGATAGGTCGGCTTCTTACTTGATCAGGAACGCTACACTTCTGGGGCACAACCTTATCCTACCACATCAGTCTGTGGTCAAGCAGAGAGACACGGCGTAGGAGAGGGCTGCCAACGCTAAAGGAGGGGCTACGGCGAAGAGCAGCAAAAGGAGACCCTTCTCGATACATCCAGTTGTCGGGGGGAAGAAACTCAAGAAGTCCGATGGACCCTCCCCCAGCACATATCCAGATGTTCCGGAGGAGGAAAATGTGGAGGAGGAAAGAGACGAGGATGAAGGAGGTGAGGCGGAGAGCGGAAGTGGTAGAGAAGGTGACGTTGATCGTCATGGCGATGATGGTGGCGAAGGACAAAGCGGTGATGGCACCGGGGCTTTACCTCCTGGGCAAGTAGGCGTGATTCAAGAGTTGACAGATGATGCTCTCCACCAAGCCTTCGAAGGGTTGGAGGAAGGACCAGCTTTGGCGGAGAAGCCCAAGAAAGCTGGTAAGGCCAGGAATGGCGCCGATTTATCTTCCAGGAGTGCTTCCGCTGAGGCAACTTCTGCGATCCAAGGTGAATCTTTGACTCCTGCAGACTTTTTTACTCTTCTTAACTTGACACATTTCTTGAATTACGGTTCAATGCATGCTTGTGACACTTAGTTTTCATTCCAGGAGCGGGAAAAGTAGCCAAGACCTCAAATGTTCGGCACCGCCTTGATCAACATAAGTCCCTCAAAGCTTCTACTAAACCGAAGCCTCCGACCAACCGCTCCGGGGAGGTAGTCGGCTATCGTCCTCTTCTTAGGGTCATTGAAGAGGGCATTCAGAAGAAGAAGAGGAGCCGCTCCTTGTTCGAATCTTCACCTGGTCCTCAGCCCCCACTCCAGCCTCTTCACGATATCACGGAGGGGGATACTGAGTTCATACCTTCTCCGCATCCGTCTGAAAATCCTACCGTTACCCCGATAGATCATCCTGGCTTGGCTCGTAATCCGTTTGCGGGTCATCCAGATCTGGACCCAGCCTCTCAGGATATCTCCTTCGACGAGGTTACTGGTGAACACCTTCTCCCTTGCAATCCTATGGTACGAGTGCTTGACGAGGCTAAGTCCCTGGACCTTGATTTGCTTACCACTCGGGTTGTAACTCTGGGGGACGAAGCTAAGGCGAACATCGACGAGTCGCCGAAGAAACCAAGAAGCTGATGGGACATCATGCCCGATTGGTCCAGGCTGGGGAGGAAATCAGGAGCACCAATATTCGACTGCGGTTAATGGTTTCTGACCAGGCTAAACAACTTGCTGATCAGGCCATCCAGATTTCTAAGCATGAGGCCGCATCTAGGCAATTAAAGAAGACTATGGAAGAGGTCAGTAGGGCAGAGTTGCGGAAAATGGAAGCCGCCTGTAAGGAACGGATTGACATGGCTATAGCAAAGGTGGATGAGGCTCGGAAAGCGGATCTCGAGCGGGTAGAGGAGTTATCCGGGAGGCTTGAAGCTGCAGAGCTGGCTCAAACCAAGCTAAAGGATGAGATGGAGGCGATGAGGAAATCCCTTCAGGATGACCGCTCACGATACCGATTGGAGAGGGATGCTGCCGTTGCAAAGCTATTGGCTTCTGAGGTCCGAATGAGGGAGTTCGAGGAGAACGAGGGGATGATGGATGAGATGCTCCAGGATATGTACTTCCGTACTTGGAAATAGGGTAACTTATCCTGGATGGATGATTATCCCCGGGTTATGGCCAGGATTTATCTTAGGGCTCTGGAGGAGGCCAAGGCTGATGCGGATAAGGAGGGTGGCGAGGTCTTTGGAATGGATGTGGTTACGGCCCAATTCACCAAGGAGGAGAAGGTGGCTGTGAAGGAGGGCATGCGGCTGCTTGCTGCTGAGGAGGTAGGTGTGCAAGTAGAAGATGATGATCAAGGAGCAGATGCTGGTAAGTCCTCCCCATTAGTCTTTCCGTTAACTTGGTTGCTTATCACTAATGAATTCTCTCCTTGATCGGACAGGCGGTCAACAGGATAAGGATAAAGCCCCGATGCAGTCGGCTCCTTGACTTGACCTGGATATCTTTTTTCTTACTAAACATTGTTGTATATGCTAGTCTCAAAATAGTAACGTAACTTTTAGGTTGTAATTATGTCACTTGTAATAAACAACATTATTTTTGGCGTGTAATTTTTTAACTTAAGCCGATTCTGTCGTATTTGAATGCTTTTGTTGTTTCGACATGTTGTATAAGAAATATAGCTATGCATATGCCTGCGATTCAATTGTGTTTGACGCCAAGTTCTTGCTTAAAACATAATTTCATGTCTTGCAATGTTAGTGTGATGTGTGAATAAATTACAGCCACGTATTTATTCACGAAATAAGAAAATACCGCCCTTCATATTTTACTTGTAGATGGCAGCTTTGAATGTCTTGTGTGACTGAGTATGGAATGCGGCCTAGTGTCCCGTTGTGAGTTCCCACTCCCATTAGCGAATGTCTCCTATTCTGTGTCCTGTACTCTAGGGATCGTTATAGAGGATATGAGAAAAGTTTTTTAAATAAAATTGAAATATGAGAAATAGTAAAACTTCCAATCACGAAAGGCCTTCGATGTGCTTAAGTTCGTGGCAAACGGGCTTTGTAGTCACTTTCCTTAGTTGTGGGTCTTGAAGACATTTGTCACCCATCTTACGCCTCCGCGGGGAGTTAATCTTTTTTACCACAGCCGTACTTAAGATGCATCGGAGCCGAGATCGCGCACAGTAACTACCCGGGCCATTATGGCCCGTAATCGTGGGTATTATTCGATTTACTATGGCCGGCTAGCGTGGATGCCGATCGTCAACCGTGAACTACCCCTGGCTGGCCACACCTTATGTTGGGGCTTAAAGTAGGTTCACAGTTGCCGGCGAGCCGAACGCCGTAATGAGCTGCCTTGGCTATAGTCGGCCTTCTTGTTGGCTTATAATCGGCTCATTACAGTTGGCTTTGAGGGCCGTCGCGAGCAATGAGTTAACCCGCAGCAGAGGGATGTCGGAGCAAAAGTGTCTCATTGGCGAGGGCATAGATTCGTAAAGTACCTGTTAGGTCTTGTCCTGGTGGAGTCGTGCTGCGATGTGTTTTGAATGGAAATGTCATTACACAGGATTTTGTTCAACAGAAAAGGATAAAGTTAACAAGCAGCCAAGATATAAAGGAACAAGTTAAAAAGAGACAAGTTTTTTAAAGTGGTTCGGCACGAAAATGCCTACGTCCACTGATTCTCTTTGTTAATTCACTTCATATGGGCAGTACAAGTTAAGAAAAGTATCGACGAAGGTGTTGGATGTTCCATGCCCTTTGGAACACCTCTCTGTCCACTGTTGACAAAATATAAGCTCCATTGTGGAGATCTTTATGAATTACATATGGCCCATCCCAGACTGGATCTAGCGCTCCGGGGCGCGGGAAGATTCGCTTGAGGACAAGATCTCCTTTTTGTAAGCTACGATGCTTGACTTTGGAGTTGTATTGCGTTGCCACTTTTTGCATGTGAGCTGCTGCTTTGAGGGCTGCATCATTTCTTCTTTCCTTAATTAGATCCAAAGACATGTGGAGGAGCTCTTCGTTCTCTTCTAGTTTATACTGGATCCTACGGTGGGAAGGCACTATAGTTTCAACTGGGAGCATAGCCTCCGATCCGTATGCCAAAGAGAAAGGAGTATGCCCCGTTGATGTTCTGAAAGATGTGCGATAGGCCCACAGTGCCGTAGGAAGTTCATCCACTCAAGCGCCTTTTGACTTTTCGAGTTTCTTTTTTATTAGAGTTTTGAGAATTTTGTTGATGGCTTCGACTTGTCCGTTTGCCTGGGGGTAAGCTACGGATGAGAAGCTTTTGTGAATTCCGTGCTCTTGGCACCAGTTGGCGAACTCTTCGCTGTCAAACCGAAGTCCAATGTCCAATACGATTTTGAATGGGACTCCGTACCTGCATAGGACATTTTTGATCAAGAAGTTAATAACTTTTGCTGAAGATACTTTATTTAGGGGTTCTGCTTCCACCCATTTGGTGAAATAGTCAACTGCCACTATAGCATGTTTGGCCCCGCCTCGGCCCATTGGCAGTTCGCCAATCAAGTCAATTCCCCATACTGCAAAGGGCCAAGGGCTGGTCATTTGAGTAATCTCAGTTGTTGGTAGCCGCAGAATCTTAGCAAACTTCTGACATCTATCACATTTTCTGACGAAATCTAAGGCGTCCTTGCTTAAGGTGGGCCAGAAATATCCATATCGGAGTATCTTTTTTGCCAAAGTCTGCCCTCCAGTGTGATCTCCGCAGCTTCCTTGATGGATGTTGGATAAGATTTCCTTGGCTTCCCTTCCAACGACACACCTTAATAAGGGGTTAGAGAATCCGCGCCGATAGAGGGTGCCCTCTTGTATTGTGTAGCGGGAAGCTTTCCTCAAGATTTTCTTGACTTCGTTACGCCCGTTGGGCAGTGTGCCACTTTGTAAGTAGTCTCGGATGGGAGTCATCCAAGTTGCTTCTTTGGTTGCAGCTATCAGATTCACTTGCTCAAAACTTGGGGTCAGTTGCTTTGAGATGGCTACTGCTCCGGAAATAGCGTCGTCTCTCATGCTAGCTTGCTTCGCCAATTCGTCGGCCTCTTGGTTCTCTTCCCGAGGGATGTGTTTGATTAAATAGTGATTCAATTGATTGAGAAGCAACTTGGTCTTCTTTAAATATGCTATGAGTCGTTCTTCTCGAGCCTGGAATTCTCCTAGTATTTGATTTGCAATAAGTTGAGAATCGCTATGAAGACACAAAGAATTGGCTCTGATTTCTAAGGCAAGTTCTAATCCAGCTATCACTGCTTCATACTCTACATCGTTGTTGGTGGCAGCGAATTCCAACCTTATAGCATAGTGTAGCTTATTTCCCCTGGGAGTGATTATTACCACACCTGCCCCCGAGCCTTGTTCATTCGACGCACCATCCACAAAGAGATTCCACTTAATGTCTTCTGCTATTTCCGATTGCTCCTTACCTTCGTTGGTAGTGAATTCGGCAATGAAATCGGCCATGGCTTGTCCCTTGATGGCGGTGCGAGGATTGTAGGTGATATCATATTGACTTAGTTCAATGCACCATTTAAGTAGTCGCCCAGAAGTGTCGGGACGATGGAGTACCTGCCTCAGCGGTTGATCGGTTAGAACTCTGATGGAATGGGATTGAAAATAGTGTCGCAGTTTTCATGATGTGATTAGTAGACAGTATGCTAGCTTCTCAAGTTTAGGATATCTGCCTTCCGCCCCTGTAAACCTCTTGCTTACAAAGTATACTGGCCGCTGCGTGCGTTTGTCTTCTCTCACCAATGCGGCGCTTAGAGCATGAGATGACACAGCAAGGTATAGGTATAGCTCTTCGCCTTTGTTTGGAGTTGAGAGTACTGGTGGTCTCTGGAGGTGTTCGATTAAGTTAAGGAAAGTTGTTAAGCATTCGTCAGTCCATTCGAATTTTCCTTTCTCTTTCTTTAGAGCTTCGAAGAAGGGGATGCATTTGTCGGTCGCTTTAGAGATGAATCTGCTTAGGGCGGCCACCTTCCCATTTAGGCTCTACATTTCCTTTCGGGTAGAAGGCATCCAGATATCTTTCAGAGCTCGGACTTGTTCAGGGTTTGCTTCGATTCCTCTAGCATGGACGATGAATCCTAGAAACGTTCCTGATGATACTCCGAAGGAGCACTTTAGAGGATTCAGCTTCATTCCATATTGGCGAAGTACTTTAAACATTTCATCCAGGTGGCTTATGTGATCGTCGGCTTCCCTTGACTTTACAAGCATGTCATCCACATAAACTTCCATTGTTTGTCCTATTAGCCCTGCAAACATCTTGTTGACGAGGCGCTGATAGGTGGCTCCTGCGTTTTTAAGTCCGGAAGGCATTACCTTGTAGTAGTACAATCCCCGGTCAGTGATGAAACTAGTGTGGTCTTGATCGGGAGCATGCATAGGAATTTGGTTATATCCTGAGTATGCGTCCATAAAAGATAAGAGTTCGTGCCCGACTGTGCTGTCCACAAGCTGATCGATTCGGGGAAGTGGGATGCAATCCTTCGGGCATGCATCATTTAAGTTGGAGAAGTCAATGCATGTTCGCCACTTCCCATTGGCCTTCTTTACCAGCACCGGGTTGGCGATCCACTCTGGGTAAATGGCTTCTCGTATGAAGTCATTGGCAAGTAGGTTCTTTACTTCTTCATCGAAGGCTGCTGATCGTTCTGCCCCCATACTTCTCTTTTTCTGTTTTACTGGCGCCTTGGTAGGATCAATGTTTAGTACGTGGCATGCTATGTCAGGGGAGATTCCGGTCATGTCAGCGTGTGACCATGCAAATACATCTAAGTTGTGGCGGAGAAAATCAATGAGTTGTTCCTTCAACTCCGCTTTTAGTTGGGACCCGACTTTTAATAGTCTACTCGAGTCATGTCTGTCTACAGATACAAATTCTATAGCCTCTGCAGGCTCGGCGGTGGCCTCCTCCTCTTTGTCCCTGGGGTCTAATTCATTGAAAGGGTCGCTGGTATATCGAAGAGGAGCGGCTTTCTTTTGTTGCTATGCTTCCAAACTTTTTGTGCAGAGGGCAATCTCTACACTCTTCCCTTTATCCTTCCTGTGGTTATTGCGAAGTTTAGTTACATAGCAATCTCGGACAATGTCCTGGTCTCCCTCTACTTCCCCTACTCCATTGTCTGTTGGAAATTTCATCTTCAGGCACCATGGGGCCAGGACAATTTGGAAATCAGACAAGGCTGGCCTTCCCAAGAAGGCGTTGTAGGCCGAGTGGTTTTCTATCAGCACAAATGTCTGTTTCCGCACAACGGAGCAGGGATGACTTCCAATTTCAACAAAGATGTCCAGTCGCCCGAGGGGCATCTTCGCATTTCCTGTGAAACCGTGTAGTGGTTTATTGCAGGGAAGAACATCCTTAAGTGACAGCTTCATTTTGTCAAAGGCATGCTTGAATAGGATATTCACTGAGCTTCCAGTGTCTATTAGAATTCGGAAAACCTCGGTTGGACCGAGCCGGGCAGAGATAACCATGGGATCCGTGTGAGGGTACTGCCTTCCCTCCAGGTCATGCCTACTGAATGTGATGTCATCATTCTCTATCCGCTTCGGGTGACGTTCTTCTATAATGGAATTGACGCATTCTTCATTGTTTCTAAGTGACTTTCCGTACCTTTCCATCTCTGCCCAGCTTCCGTCGGCGATGTGTGGCCCTCCCGAGATGGTATGGACCACTATCTTCTCTTGACTGGAGCCGCCGGTGTTGCGATTTCCTCTGCCTATTTCTGGGGAGGGTAGCCTTGGGTTCTTATCGGCAGGAACTGGAGTCCTGTCCTGGCCTTTTACATAGCGTTCTAGTCTTCTTCTTCTGATGTGTTCTTCAATCAAGTCCCGTAGATGATGGCATTCGTTGGTATCATGCCAATGGGATTCGTGGAAGCGGCAGAATTTTCCTGACTTAATTGTGTTATCTGATTCCTTCTTGTGCGGGGGCGTTTTTATCTAACTTCGTCTTGAGTGGCCAGGAAGATGTTTTCGATCGTTTCATTCAACGGGGTGTAAGCGTCAAATCTCGGTCCTGGCCGATATATGCGCTTTTCTCCCTTCTTGCCCCCAGCGTTGTCTCTGGAATCATTTCTTCGAACGTCCTTTGCTACAGCAGGCGTGTTGCCGTGAGCTGCCTTATTTTATTGCCATGTCTGCCTCTCAGTGGCAGCATCTTCAAGTCTCATATATTTCCCAGCTTCATGGAAGAAATGGGGTAAAGTAGCTGGTTTTTCTTTGGTCAATCTTTTGGCAAATTTAGTATCTGGATGCACACCGCTACAGAGGGCCATTAAGATAAGCTTCTCATCGGCATCTTGGACTGCGGCCGCTGCGGCATTGAATCGGGTTAGATATTGCTGCACTTTCTCTCCAGGTTTCTATTTGATACTGGATAAGGAATAAGCTCCTTGGGCTGCTCCACATGAATGCGGAACTAGCTGATGAACTTTTCTTTCAACATCTCCCATGAGCTGATGGATCCTTGGGGTAGATGGCAGAACCAGGAGGTAGCTAGATCTGCTAAGAATAGCAGAAAGCATTTGCACAACACTCCTTCTGTTGCTCCACTCATGAGCATATGCTGTGTGTATCTCTGTAAGTGTACAATGGGGTCGGAGGTTCCTTTGTAAGGTTCCATTGTTGGCATCTTCCATTCTCAGGGGGTGATGGCAATTTCGATATTGTGGGCGAAGGGGCTGGTTACCCTAGCGCCTATCCCTCGATCTCTTTGATCCTGTTGGACGCACTCTCTGAACAAGTGTGCCATCCTTTCATCAGAATTTGGAGCAGATAGAAATGAGTTCGGTTCTGCTCTGTGGGATTGATTCCGTCCAGATGACCTGTAGGGATGGTATCGTCTATCATTCCTAATATTTTCCAGTGGTTGTCTTTGGTCTTCTGGGAGCATGCTAGGGTCAGCTACAGTTGGCCCTTGCCTTGATCTTCCCCTGCTGGGTTTTGATCTAAGCACTTCCTCGGGTCCAACTTCGGGCTGGACTCTAGCTCGGCCCCGTTCACTGGTGTTTCTGTGGTTAGGTAGTACGACAGGCTCGGCTACAGTTGACCTCCGCCCAATACCTCTCCCGTTGGGTTCGGTTCCAAGCATTTCCTCAGGTCTAACTTCGGGCTGAGCTCGTTCTCGACTCGTACCATGGTCGCTTCTATCGTTAGCTCCTTCGAAGAAGGAAGATCTTTATTGTCTCTGAGATCCTCCAGACTAGGACTCACCCCATGATTCAGTGTTGCGGTTGGACTCTTCAGCATCCCTTAAGTGTGACATGAGTTGGTCCACCAAGGGTTCCTGCTGGGATGTGAAGCGGTTAGTCACTTCAGCCACAACCCTATCTGGATCTGCCCTAGTAATTGCTGCCGGCTGTTCTGTTGCAGGGGTTGTCGGGTTTGCCTGACCTTCATTTGGTACTGCTGCTGGAATGGGATGATTTAGTTGATCTGTGACCACTGGATCTGGAACACTGCTAGTTGCGATGTTCTTTCCTTTGTTAACGTCTTTTTTCTGCCTTGGAGACATGTTTTCCAAGCAATGAACGACGCTGTTAGGAAGAAGGTTAAGTGGGAGAAGCTGAAGCTTCGAGCTTCCCGTTCTCAGTGAAAGCACCAAAAATGTTTGCACAAAAAATGGGCAAACACCTCTAAGTTGTATGATTTAGTTGATTTTATATTGTTTTTAGTGATCTGGATGATTTATGCAAATATGTAAAAAGCAGGGACTAAACTTTAAAAGACACATAGATTTATAGTGGTTCAGCCAGAATGTGCCTACGTCCATTTTATATATTATTTCTCCTTTCTTGTTCAGATTACAAGTACAAAGCTTTGATACAAGTATATGAAAGTTGTTTGAAAGTTCTATCCGTGCTTGAGCTCTCAAACTTGTCCGCCATTGTTGTACCCCTACCCCTCTATTTATAGAGTGAGGCTGGGGGTAGGGGTCTTGGAAGTATATAGCTGCTGGTGGGCCTGGGCTGATGCAATCTGGCCTGGCAACGTTGGTTCGGCAACGCCTTGGTTCGTGAGTGCTTCGGTCCGGTGGTAGATGGTTGGAGTTGAGACCTTGGTCCGGTAGGTTCGGTGGGACTTTGGTCCGGTGGTACCTGGGAGATGGGTTGGTTCGGTGGTAGGTGGAGTGGCCTCTGATTCGGTGGTACCTAGGAGATAGGTTGGTTCGGTGGTAGGTGGAGATAGGTTGGTTCGGTGGTAGGTGGAGTGGCCTCTGATTCGGTGGTACCTGGGAGATAGGTTGGTTCGGTGGTAGGTGGAGAGGCTTCTGATTCGGTGGTAGGTGGAGAGGCTTCTGATTCGGTGATGCCTTCTTCTTTCTGGCTCGGTGGTGGTGGGAACATACCCAACAGATATTATCGACATGCATGGTTATTGGCAAGATTGAAGATGTCAGGTTATGAACATCCAAACCGCGATTTCTTTGAAGATAGGAAATGACACGAAACTCAGCCTATTCATAACTTGTTGATGGTCAAAGGGGTCTCGACCATAGGTAAACTAGAATTACCACATATTTGGTTCAATATTAGCTCTATTTTGCAAAGCGGAAACACTTTGGCAATAGTAAACAGAATTGAATAATGAAATATAATTAAAGTAATTATATAAATTTTACTAATATGTAAAGAGTTACAGTAAGTAAAAGCATTGTATAGACACATGCATACATAAAATGGACAAATTATAGCACAAGCCATTATATTCTATATGCAAGCAGTTGTATATAGGCAAAAAGAACATATAAAGTGTGGATATGTAAAAGGAACATAGATTGAAATAGAAAAACAATCTTTCATTACATTCAACCTTTATAGATAATGGATGCAGGGGCCGGTCCCGCACTATCATGGCCTATGTACTATGGGAAAAACAAAAGGTACAACTCAAAAAGACACAAAAGGATATTGTCTCGTCATCACGAAAGGCTAACTAAGGAGCCTACTTCTTACTGTCTTCTTTTTCCTACCGCCCTTGCTGCCTTAACCATCACGATGTCTCTTTGGCCTTTTCTCACCCTTGGGAGTGATGCTTTTGGAAGGAGTGGAATCACCTTTAGTAATCGTGGTGGCGACATCTTCGGGTCGATCAATAGGAGGCTCAGTTGTTAATGTGGTTGCCTAGCACTACCGCTTTTCGGAGCTTTGATGGTAATAGGAAAGACACTTGGAGAAGGCTTCGGCCCCTCAATAGCTATGGATTTTTCAAGTCTAGGCTTATTCTGGATTTTAACTTTAGAAGCATCAATCTTTAGCCTCTCTGCCATGGAAATGGAACCGGTCGGGCTCGAGGCGCTTGTAATACTAATGTCATCCATAAGGGACTATGAAGTGTCATCCAGTCCCTCAAGAGCTACAATTCTCTCCGAATTAGGACCAAGAATAGAGCTAGGGAGAAGACTTAGAACGACCAGCCCCATGGTTACAAAGTTTGACTTAATAGAAATTGCAGTAGTACCGAGCGTTGAGTGATTGGTGACGGAGGCGGAGGAAGCGATGAATGGCCTATAAGTTTAAAAACAAAGTGATAAAGGTTAGTGAAGGACCGAGGCAAGAACTGGAGTTTCTCAAATACCGGTGAGAGGAGCTGTACACCATCCCTGATTAGAGTTTCCTTAGCAAGAGATACGGTAAACCCGCCCTCTTTTGTGGCTAACAAGATAAGCTGGGAAATGGAAAATGGAGTGTAAGGTTCAATGGAGGTGATTACTGCAGAAGCTAGGATAATCTGGGTGGCCCTGGAGCTGCCTCCCTTAAATGGTGGAATCTTCAGAGCAAGTTCTTTGATCTTAGGAGAGGATGATTCTACATGGCCTGATACATTTGGACCAGCAGGAGCTTCAAAGGCAAATTTAGCAGTAGCGACGTCTTCTGCGGCTAGGATTGCATTTCCCTCTTCATGTTTGTCTATGTCGTCGTCATTGAGGTACTTCACTTTAATTTCATCTTCCGTGAGGTCTTCACCTGCTTCTTCCAGCGACTTTAAGTTCTTATATTTATTCACATTCATAAAGAACTATTGAAGGGTGGAGTTTAGTTCTTCTTTCTCTTTAGCCCTCTACTCCCTCATCTCAAGTAGGCCGTTTATGTGATAACCCGGATTTTTGAACACTTGTTAATTGATAATTAACTAGGTTAATTGGTAGAAATACTGATAAATCAGGAAATAAATATTTATATCTGGATAAATATTTATTTGATAATCTATTGGTATAATAATTTAATTTGAAAAATTATTATTTTTAAACAAAATTGAATTTGTGTTTGTTTAAATATATATTTGGGTTGATTTTAGATTGGATTTTTAAATTGAATTTGAATTTGAAATTCAAAGGATAAACATCTTAGAAATAAATTGGATCAAAAATAATATGTACACATGATTTTTGTTAGTATGTAATTAGTTTTATATCATTATCTTTAAAAGATTTTATAACTATAAATAAGGGATACATATACTGTTATATTTGTATAAATTTATTTATAAATGTATACTTGGATTTTTATAACATTTTCTTTTAAGTTATGTATAGATAAACAAAAGAAAAAGTTTAAATATAAAACATAAAATATTAAAGTTGAAAATATCATATATATGTATATTAAGGACTTATAAATACATAAGACATTTATAAAGATAAAACTAAGTTATGATTATTTTATAAATACATATTAATTACAAGTAAATATAAATACAATTTAACAAATGTAAGCTTAAGAATGCATGAAGTCACAAGTGTAAACAAATCTTATCATAAAATTTACAAGTGTCTTTGGTTTTTAAAATAATTAATAAAAAGATAAAATAGGTTATATAATCCTCTCTATCTCTCTCTTTCATTTCTTTTACCAGTTCTTTTTCTAAATCAAAATAAAGAAAATCAGATCTGAAGCAAATCAGAACAAACGAAAATTTTTAAATCTAAAACTGGAAACAAATCAAACAAGAAGGAATAAATTTCTGTTCAAAAATTCAACTAGAAGTTCAAGTTCAAAGCTCAAAGCAAAGTTCATAATCAAACTTGAAAGCTAGTGGATCAAGTTCCAGTTTCAAAATCAAGTGTTGTTTCCAGATCAATTCAAAGCATTTTCAGTTTTCAAAGTTAAAAGATCAAAACCAAGTTTTCAGTTGCAAATTCAAGCATTTCCAGGCTTCTCTGTTCTTTTAGTAAGGTGAGTAAACAAACTGTTATTTTAAAGGTTTTAAATCTGTTTAACACTTAAAGCATGCAGTAACTTAAGTATTAAATTAGTGATAATGGTTTGCATGTTGATTTAATGATTATATATGTATAGGTATATGGATATCTCTGTGGGTATAACAGTGTTCATTCTGATCTTGAATGTCTGGATGCTAATATAGTTCTAAAATCATTTGTTCTTTCTCTGATCAGTTTTAGGCTTTGATTTCTAAATGAAAGATGATGATAGGGGTGTAAACTTAATTTTAAAAATAATTATAAGTATAATCAGTCAAAGGTTTACTAGAAAATCAGAAATCACAGTCAAAATGTATAATATCAGAAAACCCAATCATGTAAATTTCAAGTTTAAATTATATAAATTGATTCGAGTTGTAAAATGAGGAATTTTAATGATAAGATCAAGATTTATAGATTTGAAAATAATGTGGATTCTCGAGTTGAACGGAATTCTTATTATCATCAAATTCCGATGATCGGTGGAGGAGTGGGTCTCGTGATTATGCCGGGAGGTGGCTCGTGAGTCAGGGTTCAAGGTAAAAATGGTGATTGGTTTTATAAGTGGTCAAGGCAACTCGGCGACATCGAACTAGGTTTCGATCGACAGTTTTGGTCGACTGGGTTTTGGTGGTTGCTGCATCGTCGTGGGTGAACTAGAGGCGATCGGTAGGGGGGGAAATCAAAGAGTAGACATGTGGCGTTGTTTGGTCATAATCGCATGGCGTCCGGTGGTTGGAGTTGGCGTGGCGTGGTGGTTGCTGATGAACTGTTTGGTTCCTGGAAAAGGCCGATTTGCTCGATTTTGATTTCTGAGGTAAACGATGGTGATGGGTGGTCATAGCATTCGTATGGGTCATCGGTGACCTGAAGGCAACGGTGATGGTGGTCGGAGTCGATTCGTTCGAGCGTGCACGTGCACGTGTGTCAGTGCATGTTAATTCCAGTCGAGCTAGTTTGATTCGATGCTGGGTGATGCGAGTGTCGTTGGGGCTTGATCTCGAGTACGTGTGTGTGTCGATCGTCATTGTTGAGGTCGTTGAATTAGTTTGCTGTCGATCGGAATAGTATCTTTGGTTGTCTGGAGCGAGATATTGGATTTGGGGAAGAAAAGCAGGTCTCGGGTTTTATATCGGGGGAAAGTCGAGTTTGACTCGAAGCAGGGAAGTAGTGGGTTGAATGGGAATGACTCGAGAGTTACTTCGAGTTTTTGAGTGTTTTACTCGGGTTAGTGGTGAGATGGTCGAGAGAAAATTAAACAGCAATTGTTTTAAGTTTTTAAGCAAAAGAAGTTTTATATTTATAATGTTCTGAGTTTTAAAAACAAAGATAAACAAGATTTTAACTATTAAACTAATTTGTTTTCTAGAAAATTTGTTTTAACAAGTTTTATATAATTAATAAATAAGTTTTTAAATGATTTAAATATGGATTAATTGAGGTAATTAATTAAAGAATAATTAATTAATGGAAGTAATTAAAGGATCATTTATTTATTAATTAATTACTTAATGGGATTGATTAAAGTTTAATTATATTAAATGGTTAAGGTTAATTCGTTTATATAATTAATTAAAGGCTAATTACTTAATGTAATTAAAAAGAAATTAATCAAGAATGATTAATAAAAAGGGGTAAGTAAAGAATAATTACTTATTGTAATTAAGGAATAATTAATCAAGGAAGATTAATGAAGATAAATAATTAAGAAATGATTTATTAATTTATAATTAATTAATGTTAAGTAAGATGGATTAAGGTAATCCAAGTAATTAAAGGTTAGTAAATAATTTAATTAGAGATTAATTAAATTAATTAAGAATGAATTGACTTGTTATGGATTGGTTGAATGATATTAGATGCCTTGGATTAGTTGATATATCTGATATGTGATTGTGAGATGAGATGTTTTGGATGAATTGTGATAATGTAAGTTATCTATCTGTGATAGATTTGTTATATGAATATGATATCCTGAATTTAAATTAAATTGTTTAACTGAAAAATCTTGGTTTAAAGGATGACTTTTGATTCGAAGAGACCGGGGTCGGGTATCAGAAATATACCCGAAACCACTTCGATTTGTAATCTATAACTCTTTATAGATTTGTTTTGTAAATCGAATAGGCTGGAATGAAATAAATCGAGTAATCTGGATCATTTGAACTAAGTAACGATACTTAGATATTATTTTGTGAAATAAATTGTTTGAATATAATAAGTAAGAACTCGTAGAAGATACGAGTTATCCCGATTTTATATAAGATCTATGGATTGAAATTTCATGTTAGATGAGTTTACTCACGCTGGTTTCCAGCCTGACTCGGGTGTTACTTTGATGTAATGCTCGGGTCAGACCGAGTATTACAGATTTTCAGGTAAGGACGTTCTGGAGCTCAGGAGGCGAGCTGGATGGCAGGAACGTATGGAGTATATTCCGCTGTGATATTATAGTTGTCTGAGACATGTTAATTTTAACTGTCTAGTACATTCGTGAATGTTGTAACTCTGATGTATTAAAATGTAATTAACAAATACAGTTTTTCTTTGTATAACTGATATTATTATTTGTTATTATATTTAATCCGCTGCGAATGTGAGATGTTGTGTTCTCTGTTCTCCTTTCTTCTTTCTGTTTCTTTCTTCTATCTCTTTCTTTTTCTTCTAACTATCTGGAATTTTCGGGTTCGAAAATTCCGGGTCGTTACAGTTGGTATCAGAGCGAAAGGTTAAGCGAGAACCTTGGCTCTGTTGGGATTACTCGTTAAGGATAGGGTCAATGGTACCCTAGAACGAGTTGAGTGTATATATATATATATATGAGAGCGTAATTGTTATTTTCTAATATAAGGATTTTAAATGATTTTATATAAGAATATATTTTGATATATAAAATGATATTTCTTTCTAATAAATATTAAGGTAATTGGTTGTTAAAATGTTGGAATTAAATTAAGTGGTAATAGAAATAAAGCCAAATTAAAATTGAATGAAGATAAGTTTGAAATAAATTCAAACTAAAATTAAAATCTTGAATTTGTAGAAATGTTATCAAGAATAAAGATAATAATGAATTGGTTTCAGATATGATAATCTTGGTTATTATCATAAATGGTAATTGTGTTTAATAATGAATGTTGTTAATGATTTAGCAAAATGAAATGTTTAGGAAAGTAAACATTTAAGTGAGTATAACTTATAAATTGGAATTGAAGATAATTTAAAATTGTGAAGTTTTAAATCTAAGTCCAGAAAACTTGAGATCGTTTTAAAGAAATTTGTTTTGAAATTAAAAACCAAGAATGGTTTAAAATTTAAAGTATAACTTGGTATGTAAAGAAAATGTATATATAAGGATATACATAATATCAAGGATGATTTGAAATAACTCTTAGTGTTAAGTTTTAAATTGAAATGTGATATGAAAACCCAAAGTGATAAGTTTTTGAATTTAAATGGGAAGGTTATTATTATAAGATTTAAAAATTTGAATGGGAATTCAAATTAGGTCAAGTTGACTAAATTAAATTAAATTTAACTTAAGGGAAGTTAAATGAGTTTAGAATGAACAACTTGAATTAGAAATTTCAAGATGAAATTAAAATTTAACTTGAGAAGTTAAATGGTTAGGTTTAAATGGGAGTTATGAGTAATCTCAAAATGGGTTTGAGATCTGGAAATTGAAATGGGATGTTGTTAATTGGTGTTTGGATAAATTTGGATGTTTATTTATCCTGATATCATTCTATTGTTATAAATAATCTATGAAACTAAGAATTTATTTTAAAAGTTAGAAATGGATAATAAATTAGAATCTGAAGATTAAATTGTTTTTGAATTCTTATTTGAACTTTGTAATAAGTTAAGATAATTTTAAAATGGAATTTTGGAATTTGGATACAAAATTAAATGGTTTAAAGATTTAAGTTGTTAAATTAAAAATAAAGGTTGATTTAATTTAAAAGTAAGGGTAAATTTAACTTAAGGAATTAAATCAACATTTAAAATTTAACTCGAATTTATATAATTCGAGATGATTTTAAGTTGAGATTTGAATAGAATTAGTTCAAATTGAATTTGATTTGAATTAATTAGAATTGTGATTAAAATTGAATATGTTTAAAAATCAAATGAAATTTGATTTGAATTTGGAAAGGAATTAAGGTTAATTCAACTTAAATTGGGATTTAATAAATTTCAATGGAAATTGAAGTGTTGAGTCAATTTAAATGGAAAAAGGAAATTTAAATTGAATAAAAGGGAAATTAATTGGGAATGTAGATTGGGAAATTAAACAGTTTGGCTCTGGACAATTTTTAAAATAAATTGTTTTAATACAAATAAAATTTTCGAAACTATTTACTATACAATCTTTCTTCTTAAACCCCAAACTATCTATACTTATTTTACAATTATTTTAGAATTATTTAACTATTTTGAAACTGTCTTATAACTAATTACTATTTTTCAGTTATTTATATCTAATCACTATTTTAAAAACTATTTTGCAATTATCTAACTATTTTGTACCTACTTAACTATTTTACAGCTATTTTATAAACTAATAACTATTTTTCAACTACTTATCTATTTTAAAACTTTTTCAAGCTATTTTTAAATTTAAACGGGTCAGAGTTCAAACTGTTTATAATTGAAGTATTAACTCAATTGTAAATGGAAGCAATTGAGAATAAGAGAATAGAATTAAAGGAAATGTGAATAGAAAAGAGAATTGATTTGGCTAATAACCAATAAAGATAAATACGTAGGATATACGTATATTATTCTATTCGCATAGTGATTTGATCCAGATTCGAACACAGAATTTCGAGATAGTATTATCGATCCGAGTTAGGATTTTTCGCTCGATTTTCGACGGCGAACCTGGATATGGATTGTTGATTGGTTCTGGATATTCTCTATCATAGTTGTGACTATGCAAGGAGAATGACGGTTTCTGATCAGGAAACCAGATCTGAGTCCGCACTAGGAAGCCGGGTGGACAATACTAGTTCGGAAGTGAAATTGTGTGATCGATTGAGCGATCAGATTGATATAGCGTACGGATGATATGTGTACATCGTACGGGTTTGAATGAAATTGGCATTTAAAATTTGAGGATAAGAAATTTGAAATGGTTTTCGAAAATGAAAGGTATATTATGTGAAATATAATGGAATTGGGTATTTCTTTGGTTGAAATTTACTTTATGAAGGTAAGTAAATGGTAAATAACTTTATAAAGAAATCAAACTTGAATATTTGATTTGACAATAAATAAAGTTATATTTTGTAATATGATAAACTTCCCTTATTGAATCTAGCCAGAATAAAAAGGGTTTTGAAATATTTGAAGTATAAAAGAGGTTTTATACAAGTTTGAAATGATCCAAAGATTTTCAAAGTTATATATATCTATATCTATATATATATAAAGGATCTTATGAGAATGATTTTGGAAAAGGTCTTGGGAACCTATGAATTGGGAAAAGGCTTTTGATTTTTGGGAAAATCAATTTTGGATTTTGGAAAGCCTAGTTTGAGAATTATCGATTTTGGTAATCGATTTTGTGTAAAGGAGATTTTGATAAATCATAAAGGGTATGATTTGAAGATACTATAAGTATATAGTATAAAGTATTTTGAAAATAGCTCTGGGGAAAAAGGCGCTTCCTTGAAATGAACTTCTCAGGAGTACCACAGGGTGGTACTGCCTTGAGCCCCAATGGGGGTTTCTAAAGTTGATCCTGTGAGGAGTCCGGACAAACTAGTTCCTGAGGATTATTTGTGTAGCGAAAGTCGAGGGGCTGGTGCCCATAGAGGCATTTGGGTTATGCTGTGACGACAGTTTAACTTGATGTCTCTGCGATCTACTGCAGACCATAGCGGAAGTCATGTGTGCCGCTGAGAGCCAACTGTCTACGTTTGATTTTATATCGGTAGACTGTGACACTATGGTAACATAGCGAAAGTCGTTTGTGCCGCTGAGAGCCAATAGTCTGCGTTTGATTTTATATCGGTAGACTGCGACCTATGTGGGAGAAGTTTCATTATTTGGCAGCGAAATTCGGTGGCGCTGATGCCTACAGTTATATGGGTTTGTGCTGTGCTAGCAACGTAAGGCCCGGGTATAACTGCGATCTGTAGCGGGTTCCATGGCGTAATCGAGGAGCACGGAGACCTACAGTTATCTGTGGATTTTGCCGGGACGGCAACGTAACCATCGGGTTAACTGCGACCATGGATGGGAGTGATGATTTCCAGAGCATTCTCACCAAAGATATTTCCTCTATTTTCAAAACTGTTTTCTATATTTTCAATAAAATTATTTTCCAAAATATTTTCACTGGGTGTTGAAAATGGGTCTGCTAAGTACTTATAGATTTTCAGTCTTACGCCTGATCAACGTATGACCGAATTTCTGTGAGAACGAGAATGGACTTGTTGAAACATCGAGTTATAAAAGTATTTTTATAAAAACTAATTTAGTAATATTATAAAGATTTTTTTTAAAGTGTTTTAAAAATATGTTCAAAAGAAAAATTTATCTGATAATAAGTAAATTCTGGCTTCGTTCCTTTTCGAGGACGAAAAGATTTAAAGGGGGGAGGAATGTGATAACCCGGATTTTTGAACACTTGTTAATTGATAATTAACTAGGTTAATTGGTAGAAATACTGATAAATCAGGAAATAAATATTTATATCTGGATAAATATTTATTTGATAATCTATTGGTATAATAATTTAATTTGAAAAATTATTATTTTTAAACAAAATTGAATTTGTGTTTGTTTAAATATATATTTGGGTTGATTTTAGATTGGATTTTTAAATTGAATTTGAATTTGAAATTCAAAGGATAAACATCTTAGAAATAAATTGGATCAAAAATAATATGTACACATGATTTTTGTTAGTATGTAATTAGTTTTATATCATTATCTTTAAAAGATTTTATAACTATAAATAAGGGATACATATACTGTTATATTTGTATAAATTTATTTATAAATGTATAATTGGATTTTTATAACATTTTCTTTTAAGTTATGTATAGATAAACAAAAGAAAAAGTTTAAATATAAAACATAAAATATTAAAGTTGAAAATATCATATATATGTATATTAAGGACTTATAAATACATAAGACATTTATAAAGATAAAACTAAGTTATGATTATTTTATAAATACATATTAATTACAAGTAAATATAAATACAATTTAACAAATGTAAGCTTAAGAATGCATGAAGTCACAAGTGTAAACAAATCTTATCATAAAATTTACAAGTGTCTTTGGTTTTTAAAATAATTAATAAAAAGATAAAATAGGTTATATAATCCTCTCTATCTCTCTCTTTCATTTCTTTTACCAGTTCTTTTTCTAAATCAAAATAAAGAAAATCAGATCTGAAGCAAATCAGAACAAACGAAAATTTTTAAATCTAAAACTGGAAACAAATCAAACAAGAAGGAATAAATTTCTGTTCAAAAATTCAACTAGAAGTTCAAGTTCAAAGCTCAAAGCAAAGTTCATAATCAAACTTGAAAGCTAGTGGATCAAGTTCCAGTTTCAAAATCAAGTGTTGTTTCCAGATCAATTCAAAGCATTTTCAGTTTTCAAAGTTAAAAGATCAAAACCAAGTTTTCAGTTGCAAATTCAAGCATTTCCAGGCTTCTCTGTTCTTTTAGTAAGGTGAGTAAACAAACTGTTATTTTAAAGGTTTTAAATCTGTTTAACACTTAAAGCATGCAGTAACTTAAGTATTAAATTAGTGATAATGGTTTGCATGTTGATTTAATGATTATATATGTATAGGTATATGGATATCTCTGTGGGTATAACAGTGTTCATTCTGATCTTGAATGTCTGGATGCTAATATAGTTCTAAAATCATTTGTTCTTTCTCTGATCAGTTTTAGGCTTTGATTTCTAAATGAAAGATGATGATAGGGGTGTAAACTTAATTTTAAAAATAATTATAAGTATAATCAGTCAAAGGTTTACTAGAAAATCAGAAATCACAGTCAAAATGTATAATATCAGAAAACCCAATCATGTAAATTTCAAGTTTAAATTATATAAATTGATTCGAGTTGTAAAATGAGGAATTTTAATGATAAGATCAAGATTTATAGATTTGAAAATAATGTGGATTCTCGAGTTGAACGGAATTCTTATTATCATCAAATTCCGATGATCGGTGGAGGAGTGGGTCTCGTGATTATGCCGGGAGGTGGCTCGTGAGTCAGGGTTCAAGGTAAAAATGGTGATTGGTTTTATAAGTGGTCAAGGCAACTCGGCGACATCGAACTAGGTTTCGATCGACAGTTTTGGTCGACTGGGTTTTGGTGGTTGCTGCATCGTCGTGGGTGAACTAGAGGCGATCGGTAGGGGGGGAAATCAAAGAGTAGACATGTGGCGTTGTTTGGTCATAATCGCATGGCGTCCGGTGGTTGGAGTTGGCGTGGCGTGGTGGTTGTTGATGAACTGTTTGGTTCCTGGAAAAGGCCGATTTGCTCGATTTTGATTTCTGAGGTAAACGATGGTGATGGGTGGTCATAGCATTCGTATGGGTCATCGGTGACCTGAAGGCAACGGTGATGGTGGTCGGAGTCGATTCGTTCGAGCGTGCACGTGCACGTGTGTCAGTGCATGTTAATTCCAGTCGAGCTAGTTTGATTCGATGCTGGGTGATGCGAGTGTCGTTGGGGCTTGATCTCGAGTACGTGTGTGTGTCGATCGTCATTGTTGAGGTCGTTGAATTAGTTTGCTGTCGATCGGAATAGTATCTTTGGTTGTCTGGAGCGAGATATTGGATTTGGGGAAGAAAAGCAGGTCTCGGGTTTTATATCGGGGGAAAGTCGAGTTTGACTCGAAGCAGGGAAGTAGTGGGTTGAATGGGAATGACTCGAGAGTTACTTCGAGTTTTTGAGTGTTTTACTCGGGTTAGTGGTGAGATGGTCGAGAGAAAATTAAACAGCAATTGTTTTAAGTTTTTAAGCAAAAGAAGTTTTATATTTATAATGTTCTGAGTTTTAAAAACAAAGATAAACAAGATTTTAACTATTAAACTAATTTGTTTTCTAGAAAATTTGTTTTAACAAGTTTTATATAATTAATAAATAAGTTTTTAAATGATTTAAATATGGATTAATTGAGGTAATTAATTAAAGAATAATTAATTAATGGAAGTAATTAAAGGATCATTTATTTATTAATTAATTACTTAATGGGATTGATTAAAGTTTAATTATATTAAATGGTTAAGGTTAATTCGTTTATATAATTAATTAAAGGCTAATTACTTAATGTAATTAAAAAGAAATTAATCAAGAATGATTAATAAAAAGGGGTAAGTAAAGAATAATTACTTATTGTAATTAAGGAATAATTAATCAAGGAAGATTAATGAAGATAAATAATTAAGAAATGATTTATTAATTTATAATTAATTAATGTTAAGTAAGATGGATTAAGGTAATCCAAGTAATTAAAGGTTAGTAAATAATTTAATTAGAGATTAATTAAATTAATTAAGAATGAATTGACTTGTTATGGATTGGTTGAATGATATTAGATGCCTTGGATTAGTTGATATATCTGATATGTGATTGTGAGATGAGATGTTTTGGATGAATTGTGATAATGTAAGTTATCTATCTGTGATAGATTTGTTATATGAATATGATATCCTGAATTTAAATTAAATTGTTTAACTGAAAAATCTTGGTTTAAAGGATGACTTTTGATTCGAAGAGACCGGGGTCGGGTATCAGAAATATACCCGAAACCACTTCGATTTGTAATCTATAACTCTTTATAGATTTGTTTTGTAAATCGAATAGGCTGGAATGAAATAAATCGAGTAATCTGGATCATTTGAACTAAGTAACGATACTTAGATATTATTTTGTGAAATAAATTGTTTGAATATAATAAGTAAGAACTCGTAGAAGATACGAGTTATCCCGATTTTATATAAGATCTATGGATTGAAATTTCATGTTAGATGAGTTTACTCACGCTGGTTTCCAGCCTGACTCGGGTGTTACTTTGATGTAATGCTCGGGTCAGACCGAGTATTACAGATTTTCAGGTAAGGACGTTCTGGAGCTCAGGAGGCGAGCTGGATGGCAGGAACGTATGGAGTATATTCCGCTGTGATATTATAGTTGTCTGAGACATGTTAATTTTAACTGTCTAGTACATTTGTGAATGTTGTAACTCTGATGTATTAAAATGTAATTAACAAATACAGTTTTTCTTTGTATAACTGATATTATTATTTGTTATTATATTTAATCCGCTGCGAATGTGAGATGTTGTGTTCTCTGTTCTCCTTTCTTCTTTCTGTTTCTTTCTTCTATCTCTTTCTTTTTCTTCTAACTATCTGGAATTTTCGGGTTCGAAAATTCCGGGTCGTTACAGTTTATATTTGTAGCATGGTCGACCTGAGCTTCCAGCCTCTTTGTTTTCACCAGCGACAATTCATATTCAAGCCTCGCCTTTTCGATGTGGAGCTCCTAGATCTTGATTTCATTATTTTGAGAGCTTTACCTTTCTTTCGGATGGCCAGGTCCTTGCTTGCAAGTTGCTTCTTAAGTACGGAATTATCTTTGTGAGATGTTTTTATAATGTTACTCATGAACTCGACCTAATCACGAGCCTTTGTCATCTCTGCGACCATGACTTTGGTCTTTGTCTGTGATTCCCAAGATACATCTCTGTCTTTTTCAACATTCTCTGAATCCCTCTTTTATCATTCTATGAGTCTAATGTGCACGTAAAAGTGCATATATTTACTTCCATATTTAATCTAATTTAATTAAATAAATGAGCATATAGTGTATTTTTACATGTTCAAACCGAAATTTCAGTTGTTTTCAAATCATTATTTATTCATCTTCATTTGGGGGTAAAATATTAATTTTTTGTATGATTTAACTTGAGAAAATTTACTTGCACATTTTAATGTTGTTTTGTAGGAATTAGATTCAACATGGAAGAGGCTTCATGGAAATATGCATGCACATATGTTGAAGGCAAATGAAAGATGGAAAGTAAATGAATTCATGCAACATGGAAGAGCCCACCCACTCACTAACCCATGGACCACAATTAAAAGCTAATGGAGACTAAAAGCACATGCACATGTTCATGAAAGTTTATGGCATATTAGTCAGGATTAATTTCATGCTAATGGTAACTTGGAGGCCACACTTCCTAAGGGACATTTTGGGTAGTCCCCGAAAATATGGAATAGGGTTTTAGTCATGTATAAATACCCGTTATGTTTCATGTAACGAGCTCATACATTCTCTTTAATTAGTTTAGTTGTAAGCCACAAAATGTATACATAAACTCTCTTTCTCTTCAATGGCTTCTTAGCCTTTTCGTTTTGCAATTTATTTATATGCAATTTTAATTCATGCACTTTTAATTCGTGTTCTTTTCTTTTATGTTTCTTGTCATGTTAGTAGTCTAGATCTCTTTCTTTTATGCAAGTAGAATAGCTTTTAGCTTATTTTAATTAGCTCTCTTCTTTCATGTTGAAATCAATTTATATTATGATGAATTCAAATATGAGAAGCTAAGGCCCTTCAAATTAGGGGTGATGAAGCTCTCATGAATCACATAAAGTTAACATAATGATTTCATTTGATCTCCTTTTGTGCTGAATGGAAATTTCTGATGTGGTAAAATTTTGTTGTTTAATATTGATTTTGATAGCCTATGTTGTTAACACCAAATAGGCTACGCTTAAACAACATAAACACAAATTACCTCTTCATCTATTGGGATGAACTTGAGTAAGAGCAAGTCCATGCTCTTGAAGGAACATACGAAGGAATGGATTGAAAGGTAGTACATTGCCACCTAAGCACATGTATCTGTTGCAAGCCGTATAGCCCATTGTAGGATTATGCGCCCGTTAGTTTCGTGTCTTAAGCAAGATGTCACCTTCAGGAATTCCGTAATGTCAACATATAGTCTAGAGTGATTTGGCAGTTAGAACTATTAACATTTGTTTGAGAAGGTCATCCAAACCTCTTAAGCCCACGTGGACATTAATTGGAGGAGGCTGGTCTTGGATTGGTTATGCCGGAACAATCATCCTTTGCAACTCATTAGTGATCAAATGCCTTGGCCCGGGAGGTGTAGAGGTTGAAGCCTAAGCTGTGGTAAACCCAGCTTTAGGAGGAGTTGGTGGCCCAATGCCAACATTGAGTCTGGGAGAGTGGTGTGTCATTTTAAATAGGAAAACTCAATATTGAACATGGCCAAGTATGTTTTATTCCAAAATTCTATTTTAAACGTGAACCCTATGATCGGCACTCAAAATCCAATAGATGTTGACATGTGTTTACCAATTGGATTTTGAATGTCGACCGGGGTAATTGGAAGTGGCAATCTATAAAGTGTGAGTCCTATGTCCTGTACATGACGAATGGGCCACTCTATGTAGATAGCCCACTCGTGCTGGAAAACGAGCCACGCTGTACGACGGAACTGTGCATCTATAAATTCCAGGCTTAGAGCAAGCGGAAAAGGACTTCGATACTTCATCTTCTTCACTTTCTTTCTCTACTCGACCCTAGTCACAAAGGAGACCCTAGTCACAAATAAAGCTATCTATTGTTGTTCTTGGCTGTTAGATAAGCAAAAACCTTGTACTTATGGTTAAAATCTATAACCAATAAGATCAAAGTAGTTTTGTAAAAAAAAATTCCCGCTTAGCCATAGCAACCTCTGACCTTGTTTTGATTCTTTCTCTCTTCTTCCCTGCCTGATGCCTCCCTCTCCGGCCATTCCTCCGTCCTGTCCTTCTTCTCCCAGCCTTCCACCTCCCTTTCCTCTACCTTCTCCTATTCCTCCTCCTCTTTCTTTATCTTCTGGTCCCTCTTCTGAGATTGGTAATATTCTGATTAATGAATCTGAGATTAATTCATCTTCTTTTCCTATTCGCAATGCAGAGTATCCTTGTTCTTTCTCCTTTCATAAAGTTCTTGATTCGTCTGTTTCTTTGGAGCCTTCTGGGGATAGGATTCCTCAAGTTCCTTCTCCTAGTTATCTTGATCAGTTTCCGTCTCTCTCTAAATCTGATAATGATATGATTTTTGAGAATTCTTCAAAGAATGGTGATGCTATTGTTATTGAAGATACAGGGATGCAGAGTAATGATCAGATTCCAAAATGGTCATCTCTTTTCAAGAAAAAGCCCAAGAACGCTGGAGTTTATATTCCTAGAAATTTCGATATTATTAGAGATGACAATCCAAAGTAGTTACCAGAGGTAGTCAAGAATGAAGGAATTAAATATTGGAGTGATCATTTGGTTGGGTTTTTTCTGGATGGAGCTCTTTCTTACCTAACAGTTGTTAATCGTCTCAGAAGATATTGGAAGCTGAAAGGTGATGTTGATATCAAATCTGATAATGAGAATTTCTATTTTAAATTTACGAATGAGCAAGATAAACTACATATTCTTCAATCTGACCCCATTTTCATAAAAGTTAAAATGTTCATAATCAATATTTGGAATCCTTCAATTGGGTGTGTGCAAGCAAGTATAAGGAGAGTTCCAATATGGGTTCACTTTTACAAAATTCCTACAATTGCATGGACTCTTATGGGTATTAACTGGTTAGCGTGTCATTTAGGAAGATTGATTTGCTTTGATGAGAATACAGAAAAATTGATGAGATTTAAATATGCAAAGGCCTTGATAGAAATTGAACCTAATCAGGTTCTTCCTGATTATATAGAAATTGATGGATTAGGTGAAGGAAGCTATAAAGTGAGAGTTGAATATGATTGGAGACCTAGTATTTGTGATTTGTGTAAAGTTTTTGGGAATACTAAAGAGAATTGTTTGGAATCAGAAATGGATAATGACTATGAGGCTTATGAAGGTGTTGGATTTAGGAATAATTTTACTGAAGACAGTAGGATTTTTAAGGTGCCAGTTAATGCTAATATACTGAATAATAGTTCTTCTCAATTTTACCAAACAAGGAATTTGGAAGTTAACAAGTTTGTTTTTCAGAAGAGAAAGAATAAAGTTTGGAAGAAATAGGAGCCTATACCAGTGGATAGTATTAAGCAAAAGACTTTGTTAAATGAAACAATTGGAGATCTTGGAAAAGAAAATGGTGCGCATGTTTTAGATGCACAGAGCATAAACAATGAAAAGGAAGTAAATAAGGAATCAACTATTAAGGAAAATGTGGCCAAAGAAAATCAAAATTCAGTCTTAAATGCTAGTAAAGTGGTTACAACTAATGCATTCTCAATTCTAGTTGATATGTGTGAAGGTGATACTCATAATTCTGAGAATGAGATTGTAGATGATGTTCTCAAGGAATTCTCTTCTTTTCAATTGCCTTCTAACTCTAATCTTAACTCACCATATTCTCACTTGTCACCTACCTCTAATATAATTCTTCCTCCTCCTGTTTCACAATCTTCAACTTCTCCTGCTTTTTTCAACTCTACCAATTTACAAGACAATTCCAATCTTATTCTACCATTTAATGCTTCAATTATTCCAAAACCTCCTGCCAATTCTTCTTTTCATTCTTTGATTGAAAAACCAAACCTTACTGACCAATTGCTTGATTTAAATAACAACCAAACTTCACCCATTTTGACTGTAAAACGGGGTAGGAAAGTAAAGGGTAGTAAATCGAATCACTCTCATAAAGATGTGGATATGAACAAAGGGATTGACAGCAGTATTGAAGAAGTCCAACCAAAATCAGATAGTAAAGAATTAAGTTTTTCAGAAAAGGTTGCTAGACATACAAGGAGGCATCCAAATAATTTAATCTTACCCAAAACTTGATGTTGATGAAGAATATAGCCTACTGGAATATTATAGGAGGGCACTTGCTCTCTAAACGAAAAGAAATTAAGAAATTGATTAAAGAGGAAAATATTCAAATTATGTGTGTAAGTGAAACAAAGCTGAATGCTGAATTAACTAGGAAAGCTTGTACATATATTGCTCCTAATTGGCTCTATGATGATAATTTATCTGGTGCTCCCTATGGAAGATTAATGGTGATGTGGAACTTGGATTATTATCAGTTCAAAAAATTGGAAGAAACTGATCAATTTTTGCATTTTGAAGTTCTATATGTTGAAACCAATTCCTCCTTTCTTCTCACCTTTGTTTATGCCCAGAACTGCCCTAATAGAAGGAAAATCTTGCTCAATCAATTGCCTAATCTTAATCAATCCTTATTACCCTGGCTTGTTTTAGGAGATTTCAACTGTATGTTTTCTTCAACTCAAAAAACAGGTGGTACTCCTCTTTCTATCAAGGACACTTCTCCTCTATGTCAAATGTTATTGCATTCTTCACTCTCTTCCATTCAATCTTTTGGTCCTTTATTCACTTGGAATAACAAAAGTAAAGATGGCCCTAGAGCTTTTTGCAAACTTGATCATGCCTTCAAAAACAATTCAGCTATTTCTCTTTGGCCTTCTCTTTTCTGTAACATTCTTCTTCCTTCAATTTATGATCATAGTCCCCTCATTTTAACATGGGGAAAGGTTGCTAAGGCTAAGTATTCCTCTTTTAAATTTTTTAAATCTTGGACTAATCACGTTTCTTTTCAGGATTTTGTATTTCAGGTTTGGCAGGAAGAGGTCTATGGTAATCCAATGTATATTCTTAAGACTAAGCTCCATAAATTGAAGAATAAATTGAAGATCTGTTCTAAACAAGTTTTTGGTACTAGTTTTGATATTTCTTCTGATTTGAGAGACAAGCTATCTGAGGTACAACAAGCATTAGTTTTTGATCCTTTGAATTCTAAACTTGCTATGGAGGAATCTGACATCTCTAATTCCTTACAAGATATGTTAGAATTTGAATTGTCTATGACTAAAGAGATACTTCATGCTAAATATGATAGACAAGAAGATAGGAATACAAAATTCTTTCATAATTGTATCAAGGTTAAGCAATCTAAGGAAAGAATTAATTGTATATATGATGCCAAAGGGATTAAGCAGGTTGATGAAGAGAATATTACTGCTGCTTTTGTGGATTACTTTGCCTCCATTCTTGCTAACTCTAAACCTTTTTCTACTGATGTGGAACCTTTATTTCACCTACAAACCCCTTACTTATCAGAATCACAGGCTTATAGTATCATTGAAGAAATTTCTAATGAGGAGATTGAGAAAGCTGTTTTCAATTTGAATAAGGAGAGTAGTGGAGGTCCTGATGGATTCAATGCCTACTTTCTACAGTGTTGTTGGAAGATAATTAGATATGATGTTTTAAGAGCTGTTAAGTTCTTTTTCAATTCCAATAAACTCTCAAAAGGTTTTAATGCTACTGCAATAACATTAGTCCCCAAAGTTGAAAATCCATCTAAGGTTTCAGATTTTAGGCCAATTTCATGTTGCAATGTCTTTTACAAGATAATCTCAAAAATCATAGCTTCTAGATTGCAAGTAGTTCTACCTTCCATTATATCTAAAAATCAAGTGGCTTTTCTTCCTAATAGGAACATAAGTGATAATATTTTACTGACTCAAGAATTATTAAAGGGTTATGGAAATTCTAATATATCACCTAGATGCATGTTAAAGCTGGATATTAGAAAATCATTTGATTCTATATCGTGGAGTTCTATCATTGCAATTATGTCTAGGATGAATTTTCCAAAACCTTTACTAGCTTGGATTTATACATGCATATCTACTCCTTACTATTCAATTTCTAGAAGTGGATGTTTAAATGGGTTTTTCAAAGGCACGCAGGGAGTAAGGCAAGGTGATCCAATATCACCTTATTTGTTTATCATAGTAATGGAGATTTTGAATGTCTTAATTAAGGAGCAAGTAAACAATAAAACTCTGGAATTGCATCCAAAATGTAAAGATCCTTTGATCACCCACTTACTCTTTGCAGATGATTTAGTGTTGTTTACAAAACCTTCAATTGCAAACATTTAGTCAGTTTTGGATATTCTTGCCAAGTTTGAAAGTATCACTGGTTTACAAATTAACATCAAGAAGTCCAATATTCTTATAGCTGCTGTGGAGGAGGATTTTAAAAATGAATTGATAAAAGTTTCTGGATTAAAAATAATGCCTTCTAATGCCTCTTACTTAGGATTACCTCTTATTACCTCTAGAATCACAAAAGTCAATTGCTTAATCCTTTATGAGAATATCACTGAAAAGCTCACATCATGGCCAAGCTCTAAGTTATCTCAAGCTGGAAGACTTGTTATAATTCAATCCA
Organism: Allium fistulosum; assembly: GCA_030737815.1. Taxonomy (NCBI): domain Eukaryota; kingdom Viridiplantae; phylum Streptophyta; class Magnoliopsida; order Asparagales; family Amaryllidaceae; genus Allium; species Allium fistulosum. The sequence continues at coordinate 1,043,756,788 of CM060907.1, read as the reverse complement.
TTGCAACTGCCATGACTACTTATTGGATGAGGCACTATATTCTACCTATTAAATTAATTTCTATGATCAATAGTGCTTTGAGTAGATTTCTATGGCATGGTGATCCTTTCTCTAAGAAATTAATTCCTATTTCCTTCATAAAGATAATTCTGCCTAAATTTAAAGGGGGTTTGGGTATTATCAATTTACAACTCTGGAACCAAGCTGCAATTTCAAAATACTTTGATAAAATCCTGAGTAATAGTGATGACTTATGAACCTTATGGATTAAAAAAAATTTGATAAAGAGAAAGAATTTTTGGGATATGCAAATTCAGCAAAATTCTAGTTGGAGTTGGAGGAATATTCTAAAGCTTAGGGATAAATTCTTATCAATGATTCAAATTAATCCAATAAAGATTGATTGTAGCTTCTGGTCTGATCCATGGGCTAAGCCTGGATTAATTTTGAAAAATTGTATGAATTATTCTAGTCTTATGTCCACTGGAATTCCACTTTTGACTAAGGTAACAGAATTTCTGCAGGATAATCATATTGAACTACCATACAGCAGTTCTATGGATGTTAGGAAGGTTTGGAATGAAATTACAAAGGTCAAACTTCCTGACAATGATCTAACAGTGTAATGGTCAATGCAGAGGAGAAGGCATTCAATAAACCTGGTATACAACATGCTTCTGGATAATGTGAGTAATGAAAAGTTTGCATGGAAGGATAGAATTTGGAATTCTGATAGTCCAGCTAAAGAGAATTTCATGCTTTGGAAAGTTATGGCTAATGCATTGTTGACAAAGGATAAGCTGGAAAGATTTGGATTGATTGATAATAGCACTTGTGTTTTATGAGATGATCAACTTGAAAATAACGCCCATTTGTTTTTTAGTTGTTCATATACAAGTGAAATTTGGTTCAGGTTGATGGCTACAGGAAAATTTCACTTACCATATAGGAATTCCAAAGAAGAATGGTTCAACATTTATAAAGCTACAAGATGGAAGACTTCTAGATCTAAAGCTTTACTAATTGTTCTTAAAGCTTTTGTCTATGCAATATGGAAGGAAAGGAATAGAAGGATTTTTTCTGATAAAGTTACTGCAGCTAGTGATTTGTTTCCAGTGATTAACAAAATGATTAATAGCAGAACAAATAGATAGTAGAGGAGCAGATGTAAACATATACTAAGTTGTATTCCAATATTAATATATGGATGTTATGAAGGTATAAGGAGCAAATAAAGATCTGGGCATAGCAAATAAGCAATCTGGGAAATTGAAGATATGCAGGTGTTAGTAATCAGTCTGGGCAATTGATGATAATAATCTGGGTATTGGTTCACTGATTTCTAGGTGCTTCACAAAAGATTAAACACTGAACTTCTAGTGCAAGAAGTAAAAGAATAAGTAGATTAGAGAATTGGAATTGGAAACTTGTGTGTTTAGCATGATCAGCTGATAGATATTGGAAGGGGTATTCAATGTATTTTAATTCTGTATTTAATGCTAAGTGTATAAAGGCTATACTATCATTCTTAAGCAATTGTATATTCTGAAAGATTTGTGCTGATTGTAATGACATTTGGTATAATAAAAGGGCAGGCTCCCTTAGCCTATTGATTTTCAAAAAAATAAGATCAAAGTAGACGTAGGCCTTAGATTTGCCAAAAAACTATAAATATTTCCAGTCTTTCTTACTTTATTTTGCTATATCTCGTTATTTTAGTTTGTTTTAGGGCGTTGTACCATTTTTTGGTTCAATGATATGCATGTTTCATGTTTACTATTAACACTCAATATGATTAGGTATGGTTGTTAGGAATATAAGGTAGCTATGTTTGATCTTGCCTTATTGATTAGGGATTTCAATGAAATTCCTAAAAAGGGAGAGTGTAAAGACTTATATTTTATGTATCAAAGGATCATAAAATATTATTTCAAAATTCATATTGGGTCGTATTTGGATATAACTTTAGATGATGCTGATTATTGACATTTTAGACCCTTAATATTTTTACTGGACGATTTTGATGGTATATTTTCAGGCCCTTTTGGTAGTTATACATATTTCATGGATATACGTACATTGATAGGCATCGGAGAATTTAGATATATAGAAAATATCCTCGAGTCAAGAATTATTGTACGAGTCATGTAATCAAAAAAATTTCGAGATTAGACATTATGATAGCCCCTATGACTTAAAAATTCCCAAAAATAACCACTTGGAGCAGAGTCTTGGATTCTAATGAAATTTATATTGCCGGAACAAGAAAATCATGATGAGTTGGTAGTCAAAGAATATCGCAAGTTGACATTCCTAGAAGCCATATGACTAAAAAATGCATTGGAATCTTGAAAATAAAAGCAAATAGGTTATTTTCAAACCATTACCCTATAAATAGCTAAACCTGCTATATCCGCATATTTTATTTTCCATCCATCTCTGTCTACTTGTCCTCCATGAAATCAATTTCCCACTCTCTTTCTCCTCTTCTTTCATAAGCAAATAAATACCTTTTTTTGAAATAAAACTTGGGTCTCTCTATTTTTTCGAAAGCTTTGCAACCTTGGTTTTGGTTCGACCCAACCTTGTGTGTAGTGGATGAAAATGAAAATCCGACGAAAAGAGTGATTTTTGAGGTGAACTTATATAGATTTGGCTGGCATGGTTTTGTTGGTAGTAGAGAGAGGATCAAAATAGTGCTAGAATGGTCATATTTCATGCTCTGGTAAGGGAGATATTGGAGTTGAAAAGAAAGATCACCAACTACAAACTTTTTGGCTATCTAACAGTAGGGGAATCCATTGATATGAGTTTGTTGGTCTCGATGGGTGGATTATGAATATGTGGATGAACAGAGCTAGAATAGACAAAAATGGCGGTAATGAGGGAGAAAAATAAATAAATAAATATGGGTTCCTCTTGTTTTATACATGCAATCTCATTACGGGTGTTAGGAGCTAGTAGGGGAGGGGTGACTTCTAGTGAAGGTTCATGCATAGGTAGTGGTCTGCTGGTGAATGAACATACCCATGCAGCGAGCTAAGAAGGGAAAAATTAGAGGAGTTCATAGTAGCTATAGTGGCCGAAAAAGCCAACGTAGGCGATGGGTGGTGCGGGGCGGTTGGAGGTCTACAAGGAGGTGCAGTTGGCAGCTTGGTGGTGAGGTGGAGCATGTGTATTCGTAAGTAGGCGAGGATTGGAGACATGGTAACGTGAATGGGTTAGTTTATGTGCTACATGAAAGTGGAGAAGAGAGAGAACACGGGGAAGATAATTATGAAGGCGACTAAGGTTAATTAATTTAATTAGGTTAATTAATCTATTAATTTATTTATATAATTTGCCATCTTATATTGTCCGTATTAGTTGCATAAGAAGTCCGATTTGGACACGGTTTCTAGCGTCACACTCGTATTGGAGCCCTCTACAAGTTTTCATATGATTTGGTAGCTTTTATCAAGGTGAGTGATTTTTTCTCTTACCATACTATGGTCATCAAAATATAACATAATATATAACTCAGCACAATGGTAACAACAGAATACATAATACATATCATAATAGGAAATGTCTGAAATACATTGTCCATAATACGTAATGTCATCTCCCAAAATACATAATAGCATAACGAACAACTACAACTAAGTCTAGTGCCGCATAGTCCAAAACCCCTAAACATGGAAAAGTATAAGAGTGCTACTACAGACCACACTAACCTAACCTGCCAACAAAATCCTCTAACTGACCTGAGGATTCTAAAAATAAATCACATGTATCAGACTATATCTGTTGTGAGAAGATCCATGGATAGGGAAAATTTTAACCAACATAATAAGGGAAATGTGCGACATGCATAAGTCAACATAGTGTATAAATGTATATACCATATATGTTAATTTTGATTTATCAACTCACCATAAAATATCAATGATGCTAATTCAAGTACCCAATATAAGTCAATATGATACCAACTACAACTCTTATATGTGAAGAAATATGATAAATACAAATCCAATATTGAAGTGTTTTAAAGGTGCTGGGTTTCCAAAGAAATCGTAAATAGAAAAATTTCTACCTTCACAAGGATAATATAAAAATGTAACGAAGTAACTCATTGCATTGTGGGATAAATATTACTTGATGCATAAAGAAATCTATGAAAAATAATGAGAAGCTAGTTGTTATCCCGCCTTTTGGCAAGGCCGTGACGCCAAGGAATTGACAAGTAACCAATGACGGTTCGTCATAGAGATCGGTCATACACAGGCTCACTATGGATATCGACGAATTTTGTCCAAGTCCGGATCGAGCCAAAATTGGCATGACATGACAACCTAAGCTATGAGAGTCAACGTTCCAAATCTCAAGTCAACGTTCCAAATCTCAAGTCAATCCGAGTTCGTATGCTCAAGTTGTGAACGATACAAAATTGGTTAAGAACAGCCCTCTTCGACTCGCTCCAGTTCGAATCCATAGGAAGTGCACATTTCGACTCGCTCCTCTTCGAGCCATTCTTCGACTCGCTCCATCCACAACCATCATAAGCGAAACCTTCGAATCGCTTCGCAACCATCAGAAGTGGCTATTTCGACTCGCTCCTCTTCGAGCCATTCTTTGACTCGCTCCGTCCACAACCATCAGAAGCGACACCTTCGACTCGCTTTGCAACCATCAGAAGTGGCTACTTCGACTCGCTCCGCTTCGCCTCCATCAGGTGCCTTCTTCGACTCGCTCATCTCGAACCATTATTCGACTTCATCGAGTTCGACTCCATTGGCGAAGCCACTGTTTGAATCCCTTAGAACGCTCCACTTCGACTCGCTCAACCAACGCACACTTCGACTCGCTCGACCAACATACGCCTCAATCAGTGCTCACTTCGACTCGCTCCGCCTCGAGCCATTCTTCGACTCGCTCCACTTCATCGACTTCGCATCCATTTGAAGACTTCTACTTCGTGTCCATTGATGTGGAGCAAAGCACAGCAGTCAATACAAGTTAGCACCACGTCACCGAGTCAAACACAACCGAGTCGAATGAAAAGCGAGTCGAATCGAACAGCCTACCGAGAATCCCAATTCGTATCGATCATATCTCCCAATCTACAAGTCCGAATGCTATGAAATTTTCACAGAAGACTACGAGCATGCTAAAGAATGTCCACGCCAATTTTCGACTCCATTGGATTAAATCTTGATCGATACGAAATCTGTTCGTATCGATCGTGGATCGGACCGAAACTTCACGGGCTTGGGCGCGCGGGCCTAGTCACGTGCCAGAAAGGGTCTCCTAAGATCTGAGCGAAATATCAGCCTCCTACACCTATAAATAGACCCCCAAAGCCAGCAGAAAAGGGGTTCTTCTTCCTCTTTGAGATCTCCAACGCCCGGACTCCGCCAGATCCGGATCTGAACTCCATTGCTGCTACTACCAACGAATTTCACTGCTGCAAATCATTGTTATTCGCTGTAATTTGCTGAAATCAATTGTAAACATCAAAGAAAGATCAGTAAAGCAAACTACTTCATAGTGGACGTAGGCAATACACCGAACCACTCTAAATTCTTGTGTCTCCCTGCATTTTAATTATTCTCATTTCTAAAATTTGGAGTTTTTGTTAGATAATTCCTCTTTTTCCATTTAATTTCTTCACTTTATCTCTTCAAAGACTTCCGAAGAGTATTGTGCCCAATTTTGGTACAAACACTTTGGTGCTTTCATTGAGAAAAAACCCAATTTTTCTCCTACTCTTTGGATCTCCTATCTATATCGGATTGGATAAATCCAAGAAGAAGATCCAGATCTAGAACTTTGAAGCCCTTCCATTCTATTCAGATTTGCATCAGATCTAGGAAAGGACTTTCATCACCTCACCATGGTAAGTACACGGACTACCTCTACAACTGCTGATCAAGGAGGACAGGATAGGCAGAATCCGGCGCAATTGCCTCCATCAAGCCAAGATGCCGCCGGACCTTCAGATCCAACAGGTCCAGTTAACAGACAAGAGTTCCAGACGTTGTTCCAAGAATTGACCCAGAGTCGACAACAGCTAACTAAACGACTGCGCGCCAACGCAGAGTTGACCAACCAACTAAATCGCCAAATGCAAAGAAGATCCAGAAGAGACCAAGGTTCCTATTCTTCCAGAGAGAGCTCAGCCTCCTCTGATGGCCAAACCAGATCCACATGCCCACGGCTAGTCTTCGTACAGAACCTTCAGCTCGAGGAGGTGCTGCTCCTTACCATGTCACCGACAACATTGCTACTACCACCATAACCGAACGAGGAGGAGATGCTGGAAACCAAGCTAATCCTCGATGTAACCAACAGGAACAGACTCCTGAGCCTTATGTCCCTGAGGATGTTGAACCAAGGAGGCGAGGCACGGACCGTCGACCACGTCCGGTCCAGACTCGCGCTGTGGAACCCGACCACACCTTGCCACAACATGCTCCAAGTATCCGAGTGCTGGATATACCAACGATGATCCGTCAAATGATCTGTGAAAGTCAGGGTCTCAGTAATGACGACTGGGGAATCTCCTGGAGTCATACCCCTTTCACCGATGAAGTATTATATGCTGAACCACCTCGGCACTTCAGAATGCCAGCTTTGCCAGTTTATGAAGGAAGTTCTGATCCCAATCAACACGTCCTGAAATACGAATGGTTGATGAATGTTGCGAGAGCTGATGACACAGTAAAATGCCGTAGTTTCCCCATTTCCCTAGGGGGCATCACTACCATGTGGTTCACTCGTTTGCCACCACGATCCATCTCTAACTTTGACCAGATGGCCACCAAGTTTGTCGAACAATTCTGTATGCACGTGGCAAGGCATAAGAACGTTAACACTCTGTCTAGTGTTACACAAGCTCCCGGAGAAACACTTAGGCGTTACTTGGAGCGATTCCATGCCGTGTGTGCAGTAATAAGCAATCCCAATGATAACTCTATCCTGATGGCATTGACTAAGGGGATTGATGCTGATTCCGAGTTTGGAAATTGGTTAGCTGGAAAACCACCTACGTCATTGGACCGTTTCTATTCTAAGGCAACCCAATTCCTGAGAAGGGAGGATGCGAAACAGTCTAGGAAGCAGGATGACGCAGGGCCCAACATCGAAGGAATACAAAGTAACATCGCTATTAAACAATCCGGAGATAGTACTGGGAAAATTCAGTTGAACGTACAAAACAAACATAATCAGCAGAGGGACAATGGGAATCAAAACAAAAAACGTGATCAGGCTCGTGGTCCATGGCGTAGAGCTTCCATGTGCGATAATTACACTCCGTTGAACACGTCGTTGGAAAACATGTATTTGCAGACCTGCAATACCATGCAGTACAAGAAACCTGCCCCAAAACCACCGACTGAAAGACAAATACAAACAGGAAAATTCTGTAGATTCCATGAGAGTTATGGCCACAACACCAATGAGTGTCGTCACTTGCAAGACCTCATTGAAAAACTTATACGTGAATGGAAGTTGGATCAGTATGTGAGGGCACCGCAATCTGGTGGTGCGGGCCCATCAAATCAAAATCATGCACCGAATCAGGAAAGACAGGAGGAACCCGCTCGTACAAGCGGGAGGTTGGTCATCAATACAATAAGTGGTGGTCCTCACCCAGCAGATCGAAGCTGGAAGGAAATGGAGTCGTATGCCAGCTCTATCAAGCATGCAGACTTCGAATGTTGTAGTAGTTTTGATGAAGGGGCTCCAGCCAAGCAACAGAAAACGATGGAAGATGACATCGTGTTCAGAAACAGAGACGCTGATAAAGTTGAAGCCCCCACTATCGATCCACTGGTCATCTCAGCACAAGTAGGTCCTGCTTGGATGAAGAGGATCTTAGTTGACAGTAGAAGCTCTGTGAATATTTTGTTCAAGCGAGCTTATGATCAAATGAAAATGGAAGCCACAGACTTGAAGCCTTGTCAATCCCGAGTCCATGGTTTCAATGGAAGTGCTACTATACCCACTGGAATGGTGGAACTGGCAGTAGAATTGGGAGTTGGAGAACGTCAGAGAGTACAGATGTTGCAGTTCATTGTTTTGGACATAGACTCCCCTTACAATGCTTTCTTGGGCCGACCGGCCCTCGCTGAATTCAGGGCAACCATCGCCTCATGGTGTTTGACTTTAAAGTTTCCCACTGATGATGGAATAGGAATCATTCATGGAGATCAGGCTGCTGCCAGAGCCTGCTATGTTGCTGAGCTGCAGGAGGCGCAGCGAAAGGAAAAAGGAAAGGGCATGGAGGAATCTCTCTACGTCTGTTTTACCGATAATTGACAATTAACGCCCGGGCCCAGGCCCGGGCACCCCAGCCAATTCCTTAAGGATCTTGACCCAAGAGAAACTGAAGACGAAGGAGAATCTAAAGAAAGTCAAGCATTCCCGGCCGAACTGACGATCGATGTCCCAGTTGACAATAACGATGATTCGAAAATGATAAAGATTGGATCTCAGCTAAGCCAGCAAACTCAAGAGGAATTGGTCGAATTTCTGCGAGCAAATCTTGACGTATTTGCCTGGACACATTCCGATATGTGTGGGATCTCGTCGGACATCGCGAGCCACACGCTGAACATTGACCCACGGCATGTCCCGGTCAAACCGAAAAGGCGTGGTATGGATCCAGAGAGATCTGCCGCCCTTGAAGAAGAAGTAGAAAAGCTTAAAGCGAATAGGTTCATTCGGGATGCCCTATATCCTGAATGGGTGTCGAATCCCGTGCTCATCCGAAAGCCGAACAGAAAATGGAGAACGTGTGTCGATTACTCCGATTTGAATAAAGCATGTCCCAAAGACAGTTTCTCGCTTCTCAGAATTGATCAGCTAGTAGATTCGACAGCTGGGCATGAACTCTTATCCTTCATGGACGCGTATTCTGGCTACAATCAGATACCGATGCATTTACCCGATCAAGAACATACAAGCTTCGTAACCAACCTGGGACTTTACTGCTACAAATTTATGCCATTCGGACTCAAGAATGCCGGGGCTACTTATCAACGATTGGTCAATCGGATGTTCGCCAATCAAATCGGGAAAACAATGGAAGTATATGTAGACGACATGCTTGTGAAGTCACAACCCTCCACCGACCATATTAAAGACCTGGAAACTATGTTCAACATACTTCGAGAATACAAAATGAAGCTCAACCCACTGAAATGTCACTTCGGAGTTGCATCCGGAAAGTTCCTTGGGTTCATCTTTAACGCCCGGGGAATCGAAGCTAATCCTAAAAAGATTTGGGCAATTAGAAATCTTGAAACTCCAAAGATTATAAAACAAGTCCAGAGTCTCAATGGAAAGGTAGCAGCGTTGAGCAGGTTCATTTCAAAGTCCACTGACAAATGCATTCCCTTCTTCGATCTGATCCGAAAAGGAAGATGCAACTTTGAATGGACCACGGAGTGCGAGGGCGCTTTCCAAGCACTAGTTCAACATCTATCCACACCGCCAATACTGTCAAAGCCTATTGATCATGAGAAGTTGTATACATACTTGGCAATATCAGAAAACGCTATCAGCGCTGCCTTGGTTCGAGAAGAAGACGGGGCACAGAAGCCAGTATACTACGTCAGCAAACGGTTGACTGGGGCTGAAAGGAACTATCCAAAGCTAGAAAAGTTGGCTTACTGCCTTGTAATTGCATCAAGAAAACTCCGACCATATTTCCAAGCACATCCCATTGTTGTTTACACCGACCAGTCGTTACGACAGGTTCTTTCGCGGCTTGTGACGTCTGGTAGGTTACTCAAGTGGAACATTGAACTGAGTCAGTTTGATATTACTTACACTCCAAGACGAGCAATCCAAGGACAAGTCCTCACTGATTTCATAGTTGAATTTACCTTTCCAGAGGACTTCCCCGAAACTAGTAAATCCCCCGAATACGTCTGGAAGCTGTACACTGATGGTGCATCGAACGACCGGTGTTTGGGTGCTGGTGTTGTACTCGAAACCCCCGAAGGCCGGTCTATATGCTATGCTTTGAAGTTTGACTTTCATGCAACCAATAATGAAGCTGAATACGAAGCCCTCATAGCCGGACTAAAACTTGTCAGAGATCTGAAAATTGTCGCTGTGGAAATTTATTGCGACTCACAACTAGTCGTGTGTCAAGTACGGGGAGAATATCAAGCAAGAGATCGAAGGTTGGCTGCTTACTTAGCTCGAGTGCAGGAAGTACTGAATCAGTTCGATTATTACGCCATCTATTGTATACCTCGAGAACACAACCAAAAAGCCGATTCATTGGCAAAGCTGGCCAGCACAGGTGAAACTCGGTAAATGGGACTTGTTCCCGTAGAAACGCTATCTTCCCCAAGCATCGATCGGACAGAAATAGACTGGGTATGCGAAACCGTTCCCAAAAAAGATTCGTGGATAACTCCACTTAGAAATTACATTGAGCACAGAACCCTGCCGGAGCACAGGAGTGAAAAAAGACAAGTCCTCCGGAAGGCCTCACGCTTTACCATCCAGGATGGAATCATGTACAGAAGAGGGTACTCAGTCCCTCCACTCCGGTGTATCGCTCACGATGAAATTAAACGAGTATTGCACGATGTGCACGATGGAGAATGTGGCGATCATACCGGGGGGCAAGCACTTGCCAAGAAAATACTTCGATACGGATATTACTGGCCGACCGTGAATCGCGATGCGTCGGATTATGCAAAGAAATGTGATAGGTGCCAGAAATATGCCCGAATTCCTAGATCTCCTCCTACCGAGATAACGCAAATGGTCAGCCCATGGCCATTTGCAATGTGGGGCATCGACATCATTGGTGCTCTACCTATGGAAAAAGGTGGTGCGAAGTACGCCATCGTCGCAGTTGATTACTTTACAAAGTCGGCTGAAGCCGAAGCTCAATCAACTTTGTGGTTCGCAACATCATCTGTCGATTCGGTCTCCCACACACCATTATTACGGACAACCGAACCCAATTCGACAGTGCTGAATTTAAAGATTTCTGCAAACGATTTCACATCCAAAAGAAATTCTCTGCAGTTGCGCACCTTCAGGCAAACAGACAGGTCAAAGCGGTTAATAAAGTTATAAAGTCCATTCTGAAAAAAAGGCTGGAAAAGGTCGGTGGCAAGTGGGTTGATGAACTTCCTATGGCTTTATGGGCTTACCGAACAACCCACAAGACTGCGACCGGACACACTCCATTCTCTCTTTCTTACGGTTCAAAAGCCGTTATTCCGGTCGAGCTAGAAGTACCTTCTCATCATGTGACATACTATGATCCAAAGACAAATGCTATATTACTTGCTGAATCTCTTGACCTACTAGATGAGAAGCGTGAAGAAGCTGATTTGAGGGCAGCTACACATCGAAGTCGAGTCGCTCGATTGTATAATGCCAAGGTCCGCCCGCGAACCTTTGAACTAGGCGATCTCGTCCTCAAAAGAATCTATCCGGTTCCTTCGCATATGAAACCGACATGGGAAGGACCGTATGTTATTGAACGATGGCTCGGAGATGGCACATTCAAGTTATCAACCATCGACGGTCTTACACTGCCAAGAGCTTGGAATAGCGAGAGCCTTCGCCGCTATTACACATGACAGGCTAACTTTATCCATTTAGTTTACTTTCCTTTTTTGCAATTTGTTTCTGCACTTCGAAATTAGAACTTGTAATAAGGCAACTGACTTTGCCATACTTTCTTATTTCAGCAATAAAATGCAATCTCTTCGAGCCAGAGCTGTGATTTACTTGAAATGCTTCATATGACCATCACTATGCATGGAGAGCTAAGTTTCAACATACGGTGGAATTTATTAAAATAGAGAGTGGCTGCAATGCAACCAATCACTCGCTAAGTGAAACCCGAGCTCGGGGGCAAGCCATCACACCAAAGTCAAAAAAGGATTGATACACGATAATCCTTCACCAACTCTGTATTCCCATAGTGCAAGGCGGAGTATAAACATCAACTCCGAGTTCCCAAAGTGCGAACCGGAGTATAAACATCAACTCCGTATTCCTAGAGTGCGAAGCGGAGTATAAACATCAACTCCGAGTTCCCAGAGTGCGAACCGAAGTATAAACATCAACTCTGTATTCCCAGAGTGCGAAGCGGAGTATAAGCATCAACTCCGAACTCCCAGAGCGCGAGTCGGAGTATAAACATCAACTCCGTATTCCCAGAGTGCGAAGCGGAGTATAAACATCAACTCCGAACTCCCAGAGCGCGAGTTAGAGTATAAACATCAACTCCGTATTCCCAGAGTGCGAAGCGGAGTATAAACATCAACTCTGAGTTCCCAGAGTGCGAACCGGAGTATAAACACCATCAACTCCGTATTCTCAGAGTGCGAAGCGGAGTATAAACATCAACTCCATATTCCCAGAGTGCGAAGCGGAGTATAAACATCAACTTCGAGTTCCAAGAGTGCGAACCAGAGTATAACCATCAACTCCGTTTTCCTAGAGTGCGAAGCGGAGTATAAACATCAACTCTGAACTCCCAGAGCGCGAGTCGGAGTATAAACATCAACTCCTTATTCCTAGAGTGCGAAGCGGAGTATAAACATCAACTCCGTATTCCTAGAGTGCGAAGCGGAGTATAAACATCAATGCCGAGTTCCCAGAGTGGGAACCGGAGTATAAACACCATTAACTCTGTATTCCCAGAGTGCGAACCGGAGTATAAACATCAACTTCGAACCCCCAGTGCACGAGTCGGAGTATAAACATCAACTCTGAGTTCCCAGAGTGCGAACTAGAGTATAAACACCAACTCCGAACTCCCAGAGTGTGATTCGGAGTATAAATATCAACTCCAAACTCCCGGTGCACGAGCCGGAGTACAAATGCCAATTCTAAGTCCCTAGATCGTGGACATATGATTGAAACTTAAGCCGGCGTGACCAACCGCTAGTAAACGAATGAGAATCCCCGGAGCGCGGATATGATCGTCGACGATCGGACAAGCGTGAATAAACCGCTCAATCTTCGTTTGTCTCAAACACCCATTCACTGGCACTAGACTCGACATGCTGTAAGAAAAAGAGCGATCCCTGATTGATGTTTTACAACACACCACCAAGACTGGGGCAAGACTTAAGCATCAACTATCGACTGAAGCAATGCGACGTCAAAATTCAACTCGCTTCCCGGTCGCAAACCATGTCCATAGTTTCCGAACTTGGCGAAAAAAAACAAACTTGATTCGAAAGCTAAAACTTCACAAGTACACTTCAGATATTGAAACACTTGGACAAATACACAATGACAGAAAAGAAACCAAAAAAGAGAAGTTTCATTTCTATTGTTTATAAAAGAAGTTCGTATACAAGTTTCCAAAAGTTTTGTACTAGCAAGGGCCGAACCCGCATCTATACACGGCTAGCAAAATGCAAGTCAAAATAAACCGGGGAAGCATGTTTAATCTTTCTTCTTCCTTGGCTTCCTTCTCGGTGTAGACCCGCTAGAGCCACCGCTAATCTTCCTCTTCGAGCCTTTTCTTTTCGGTGGTTGGTCTTCAGGCGAGGGCATTATATCAACATCCTCCTCCGAACTCGAGTGGATAGGAATGCTCCCTGTGGGCGGAGTCGGAGGGATAGGATCAAAAGTGGAAGATGGCATGGACACACTAGTGTCAGAAAATGTACCGCCAGGCGATATCATTCTAAGCAGAGCTGAACCAAGTGCCGCCGTCCCACCTCCAAAATTGCCACCATGCGCTGCAGCATCCATTTCAGCGGCAATTTGTGCCAATATCTCCTCTTCAGTACCCGAACGAGCCTCGCTGGGAGCGTCGGTAGTCGGCATCGAAGAGCTTGTGGCAGAAACTCCTCCGCCCATGACAAATGATAAGTCAGCTAAAGGATCGCCATGACGGCGAAAGAGCTCTTCCATCAACTGCTCATCAAACACAAGTGTGCTTCCCTGAGCATCGTCGAGTGGGGCAGCTGCACTCACGGTGATTGCTTCGGTCACGATAGCCGCCTGTGTTTGATATGATTCTTGAGTAGCTGGAGGCATGGCCGGTGCAGCATCAATCACTGGACAAAGAATAAGAGAACTATTAGAACTTAACTTGATCAAATATTTCGACTTAAGAAAGATATGTGGAATGTTCAGAATACCTTCCTCAGTTTGACTCGTAGGCAGCAGAGCGGCATCAGTAACTTGCGCTACAGCCAAAGACATCTGCGGTTGATCTGGATTATAAGCAGGAACGGCCTGGGGATCGACCGCAGACGAGGATTCGGGCTAGGTTGACGCGGGAACTTCAAAATTTGCTTCATGGTGATCAACTCCAGAACCCTCTCCCACTTCAAAGTGTTGGGCGCCAAGTCTTTCCTTCTCACGCAGAATCATCGACTCGTGCAGAATCTTCTTTTCATCCTCAGTCAGAATGCGATTCTTGAGTTCGAATTCATCCACGGACTCGCCCTGATGCGCCTCCTTCTCCTCCTCAACCAGTCGGCTCCAAGCATTATAGAGATGCATTGAAAAATCATCGAGCCAGGCTAGACCCCTATGCCTCAGCACGTTAGCGTTGTAAACAACGAGGAGGTTTTCGATGTCAGCCTCTAGCCTGGATTCGGCCAACTTCACTTTTTCCTCCACCTCAGCCTCCACCTTTTGGACTTTAGCCATGGCCGCATCCCGTTCACCCCTAAGCAGAACCGCATGCTCGCACGCCTCCTGGGCTGCGGTGTTTGCGTCATCTTTTTCCTTGGCCATGTCAGCAAATTTGGCCTTGAGTTCATTAAGCTCCTAGACCGCCGCATCCCGCTCGGCAATGACTTTGGTGTTCCGGTGGTCCATCTCCTCCACCAGGGCAACGTGTGTCTGCCCCAACCTCTCCATTTCCGCCTTCGCTTCATCAGCTTTCTTGGTGGCCTCAATCTCCGATTTTTGAGAAGACTCGGCCTCAGCAGTGAGCACTTGAATGATCCGGTCCCTTTGAGCAAGATCGGATTCCATTTTCTTGAGTGCTTTGGCTCGCTCAACAGCCACCTTAGAAGCTTTCTCCGCAGCCTTTACCCACTCTCTGTACTAGGTGTAAATGTCATGAACATACTCATGCATCATGTTCTCCACTCCAGATGGAATTCTTTTTAAGTGCGGAGGGAAGACATAGCCATCGAAGCAAATGTTCGGAAATTCCTTCCGCATCTGAGCCAGTTTAAGGGCCCCTTCTCCTGTGGGCTTGGTGGGGACCTGCTCTGCAATTATGGAGGCCGTGGTCTCAACTCTCTGAAGATGAGACTCAGATCTAGAAGTATGAGAAGATGGTATGTGACGAGAAGGCTCTGGCGGGTGTGGAACGATAATAGGGGGTGGAGATGGAAGTCTAGGAGGAGGAGAGCGCGATCTAGACCGATGTCAGTACTCTCTATCCCTATCACCCCCGTACCTATCTTGGTTAGGGTATTTGCGGTCGCGATCTCTATCCGAGTCCCTCCTGCAGGAATCATAATAAGAAGAAGATTTTCGGGCCGAGCAGAGATTCCCGAGCATCGATCCTTTTCCAGACATAGGACCTGAAAACGAGAAACGAAGAAAGAGTTAGTTATTTTCCTAAGTTGGACGATTTACAGTTGTGAATCTTGTAGTGTAGTGAAGTGTATGCATGTGCAACCCCCCGACCAACCGGAAATGTCGGCCGCACTCGTAGCAAGCGACCCGCTCAGTTCAAGAGCACTATCAAGCTCCTCCGTCCCGGCGTCGTGTGGAGACGACACAAAATCTGGGATCGGAATATCAGCAAGCCCTGCAAAAGGACTCTCTACTTGCAGGGGAGGAGCCTCCGAAATTCTAACCCCCGGGAAAGGTAAAGACACGACCACGGATTTAAATCTCTCAGATTTAGGGCGTTTGTGAGCAGTAGCCTTGCTTTTTCTTCTTCCTCCCGAATCCAGGACATCGGCAGAAGGCCTAGCTTGGAGCTCGGTATCGGTAGGCGTTCTTTCTGGACCAACTTCTTCGGCAATCACGACTGCGGGCGCTTTGCGCTTCACCCGTTTCTTAGAGACCACTTTAAGTGTCCCTTCTGGCGAATGCTCTGCCTCCGTTCTATCAGCCTGACAGTCCTCAAATTCCTGTCGGTCAGGACCAAGTTGATGTGCCTCTCTTCGCCCGGAAACGCTTGAAGAATCCGAACAAGCTCTCTGAAGTATGCACCGTCAGGATGAGAGATTGTGGCTATAAAAAAGGAAAAGTATGTCAGTTTTGAAGTCAGTTACTAGTATCTCAATGATTCAAGAGAGAAATGGCAACACTTACGTCTATCCAACCACCGCCTAGCAAATCCAGAGGGGCACCGAACGTAGAACCATTCAGTTTTATAGTAACGTAGCCTTCCCTAGGAGCCCAGTACAATGTGGCAGTTTCTGACCGCTTCCATGAAGGTGAAAGAAGGGCTGTCTTCACGGCTCTTGACGTTGAATAAATATCTGATTTCGATTGGCTTTGGCGGTCGAAAGAGGATCTCCATAAACAGGACAAAGGTGCTGTTCAACAAGGCATACCCGTTGGGATGTAGCTTAGATGGAGCTATGCCAAGAAACGATAACATCTCCCTTATATATTGGTTGAAGGGAGGGAGTGTCCCCGCTGTGCAAGCGTGCTGATTGAAAGCAGTAAACCCTTTCGGGGGATCATGCGGCCTGTCATTTGGCCCAGGAAGTATCACGTCGTCAAGCGACAAACCGTGCCTCAAGCAAATCCGTCCTAGCATATCTTCGGAGATACCCGACGGCACTGAATCTTGCGGATTACAAACAAACCGGGCACCCGGACGATCATCCGGAGCTGGGTCTATAACTTCGGCTTCAATAATCGGTATCTCTATGGTTGGAGGAATAGAACTTGGGAGTTCCTGCTGCTGTGAACTTGAGGGTTCCATGAATAGCTAGCTTATGAAAAATCATTGTTAAACAGGCAATAACGCTCGTGCATCCCCCAGTGTAAAGTGTGTGAGTTTGTGCTGTGCAGTGCAGTACTATATATCATTTGAGAAGATCTACAGGATTAAACAAAGCATGTAAACAACGAGACTTCAGAATTCAGTCGGAAGGACCGTCATTGCTGACCGTCGCAACCGTGCCATCCAATTGTTAACTATCACTCCAAGTTAAAATCTGTTATTATTTCGATAAGTTCCAGTTTCATCGACGAGCTTCGATAGGCAATCGGATATGCAGTGAAACTATTAAGTCCAGATATGCAAGTTTGAAGCTCGTCGGAGTCAATTGTTCAAATGTGCAGGAAATTTAAGATTTTTTAAGTGTTCAATTTGTATCTCTAACGAGAGCCGTGTTCGCATCGATAGGTCATGGCCATCTAAGCATGGGTTCGACTCGATCAGAAGGCTGGGGACTTTGAATCGATCAGAGCGCAGCAGTTCGACTCGCTCCCAAACCTCCAGTTCGACTCGCTCCCAAACTACCAGTTCGACTCGATCCCAACACCTCCAGTTCGACTCGTTCCCAAACGACCACTTCGACTCGATCGAAGGCCATCGCTTCGAGTCGATTGAAAGCCACAAGTTCGAGTCGATCCCAAGACTACGCAGTTCGACTCGATCCCAAGGCTATGCAGTTCGTCTTGAAGCCCCTACTCCAGATCCCAAGGCTATGGTATGAATCGGTTCGAAGGCAAAATTGTCTTCTTCTTTGCTGTCTCGAATCTCAGAGCGATGCGAAAGTAAGGCAGGAAAGCGAAAAGTAAAAAGTGAAACAACGGCTAAGTACAAAGTATTTATATGGACTCGAAAGCAAAGGGAATAAACGTTTCGTATCCCGGTGTATTCGAACACGCATTTCGACTCCCTCTCCAGTGCGTCGATATGAAGCTCCCCTTCGTATCGCTTATCTTCGACTCCGTCTCCGATGCAGCAATACAAGCCATCATTTCTTCTCGCTCCTCCGACTCCTGTGCATTTCGACTCGCTCCTCTGTCTCCTATGCGTTTCGACTCCGACTCCTATGCAGTTCGAATCCAAGATTGATGGCTTCCAGAGGCCGACTCCATCGACTCGAAATACTTACTTCGCATCCCTAAATCTAATGAAAATCGTCTTCGATGTTTCAACCCTTCACATCGATTCAGGAGAGGATCGTTACGAAGGAACATTCGAAAGCAACCATCGAGCGTTGTTGCAGCGAATTTCACATCGGTTCAGGAGAGGATCGATACGGAATTCAAAAATAAAATAAACTGACAACGACTCGTGAACGTAAAAACGTCAACGAGAGTCAGGTTAACGTATATGCATGAATGCCGGACTAATATTCAATGTTCCAGATTTTCAGGAATCAGAAACTCATCCAATAACGATTACAACAACAAATGGGTAACCACTAGCATACAGCAATCAGTTGCAACAATACGGGGTACAGTAGTTGACCGTCAACAGCTTACATTTTCAAGAAAAACAGTCGAAGATTACAGTTTTCGTTGAAAAGACGATAACTACTTAGGATGAAGACGGCAACACTTCAAAGCACATCATGTTTTGACAAGACGTACTTTGGAGGGCAAATGTTAACATGCCTTTTGGCAAGGCCGTGACGCCAAGGAATTGACTAGTAACCAATGACGGTCCGTCCTAGAGATCGGTCATACACAGGCTCACTATGGATATCGACGAAATTTGTCCAAGTCCGGATCGAGCCAAAATTGGCATGACATGACAACCTAAGTTATGAGAGTCAACGTTCCAAATCTCAAGTCAATCCGAGTTCGTATGCTCAAGTTGTGAACGATACAAAATTGGTTAAGAACAGCCCTCTTCGACTCGCTCCAGTTCGAATCCATAAGAAGTGCACATTTCGACTCGCTCCTCTTCGAGCCATTCTTCGACTCGCTCCGTCCACAACCATCATAAGCGACACCTTCGACTCGCTTCGCAACCATCAGAAGTGGCTATTTCGACTCCCTCCTCTTCGAGCCATTCTTCGACTCGCTCCGTCCACAACCATCAGAAGCGACACCTTCGACTCGCTTCGTAACCATCAGAAGTGGCTACTTCGACTCACTCCGCTTCGCCTCCATCAGGTGCCTTCTTCGACTCGCTCAGCTCGAACCACTGTTTGACTCCATCGAGTTTGACTCCATTGGCGAAGCCACTGTTTGAATCCCTCAGAACACTCCACTTCGACTCGCTCAACCAACGCACACTTCGACTCGCTCGACCAACATACGCTTCAACTCGCTCAATCAGTGCTCACTTCGACTCGCTCCACCTCTAGCCATTCTTCGACTCGCTCCACTTCGTCGACTTCGCGTGCATTTGAAGACTTCTACTTCGTGTCCATCGATGTGGAGCAAAGCACAGCAGTCAATACAAGTTAGCGCCACGTCACCGAGTCAAACAGACTCGAGTCGAATGAAAAGCGAGTCAAAACAAAAGCGAGTCGAACCAAACAGCCTACCAAGAATCCCAATTCGTATCGATCATATCTCCCAATCTACAAGTCCAAATGCTATGAAATTTTCACAGAAGACTACGTGCATGCTAAAGAATGTCCACGCCAAATTTCGACTCCATTGGATGAAATCTTGATCGATACGAAATCTGTTCGTATCGATCACGGATCGGACCGAAACTTCACGGGATTGAGCGCGCGGGCCTGGTCACGTGCCAGAAAGGGTCTCCCGAGATCTGAGCGAAATATCAGCCTCCTACACCTATAAATAGACCCCAAAGCTAGCAGAAAAGTGGTTCTTCTTCCTCTTTGAGATCTCCAACGTCCGGACTCCGCCAGATCCAGATCTGAACTCCATTGCTGCTGTTACCAACGAATTTCACTGCTGCAAATCATTGTTATTCGCTGTAATTTGCTGAAATCAATTGTAAACATCAAAGAAAGATCAATAAAGTAAACTACTTCATAGTGGACGTAGGCAATACGCCGAACCACTCTAAATTCTTGTGTCTCCCTGCATTTTAATTATTCTCATTTCTGAAATTTAGAGTTTTTGTTAGATAATTCCTCTTTTTCCATTTAATTTCTTCACTTTATCTCTTCAAAGACTTCCGAAGAGTGTTGTGCCCAATTTTGGTACAAACACTAGTATTGTAAAATTACAGTGGTAGAACTCAAGCACTCGTTGAGACATTAGCACCGTAACCTACTCATTATACCATAACACACCTAGCGATCAACCCAGGATAACCAACGCGGTCAAAGGCGAAGGTCATATGCTACCCATTCACGGAACTATACGTAGGACCCTTACGCCTCAAATATTCTGTAACATCCCCCTACTTGGGGGCCCAAAACTAACGGCTACAGATGCTGTAGTCATCCATAGTTATTAATCCTCGGCGACCAAATACGGTGGTGTTAGATTCATTGATACACAGAAATACATGAATATGGAAAAAATTTAAAACTTCAAACAAGATTTCATCCCATGCTAAATCATTTCCAATTTATTACATAATCCCACAATTGCAAATCACATTCAGAGAAAATATATTTATTATAACATACGCCAAGAGCGACATATGAAGATGCCTCCTTGGACGATCAGAGTATA
This sequence comes from Allium fistulosum, assembly GCA_030737815.1. Taxonomy (NCBI): domain Eukaryota; kingdom Viridiplantae; phylum Streptophyta; class Magnoliopsida; order Asparagales; family Amaryllidaceae; genus Allium; species Allium fistulosum. The sequence continues at coordinate 1,043,736,244 of CM060907.1, read as the reverse complement.
TATAGGCAATTTTAACAACTTTGCCATTATAAACAACATAGCAGAACCAAAAGAAACGAGAACTCTAAATAGCTATCACGCCTCATGCACGTCTCCAGAAGCTTATTTTCCTAAAGAGGTACCTGAAAACCTCAACTCTCAAACTACTCAAAATCAATTGAGTTCCCGAGAGTTTAAGGGGAAAACATAAACTTCGTGTCAGACATGAAGCCTGGTATGAATAATAATCTACCATCTTAAATCATTTAGATATCTAGTGAGACCACGTTGCTTAGCGGAACGGGTTTTACACTCAGTAGTATCTCAAAACCTTTATAAAACCATATACTGTGCTCCTGCATCCACAATGGTTAAAACATAGTCATTTCAAAATATTATGATGATATGCAAACACGTTAAAACATACCGGATTTCCCATCCTCTGTTTAATTGGCTCCCTGTCATATTTATAGTTTCTAGGGTCACTATTAACCTATTAGTTTTCATGGGCTTACTAATATCCTTTTTATAATATATGGACTCCCTGTCCCATTTCATGGTTTTCATGGGTGCACTATGAACCTATTAGCCCCTGCTAATTAACTTTATTAAATCATGGGTTTTGCTGAATCTATTGGTGACTCCAATAACCTCTCTCTTTTCATAGTTTTCATGGGTTGACTAGGAACCTATTGTCATCTGTCAATAACTTAATCCAGATATCGTTTTCATGGGTTCACTACAAACCAATTGGCCTCTGCCAACCACTCTTTATAACATAGTTTTCATGGAATCACTACGAACCTATTGGTAACTCTAATAACTTCCTAATCATAGTTTTCATGGGATCACTATGAACTTATCTCCCTGACAAATTCCATATTTAGGCATCCCATATTCTGGTCTCCCTGACCTATTAGATGCAATTCTACTCATCCAGGAGTTCAATCAACTTATATTCACTATTGGGTTGACCAAATTGGTTCTTCTACCCTTTTCTCCAAAATGCAGTTATGGGTCCATTATAATGTGATTATATTCATATTTGAAGAAGTAACCATAATTACAAAACAATACCATCCTGTGGGTTTAATGTCCTTGAAATACTTTTCATATATAACATTGTTAATCCCATTAACCTATAATTTTATCAAGGAAAACTTCTTCTCAAAATCATTTCAGAACTCCTTTAATTTAGCCATTGGTTTTTCCTTTAAAAATTGAGTTTGGGTTACAAAACCTTTCGAAACCTTGCTTTCGACTTCCTTGGATACCCACCTTCGAAAGCATAAAAATATATTTCCAAAACATTAGTGTCCCGCCTTTCGAACACTTTAAAACTTTCTTTCGAAACCTTTCGAATGTATTAAAGCATTAGCATTTAATCATTTAAAAGCATAGCTTCGAAACCAGTTGAAAGTACCCCTTTCGAAACCACTGGAAGTAACCCTTCCGAAATCATTGAAAGCCCCCCTTTCGAAAGCATTGGGTTTATACTTAAAATATTATTTGAGTCAAAGTGAATATAGGCGAAAGCATCTCTTTCGAAACCATCCTTTATCATATAAAATTATTGGGCAAAACATGATGATGTCGGCACCATCTCTTTCGAAAGCTATAAACCATTTAAACAAACATTGAGGGGTAGCGTCGAAACCCCTTCCAAAGCCATTCCCTACGAAACCCTTGGATCCTTTCGAAAGCATTTAGGAAGAGGCTTGAAACACCTTTAAAAAAACAAACTCTACCTTTCAAAAGTATTGATGACTTCAATACCATCGAAAGGCTAAAGAACAGCAGTAGAGCTTCGACTAGTTCAGAACCCCTTCTTTCAAAAGCATTCTTTCATAAGTAAAGGAACCCATTCAAAAGCAAACTTATGTTAGTGGCAACCCTTTCGAGACCCTTCAAAGTCCCCTATCGAAAACATATGCTTCGACTCCTTCGAAGGCTTAAATAAAACAAAGGCTGGCGCTTCTCTTTTTAAAACAAACCAAGGTATCAACCCCTTCGGGAGCCATGCTTTCGACACCTAACCTTTTGCCTTTCTCCAATCCATTGCATCCATCTTTGTGATACCTTGTGTATTAGTTTCGGCTTAGTATAGGTTTCGACAGGGTTGAAGGCTTAAGCTCTATGTCGAAAGGTACTTCTAAATAAGGTGAAACCAACTTTTCTGAGTACTTGTTTTAATACAACTTAAAGCAAACCTTTTTCTAACTAACCTGCCACGTGTCAATACTAGATTGGTTGCCTTAACCTTTTCAAATTCTCTACTAAAATAACTGCCTCTAATTTCAGATCTATACCATGGTTAAGTTAATCAAATAAGCCCTTCATTAAACAAAAACAATATTGCAAAGAAGCCCCTCTTCTAAAATAATTTAATTTGCATAGCAAATCACTTTGGAAAAATCCCCAAAAATTCCAAAAATTCTCTTTAATCATGTTATCTAACATATCAAAATTTTAGACCCAATTCTCAATATATATTCCAAAATAAATTTATAAAACCAAATAATCATATTTTACTTTGCAAATTCATAAAATCTTTCCTTAGCTTGGAAAATTATCAAAATTAATGCCCAACTCCAAAATCATGTTTTACATAACATAAAATTTTAAATTTTTCAAAGGCATTTAAACATCAACATAAATCGGTTTTACCCTAAAACCGTATATAATCACATTTAAAAAATCTTGTTTAAATTCAACAAATTAATATTCAAGCATATCATCAACCAGTTCATCATAAAAACAAATTTACCTTTAAATCCAAAAACATATTATTCAAACAAAAATAAAGATGGAATTATTATTCACCATGATTAAGATAAGGAGATTGGATTGAGATTGATTTCCCTTAAGCTTGAATCTCTAGCTTTTAATTGAATTCCTTTTGTTAATGGTCGGCTCCCTTTTTTAATTTTGTTTTCAAAATGACGTGAATGAGGAATAAAATGGTAGGAACGAGATTATATAAGGGTTAAGGGTTATATGCAGCAAATTCCTAATATACCCTTATGTAAATTAATTATCCTAAAACCATTCTTAAGCCCATTTATTTATTTATTAAGCACGGCCTTAATTAGATTTGTTCAAATCTCACCCCCGTTATCACTAACATTTACATTATTTTATTTAATTTATCTAATTAAATCCCCTGAATAATGTTATCAAAAATTAGGGGTGTTACAAGCTCCCCTCCTTAATGAATTTCAGTAAGGACTAAATACTAAACATAGCAATCATCTATAACGACTCCTACAACCATACTAGTCTACCTAACTAGGAATTTCTATATAAATCTAATATAGACATACCCTCAAAGCAGACCAGGATAAGTATCTCGAATTATGTCCTCTGTCTCCCAAGTACAGTCCTTCTCGTTGTCGCTCCACTGAAATTTCATCAACTTAACTGTCTTGTTCCTCAATCTTTTCTCATCTCTCGTAACAACCCGAACTGGTTGTCTAACAAAAGTCAAATTAGGGTCTACTACTAGATCTTCCAACCCTGTCGGAGGAATAGTGGCCTCTGGATCATTCACATACTTGTGAAGATGAGACACATGAAATACATTATGGACACCTGCCATACTGCTCGGCAACTCTACTCTATATGCGAGTTTTCCAATCCTCTCTATAATCTGCAATGGACCAACATATCTCGATGCTAGTTTCCCTGACTTCCCAAACGTACCACACCCTTCATTGGTGATACCTTTACGAAAACCCTATCTCCAATTGAGAACTCTATGTCTTTAAGCCTTTTATCTGCGTAACTCTTCTGCCTGGATTGAGTTTCCTTCATCCTTTCTCGGATCAACTCAATCTTCTTTGATGCCTCCCTAACCAAATCTGGACCTAAAACAAATCTGTCTCTACTCTCTAACCAACATACTGGTGATTTGTATGGCTATCCGTACAAAGCTTCAAAAGGCGCCATTCTTATACTAGTCTGATAAATATTATTATGGGAAAACTCAACCAAATGTAGGCGATCCTCCTAAAATCCACCAAAATCTAACACACAAGCTCTCAACAAATCCTCGAGTACCTTATTGACTTTGTCCGTCTGCCCATCCGTCTAAGGGTGATATGCAGTACTCATCTTGAGCTTAGTGCCTAACATATCCTGTAGACTCTTCCAGAATTCAATAGTGAATAAAGCATCTCTGTCACTGACTATGCTACTAGGCACTCCATGTAGTCTAACTATGTTCTTCATGAACATCTTTGCCAAAACAGGTGTTGTCCTGGTTGACTTTACTGGAATGAATAGGCAATCTTGGTCAATCTGTCCACTACGACCCATATAATTTCATTTCCTCTATTTGACCTTAGCAACCCATCAATTAAATCCATGGATATCGAATCCCATTTCCAAACTGGAATCTCTAAAGGCTGAAGTAACCCACTCGGCTTCTGATGTTCGGCCCTCACTTGTTGACAGTTTACACACTACCTAACCCACAAGCCAACATCCCTCTTCATGCCTTCCCAATAGAAGCTTCTCTTCATGTCTTGATACATCTTAGTCCCTCCAGGATGAATCGTAAACTTGGATCGATGACATTCCCTAGGAACTTCTATTTTCAAGTTCTCAACATCTGGAACACATGGTCGCCCCTTCCTTCTCAACCATCCTCTCTGGTCAAGACAAAAATCTTTCAAATCATCGATGTCAGTTCCAACCTCAAGCCTTCTAATCTTCTCAACTAATAATGGATCCTCCTACTGCTTAGAAGCAATTCTCTCGATCAACACTGGTCAAACTTCTAAACAGGACAACATGGTAGTACTCTGAGTAGAACTAGTAGTCGATCTTAACTACACCCTACAACTAGCTAAAGCTTCTAGATCCTTCCATTCTGCCAACATAGCCAACACCACATTCTGGTGTCTTCTGTTAAGAGCATCTGCTATTTTATTACTTTTCCCTGGGGTATACTCTATACCAAAATCATAAGCAGCCAAAAACTCCAGCCGCCTCTGTTGTCTATATTCAACTCCTTCTGAGAGAATAAATATCTTAAAGACGTATGATCTGTGTATAGATCAAATCTCTCCCTCAAGAGATAATGTCTCCAAATCTTCAAGGTAAAAATTATCGCAGCCAACTCCAAATCATGAGTAGGATATCTTACTTCATGCGGTCTAAGCTACCTAGATGCATAGGCAATGACTTTGCCCTTCTGCATTAACATTGCTCCCAATCCAGTCCCACATGCATCAGTGTATACTACCAACCCTTGGTTTCCATCTGGAACTACTAATAATGGTGCATTGGTCTACAAATGCTTTAACTTAAGGAATGTTTCCTCACATTTGTCAGACCAAACAAACTTCACCTCCTTCCTAGTAAGCTTTGTCAAAGGCGCTGCTATCCGTAGCAAAATCCTTAATAAATCTTTGGTAATAGCCTGCAAGTCCAATAAAACTGCTAATCTCAGTCACCGTCTCTAGTCTCTTCCGACAGTTCACACGTTCGATCTTATCTAGATCGACGGACAACCCTTTCTTTGAAACCATGTGACCAAGGAACTTAACCTCTTTCTTCCAAAAATGACACTTAGAAAACTTCACCTTTAGCTGATTCTGCCTCAGTGTCTCAAGCACAACTCTAAGATGATCTTCATGCTCCCTCTCATTCTTAGAGTATACCAAAATATCATCTATAAACACCAACACGGATCTATTCAAATACTCTCGGAAGACTTGGTTCATCAAATCCACAAAGAAAGCAAGTGCATTTGTTAACCCGAATGGCGTTACTAACCACTCATACGAACCATATCTGGTTCGAAATGTTGTCAAAGGAATGTTGTCCTCCGCCACTCTTAACTGATCGAACTACATCGCCAAATCCAACTGGGAAAACACTCTGGCTCCACTCAACTGATCAAATAGATCATCTATCCTCGGTAGAGGGTACTTACTCTTTATCGTCCTTTCATTCAACTTACGATAGTCGATACACATCCTTAACAACCCATCTGGTTTCTTTATGAACACCCCAACCGCTCCCCAAGGCAAACTACTTGGTCTAATAAAATTCCTTCCTTCTAGATACACTAGCTGCACCTTTAATTCCTTCATCTCAGTCGGTGTCATCCTGCTAAGTGATCTACTTACTAGTTCAGCTCATGCCATAAAATCTAGCCACAACTAAACAGCTCGTTTTGGTGGCAGTCCTGTAACTGACTCAAACACATCTGTAAACTCTTTTGGTACTCGAACCTGATTAGCTCTTCTCCCACTTCCATTGCACTTAACAAAGCACAACTACTCCAGTCAGAATTCTCTACTGAGAATATAATTCGGTTATGACTATCAAGGTGTCTTAGTGATATCTCCTCATCTTAGAAAAATATCCTGGCCTTATAACTTCTAAACCAATCCATACCCAAAACGATTTCATAATCTACGAAATCAAAAACATACAGACTACATGCAAACATATGACCTAACAAGTCAAGTTGTAACTGGTCATATCTCATCCCCAGAGTTGCATACCCTCCTATTGGATTCGCAACCCTTAAGGAAGTAACAAGTATGTGGGTACTAAGCATAACCTATCAACAAAATACTGTGATATAAATGAATGTGATGCACCGGTATCGAATAGTACCCTAATTAGTACACTCTGAATCAAAAGCGTGCCTTCCATCATAGTCTTTCCTTTATCAGCTGCAGTAGGCTTAGCTGATGATCCAACAGCAAAGATCTTCCCCTTGTTCGCCATGACTGGCTCTGGACACTGGTTCTTAGAATGCCCAACTTGATCGCAGATAAAGCACTTCACATTCTTCTTATCTCCAGCCTTCTTTCGCTTGCCTGACCGATACTCATGAGCATAATGACCATTCTTATCACACTTGAAGCACACTAAATCAGCCTTTGCCTTATTGGTAGCATCCCCTTTTGGGATCCCTTCTTCTTAAAGAATTTCCTCTTCTTTCCCTACGGACCCTGGAGTTCAACTGGCTTCTCTCAAGCACAACCAGCCAGCATCTCTTCATGGTGAATGGCCATCTCCACGACCACATTACAAGGTTCTCGAATGTGGGTCATGGTCATTCTCGCAAGCTCAGGGCTCAGTCCTCGAATGAACCTCTCATTCCTTCTAATGTCAGTGTCAACCATAGCATATCCATATCGAGATAGCCCATCAAACTTAGCAACGTACTCAATTACTGACATCTCTCCCTGAACTAAATCCATGAATTTCCTCATAAATGCCGACTTAGCAACCTCAGATAGAAACCTCTGCTCAAACCTCCTTCTGAAATCAGCCCATGTCAGTTCTTCCTTCGGAACTCTGGCAATCACACTATTCCACCGGTGAAGCTCTGCCCCTTGCAACTGCCTAAAGGCCAGCCTCTTCTTTTGCCCATCATCCAATCCTAGATCATTAAAGAACCTCTCACAGTCCAATAGCCAATTATCAACTTCAATAGCATCCTCTATTCCAACAAACAGCTTTCTACCCAGACTGGTGTAGTCTCTGCTCAACTTAGCATACTTATTCCTAACTGAAGCCACAGGATTAGCTCCTCCAGCATTACTAGCAAACCCAGCTTGCAAAAGATTGGCTAACAACTGATACACCATCCCCGCATCTACTGGAGGATTTCCAGCACCAACCTTAGCCTAAGCATTTTGGTTAGCATTAGCCTGACGACCTTAGTTCCACCTGGTATTAGGTCGAGCATTTCTATTGGTTGTAGTGCTTCCTCCACCTAGATTTCCTCTTCTGTTTCTTGCTTCCATATCCTCTTCCTCGTAAATCTGCATATGAGCCTTAGTAAGATATAGAAGAATGGTCTAAGAGAGAAGGGAACACATACTTATATATATCTGTATATCAAAACAAGTACGTTGCTATAGTGCTAACCCAAACCTCGATCATATTTCTAATTCATTGGAATTATGTTTCAAAAACTTTTAGGTTTATCTTTTCTTTTAAAGTTTCATAAACCTATGCTCTGATACCAACTTGTAACATTTCCTACTTGGAGGCCTAAAACAAATGGCTACGGATGCTGTAGTCATTCATAGTTATTAATCCTCGCCGACCAAATACGGTGATGTTAGGTTCATTGATACACAGAAACACATGAATATGGAAATTTTTAAAAATTCAAACAAGATTTCATTCCATGCCAAATCATTTCCAATTTATTACATAATCCCACAATCGCAAATCACGTTCAAAGAAAATATATTTATTACAACATACGCCAAGAGCGGCATATGAAGATGCCCCTTTGGATGATCCAAGTATATATAGGAAATTTTAACAACTTTGCCATTACAAACAACACGGCGGAATCAAAAGAAATGAGAAATCTAAATAGCTATCATGCCTCATGCATGTCTCTAGAAACTTATTCATCAAAAGAGGTACCAGAAAACCTCAACTTTCAAACTACTCAAAATTAATTGAGTACTTGAGAGTTTAAGGGGAATACATAAATTCGAGTCAGACATAAAGCCTGGTATGAATAATAATCTACAGTCTCAAATCATTTAGATATCTAGTGAGGCCATGCCGCTTAGCGGAACGGGCTTTCCCCTCACTGTAGTATCTCAAAACCTTTATAAAACCATATACAATGCTCCTGCATCCATAATGGTTAAATCATAGTCATTTCAAAATATTATGATGATATGTAAACATGTTAAAACATATCGGATTTCCCATCCTCTGTTTAATTGACTCCTTATCATATTTATAGTTTCTAGGATCACTATTAACCTATTAGTTTTCATGGGCTTACTAATAACCATTTTATAATATATGGACCCCCTGTCCTATTTCATAGTTTTCATGGGTGCACTATGAACCTATTGGCCCCCGCCAATTAACTTAATTTATTCATGGGTTCCCCTGAATCTATTGGTGACTCCAATAACTTCTTTCTTATCCTAGTTTTCATGGGTTTACGAGGAACCTATTGTCATCTGTCAATAACTTAATACGGATATAGTTTTCATGGGTTCACTACAAACCAATTGGCCCCTACCAACCACTCTTTATAACATAGTTTTCATGGGATCACTATGAACCTACTGGTGACTCCAATAACTTCCTAATCATAGTTTTCATGGGATCATTATGACCCTGTCTCCTTGACAACTTCCATATTTAGGCATTCCATATTCTGGTCTCCATGACCTCTTAGATGCAATTCTACTTATCTAGGAGCTCAATCAATTTATATTCACTACTGGGTTGACCTACCTAGTTCTTCTACCCTTTTATCCCAACAATGCAGTTATGGGTCCATTATAATGTGAATATTTTCATATTTAAAGAAGCAACCATAATTACAAAATAATACCACTCATGTAGGTTTAATGTCCTTGAAATACTTTTCATATATAACATGGTTAGTCCCTTCAACCTATAATTTTATCAAGAAAAACTTCTTCTTAAAATCATTTCAGAACTCCTTTAATTTAGCCATGTGTTTTTCCTTTAAAAGTTGAGTTTGGGTTACAAAACCTTTCGAAACCTCGCTTTCAACTTCCTTGGATACCCACCTTCGAAAGCATAAAAATATATTTTCAAAACATTAGGTTTCTGCCTTTCGAACACTTTAACCTTCTGAATGTATTAAAGCATTAGCGTTTAATCATTTAGAAGCATAGCTTCAAAACCAATTGAAAATACCCCTTTCGAAACCATTGGAAGTAACCCTTCTGAATTCATTGAAAGTCCCCATTTCGAAAGCATTGGGTTTATACTTAAAAATATTATTAGGGTCAAAGTGAATATATGAAAAAGCATCTATTTTGAAACCATCCTTTATCATATAAAAATATTGCGGAAAACTTGATGGAGTCGGCACCATCTCTTTCGAAAGCTATAAACCATTTAAACAAACATTGAGGGATGGCATCGAAACCCCTTTCAAAGCCATTCCCTTCAAAACCCTTGGACCCTTTCGAAAGCATTTGGGAAGAGGCTTGAAACATCTTTAATAAAAACAAACACTACCTTTCGAAAGTATTAAAGACTCAATGCCATCGAAAGGCTAAAGAACCGCAGCAGGGCTTCGACTAGGTCGGAACCCCTTCTTTCAAATGCATTCTTTCTTAAGTAAAGGAACCCATTCAAAAGAAAACTTGCATTAATGGCAACCCTTTCAAAACCTTGAAAATCCTCTTTCGAAAACATATGCTTCGACTCCTTCGAAAACTTAAATAAAAAAAGGCAGGTGCTTCTCTTTTTGGAACAAACCAAGGTATCAATCCCTTTGGAAGCCATGCTTTCGACACCTAACCTTTCGCCTTTCTCCAATCCACTGCGTACCATCTTTGAGATACCTTGTGTATTGGTTTCGACTTAGTAGGCATCGACTAGGTTGAAGGCGAAAGCTCTTTGTCGGAAGGTACGTCTAAAGAAGGCGAAACCAACTTTTCCGAGTAAACCTGTTTTAATACTGCTTAAAGCGTACCTTTTTCTAGCTAACCTAGCACATGTCAACACCAGATTGGTTGCCTTACCTTTTTCAAATTCTTTACTAAAATAACTGCCCCTAATTTCGGATCTATACCATGGTTATGTTAATTAAATACGCCTTTCCATTAAACAAAAACAATATTTTAAAGAAGTCCCTCTTCTAAAATAATTTAATTTGCATAGAAAATCACTCTGGAAAAATCCCCAAACATTCTAGAAATTCACTAATCATATTATCTAACATATCAAAATTTCAGACCCAAATTCTTAATATATTTTCTGAAATAAATTTATAAACCCAAATAATCATATTTTCTTTTGAAAATTCATAACAATCTTTCCATAACTTGGAAAATTATCAAAATTAAAACCCAACTCCAAAATCATATTTTACATAACATAAATTTTTTCGATGACATTTAGACATCCACATAAATCGGTTCTACCCTAAAACCGTGTATAATCCCATTTCAAAAATCTTGTTTAAATTAATATTCAAGTATATCATCAACTAATTCATTATAAAAACGTATTTACCCTTAAATCCAAAAACATATTATTCAAATAAAAATAGAGATGGAATTATTATTCATCTTGATTAATATAAAGAGATTGGATTGAGATTGATTTCTCCTAAGCTTGAATCTCTAGCTTTTAATTGAATTCCTCGTGTTAATGGCCGGCTCTCCTTTTTAGTTTTTGTTTTCAAAATGACGTGAATGAGGAATAAAATGGTAGGAACAAAAATATATAAGAGTTAAGGGTTATGTGCGGTAAATTCCTAATATACCATTATGTAAATTAATTATCCTAAAACCATTCTTAAGCCCATTTATTTATTTATTAAGCACATCCTTAATTAGGATTGTTCAAATCTCAACCCCCTTTATCACTAACATTTACATCATTATATTTAATTTATCTAATTAAATCCCCTGAATAATGTTATCAAAAATTAGGGGTGTTACATATTCCTAGTCCATCAACCACTGGTCGAGAACCCTAACCAAAAAGAAGATTAGCCCAATGTAGTAGACTATTGACCGAAGGTGGTAGATAGGCAAACATGCCACTGATTCAAGTAGCAAACCCGAATCAAGTTAGCCAAGATGGATTTTTATCCCATAGATAAAACATAGTCCAATCTATTCCAACTCAAAATCAAAAAGGATTTAAAACCATTACTTTATTAAAATATGCCATGAAATCCAAAAGTGTCCATAAAATAATTCTAAAGCACTTTTTAAATATAATCAACTATGTTAATGTTATCCTTGTAAAACATCTTCAAAAATTCTTTGTTACATCTAGAATACTTCTCAGAATCTCATAAAATTCAATTACAAAACCATATTTTTTAAATACTTGTCCATATAAAGAAACACCACTACTATTGGTAGGGGGCCAGTCAACCCCGCTGGCTTTGCCAAAAAAAAAGAAACACCACTACATCTTTGTTTTGCATTAATACACAAGCAAAACATAATACTTGTATATCAAAACAAATCATAAAACTCTATATATTATGTTTGAGTTAATTAAAGTTAGCTAATTATTAAATTTAATAATATATAGTTATTGATTTAAACTTTAAAATAAACACGTCAATTACTTTTAATTCTAAAAATATCTTTTAAATGTTTAAATAAAATTTTCTTTAATCCAAAACCTCTATTAATAAAATTCTTTGGGTAGAGATTTAAAATTTCTTGTTGAAATAACTAGAAACAAAATTTATTATTCAATTTACACCTAAAGAAAACGATAAATTATTTTAGAGGCCACGCCCAGAAACTGGGCCGGTAAGACCTGCACGGTAACCTCGGGCTGTTGGGCACAAGGTTGCAAAGCAGCCCAGCAGTAGATTGTTGTGCCTGGCAAAGCAGTCAGCTGCTATTGTGCTAATGCACAATAGTTGTATGCTTTGGCATAGTAGCGGTGCTGATGTGCATGACACAGCAGCTCGATTAGGCTTTCGACACAACCGACGGCGGCACCTTGCTACCGCCGTTTTAGGCGCTCCCTACTGTTATCCGGGTTTATGACCTAGCAGAGTCCAAACGAAGTCGGAACAACTTGATCAAGTCATAATGGCTCAAAAACCAACCAAAAGGACTAGAAAAACAAGCCAAAGGAAGTCAGAAGAGAAGACAACAAAATCTTCTAAGGACATGGATCGCCAGTGATCCATAGTCTATGGATCACTAGCAATCCATAGCATCTGCTCATGTGTCCGTCAATCTTCCTGCATCATGCTACAATATGTATTCTAAGAACATTGACTAGGTTTGGAGAGATTTTAAGCTAGTTAAGTCAAAAGACAAGCATTCGTCTAGTCCAATCTACAGCCAAATACAACTGGTAAGCAAACCATCATTAAATAAGGCAACATGCTGCGAGATTACATGAACAACATCAACACCGGACTCTAGTGTTTCCCAGGTGTTGTCCTTTGGGTCTAATAAATCTAGCAGTAAGCTTAACTATCTTGCTAAATCTTATAACTTCTTTTAAAGGAGTTATCTTTATAAATACATAATCTCTAACATTTAACTCCAAGTCCTTTCTACTTCTGTCTACAATAGACTTCTGTATATCCTAGACCTCCTTCATCCTTATCCTGGTCAGCCCTACCTTCTTCAAAGCTTCACTAATAGTGTCGGGATCTAGCAGCAATTTATCTATAGTCTTTTTCCAACATGAAAGAGATCTGCACGGTCTCTCACATAGTGCCTCATAAGGAGTCATAGCTATACTGGACTAAAAGCTATTATTATCGTAAAACTCTACTAGGTATAGTGATCCTCCCAAGATCCTTCAAAATCCAGAATACAAGAGCGCAACAAATCATCAAATATCCTGTCAATCACTTAGTTTGTCCATCTTACTGAGAATGATAGGCTGATCATGCCAAAGTTCTATAACATTCAGTACAAAGATCCTGCCCCTCTTTTTTTTAAAAACCCTAAGAATCCACCTCGAAACCTTTTAGATCATCGGTCTCTTCTCCCTTCTTAAGCTTATGAATACAATCTAAGGTAATAGAGTCTTCCTTCTAAGCAAGAGAAATTTTTTCCGAAAGACATCTTACTACTAAGCTAGCCAGAATCCTTTCAGAATTACGAGCGAGAATACTATAACCAATACCACAAGAAGATAACAGCTCTAAGTAATGACATTCAACAACCATCATCGATACAATTATCTGGTGTTTCAAGCTTTGCATCCATGGCATGATTCCCCTTCCTAGGAGTATATTGAATATCGAAATCATAAGCCATCAAAAATTCCAACCATCTTTGTTAGAGCATGTTCAGTTCTTCTACGAAAATAGATATTTCAAGGACTTATGGTCTATAAAGGAAAAACTGCCTGCCCATTAGATAATGTCGCCATAACTTCAAAGCAAGGACCACTACTACTAGCTCTAGATCATGAACAATATACCAAACCTCACTAGGCCTTAATTGCATGGATGCATAAGCTACAACTCTCTATTTTTGCATAAGCACTGCTCCAAGGCATGATCCATTGGCATTTGTATATACCACAAGATCCCCATTACGCACCGAGATCACCAAAATCAAAGCAAGTGAGAATTTCCTTTAACTTAGAGAAAGCTTCTTCACACTTATTTGTCCACTCATACTTAACTCTTTTTCTGGTCAGCCCCATCAAGGGGGTCACAATAATTAAGAAATCTTTAATAAAATGTCGATAATATCCAGTTACTCCGAAGAAGCTCCATATCTCTATAACAGATTCTAATACCTTCTAATTATGTATGGCTTTCATCTTAAAAGGATCCACGGCCGTACCAGCTTTTGAAAGTGTATAGCCCAAATATTTACCTCCTTCTACCAGGAGTGGCACTTGGAGAACTTAGCTTTTAACTTGTGTTTCCTCAAGGTCTCCAAAATAATCCTCAAATGACCTTCACGCTCTTGCTTAGAGATACACTAAGATAACATCGAAGAAGACAAAGAAAAAACAATCGAGATAGCTCCGGAATATTCTATCCATAAAGTCCACAAAATAAGCAGGAGCATTCGTAAACCCAAATTGCATCACTAACCATTCATAAGAACCATACAGAGTGTGGAAAGCGGTGAGAGTACTATCTGTCACTACCCTTAACAGATGGAAACTGATGGCCAAGTCCAGTTGGGAAAAGACCTTTTCTCCACTCAACTAGTCAAAAAGATTATCGATGTAGGGTAACAGATGCTTATTCTTTATAGTCTACTCATTGAGCTTCCTATAATCTATGCATATATGAATAGATCCAATTGACTTCTTTATAGAGACTACGGCAGCTCCCTTGGAGAACTACTAGATCAAATAAACTACTTCCCTTCCTATTTAGTCAACTACTTATGAAGTTCCTCCATCTCGACTCGAGGCATATAAGTAGGTGATCGACTGACTGATTTGGCTCTAGGGATAAGATCTATGCGGAACTCCATAGCCCTCTTTGACGATGAGCCGGTAATAGGCTCAAATCATTAGCAAAATCAATAACAACAGGTACTTCGGCTATCTCATCATCCTCTCATTATTCCATGGAAAAGAGAGAACCATAAACACTAGTGCTCGGTATATCCAGAGTCACATGAATAAGCCCTTTATAGGATGGATGTTTAAGAGTAACAACACTATCCGAGTAGGAAAGACATGCCTTTAATTTTTCCAACCAATCCGTCCCTAAGATAATACAAAAGAAAAGATACTCAAACGCGTGCAGATCATAGGAAAAAGGAAGCCCACATAAGAAAAGCTCAAATCCCATTCATAACATTCCAAGTTTTGCAGACCCACCAATGGGATTCATAACTCTTAGAGATGTCACTAGGTATACTATTTCTAAATCTTATCTATCAGCTAGCTCCTTAGATGAGAAAGAATGAGAGGCACCCGTGTCAAAGAGTATACACAGGCAAGTATCTCTAAAAGGAATCATACCTTTCATGACTGCTACCTGCTTTCCCTTCCTTGGCTCAGACCTGGATCTCCATCCATCACATTCGCCTTGGCTACCCCCCTCCTCTTCATTAGCCATTGACAATTGTTCCTTAAATGACCAATCCACTAACCCTCAAAGCTCTTTTTTTGTAGGTGATCATTAGCAAAGTTTCCCATCACTCCATAATTGTAGCATCACACCTCACTCTTATCTTGCTTCTAAAAGCCAGAAGTCTATTCCTTCCTTTGCTTCTTCTAATAATTCTGCTTCTTCTTAGAGAAAAAGGGACCTTTCCTCTTACAAACCTGAATTTTGTTGTTTAATTTGAAAAAAAAAAGATTTAAACTGTAAATTTAGATAACAAGTTTGATCTTAATAGATAATAAATAGATTCTTTAGAATGAGAATTATAAAGTTTGATTGTACTAGTGAATTAATTTATGAGGTGAATATTTTTGGAGTTTTAAGTAAATCCATTTGATAAGAAAAATAAAGAATTTGTTTTATATCTTTTATTTTGTTAATAAAAGATGATTTAAAATTATTGTTTTTAAGAATAAATAGAAATTCATAATTGAATTATATTCAAGAAGTTATATTTTTTATTCACTTTAATCAATGGTTTTAAACATTTTATTAATTGTCCTATAAAGCCATTCAATTATAAGAATACATAAAACAAACATTTATTTCATTTTGGGTTGTAAATATAAGTTTTAAAGCCCATTTAAAATAAAAGAGGAATTGAGAAAGAATTGTTAAGTACATGATGTTGTACGTTTCCTTCATTCTTATTTAGTTCAGAAAAATCAAACTCCAAAATAAGAAGAAACTCTCCTCTATTCCTAAAACCTAATTCCTAGCTCTTAAATTCTCTCGTTGGTCTTGTTAGTGATCTTAGAAATCAAATAAATTCAGGTAAAGGAATCCAAACCCAGTTCACTTCTAATTAGAGATTTATTTCAGTTTGCAGTAACCGAATTTAATTTCTCTTGTTATTTTGGTTAATTATTTCTAAGGTTTCTGGTTGAAACAATAGTAAGCTGCTGTAATATTCACTGTCAAATTCAAGAAGAAAGGTGGGTTGAATAACTCACAACTATCTTTGATTATAATTTTTGGATGAATGATTGTGTAGAATTAGATGATCTTAGTTTAATTGATAATTTTTGTTTATGTTTTGCTAGTTTCGCTTGCTGCTGCCCTAACTAGTAATTTCATATAATATTCAATTCAATGATGTTTGTGTCTTGCATGCTTCAAAATTCATCATCCAGAAGTCAATAGAAGTCGTAGTTCAAAAATCGTCGTAAATGACCATCCGGAAGCCGTAGACATTGTTTGGAACATGTTCTAGACAACGCCATTGGTCCAGCAGTCTACTTGGACCATTGCACCAATCCCAGCCTAGAACGTATTCCACGTTGTGAGCACAATCTCCTGACAACCTAGTTTGCTCCTTTTCGCTCGGTCGCTTCTCGATGTTATACGCATGTCGTATAGCTAGTATGTGATGATTTGGATGAATATACTTAAATTTAAATAGTTAAATTGGTGAATTCATTTTTATGATATAAGTCCATAGAAATATTATTATGGATACATGAAGTTACACATGACATTACACACAGGTTTATTTCACAATTCCAACTAGTGTTTTCAATAGAACGATTTCCAAACCAAACCATTTTCCAAATCATTTGAAGCATGAATATATATTTTGTATAAACGATGTTTGAAATATATTTAAATACATATAAAAGATATTTAATTATAATATCAATGATTTTAAATTGGTTTAGAACAATGAGTTTAAATGTGTATTTATAAATACCAATGTATAAATTTATACAGGCTTTCTAATATATATGTATGTATTCTAGTTTATAAAATGATAGTTTCAAAAAGGATGTCAAAGTAAATTATCTTTATAAAATTGCATGGCGTTGATCGGATGAGAAATCAATTTAAACGGTTTAATCAAATGAGTGGCATGAAACCTCACGTTTGTTTTACCGGTTAATTCTTGGACTTGTTTGAATGAACATTTATTTTGCTTGAGTGGGATTTTATAATCACTTAGTAAATAATTAAGTAACGCTAAGTGGTTATGGTACATTTACGTGATACTTTTTAGTTACTAATTGGAAGTATATCACACTAATCGAGTGGAGTTTACTAACTTATAGCAAATATTTGAGTAAACCCAAGTGGTTATGGGACATGCGGTCTTTACTTGAATGATTACTTATAGAAAGGATATTACACTTATTTCATCGAGTTTTAGACTCATCCTTTGATCCATTTTATGCATATTTTATGAGTTTTCAGGCCCATCCGGTGTTACTCATTTACAAATGAGTTATTACTTGCGATGTGCTTGTAATTGTGTTGATATGCGAAGTGTTTTTCTATTAGGCTAGCTATTGATGACAATGAGCGATGTGCTCGTATCTGATGTGGACTTGCGATGCGCTTGTCTTATAGTCGACTTGTGAAGTTCTTATTTGTTTACCTGCGAAGTGCATGTCAATGATAATTAACTAGCAAAGTGCTTAGTTAATTACATTTGAAGTGCCTGATGATGATTATTGACTTGCGAGGTGCTTGTCCTTTGCTTGCATTTATAGGTATGAATTTCTATGCTATTATTTGATGGCCATTATCACTTTGATGTTTGGTTGTGAATGAGCGCAGTTGACTTTAAGTCATGAAGTATTAGTAAATTAGTTAAGTATAATTTATAGCATTCATCCTTGATGTTCATGCCAGTATATTATTATTATTATTGACCCACCTTTTGTGATAATTAGTGAAAGTCTGACCTGGGTTTTATTTTAAAGCTCGGGTCAGACAGAGACTTGACAGGTGCAGGGACATTTGGCTTTGGATGTGGGCAAGCTTGAGTAGAAGCTATGCTACTTATATATATATGTGTGTCATTTGTCCATTTTGAGATGTTACCTTATGTATATATGTATCTTGTTTGAGGTGTAGACTCATTTTGTACTTTGTGATGTACCTTAGTCGTAGTGTATGTATTTTGTGTGTTAGATTCACTTCTTTGTTCGCTCACATATGTTATATGATATGTCCTCTATTATTTTTATCGATGCAATATGTGATTCTGTGTCTACGAGTTTTATATTATTCCGTTAATGCCAAAATTAGGCATCAACATCCGTAGAATCACATGGAGATTAAACAATGAATGGAATTAATAATAGAGCAGAAAAAAGTAAATGAACACATAGATTTTTATAGTGGTTCGGCAATCTTGGCCTACATCCACTTCATATTGTTATTGATCTTTTGTTTGATTACAATTCCAAAGATGTTTGGACAGCTAGGATCCATTAATACAAGAATAAAGAATGAAAATGGCAGAGCCTTAGTAGCAAGAAGAAGGATCCCATTTCTGAAGCTATGCCCGCTGTATTTATAGAAGTGGGCGTGCATGGATCGGACCGAAACATTGCAAGAAGGCTTTCTACATCTAGAATGACCCATCATATCGATCGACTGCGATAACTTGACGATTAGTAACGATCAGCCAAATGTTAGCCGATCGTTATTATTGACTCCAATCTCTATGCGATCATTCATGGGGGTTCCACTTGTCTCTCGATGTTGCTCCTAAAAATGGGATCATTCTGAGTTGTATATTGTGAAATATCGATTGATCTTGGTCGAAACTTGGATGCACACTGAATTAGGCTGATCGTTTTGATAGATCATCCAAAATGATCGATATAGAACGATCGACCATCTCCTATCTTTCTTTGTGTAATGTGCGATCATTTTCGTAAGGCCTCTTCCTCATTCCATCGATGCCCTAAAAGTTTCATGTGATTTGGCTTCATTGATTTCGAGATATTGAACATTCTCTAAAGACTTGAACTATTTCCTGGATTGTTCTCTTATCGATCTAAACAAATCTTTGCTTCATTCGCAGTTTGAGCGTATGAACTTCAATCAACTCCAAACTTGAGATATAACTTCACGAGACCATGCCAGTCGCTTCATGCTAGCTACACTTCGATCTGGTCCTGGTTTGAATCTACCTGATTATTGTCTATAGTACGGTATGTAATTAGCTCTTCAGGCTATTGACCATCCGGCTATGGCCAAATCGATGATATCATGGCTTCGCCAAAAGGCGAGATTATATTTCCCCCCAAAATATGTCTTGTTGGTAACATAACGTGCTTTGAATAAAAAAAGGTCCGAATTTCCGTAAAAAAGTCCATTCAACTTCTTGATTGATTACCATCCCTTTATCGACTTTCAGTAGTATAAATCCGATGTCGTATTCTACTTGCATATACAAATTTGGTCGTGCGAGACTTATGAGCCTTCTATTATCTGATCCATTCTCGAACTTGAAAGCTTCAGGTGTGATTACATCTTCTGTTGGTTTTAAAAGGCTGAACTTTTAAACTGTTCTCGTGCATATTCATACAAATGTCTATGTCGTTGGCTCCTGGACGTGTTCGAAAGTGCACTGGTCGTTACCTATTTTTATGATATTCTGCATGTTTGCATTTGCAATTGAATTCTCACGATCATTCTTCATCCCTCTTTTCATTCATTTCATCATTTTTTATTTTTTTGTTTTTATATCTCTCATTTGTTTTAAAAATAAATTTCAAAGCATTTGTGATCATGGAATTGATCGCCATATGTTAGGTAATGAAATGGTCTGCCTAAGGCATAAGTAAAGGACGATCGGCATAGGGCTGGAATGAAAGATGATCAGCACATGGCTTGGGAGAGGGTCGGTCGGCATAAAGGCTGGGATGGATCGGCACAAAATATGGGCGTGGGACGACCGATTAAATTCTATAGATCGAAAACGATCGACATAGACTGCTCCCTATATAAGGACTCATACATAGTCGTTTCTCCTTCATTTGCTCCATCCTTTTTCCTAAAGCAAAAACAAAACAAGCTCCGCCGCTCCTTCCTGTTGATCTTCCATTAAATGCAGCAAATTCGCCACTCTTCCAATCGTCTCGTCAACCTCCTTTCCCATATTTGAATCTAGGTAGCATGAATTTTTTCACTTTCTTCATGATTTTTAGTTCGCTTAGGGGATCGCCCCTTTCTCTCTTTACTTACAATCGTGTAGAATGGAGAAGAAGTAGCACACTTTGATGGGAGATGATCAAACTGCTAGGATAGTCAGTCGTTTTTAAGGGAGATGAGGTAGTGGAGATGAAGGTATTGTATGATTGAACATAGATGGTCGTTCGTGGATGGTCGGTGAGGTTCTGGGCCGCTGGAGTTCGAAAATTGTCTGTGAACGATCGGTTATTTCTTGGGCACAAGAACGATCGGCTAATGTCACTTTAGGGAAATGATCGACATATCCAAAACGTTCGGCCTACATAACACTTAGAATAATCAACCTATGTAATACTAGAACGTTCGGTCTGAACTTGAACTAAATGCTTTCACTTCACATATGAAACATTCCTCCCCTTTTTCATAAAATGGAATAAAAATAGACTAACTTGAACTAAGCAAGGAGCTCTAGTTTCTTATACTTGGATAAACACTTAGTCTTGAATATGACTTGCACATGACATAACCCCCTGACTGGTGGCAAATTGCCTTGGAACAAATGCCACAAATTAAAGCCTTCAATTACCATGTTAGAACTCATTTGTAACTTAAATAATAATCATATTTCTATTGGCTAACGATCATTCGTGAAACTCAAGCTATATCATTTCTTGATAAACGTAGAGTCGGTAGAGACGATCAGAAATGACAGTCTCTCTTGACAAATAGTTCTTGTTGTCTTTTATGTCTTCAGTTTTGCATAACTTATCATTATACAGAACAGTACTTTACCGCACTTCACCTGTACTCACTATGCACTAGGGGGTACAGGTTATTTCTTCTAATTATGATTTTTACTAAGTTAATAGTAAAGGAATCTAGATGTTTTGGGCGCTTCGCAATCATGCCAGCTGGATCATCTTCGCATAGGACTAAATCCGACGTAGAGTCTAGTTCGGTGACTTAGTCTGATAGTCTGCCGCTCAGCCATGATTCAGAACAACCGAAAAGCTCGGGTCCTCAACTTGATCTTTCTGAAATTGTTCCTGTCTTTCCGTCGGAAGTTATCTAACCTGCGCTTGATACTTTAGAGAACACAATCATCCTCGGAAACCCTCCTAATTCGGTGGCTTCAAAAATTAAGGAAGACGTTCTCTAGGGAATCTGCATCAGGAACGGAATTCCCTTTGACAATGTGTTGGTTCCATCGCGAAATGATAGGGCTTATTGACCTCCCAAAGGGTATACAACATGTAACAAGTTTATATGTTGGTCGGGATGCATCCCACCTTTTAATTCATATATCCGGGAGATCTTACATCATCTAAGGGTAGCTCCTACACAACTCCATCCAAATGGTTATGCGCTCCTCAACTGTACTTATATGGTATTAATGGTGTTTCTGCACTGTCCTCCCACTATCGAAGATAACCGATTTATCTTTGCTTTCAAAGGGCAGACAGGGAGTTTATCGTTCACATTTCTCAAATTGGTAAAGAGATGCCAAATTTTGAGCGGCACATGGAATAAATTAAGTGCCTTCAAGAACGAATGGTTCTTTGTTCACTACCCACCTGGCTTCGCTTGACAATGGCTAGAAAGGTATAAGTGTCACCCACCAATTCGACAATAACATAGGAAAATAATATCTAAGTTGCCTTCTAACGACGTTAATCATTTACATGTGTTGTTACCCGGCCTAGCTGCGATATTTATGAAGAGGCAATCTCAATTTTAAAGATTGCTCCACTTGAGGATAGAAATATTGAATTTTTACTCAGGGACAAACGTCTTGTCACTTTTGGTTTAATAGAGGAGGGCCTCATTGTGAGGCTAACTAAAACTACCCAAACGGCTGGGATCACATCATGGGCCGCAATCAGTCGAAGAGATAGTCAATCCGGTCCCGTGGTGCCTCCAGTGACGAGTGCTCAAGAGTCTTCTGATATTGGTGCTGGAGGACATGGTGAAGATGCACCTGGTAATAATGATGATAAACCTGACCCTAGAGTTGGTGTCGGGTCCTCACAAGTTTCACAACTCCCAGTCGTGGTCAAGAGAAAAAAGAAAACATTCGCATATAGGCTTCCGAGAAGTCGCCTCTCTGACCAATCTAAGTAATCGATGAATCTACCACTGCACCCTCTGTCTGATCTACAAATTCCATCTGATCTCGATTCCTATCATTTCACTAATGTGAGCATTGGAGGGTTAGAATCTCCTATCGGAATTGGCTTGGAGACCCCTGCTTCCAGAGGGGAGGTTATGCCGATGAGCAAAGCTCCTACACTTGTCTATCAGGGGGTTACAATTGGACACTTACACACACTTGCACCATACAACACTGCGTTGTACTTGACTCACTTTCTAATACTCAAAGTTGAGTTATATCTGCATTTCTTTGCAAAAATGATAGTGAGGAAGAGAAGCATGTTTGATTCTCTGCGGGATATACGAAATCAGTCATCAGGATCGCGATCCGGCTCCTACCACAACAGTCGATATTATTATGATTCTAGCTATCGCCCCAGCCGCGATAGGGGTTATCAAGAGAGAGATGACAAGGACATGCCTGCTAAGTATGTACAAAGATCGAGGTCGAGATCTCCTCCTCGAAAAGGTCCTAAAAGACCAGTTGTGCATAGGTACCTGCCCATCGATCCTCCTGGCGGCTCTTTTACTGCTCCAATGCCTCTAAAATCCTTGGCTCCATCTCAGTTTCAATGGTCAAGCGATCGCCACCGCCATGGAGCACACACTGCCATTCATAGGCCTGGCAAAGAAAGTACCAAAGTTGAAGCTGCTTCTGAAGACCTTCTAATCGATCCAAATGTTCATATGGCACAACTTCGAGAGGAATTTCCAAACATATACTTTGAAGGATTCTATTTTCCTCCTAATCTGAAGAGGTTTCCGGATGATGTTCAGAAAATGACCATTGATTGCGTCACCGACACCCACATGCAATATTAAGAATGGATGAAGGCTGGGGAAAAATGTTAAAAGTTTCCTTCGAACGTGCGGCATAACTAGAAAAACTAAAACAACAAGAGGCCTAGGACAAAAGAATCATCGACACTTTGACGAATTTCTAGAGGCCTCTAGAACCGCCTTAACAGAAGTAGAAGGGAAAGTTGATGCCGCCTTGAAATCTATGGAGGAGATGAAAACCAATCATCTCGATATGCTTCTAGTATTGCATCATCGGAACTTGGAGATAGCACTCAAGCGAGATGCGGCTTGGAACAATGAGTCTACGGCCTTGAAGGAAATAGCAGAGCTCAAGGCCAAGCTTGAATATCGATTAAAGAAAAAGATGACGCTCAGAAGATCGCTCAAGATTCTTGTGAAGAGTTGGTTAGTGTCAGGCTTGAGAGAGATGCGACTATTGAGTAGGCTAAAAACGTCGACATGCTCATTCAACGTGAAACAGAAGCGACCAAAGACAAGGCGAGAGAAGATGTAATAAATGAGTATGACCTGCTTCGCATTCTCTACAACACCAACGTTCTCAAACATAGGAATTTGGCGTGGCTTGGCAAAGATTATCCTTACCAGCTTCATCGCACTTGGTAATTTCTTATCACGAAAGAGTAGAAACTTCATGTCTCAGAGGACGTCGATGTAGCCAAACTTGGAAGCAAAGTGCTACTGGGTGATAAACCCAAAATATTCCATGACATTCAGACTTCTCTTCAGAAAGAATCTGTGGTTGCTCCTTCACATGAAGTAGGTGAAGGATCCGGACCGGCGCACTCTGATGTCACTGCTGAATTGCCCCCAGTGTCACAAGTCATGCCTAGCTCTGCAGCGATCTCCTCAACTATCCCTGGGTATGATTCGAACAAACCACGTCTATCTCCAATTCTTGAGCGCAGTTCCAAAGACGCTCTAGCTCAACCAGGAGTTCATACCGAAGAAGGTATTCCGTCGACTTTTGTCTTCTCCTATAAAGTTGGGGTTCTATCAGCCGATATTTCTAATCTTTTCGCCTATTTATTCTCAACTTTGGATCGGTCCGGCATTTCTCCTCTCCCTTCACAAGAGACTCAACTAGAGTCACAAACGGTCGCGATAGAATTTGTTAAAGTTATGACTTCGGCCTCCACTCAGAGCGCTCACGAAGGAGCCTTTGTTTTTGACGACCAATTCATGGAGGCGTTATTCAAGGAGGGAAGCAACACGCACCTCAAAATCCCTTTTGACGCGGAAGTCATGATCACTGGCTCCTCTGATCCCCCTGGTGGGCTCAGTATGAAAGAGCGGATTGAATGAGAGGAGCTTTCAAAAAGGAAGGTAAAGGGCGAGCCTGTTGAGTCGGTCTGAGATGAACCGATCCCCACTTCAAACGATCCCTCCTCGTGGGACAATTTCTCTGGACGATGTTCCCCATGCTTCTGGTGCTAAAGATGCCCCTATCCCTCTTACTTCCAAAGACAATACCAACTCGGTTCATATGGCTGAGGAAACTCCTTCGAAGAAAGGCCGAGGTGGCATAGGATCAAAGAGGAAGTCGAGTGGTAGTTCAGAGGGAACCACTTTGAAGAAGCAAAAAAGGATAAAAAATCCAAAAAGTAATCTTTAGACATGTAAATAATTCAGATGATCCTTTCTCTTTTCATTGGTTGTATCTGTTTGGGCGTGGCCCTTCACTTTTGCCTTGTATTTTAAGTAGACTTGTGTGATGTACAACCAGTTGCATGTGGATAAAGATTCTTTTGTTCTTACATACGATTTCTGCATTTACTCGTTTAAATGTCCAAGCTATAAAAAATTTCATTTTATGCACCCGTGACTTGTTGCTTATCGAATCGAGAACTTATTTGATTAATCCACCTCAAAGCCTCCCTACAGTCATGGCCTCGAGTCAGTGAAAACACTGGATATGAGTCGCAGTGTTGATCTATCACATTCATTCCTTGGACGACCACACTTCTGCCCCTAGCCTCGGGCTGATAAATGCACTATGCGGACGGTCGAGTCTCGCCCCTGCCGTGTTTATACTCTCACCTTATCTCCAAAAGACTTAAAACTGATCAACGAATAGTCGATTCATACTCATCTTGTTTCTCTCTCGTGCCCTCAAGTCTGAGGCGTACATTGATAAGTAATTAGGCAGGTTATGTTTTCTTTAGCTTTATACTTTTTCCCGTCGAATCGTGGGATAAAGCCAGTGGATAGAAAACTGAGTCGCACGTATTCTGGTCTTTTGTAGTTTGTAGTCTGTTTGCGCCAAAATTGGTCACAAACCCCGAATGTTGTGAAAGCACCAGTGTATGAATATAAATAAACAATAATCACAGACAAATCTCAAATCTAAGCAAACAGAGTATCACAATTCAGAAATAATGAACAGAATCACGAGATTTATAGTGGTTCGGCGATCTTGCCTACGTCCACTCTGAAGTTGATGATTTTATTGATGTTCACTCGATAATTACAATCTCTTCTAATGTATACAACTGATTTTCTGAGCTAAGCCTGAATCTAAGGAAGTAGTGGTGATTCTGAGTAAATCTGGCAGAGTCTGGGCGCTCTTTAGCTCCTAAAATTGTCCGACCTCTTTTCTGAATGACCAGGGGCTCTATTTATAGGTGTAGGAGGCTGATATTTCACCTAAATTGAAGGGAGACCAGTTCTGGCACGTGAGGGGGCCCACATACCCGCTTTTAGGAAATCCGGGCCCACTTTGGGATCGATTCGACCCTTGCTTCGAATCGATCAAGATTTGCTCCGATTGAGATGAAATTTGGGGTGAACATTCTTCATCATGCGCTTAAGCTTCTGTGAAAATTTCATAGCATTTGGACTTGTAGATCTCAAGTTATGATCGATTCAAGTGATGATCTTCGTCATATGGATTCGATCGAATCGGTAGGGTCGAATCCATATGTTTGGCCTATGGATTCGAACTAAGGCTCGTTCTATGGATTCGAACTAAGGCTCGGCCTATGGATTCGAACTAAGGCTCGTTCTATGGATTCGAACTAAGGCTCGGCCTATGGATTCGAACTAAGGCTCGGCCTATGGATTCGAACTAAGTCTCGTTCTATAGATTCGAACTAAGGCTCGTTCTATGGATTCGAACTAAGGCTCGTTCTATGGATTCGAACTAAGGCTCGTTCTATGGATTCGAACTATGGCTCGGCATATGGATTCGAACTAAGGCTCGTTCTATGGATTCGAACTAAGGCTCGGCCTATGGATTCGAACTAAGGCTCGTTCTATGGATTCGAACTAAGGCTCGTTCTATGGATTCGAACTAAGGCTCGGCCTATGGATTCGAACTAAGGCTCGTTCTATGGATTCGAACTAAGGCTCGGCCTATGGATTCGAACTAAGGCTCGGCCTATGGATTCGAACTAAGGCTCGTTCTATGGATTCGAACTAAGGCTTGGCCTATGGATTCGAAGCAAGGTCATAGGCTGGATTCGAAGTAAGGTCATAGGATGGATTCATAGGATGGATTCGAAGTAAGGTTATAGGATGGATTCATAGGATGGATTCGAAGTAAGGTCATTTTCTCTATCTTGAATCGATCATAGCTTGAGCATACGAACTCAGATTTGCTTGAAACTTGAACCGCTGGTTTCTACGGCTTTGCTTATCATGTCCTGTCAATTGTGGCTCAATCCGGACTCGGGCAAAATTCATCGATATCCCCGGTGAACTTGCGATGTAACCGATCTCCAAGGCTGATTGTCATTGATTTCTAGTCAGTTTCTTGGTGTCACGACCTTGCCAAAAGGCGAGATAACATAGTCCTCCTGTCGATTTCAGGTTGGAATTACTGGAATAGAGAACGGTCGAAATCTACTCATTTATTCAAGGAGTTTGAATTCCAGTCCGCCCTGGGGACTTAGAGTTGTTCTGTGAGCGGCTGATTCATGCTTGATTTATGTTCATGCTATGGTCTACACTCCAGGGACTTAGATTTTTCTTGTGGGTAGTTAGTCATACCCGAATTGTATTTACTCCAGTTCGCACTCTGAGGACTTAGAGTTATTCTATAGGCAGTGTGTTTTCGCAGAATTGTTTATACTCCAGTCCTCACTCTGAGGACTTAGAGTTTTCTCGTGGGCAGTCGTGTTTCCGCCGAATTGTTTAAACTCCAATCCATACTCTAGGGACTTAGAGTTTTCTCGTGGGTAGTCATGTTTTCGCCGAATTGTTTATACTCCAGTCCGCACTCTGGGGACTTAAGGTTTTCTTATGGGCAGTTGTGCTTCCACCAAATTGTTTATACTCCGATCCGTACTCCGAGGACTTAGAGAATTCTAGTGGGCAGTCATGTTTCCGCTGAATTTTTTATTTTCCAGTCTGCACTCCGAGGACTTAAAGTTTTCTCGTGGGCAGTCATGTTTCCACCGAATTGTTTATACTCCAGTCCTTTAACAACCCTATGTTTTTGCAATTATTTTTAAATTAATTTTAAATTATATTAAATTAAATTTTATGTCAATATTTTATTTTTAAAACATTTTAGAAGTATAGTTCTAATTTTCAAAAGTGTAGTTATAATTTTTCCAAGTTAATTGTATTTTTGTTTGCAAATTTTTAATCTAGTTTCAACATAATAAGCTATTTTCTCTATTTACATTTATTTTTCTTTTTATTTTTCCTATGAATAATTATTTATTTTCATTTTACCTTATTTTTGTTTGTCTTTTATTTTTTATTTACTGATTTTATTTTGTTTATATTGAATTAAAAAGAATTGGAAATTAATAGAGGCAAAGTCCTTTCATTTGCTTGAATTTTCACTTTCTAGTCTTTTCATTTTCATTGACCTTTCATTTTCTTTTATAGCCGTGTATTCCTTATTGTTTTTCACGTGAAAAAAACTTCTCATTCCATCACAATTTCGGCCACAAACATTTTTGAAATTATTTGGTAATGGCTTCTCCTCTTTTCTATTTTTTCTTTCCATTTTTCTTCTTCATTTTCCATTGTTTTGCTTGATTCTTCCATAGTTTTGCTCGGCCTAACCCTCCACCATCTCTTCCACCGACCACCACCACTTCCTTCCCCACATCATCCATGACCTAACCACCATCTCTTCTGACCAGTTCAGGCCGTGACCACCCCTTGAGCCAATTCCACAAAAACAATGCAAAAACTCCAAAAAAATGTGTAGCCGAGCCATGTATTCCATCACCACCTTCATCTTTGACCACGGCCACCACCTTTAGCCACCGCCACCAGCATGACATGACCCCTAACCATCATGACCTGACCAGTAGCAGCCTTGGACCGAGCCCACTTGACCTTTGGCCGAGCCTAGATGCAACCAAACCTTCCTTTGTTAGCCTTGTCCCTTTGTATTCGCTTGTGTAACTCCTACCCCATTGTATTCTCTTTGTAGCCATGCCTTATGAGCCCAAACCAGACCCATTTCCACCAAGTAGACCATCATGGCCGAGCCTTAAGCATGTTATGGTTGAGCAAATGTAGTGTAGTGGTCGAGCAAAAGTGATTGAAAAGCTTGGTGATGTCTTTTACAATTTCAATTTCCATTTTTGTTTAAATTTATCTTTGTATTGTAAAGGTATATTTATATTGCTTTGTTTATTTTGTGAATACAAGATTTACATCTTGGCTCTCTCTCCATTCAAATCTAGTCGTGCTATCGTGCTTTCTGGATTTCCATTTGTGTGTTTTATTTGCAAACTCCAGCGTAAAAAGGTGAGTATTCACACATGACATTTATACTTATATAATTTATGAAGTGACAACAAATGAATGTGTAGAAACTATTGTATCATGTTATACCTGCCTGTGATGTAATTTATATGATGTTAAACCCTGTTATAAACTTGTCACATCATCTGCTATGTTATATTTTATTATTACTGTTATTTATTTCTGTTAATCACACTGCAAGTTCCCTGTAGAATAGAATCATGATGGGTTGAAATGATACGTACCAGAATGGACTTTAGAATAGGGAAAGATCGTTATGGGATGAAATGATAAGCCTGAGGGATTTTTATTTATTTTATTTACTTGGGTTTGCGGGTTTGAAATGATAGAATTCGGATTTTCTTTGTAAATTACGGATTGAAACGATATATTATCCGTATCACTTGAGTTAGGCTAGAAAATGTTATACAGACCCGTGGTTATTTATATATTTTTCTGGAAATTTTCAAGTATTTTTAAAAGGTAAAAATATGATAATTTGATTTAAACTGAATTTAAAATGATTTAATAAAGTGTTAATGATTTTTCTCTATATTAAAAATGTTAAATAAATGAGTAGACAATTTTGATTTGAAACATAACTTAATTTGGAAATTTGTGATGTGATTTAAATGGAAGTTTAAGTTAATAAAAAGAAAATGGAAATTTAGTTTTATTTATGAATGGAAATTTAAATTTAAGTGTTTTAGGGTAAATTGTTAAAAATGAAAAGAATAAGAAACTGTACGCTTGAATTTAATAAGAGAAATTTTGGAAATTTTTATTTTTATTGTAAAAATTTTCTTTATAAAAATCACAGGTTAAAGGTATTTAAATGAACATTTTGATGTGGAAAAATGTGATTTTTATAAGTTAAAATGATTTAAATTGAAGTTTATTTATGGCTGGAATTCTATTTAAAATCTGGAAATTCTTTTAGTAGCACTTCAGAAATGCTATCGTTTCTGGAAATGAACTAAAATCTAACTAAATAGAATCTGTAGCACTTTGTAAGTGCTGTAGTTGCAGAAGTGAACTAAAGACTAAAATGAACTAAGGGCTACTACAGCACTTGGTAAGTGCTGTGGTTGCTGAAGTAAAAACTAAGACTTGAAACTAATGAAGAGCTATTGTAGCACTTGTTAAGTGCTGTAGTTGGCTGAAATGTGATTTTTGAATATAATTGAACTACTGCAGCAGTTTTTAAATGCTGTCTTTGCTGAATTGAATTAAATCTTTTAAATTGAAAACTGAACTATTACAGCAGTTTTGTAAATGCTGTCTTTTCTAAATTGAACTATTTTTCAACTAAAATTGAACTATTACAGTAGTTTTTAAATGGTGTCTTTGCTGAATTGAATTGTTTTCAAAGGTAACTTACCACAGCATCTTATACATGCTGTGAAAGCTGAAATTTTAATATTTTAAAGTATTTAATTGAATAAATGAACTCAGAAAAGGCTAAATTCTTGGGAATTTAATATTTGATTTAAAGGTATAATGACTTTACTTTTAAATGGTTTAAATGATGTATTTTGATTTGAAATATCAACTATTTTGAAATGTATAACCACGGGTTATAATAACGATTGGTTGTTAAAGAGACCGGGATCGGATATGGACATACTCTCTGTCTATATCGAAAACCACTTTAACAACTATGTACGCGGTGGAGTTTCCAAAATGAAGTAGAAAGGTGGCGACGATCCTAAAGGTATATGCATGGACCCAACTCCCATGAGTTGGCATAAGGTGGCTAAAATAGGAGCGATTGATGGGCCAATGAGGTAGCACCTCTGATCGGACACACTTCTTCGATACCATTCTATTACTTTTGTGATTGATTGGGTGCACCCGATGATTTGGGAGTGTTGTTCGAGGTGGGCGGTAGTGGCTGCTATGCGTTTCCAACAGCCCGGATGCATAATTGGTATATCTACCCTGGCATTGCCTAGTTGTGCCGTGTCACCTACCATAGCGAGCTTTACTACGAGTTTGGATTTCTCCCGTAGCCTGTAAAGTATCGAGGGTAGCCCCCGTTTTGGGAGTATGCTAATACTGGATAGACTACTGGGACTATTACGTGTTAAGGGCTATATGGGTAACCCTTTGACGCTATTAAAAAAGTATGTTTATTTTATAATTAGACATTATTATAATAGTGAATATTACTACATAGTAGATAGTTTAACGGATCCTTAAAGAATGGGCGATCCCAAGCATTCTTTAAGTTACTTGTACTTTTATTACAGTTCACTTGAGTTGGTTTACATTATATAAGTATGTATGTCCTGACTCGAGTGTTTGTGTTTTATTTACGCTCGGGTCAGCCTGAGTATTCACAGCTTTGGACTTCACTTTCTGGAGCTAGAAATCCCTGGAGATTCTGCTTATCTAGTTATTTATCTATTTCAGTTCAGTTGTTCTATTTCAGCTTTTGTATTAGTGGACTCATATGTATTTGGGATTTCTACTGTACTTGTTTCTAAACTGTATTTGTTTTCAGACTATGTAATTTGTATCTGCTTTTGAGACTTTGGATTGTAGTGGCTTCATGAACCACTATTTATTTTATTTTCCGCTGTGAGTTATTCTGATATTTCTGTGTCTATGATTCTATGAATGATTTTATTTGCTCCAAATTTTATTACAATCTGTTATTTTGCATTATTCAAGTCTGACATGTGTGGATTATTGTCAATTTGAATGGTCCAAAATAGTGGGTCGTTACATTTGGTATCAGAGCCAGGTTTTTAGGCAAACCTTAGCCTAAGGAGCAAAAACTCATTAGAGATAGGGTAGAAATACCCTAGAATGAGTGAAATCAACCTCAGAATCATTTCTTTGTGAGAGAACGTATTTTCAAAGTATAAAATGATATAAAATGATTTTTTCAAAGAATTTTCAAAGATTATTTTGATATAAAATTTTGTTGTTTTAAAAGAAATTTTCTAAACTTCCTTCTTTCGTATCTACCTTGTTAGAAATTTCTTTTATTAGGATATTCATCCAAGTGAATTTATCTTGTCTTATCTTATCTTATCTTTGTCTTCTCTTTACTTGTGTCCTAAAATTCATTCTTGATTTTTCAGGATGAATCGTGGAAATGCCAGAGGTAGGGGTCGTGGTATTGCCTCAGCTCCTCAACCTGCTGCACCTGTTAGGTTTACCGTTCTCTGTAAGGAATTCTCTCAGCTTGGTGGTACCAATTTTACTAGTTCAGAGAGCATTATCGAAGCCCAGCAATGGTTAAGGAGTTTAGAGAGGATCTTTACTGGTCTTGAGATTTCTGATGCCCAGAAGCGTCAATTAGCAGCTTGGCAGCTGCAAGAGTCAGTCTTAGATTGGTGAGAGTCTGTTACAGCTCACACTAACGAGGGTGATATTTCGTGGGAACAGTTCAGGTATCCTTTGTGTTATCTTGAATTTTTCCCATTTCCTTTCTTTTGAATCTATCTTAAGTTTTGTTTTTGTATCTTCTTTCCAGGGACGCTTTGTGGCAAAATGGATGCCCGAAGCCGGGAAATCTCAGCTTTATCGTGAGTTCATGGATCTCAAGCAGGGTACCATGTCCTTTTCTGAGTATGAGCGGAAGTTCAACGAACTTTCCAAGTTTGGCCCTGGCCTTATTGACACCCAGCTTAAGAAAAATGAGAAGTTCATAGCTGGAGCTCGCCCAGAGTTCTACGATCGTCTCATTTCTCATGTTCATGGCACTTTCACCGAGCTTATGGATATGGCTATTCGTTATGAGAACCCTACTTCTAAGGGTCCTGCTGTTGCTAGTGCTCCTGCATCTCAGTCTTCCTCTGCTAACTCTAAGAAGAGAAAGCCCAATTTCCACCAGCAGAAGAAGAATTGGCTCAAGAATCCAGGTTTGGGATCTTCATCATCTTCTCCTTCTCAGAGGCACCCTATTGATCTATCTACCATTACCTGCTTCAAGTGTGATTAGAAGGGACACTATGCTAATAGTTTCCCTACTTCAGTTGGTGTTGTTGTTCCTCCACCTTAGAGTACCAGGAACAATCTCTGTCATGTCTGTCTTTAGCCTGGTCATTTTAAGAATGATTGTCCTTTGTATCAGAAGGGCAAGCCATCTGGTGTTTTTGCTGTTACCTCTATTTCTTCTCCTGCTATGCTTGCTCCTGCTCCTAGTGATGATCAAGGTACTCTTCAGCACCTTTTCTTTATTTAATCATCTTGTTCGTGTTTTATTTGATACTGGGGTTTCGCATAGTTTTATTTCTGTTGATTTGTGTGATAAGTTTGAGCAACATCTTTCTCCTGTGTTTGCTGTTAAATCTTTGTATGTTAAAAATCCTATTGGTGGTCCCGCAAACCTTAATAGGATTTGTAAGCAAGTGAGACTCTTCTATTCTGGCCATAAATTTTCTAGTGATTTCTATGTTCTTGGTTTCGATGCTTTTGATTTGTTGCTCGGAGGTGATTGGCTTAATAGGCATGATGCTCGTATCTCTTGTAAATCCCGAATTGTTTCTCTTAAGGATGATCGGGGTAATTCTTTGGTTATTCAGTGGCGTATGCCTCAGGATTTTGCTGGAAATTTTATTTATTCTCTGGATTCTTCTCCTGTTGATCTTCAGTCGACTCGTGTGGTCAAACTTTATCCCGATGTATTTGGTGAAGTCACTACTTTACCTCCTAAGCGGGAAATTGATTTCCGTATTGATCTTATTCCTGGAGGTTGACCTGTAGTTCTTCCTCCTAGAAGAATGGCACCCCGCGAGAAGGTTGAGTTAAGGAAGCAAATTGAGGACTTGTCTTCCAAAGGTCTGATCAGACCTAGCTATTCAGAATGGGGAGCAGCGGTGGTTTTCGTCACTAAGTCCGATGATTCTCTCCGGATGTGTGTTGATTATAGGGAGCTGAACAAGCTTACTATGAAAAACAGATATCCAATGCCTCACATCAATGATATGTTTGATCAGCTTTATGGTGCTACTATTTTCTCTCAGCTTGATCTTGCCACAGGTTTTCACCAGCTCAGAGTTGTTGAGGAAAGTATTCCCAAGACTACTTTCCGTACTGAGAATGGATTCTTTGAATGGTTAGTCATGCATTTCGGTTTGACTAATGCTCCTGCTTTCTTTGTTGATTTGATGAATCATGTTTTTCGTGATGTGCTTAATAAATTTGTTCTAGTCTTTGTTGATGATATTCTCATTTTCTCTAAGTCTGAGGAAGAGCATGAGTCACATTTGAAATCTGTTCTTGAAACTCTTAGAAATCATCAGTTGAAGGCTAAATTTTCTAAATGCCATTTCTGGAAGGATGAAGTCCGATTTCTCGGGCATATTGTTTCTGGTAATGGAGTTTCTGTTAATCTAGTCAAGATCACTGTGATCAATGTAAGTCTTTCTTTCCTTCTCTTTCCTTGTTTCATTTAATTTATTCTATCTTTCCAGTTGTCCTTATTTATCCATATTCTGTACAGGATTGGTAAACTCCTAAGACTCCTACTGATATCCGTAGTTTTCTGGGCCTTGCCGGTTATTACCGGAGAATCATTGAGAATTTTGCTCGAATTGCTGCACCTCTCACTTCTTTGACTCGAAAGAATGCTAAGTTTATTTGGAGTGATGAGTGTAAAGCTGCATTCAGTGAGTTAAAGCACAAGCTTACTTCTGCACCAGTTCTTACCGTTCCAAATGGAAATGAGGGATTAACGGTATACATTGATGCTTGTCGTGAGGGATTGGGTGCTCTTCTCATGCAGTATGGTAGGGTCATTGCTTATGCTAGTCGTTAGTTGAAGACCCATGAAGCAAATTATTCTGCCCATGATTTGGAGTTGCTTGCTGTTATTTTTGCTTTGAAGCTTTGGAGGCATCATCTTTTGGGTACTAAGTTTGAGCTCTTCATAGATCATCAGTCTTTGAGGTATATTTTCACTCAGAAGGATTTGAATCAGAGACAAGTTAGGTGGTTAGAGTTCCTTGGTCCTTATGACCCGACATCAACTATACCCCTGGAAAAGCTAATGTTGTGGCAGATGCTTTTAGTCGGAAGAAGGCTATGTTGTGTAAGCTTGTTGTTTCTTCTTCTCTTTCGGATCGTATCATGGCTAAGCAGGATGAGGATGAGATGCTTAGATTGATGAAGGAGAGTGTTCATAGCAGAGTTGGTAGTAGTAGTCTTGATGGCAGTGGAGCTCAGATAGATGATAAAGGTATTTTGAAGATTAATAATAGGATTTGTGTCCCCAATGTTGATGGATTGAGACAGGAGTTACTTTAGGAGAATCATCAGTCCAAACTTTCTATTCATCCGGGTGTGACCAAGATGTATCAGGATATGAAGAAGTTGTACTGGTGGAAGTGTATGAGACGAGATATCTCCATTTTTGTTAGTAGGTGTGTGACTTGTCAGCAAGTCAAGGCAGATCATCAGAAGACCCATGGTTTGTTGCAGCCTCTTGAGATTCCCAATTGGAAGTGGGAACATATTTCTATGGATTTTATTGATGGTTTACCGAGGACTAGGAGGGGTAATGAGAGTATCTGGGTTATTGTGGGTAGATTGACCAAATCAGCTCATTTCATTCCGGTCAAGTCTACCCATTCCGCTTCTAGCTTGTCTGAGATTTACATAAGGGAGATTGTTCGTCTCCATGATGTTCCTCTCAGTATTGTTTGTTACCGTGATCCTATCTTTACTAGTCAGTTTTGGAAAGCTTTTCAGGAATCTTTGGGTACTCATCTGAATCTGAGCACTGCTTACCATCCACAGACCGACGGTCAAAAGGAAAGGGTGAATCAGATTCTAGAAGATCTTCTTCGTGCTTGTGTGCTTGATTATGAAGGATCTTGGGAAGATCATCTCCATCTTGTCGAATTTACCTATAACAATAGTTATCAGGTATAATTTCTATCCTCTCTTTTAAGTTTATCTTAATCTTTTATCTATCTCATTTCTATCTTTGAATTCAGGCCAGTATTAAGACGTCTCTGTTTGCTTCTCTTTACGGACGACCTTGTAGATCTCCATCTTGCTGGATTGAATCCGGTAATCATTTGGTTCTTGGTCCTAAGATGATTTTAGAAGCTTTTGAGAGAGTTGAGGAGATTAGGAGGAAGATAAGGATTGCTCAGGATAGGCAGAAGAAGTATGCTGATAGGCGTAGGCGGAGTTTAGAGTTTTCTGTTGGTGATTTGGTTTTCCTTAAGGTCTCTCCCTTAAGAAATGTCATTCGATTTGGTCGTAGAGGGAAGCTTTCTCGTAGGTTTGTTGGTCCTTTCCGCATTATGGAAAGAGTTGGTTCTTTGGCTTATTGCCTGGATTTGCCCGAGAAGTTCTCTAGAGTGCATAATGTATTCCACGTTTCGCATCTTCGTCGCTATCTGCATGATCCATCTCTTATTGTTCAGCCTTCTGCTCTTGATAGTTTGGATATTGAGCCTAATCTGACTGTCGAAAGGAAGCCACTTCGTATCGTCGATAGAGGTACGAAGCAGCTAAGAAGGAAATCTGTTAATCTGGTCAAAGTACAGTGGAGTACTGATGATCGAGATTGTACTTGGGAGACGGAGGAGAGCATTCGTGCTTCAAATCCGGAATTGTTTGTTTCAGGTACTATTTGTTTTTCTATCTTGTTTTCCTTATTTTCCTTGTTTCGTTCTTTTCGAGGATGAAAAAATTTGAGTGGGGGAGAGTGTAACAACCCTATATTTTTGCTATTATTTTTAAATTATATTAAATTAAATTTTATGTCAATATTTTATTTTTAAAACATTTTAGAAGTATAGTTATAATTTTCAAAAGTGTAGTTATAATTTTTCCAAGTTAATTGTATTTTTGTTTGCAAATTTTTAATCTTGTTTCAACATAATAAGCCATTTTCTCTATTTACTTTTATTTTTCTTTTTATTTTTCCTATGAATAATTATTTATTTTCATTTTACTTTATTTTTGTTTGTCTTTTATTTTTTATTTACTGATTTTATTTTGTTTATATTGAATTAAAAAGAATTGGAAATTCAAAGAGGCAAAGTCCTTTCATTTGCTTGAATTTTCACTTTCCAGTGTTTTCATTTTCTTTGACCTTTCACTTTGTAGTCTTTTCATTTTCTTTGACCTTTCATTTTCTTTTGTAGTCGTGTATTCCTTATTGTTTTCACATGAAAAAAACTTCTCATTCCATCACAATTTCGGCCACAAACATTTTTGAAATTATTTGGTAATGGCTTCTCCTCTTTTCTACTTTTTCTTTCCAATTTTCTTCTTCATTTTCCATTGTTTTGCTTGATACTTCCATAGTTTTGCTCGGCCTAACCCTCCACCATCTCCTCCACCGACCACCACCACTTCCTTCCCCACATCATCCACGACCTAACCACCATCTTCTCTGACCAGTTCAGACTGTGACCACCCCTTGAGCCAATTCAACAAAAACAATGCAAAAACTACAAAAAAATGTGTAGCCGAGCCATGTATTCCATCACCACCTTCATCTTTGACCACGACCACCACCTTTAGCCACCACCACCAGCATGACGTGACCCCTGACCATCATGACCTGACCTGTAGCAGCCTTGGACCGAGCCCACTTGACCTTTGGCCGAGCCTAGATGCAACCAAACCTTCCTTTGTTAGCCTTGTCCCTTTGTATTCTCTTTGTAGCCGTGCCTTATGAGCCCAAACCAGACCCATTTCCACCAAGTAGACCATCATGGCCAAGCGTTAAGCATGTTATGGTCGAGCAAATGTAGTGTAGTGGTCAAGCAAAAGTGATTGAAAAGCTTGGTGATGTCTTTTACAATTTCAATTTCCATTTTTGTTTCAATTTATCTTCGTATTGTAAAGGTATATTTATATTGCTTTGTTTATTTTGTGAATACAAGATTTACATCTTGGCTCTCTCTCCATTCAAATCTAGTCGTGCTATCGTGCTTTCTGGATTTTCATTTGTGTGTTTTATTTGCAAACTCCAGCGTAAAAAGGTGAGTATTCACACATGACATTTATACTTATATAATTTGTGAATTGACAACAAGTGAATGTGTAGAAACTATTGTATCATGTTATACCTGCCTGTGATGTAATTTATATGATGTTAAACCCTGTTATAAACTTGTCACATCATCTGCTATGTTATATTTTATTATTACTGTTATTTATTTCTGTTAATCACACTACAAGTTCCCTATAGAATAGAAACACGATGGGTTGAAATGATACATACCCGAACGGACTTTAGAATAAGGAAAGATCGTTATGGGCTGAAATGATAAGCCTGAGCGATTTTTATTTATTTTATTTACTTGGGATTGCGAGTTTGAAATGATAGAACCCGGATTTTCTTTGTAAATTACGGATTGAAATGATATATTATCCATATCACTTGACTTAGGCTAAAAAATATTATACAGACCCGTGGTTATTTATATATTTTTTTGGAAATTTTTAAGTATTTTTAAAAGGTAAAAATATGATAATTTGATTTAAACTGAATTTAAAATGATTTAATAAAGTGTTAATGATTTTTCTATGTATTAAAAATGTTAAATAAATGAATAAAAATTTTTGATTTGAAACATAACTTAGTTAGGAAATTTGTGATGTGATTTAAATGGAAGTTTAAGTTAATAAAAAGAAAATGGAAATTTAGTTTTATTTATGAATGGAAATTTAAATTTAAGTGTTAAGGTAAATTGTTAAAAATGAAAAGAATTTAATAAGAGAAATTTTGGAAAATTTGATTTTTATTGTCAAAATTTTCTTTAAAAAAATCGTAAGTTAAAGGTATTTAAATGAACATTTTGATGTGGAAAAATGTGATTTTTATAAGTTAAAATGATTTAAATTGAAGTTTATTTATGGCTGGAATTCTATTTAAAATCTGGAAATTCTATTAATAGCACTTCAGAAATGCTATCGTTTCTGGAAATGAACTAAAATCTGAACTAAATAGAATCTGCAGCACTTTGTAAGTGCTGTAGTTGCAGAAGTGAACTAAAGACTAAAATGAACTAAGGGCTACTACAGCACTTGGTAAGTGTTGTGGTTGCTGAATTATAAACAAAGACTTGAAACTAATGAAGAGCTGTTATAGCACTTGTTAAGTGCTGCAGTTGGCTGAAATGTGATTTTTTAATATAATAGAACTACTGCAGCAGTTTTTAAATGCTGTCTTTGCTGAATTGAATTAAATCTTTTAAATTGAAAACTGAACTATTACAGCAGTTTTGTAAATGCTGTCTTTTCTGAATTGAACTATTTTTCAACTAAAATTGAACTATTACAGTAGTTTTTAAATGGTGTCTTTGCTGAATTGAAATGTTTTCAAAGGTAACTTACCACAGCATCTTATAAATGCTGTGAAAGCTGAAATTTTAATATTTTAAAGTATTTAAGTGAATAAATGAACTCAGAAAAGGCTAAATTCTTGGGAATTTAATATTTGATTTAAAGGTATAATGACTTTACTTTTAAATGGTTTAAATGATGTATTTTGATTTGAAATATCAACTATTTTGAAATTTATAACCACGGGTTATAATAACGATTGGTTGTTAAAGAGACCGGGATCAGATATGGACATACTCTCTGTCTATATCGAAAACCACTTTAACAACTATGTACGCGGTGGAGTTTCCAAAATGAAGTAGAAAGGTGGTGACGATCCTAAAGGTATATGCATGGACCCAACTCCCGTGAGTTGGCATAAGGTGGCTAAAATAGGAGCGATTGACGGGCCAATAAGGTAGCAGCTCTAATCGGACACACTTCTTCGATACCATTCTATTACTTTTATGATTGATTGGGTGCACCCCTTGATTTGGGAGTGTTGTTCGAGGTGGGCGGTAGTGGCTGCTATGCGTTTCCACCAGCCCGGATGTTTAATTGGTATATCTACCCTGGCATTTCCTAGTTATGCCGTGTCACCTACCATAGCGAGCTTTACTACGAGATTGGATTTCTCCCGTAGCTTGTGGAGTATCGAGGGTAGCCCACGTTTTGGGAGTATGCTAATACTGGATAGACTACTGGGACTATTACGTGTTAAGGGCTATATGGGTAACCCCTTGACGCTATTAAAAAGTATGTTTATTTTATAATTAGACATTATTATAATAGAAAATATTACTACATAGTAGATAGTTTAACGGATCCTTAAAGAATGAGCGATCCCAAGCATTCTTTAAGTTACTTTTACTTTTATTACAGTTCACTTGAGTTGGTTTACATTATATAAGTATGTATGTCCTATCTCGAGTGTTTGTGTTTTATTTACGCTCGGTTCACCCTGAGTATTCACAGCTTTGGACTTCACTTTCTGGAGCTAGAAATCGCTTGAGATTCTGCTTATCTAGTTATTTATCTATTTCAGTTCAGTTGTTCTATTTCAGCTTTTGTATTAGTGGACTCATATGTATTTGGGATTTCTAATGTACTTGTTTCTGAACTGTATTTGTTTTCAGACTATGTATTTTGTATCTGCTTTTGAGACTTTGTATTGTAGTGGCTTTATGAACCACTATTTATTTTATTTTCCGCTGTGAGTTATTCTGATATTTCTATGTCTGTGATTCTGTGAATGATTTTATTTGCTCCAAATTTTATTACAATCTGTTATTTTGCATTATTCAAGTCTGACATGTGTGGATTATTGTCAATTTGAATGGTCCAAACATAACTACACCTTTGTTTTGCATTAAAACACAAGCACCCTATAATACTTGTGTATCGAAATAAAGCATGGAGCTTCATTTATTATGTTTGAGTTAATTAAAGTTTGCTAATTATTGAAAATCTAATAATGTATAGTTATTAATTATGCCTTTAAAATAAAAATATCAATTACTTTTAATTTTAAGAATAGCTTTTTAAATAAAAATTCTTTTCTTATTAAAAACATATATTAATCAAATACTTTGGGTAAAGAATTAAACTATCTTGTTTAAATAAATCTAAAAAAATTGTTATTAAAATCACACTTTTAAAAAAATGATTTTTTTAGGCTCTGCCTAGAATTGGGCAGGTGAGACCTACACAGTAGGGCCAAGCTACTGTGCACTTGGCTGAACTATAGCCCAGCCATAGGCTGTTATGCCCGGCACAGTACCTAGCTGCTTCTATGCACAACACAATAACCAGCTGTTTTTGTGCACAACACAACAGCCCGGTTTGGCTGTCTAACACAACCGATGGTGGCTCTCCCCTTGGTTATTTTAGGCTCTCCCCTACTTTTCTTTGTTTTTTTCCTTTTCTACAATATTTTGGAATGATTTTTTTCAAATTATTCAATTTCTCAATTTTTCTCATAGCCTCCTTTGATTTTGAAGCATTTCAACATACAAGTCACATGCATAAACAATACCCAAATTTCAACAACAAATTTCAATTGTTTTAAGTCAATCATCACCAACTGTTGATTTACTCTTTGTGGATGCAACCTAATGTAATTCATAAACATCAAATATGGGAGTGCTAAGAGATTCATTTCTTATTCAATTTATAATTTTTTTCCACCTCAATCATTCAACAAGTAGTACTGGAATTTAATGTTTAAGCTTACATCAAAGCTTCAAAAACAACAAATAGGGGAAGAAAAATCACAACAAAACTCCAAACGAGAAATCTTTAAGCTCTTCAATAGCTAGCTCTTCAATTCCATCTCTTCCCTTTTCAATTGCTAATAAAAATCAAAAATTCCTAAATAGCTATTCATAAAAACTAAAAAAAAGAGATGAAAAAAGACTAATTTAGGCATACTTACACTTAGAAATTGGGAATTCTTCTTCTTGATTTTAATTGCAAACACAAAGTTCTTATTTCTCCTTTTACCTTTGATGAGAGGGTTACGTTTTTAGATTTTCGTTTTGTTCTTGTTTGACAATGAGAATTTGGGCTTGTACTTTTACATTTAAGCCCTTCTCTAGAATTATCTTTACAAATATCTCTATTTATTATCATTTTCCATATTTATTTAGTACAACCTAATGATTATATGTTGTCCTATGCAAAGATGTTTGTAATTTCTATTCATATTGTAATCATTTTTAGATATATATTAAACTATATCTTTGGAATAAATACATGTTAATTTTTATTTAACATGAAATATTTTTATATTATTTTTGTATGAACATATCATATGGAAATCAATATATATATATATGCATGTTCTTATATATTTTATTTCCATGCCTTCCTTTAATTTTAGAATACATGTTCAGCTTTAATAAATACTCCAAATAATTTTTATTTCACAAACAATAAGTCATTTATTTTCAAAATAAATTTCACTACCACTAAAAAAATCATAATTTATTATTCTAAATCCAAATAGATGGTTCATCAATAATTTTTCGCCTCTCATCCATAAATAATTATTTATTCTTAATTCTCAAACCAATTAAATATTTAATTTTACAAAATTTATTATTGATTGACTGATCGATTTCTAGTTAGGTATCCCTAAAAAGCCGAGTTGTTACAATAACCTTATACTTAACTCTTATGAGTAAATCTTGTTCGAAACGAAAATACATTTCCTGATTTCCATTTTTGTTGTAAGTGTGTAACTAAATATTGATAATTACATTTATACAAATAATATAATATCCCTAGAGTAAGTATTTAATTGATTGCAATTACGATGTGTTCATAATCGCAAGTGATGAATAAATAAATATAAATAAATACTTACCCTTAAATGTTTTTAGTCAAGGAGATTCGAGAAAGGGATATTGATTCACCTACAAGACTAATGTATGTAATGCTCTCCATATGATGGAGATGATTTACTCATGACTATTGAGGACACCAAGTAGTAATGTACATTTCGTTTTTGTGGGCCAAGAACTAAACGACTCAATGAGAGTTTTCTATAGGTTAGTTGTATTTAAGTCAAAAAAGACGATCTCACATAACAATGTTAAGTTGTCTTTTGACTTGAGAGTACCGTGGATCTTGTTTGTTGAGGTCATACCATGATGATAGTTCACATGATATGAGTTCATTTTAAGGCACTAGTTGGTTATGGGATTATACACTCAAATTAAAACAATACTCAAGAGAGAATTTATCTCCTTCAATATAGAAAGTTTGTGTCATCATAATTGGTTTTTGACTCAAAGTTAGAAATATATAGCCAAAGTGAATTCAGTTGGTTAATAATTGTTATTGGTTGAACTAAGTAACTTCGAAGCTCAACTTCACAATTACATAAAGACATTATTAGGGTTTTTACCAATAACCAAATCCT
The DNA here is from genome assembly GCA_030737815.1 of Allium fistulosum. Taxonomy (NCBI): domain Eukaryota; kingdom Viridiplantae; phylum Streptophyta; class Magnoliopsida; order Asparagales; family Amaryllidaceae; genus Allium; species Allium fistulosum. The sequence goes on along the minus strand of CM060907.1, from coordinate 1,043,692,847 downwards.
AGATTTCTAAGTGAGATGGTTTTGACAAAGAGACAAACATGCACAAACATTGTTGTATACGGGTACATTTGAATGATCATGAAGTAGGACTTCACCTAAAAGATTGTTAAGTGTATGATTTTGTGACCATTACCATGATTTAGGAAAGTATGCACGGTCTTTGAGATTTAAGTAGTTTAAATATGAATTATAGCATTAGACCTAAATTCTATTATATAATAATTTATAATATTATAAATTATTAAGGAGATGATTTTTTGTGCGTGTGTGTATAGTTATTATGTGCATATATATGTAAATAATTTAATTTTCTAAATTACCAAAATTAGTTGAGTATACAATTGTTATATATACGTTTAATATAATATAAATGGGTAACTGATTAAATAAAGGGGCTAAAATAAAAAATATATATATAACATGTATGTCTTTAAGCCATAAATTAATTAATTGATAGAGACTAATTACCTAATTTTGGTCAACCATATTGGAGAAAAGGATGGGTCAAATTTATTTGGTCTAAGAGGAAAATAAATAGAGATCTAATATATATGGTATAATTAACTTAAACAAAAATAAATTTTGAATTTCTTTGCATATTCTTGATTAGCCATACAAGGGTAGGAGGAAGGGTAAAATAAGTAGAAGTAAATGGAGATTTATGACATTTATTTTCCATTATAAAAGAACCTAAAGGATCCCACTTCTTTCCGATATAGAAATTCTAATTAAATCTAAAAAGAGAGGAGCTCCTTTCCCCATCTCTTTCATTAGGGAAAAGTTCTCTTCTCAGTCTCCTCGATTCGAAATTTTTTCTATTCTTTGTCTCCTTAATTAGAGAACTTCAAATTGGGCCTTGCAAACCATGGCTAGAATCGAAAATGAGTTTCTAAGGTCGATCTGTAATTCCGACGTGTACAACACTAGGTTCTTTCGACAAGGTAAATTCAATTTCTTCATTTTAAATATCTCATTAATTCATATCATTAAATTCGACCATTATTCCCGAAAAAGGAAAAAAAAACTTATATGAAAATAATTATGTATGTGTATATATATATATATATATTTATAATCTTAATTCATCATATATACAATAATCATTTTAAATTATGTCTTATGTTTTAATCATAATATATATATATATATATATATATATGTGTGTGTGTGTGTGTACGTGTGTGTTAAATTTTGGATATATGTCTAATTTGCATACACACACATATATATATATTCATTTCCCTATTTTTCTCGGCTTCACAAAAGGAAAAATTATTCTCGCCGAACACGATATATACACAATGATTTATATATCAATATACATATGTTATATATTAGATATTTTATAATATCAATTTTAGTTTAACCTTAAATCAATGTTTAGATCCTAAATTTTAGGAATTAGATCTTAACCCAGAGAATTAATTATTTATCTTGTTAAATCAAATATATATAAACCCTATTTAATAGGAAATCTTAATAAAGCCTATATATCTTATATAAAATGTGAATATAAATATATATTTTCAAAATCAATTAACTATATATAATATGTCATTAAATATACATTTCAAATAAATTATAATAAATAGTTAAATAAATGAATGAATGAATACACACACATATATATACATACACATACATATACACACCCACATACATTTTAGTCATGGCGGAATATAATTAGTATGTGTATACACACACACAATAAATATACTATAATATTCGGCCATAATTAAAATGTTTATGTGTGTATATGTATATGTGTGTGTGTGTATTGTATTATACGGACGGACTTTGATTTCAAAGCTAGGATGGGACACATTAACAAGTGTGAGAGGTTATGATAATAAGGCTGATGTTATTATTAAAAATGGAAGTTGGTGCCCTAAAAGAATGAGTCTACAGGCAATACAAACAGAATTGGAGACTTCATTCCTATATAATCAAGTATTAATAATGACATTTGGAGATAGAACCTAGAGAAAGATGGTACCTTTTCAACTAAATCTGCTTGGGAGGCTATTATATCTAAACATAAAATCAAAAGCTAGGCCTCGGCTATATGGTCTAAAGCTAATAACTCAGAGATGGCATTTACTACCTATAAAGCAACTAACTTGAGATTTCCAATTACAGATAAACTTGCCAAATAGGGATTAAATGTAGATCTACTATGTAAATTATGTCAATCAGAGAATGAATCTCATCAACATTTGTTCTTTGAATGCGACTATAGTAGACAAGTATACCAGATAATTAAACTAGAAAATAAAGACATGTAGGCAAAATAAGCTTGGAGGAAGAACAGTTGTACCTAAGCAGCATCTAAAGGAGATCTGAAATAAGAAAGCAAGTAGAGCAGATAACACTGACAACTATAGTCCATTATGTTTGGAAAGAAAGGAATCGTCGGGTATTCCAGGAAAAAGAAATGAAAATCAAACAAGTTCGCAAAATGATCGAAGATGATGTTAAGATTATTTATGAACCTATCAAATAGAAATTGTGTAGCAGTGTTGGTGAGGAAATGAACATCTTCTGGAATCTTGAGGCATGTATGATTTTCAACCCTATAGATTTTGCAAGGAGAAAGATGGAAGAATGAGAATCGGAAGTGAAAAGGTGGGTAAAGTCGGAACAATTCTACTTCATAATTACCTGACACAAACTTTACCTCATCTCGAGATGGATTGGATTAATTTGAATCTTGTAAATCCTGTATTGCACTAAGGTTTTTGAGTTATATGTTGTACTTTGGGATTTTTGGCCATGATTTTCTGCAATAAAAATTAACCAATTTTCAATATATGTATATATATATGTGTGTGTGTGTGTGTATGTGTGTTTGTATAATACAATTGCCTTTGTAATATACATTTATATTAAATGCCAAATATATATACTTGTGGTGCTTGCTGCTAAAATATACATAAAAAAGTATATGTATATGTATATGTATATGTATATGTATGTGTGTGTATTGTTATAAATCCCAATACCTACATATATATTATATCATTTGTACATCTATCTATGTTATTGTATTGTTATTTTTATATCAAATTAAACTAATACATATGTTGAATATACTAATACATATATTATATTATTTTTACATCTATCTATGTTATTATACTGTTATACTTATATAAAATTAAACTAATAAATATGTTAAATGTACTGATACTCACATAATATAATTAATTTAACAAAATAATTTTTAGATCAAATACATTGAATTTATACTAAACATGATCTAATAAAATTTGCACACTTGTTCATAATAACACAAAACAGTGCTTTGGGTAAATTAAATATAAAGGATTTTTTTTGAAATCAATCATTTTACTCCACTACATGAAACTCTAGTTTAAACAATGGTAGTAGAGCCATCACGTGTTATTATAAATAAGCCGATCAATATTAGGGTAGACTTTATGAGAATTCCAGTAAGATAGGTGCTAGGAAAGGGTGTTTAGCTAAGGATAATGTTAATCTAATTAAGGAATGCTCATACAAATAGAAAACCGCCCTACTCTTCACCCTTACCTAGCTCGTCAAGGTGGTCTATCTGTAAGGTATGGCCTAAGTGTAAAGACTGAATTGTTTGTACCTTAGCTCGATTCAAATATGAATTTGAATTAAATATGAGTTAAATTTGAAAAATTGTTTTTGAATTTGAATTTGTAAATGTTATATATTTTAATTTTATAGTAGGTTAAATTGGAATTGATATTCGCGGTAGTTATAAATATAAATATAAAATTGTTATAAATCTGAAATAAATATAAATTTAAAATTATTCAAATTCAGATTAGGCTATAATTGTTATAATTAATTATTAAATTTAAATTGTTAGAATTTAAAATTAAAATTTAAATGAGTTTAAAAATAAAATCAGTCAATTTATAAATTGTTATACTTAAACTAAAATAAACTCAAAATTATTTTTAATTTAAAAGAAATAAACCACAAATGTTATAAATGTAATTTCAAAAAGTTATAACTTAATTCATTAAAACAAATAATTTTAATGAGTGAAAACTATATTAAATATTAAATAAAAATAGTCTCTTTAAGTTATAAGGACTGTGTATATTATATTGAGTTATGACATGTCAATGGATGCTATTTACTTATCATCCCTTATTATCTATAACACCCAGATTTGTTTCTATAAATTATGAATTTATAGATAAAGGTTATTCTCCATCTTTACACATAAATCGATATGTTATGGTGTATGGATAGTTTCTGAGCACATTCAAGTTGTCTAACTTCTCTAAAGATGCTTTTTGTGTCTTTAGATAGGATGAATTTCTTGAGCGCACTCAAGGATCATATACTTGTACTTACACATCGCAAAATGATAGGTCATGAGTGTCTAATATACTCTACGATATATTGAGCAAACTTAAAGTCACAACGATAATTAGGAGCAATGATAATAATTTTAGGAATTATATATGATATAACATATAATGTGTTATTATAACATCCCCCATTTTAAGGCCTAAAACTAAGTGCTATGGATGCTGCAGTCATAGTAATTAATTTCTGATGATAAAATGTGGGCTATGTTAATCATTTTGATAATACCAAAAACATATGAATATGGAAATTCAATACAATATTTAAAAATAAATTTTCTCATCTCATTTCACAATAATATTTCAATTTCATTACATAATCCCAATTTGCAGACCACGTTAAGAGAAAATATAATTATTACAACATATTCCCAGAGCGACATATGAAGATGACCCCTTCGATGATCAGAGTCAAATATCTGGTATTTAATGCAACTTGCCATTACAACACAAAAGCAGAATCAAAACATAGCGGAAAATAGTTATATAGCTCCTACTAGCTAGAATCCCTCCTGCACGTCTCCAGAAGCTTGTTCGTCAAAATAAACCCTGAAAAACCCTTACTCTCGATCTACTCAAATGGGCACCCGAGATTTAAGGGGAAAGACAAAAACTACGGGTCAGACAAAAAGTATAGTGTGAATAATAATAATCTACCATCTCAAACCAATAGATATCCACTGAGACCACGCCCCTATGCGGAACGGGTTTCCCCTCACTATTACCCAAATAAACATCTTAACCATATATTATGCTCCTGCATCCACAATGGTTATAACAAAATAATATGATAGTGTGTAAACATGTCATATGTACCGGATTACCCATCCTCCATTTATTAGACTACCCATTTAAGTTCTTATTGACTTCCCATCTTATATAAATGTAGACTACCCATCCCATATTTTATTTTACTTAAACTAATGTAGACTATCCATCTCACAGTTTATCATTTAAATTGATGGGGACTATCGATCTCACATCTCATAGTTTTCCTAGGATGACTATGAACCCTTAAATTAACCAATTAGAGACTACCCATCTCTAGCATGATGTAGACTATCCATTATACATCCCAGAGTATTTCAAGGATGACTATGAACCCATAACTTGTCCATTTAATTCATGTTATCCACATATTTCTATCTATCCAATGTTACCCACATATTTACCTTTACTCCATGCTACTCACATGTCCAACTTTAATCCATGTTATCCACATGTATAACTTATCTCTATTTGATGCAGCTCAGGCTAGAGTCGAAGCAGTGCAAGCTTTGAATTCACCAGGCATAGGTCGCCCACGACCTAAGAAATCACTGGTTTTAGATCGGTCGCGACCTAAGAAAGGAGTAGGCTTAAGTCGTACACGAGATAACGGAGCTGAAGAAGAAATCCCAGGTCGTACCCGACCTAACGAAGCGGATGTAAGTCGTCCATGACATAAGAAAGAAGACCTAAGTCGTCCACGACTTAACTCAAGCGGGTCACGACCTAAGGAAGAAGATTTAGGTCGTCTGCGACCTAAGAGGGAAGCTTTAGGTCGGCTATGAGATAACGAAGTAGCGGCACGAGTTGAGAATGCGCAAGGCTTAAGTCGGCTACGACTTAAAGGAAGTGTTTTAGGTCGTCTACGACCTAACGAGTATGCTAAAGAAAGGATCTCACGACCTAAGATAAGTCGCGTACGACCTATGACCTAAGTTAGGTCGCGAGAAACGTTAGGTCGCCAATTGCTACAGTTCGCTGAAGATTGAAGCCGTGGATTCCGATGCCGCTTTACTCTATGTCGTTGATTGTTTTAAGTCGCGAAGAATGTTATGTCGCTGCTGTTTGAGTCGTTGGGCCTGTTAAGTCGTAGATCGCAGGTTATAGGTCGGAAACGACCTAAGTGTTGTAAATTCATGATGTGTTGTATGTGTTGCTTTGTTAAGTCGCTATGTACTATTTGTTGTGTCTTTTAAGTCATAAGTCGTTTGATTTTTAAGTCGTGGGTTGTTAGGTCGGAGACGACTTATGTGTTGTACAATTTTGTTTGTGGCGTGAGTTGTAGCCTATAAATAGGCGAGTTGAGTCATTTGTAAAAGTTTAGTTGATTTGAAATAAAAACTTTGTTTTGTTAGCTTTGTGCTTTCACCAAATTGGTAGTCGAGTGTAATCTCCTATCTCCACTCTCGGATAATCGAGTGCGCTCGATTCAACGACAGCTGAAGCCGATTCACGGAATCTAATGCGCTAGATCAACGTGTGAAGAATCGCAGATCTTTGAACCCGGTATCGTGCGCGATCAACGAGTTCGGGATAGCTAGAATTCGGTATTTTCGGATCAACGAATTCGGGAATTTCAGTATTCATTAATCCATCGATTGCTACTTTCATCGATCCATCTTGTTTTTGATTAATCCGCTGCGTCAGTTTTGGTATCGGAGCTTGTTTTAGCCAATCATAGCTAAATCGAGTCTTGGAGCCGAGAATTTGAATTTTGAAGTGTTGATTTGTACGATCTAGAGCTTCGGCCGAGCTAAGCAAGTGAAGGCCGTGTACATAAGTTTTGTATCATCTTGAAAGTCAAAGCCGAGAATTGAAGAGTTTGTAAAGTTTCAAATCATGCCGCCAAGAAGAGCTAATCGTCACCAAAACGTAGAAGCTTTATATAGAAGAGAAGAAGCTTATGAGATGGAGCAAAGGATTAATGAAAACTTTAGTGAAAAGCTTAATGAAGGGATTGGACGATTATAGAAGATGATGTTAGAGATGAATCAGAATCGGAGAAGGGTTTCACCTGAATCTAACCATAGGGGAAGTAGAGTCTCACCACATTCCAATCGAGAAAGAAGTGTTGATGATGATCAAAGACGTGACAGGAATGTGAATGATCGAGAACGGAGGAATGTAGATAGAAGGGATGTTGGTGGAAGACGTGATGGTAGTAGAGATGTTGGTGGTCAGGATCGACATCGATATACATCTGATTTTGAAGAGGAATATGATGGTGGAAGTGTTCATGGACAAGGACGTGGACAAGGAAGAAATCAGTCGGAGTATGATCACAAGTGGGAATCTGGGATGAAGACTGAAATACCAGAATTCAAAGGTGGTATGCAAGCTGAGGAGTTTCTGGATTGGTTGTCTAATGTGGAGGAGATTTTTGACTTCAAAGAAGTTCCAGAACATCGTAGAGTGAAGTTGGTTGCTACAAGGTTGAGAGGTAGAGCTTTGGCATGGTGGAAACAAACCAAACTTACACGTGAACGGATGGGGAAGTCAAAGGTTGAATCGTGGGAAAAGATGAGGAAAATGATGAAAGCCACATTCTTACCTTATAACTATTAGTCGCTTATGTATTAGAGGTTGCAAAACTTGAGACAAGGGACGAAATCTGTGAATGACTTTGCTGACGAATTTTATCAACTGATTGCAAGGAATGATATTATGGAGACAGAGGAACAATTGACAGCTAGATTTGTTGGGGGGTTGCTAATGCAGATTCAGGATATGGTTAACATGTTTGATCCCAGATCTGTAGCGGAAGAACACCAGAAAGAGTTGGCTTGGGAGAGACAGGGACGACGAGGTGGTGGTGTGTTTACAAATTCCAACAATCCAGTGAAGGGTGTTAGTGGAAGTTCTAATGCTTCAAAAGCTGTTGCAAAACCAGTTGTGAGTGAGGTTGGGAAGATGAAAGTCAGTAATGGTTTCAAGTGTTATAATTGCCAAGAAATGGGCCACAAAAGTAATGAATGTCCAAAGCCGAAGAAGAGAGCTATGATAACAGAGGTTGAGGATGAGGATGAAGAAGCTGAATGTTCCAATTCACCACCTGATGAGGAGGAAGAAGAAGTGTCGGGAGACGAAGGTTGTAATCTAATGATGAGGAGGTCTTGTTTGACACCAAAGCTAGAGGAGGATTGTAGTTGGTTGAGGAGCAATATATTTCAGTCGACATGTACTATTCTGGGAAAAGTTTGTAAATTTGTTATTGATACTGGAAGTTGTGATAATATAATTTCTTCAGAGGCTGTGAGGAAGTTGGCATTGAAGACTGAGAAACATCCGAAACCGTACAAGTTGGCTTGGTTGAGGAAAGGCGGGGAGGTGAAAGTTGGACGAAGGGCTTGTGTTAAATTTTCGATTGGGAAGAAATACAAAGATGAAATTTGGTGCGATGTGGTAGATATGGATGTCTGTCATTTGTTTCTGGGGAGACCGTGGCAGTATGATAGGGCGGTGCAACATGATGGGTGTACCAACAGTTACAGTTTCATGTTTGAAGGCATGAAGATTACTCTAGTTCCAAAGAAGCGACCACAAGAAGAAAACAAATTGGAGGAGATTGAAGAGCTAAAAACTTTATTATCCCTGAAGGAGTTTGTTAAAGAAGTCGAAGAGGAGCCGAAAGTATTCTTGTTAATTGGGCGTGAGAGCAGTGAAGAGGTTGAAATTCCAGAGGAAGTGAAACCAGTATTAAAAGAATTTGAGGATGTATTTCCAGAGGAGTTACCAAAGGAGTTACCGCCACTGAGAGACATTCAACATCAAATAGATCTTGTTCCGGGTGCTGTATTGCCACATAAACCACACTATAGAATGAGTCCGAAAGAACATGAAGAGTTGCGTAGGCAGGTAGAGGAATTGCTTGAACAGGGACGAATACAGGAGAGTTTGAGTCCGTGTGCTGTACCAGCATTACTCGTATCGAAGAAGGATGGCTCATGGAGAATGTGCACAGATAGTAGAGCATTGAACAAGATAACTGTCAGATATAGATTTCCGATGCCGAGGCTTGATGATCTGTTAGATCAAATCAGTGGGTCAGTAATCTTTTCTAAGATTGACTTGAAGAGCGGTTATCATCAGATTCGCATTAGACCGGGGACGAATGGAAGACATCATTCAAGACGAGGGAAGGATTGTATGAATGGCTGGTAATGCCGTTTGGTCTATCGAATGCACCGAGTACATTCATGAGGGTGATGAATCAAATTTTCAGGCCGTACATTGGGAAATTTGTGGTGGTTTACTTTGATGATATTCTGATTTACAGTGCTAGTATGGAGGAGCATGTTCAACATTTGAGAAATGTGTTAATTATCCTTCGTGAGGAACAATTCTATGCTGCTACGAAGAAGTGTGTTTTTATGGCGAGGAGTGTTTTATTTCTGGGGTATGTTGTATCAGAGGGAGGAATACAGGTTGACCAGAGTAAAGTCGAAGCAATTAGAGATTGGCCACATCCTAAGACGATAATAGAAGTTCGGAGTTTTCACGGGTTGGCTTCATCTTATCGAAGGTTTATCCCACACTTTAGTAGTGTGATGGCGCCTGTTACAGATTGTATGAAGGGTAAACAATTTGCATGGACGAAGGAAGCAGGGGTTGCTTTTGAACGAATCAAAGAATTGTTGACGACAGCACCAATTCTAGTATTACCAGATTTTCAGTTGTTGTTTGAGCTACACACTGATGCATCGAAGGTTGGAATTGGAGGGGTGTTGAGTCAATGGGGGCGTCCTATTGCATATTGCAGCGAGAAGTTATCAGGAGCGAAGATGAGATATAGTACATATGATGTGGAATTTTATGCTGTTGTGCAAGCTATTAAACACTGGAGACATTATCTATTTCAGAAGGAGTTTGTTCTTTACACTGATCATGAGGCATTGAAACATTTACAAGGGCAAGACAAGATTTCAGCAAGACATGCATCATGGATTGCATATCTGCAACAGTTTACGTTTGTTGTGAAACACAAATCGGGAGTGACGAATCGTGTTGCGGATGCGTTAAGCAGAAGGAATCATTTGTTGACTACAATGAAGGTCGAAGTGATAGGGTTTGATGTGCTACCAGAATTATTTGTTGAAGATCCTTACTTTATGAAGTTTGTAGATAAAGTCAAGAATGGGGAGACAGATGAGTTTATTATGGTAGATGGTTTTCTGTTCAAAGGAAATCGATTGTGCATACCTGATTGTAGTTTGAGAATGAAGATTGTGAAGGAGCCACATGAAGAAGGCCACGTGGGTAGAGACCGTACGCTACAGCTGATTTCTCAATCATTTTTTTGGCCATCAATGAGGAAAGAAGTGGAAAGGTTTGTAGAGCGATGTCATATTTGTCAGGTTTCGAAAGGAACTGCGACTAATGCTGGATTATATATGCCGTTACTTGTACCAACTAAACCATGGGTTGATGTGAGTATGGACTTTGTGTTGGGGTTGCCGAGAACACAGCGTGGAAACGATTCCATTTATGTGGTGGTTGACCGATTTTCGAAAATGGCACATTTTATTGCTTGTAAGAAGACGGAGGATGTTGTTCATGTTGCTCAGTTATTTTTCAAGGAGATATATCGACTTCATGGATTGCCAGAATCTACTGTGTCGGATAGGGATACTAGATTTCTAAGTCATTTTTGGCTAAGTTTGTGGAAGATGGTGGGAACGAAGTTGAACTTTAGTAGCGCTTATCATCCGCAAACGGATGGACAGACTGAGGTTGTGAACAGATCACTGGGAAATTTATTGCGGTGTCTAGTTCAAGATAATCTGAAAAGCTGGGATGTGAAGTTATGCCAAGCAGAGTTCGCTCATAATCATGCCGTAAATCGTAGTACAAGATTCAGCCCATTCCAGATTATATATTCCAATTTGCCAATGGGACTGTTGGACTTAACGGTAATACCACATTCGAAGGGGACAGTTAAGAAAGCTGCTGATTTTGTTGAAGGGTTGACGGAATGTCATAAAGTCGTACAGGAACGATTGGAGAAAGAGAATGAGAGATATAAAAAGTCCGCAGACTTGAAGCGAAGAAATGTTGAGTTTAATGAAGGAGATAGGGTATATGCTGTGTTAACTAAAGATCGTTTTCCAGTAGGCGCTTATAACAAGTTAAAAGCCATAAAAATTGGTCCTGTAGAAGTCGTGAAACGAATTAATGAAAATGCTTATAAGTTGAAGCTGCCGGAGGATGTGTACACTTCTGATGTGTTCAATGTTAAGCATCTCGTACCATATTATGGGGATGAACGATCCGATGTGGAAGAATTTACAAATTCGAGGACGAATTTTTCTCAACCTAGGGAGGATGATGCAGCTCAGGCTAGAGTTGAAGCAGTGCAAGCTCTGAATTCACCAGGCATAGGTCGCCCACGACCTAAGAAATCACTGGTTTTAGATCGTTCGCGACCTATGAAAGGAGTAGGCTTAAGTCGTACATGAGATAACGGAGCTGAAGAAGAAATCCCAGGTCGTACCCGACCTAACGAAGCGGATGTAAGTCGTCCACGACATAACAAAGAAGACCTAAGTCATCCACGACTTAACTCAAGCGGGTCACGACCTAAGGAAGAAGATTTAGGTCGTCTGCGACCTAAGGGGGAAGCTTTAGGTCGGCTACGAGATAACGAAGTAGCGGCACGAGTTGAGAATGCGCAAGGCTTAAGTCGGCTACGACTTATAGGAAGTGTTTTAGGTCGTCTACGACCTAACGAGTATGCTAAAGAAAGGATCTCACGACCTAAGATAAGTCGCGTACGACCTACGACCTAAGTTAGGTCGCGAGAAACGTTAGGTCGCCAATTGCTACAGTTCACTGAAGATTGAAGCCGTGGATTCCTATGTCGCTTTACTCTATGCCGTTGATTGTTTTAAGTCGCGAAGAATGTTATGTCGCTGCTGTTTGAGTCGTTGGGCCTGTTAAGTCATAGATCGCAGGTTATAGGTCGGAAACGACCTAAGTGTTGTAAATTCATGATGTGTTGTATGTGTTGCTTTGTTAAGTCGCTATGTACTATTTGTTGTGTCTTTTAAGTCATAAGTCGTCTGATTTTTAAGTCGTGGGTTGTTAGGTCGGAGACGACTTATGTGTTGTACAATTTTGTTTGTGGCGTGAGTTGTAGCCTATAAATAGGCGAGTTGAGTCATTTGTAAAAGTTTAGTTGATTTGAAATAAAAACTTTGTTTTGTTAGCTTTGTGCTTTCACCAAATTGGTAGTCGAGTGTAATCTCCTATCTCCACTCTCGGATAATCGAGTGCGCTCGATTCAACGACAGCTGAAGCCGATTCACGGAATCTAGTGCGCTAGATCAACGTGTGAAGAATCGCAGATCTTTGAACCCGGTATCGTGCGCGATCAACAAGTTCGGGATAGCTAGAATTCGGTATCTTCGGATCAACGAATTCGGGCATTTCAGTATTCATCAATCCATCGATTGCTACTTTCATCGATCCATCTTGTTTTTGATTAATCCGCTGCGTCACTATTGCTGTCCCCACTTAATTTGTTTCCCCTTAGTTATTTAATTTTCATAGTGACATACATTGGTAACCCCAAAAGATTTCATGTCAAACTCATTAAGATATACCTTAGTGCCCCTTAGGTTCGAAGTTAAAATTTTGTAACAAATGGCTCTCCACCGTTTATAAGCCCGATATATATTAACGTCAACATCCATCTCATATCGATGTAAAAGCATAATGCTTTCCGCCTATTAAAACTCAAAGACTAAACTTGTGGCATCATGAGCCTCGATGATAATGAAATCATCAATCCCCATGATACATAGGCTATCCGCCTATAAGAAACTCGAAGACTAGTTAAAATTGACATGAGGTAGGCTCGATAATAGGTTAAAAGCGGCCTAGGGTAAACTCGATGACAAGTCAAAAGAGGCCTAGCTAGGCTCGATAACAAGTTGAAAGTGGCATGGGGTAGGCTCGATGACCATCTGGGTCTTCGAGGGCCAAAGCTCGGAATCAGTTATAAAATAGCGCGACATCAATGTTATAAAGGTTGGCGACTCATAAAACATATGCGGCGACATGCTTCTTTGCAGAAATGCTGCATTTATGTGCATCGACATGCCCACCTCAAGGACCATCTCTATATCTTTGTTACTACAACCTCGACGAGGTACAAAACTAAACCATTACATGCCGAACTCGCTACCATCATACACATTACTTTATTTCCACATCGATGATAGTGTGATGCGGCGAGATGTGGCTCGACGTGGCCTATATCGTCATGGTAGGATGGTAATTAACTTGAAAACTGCAAAATTACTATAAAAAATGTTTTCTTTCACTAAACCTATATAATTTGTCAAAAGCTTATTGGCTAGCAAAACTTTATCAATTTTCTTTACTTAAAAACTACAGCACCCTATTTCGAAGATCCAAAACATTATTTCAAATAATTAATTACTAACCGTAATTTTATATGCATTTTCTAGCGTAAATAATTCTCCTTAATTCAAAATTACATGGGAAAAATTTTAAAGTTCACATTAATTCCAAAATTATATTTCTTTTGACATATAAAATATTCAGGTCCAAAAACCTACATTCAATTATCACTAATAAATTAAACTCGAATTTATGCCTACTTAACCTTAAGAAATTCATAATAAATTCATACCACTAAATAAAATTCTCAAATTAAAAACCCATCTCCAATATGTTATTTCACGTCACATATCTAAATTTTAAATCATCTGGAGGACAAGAATTTTAGATTTAATCCCAAAACCGAATTAAACAATTTCTAATCAATTCCAAAAATTCCGATTAACCATTATTCTATCCAAACAATTATTATTAGATCATAACTTGACCAATCAAACACATAAGATTCGAGTATTACCCATAACTGAATCAAAACAAAGATTTACGAGATGATAAGTGTTATTATTCACCTTAGATTAATGGTTGGAGTTTGAGATTTGGTGTCGCTTTGATTTCTTAAACTTCTTCACTTGAATCTCTAGATTTTGACTTCCTTTCTATCGCCAGCCTCCCTTAGTTTTCTTTAGTTGTTTTGTGAACGATGGAAAATGAGAATGGAATGAAGGGTAATGTTTAAGGAAAAGGGTTTATGTCTATTTCCTAAGATATCCCTCCTAATCATTCTCTTATATATTAAATTTGTAATATCTTAATTCATTAGGCACGACCAGATTAATTGCCCAAATCTCATCCTCCTTAATTAGCTACATTATTTTATTTAATCTATCCAACTAAATGTCATGAATAATGTTGAACAAAAATTAGGGTGCTACAGGCTCTCTCTTAAAGAATTTCGTCCTCGAAATTCAGTAAGGACTACAAAACATGCATAGCAAACATGCAACCAAATCTAGTATATCCTACCAGCCATAAAATCTATATATAACAAATATAGAACATACCTTCACAACAGCTCAGAATAAGTATTCCTAATCATGTCCTTTGTCTTCCAAGTATAGTCTTTCTCGTTGTCGCTCCACTGAACTTTCACCAACTTGACTGTCTTGCTCCTTAACTTCTTCTCATCTCTCGCTACAACCCAAACTGATTGCCTAACAAAAGTCAGATCTGGTCCTACTATTAAATCTTCCAATGCAATTGGAGTGATAGTAGTCTCTGGATCATGCACATACTTTTGAAGATGAGAAACATGAAAAATATTATGGACACCTGTCAAACTGCTCAGTAACTCTACTCGATATGCGAGCTTTCCGATCATCCATATAATTGGAAACTGTCTAACATATCTCGGTGCTATCATTCCTGTCTTACCAAATCTCACCACACCTTTCATCGGCAATACCTTAATGTAGACTCCATCTCCAATTGAGAACTCCATAACTATAAGCCTTCTATCCACATAACTTTTCTATCTAAACAGAGCTTCTCTCATCCTACCTCGAATTAGCTCAATTTTCTCCGTTTCTTCTCTCACTAGATTTAGACCTAAGACTAACCTGTCTCCATTTTCCAACCAACATGCTGGTGACTTGCATGGTCTTCCGTACAAAGCTTCGAAAGGTTCCATTCCTATACTAGTCTGATAACTATTATTATAGGAAAACTCAACCAATTGTAGGTGGTCTTCCCATAATCTACCAAAATCTAGTACGCAAGCTCTCAACAAATTCTTGAGTACCTTATTGACCCTCTCTGTATGCCCATCTATTTGAGGGTGATAAGCGGTACTCATTTTAAGCTTGGTACCTAACACTTCCTGTGGACTCTTCCAGAACTCACTAATAAACAATGTATCTTAGTCACTGACTATACTACTAGGAATCCCATGCAGTCTAACTATGTTCTTCATAAATAACTTAGCCAAAACAGGTGCCCTCCTATTTGACTTAACGAGAATTAAATGGGCACACTTGGTCAATCTGTCCATTATGACACATATACTTTCATTTCTCCGATTTGACCTTGGCAACCCGTCAATAAAGTCCATGAATATCGAATCCCATTTCCAAACTGGTATCTCTAAAGGCTGAAGCAACCCACTTGACTTTTGATGTTCAGCTTTTGCTTGTTGGCAATTCGAACATTCCTTTACCCATAAGCCAACATCCATCTTCATACCTTCCCAGAAAAAACTTCTCTTCATATCCTAATACATCTTGGTTCCTCTTGGATGAATCATAAACCTTGATTGATGACATTCCCTAAGAATTTCTTTCCTAATGTATCCAATATTCGGAACACACAACCATCCCTTCCGATCAAGACTAAAATCTTTCAGATCATCAATATTAGTTCCAACCTCTAGCCTTCTAATCTTCTCAGCCAACAATGGATCATCTTTCTACTTAGAAGCAATCCTTTCATTCAAAACCGATCGAACTTCCAAACAGGATATTACGGTAGTGCTCTGACTAAAACAAGTAGTCGATCTTAACAGCACACTACACATAGTCAATGCCTCAAGATCCTTCCATTCTGCCAACATAGCTAACCCCACATTCTATTGTTTTCTTCTAAGAGCATCTGCTACTTTATTACCTTTCCCCGGTGTATACTCTATGCCGAAATCATAAGCTTCAAAAACTCCAGCCACCTCTGTTATCTCATATTCAACTCCTTCTAAGAGAATAAATACTTTAAAGACTTATGATTGGTGCACAACTCAAATATTTCTCCCAAAAGATAATGTCTCCACACTTTCAATGCAAAGATCACCTTTACTAACTTTAAATCATGGATCATATATGTTACTTCATGCGATCTGAGCTGTCGGGAAGCATAAGAAATCACTTTACCTTTCTGCATCAACATAGCTCATAATCCAGTCTCACATGCATCTATATACACTATTAATCCTTGATTAGCATCTGGCATAACTAACATGGTCACATAGGTCAATAAACACTTTAACTTAAGGAAAGCTTCCTTACATCTGTCGGACCAAACAAACTTAACGTTCTTTCTAGTTAGCTTAATCAGGAGTGCTGCTATCCACGAAAAATTTATGATAAATCTCTTATAATATCCATCCAATCAAAGAAAAATTCTTATCTCGGCCACTGTCTTGGGTCTTTTCCAACTATTAACCGCTTCAATCTTAGCTGGATCAACTGATACCCTTCTCCTATGACTACGTGGCCAAGAAACTTTACTTCTTTCCTTTAGAAATGACACTTTGAAAACTTCGCTTTCAGCTGATGCTATTTCAGTGTCTCTAACACTATCTAAGATGGACCTCATGCTCTCTTTCATCCTTAGAATATATTGAAATGTCATCTATGAACACCAATATGAACATATCCAAGTGCTCTCAAAAAATATGGTTCATGAAATCTACAAAGAAAGCTAATGCATTAGTTAGTCTGAATGGCATCACTAACGTCCCGTACGAACTATATCTTGTTCGAAACGTTGTCAATGAAATACTATCCTCTGCCACTCTTAGCCGATGGAACCTTGTAGCCAAATCCAATTGGGAAAACATTTTAGCTCCACTCAACTGATCGAATAAGTCGTCGATTCATCGCAAAGGATACTTGTTCTTTATAGTCTTCTCATTCAGCTTACGGTAGTCAATACACATTCTTAACGATCCTTCGGTTTCTTTACGAACACCACAGCCGCTCCCCGAGGCGAACTGCTTGGTCCAATAAAACTCTTTCCTTTTTAGTCCACTAGCTATACCTTTAACTAGTTTATCTCGGTAGGTGTCATCCTGCTATGTGGCCTACTTATGGGTTCTGCTCCTGGTACAGGATCTATTTGAAACCCGATAGCTCGTTTCGGTGGTAGTTCTGTGACCGGCCAAAAAACATCTGCAAATTCTCTTGCTACCAGAACCTGATTCAACTCTTCTTCTACTTCAATACATTCAGCAGAGCACCAATTCCTAGATTTGAATTCTCAATTGAGTATACTATTGGGTAACTACTACTGGGATGTCTCAATGATATTTCTCTATCCTGGCAAAATATCCTAGCATCATATCTATCTACCTAATCCGTACCTAATATGATCCTGGAGCCTATGAAATCAAAGACATACAAATTGCATGCAAACTTATGACTTAACAAATAAAGTTCTAACTGGTCACATCTCATCACCAGAGTTGCATACCCTCCTATCGAATTCACAACCCTCAAGGAAGTAACAAGGTATGATGGCTCTAAGCATAATCTATCTACCAAACATTGAGATATAAATGAATGCGATGCACTTGTATCAAATAGTATTCTAACTGGTTATGTATCAAAAGCGTACCTTCCATCATGGATTTCCCCTTCTCAACTGTTGTTGGTCTAAAGGATGATGGTACCAAAGCAAAGACTTTTCCCTTCAGATTCTTGGTTACTTCTGGACACTTTTTCTTGTAATGCCCTACTTGGTCGCAGTCAAAGCACTTCACATTCTACTTCCCCACAACCATCTTTCCATCACCCGAGCGACACTCATTAGCATAGTGCCCTTTCTTAATTCACTTGTAACAGATGATATCTGTCTTTCCTTTCTTAGCTGCTCCTACTTTCTGAGAACCCTTCTTCTTAAAGAATTTTCTTATATTATTCTGGGATTCCTAGGTCTCTGTTGACTTCTCCTTCCCGAAGGAAGAAAGCATTCCTTCGTTTCTAATTGCCATCTCCATTACTACAATTGATGGATCTTGGAGACGTAGCATGGTTGTCCTAGTGATTTCCAGCCTTAAACCCCGGATAAAATTTTCGTTCCTCTTAAAGACAGTGTCCACGGTGACATATCTATATCTGGACAGCTCATCAAACTTCACAGAATACTCCAACAGTGACGTCTCCCCTACTCCAAATCCATAAATTTCCTGAGCAAAGCGTACTTAGCTACCTCGAAAAAAAATCTCTCCTCGAATCTCTTTCGAAAATCCGCCTAAGTTAACTCTTCCTCTGGCATACCCACGGTAACTCCATTCCACCAGAACAATGCTACACCTTCCAATTGCCTCGAAGCCAATCTTCTCTTCTACTCGTCATCCAAACCAAGATCAACAAAAATTCTCTCATAAAACAAAAGCCAATTTTCCACTTCTATAGCATCTTCAGTCCTTAGAAATGGCTTCCCATCCAAACTGGTATAATCTCGACTAAGCTTGGAATAGTTATTGCCAACTGGTGCCACGGGATTTGCTCCTCCCGCATCCATAGCATTTCCTCCAACTACTCCTGCAGCAACTCCAGCTTGCATCAGATTAACAAAGAACTGATACATCATCCCCATATCTACTGGTGGGGTTCTAGCAGCTACGTTGGCATTCGCGGTTGGATTAGCATTTGCATGTCGACTCTGGTTGTTCCTGGTATTGGGTCGAACATTTTCGTTAGTTATGGTGCTTTCTCCACCTAGACTCACCCTTCCGTTTACTGCTTCCATACCTTTCTTTGTCATAAATTTGCATATGAGTCTTAGTAAGATACAGAAGAATTGTCTAAGAGAGAGGGGAATACATACCTATATATAGCAAAATACAAGTACATTATTATAACGTTATCTTAATGCCAATCATTCTTTGATTCAATGGATTATGTTTCAAAATCTCTTTAGGTTTTGTTAACCAGGTTTTAACCTAACAGAGTTCAATGGAAGTTAGAACATTCAAATTAAACCAGAATGACTTGAAACTTGATCGGAAGGCCCAAAATATAAGAGAAGAGATCCTAAGAACTTTGGGTTATTTTTATGCAAACATTTCAAACCAGTACTGATCTGATCCAAAAAATTTCTTTATTGGATCTCCGATTAACTTGTTTTACACTCCTATGTCCCCACTAAGCTTATCTACCAAGTTTGATTACATTCCAAGCATCCGAGTTTAAAAAGTGGAGGTTCATCTGATTTAGAATACAATTCAATCTAACCCACTGGTAAAGCATCATCAAAACAAATCAACAAGATAGAAATTACACAGAGGGCATCACTATGAAGTAAGAAGCTTGACCAAATGAATCAGAGCCAAAATTGGCTAAGGATTTGGATCGGTACCAATCCAATTGGGTCGGACCGGTATCGATCCAATATGATGGCCAATTTTGGCTCCAAACTTTCTGAGCTCTCTCTACCTAACAACTATAGGCTTCTGACAAAGCAATTTTTGGCCCAAGAAATTTCCAACCCCTATAAATACCATCTCATCTGCAACAGAAAAGGGATCTCTGCTTTGATCTCTACTGAAACTATGCCATTGTTTATGCACCCTTCTTCTCCCTCTACAACCGCCATTAAAGGGCAACTAAGATCCTTCCGGTTGTCTCTAACAATGGTGGCTTGATCTAACTTAGGAAAGAAGAATCACATTTTAGTCCAAAACTACTTTGTAATAGTAATTGATTAATAAAAGCTATAAAGTCTACGTAGGCTTCGTTAACAGCCGAACCACTATAAAAATCTTTTATCTCTTTACTTTTTCTGCAATTTACTATTGCTTTTTTATTTTATTTACCTTGATAAATAGGGCTGGTGCTTTCACACTCAATCCAGGATGTTGATCCATATTTTGGGTTAATATTTTGGTTCTTTCACTAAGGAGGCTTTAACTCAGGCTTAGATCTAGCTATCTACTTTGGATCAGATAGATTCAGAAGTTAGATTCTTAATGTCTGCTTAGAAGATTTGTCGTTAAGAATCAACGGGGCCAGGGAGAAATAGAACTGATTCTGGAAGATCCATAGGAGTTGTTATTTGGAGAAGCGACCAATCCCCATCAAGTTAAGGTCAACGGTGCCAATAATATGTTAATCAGAGCTAATTCTAGAGCCAATAGAGGAGATTAGGTGCTGGGACCTTCTATCCAGCATGAAGTCGTCACTAAAGGCAAATTGAATAAGATGGTTGATGAAATCAATCAAAAGATAGAGAACAACCAGAAAGCACTTATGGAAAAATTAAATTCCCTCCTAACCTTGCAATCACTAGCTGCTCCAAGAACCATGCCAGAACCTGCGGCTGCTATGGAGCAAGAAAACTCTTCCATTCCTGGCCTAAACAGAAGAAATGGAAGGTAGAAGAAAAACAGAGTAGTGGGTGGAGTTTCAAGAATCACTATCGAACGAAACACAAGCAATCCACCAACTGCAAAGCAGCCTGCCATAAACTTGAATCTAAGAACAAAACCCCACGGGAAGATATAACAGTGGATCTCTCTGACTCTGAAGGTGGTGAGAAACTTAATGTCAATGAGTTGGAAGAAAACATTAATACACTCAATACCGGTAGGGAGGTCCAAACTGCATCTACCTGACCAACCGCAAGCCAATGGAACTCCGAGGGAGTGACTCTCCCAAAGACAGGAGAGCCTAGACTTCAGCCCACTTACCAAGATCATTTGCAAGATCAAACTCTTGGTGTAGTCACTAACATCCAACCCATGGACTACCGGACATCAGTGGCATATATCGCAGAAATGATCAAGTGCTTAATGGATGAAAGTAACGATAAGAGAGATGACGAATGGGGATCCGCTCCAAGCTCGACTCCCTTCATTGATTACATTATGAATGAACGATACCCTAAAAAGTTCATTATGTCGACTATTCCGTCTTACTATGGAACTAGAGACCCGAAACATCACTTCTACAAGTACAGTTGCTATTTGGATAGAGCGAGCGCTTCAAATGCTATTCGATGTAGATGTTTTCCAATCTTTCTAGAGGGAATTACTTTTATTTGGTTCACCAGGCTCCCACCAAAGTCCATCTCCACTTTCAATGAATTAGCAACAAAATTCCATGATCAATTTAGGCTTCACATGACACAACCAAAAGGTGTGATGTCCTTATCTGGCCTATTCCAGGGATGAAATGAAACTTTGAAATCTTTCATGAGTCGGTTCAACATCGCGATGACTGAAGTAAGTAACCGAAATGAAGATATGGTTTTTATGGCCCTGGTCCACGCTATCCATGCTGATACTGAATTCGGAAAATAGATCAAAATGAAACAACCTACCACTAGGTAGGACTTTAAACGAAAGGCAAGCCAGTACTCGAGATTGGAAGAGGCGAAGGAGCTAAAAGGAAAGCATGCTAACCTACAACCAACCAATGCTGGCTAGAATGGTATGGCAGCTAACTAAGACGGGAATACCTCTTGGACTACTATAGAAAATGTAGGGAAGGATGGGAACCAGAAAATGAAGAGCCAAAATTCCAACAAGTGAAACGGGGCAATAAGCCACTTAAAGGGTTGAGACCCAAGAATACACCTCACTCAATGATACTCCAGAAAACATCTATCTTGCGAAATAAGGGATGGAGGAGTACAAGAATCCGCCTAAAAAGGAAGCGACGGAACAACAAAAGCATTTCGAGAAGTATTGCTGCTTCCATGAAACACATGTTCATAACACGAATGAGTGCCGTCACCTGAAAACCCCAATTGTAGAGCTGATTCGGTGAGGAAGCCACAGAATCCTGACTAGCCTGCAGCACCCGAAGCTCCTAGAACTGATGGAACCAAGTTGGAACTAGCGAAGGGGCATCCAGACGCACCGACAAGAGACTCATCATTGGAACGATATTTGGAGGAACTCATCCCGCGCAGAAGAGTTGGAGAGAAATGGAGCTATATGTAAGCTCATTAAAACATGCTCTGAAAGATTCATGCTTCGCGGTCAAAGACGGAGCTCCTGTTAAGAAATAGAGAACCCTACACGATGACATAGTATTCTGGAATCGAGACACTGAAGGAATAGAGGTTCCGACCCTTGACCCCATGGTTGTAATGGTAGGAATCGGACTAGCCATGGTCCGACAAGTATTGGTGGACAGTGGCAGCTCTGTGAATATCCTGTTCAAGCATACTTTTGATCAGATGAAGATCATTATGAAAGACGCATCCGCTTACCGAACGAAGATTCAGGGATTCACCGGTGAACCTAAGCAACCTTTTGAAACAATTGATTTACCTGTAGAACTTGGAGAAGGCGACCAAAGAGTCGTCCTCATCCAGACCTTTGTGGTTGTAAATGAAATATCCGCCTACAATGTTTTGTTAAGTCAACCCCACTTTGGGAGATTTCAGGATTGCTTTAGCTCAGTGTTGTCTAAACATGAAATTTCCAACAAAGAATGGAGTTGGGGTATTAAAGGAGATCAAAGTGCCGCTAGTGAATGCTACATCGTAGAACTATGCGAGTCTAAAAGAAATGAAAAAGGGAAGAATGTGAAGAGAACTCTCCACATTCGGGAATCTACCGAATAGCAACTACAGAGCCGCCCCTGGCTTGGGTACCATAGCCGATTCGACAAGGCCTTCGACCTTAGAAAGAAAAGTTTAGGGGAGGATCGGGTGGCACCGACAGAATTGACGGTGCATGTCCCATTCGATATGGATGACCCAACTCGGGTCCTGAAAATTGGGTCACATCTTGGAAACAAGATGTGATAAGAACTAGTCAAATTTCTTCGTGCTAACTTGGACATATTCACTCTGACACATTCTGGTGTATGTAGGGTGTCGCCGGAGATTGCATACCACACACTTAATATTAATCCCAAGTATACACTAGTGAAGTAGAAAAGGCACAGCCTAGGACCCGAACGGTCTAAAGTGCTAAGAGAAGAAGTGGATAAGCTGATGACGAATGGTTTTATCAATGATGCAACCTATCCCAAATGGGTATCCACTCTGGTCTTGATCAAGAAATCCAATGGAAAATGGCGAACTTGTATCAACTACTCAGACCTAAACAGAGCTTTCCCAAAAGACAGCTTTCCTCTGCCTAGAATCGACCAGCTTGTGGATGGGACAGCTGGACATGAATTACTATCATTTATGGACGCTTACTCGGGATATAACCAGATCATGATGCACGTGCTTGGCTAGGAAAACACCAGCTTCATCACTGATCTGGAATTATACTACTACGAAATGATGCCATTCGCCTTAAAGAATGCTGAGGCAACCTACCAACGACTAGTAAACTCCATGTTCAAGCATCAGATCGAGAAGACTACGTAAGTCTATGTAGATGATATGTTGATTAAATCACGCACATCCGCAAATCACTTAGAAAACCTCACCGAAATGTTTGAAATACTCTGCAACTACAGAATGAAACTCAATCCACTTAAATGTCACTTTGGGGTAGCCTTTGGAAAATTCTTGGGATTCATTGTAAGTGCCAGAGGCATTGAAGTAAATCTCGAATGAATTACTGCTTTATGGTAAGTTGAGGCCGCAAGGAACAAGAAAGAGTTACGAAGTTTGAATGGAAAAGTTGCAGCACTAAACAGGTTCATCTCAAAGGCAACCAACAAATGTATATCGTTCTCTAACGCGCTAAAGAAGGGAAAGAAGAATTTCGAATGGAATCAGGCTTGTCAGACTACCTTCGAAAAACTACTGCGGCATATGGAGAATTTGCCAATCCTATACAAGCCGGTATATGGAGAAGACTTGTTTGTCTACTTAGCAGTCTCGCCCTATGCATTGAGTGCTGAACTCGTACGAGAAGAAACTAAGGTCCAACGATCCATATATTACATCAGTAAACGATTCACTAGAGCCGAGAAGAACGATCCGAAATTGGAAAAACTAGCATATTGCTTCTTGATCGCACCTAGAAAGTTATGACCATACTGTTAGTCCATGAGTTGATGGTTTTGATGACAACAACCTTAGATAAGATTATAAAATATAAATACTAACATTATACTTTAGATATATATGTATATGCAGGATTTAACCATGCAGGTAACAAGAATGAAGACTGTACAGTATACAGATTCAAGATATCAAGATTGAAGACTCATGAGTATCAAGAATATCAAGATTATCAAGAGTTCAAGATTTCAAGATAAATATTGAGTCTAGAATTATGTTAAAACTTCACAATAGCACTGAAATCTTCATTCCTTATTTTCATTTGGGATGGAACCCATTTCTACCTTTTTAGTGGCTTACAAACCCACGACAAGTAGCTTACAAACCTATGACAAGTGGCTTACAAACCCACGAACATCTTGGTTTTGTACAAGTTCTCGATTCCTGATGTGATGAGATATTCTGCAGGAAGAAGCTTGCAAAACTACTTCAAAATTATTTTCAAAACTGCTTTTCAAAATGTTTTAGCCTTAAAAATTATCTTGTCAAATAATTTTCAAAAAGATGTTTTAGCCTTAAAAAATATTCTTTGATTTTGTTCTTAAATAAATTCTTATTTTAAACTTCGTTTGTTTTAAACTATCTTTTAATATATTTAACTTTTTACTTAGATTTAAATATAAAATTATAGTAAAATTATATATATATTATTCTCTATATTTATCTATGTATTTTATCTATAGTCAAGTATATTAATAAAGTTTAAAATAGTTTTAATATAAGATAAAGGATATTTTCAAAGAAAAACAAACATCAAAATTTCCTTTGGGATGTTGACATGCCCTAGTACCCTATGTCGACATAGTGTCAGTTAGGACCAAAAATTTGAATTTCAAAAGAAGTGTCTATTCGCCATAACCTTTCATGAATAGACATGGCTGTTGTTCTTCTATAAATAGGGGTTGGTTTGAACGAATTTTAGATCAGATTTTATGGTTTTTCACTTCTCTTCTTCTTCCGCATTTTCTTATTCAAAATCCTATCATCACTCTGCCGAAATCAACATTGAATCTAACTAGATCATCTCTGGTTTGATTCTCTATCACTATCTCAACACGATCCCAGTGCTATTCAGAGTTATAGGCTTCTTTGTAATCTATCTAGCAAGAAAAGGTGTGATTGTAGCCTTGGAAATCAATCAAGCGAGAAAAGGTGTGATTGTAGCCTTGGAAATCAATTGGGTGAACTTGTTGCCCCAGAAATCAAGTATCTCTACCCAGAGGATTGTGATTTTGGAGGGTGTATCTCGTAGCCTTGAAACCGAGGGTGTAATTGTACAATTGCTTTTGAAAGGAAATACGTACTTAGTTGTGCGGGATTGGATGTAGGGTAACTCCGAACTAGTATAAAATCCGGTGTGTTCTTTCCTTTACTGCATTTACTTTATTTTTGCATCTGTGTTTGATTCTGTGATTATATCTGTGTCTGAATATTGCATACATTTGTGTACAAATCAATAATAACTCAAAAAGATTTAGTAATTTCTTATAAACACTATTCACCCCCCCTCTAGTGTTCATTCTAGCCTTAAGATCCATATTCCGCATTCCTCACACATACTTCCTTGCACACCCGATCAAAGCACTAACAGATTAACCCTTGAAGAAAGTGTCTTACCACCCCGAGACCTTTGGACGGCTTATCAAATGGAACATCGAGTTAAGTCAATATGAAATCACTTACCATCCTTGAAGGGAAAACAATGGGCAGGCCCTGGCAGACTTTATTGCTGAGTTTATAATACGAGATAATGAAGAAGAAGTTACTCTGGAAGTGGAGACAAACTGGAAGTTGTTCGTCGATTGTGCATCTAACAACTTCTGCTCGGGGGCAGGAGTCATGCTCGAAACTCCCGAAGGACTATCCGTTTGCTATGCCTTACGCTTGGAATTCCCTGCAACAAACAATGAAGCAAAATATGAAGCATCGATAGCCGGGCCCTCAGCTAGTCGTCTATTACATAAGAGGCGAATATCAAGCCCGAAGAGAGAACCTTACCCTATATCTTTCTAAGGTGCAAGAATTGCTGTACAACATCGAACATTACACCATAACTCATATCCCGAGGGAACAAAATATGAAGGCAGACCATCTAGCTAAACTAGTCAGTTCCAGAGAAGCCCAGTCATTGGGACTGGTCCCAATTGAAATGCTAACTGCGCCAAGCATAGGTGAGATGGACATCAACTTGATTTTTGAAACAACGAAAGAACCAGAAACATGGATGACACCGATCAAGGAATACCTACTTAGAGGAACACCCCCGTAGATAGGAATCAACAGAAAAAGCTTCTTCGAAAGGCACCACGGTTCGTAGTACAGAATGTGATACTCTATTGAAGGGGATTCTCTACCCCCTTGCTCAGATGTGTGACCAGCGGTGAAGCTCAAAGAATCCTTAGGGAAGTTCATGAAGGGGACCGCGGAGATCACACCGAGGGGCAAACCCCTGCAAAGAAAGTTCTCCGATATGGATATTTTTAGCTGACGATGAACCTCGATCAGTAGATTATGCCAGACAGTACAAACGATACCAAAAATTCAGCAAGATCAAAAGAATTCTTTCAATAGAGCTAACATAGATGGTCAATCCATGGCCATTCGCAATCTGGGGAATCGATTTGATTGGTGTATTTCTAATAGCTAAAGGAGGAGCCAAATACACTATCGTTGTTGTTGCCTACTTCACCAAATAGGCCGAAGCGGAACCGCTGGCCACTATTACCACAAAGAAAGTTATTAAATTTATCACTAAAACCATAATTTGCAGGTTTGGAGTGCCATAAAAGATCATCACGGATAACGGGAATCAATTCGAAAGCACTGAGTTTTCAAAGATTTTTGCAAACGCTTCTGAATCGAGAAAAGCTTTTCCATTGTTGCATATCCATAGGCAAACAGGCAAGTAGAGGCAGTGAATAAGATCATCAAGTCCACCATCAAAAAGCGGCTAACTAAAGCTATAGGAAATTGGGTTGATGAACTGCCACTCGCACTATGGGCTTACAAGACAACGAATAAATCTGCAACCGGACAATCTCCCTCTACCCTGGCATATGGTTCAGAAGCAATGATCCCGATCGAGCTAGAAGTGCCTTCTCATTGATGGCAAAATTTTGATCAAAGGAAGAACGAGCATCTCCTGCTCGAGTCGCTCGATATAGTCGATGAGAAGAGGGAAGAAGCTGAACTAAGGACTGCTGCTCACCAGAAAAGGTCGCATGATTTTGACCTCCAAGGTCCGTAACCATACTTTCAAAGTAGGAGACCTTATTCTCAAATGGGTCTACCCTGTACCAGGAATATTTAGACAAAACTGGGAAGGGCCCTATGTAATCGGCCAAAAGATAGGGGATGGCACGTTCAGGCTAACAACCGTTGATGGAACCCAAATTCCCTATGCTTGGAACAGCAAATTGCTATGTCGTTAATTTATTTAAGGCTATCTTATGTATTTCCTATTTCCCACAAATAAGCCATCCTGGAATACCAGAAGCATTGTAAATAAGCAGAACTAACCCAACTTTTATTAATGAAATTTCTTTTCTTTCTGAACCAATAAGACGGTGTTCACAAAAGTAACCTGCTGAGTCAATGGAGTCAAATCGACTCAAAACAATCCAATCGCTGCTTGAAATAGTGGAACCATGCTCAATTATGCCCCCCTACCCGCCGAGTCGACAAAAGCAAATCAATTCAAACCGTTGGATTGATGTAACTCGATCCTTGCTTTCTAAGAGATGGTGTTACTCCGGCGACAACGGGAAGGCCCAAATCAAAGAATCGCATTTCATAAGCCATGCACTGCCTCTTGGATTGTGGAATCACATCCAAGCAAACATAATTACCTAAGCCGCACATCTCGTAAGCCACGCATCCTTTCTCAGTTCACAAAACTGCGACCATGCAATCCTCGATCCTATTGTGTGTATTTCATAAGCAGCACACTACTACCTAGATTAGCAAAATGCATCCAAAGACGAGGAACTCTCATATTTCAAAAAACCACAAACCGCCCCCGAATCCAAGAAAATAGCACTCCAAAGAGCGATATATAAGCACGATGGTCTGAATGTCAGCATCACGATGAAATCACTTAACAAGTAATCAAGTAATCAATGTTGCTTCAGCATCGCCGATCACTTAAGTACGTAAATCACTTAAATACGTAAATCACTTGAGTGCGTAAATTACTTGCCGTGAAGCTGCTAAAAAGCTTCACGGATGTCGTAATCCAGAAGTTCCCAAAAATAGGAGTTGCAGTATAAGCCTTACTAGAAGCATCCGGAAGACTACCTAGGGCATCCAGTCTCGTATCAAGTGTTCGGAGTAAACAGTCCCGTGAAATGGGGGCTACTCACACCAGCACTCAACCAAAGTAGCAAATAATTCACAGTTTTGTTACTCCAAACAAATAATTTTAGCTGTAATTACGGGAAAACGGTGATGAATAAAAAAAGAGTGGCATAAAAAGGCAATAGTGCATGGAACATGGATAAGTAGACAAGTGAAGTTACAATCAAAATTTCAACAATTTTATTACTTATAATGTTTTTATGTACAACAACAAACAACAGAGGCCATACCTGCACAATATCGGCCAAGAATAGGAAAATATAAACACCACAATTGCAACAACAACAAGAAGTGCTAAGTGCAAAATATGTACTTGTACAAAAAAAAGCAACCAAAAAAGCAAAAGCTCTGCTCTACGAGTACATGGACAAATCATGACTTCCTGTCACTGCTTACCCTATCGCCTTTCCTGCCTCTGATCAACAACTTCTCAGGCTTCTCCTCTCCCGGGGCGATATCGCTCTCTGAAACATGGCTACTGGCGGACCCTCCTTTTCCTTTGTGCTTGCGGGATCTATGAGAACTCGTTGGCGACCTTTTTTCCCTTTAACCTTCTCCTTCTTCACCGCTATAATCTGCTGCTCGGTCATCGTCTGCTCGGCCTCTACTTTGTCTGGTTGGCTAGCTTGATCTGCATGCTCCTTTGTGTTAATAGTTGCCAAACCTTCCTTTTGAGATACAGAGGGTCATCCAAACAATGCAGCACTGCAATTTGCTCGGATTGCGAATTGGTTTGCGAGCTAGATGCGGAGAGGATGGTTGATGCGATCAGAATGGTGGAAGATCCAGCACCGTGACAAGGAGGTAACTTGGTAGGAAGAGAGGGTTGATCTATAATATCAGAATAAAGGGTGGTTATCTCGGTAATTTCATTAGTTGTAAATTGGAAGTCTTCAAGTATGGGAGAGATAAGAAAATTATCTACTACAAGGGTCTGCTTATGCGCCACAACTTCGAAGCCTTCGTCATTGCCCTCCTTTGATGGCTGCATAATAGGGAGAAGTAGAAACGATCCCCTTAGCACAAAGATGCAAAGGGCGCTCACCAGTGCCTGAAGGAAAATGCCTGGTTACAGCCTTAGCGGTGGCTGTGGCATCAATAGCTTCTCGTTCCCTCTAAAGTTTCAAGATTTCCCGGCCTTCCACAAAAGCTTGGCAGGATTCTTCGTTCAGATATGCCTGAACCAACTCCTCTTCGGTATAACCGCCACCTATGTCTTAGAATCAGGCCAGAATCTCTTCCCAGACTACAGTAAGCGTACAAGGGAACAACAGACCTAAGTAACTAAGACTCCCCTGATGCAGTACGGAGTTGACATAAAAGCCCAGAATAGTAGCATCCAAGCCTTCCATCTTCTTTGTGTAGGTATCTTGGAGATTTGAAAAGCAGGCATCTGTGTTAGTCTTCTCTACCCCCAACTGCTTCTTCTCAATGTCCAAAGTCAAAACTTGTTCATGAAGAGAGGCAATTTATTGAGCCTACTCGAGGATGGTTTTCTTCTGCGTCTCAACCATCGTCCTGCTTATCCTCAACTTTTCTTTTAAAGCCACCTCATTATTATGGCACTTCTTTATTTTATCTCTAAATATGAGTGCGGCTCGGTCGGTGGATTCTTTCAGCTCCTTAAGCAAAGAAGCACTTTTGCTTTCTCTCCCGAGGGCATCATCTCTTTCTTTCTTCAGCCTCTCGATCTCCATGTCACGATCTACGAGTTGCTTCTCATACTCATCCTTTTCAGACTCAAACAAGAGAATTTCTTGTTAGTTGTTTTGATTGACAATGGACAGCTGTATGCATAATTTTTTCCACCCCTCGGCTTTCTCCAAACTGCTCTTAAATGCTTGAAGATGGGTTGAATAAGATTCGACATGAATTGACTTCAAATTGGGCATATCAAAAACAACCCCTTAAGAACAAATTAAGGAACACCGCTTGCAGATGCGGAGGCCCGATAGGGAGAGTGTAAGGCGCATGTCCAGAAATCAAGAGAGAGGCGGTCATAACAACATGAGTAGAGAAGGTCACGACTCTGGAAATAG
The DNA here is from genome assembly GCA_030737815.1 of Allium fistulosum. NCBI lineage: Eukaryota > Viridiplantae > Streptophyta > Magnoliopsida > Asparagales > Amaryllidaceae > Allium > Allium fistulosum. The sequence goes on along the minus strand of CM060907.1, from coordinate 1,043,662,201 downwards.
GTACGTTTACCCCAGTGGAAGCCGTAGGCATGAAGCGGGTTCTCGCTCTTGGTCTCTTTTCAGCCTCTTTGATGGATCTCCCTGCTCAGTCGGGCTCTTCCTCTTCTCATAGCCAGTTCCTCTATTACGGCCTTAATCTTTCTCGGCACGGCGACATTGTTCTGCCTCCTTATCCTTCCTCCTTTTCCTCTCCACGTCAGTATCCCAAGGAGCATAATACTTGGAAGAGTGTCTCTGCAAACGCTGGGACACCAAAACTCGGTCAAGATCACTGTAAGAACCGCAAGACATGATTCGTGCAGCAAGCGATAAAATGACTTTAGGAAAGAGGCATTTGATGAAATAAACATGCTAGAAAATAATAATAATAATATAAAGTGTGTGATCCTAGTAAAGTATGTGATGCAGTTTAACGACCCCAATGGAACACGCAAACCATATCTGTCACCGACTAATGTCAGGACATGGATTCCTACAAGGATGATCTGAGTAAGTTGGGAAGGCAACCCTTCCAAAGTGAAGTCATCCATCAAGTCACCCATATTCACAAAAATGTCGCTCGTATCTCCCAAGTCAATATCGCTACCTTCTGGTAAAGAGCTGGATACAAGTTCATTCTTGGAAGAAGCTCCTTCAATGTGCTCTTTTAAAGGAAGTGAGGAAGCATGTCTAGGGCTCAACCCCAAGGCCTTGTCATCTATGTTGATATCACCATCATTAGTGTCCCAATCTATTTCTTCTTCATTTAGAGAATGCACCTCACTAATCTCTCCTTCCTCCTTCCCTTCAATCAATGGAGTCTGCCTTTCCGGTGAATAAACTCTTCTTCTTTCTCTTCTCAGATTGATGGCATTTTGAGCGGACTGTCGACCCCCACTTGAATTTAGATCTCCTTAAGGGTCTTCTCTGACCCATCAAATGGGTCGCCTTCTTCTTCCTCGTCGTCGTCATAATCATCATCATCGTCTTCACCAAAGCCATGGGAAGAGGAAACATAAAGGGTCCGTGCTCTAGACCGGGAAGGAGCATTGATGAATCCAACAGACCTCCCAGGGTGTAAAGGCCCACATCAACGAAGATTTTCGTATTTATGCAAGAACCTAATCATGCACTCCTGAGCATTGACCGCTTTTAGGGTGTTAAGAATAGTACCGAGTGACGGATCCTTGTTAATCTTTGGAAGAACTACAAGGAATATACGATAGTTCGGAAGACTTGTAGCAATTAGAGGAAATTCCAAGCATGGGAAAAGAGACTTACCCCCCTATGGTCTATAAATGGGTGAATCCCTCTGGAAATTTAGCGAAAAAGAAATGATTCTTGAAAGAAAGAACTTTGTTGGGAAGATCCAGTATAAGTTTTCGGCTACGTTGTGCCCCAGTATAGACAAGCGATGGTTTTTCCTCTCTCTTCTTAAATAACAGAAAGTACCGCAATTTAGCAAAACTCAGGGGAAGATTAAGCTTCCGCATGAACAGAACATATAAGCACATCATCATAGCATATCCATTTGGGAGAATCTAAAATGGGGCCAACCTTATGTTCTAAAGTGTCGTTATTAAGAAGTGATTGAAAGAGGGCACTACACCATACATGCACATATATCGGTGGCAAGTCATGTATCCAAAAGGCAGCCTATGAGCAAATTCTCCTCTCGATGGTAAAAGCACATCATCCTTTGGGATACCATATTTTGAGCAAATGCTTCGCAACATCCTGTATGTAAGGATCGAAGGAGCTTTCTCAGGAGGATTAAGTAAGACTCTGAAGTTAAGGAGGATTGTGATCGACGATAGAACCGATTGGAATTAGGCGATCATATTGACCTAAAGTTATGGAAGTGGCAGATCCAACTGAAATTGACAATGACTTCACTTCAGAAAGAGGTGAGTTCCCCTCAACTAATTTGCGCCGAGAAGATTTGCGCGTCACTCTATATAAGAAAGCTTGTGTTCAAAACGGTCAGGTGCTCCTAATCTCTAAACTATAGATCCTAATGTAGTTGATACTTGAAATCCGAAAGATAACTGACGTGTACCAACCAACACTACAACAAACAAGACCTTTAACAGCGTTTCAAAAACGCTATAAAAGCTATTAACAGCGTTTTTACATACGCTGTATATCGACATGCAGTTATATGTCAGAGATATATAATGACAAGGAATAAACGCTGTTAAATGTCCTTTTTTACAGTGTTTCCCTGGTGTTATGAAATCATTTAACAGCGTTTGGCTAATTTGGTAGAACTTTTTTTACAGCGTTTCAAAAACGCTGTTAAATGTCCTTTTTATAGCGTTTTTTCATTGTTATGATATTTATTTACAGCGTTTACCTGTTGCAATAAATCGTGCTTTATGTTTTTAGAAACAATTTAACGGCGTTTTTAAAACGCTGTTAAAACATTCAACGGCGTTTATAAAACGCCGTAGAATGTTTTAACAGCGTTTTAAAAACGCCGTTAAATTGTATACAAAGCTAAGTCAATTAGGCTTTTTCTACTTTTCTGTAAATTCCATTTCAATAAACATCAGTCACAATGTGTATATATATCACATTTCAAAATTATCATATTATATCAGTACCACATTTCAAAATCAACATATTGTATCAATATCACATTTTGGACACATATTTGATAACCAACGTATGAAATTTCATAATCAAAATACACAATATTCTTACACCAAACACAAATATTTCGTCATCAATAGTTCATAAACAAAATATAGAACAAGTAGCAATAGTAAAACAAAAGCAAGTAGTACATACGTTAAAACCAAAAAGTTGTTCTAGCAGCAAAAATAACTTTGATCCATAACTCGTTGCAACCTTTTTTTGCATCACAGTCATCTATCTACCTGTAAAGCAAAAGTAATGCTTGAGAATCAATTCATCAAAAAAGTGTACACAAAGTTAAATCGGATTCATGATGCAAACACTAAATCTTCATCACACTATTTCATTAGGCGATTGACTAATACAAAGTATACAACATGCCATAAAATCAAGTAGCATTTACAAGTGAAGTAGAGTAATTTAAGAAGTACATCAATTTGTTCAAATCTTCAGAGTGGTTCAATTTTCTTTACTGATTTGTTTAATAATTAAAATACAGTGCAAACTTTGTAAATAAAACAATAACAGCTCTGTACATCATTTATATCAACATGTACATGCACATTTTACATACTAGATTAGTATAATAAAATGACATAGCATATGCCTCAACTTTATAGGCAGATGCCAGATCAGTATAGTACTATAAGCATATACTACACACTGGATGTATGTTGATGTAATTAACTTCAGTATTTTACATGCCAAAGTCAAGTGGAATATAGTTTTAACTATTTTATAAGCGTTGTCTAGGCTAACCTTACTTGTAAAAGGTATGGGGCAAAAAGCCACAATTGCCTAAATATAAAAGGAAAAAATGTTAAGGAGGACAGAGGATAAACAAGCATTAAAAGAAATTAGTTTCAAAACTGTCGTATAGGGAGATTATGAAGTTACAATAAACATGCATATGATGTAAAGTATTGACTTCCTTACCTTGCATTGAATTTATTGTAAATTGTGATTTCCTTACCCTTCCTCAAGTGGTGCAGAAGTATAGTCCCTTGTGCTGGTATATATTTTGAAGCAGCATTGCAAAATCTTGCATTACAGCCCAAAATAATATTTGTACTATGCTACTCCTTATACATAAAGTAACATTTTCTTCAATAATGTGCTCTTCTATTATCTAAACAAACTCAAGTTGAAGAAGAAAAGAAAATTGCAAAGAAGATAGTGACTGCTGCAATGAAGTCATTTGAAATAAAAGCATATTCATTACATAGTAGCATGCACATTACAAAAAATAAAAAGGATGAAGAACTTTTCAAACCTCAAATTTACTAACATGTTCATACCTGTTAAAAATAAAAAAAATTCATATTATAAAGTTAAAAAAAAGCTTGCCTTATGCAGGTTTTTTACTGTGGTTTCATAATACCAGAGTGAGAGCTTTTATGAAGATGGTAAAATATCAATGTACTCTTAATTATTTACCTATCATCTTCCTCCCGCTGCTTACTTTGTAAATCCTGCATTCTCCTTTCAACTATAATTTTCAAATTTCTATTCTTAGTAATTATAAAAACGACGGTCGCCATGGTACATATAAAACTGTATATATTCCTCCACCAATTTAGGTGTACATGTGCATGGTGTGTGTCTAAGGAAACGATTCTACTATTCCAACAGTATACTTAATTCAAACAAAGAGGAAGAGGTGATAAGCAACTTCTCCTTATGACTCCAAAGATTACTGGCATTAGAAATGGTCAAAAAATGACATGATTGAGATTAATGTTCCACAGTGACTTATAGGATTGGCTCTAGTAGTCTTAAAGATCCAAGTTGTACAATGACTTGCCTTCAGGTAACTTACCAGGAGGAGAAACTGACGCGACTAACTATGACATTTGATCTAACTAAGCTTCAAATTAGCAAAGTAGCATCCATATGTAATATGTAATAAGGCACACAAGAAGCAACACTGATTCAAAACACATCAGTTCTTGCTAACACTCACACTTGTCCACTCAACTACTGATGAGCAAACTCGATATGTGGCCTATGCATGTAGGGTCGGAAGGAAGAATATTTGCAGTTATTCATGTAGGGTCGGAAGGAAGTATATTTGCACTAGCAAATTAAAAATTCAAAATGGGTCTCTTACAGCTATTTATTTGAGGTTAATACAAAATATTTGCATAGGTCATGAGAGTTGTGCATTATAGCACTTCTATATTTTTATTATTTCAAACTATCAAATTTAACAATAAAAATAAATAACAACTACTACTACTACAACAACAACAATTAGATTACTTACAGGGCAATATTGTTGTTGTTGAATTTTTGCAACAAGTATTTCAGCAGCAAGATGCTTTAGAGAATTTTTCTTCCCATCCTTCCTAAAGCCAGTACCAACATTGTAAAAAATCGTTTTTGAGAAATAATATTAAAATGCAAGACAAGTATATACCTAAGAAATGGTTGATAAGTTGAAGTATCCCTTATATCCTTCTTTGGATGACTCTGTAGTAGAACCTGAAAAGAAGGCAACAGAAAGCATAAGATATCAAAACAGCAACCCAACAGTATTAGTTGTGTGCCAATGGAAAAGGGAAAAGGAAAGAAAATCAACCTTCAGATCATGCTGTAAAGCATGTCCTACAATGATACGTCCTTTAATTAACTCTGCCACTTTCTTTTGAACGGTCTTCTGAATGGTCCTTTAATATACATGTACCCTTGAATGAGACGATATTAATTTAGCTCGCTTTCATTCAAACAGAGGCATGATCATCAGGCCCAGCAAGCATAACCTGCCTTGCCAACACATTACGAAGTTACATAAGCAAGAAAAAAAGAACAGAACAAAATAGATCATTCATGCAAGATTAAATAAAGCTTATGTCAGAAGTATAATATTGTATCAGATCATATCAGGTTCATGCCATAAATTATCTACATGAAATTTATTTTTTGATCTACTTTAGGCACAGAAAAAGGCCGAATAGGGACATGCACATGATTTATAGTTCTGTTCCAATTACAGATATCAGGAAATGCAAAATACATATAAGAAAATAGTTTCGTATTCTGTTCAAAATTTTAAAGAGGATAGAAAGATTTACAAAATTTGAAATTGTTATTAGGTTGTCAAAAGATACTTTTTAGGTTATTCAGTTTCATATTCATATTCAGTTTCATATTCAGTTTCATATTCATATTCAGTTTCATATTCAGTTTCATATTAGGTTGTCAAAAGATACTCCAAGTTACAAAGTAATTACTATGCTATTTTTTATATCTACAAGCCATTATTATCCTTTCTTGTTCATCATCAATATCTGAACGTATTTAAGGGTAAATTAAGCTTCATTTCCTCTTCAGTAAATATTATTATTTTCTATAAATAAAAGAAGACAGTTGTTGTTTTGTTCTCAAACTCAAATCCATCACCTTTGAATCCAGTGTCAAAGGCTTTATTACCATAAATAATTGTTTTCGGTAAATACTATTAAATGGGTAAGCAAAAATGGTAGGACAGTCTTCCTATAGCACATTTTTTATTGTTCTTCATAATAAAATACCCGAACGATGGCAATATGCAAGGCAGTTCCTCTCAAAGCAATAACGAACAGCAAGAAAAGCAGCAGCTAAACATGAACAATGGCAATATGCAAGACAGTTCCTCTCAAAACAACAACCAACAGCAAGAAAAACGAGCAACCAATCATGAATTAGCTAATGAATTATTTCAATCCCAACTAACTTGCATAATACGAATGAATCTACATGTTGAACTAATTTGTAATCAGCTAAACAACATTATTTAATTTGGAAACAAGGAAAATAATAAAAAATAAAGCCAAAATTGGAAGTTATAAATATTAAACAGCATAGCTAAGACCATTCAGAGTAATTTAATCCAACCATTAACGCACAATTAAAAAAACAAAAATAAGAAGATATACCTACAGTCAACTTCGTGCTTGGTTGAGGAATAGAGCTTGGTCAAAAATCGAAATCATGCTTCAGCTTCGTTGAGGGATCGAGCTTGGTCGAGGAATAGAGCTTCGTTGCAGAATCGTGCCTAAGAAGCCTTGAATCGTGCTTCGTTGCAGAATCGTGCTTCATTGCGGAATCGTGCTTCACCTTCGTGGAGGAATCAGCGTCATTAAAGAATCGTGCTGTGAGGGAATAGAGCGAGCGATAAAATCGAGCTTTCAGAGCGAAGAGGGATTAGCGATTGAAGAGAATTCGAGAGTGGAGAGGAGATTTGTCAGTGAAGTGGAGAGGACTTAGGGAAATTGGAAGTGAAGGGAAAAGCACAGTATGGCGGCAGAATAATAAGAAGAGGGAAACACGTAGAATATGACCGCTATAATTTTATTTTGCTTAAAGATTGCATGCACACAAGCTGTCTTAGATGTTAATGACCACTGATATACTTAACTATAGCAAGGCAGGTTTCAATGCAATCCTTGGTTGCTATTAATAGACCATTTTGTTGTAGTGCACCGACCAGATTCCAAGTATTAACCGGGGGTGTGTATGATGTGTAATCTAAGTGAGAATGGGTTCGGTGTCCTGAACACTGTGGACAAACCATTCTGTGTAGATGGCTCACTCACATCGGAAAGAGCGATCCATATCACCTGTTAATTGCTTTTCTTCTATATTTACCCATTATCGATCAACAATCAATAACAGATCCATTGTCTGAGGCGACACGGGAAGACTTCCCATTCCAGGTACACCGACTATGCAATGATAGGACCAATCCAAAGTGAGTAACTATAGATCGATGGGTCCGAATCGAGTAGAGAATTCTCAGTATAACTCGATTTTAGTTCTCTGGAAAGTGATAATAGCATGAGCTGCTTACAAGACACTACCCCAAGCTATTATGACCTCCTAGAAAAACCAAAATAAATCCGCAAGATGCTATGCCAGGATCTACTGTGTAACTCGGTGCAAGTTAATTCTGACTCTGTGGATGAAGATAGCAATACATGTCGAGCACCGGGGCAAACTCCAGCTTCGTTCTATGAAAAATTCAAGAACCAGTTTTCTATCTTCTTCCACAAAGTCAAAATCAGCTCGAATCTTCGCCTGTATTCATCATCAACACAACTTCATCACCGATCACTAATGTAGTAGTATGCCAAAATCCACATCACCAACCTTCAAAATTGAGAAAGGTAATTTAATCTCTGACTCAAGACAACCCAAACAAGGGTATTGGATGGATCAAATTGGCAACGCCTAAAAATAGAAGAGATGACGATGGTGGGACCCACTTAAAATGGTGGTGGCGGCTCTAGGAAGTGGTAGCGGGTGGTGTTGGTAGGGTAGATCGACGACAGTAGCTCCCAAGTGGATGGAGTGATTGGATCAGCAGCCTAGGGCTTGGAGAGATTGAATCGGCTGAAGGAAGAGGGCTTGAATCGAATGGAAATAAAGAGAAGTGAGGGGTCGGCTCGTATAAAAAGAAAAGAGGTGGAAAAATTGTTAGAGCCAAAATTGGTCACTAACACCCAAACGCCGTTGAAAGCACCAATTCCCAGTCACATATAACAGATAGAGTGTATGTAGAGAGTTTAAATATGAAGAACAATCAAAATTAAAAAGAAAGCGGTAATAACAGAGGATTTATAGTGGTTGGGCTGACTCTGGCCTATGTCCACTCCAGAAATTTCCTTTTTATTGATATCAGAATCAATTACAGTTACAATCTAGAGTTTTTAAAACAATAATGGTGGAGTAGCCTTAGTGGAGAAGATAAAGGAAAACAGAATGAAGATCCCTGAAGCCCCGCCTGCTGTATTTATAGGCAAAATCTGGGTTACTAGGCTTCCCGAGTGATCCGGGCCTATCAAGACCATAGTCGATCCCAAATCCATCATCGCTACCAACCCCCAGTTCAGAGTATGCCGATCCGATGTTGCCCTCGGCACCGACCCGAAGTTTGGTGAGCTACGAACCAAAATAACCGACTTGATACAACCACTGATCCAATCTCCCATACACCGACCTGACCTCATGACCAACCCAAAGCTTGGCCATCGCCGACCCGAATTAATCCTTTCTTACTCCAATGCTGACCCCATGCTGGAATCACCATAGCCGACCCAGAGTCTTCACTACGCCAATCCAAAGCACGCTGACCTGATGCCCAAGCTTCTACGCCGACCCCTTAACTAATTGCCGACCCCAACTCGAGACTTAGGCACGGACTCGAAGTTAAAGGCTCTATGACCTAAAATAGCTGATCCCATTCAATATGCCGATCCCAAGACTCCAATATGCCGACTCCATTCCTAGCTACCGACCCGAAGTGGAAGAGGTACCAACCCAGAGTAAACCAAAACATGCCGATCCCTCTATTCACGCCGACCCAGAGATGCTGACTCGATCCATTCCCTTCCACGCCAATCCTATCTCCAAATACTTGCCGAACTCGAGCACTCCTCGATGCCGACCCGATCCATTCCCTTCCATGTCGATCCTAGAACAAGATGTCGATCCAAGCCAATCACTCCATGACCCAAAGCATACTAGGTGCCGACCCAAAATCCTCACCGACCCTAGGCAAATATGTCGATCCCTTAATTCCGGCCAACCTGAAGTAATGCCAATCCCTCTGAAATATGTCGATCTAATTGAACCTGAAGTAGACCCCAATTTGACCCGAAGTAAAACCATGAAAACTCGACGGAAGCCCAAGTGTGACTCGAAGTAAACTCCAAACATCCTGAATTACCTCGATTTTTCTCAGAACTCATATTTTGAGTATACCGCGTCTTTTGCCCATCGACTACACTGAATCCCAGCTTCATAATCATGTTTATCATCCATGATTGATCGTCTATCCATCCAGTTGACTCAAACCTATCGTATTCCAGCCTCGATGATCGAGAAATCGATTTAGTTAAATCCGCCTGACTACGGCCTTGCCAAAAGGAGAGTTAACAGGGTCAGCTCGTATAAATAGAAGAGAAAGGTGGAAAAATAATCCAGTACTTAGATCGGTACCGATCCGAATTTACTCCCCCGAATGGTCTCAAATTTTCCCTATTCGACCTACTTAATGTTTGTATTCATTCTGGAAATTATCAAGTCAAGATCACTCCATGATTACAAATACTGGAATTCACACTAAGGACTGGAGAGTTAGCTGGTACGTCATATATAGCCTTTCAAGATGGCCAGATACGACCAATGAAAATCCTTAAAATAAAAATCCAAAGATAAACAATTCCAAAGCACACCTTAATTTTAATGAAAGCATACTTTGGGGGGCAAACTTTAATCGGGTTTTTAATCCAGCAGAATTCCGTATGATTTAGAATATTCAGATTAAACCAGAATGACCCGAAACTTGATCGGAAGGCCAAAAAATACCGAACTAGAGATCCCAAGAATTTTGGGTCATTTTTGTGCAAATATTTCAGATCAGTACCGATACGATCTAATTGGATCGAAACCAATCAAAAATGTTGCTTTATTGGATCTTCTATTCAATTGTTTTACACTCTTATGTCTCTACTAAGCTTACCTACCAAGTTTGATTACATTATAAGCATCCGAGTTTAAGAATTGGAGGTTAATCTGATTCAAAATATAGTTCAATCTAACCCATAGGTGAATCATCATCAAAACAAGTCAACAAGCTACGAAATTACACGAAGGGCATCAATATGAAGTAAGAAGCTTGACCAAACAAACCAGAGCCAAAAATTAGCTAAGGATTTGAATCGGCACTAATCCAATAGGGTCGGATCGATACCGATCCAAACTTTCTGAGCTCTCTCCGCCTAACGACTATAGGCTTCTAACAAAGTGATTTTCGGCCCAAGAGCTTTCCAACCCCTATAAATACCATCTCATCTGCAATAGGAAATGGATCTCTACTATGATATGTTGAGCCATTGTTTCTTTAACCTTTTTCTTCCTCACAACAACCATTAAAGGGCAATTGAGATCCTTCCCATTCTCTCTAACAATGGTGGCTTAATCTAACGTAGGAAAGAAGAATCACATTGTAGTCCAAAACTACTCTGTAACAACGGTTGATCAATAAAATCAATAAAGTGGACGTAGGCTTCGTTAACAATCTAACCACTATAAAAATCTCCTGTCTCCTTACTTTATCCGCGATTTAATGTTTCTTTTTCTATTTTATTTGCCTTGATAAATGAGGCTTATGCTTTCACACTCAATCTAGGGTGTTGATCCATTTTTTGGGTTAACAAGTTTAAATTCCTTTTAAGTTTACATAAAACTATGCTCTGAAACCAAACTGTAACATCCCCTATTTTGACGTCCAAAAATAAGTGCTTTGAATGCTGCAGTCATCCATAGTTATTAATTTCTGATGACAAAATACGGCTATGTTAATCATTTTGATAATACCAGAAACACATGAATATGGAGATTCAACACAAATTTGAAAATAAATTTTCTCATCTCATTTTACAATAAGATTTCAATCTCATTACATAATCCAATACACAAACCACATTCGGGGAAAATATATTTATTACAATATATTCCAAGAGCGATATACAAAGATGAGCCTTTGGTTGATCAGAGTCAAATATCTGGCATTTAATACAACTTTTCATTACAACATAAAAGCAGAATCAAAACATAGTGAAAAATAGTTATATCGCTCCTACTAGCTAGATTGCCTCTTGCACATCTCTAGAAGCTTATTCATCTAAAGATAACCTGAAAACCCCTTACCCTAGATCTACTCAAATGAGCACCGAAGAGTTTAATGGGAAAGGAAAAAAAACTTCAGGTCAGACAATGAGTTTGGTGTGAATAATAATCTACCATCTCAAAGCAATAGATATCTAGTAAGACCATGCCGTTGTGCGAAACGGGTTTCCTTTCACTATCACCTAATTAAAAATCTTAACTATATACTATGCTACTGCATCAACAATGGTTATAACAAAATAATATAATAATGTATAAACATGTCATACGTACCAGATTACCCATCCTCCATTTATTAGACTACCCATCTAAGTTCTTATTGACTACCCATCTTATATTCATGTGGACTACCCATCCCACATTTTATTTTACTTAAACTAATGTGGACTATCCATCTCAAATTTTATCTTTTAAACTGATACAGACTATCCAACTAACCTCTCATAGTTTTCCTAGGATGACTATGAAACCTTAAATTAACCAATTAGAGATTACCCATCTCTGCCATAGTGTAGATTATTCATCATGCATCCCAAAATTTCCTAGGATGACTATGAACCCATCACTTGGCCATTTAATTCATGTTATCCACATGTTTGTATTTATCCCATGTTACCCACGTGTTTAACTTGATTCCATGATACCTACATGTCCAGTATTAATTCATGCCATCCACATGTTTAACTTATCTTTATTAGTGTCTCCAATTAAGTTATTTCCCCTTAGTTATTTATATTTCATGGTAACATACATTAGCAACCCTAAAAGGTTTCATGTCAAACACATTAAGATATACCTTGGTGTCCCTAAAGTTCGAAGTTAAAATTTTGCAACAAATGCCTCTCCGTTGTTTATAAGCTCGATGTTAATTAACATCGACATCCATCTCATGTTGATGTAAAAGCATAAGGCTTTCTACCTAGTAAACTCAAGGACTAAACATGCGGCATCATGAGCCTCGATGATAATGAAGTCATCGGTCCTTACGATACATAGGCTATCCACCTATAAAAAATTTGAAGACTAGTTAAAATCAGCATGAGTTAGGCTTGATAATAGTTTAAAAGTGGCATAGGGTAAACTCGATGACAAGTCAAAAGCGGCCTGGCTAGGCTTGACAACAAGTTGAAACTGGCATGGGGTAGGCTCGATGACCATCAGGGTCTTCGAACCCCAAAGCTCGGGTAACTTGTAAAACAGTGCACCATCAATGGTATAAAGGGTTATGACTCATAAAACATACACAGCGACATGCATCTTTGTAAAAACGACCTCTTTATAAAAACGCGGCACTTATGCACATCGACATGCCCACCTCGGGGACCATCTCTCTATCTTTGTTACTATAACCTCGACAAGGTTCATAACTAATACATTATATACCAAACTCGTTGACATCATTTGAATTGCTTTGTTCCGCGTCGATGACAGTGCGATGCGGTGAGATGTGGCTCGACGTGGCCTATGTCATCATGGTAGGATGGTAATTAACTTGAAAATTGCAGAATTACTATAAGAAGTGTTTTCTTTTCACCAAACCTATATAATCTGTTAAAAGCTTATTGGCTAGCAAAACTTTATCAATTTTCTTTACTGAAAACAGCCGCACCCTATTTCCAAGATCCAAAACATTATTTTAAATAATTAATTACTAAATATAATTAATTAAACTTTTACATGCATTTTCTAGCATAAATAATTCTCCATAATTCAAAATTACATGGAAAAATTCCCAAAAGTTCACATTAATTCCAAAATTATATTTCTTTTAACATAAAAGATATTTGGATCCAAAAATCACATTCAATTATCATTAATAATTTAAACCAAAATTTATGCTTATTTAACCTTAGGAAATTCATAATCAATTCCTATCACTTTGGATAATTCTCAAATTAAAAACCCATCTCTAATATGTTGTTTCACGTCACATCTAAATTTTAAATCATTTAAAGGACAAGAATTTCAGATTTAGTCCCAAAACCGAATTAAACAATTTCTAATCAATTCGAAAAATTCTCATTAACCATTATTCTATCCAAGCAATGATTATTATATCATACCTTGACCAATCAAACACATAAAATTCATGTAACAACCCGTAAATTTTCGATACTTAAAATGGTTAATTAAATAAGATTTGTGATTTAATATTGAAAGAAATAAAAATTTGTAAATTAAAAATGAAATAATAACTAAGATGAAACGTAACAAGGTTAATTAAAGTTAATAATTAATGAATTGAATGAAATGCCAATTAATGAAAATAATTTAAATGTTATACTTGGCTATAAATTGAATATAAGGAAACAAGTGTAGATATTGAACTAATTGATGAATCAGTATATAATTAATGATAATTGGATAAAAACAGTGTTATGTAAGCAATTGTAACATTTGTTTATTAATAATAACTTATAAGTGTAATTAAAAGTTAATGGTAACAATTATTGTATATTACCTATTTATTTCGCCTGTTAATTTAAATTGGAAATAAAGTTCAATAAATGTAATTAAATATTATGTTAATGTAAATTAAGTTAATATTTGGAAATAATGTTAATTTTATTCATAATATGACAATTGGTTGAATAAAAAGAATGGAAATCAAGGTTTATTAATTTATTGGAATTTAAATTATAATAATTGGATTAATTGAAATCAAATGAAATTAATTACCTAAATATTACGTTAATGGAGATTAAGATGAAATTTGAGAATATTAGTGTAATAAATCATGAACCAATGTTAATTTCACCCATTTTATAGAAATGGATTGAATGGTAGGATGAAAGGTCAATTAAATGGAATTATTGGACATTTGATTTATAATTACTGAATTTATTGAAATTGGAAGTAAAGATGAAAATTATTGAAATAATTGACATTGAAATAACCTGATAATTTGTTTTAAATTGTTATAAATGTCTAAGTAACCAAAAGTGATAAAATTTGTTAATTATAGAATCAGATTTGAAAAAGTGATTTGATTTATTAATTTATTAATTTATTTAATTAATTGAAATATAGACATTTTGGCCACTGACTCAGATATCAACAAAACTAGTTTCATCGGATCCGTAACAGTGAATTATTGTAGGATTTCAAGTTTTGTAACGATCGGACTTGTCATTTGATCGTACGGGCTCGAAACGCCTAGAAATCAATTTAATTGAAATCAATTTGAAATAAGCTGATTTTAACATAACTTCTTCATACGATGGAATTAGGACCTGAAACCTGTTGCATTGAGTTTAAAATATTTGAAAACATTTGTTTTGATATATGGGAAGACCCATTTTCATTCCGGAGGCAGAACGGGCTTTTCGGGTCGTTTATCGCTTAACCTTCAAATCAATCGTGTCCATTCATCTCAATTCTGACCCACCTATAAATAGCTCGTTATAAACCCTAGCCACTCCTCATTTTTTTTATTTGTCAATGCGTACAATTTTATCTGTCCACTTCTCTCTTTCCAATGGCAAACAAACCCTAATTCCCAAATTGCAAATCCAAATCAAAAAATCAAATTGAAAATCAAACTCCTCAAACTATATCGAATTATATATCGATCTGAAGCTCTCAACGAGTGCATCTAAAATCTGTAATTCATTTTCCAAATTGAACCACTGTTTGTCCAAAAATTGAAGAACAAATCTCGGCCGTTCATAGCGCGTTGATGAACTTCGACGGATCGACGATTCGTTGGTATAGTATTGTAGAGAGGACCGAGGGGAGTTCATCGACATGTTTCGTTTGGCGATTCGACGGTCAGATCGCCTTCAAAAATTCATTTAGGTCAAGGATTTGGTGGTGGCTACCGGGTTCGTGACTCGATCGAACGTCACCGGAGGGGCGATCTCAGGGCGGAGGCGCGCGCTTGGCGCGGCTAGCCGTGGCAGTGGCGAGCGACGAAGGATCGTGGCGAGGAAAGTTGTTCGATATAGCGGCGGTTAAAGTTTCGATAGGAGCCGGTACGTGCATTGCCTGGAGAGTGATGGTGTGCGTGTTTCTGGTGACGTGGCTCTGCTGCATTGGGTAGTTTTTTTCTTTTCTTTTCTTTTTATTTAAAATTCCTAATGTTCTAACACGTATATCTTTCGCATACGATGTCTGTTTCACGCGCGGTTTTCTCCGCTAGGATCGTATTGAAATTCTAGACATTTTGACGCTGTTTTTGACGAATTCTGAGACCGTTCAAATTTTGGGCTTAAATTGGATTTTAATTCAATTTAAAATCGAAGGTGAGTGTTTTAACCCACTCACAACTTCTAAAATT
This sequence comes from Allium fistulosum, assembly GCA_030737815.1. Taxonomy (NCBI): domain Eukaryota; kingdom Viridiplantae; phylum Streptophyta; class Magnoliopsida; order Asparagales; family Amaryllidaceae; genus Allium; species Allium fistulosum. Next base: position 1,043,646,630 of record CM060907.1, on the reverse strand, counting down.
TCTTATGTTTGTTAAATTAATTTTGTGATGTGATTAGGAATTTATTTATGGCTGTTTGATAGTTTTAAATTGCTATTCCTATTAATTTGTTAAATCGTTATTTAATTTACTATTGAATATAAATTGCCAGTTAAATACCTATTATTGATTATCAGTTCTATATTAATATTTATTGATTGATTTGGATGATGATTGTGATGGATGTTGATTGTTGATATTGGATGAATGTATGTTTTATTTTATATCGTTATAAACTGCAAGTTCACTATGGGTTAAAATGATACATACCCGAATGATCAATAGATTAAGGAAAAATCATTATGGGTTGAAATGATAGACTCGAGCGATTTTATTGATTTTATTATTAATTCGGGATTGCGGTTTGAAATGATATATAACCGTAAAATTCTAAATTGCGGATTGAAATGATAAATATCTGTACCACTTGACCCTAGGGTAGAGAATTATATACGAACACCGAATTGGTTAAATTAAATGATTTTAAAATCTTTAATTTTTGAGTTGAGTTAAATGATATTTTGAAATAAGAATTTGATTATATAAATTGAATTATTTTGGAAATCAAGTTTATGTTGGAATTGGAATTAGTTTAAAGAAATTCTTTAAAGGAATAAAATTGAAATTCTAAATTTGAATTTGATGTATAAGTGAAGTTATCGAAAAATGACTTATTAAAATGGTTTGTAATATAACTTTGAAATATTTTGAAATTGGAGTAATCCGAATTGATACTTGAACATAGATTGAAACGATATGAAATTCAATAGTTTATTGAAATGTAAAACTGAAAGGTTTGGAATTTGGTTTGTTGACTTGGAAATTGAAAATGGTCCAAATGTGTTGAAATGAAATGAATAGTTTAATTTGATATTAATTCCAAATTCATGTTTTAATATAAACTATTTTAAAAATATATATTATTTCAAAATTTCTAATTATTAAGAATTCAAAGTATTAAACTATTTTAACCTGTATTAATTATATTAAGTCATTTTAACCTATTTTAAACCATTTAATTTATTTAAACTAATTAACCTGTTTTAACTTATTTTAAATATAATTAATCTATTTTAAAGCTATTTAATCTATTTTAATTATATTTAATCTATTTTAAATCTATATTAACTATTATAACTATTTTCTTCTAAATTCCAAACTAAGTAAAATAGATGGGTGTAACGACCCCAAATTTTCTATATATTTAAATTAATAATTAATTGATTTTTGAATAAAAAATTGTGAATAAATGGTTTAATAATAAATAATAATAATAGATAAGTTTGTACACTTGCAAAATGAAGAAACATATAAATATCTAAGTATTACAGTACAAACAAATAAATGCAAATATCTCTAGCACCCCACGAAATCTTCTCAATATCATTTCCAGCCGAGTGATAAAATGCAAGGCAAGTACAAACCAAATATAATATACTACCTTTATATAGAAAGCAAACCAGACAAAGTAAAAGGAAAATAAAATAGGATTTCATGTAAACAAAGGTGGGAACATGAGCATTTAATGCTATCTTCTCAAGCAAGGAAGAGAATCATATCAGCCGAAATATACTTTGCAAAGTTGAAGAAAGAAAAATGATCTCTGACCAAACCAAAGAATCCCTGTACTTGTATGTGAACCACTTGTACAACCAAAGTCTTCTTTAAACTTCTTTTATACATCAATATATCTCATTCCAGTTCGTCCATTCAACTGGATAATCTTTGAAGTAAACCAAAATTTCAACTTTTAATAACAATACAAATTCATTCAACTTGAGATTAGTGTCAACACCAATACGAATCAAAGCAAACCAAAGGTCAAAGGAAGAATTTCAACTTGAAATGTTCAAGCATGTTTCAATATAAAGCTCTGTTCATCTCCATAAAACACTGTGAGTAAACAATTTATTTAAAATCTAAATTAGTTCATGATGGTTGCTTGTGAAATCCTTGTGATGATATCTTGCATATATATAAGAATATGATTTTGTTTATATGTAGAGATAAATGTGTTTCATGTTGTTATGTTTGAACTTATATGACTGTTGATTTAATTACCTATGTTCCCTATTACAGAGTTTAACAATTTAGTTTTAATCCATTCCTTTTTCCGCTGATCTTTATTTTGGACTAGTTATCAAACAAGGATGGTTTGTTAGTCTTTGATTAAACTTAGAAATGAAGTTAAGGGAAAGATATTTGAATGTTAACTGTAAAAATAGAAAGAACAGGGAAATTCTTAGGACCCTGTAAAAATCCATCATAGAAATTTGTAGTCTCAGGATTGTAATTCGAATATACTTCGCAAATTTGGATTTTTAAAATTAAAATGAAGATTTTTAGTGCTGTGTTTCAAGAGTAATGTGAATTTGAATAAAACTTGTATTTTTCCCAATTTCTAACGTTCGAACTAATTTTAGATGTTGAAACTCTGGTTGAAGCTTGCTTGACACTTGTTGATAACAGGAAAAATGTTAAAGAATTTTTCTACTTCATAAATTAAGTGAACGAGATCGAGATAGGGTTTAGGGTTCGTATATGTTATGATCTGGCAATGTGACGAGTTCGATTTCTTCTCATGATCGAGCTTCGCGATAGTTCGGGGAAGGATGGCTTGGAGTGTTGTCGAGGTGTGGTCGGAATTTGGTCGACTCCGGTGGTCTATGCAGCGGTGGCGAGGCGTTTTACTGAGGGTTGTTGGTGTCAGTTTTTCGAGCGAAAGCCTGGATTTTTGATTTAATGTTTATCGCGTGCTACTGGGTGGTCGAAGGACTTGCGGGGCTCGGCGGTGATGCGTAAGGATGGTCGGAGGCATGGTCGTAGTTCAGGGAAGGATGTGCACGTGCACGTTGTATCTGGGAGTATCGTGGAGTTTGGGGAAGAAGAGGTTCTTCGCGTGAGTTGTTCGAGAATCTGGAGTAGTTTCCTCGAGGCGAGGTCGGGATTGTTGGGGTTTAACTCGAGTTCGTGCTCGAGTAAGTTGAAGGTGATGAGCCTGATTTTCTGTTTAGTGTCTACTGTTTTTATACTTTAAAAATTTTAACTAAGTTTTGTAAAATGGGGGAAGAAGGAAGATAACTCGGGGAGAGCCCCGAGTAGTATTCGGGTAGGACCCGAAGTGAGAAAGGAAGCCCAGTTTTTATTAAATGTTTTAAAAATAAGATTTTGAAATTAAAAACAAATTTGTTTAAACTCTCTTTACACCATTACTAAATAAATGTTAAGAAATTGATTTTTAAAGATAAAAGGGTTTTTAAATGAAGATGGGAATTAAGGAATGTTTATCTTAAGTAAAAATGTTTTATTTTCTTGGTGTTAATCAAGTTAATTAGGAAATTAAGTATAATTAGTTAATTTAATTAATTAAAGATAAAGGTTAATTAAATGGTTAATTTAAGAATAATTAAGTAATTTAATTAATTAATAGTTATAACTGATTAACTAATAATTAGAGATTAATAAATTGGAAATTTATTAATTAAGAAAATTTAAGGTCAATTAATTTGTAATTAAGAAGTACTTAGTGAAATTGAGTGTATTGCTTAATAACTTGGTTTTATTAATTAATTAATGAATAAGAAATGATTGATCTATAGAGATTAATTAAGGATTAAGTGATTTGTTATTAAGTTTATTAATTGATAATTAAGGTTTATTAATTAATAATTAAAGATCAACTAATTCATGAATTAAGAACTGATTAGTTAATAATTAAGAGTTAACTAATAAATTTGAAAGAAGATTTATTTCAAATAATTTGTAATTAACTTATGATAATTAACCCGGATTAATAATCGATACATCCGATTTAAATGAGTCAGTTGATTAATAAATTCACTTATGAATGTTTGGATTCTATTGAATGTGAATTGTTTGATATCCCTGATATGTGATGCTTTGTGATACATCATGATTTATGTTGTGATCTGTAATTTACTTATCTGTGATATATATCTGTGATCCGTACGATAAGCGTTATAGTCTATATCGCTTATCAACTATATTTCTGTGTTTTAAATCTGTGATGATTGAATGATGTTGCACAATTGTGTTGAACCCCTGGACCACACCATACACACACAAATATGGATTTCACGTGGAAATCGGTTAAGTCACAGATAATTTAAATTTGATGTTTTTAAAATTGAGATTTTAATTTCAATTGATTTTGAAATTGGAAATTTGGGTTTAAAGTGAAAAGCTTTTGAAATAGAATTTCAAAGATAAAACTTATTTCGAATAACTTGATTAAGTTTTGGAAATTTAAATAATTTGATTTAAATTTGAATTCAAGTTTGAAATTGAATCCTATGATTTGAAACTAGGGATTAAAGATGATATAAATGTGTTTGTATGAAGTTAAACCATTTTAAAAGTAAAATTTTGAGAATTTGGATTTAACCCAAAGATTTTAACTCGTATGAATCCGATTTCCGAAATGAAAACTGTTTGTTTTAAAGGAATAAAAGCTTTCAGATAAGAAATGAAATTCCAGTTTAATTAAAGGAATTTCAAGATTGAATTGAAAAATGGTTTTCCAAGTTATGAATGAATTCTTTTTGAAAGCTATGAATTAAATCTGTTATCTTTAACAGATTTAAAAATGATGATTTGTTTAAACCATTTGAAATGGAATTGTTTTGAGAAGCTATAAGTTAAATCTTTGATTTAATGATTTAACGAGTTAATCAAATTGAAATGGGAAATAATTTGGAAAATCTGTGATTAAATATTTTATTTAAAAGATTAAAGTGTGGAAATTGTTTTAAACCGTTGAAGGTTGTTAAAATGAATCTTTTTGTTTAAAAGATTTGAAATGGTAATTTGTTAAACCATTTGAAAAGAAAGTTTGGGTTTAAGTTGTGACTTAATTGAAATCCCAATATCCATATGTTTTTAAATATTGCGCTCATTATTCGGTTTAGCCGGGAGAGGACCTTTGTGTCACATAACCCATTCCGAATAAGTGATTCGACGTTATGGATAGCATTTGAAGACCGGTGTTGAAGACCGGATATTTTTCGAAAATGAAAGGACAACCTGTCGAATGTCTCTGCACCGAGTTGCTCCGATATAGAGATTTATATCACTTTTTTTGTGACGGGAAGTCCGGACGTGATTGGAAATTACCCGGAATTGCAAGGGCTTCGTAAGAAGTGCCTTCGGTTCTGTTCGATCCCGGAACAGACTTGTATGGTTACATGTCTGACATTACACTTTGAGATGTAAAGCTGATTTCTTTCAAATACATTTCTGTTTGGTGGCGGAGAATTTATTCTCTTAGCTTAACACCCTTCTCTGAGACGTACGAGCTCAGAGGTTATGTAGTTGAAATTTATCAGCGATATATCCCAATTTGGTAATGTGGCATGCTGAGTGTTGTTGTGTGATGATCAATGTTTGATCATTTGTGATATGATCTTTTGTTTGATCATTTTTCTTTGTGATCATAGGTTGATCATCTGTTGACCCAAAGCGTGGCTTTTTGAAAAAGCGTAGCTTTGTGGACGAGACTTCGTCGAGCCTCACAACCCGGTAATGGTCGAAACAGGAATTGTGCGGCAAGGTTTTCAGGGGTAGCTCCCCTAGGGTATGACCATTCCTTCTGGAAAAGGGTAGTATCATGGTATGGAGCCCAGATACTTACTCATGTGGATACACTTTCTTTATGATGTGTGATGTTGGTTATCGAGCGCTCGGATAAAGGTCCCAAAGGACCGGGAGGTGGCATATTCGTGAGTTACCTGTTACAGGGGTAACCCGGCCTTGTTGGCAGAGAGCAGTTTGTCTCTCGGAGCGTCCCGCCAGAGGCGTTTCCTTCGTGGCATAGGAAGTTCCTTAGCCTGACCATTTGTTGGAAATCCATTTCTCCAATACGGAACTTGTACGGTTTTAGTTGTAGAACCTGCCATCTAATATGGTAGCTATAGTAGGCATAGTATAATGGTACCTATGCTGGCTAAGATTAATATTATACTTTCGAAATGTTTTCTTCACTATGCACTAATAATAATATCCAATTGATTTTGCGTAGTAAGCATCTTTGACTATCATAAGAAGAAATCTCCTCCAATTCTGCGTTTGCATTGTGTGTGTGGCGGGAGGTCTTATGGTAGTTTCATTTTCCAAAAGCATTGCGGTTTTCAATGTTTAAAGTTATGATTGTGTTTGTTTTAAAGATAAAATGTTTTTGTTGCTCACACCAGTCCCACGACTGACCCGGAGTTTATTGTTCCCTTCCTAAACTCTGGGTGCTCATAATTTTCTACACGAGCAGTCTAGAGTTGGGATTTTCAGATATTCAGGTTTAGTAGATTATCTGGAGCTAGTCAGTCCTTGGACGACTGACCTTGCTTTCCGCTAGCTATGGATTGGAGCATTCTATTGGAGATATTGTTCCACTGCTGATGTTATCGTTTTCTTTTCCGCTGCTATTTCTTGTATCATATCTCTGATGTATATAGATATTCATTGTATCTGGATATTGTATCAGATATTGTATATCAATGTATTATTCTTTTTCTTCCGCTGTGTTGTTATACTTAATTGTGTTATAGCTCCGGCGAATCGGATTTGAACGGTCGAATCTGCGGCATTCTAGTACAATGTGAAGTACGGATGTTGATTTTCGAGCGGGCAAAACCCGATACGTTACATGTGGCCAAAGTAAAGCAAAATACATTCTGATATGTTTAAACAAAACAAAGTAAGAAGATGTATTTATAAAATAAGGAAAATGTAATATATAATTTATTTGAAAGCTTTTGATTCATGAGAAGCACAAGTGTATAAAGTAAAAGATAAATATGAGCAATACCAATTATATAAGGATAAGTATGCACACTTGTAATATGAAACAAAACATCAACATACATTCATAAGCATGAACACTTGAAAAAAATAAAAATAAATGTTAAGTACATTCATAATTAAAGCAAAAGAAAAATATACATTCATGTGTAGCCTGTAAGTAGTTAGGCAAGAACAAGCAAAAGGTAAGTGTAGACTTGAAAAACAAATAAACAAACAAGAAACAAAATAAAATACATACAAGATTACAAAGCAAGATAAATATATGTACTATGGCAATTGAGACTTGCAGGCAAAGAAAAGAAGTAAGGAAACATAAGTACTTAAAACATTAAATGCTGGCACACTTATGTCAGTTCGAAAATGTTGAAAACCATCTCAGCCCCAAAACTAAACCTGCCTGATAAGCTAAAGAGATAAAAATCTCTGATCAAAATGTAAAATTTTTTTGTACTAATACAACTTTCAGCCGCATTTGTTTCTTTATATCAAAGTTTCCTTCTCATTTTCGATTCAAACAATGCAAAGAAGAAAACAGCAAACTCTGTAATCTTTTCTCAAAGCATTTCAAAGTTTCATCTTCAAATCCTTTTCAAAAGCTTTTCAAGTCCCTGTTCAAAGTTTCTTCAGATAAGAAAATCAATGCAACCAGATATTCAACCTGGAAATTACAAATGAAGATTGAATGCGAAAGTTCAAAGCAGAGATCTTCTCAGTTTTAAGCATACAAGTTCAATCTGAAAGAAGAAGAGAAAAAAAAAACAAAGAAAATCAAAACCAGTTTTTCAAATTCAAAGCAAAGTGTTTTGCTTCTCTGTTTCAGTTCCAGATAAACCCTCTGTTTTCAAGGTGAGCAAATTTTTTTTATTTAGACTTCCTTGTTTTTACCTGTGAGTAAGCATCAAATTTAAGCTTCAAGTTTAATCTAAATATAGTTCAGGATTCATTGATAATCTGGTTTGAATGTGCTTGGATCTTGAATGTAATTCTGTGAGTGACTATACATCTCTGTTATTGTTACAGGGTGATCATTTTCTTCAAACTCAAATTTATTCTCATCAAATCATTGTAACACTTTCAGTTTAAATCAAACAAGATGTTAAAACATCAAACAAGATTTTTCGAAGTAGATTCAAAACATGATTAGTGAAGATTTCTACTGGAAGCTTGGTTTACATGTAATCAAGGAATAAAGTGATAAATCCAACTGTTATAAAAGGCTAATTCAGGCTGATAGCTAGAAGGCTTATTGAAAATGATGATTTTTAATACAAGAATGAAGATTTATAGATTGGTAAATTATGAGCAGTTAGTAATGGAATAAAATTTGCACTTTTACAAATTTAAGATTACTGAATCAATTTAAATTGTCGAAATTCTGATTGAAGCAAGAATAAATATTAGTGATGTCGTAAAAATTACCAGATAATTTTTCCATCATGTATATTGTTGGGTCGAATTCATTATAGGGTTTGGGTTCGAGTTTTTAGCCATGTTAGAAACGAGGCGCATTCTTCTAATATACGAGATCGAGTTACTCGAAACTCTGGTGGATGGTTGCTCGTCGTGGTGTGGACGAAATTCTTTTAAGGGGGGAAGTCTGTAACGACCCCAAATTTTCTATATATTTAAATTAATAATTAATTGATTTTTGAATAAAAAATTGTGAATAAATGGTTTAATAATAAATAATAATAATAGATAAGTTTGTACACTTGCAAAATGAAGAAACATATAAATATCTAAGTATTACAGTACAAACAAATAAATGCAAATATCTCTAGCACCCCACGAAATCTTCTCAATATCATTTCCAGCCGAGTGATAAAATGCAAGGCAAGTACAAACCAAATATAATATACTACCTTTATATAGAAAGCAAACCAGACAAAGTAAAAGGAAAATAAAATAGGATTTCATGTAAACAAAGGTGGGAACATGAGCATTTAATGCTATCTTCTCAAGCAAGGAAGAGAATCATATCAGCCGAAATATACTTTGCAAAGTTGAAGAAAGAAAAAAGATCTCTGACCAAACCAAAGAATCCCTGTACTTGTATGTGAACCACTTGTACAACCAAAGTCTTCTTTAAACTTCTTTTATACATCAATATATCTCATTCCAGTTCGTCCATTCAACTGGATAATCTTTGAAGTAAACCAAAATTTCAACTTTTAATAACAATACAAATTCATTCAACCTGAGATCAGTGTCAACAGCAATACGAATCAAAGCAAACCAAAGGTCAAAGGAAGAATTTCAACTTGAAATGTTCAAGCATGTTTCAATATAAAGCTCTGTTCATCTCCATAAAACACTGTGAGTAAACAATTTATTTAAAATCTAAATTAGTTCATGATGGTTGCTTGTGAAATCCTTGTGATGATATCTTGCATATATATATATAAGAATATGATTTTGTTTATATGTAGAGATAAATGTGTTTCATTTTGTTATGTTTGAACTTATATGACTGTTGATTTAATTACCTATGTTCCCTATTACAGAGTTTAACAATTTAGTTTTAATCCATTCCTTTTTCCGCTGATCTTTATTTTGGACTAGTTATCAAACAAGGATGGTTTGTTAGTCTTTGATTAAACTTAGAAATGAAGTTAAGGGAAAGATATTTGAATGTTAACTGTAAAAATAGAAAGAACAGGGAAATTCTTAAGACCCTGTAAAAATCCATCATAGAAATTTGTAGTCTCAGGATTGTAATTCGAATATACTTCGCAAATTTGGATTTTTAAAATCAAAATGAAGATTTTTAGTGCTGTGTTTCAAGAGTAATGTGAATTTGAATAAAACTTGTATTTTTCCCAATTTCTAACGTTCGAACTAATTTTAGATGTTGAAACTCTGGTTGAAGCTTGCTTGACACTTGTTGATAACAGGAAAAATGTTAAAGAATTTTTCTACTTCATAAATTAAGTGAACGAGATCGAGATAGGGTTTAGGGTTCGTATATGTTATGATCTGGCAATGTGACGAGTTCGATTTCTTCTCGTGATCGAGCTTTGCGATAGTTCGGGGAAGGATGGCTTGGAGTGTTGTCGAGGTGTGGTCAGAATTTGGTCGACTCCGGTGGTCTATGCAGCGGTGGCGAGGCGTTTTACTGAGGGTTGTTGGTGTCAGTTTTTCGAGCGAAAGCCTGGATTTTTGATTTAATGTTTATCGCGTGCTACTGGGTGGTCGAAGGACTTGCGGGGCTCGGCGGTGATGCGTAAGGATGGTCGGAGGCATGGTCGTAGTTCAGGGAAGGATGTGCACGTGCACGTTGTATCTGGGAGTATCGTGGAGTTTGGGGAAGAAGAGGTTCTTCGCGTGAGTTGTTCGAGAATCTGGAGTAGTTTCCTCGAGGCGAGGTCGGGATTGTTGGGGTTTAACTCGAGTTCGTGCTCGAGTAAGTTGAAGGTGATGAGCCTGATTTTCTGTTTAGTGTCTACTGTTTTTATACTTTAAAAATTTTAACTAAGTTTTGTAAAATGGGGGAAGAAGGAAGATAACTCGGGGAGAGCCCCGAGTAGTATTCGGGTAGGACCCGAAGTGAGAAAGGAAGCCCAGTTTTTATTAAATGTTTTAAAAATAAGATTTTGAAATTAAAAACAAATTTGTTTAAACTCTCTTTACACCATTACTAAATAAATGTTAAGAAATTGATTTTTAAAGATAAAAGGGTTTTTAAATGAAGATGGGAATTAAGGAATGTTTATCTTAAGTAAAAATGTTTTATTTTCTTGGTGTTAATCAAGTTAATTAGGAAATTAAGTATAATTAGTTAATTTAATTAATTAAAGATAAAGGTTAATTAAATGGTTAATTTAAGAATAATTAAGTAATTTAATTAATTAATAGTTATAACTGATTAACTAATAATTAGAGATTAATAAATTGGAAATTTATTAATTAAGAAAATTTAAGGTCAATTAATTTGTAATTAAGAAGTACTTAGTGAAATTGAGTGTATTGCTTAATAACTTGGTTTTATTAATTAATTAATGAATAAGAAATGATTGATCTATAGAGATTAATTAAGGATTAAGTGATTTGTTATTAAGTTTATTAATTGATAATTAAGGTTTATTAATTAATAATTAAAGATCAACTAATTCATGAATTAAGAACTGATTAGTTAATAATTAAGAGTTAACTAATAAATTTGAAAGAAGATTTATTTCAAATAATTTGTAATTAACTTATGATAATTAACCCGGATTAATAATCGATACATCCGATTTAAATGAGTCAGTTGATTAATAAATTCACTTATGAATGTTTGGATTCTATTGAATGTGAATTGTTTGATATCCCTGATATGTGATGCTTTGTGATACATCATGATTTATGTTGTGATCTGTAATTTACTTATCTGTGATATATATCTGTGATCCGTACGATAAGCGTTATAGTCTATATCGCTTATCAACTATATTTCTGTGTTTTAAATCTGTGATGATTGAATGATGTTGCACAATTGTGTTGAACCCCTGGACCACACCATACACACACAAATATGGATTTCACGTGGAAATCGGTTAAGTCACAGATAATTTAAATTTGATGTTTTTAAAATTGAGATTTTAATTTCAATTGATTTTGAAATTGGAAATTTGGGTTTAAAGTGAAAAGCTTTTGAAATAGAATTTCAAAGATAAAACTTATTTCGAATAACTTGATTAAGTTTTGGAAATTTAAATAATTTGATTAAAATTTGAATTCAAGTTTGAAATTGAATCCTATGATTTGAAACTAGGGATTAAAGATGATATAAATGTGTTTGTATGAAGTTAAACCATTTTAAAAGTAAAATTTTGAGAATTTGGATTTAACCCAAAGATTTTAACTCGTATGAATCCGATTTCCGAAATGAAAACTGTTTGTTTTAAAGGAATAAAAGCTTTCAGATAAGAAATGAAATTCCAGTTTAATTAAAGGAATTTCAAGATTGAATTGAAAAATGGTTTTCCAAGTTATGAATGAATTCTTTTTGAAAGCTATGAATTAAATCTGTTATCTTTAACAGATTTAAAAATGATGATTTGTTTTAACCATTTGAAATGGAATTGTTTTGAAAAGCTATAAGTTAAATCTTTGATTTAAAGATTTAACGAGTTAATCAAATTGAAATGGGAATTAATTTGGAAAATCTATGATTAAATCTTTTATTTAAAAGATTAAAGTGTGGAAATTGTTTTAAACCGTTGAAGGTTGTTAAAATGAATCTTTTTGTTTAAAAGATTTGAAATGGTAATTTGTTAAACCATTTGAAAAGAAAGTTTGGGTTTAAGTTGTGACTTAATTGAAATCCCAATATCCATATGTTTTTAAATATTGCGCTCATTATTCGGTTTAGCCGGGAGAGGACCTTTGTGTCACATAACCCATTCCGAATAAGTGATTCGACGTTATGGATAGCATTTGAAGACCGGTGTTGAAGACCGGATATTTTTCGAAAATGAAAGGACAACCTGTCGAATGTCTCTGCACCGAGTTGCTCTGGTATAGAGATTTATATCACTTTTTTTGTGACGGGAAGTCCGGACGTGATTGGAAATTACCCGGAATTGCAAGGGCTTCGTAAGAAGTGCCTTCGGTTCTGTTCGATCCCGGAACAGACTTGTATGGTTACATGTCTGACATTACACTTTGAGATGTAAAGCTGATTTCTTTCAAATACATTTCTGTTTGGTGGCGGAGAATTTATTCTCTTAGCTTAACACCCTTCTCTGAGACGTACGAGCTCAGAGGTTATGTAGTTGAAATTTATCATCGATATATCCCTATTTGGTAATGTGGCATGCTGAGTGTTGCTGTGTGATGATCAATGTTTGATCATTTGTGATATGATCTTTTGTTTGATCATTTATCTTTGTGATCATAGGTTGATCATCTGTTGACCCAAAGCGTGGCTTTTTGAAAAAGCGTAGCTTTGTGGACGAGACTTCGTCGAGCCTCACAACCCGGTAATGGTCGAAACAGGAATTGTGCGGCAAGGTTTTCAGGGGTAGCTCCCCTAGGGTATGACCATTCCTTCTGGAAAAGGGTAGTATCATGGTATGGAGCCCAGATACTTACTCATGTGGATACACTTTCTTTATGATGTGTGATGTTGGTTATCGAGCGCTCGGATAAAGGTCCCAAAGGACCGGGAGGTGGCATATTTGTGAGTTACCTGTTACAGGGGTAACCCGGCCTTGTTGGCAGAGAACAGTTTGTCTCTCGGAGCGTCCCGCCAGAGGCGTTTCCTTCGTGGCATAGGAAGTTCCTTAGCCTGACCATTTGTTGGAAATCCATTTCTCCAATACGGAACTTGTACGGTTTTAGTTGTAGAACCTGCCATCTAATATGGTAGCTATAGTAGGCATAGTATAATGGTACCTATGCTGGCTAAGATTAATATTATACTTTCAAAATGTTTTCTTCACTATGCACTAATAATAATATCCAATTGATTTTGCATAGTAAGCATCTTTGACTATCATAAGAAGAAATCTCCTCCAATTCTGCGTTTGCATTGTGTGTGTGGCGGGAGGTCTTATGGTAGTTTCATTTTCCAAAAGCATTGCGGTTTTCAATGTTTAAAGTTATGATTGTGTTTGTTTTAAAGATAAAATGTTTTTGTTGCTCACACCAGTCCCACGACTGACCCGGAGTTTATTGTTCCCTTCCTAAACTCTGGGTGCTCATAATTTTCTACACGAGCAGTCTAGAGTTGGGATTTTCAGATATTCAGGTTTAGTAGATTATCTGGAGCTAGTCAGTCCTTGGACGACTGACCTTGCTTTCCGCTAGCTATGGATTGGAGCATTCTATTGGAGATATTGTTCCGCTGCTGATGTTATCGTTTTCTTTTCCGTTGCTATTTCTTGTATCATATCTCTGATGTATATAGATATTCATTGTATCATCATTGTATCTGGATATTGTATCAGATATTGTATATCAATGTATTATTCTTTTTCTTCCGCTATGTTGTTATACTTAATTGTGTTATAGCTCCGGCGAATCGGATTTGAACGGTCGAATCTGCGGCATTCTAGTACAATGTGAAGTACGGATGTTAATTTTCGAGCGGGAAAAACCCGATACGTTACAATGGGTTTATATTCAAATTCTCGATTTTTAAAGTGAATGTGGTTAAGCGACATTATAACCTAAGTTAGGATCTAAATAGCATATTTGGTTTAATATGATAATTTTGAAATGAGAGTTTAAACTATTTTGGAAATATGACCTTTGAAAGGAAATATAATTTCGAACTATGATTTCAATGTGATATAATTTCAGAAGTAAGTAATGATTTCAAAAATGTTATGATTTGAATTGAATATAATATTTTGATATCAATTATGAAATGATTTTGGAAATGTAAAAGAACCATCCGGTGTGTAATAAGCGATTGGTTGTTAAAGAGACTGGGATCAGATATTGTCATACTCTCTACCAATACCCAAAACCACTTTGATAACTGTGTACGCGGTGGAGATTCCATAATGAAGTATGATGGTGGCGACGATCCTATAAGGTATATACGTGGACCTGACTCCCATGAGTTAGCATAAAGTGGCTAAAATAGGAGCAATTGATGGGCCAAGTGAGGTCATTCCTCCGATCGGGCACATTCCTTTGATACTATATTCTGATTTGCGATTTTGGTGGCCACCCTCAATTTTTTCGATTTTGGAGTGTGTTCGGAGCTGGGCGGTAGTAGCTGCTATGCGTTACAACTAGTCCGGAAGTGTAATTGGTATATCTACCCTGGCATTGCCTAGTTGTGTCGTGTCACCTACCCTAACGCGCCTTCTACGAGTTTGTTTTATGTCGTACCTATGGGGTATCTTTTGGTGGCCCCAGTTTATGGGGAGTTACGGTACTGTATAGACCATTGGCATTATAAAAATGTGTTAAGGGGGATATGTGTAACGCCTTAACGCTGTTTTAATAGTTTATCTTACTGTAGACATATTATAATAGCGTATTGTACTACATAATAGATAGTTTAACGGATCCTTAGGAGATGTGAACCCTAAACATCTCTTAAGTTACTACACTCACGTTAGGCACTGGATAAGAGATGTCAAACCCCGTAAACATCTCCAACGCCGTTTACACTCATATTTATTTACCGTTGATTTAACTTACATAAGATCTTTTAGTTCTGACTCGAGAGTTTTGTCTTTTTAATTCGCTCGGGTTAGCCTGAGCATTTTAGAATTTGAAGACCTTATTTCCGGAGGACGAAGACGAAGATTTGTACTACTATTATTTACTATATTTATTCCACTTCATCACACTGTTCCGCTGCATTATCATTTATTTATCTCCGATATGTGTAACTCTGATTTTGTATTGTATAAGTATAATCAAATGTTTTGTATACAGCTTCATGAACTGTTATTTGATTATTATATTTTGTCATTCCGCTGCGAGATTCTGTTTTATTTTATTTTTTTCTTTCTCTGCTTTTTCTTATTCACCCCAATAACAATCCACCCTTCTGTATGGTTTGAGTTGGCACATGTGTCTGCTTAAACATACAGAAAGGCAGGATGTTACAATTCAGGTATTAGCCATATCCGAATCAAAACAAAATTTTAGGAGATGATAAGTGTTATTATTCATCTTAGATTAATGGTTAGAGTTTGTGATTTCGTGCTGCTTTGATTTCCTAAGCATCTTCCCTTGAATCTCTAGATTTTGATTTCCTTTCTACGGCCGGCGTCATTTAGTTTTCTTTAGTTATTTTTTGAATGATGGAAAATGAGAATGGAATAAGGGATAAGGGTTTAAGGCAAAGGGTTTATCCTTATTTCCTAAGATGCCCCACTTAATCATTCTCTTATATGTTAAATAATTAAACACTTATCAACACTTATCTTGATTCATTAAGGCACGACTAGATTAATTGCCCAAATCTCATTCTATTTAATTAGCTACATTATTCTATTTAATATATCAATTAAATATCCTGAATAATGTTGAAAAAAAATTAGGGGTGTTACAGTTTTTCACCATATATAGATGCCATGATATTTTGAGCACACTCAATGTTGTAGATATATTATAAATCGGTCCTAACACAGCTAGAGGAATTCTGAGAATTCTTTCATTTTCCTTATGATTTATAAATATGGAAAATTTAGTGGAAACCTTATTATAAAATTATGTTAAACCATTTTGATAAGTATAAGAACATATGCAATTATTATCTAATATACTTAATAAATTTGCAAGACATCGTTTCTTGTAAAATGACATACTAATCAATTTGAACCATAAAATATTGAGTAAGAAATGTAATATAATACTCTCCTATAAAACCTAAGCATGTTGTCACCTTCCTTCCCATAAAAAAGCCAAATAGTACAACCACTATTAATAATATTAGAACTTTCGAGTCTCAATCACGAACTTAATCAATGCCATGTTTTGACTACTATGAGACAACATGAGAGTATAGATATTTGTTATATATGTAATCACATACAACAAAGATATGGTTAAATGTCTCATTTTTCAAGGTATGAGAGTTCGAAGAAATTATTTCATTCGAACATGGGCAAGAAATCAAAGTGCAAGACCATATGTTTAATGGCCCATATTTTACGTATTGGAGGTTCATAAAATATGATATTTAAATTCATACGAGGTATCATGACTCTATAACTTTGAGAAATTCCTATTGGTGACATTTCCTATCTTTAGAATTTTTCCGGAAAATTTTACCCTTGAAAACTCGTAATGGCTATAACTTTTAATAGAAGTTTTATTAGCTCTGAGACTGCTTTCATTGAAAAGATATGATGGTTTCCCTTTCAGTAGAGTGGTCATAATAGCTATTTGGACTTTCTAACTAAGAGATATGGTTATTTGAAGATTGATAATTTTTTGCAGTAGCTTAGTAGGTAATTAATGGGGTTGGGGGAAGCCCACTAACCCATTTTGGGTTTGGAGAATATTTTAGGTTGAACCATAATCCCAAAATCACTTTTACCTCTTCTCAAATAGATCTAAGCTCTCATTTACCCATTCTCCATCCAAATCCTTCTCTTTTCTCCTACAAATCAAGTATACATCATAGATTAAGGGTTGATTAACAATAGTATTCATTATGAATCTTCAAATCTATATTTTGGGAAGAGAAATCACATCTTTGTTGTTCATATTTGATTTACGTCGATTTGCATGCAAAACTTGGATTTTGGATGTTTTGGTAAGTGAATTATCATATCTCACCTTATTATATATGTATATATAGGTTTTGACATGTTCTAAACTCATTTTAAAGTCAAAATCATGTTTTTGGACTGTTTTAAAGTAAAACCTAAAGTAAAAATGAGTTAAACTGTTTTAACATGCTCTAATCATGTTAATTTGATGTATAGTTGCCTTGATGCATGTTAGACTATGTTAATTATTGTATGTTTGCATGTTTGAATATTGTTTGGTATATGTATAGTGTTTGTTTGTATGCTTGTATGGTTGAAAACGCTCGTCGAAGCAACTTAGAGTTAGGAACCGTGAAATGAGCTTCGACGGATTAACTTAAGATTGTTGAGAGTTGTATCATTGCATACAAAATGCACAAGGGTCGAAGAACGGAATATAGTTATGAAGTCGGTGCGAAATTGAGAAGTGGTGATATTATAGGATTTTGGTCCGGTGTGCTTGGTTTGGCATCGGTTGGCTCGGGCTTGGCTGTGGTTCGACATTGGGATGGTCCGGTAGTTACCATTATTTGGCAAAGGAAGATCGGACATGAAATCCAATCCGCTAACTATTTGGTTCAGTAAGAGGAGAACTGGACGGGAAATATTATTCGGTGGTTGATCTGCTCGACAGTGAAGGGGTAACGAATAGGAAATTCTATTCAGTGGTTGGTTGGTTCGGTATTTGTGTTCTGCATAGGATTTCCTGTTCGATGTTGTTATTAGTTTGTTGGGTGTATGACTTCAAACCAGACAGAGGGGGACTGAGCGAAACTGAAGCATGAATTTTGGCTAAAGGCTTCAGGCATGCCATGGATGTGCCGCGAGGCAAAGCTTGGGGGTCTTTGATGAGTTGATCGGGAGTAAGGATGGATGACTCCAGGACAACTCGAGATGACCTTGGACTTCATGTAGCGAATAGTGGAGCAATAGTAGTGTACTTCGACGTCGATGATGGCGATGACTTTGGGACTTTGGTATGATAGCTCTACGACTTACGATGAGTGTCTAGAAGCATTTGGAAGATGAAAAATTAATGATGGGAGTCGTAGTGGTGATCTACAAGGGAAAGTTCAACAATGGGGCTTGCGATTGAGATTTTTGATTGTGTTCTACCAAGGAAATAACCGTTATGGAATAACGATTGAGTTCTATTGAGGAGACATGTGCAAAGGGATCGTTGATAACTCGTAGGCATTTGGTATGCTCGTAAAGCAGCGGTATATGGGGACGTCCACCTAGATTTGTGATTATGTTTGGATCTTGCGATAGTAGATTACCCTGGGCTTTACGATTTTGGGCATGGTTCCTAGCTTTCGAAGTGGCATGGATTCGAGCACCAATGAAGCCGGGATTTCGATTGGGTCCTTGGTTTGCGATTGTTCCGTACGAGTTATCATTTATCCAACACACACAAGTAATGGTGAGGATTGTTTGATGGATTCTATGTTTGCCACGAGTATTTATCACTTTAGGATTCTACACGACGTAGGTATTTTCGACTATAAACCTAGACACTGGACATTGTACTTCGATTGTAGTACACTTATATGGCTATGATAGTAAATTAGCATATATCAATTGTTATATTCTAACTCTTTGGATGCAGGGATAGGTCTTGTATGGTTCTTCTTTCTCTATGCCCCTATATACTATATATGATTTTTATAGGTTTTTTAGATAATGTATCGCTCACACCAGACTGTTGTCTAATCTGAGATTTTATGCTTTGTTTCTTATTATTTTGGTCCTCTTAAATGAGTAGATTAGGGATAACAGGTCTGGATAGCTCATGGAGCTGTACGGAGTACGAGCAGGAGGCTATGCTTTTATACACTTATTATTTAGAGCTTACTATTGCTTATATTCCGCTATGAAGTTTTGTAGTGTTATGTCGGTATTGTATTTTCAAAAATAGTTATAGAGTTATTTTAGAGATTTGGAAGTATAAACTCTTTATTTAAGTTTTTATATAATCTATGAACCTAATGCTCTTTGATGTTCTTATTTATGATTCATTTGATTATATCACTATCTCACCTATTTTACATCTATGTTATTACATTGTATTTTGTCTATGCATTGTGAGATGTTCTACATGTTCTGTGTTTGGATTTTTTTCTTTGTTTTTCACCCTTTACTATCATCCTACATCGGCTGGGTACCTCTATGACGCACTTTACATGTATATTGGGTATCGAAGGTGTAGGGCGGTCGTCGCATTTGTTATTAGAGCTTAGGTTGCGTAGATAACCTAAGTTGATACTTGGATCAATTATTGATAAGGAAGGAGCTATCGCCTTAGAATGGATCGAGCGATATATGAGAGAGAATATCTGCTATATTTTGGTTTTCAAAACTACATAGTAGTATATATATTATATAAGTCACATTGCATTCATAGACACCACTTATTCCTTTTAGAGAGATTGATCATTCTTATCATGTCTTATAAGAATGAGCTGGCTAACAGGGAACGTAGCTAGGAACTCCATCTCTGGAGTTGAGGAGGGGGTAGGATCAGGGGCTGCTAATCCTGACTTGTAGAACATGCTCACTGAGATGGTGTGAAACATGGTTCGAAATGCCTAAGTTGCTCCTGCCGCTACTGTTGGTAGTGGTGCTCCACTGTAAGCGCCGAGGAATGACTTTGCCAAACTCAATAAGGATTATTCTTCTCTGGAAGGTAAACCGTTCCTTGGAACATAATCAACCATCAAAGTGCAGGGTTGATTAGAAACCTATGAATGCATCTTTGAGGATATGGAATCAAAGGATGCGATAAAGAGGAAACCAACCTCTAGACAGCTTTAGGAAAGAGCTATAGGGTGGTGAACGCCATTAAGATTACTATTCTCGAGGACCAGATTACTTGGGAGTGGTTTAAGGCGAGATTTGAAGAGAAGTATGTACCGGCCATTCAGAAGTCGGTGGTCTTTCAAAATTTGCTGACTTGAGGTAAGAGGATATGTCTATGTCAGAGTATGTGGTTAAGTTTGACACACTATCGAAGTACAACATTTCTTTTATCAATACTCTGCTCAAGAAGAACGAGAAGTTCATTATGGGCTTGGATGATTATCTTAGAGAGAAGCTAGTGATTCATATTGATGAGACCTTTAAGAGGCTGGTTGAGAAGGCTCTTCGACACGAGAGTCAATGTCCTAAGCCTAAGTTAGTTGTTGCTCCCAAGGATGAGGCAAAGCCCAAGCTGGTAGAGGAGGCAAGAAGAAGCGGGACAACCAAAAGAAGGAGAAGCAGTTCTAGAAGAGTGGTTAGAAGGAAGACAAGTGGGAGCCTACTTACTATAATTGTAGAGAGAAGGGCCATCTTGTTAGAGACTGCAAGGCGGAAGAAAATAAATGCTACAACTGCAACAAGCTGGGGCATATCAAGAAGAATGTCTAGAACCACCAAGAAATAAGCAGGTTGTGTCTGCTTATGCTTTGAATGTTGTTCCACCTTCATCGAGTGCTTCATCATCTGAGGAGAAGGAGAAGAGCGTCATTATACAGGTTATGCTTTCTATTTCTGGTACAAGTACTATATCTGTTTTATTCGATACTGAGGCTTCACGTTCCTTCATATCTAATGATTTGGTAGATAGATTGGGTTTGAAATCTGGTATAGTTGACTGTCCTTTGATTGTGATAAACCATGTTGGAGGATCGACTAGCCTTTGCATGGTTTGCCGATACTTGGCCTTATCGAGTCATGGATGTTTGCTTGTTATTGCTTTGTTTTGGATTTTTTGGGGTTTTGTATTATTCTGAGGATGGACTGGCTGTAGAAGTATGGAGTACTCATGGATTGTGAGAGGCTATTGGTGACGATAGGGATGGATGATGGGCATAGGTTAGAGATAGGCTGCCTGGCAAACGATGGGGTAATGGTTAACTTTCTATACTCGCTTGAGATCTCACAAGATGAGCTGTCATTTATGCCTATAGCAAGGGAGTATCCGCACATATTCGAAGAAGTGCCCAGATTACCACCATACAAGGAGACAAGGCTCCATATAGACTTGGTGAAGGATGTCAGATTGATCATTATGCCTTTGAAGTTTATAACACCTAGGGAGCATAAGGAGTTGGAGGTGCAAGTGAATGACCTGTTGAGGTGAGGGTTCATTCGTAGGAGCATGACTGAGTTGGGCACATCTGTAGTATTCGCCACCAAGGTGAATGGCTCTCTGAGATTTTGTGTAGATTACTATGAGCTCAATAAAGTGACGAAGAAGAACAAGTATCCACTCCCGCGTATTGATGACTTGTTCGATCAGCTCCAAAGTGATAGGGTATTCTCTCATTTGGACCTTACAATGGGGTTTCATCAACTGAGAGTGGTGAAGGTGAGTGTTCCAATTACAGCGTTCCATACACCATCTAGATTATATAAGTGGTTGGTTATATCATTCGAGCTAAGCAACGCATCAGCATACTTTATTAATCTTATGAACCGTGTTTTCAGGGATCAGCTAAATAAGTTTATACTTGTGTTCATGTCTGAAATCCTTGTTTATTTGAGGAAGGAGGAAGAACACAAGGAGCATTTCCGGATTGTGCTCGAGGTGTTAAGGAAGCACGGATTGAAGGCAAAGTTTCCAAAGTGTCACTTCTGGAGGTGGGAAGTGTGATTTTTGGATTGTGTTGTTTCTCAACAGAGTATTGCTATAGATCCTGCGAATGTCGCAGCAGTACAGGACCGGGATCGACCCAAGACTGCTACATACGTGAGAAGTTTCCTTAGACTGGCGGGATACTAGTGACTTTTTATCTAGGACTTCTCCAAGGTAGCAGCACCGTTAACCAACTTAACGAAAAAGAATCAGACTTTTATTTAGGACGCAAGGTGCGAGCACGGGTTCATGAGTCTGAAGGAGAGGTTAGTGAACGCACTGGTGTTAGTCATTCCAAGCAGGAACGAGGAGCTGATAGTATACACAGATGCATGTGGTATTGGATTTTGATGTGGGGTTGATATAGAGGGTAAAGTTTGTTGGCTATGCTAGTTGACAACTGAAACTGCCCGAGAGGAAGTATCCGACTCATGATTTAGAGTTAGCGGCGATGGTGTTTGCTTTGAAGGTATGGAGGTATTATTTGCTTAGGGAGAGGTTCGAGTTGTATAAGGACCACAAATCGTTAAAGTATCTATTCTCCTAGAAGGACCTTAAACTTCATCAACAGCGATGGTTAGAGTTTCTGGTATCCTACGACTTTGACATTTCTTATGGTGCTTTGAGTAGGATACATGCTAGCTTAATAGTAATGTTCCGAGAGTGAAAGCAGTTGAAGTTTATTGCTGGCTATGAATTTAGACCTCGATGTGAGCTAGAGCCAGAAGTGTTGGCTTGCTTGACGATCGGATCTACCTTGATTGAGCAGATCGGTGCTAGTCAAAGTTAGATGCTAGGCTAGCGGAGATTATGGTGAGGATAGAGGAAGGAATAGAGTCTGAGGAGATGAAGCAATATTGGCTTGATTGTGACGGTTGGCTCCACAAGGATGGGAGATTGTTTATTCCTGATGTCGATGGGTTGAGGGATGAGGTGTTATGAGAGTGTCATCATTCAAGATTGACTATACATCTCGGTGGAAATAAAATGTACCACGATATGAGATAGATATTTTGTTGGGAAGGGATAAAGAAGGATGTAGGGGCATTAATCTCGAAGTTCATAAACTGCCTGTTGGTAAAGGCAAAGCAAAAGAAGCTAAGTTGTTTGCTGCAACAGCTCGAGGTTCCCGAGTGGAACGGGGACAAGTTTCGATGGATTACCAAGGACAAAAGGAGGGTACGATAGCATTTGTGTCATAATCAATAGATTAATGAATAGTGCTCGATTCATACCCGTCAATTCTAATAGGACGACATCCAAATTGGCCAAGTTGTATGTGAATTACGTTGTGCGATTCCATGGTAGGCCAAAGAGCATAGTGAGCACCGAGACATTTTATTCACTAGCCGGTTTTGGAAGAGCATACAAGAGGCATTGGGAATGGAGCTACATCTCAGTATAGCTTATCACCCATAAAAAGATAAGCAGATCAAGAGGGTGAATTATACCTTGGATGATCTCTTGTGAGATTGCATTGTTGATTTCGGTGGCTCGTGGGACGATCATTTACACTTAGTAGAGTCACATACAATAACAGTTATAAGTCCAGCATTGGCATGGCACCAATCGAGGCATTATATGGTCGACTGTGCAATGCTCCTTCATGTTGGTGGAAAGCGAGCGAGAAACTAATACTTGGACTAGATATGATTTGAGAGACTTTGGAGAAGATTGAGATCATTTAGCAACGAATGAAAGCTACTCATGATAGATAGAAGTGCTATGCTGATAGGAGGAGATGTGATTTAGAGTTCTTCATCGACAATATGGTATTCGTTAAGATCTCTCCATTGAAGAGTGTTATTTGATTCAGTGCTAAGGGGAAGTTGGCGCCGAGGTTCGTTGGTCCTTTTTCGATACTTCAGAGGATTGGGAACCTAGCTTAGAGAGTCGATTAACCTTAGAAGATGGCGAGTGTGCACAATGTGTTCCATGTCTCTTACCTGTGGAAGTTTGTGCACGGTTCAGGCATGATAGTTGAACCAAATCAGCTTGATGACATCGAGATTAAACTAGAAGCATCGAGACCTCGTGGGCTTATTCGTATCGTTGGACGTGATACGTACTAGCTTAGGAGGAAGACGGTAGAGTTGGTGAAGATTCGTGGAGAGAGAGCGAAGGCGATTGTACTTACGAGACCAAGGAGAGCATGAGGGACGATTATCCGGAGCTCTTTCTTGGCGAGACTTCTATTTATCGCATTTACTTTTATTTTCGATGTCATGTGGGGTAGTTTATTATCCTCCATGCTAAGGTAGGTGTAGATATGATTTTTACTTTTGTGTGCATGGTTGATGTTTGATATGGTTGCTCGTGGATGTTAGGCATGCGGGTAACTAATTTTTGATTTTACCTTGGTTGTGTTGGAGATTTTGAGGGCGAAATTCCTAAGGGAAAGAAAGTGTAACGACCTATATTTTACATATCGGAGTATCGTAAAACATTATTTTTAAATTTATGTGAGGTCGTATGACCCTGTAACTTTGGAAAATAGCTATTAGTGACATTTCCTATCTTTAGAATTTTCCCAGACAATTGTATCCTTGAAAACTTGTAATGGCTATAACTTTTGTAGAAGCCGATTTAGCGTCCAATACCACTTCCATTGGAGTTTTCCTCTACGTAGAGTGGTCATAATATCAATTTGGACTTTCTGTCTAGTAGATATTGCTGTTTGAAGATTCGCAGTTTATGAAGCAGCTTAGTGGATAATTAGGGGGTTTGGAGGCAAGCCCACTAACCCATTTCGGGTTTGAAGACTATTTTAGGCTGAACCATCATCCCTAAATCACTTTTACCTCTTGCTAAATAGATCTAAGCTCCAATTAAATCATTCTCCACCCAAACTCTTCTCTTTTCTCCTCCAAATCAAGTCTGAATCATATGCTAATAGTAGATTAACAAGGAGATTAATTAAAGGTCATCATATCTACAATTTTGGGAAGAGAAAATCATATCTTTGCTGTTCATTTCTGGATTTGCTTCGATTTACGTGCAAAGCTTGGATTTTAGAGTTTTTGGTGAGTGATTTATCATCTCTCACCTTACTGTATATGTGTGAGGAATGCAGATGATGGATCTTAAGGCTAGGAATAACACTAGAGGGGGGGGTGAATAGTGTTTATAAGAAATTACTAAATCTTTTTAAGTTTATGTTAATTTGTACACAGATGTATGTAAAATTCAGACACAGATATAATCACAGAATCAACACAGATGCAGAAATAAAGTAAATGCAGTAAAGGAAAGAACACACCGGATTTTATACTGGTTCGGAGTTACCCTACATCCAGTCCCGCACAACTAAGTACGGATTTCCTTTCAAAAGCAATTCAACAATTACAACCCTCGGTTTCAAGGCTACGAGGTACACCCTCCAGAATCACAATCCTCTGGGTAGAGATACTTGATTTCCGGGGCAACAAGTTCACCCAATTGATTTCCAAGGCTACAATCACATCTTTTCTCGCTTGATTGATTTCCAAGGCTACAATCACACCTTTTCTCGCTAGATAGATTACAAAGAAGCCTATAACTCTGAATAGCACTTGGATCTTGTTGAGATAGTGATAGAGAATCAAACCAGAGATAATCTAGTCAGATTCAATATTGATTTCGGCAGAGTAATGATAGAATTTTGAATAAGAAAATGTTGAAGAAGAAGAGAAGTGAAAAACCAGAAAATCTGATATAAAATTCGTTGAAACTAACCTCTATTTATAGAAGAACAACAGTCATGTCCATTCATGAAAGGTTATGACGAATAGACACTTCTTTTGAAATTTAAATTTTGAACTCAACTGTCACCATGTCGACATGGTCACCATAGGCATGTCGACATCCCAAAGCAATTTTTGATGATTTGATTTTCTTTGAAAATAACCTTTATCTTATATTAAAACTATTTTAAACTTTATAAACATACTTGACTATAGGTAAAATACATAGATAAATATAGAGAAGACTATATATATAAATTTACTATAATTTTATATTTAAATCTAAATATATTATATTTAAAAGATAGTTTAAAACAGACGAAGTTTAAAAACAAGAATATTTAAGGCTAAAACATCTTTTTGAAAAATCATTTGAAAAGATAATTTTTAAGGCTAAAACATTTTGAAAAACAATTTTGAAAATCATTCCGAAGTTGTTTTGAAAAAACATTTTGAAGTAGTTTTGCAAGCTTCTTCCTGCAGAGTATCTCATTATTTCAGGACTCGAGAACTTGTACAAAACCCGGATGTTCGTGGGTTTGTAAGCCACTTGTCGTAGGTTTGTAAGCTACTTGTCGTTGGTTTGTAAGCCACTAAAAAGGTAGAAATGGGTTCCATCCCAAAAGAAAAATAGAGTGAAGATTTCAGTGCTATTGTGAAGTTTTAACATAATTCTAGACTCAATACTTATCTTGAACTCTTGAACTCTTGATAATCTTGATACTCATGAGTCTTCAACCTTGATATCTTGAATCTCTATATTGTACAGTCTTCATTCTTGGTACCTACATGGTTAAATCCTGCATATACATATATATCTAAACTTATAATGTTAGTATTTATATTTTATAATCTATTCTAAGGTTGTTGTCATCAAAACCATCATCTCAAGGACTAACAATCTCCCCCTTTTTGATGATGACAACCTTTGTTTATAAAATATTACTTCTATCCTATTGACTCTCCCTAAATCTAATAACTCCCCCTTAATCTATGCCTAACTACCCTATTTTATATTTCTCCCCCTTTGTCATCAACAAAAACAAACTAACTATATAACTCCCAGTCTATCCTATACGATGATAGTGTTTTCATCATTACTTACTTGTAATCCTAAAACTTAGTCCTAAATTACAAACTCTCCTAACTAAGAATCTATATAATAATACTTTTAATAAAACATATATAAGAACATAAATTATTTATTAATTATATATTTGTTTATATTTACATTTTCGTAGAGATCGTAAAACAAACAACAATTAGAAAAGAAAGAGAAGAAACTAATGTGTGTTTTTGAACATAGGAGATCTATGAATCGAACAATTTGGATAGTGGAAACAGAAATTTCCACATTGTTCGACAAGATTTCCATCTTTATCAAAGCACACTTCGCCTATGCAAACGACTTTGTCATCGTCTTCTGCATGCTCTTCTTCCATTGGTTCTTCTTCTTCTTCTTCACTTTCCTCGTGTTCATGATCTCCTGAAGAGTCCTCGTCAATCAGAATTGGGTTAGCATGATTATCCATAAGAAATTTTTGCAAATTCCTAAGGATTTTGCCTTGCCTCTCTTGTTCTTTGGCCATTCGAAGTTGCATCACTTGAATTTCAGTCATTAACTGAAGAGTATCCTTCAGAGACTTCTCCATTTTCGTTACACGAGCGAGTGTTGATTGTTGAAACGGACCAGAAGTAGGCGATGGGAACGAAAAAGTTGATTTTATGTTTGATTTGGAAGAGGAGGCCATTGATAGAATGATTTCGGAAGATAGAACAGAAAGAGAACAGAGAGAATGAAGAAAATTTCGAAATAGGAGATATTTATAACCAATTATTTGAATTTTGGTGGGAAAAAAATTTAAAAATTTAAAACGTTATATGTCGACATGGGTCAAGGGGGGATGTCGACATG
Source organism: Allium fistulosum (assembly GCA_030737815.1). Classification (NCBI taxonomy): domain Eukaryota; kingdom Viridiplantae; phylum Streptophyta; class Magnoliopsida; order Asparagales; family Amaryllidaceae; genus Allium; species Allium fistulosum. Next base: position 1,043,619,333 of record CM060907.1, on the reverse strand, counting down.
GTTCTTGAATTTTTGCCTATTTAATTTGTTTTGAATTAATTTTTAATTAAACTTATTATTTATATTTTATATTTCAGTTAATGAACAAATACCTAATTCTCTTCTTAATTTAGTAAATGTAGATTCATTTAAGGGTTTTGTTAAGATATTAGCAATTTGATCTTCAGAATTGATATAGTCGAGAGTAATTACTTCTCTACTTATATTATCTTTGAGAAAATGGTGTCTGATATCAATATGTTTAGTTCGAGCATGTTGAGTAGTATTTTTGGATAAATTTATTGCACTAGTATTATCATAATAGATTGGTGATTTTGAAATATTTAAGCCAAAATCTTTTAAAGTTTGTTGCATATATATTACTTGAGAACAAGCCAAAGCAGCAGAAATATACTCTGCTTCAGTTGTTGATAGAGAAACTGTGTTTTGCTTTTTACTAAACCAGGAAATCAGAGAATGCCCTAAAAAGTGACAAGTTCCACCTGTACTTTTTCGGTCTGATTTACAACCAGCATAATCAGCATCACAGTAAGATATTAAATCAAATGAATCATTTTTAGGATAAAATAAGCCATAATCAAAGGTGTGTTTAACATATCTTATAATACGTTTTACAGCTTTTAAGTGAGTTTCTTTAGGTTGGGATTGATACCTTGCATAGACACAGACACTATGCATGATATCAGGTCTACTCGCAGTGATATAGAGTAAAGATCCGATCATTCCTCTATATAATTTTTGATCTACATCTTTCGAGAGATCTTCTTTACTAAGGTACTCATTGATTGCCATGGGAGTGGGTTTTCCACTCGTAGTAGTCAAACCAAATTTACTAACTAGGTCTTTAGCATATTTTTCTTGACTAATAAAGATACCATTATCTAATTATTTTATTTGTAATCCTAAAAAGAAGTTTAATTCACCCATATGACTCATCTCAAATTCTTTTGTCATTATTTCAGAAAATTCTTTATTCATTTCAAAATTAGTTGATCCAAAAATGATATCATCTACGTAAACTTGTACTAGTTGAATATCATTTTTATTTCTTTTAATAAAAAGAGTATTATCTACTTTACCTATTTCAAAATTTGATTGTAACAAGTAAGATCTTAGTCTATCATACCAAGCTCTAGGAGCTTGCTTTAGACCATATAGAGCTTTCTTAAGTTTGTAAACATGATTTGGAAATTTATCATTTTCAAAAAGTGGTGGTTGTTTAACAAATACTTCTTCTTTTACAAAACCATTTTAAAATGCACTTTTAACATCCACTTGTAATAATTTGAAATTACTATGATTTGCGAAAGCAAGTAGAATCCTAATGGCTTCTAATCTTGCTACGGGGGCAAAGGTTTCATCAAAATCTATTCCTTCTTCTTGACAATAACCTTGAGCGACTAACCGGGCTTTATTTCTAACAACCTCTCCTTGTTCATTCATTTTTTTTATAAACCCATTTTGTTCCAATTATTGTTTTATTTTCAGGTCTAGGAACAAGTTCCCAAACATCATTTCTAGTGAATTGATTTAATTCTTCTTGCATAGCCAAAATCCATGAATCATCAGTTGATGCTTCTTCTGGATTTTTAGGTTAAATAGTTGATATAAAAGCTACATTACTCATTTGACTTAGTTGGTTTCTAGTTTTAACAACAGATTGCATATCTCCAAGTATTTTCTATAGGGTGATCTTTTAAAAGTTTAATCCTTTTATTAAGATGATTTAATTCATTATTAGTTCCAGTTGACTCTTGGTTTTGAGTGATTAAATCCTCTTCAGATTTATTTCTTCAAAAATTTTGAAATTTTCATCAAATGAAACATGCATTGTTTCTTCGATGATATTAGTTCTTAAATTAAATACTCTGTATGCTTTACTTCTATTAGAATATCCGATAAAGATACCTTTGTCGGATTTAGGATCAAATTTATCTAAGTTATCTTTTGTGTTTAAAATAAAACATTTACTTCCAAAAATTCTAAAATAAGATACCTTAGGTTTCTTTGAGTAAATAAGTTCATAAGATGTCTTATCAGTTAAAGGTCTAATTAAAATTCTATTTAAAATATAACAGGCGGTAGCAACTGCTACTGCCCAAAAATACTTTAGTAAATTACTATCAGAAAGCATAGTTCTTGCACACTCTTGAATCGTCCTATTTTTACATTCTACTACTCCGTTTTGTTGTGGAGTTCTTGGAAATGAAAAATTGTGAATTATTCCCTTTTTATTGCAGAATTCTTCAAACTTTTCATTTTCAAATTCACCACCGTGATCACTACGGATGCTTATAATTTTTTGAGAAAAACAATTTTGAACCCTTTTTGAAAAATTCTTAAAACATTCAAAAGTATCACTTTTATATTTCAAAAATATTGTCCATGTAAATCTAGAATAATCATCCACAATTACGAAAACATATTTACTGTGATTTAATGACTGAATTTGAGATGGACCAAATAAATCAAGATGAAGTAATTCAAGAGGTTTTGAAGATGAAATCATATCTTTTAATTTAAAGGAACTTTTTCTAAGTTTTCCTAGTTGACATGCATCACATAGACTATCTAATTTAAAATTCATTTTAGGGAGGCCTCTTACTAGATCATGTTTTGACAATCTAGATAAGAGTTTGAAATTCAGATGCCCAAATCTCTTATGCCAAATCCAAGGGTCACTTGCATTTGCCAAAAGACACAAGTTATCATTTGAAATTTTCATACTAAGAATATAAATATTCTTTTTCCTAATTCCCTCAAATATTATGGTTGAATTATTATCTTCAATGTGACACTTATCATTTTCAAATTTAATTTTATATCCTTTATCGCATAGTTGACTTATACTTAGCAGATTGTGTTTCAGATTCTTAACTAGCAAAACATTAGTAATAATAGGAGTTTCAGAGTTACCGACTTTGCCGATGTCGATCACATAACCTTTTTAATTGTCTCCAAAGTTAACCAGTCCTCCGTCTTTGTATATTATATCATTCAGCATATCTGGATTCCCAGTCATGTGTATAGAACATCCACTATCGAGTATCCATTTGTTCTTTTTGATCTCCACAGTTTGTTTGTTCTGGATTGATTCCTCAACACCATAAAGCGTTATTCATGTACATCAAACAATCTTAATAAACAACTTGTATTTGAATATTGATTATATGCAGACTCAAGCGACAATGATGATCTGATTATTTCTAAACATGCATTAACAAATTTCTTAAACATAGCCATTAAAAAAACTTTTTTCAAAAATCAGATTATGAATCTTTTGAAAACCTTGCTCTGATACCAAATGTGAGGAATGCGGATTACGGATCTTAAGGCTAGGAATAACACTAGAGAGGGGAGTGAATAGTGTTTATAAGAAATTACTAAATCTTTTTAAGTTTATGTTAATTTGTACACAGATGTATGTAAAATTCAGACACAGATATAATCACAGAATCAAACACAGATGCAGAAATAAAGTAAATGCAGTAAAGGAAAGAACACACCGGATTTTATACTGGTTCGGAGTTACCCTACATCCAGTCCCGCACAACTAAGTATGGATTTCCTTTTAAAAGCAATTCAACAATTACAACCCTCGGTTTCAAGGCTACGAGGTACACCCTCCAGAATAACAATCCTTTGGGTAGAGATACTTGATTTCCGGGGTAACAAGTTCACCCAATTGATTTCCAAAGCTACAATCACACCTTTTCTCGCTTGATTGATTTCCAAGGCTACAATCACACCTTTTCTCGCTAGATAGATTACAAAGAAGCCTATAACTCTAAATAGCACTTGGATCTTGTTGAGATAGTGATAGAGAATCAAACCAGAGATAATCTAGTCAGATTCAATATTGATTTCGGCAGAGTAATGATAGAATTTTGAATAAGAAAATGTGGAAGAAGAAGAGAAGTGAAAAACCAGAAAATCTGATATAAAATTCGTTGAAACTAATCCCTATTTATAGAAGAACAACAGTCATGTCCATTCGTGAAAGGTTATGACGAATAGACATTTCTTTTGAAATTTAAATTTTGAACTCAACCGTCACCATGTCGACATCGTCACCATAGGTATGTCGACATCCCAAAGCAATTTTTGATGATTTGATTTTCTTTGAAAATAACCTTTATCTTATATTAAAACTATTTTAAACTTTATAAATATACTTGACTATTGATAAAATACATAGATAAATATAGAGAACACTATATATATAATTTTACTATAATTTTATATTTAAATCTAAATATATTATATTTAAAAGATAGTTTAAAACAGACGAAGTTTAAAAACAAGAATATTTAAGGCTAAAACATCTATTTGAAAAGTCATTTGAAAAGATAATTTTTAAGGCTAAAACATTTTAAAAAAACAATTTTGAAAATCATTTCGAAGTTGTTTTGAAAAAAACATTTTGAAGTAGTTTTGCAAGCTTCTTCCTGTAGAATATCTCATCATGTCAAGACTCGAGAACTTGTACAAAACCAGGATATTTGTGGGTTTGTAAGCCACTAGTCGTAGGTTTGTAAGCTACTTGTCGTGGGTTTGTAAGCCACTAAAAAGGTAGAAATGGGTTCCACCCCAAAAGAAAAATAGAGTGAAGATTTCAGTGCTATTGTGAAGTTTTAACATAATTCTAGACTCAATACTTATCTTGAACTCTTGAACTCTTGATAATCTTGATACTCATGAGTCTTCAACCTTGATATCTTGAATCTCTATATTGTACAGTCTTCATTCTTGGTACCTGCATGGTTAAATCCTGCATATACATATATATCTAAACTTATAATGTTAGTATTTATATTTTATAATCTATTCTAAGGTTGTTGTCATCAAAACCATCATCTCAAGGACTAACAATATGTACCTATATATTTTGACATATTTTAAACTTATTTTTAAAGTCAAAATCATGTTTTGAGACTGTTTTAAAATAAAACCTGAAGTCAAAACGAATTTAAAATGTTTTAAAGTGCTCTAATCATGTTAATTTATTGTATGGTTGCCTTGATATGTATTAGTCTATGCTAAGGACATATTATAGGATGATTTGACTTGAATTGTTGTATATTTGCATGTTTGAATGTTGTTTGGTATAGTTATGATGTTTGTTTGTATGGTTATATAGTTGAAACGCTTATCCGAGCGACTTAGAACTAGAAACCGTGAAACCAGGCTTTAACAGATTGACTCAAAATTGTTAAGAGTTGTATTGTTGGATACGTAATCTGCAAGGGTAGAAGAACGGAGCAAAGTGGTGAAATCGGTGCAAAATTGGGAAGTGGAGATACTACAGGATTTTGGTCCAACGTGCTTAGTTCGGCATTGGTTGGCTCGGGCTTGGCTTTGGTTCGGCATTGGGATGGTCTGGTGGTTGGCTTTGTTTGGTAAAGGAAGATCGGACAAGAAATACGATCCGATAGTTATTTTCGACAAGAGGGGGATCGGACAGGAAATCCTGTCCGATGGTTGGTTGGCCCAGCAGTAAAGAGGCACCGAATAAGAAATTATGTTCAGTGGTTGATTGGTTTGATAGTGGGGTGCCGAACAGGAATTCCTATTCGGTGTTGTTATTTGTTTGGCGGGTGTATAGCTTCAAGCCGGACAGAGGGGGACCAAACGGAAGTGAAGCATAGTTTTGGCTAGAGGCTTCGAGAACGGTATGAACGTGCTTCGAGGCAAAGTTTGGGAGTCTTTGATTAGTTGGTGGGGAATAAAAATGGATGACTCCAAGACAACTCGGGACGACCTTGGACTTCATGCTATGACTAGTGCAGCAATGGCGGGATGCTTCGAAATTGACAATGGCAATGGCTTTGAGACTTTGGTATGATAGCTCTACGACTTACAATGAGTGTTTAGAGGCATTCCAAAGATGACAACTTAATAATGGGAGTTGTGGCGGTGATCAACAAGGGCAAATTCAATGATGGGGGCTTACGAGTGGGATTTGCGATTTTGTCCTGCCATGTAAATAGCCATGAAGGAATAAAAATTGATTTCCAATGAGGAGATGCATGCAGAGGGATTGTTGATGACTCTGAGGCTTCTAGTGTGCTCATAAAGAAGGGGGTATGTGGGGACGCCTGCTTGGATTTGCGATTGTGTCCAGATCTTATGATAGTAGATTACCCTGGACTTGCGATTGTGGGCCTGGTTCCTAGCCTTTCAAAGTGGCATGGATTCGAGAACCAATAAAGCCGAGATTTTGATTGGGTCCCTGGTTTTCGGTTGTTCCATACGAGTTATCATATATCCAATGCACATGAGTGATGGTAAAGATTGTTTGATGGATGTTATGTTTGCCATGATTATTTATCATTGTAAGGTGCCACACGGCTTAGGTATTTTTGACCATATACCTAGACACTGGACATTATACTTCGATTGTAGTACACTTATATGGCTATTATAGTAGATTCGCATATATCAACTCTTATGTGTGGATGCAAGGACATATCATGTATGGTTCTTCATACCGTATTCCCCATATATGCTATATACGATTTTTATATTATTTTTGCGATGATGTATCACTCTTACTCGACTGTTGTCTGACCCGAGGTTTTATGCTTTACTTCTTATTATCTAGGGTACTCTTAAATTAGTAGAATAGGGATAACAGGTCTGGATAGTGCATGGAGCTATACGGAGTATGAGCCAAAGGCTACGCTTTCATATATCTATACTTTGGAGCTTGCTATCGCTTATATTTCGATGTTTCGTACTATGTAGCTTTGTCAGTACTTGTATTTTGAGAGATAATTATAGAGCTTTTTTTTGGAGATTTTGATGTATAAACTCTTTATTTAAGTTTTTGTATAGTCTGTGAACCTGATGCACTATGATATTCCTATTTATGGTTCATTTGATTATAGCATTGTCTCGCCTGTTTTATGTTTATTTTATTTGTAACGACCCGTAATTTTATCACTTTAAATTGGAATATTTAATTTATTTAAATATTCAAATAATTATTTTGAAAATGATAAATAATTCACTTTAAGTATTATATAATAATAATAAGTGATTTATAATGGTTTTTTAAATATATAAACTTATTTTATGAAGATATATAAACTTCGTCGCATTCTGACAATTCGACGTCATATTTTTCTAAATGAATTTTTATATTATTTAAAATAGTTTTAAGCTTAAATAATCTTGTTTTAATTATTTAAAGATAGCAATAGATATATTTTCAAGTTTTTTTTACATAAATGAATAGTTTGATTAAAAACTGAAAATATGACCGGAATTCGGATTTTCAATGGTTTAACAAATAAAAGTTATATTTAAATGTTGCAACGTTGAAAGTTAAAATGATATATATATATACACATATAAAAAATTAATAACATATAAGTTAACCATAATTAAATAAAACTGTGTTGTTAGTAAGAGAAACTTAGGAAGATATTTTTCACAAAAGTTAACTTGAAAATGCAAACTTAAAATCAACTCACCATCACTTACACACCTACACAGCTAAGACATCATAAAATGATGGAAGACACATGAAGAGGGGGTTCGGTTGAAGCTATGATGGGAGGGTAAGGGTATTTTCATAATTCCATGCACAAGAATTTCTACCCTATAAATATAAATGCATATCTTCTTCCTTTCTTCATGAATTCACTTCACTTCTCTTCTACTTCTTCTTCTTGGGCTCTCTAATAGCTCTTCTTCAATGGCTTCCTAAATAGTAAAAATATTTCAACATCACATCAAAATTCTACTAAAATTGTTTCCACACACATACGATATCAAATCACTTCAAAAAGTTGGCCAAAATCCACCTCTTCCTCGCTGAAGTACAAAGCCCACACCATCACCATCTCAAATCCTAGATTCTACCTCCACACTTGCTTGGTCGAGCATCACTAAGGTCCAAGGGAAAGTTCCATAAGCCTCGGTGCAGAAAAAGGAATCGTTTCATAGGTTAAAAGGAACTTAGGGTTAGATAGCATGAAAGTGAGAACACTACTTCTATCTTATCTAAATTTAAATTAAATTGATTTATGATTGGTGCTATGCAAGTACACTTGGTTGATTAGCATAGGTTAGATGCTAAAATGATTGATTATTGGTTGATAGCTTATGTCAATCATATATTGACCTGGTTGAGTTAAATAGAATTATTTTTATAATAATGTGAAAACAATATTCATTATATTTGAAATGTTCACTTTAAATAGCTATGGTAAATTAATGAGAAATAATCACTATCATATTTCTGAAATAATGTGTGTATAAGGAGTATCGAGCCTATTTTGAATTTTAAATCAAAAAGATATTACTTTTGGAAAATAGAAATGGTTATGGAAAAGTAAAGAAGAGTATTTAATTTATTTGGAAAAAAGTAAATCAAATGGTTTGATTTTAAAAATAATAGTTTAAAAGGTGGAAAATACATGGAAAATATCATATGGTTTAATATAAAATAATTTTGAATCAAAAGGATGGAAATTGAATATTATAATAATATAGTATTAAAGATATGGAATAAAGTGAAAATGAGGTTTTAATAAAGTAAAATTGTGAAAAAGTGTTTTAATATAGTTTATTATGTTATAAAAATGTTTTAAAAGTGTATCAAACAAGTTTTATAAAATTTGACTTAAAGGTGAAAAATAAGCCGTCGCATTTCGATAGTTCACGATTTCGCAATCTGAAAAGTTAAACAGGTATGTAGGATAAAATATGCGTCGAAATTCTTTGAAAAATAAGAATTTTCCTAACCTTTATTTTCATAGTTTTAAAATGAAAAAGAAAAATCAAGATTCCATTTAGTAAAGTTTGAAATATGTCCAAATAAAGTTTTTAAAATCATCGTGTTTTGGCAGTTCGTAAAATAGTGTTTTCAACTCTTTAAAATGGATGCTTTTATAATTTTAAAAATATGAAATAAATTTCATAAATATGTTAAAACTTTTAATAGGAATTCTAATTATAAAAATGGGTATATATAATGTAATTGGCATCTTAATCTATAAAGATTTAAAATCACTATTCACCGACAATTTAGCAACGTAATTTGGTAACCATTGAATAAATGATTTAAACTTGGGTTTTCTTCTCGAATCTTTTTGAAATGTTTTTCAAATGATAAATCAAATACTTTTAAAAGTTTTGATTCGATCAAATAACTTGATCGCCTTATGGATGATAGAGAAATAGTCTTTAGGCTGGAGTTCGGAAAACCAGTTGCTTGCTCCCCCTAGCTATATGGACTGACCCGATGAAGGAGATAGTTAATTTGATATACTGGATCACATTTTCTTCACATAAAAGAAAAGAAATTTGGAGTTTTCAAAAAGGTTAAACAAGATTTAAAAATAGGATTTTAATGGTAAACAGAACATTCGAGTTAAACTCTATATTAAATTCCAAGAGAGGAACTTATATAATATCCGTATGAATTTAAAAGGTGATTTCACCGTTATTCGATGAACAATACAAATTGAATATGGAAATTAGTATTGAGTATAATAAATCTAAAATCTATGAATCCTTTTTGCTAAATACTAAGTGATTTTGGTTTAAAGTAAACGTTGTCTTAAATAAAATTGTTTTCGACCCATTTAAAACATGTTTCGAAAAAACGAAGTCTTTATTAATTATGCTAATAATAGAATATGGAAATATTTTACTAAAGTAATTAAAAGGAAATGAACGGCTATTTCTAAAGTTAAAAAGCGGTTTAATAATTCTGTATATTCCGAAACAGAAATGGTTTAAAGGTATATATCACTAAAAGATATTTTATTGGATAAAAAGTTATCTTCAAATTTAAATAATATTTTGAGTAAAAGAAGAAAAGTGGATTTAACCAAAGAGGCTTAAAATTTCTATATACACATATACACATCTTTTTATCGATAATTGGTTCGGGGTGACCGGGATCGGATTTGGGTGATTCCTATTCGAAAACCACTTTGAACCAATATACGCGTTTGAAAGTGAAGACATGTTGAAGACAATGATTTTAAAGATGGAGATCTTTATAACATGGTGCTGATTGCCCTTAACCTAGTGATTCCCATATTTTATACATATGGTAGCAGTAGTACCTTCACTTTGAAATTCAATGCATGGGCTGCTCACTACTAATCCTAGGGTTGATCCCCAAACAGGATATAGTAGGAGTACCTTTGGTTTGTTTTGTTCCTGGACAACTAGTATGGACGGGTGTCTGACATTACATTTCTAAAACCACGTACATTGGTTTTTACAAATGTATATCTGTTTGGTGGTGTTGGAGGTAACTCCTCATATACTTATCACCCTTCCATGAGGTGTATGAACTTGGGGGTTGTACTTTTTTGAAAATGAATTAGTATGCCTTCGGAAATGGTAATGTGGCATTCAAAGTGGGATTAGTCATGTGAATGGTAAAACGTACCTTAAGCCTGACACATCAGTAATGGCAAGAGTATGGTAGATGCAACAAGGCTAAGTGGGTCGCTCCCATTAGGAGATGATCATCACATTTTTAGATTACCCTCTATATATTGGGTTTGTTGTGTATGTTGTGGCCACGGATAAGTTGGGAACAACCGGGGTGATGATATATTTGGGACTATCTATGAAAGAGGTAGGATGGTTCTGTGTTGGTAGAGGGCAGCGGGCTATGCCTTGGTATAATCCTATAGAGATGTAATGTCAGAAGTTAGTCCCTTACCTTGTCATTGTTGGAAATCCACTCCTCCATACGTACCTTTATGGACTTCATTGTATACCTAAATATGTTGTCGAATTTAAAAAATGTAAAAATTTCGGCTATTTTAATATGTTATTTGGAAAGTGTCAAAATAATGTCATTAGAAATAATATCAAAAGAATTAATAAAAATGTTTTAGTTATCATAAGGTAAAAACCTATTCGTTTTTATGTGCGACGTGGTCTTAAGAGATACTCTTCTTTTCAAAGGTTTTTTTTAGCATCAAACTCAATCTATGACACTGTCATATATATATTTAAGGTTTGCATTTCTTATGCTGGTTTGCCAAATTGATTTGGGTATTTTTAATACTCAGGTACATGATTTGCTGAATACGCTTGGAGTTTCCAGAGGAGAGATAGAGATCTTCATTAACATATGGACATAGTTTACTTTTCCGCTGTATTTGTTGTTTTTCAGCATTTGTAAGGACATGTATTTATAACTATCCTAACTGGGCGTAGGATAGACTTTGCTATATGTATATAACAGTTCTTCCATTGAAAGGATTTTTGAAATAATATATGTTATTCCATTCATGTGAGATTATGTTCTGTCTTCTTTTTCTTTTTACCCTTAACAATCGGTATTTTCGACACTTGAATGTTTGGCACACAATACAGTGACATATTATTGTCGGTTTTTTAGGGTCGAAAATCCCATTTGTTACAGTTGGTATCAGAGCTTAGGTTGAGCGAACACCTGAGCCTGGTTGGGGTAAAGTCTCATCAGAGATAGGGTTAGTAATACCCTAGGATGAATAACTCGTTAGAGATAAGGTAAGTGACACCCTAGAATGAGTTTGAGCGTATTATATATAAGTGTGTATTTGTAAATGTTATATAAAAATGATTTTGCTTTGGAAAATTGGTAAATGAAATAATTTTACCTAGGATTATATTTTGAATAAAGGAATATCTTTCAAATGATATAGTTATTTATATAGTGTTTGGTTATTAGGGGAATGATTTTATTCAGTTATTATCATTGATAGATTGGTTGTTTGATTTAAAAGTTTAAATACGAACACCTCTTGAATTCCATTTAACAATTTGACTATGTGATGCTCGATAAATAATAATGTTGGTGTGACGACCGCCCATGACCCCTGCACTAAACATAGAAATAGTGCGCTAAAAAGTGTGCCAGGCAGCCATGGACGATTGCCAAGGTAAGTTTAAAGCAGCAGAATCTATCGTATTACTCACAGCGCATGGATAAAATACGATAGAGAATATATATAGTGAAGCATCTCAAAATAGAATCTCATCAATTAAGCTTCATAATAGTTGAATACAAACATCTGAATAGTCAATACATCAAGCCTCACTACATATCACTCAGAGAATTATACAAAGCAGCGGAACATCCAGTACATATAGTAAGAAAATAATATGCAAGCCTCCAGCTCGTCTTCGTCATCAGCATCGTCGGAAACTAAGAACAGCACCTGTCACCTGCTACCTAGTCTGCCCATCCCAAAGCGGATGAACAGCCCAAGGCAATAAGAGTTAAACATAAAGCCTTGAGTCAGACAACAGTCTTAGTGAGCGGTAAATTAACTAACAACATACCAAGTGATCATAAAGGAAAACGGAATAGGAATCCAACCCATCCACTCCACCTCTTTCTACAGTGATAGCCTCCAGACACACTAAGCAGAAGTTAACATAGCAAAGCAGACATTTAAAGTAAAGCAATTATCACTCGAGTCAAGGTCAACATTTTCCAAGTACAAATCCCCAAGGCCTAAACCAAGATCAGATAAGCACCCAGAAAACATTGCTCTTAAGACCGAATGACGATACAACCAAACATCCATGACTCTGGCTATCATTGTTATCTTTGCTTCGATACCACCGTTAATTGAATGACCGGCACATTCTTTCAGCCGTCCGTCAAAGGTTAATGGCAACCCCGGTTCTAGACAGAACTGCGCACGTCGTCGCAGCCCGTGCCTAGGACTATCGAATCTGCCCAGAGTACTCGACTACAATCATAGCCTTTAGGGACTATCGAATCTGCCAAGCGTACTCTTGCTTTGAGTCTGCTAGAACCTTCAATAACGATGAAACCTCAGCCTTCTAGTCATCCTCCTCGACGACTATTTCCATACTAGCTCAAGCGCCTCTCGAGCAAACCATTATCCTCAAACCCGAACCATTTCACCGAGTTATCAACATGCTTGGAATGATCCCGTCTGGATTAAACCAAGGCTATCTCATACCATGCCTCGCTTCATCTCATCATAGCAAATCCTCATCTCAACATCAACATCATCAAATCTATCCATATGAGCTTCATCATTCGCCACATGATTGCATTCGTGAATTACTTGCATGGGGCGCAGACCGGATTCAAAGAGATTCATTAGCGTATGCATCTATATCTAGAATCATCAATCAACTAGTTTATAACAATCAATCAAGTCACTCATTAATCCAAGTAATCAAGCATTCAAACATGATCTAATAAACAATTATAACAATAATGGCAATCCTGTAAATAAAGAGTCTAAATCTAACAAGCATGAATCATGAGCAATATCTGTACAACTTGATGAATGAACTTGCATAGGTTAACATGTAGTAAAATGGATGTCAAATCATCATGAACAATGGATTTATACTTAAGTTTAAGAAAATGCATGGAAATCACTATTTTAACACCAAATCAAGCCAACAATCCGATATACTCCTTTGGATCCGTGTGAGAGATAACCACCACTCACCAAATCACCTAAACACCCCAAAAGCAACACACTTCAGATCTGGACAGCGAAGGATCTAGCTCGATTCTCCAAAATTCCGCTTCAAACGATGAAATCTCTCTTCGATGGTTGAAGATCTTCAATCTAAGCTCTTGGATCTTCGATTTGATCTTCGATTTGGATGGAAGGAATCACAAGATTAGAGTGGAGAAAAGAAGTGAAGAAGTGTAGAACTCGAGCTCTCAAAATAGCAGCACTTCGTCGCTTCAAAATCCGGATCCCAAAAAGTGAGGCGAGGACGTGTATTTATAGGCTGAATCCTTAGGTCGTTCGCCTCCTTAAGTCGTCCATGACTTATCAAAACCCTACGACCTACGACTTAAAGACACCACGACTCAACACATCTTACGACTTAACTGAAATGGCCTAACGACTTAACAACAGTCGCGACCTAACACACACCCACGTTTCTACTTAAGTCGTTTAAACGACTCAACAACTTACGACTCATCGACCTTGCGACTTAACTACTCAGGCTTAAGCGCGACTTAAAACATACACGACCTAACCCCTTAAGCCTTCATGCGGCCTACTACAGAAACAACCTAACAACTTAAGCATCCATGCGACCTAACATAAGTCGTCTACGACCTAACACACATGCATTCGACTCAGCGACAATGCCGACCCAACGACTTAACAGAAGTCACGACCTAACACCTAAGTCGTTTGGACGACCTAACATAAACACGACCTAAACTTCAACGACTTACCTAGAATCCTTAAGTCGCTCGAACGACCTAACTTCCTTAAGTCATTGCTGACCTATCCTCCTTAAGTCGTTAGCTCGCCCAGTCTCCTAGGTTGCTACTCTTATGCCGCTAAACCCTTAAGTCGCCAACTCCTATAAGTCGCTCCACCGACCTAACTACTATATGACTTCAATTCCAACACGTCCCAATTTCCTTAAGTCGTCTATCCTTCTTAAGTCGGTCAAAATCCTATAGATCGCTCCATTCCCTTAAGTCGCTCACGATCTAACTTCTATACGACTTAAGCTTCGAACGACTTAAACCCTAGACGACTTAACAACATTACAACCTAATGACAATAGTTTTACGATGTTTCGATCCGTAAAAATACGGGTCTTTACATTCTCTCCCCCTTAGGAATTTCGCCCCCGAAATTCCAAACAAACACCAGCAATCAAAAACTATTCTACATGCCTACCATCCATAGCAATCAACAAACCATGCGTCCAATTCTAGCCTAGCATGCGGAATTCTAAAACTAGAACAAGTTACAATGTCGTGTGATGACATGACACCTTATGGCCATACCTTGAAGAGTTCAGGATGAGCTGCCTTCATCCTCTCTTCCACCTCCTATGTACAGTCGTTAACATCATCACTCCATTGTACCTTGAGCAACTTAACTACCTTCCTCCTAAGCTGTTTCGTGTCAGTTTCCACAACACGAAGCGGCTTACGAGGTCTCTTATCGACTGGATCAACCTCTAAATCTTCACAGCTATCAATAGAAACCATTGTATTTGAGTCGTGCACATACTTCCGTAGATACGATACATGAAAAACATTGTGCACACCCGACATCTTTTCTGGTAACTCCAATTTGTAGGCGAGCTTTCCAATTCGCTCGATGATCGGAAATGGTCCAACAAATCTCAGAGTCAATTTTCCTTTCTTTCCAAATCGAATAACATTCTTCAGTGGAGAAATCTTCACAAATACCATATCATCTACGTCGAACTCCAAATCCTTACGATGCTTATCGGCATAACTTTTCTGTCGGTCTTGGGCTGCCTTCATTCGTTGCCGAATGATCTCTATGAAATCTGAAGTCTGTCGAATCATTTCTGGCCCAAGTATCAGTTTTTCTCCTATTTCTAACCAACATGTCGGAGAGTTACACGGTCTTCCATACAATGCCTCATATGGTGCCATACCAATGCTTGACTGGTAACTGTTATTATACGAAAATTCTACCAAATGAAGATAATCTTCCCATGATCCACCGAAATCCAAAACACATGCTCTAAGGAGATCTTCCAAAACTCGGTTGACTCTCTCGGTCTGACCATCTGTTTGGGGGTGATAAGCTGTACTTAAACACAACTCGGTTCCCAAAACTTCCTGGAAGCTCTTCCAAAATCCACTAGTGAACAATGGGTCTCGATCGCTCACTATACTCTTCGGAATACCATGGAATCGAACTATCCACTTAACATAAAGCTCAGCCAATTTCGATGCAGTCCTAGTTGATCGAACGGGAATGAATCTTGCACTTTTGGTCAAACGATCTACGATGACCCAAATCCCTTCATTTCCCGTTCTTGTTCTAGGTAGCCCATCAATAAAATCCATCGATATTTGCTCCCACTTCCATGTAGGAACTTCTAATGGCTGAAGCAATCCACTTGGCTTCTTCAGCTCGGCTTTTACCACCTGGCAGTTCATGCACTTGGAAATAAAATTTCTAACATCCTTCTTCATACCTTCCCAGTAATAGGTTCTCTTCATATCCCGATACATCTTATTTCCACCTGGATGAATTGTCAGCTTTGAATGATGACTTTCCTTCAGAACTTCATTTCTCAATTCATCTATATCGGGAACAACTAGTCATCCTTGTTTCCGAAGCCAACCCTCTCGATCGACCTCGAATCCTTTATCCTTTTCTGGATCCAATCCAGATTCCAAATCACGGATAATCTTGACAAGCTTATCGTCTTGCTTTTGGCTCTCGCCAATCCTTTCCACAAGAGTAGGTCTTAAAGATAAGTTTGCCAACATCTCAGGTTCTAATCCACATCTGGGCCTAAAGTCAAATCCAGCTAAATACTCGAGATTCTTCCATTCTGTAAACATGGCTCCCAGTCCTGCATGTCTTCGACTTAACGCATCTGCCACTGCGTTACCCTTTCCCGGAGTATAGGCTATACCAAAGTCATATGATGCCAAAAACTCTAGCCATCGTTGCTGCCGAAGATTCAAATCCTTTTGGGAGAAAAGATACTTCAACGACTTATAATCTGTAAATAACTCGAATCGAACTCCCAGTAGATAATGTCTCCATATCTTCAGAGCAAAAACAATCGCCGCCAACTCCAAATCATGAGTCGGATAATTCCTTTAATGCGGCTTCAGTTATCGACTTGCATACGCAACAACTTTACCCTTTTGCATCAGCACTGCTCCAAGTCCAGTACCACATGCATCAGTGTAAACCATCATCTCTTCATTTCCACTTGGAATAGTCAAAACAGGAGCACTTGTCAGTAGCCCTTTCAGGATTCCGAAAGCTTGCTCACACTTAGCATCCCATCTGAATACTTGATTCTTTTTCGTCAATCCTATCAATGGTGTAGCCACCTTGGAAAAGTCTTTGATAAATCGACGATAGTATCCTGCTAATCCAAGAAAACTTCTCACATCAGATGCATTCTTAGGTCTACCCCAATCCTGGATTGCTGCCACCTTAGCGGGATCAACCGCTATTCCATTTCCAGAGATAATATGGCCTAAGAACCTCACTTCACTCTTCCAGAAGTGACACTTCGAAAACTTAGCCTTCAGCTGATGTTTCCGTAAGATTTCCAAAACAATACGCAAGTGCGTCTTGTGCTCTTCTTCAGTTCTGGAATAAATCAAAATATCATCCACGAACACTAGTACGAACTTGTTCAACTGATCTCTGAATACTCTGTTAATAAGATCCACAAAATATGCTGGCGCATTGGTCAATCCAAACGGCATTACCAGCCACTCAAAGAAACCGGATGGTGTCCTGAAAGCAGTCTTCGGCACACTATCCTTAGCCACTCCTAACTGGTGAAATCCCGTTGACAAATCCATCTGAGAAAACACCTTAGCTTCGTGAAGCTGATCAAACAAGTCATCTATTCTCGGCAATGGATACTTGTTCTTCTTAGTCACTTTATTCAGCTCACGATAATCCACACACAACCTCAATGATCCATCCGCTTTGGTTACAAACACAACTGGTGCACCCCATTCAGACACACTACGCTGAATGAATCCTTTCTGTAAGAGATCATCAACCTGCACCTTCAACTCCTGCTGTTCCCTAGGTGCCATCCGCCTAAGAGGCATCACAATAGGTCTGGCTCCTTCAACTAGATCGATACGAAACTCGATCTCTCTATGCGGCGGTAACCCTTTGACCTCATCAAAGACATCCTCAAATCCATTAGAGATTGGCAGCGATGACAGTCCATCCCGTGGAACAACCAGCGAATACATGAAGCTCATGAAGACGCCTTCCTCATGCTTACATCGTATCACAACCTTTTGCCCCTCCACATTCTCGACTGTCACCTCCAACCTTTCACAATCAACCTTTGCCGCATACTTCCTAAGCCAGTCCATACCCAAAATAATTCCGAACCCCGCAAAAATCAGAACAAAACAATCACAAACAAAAGAGCAATCATGACACGATACAATCAGACCACGGCATAGCATACACAGACAGGGCGAACCCCCAACTGGATTAGTCACAACCAATGGTCTATCAACGATATTCGGTTCTAAACCCAACCGGCCTACAAGTTCATTACAAACAAAAGAATGCGACGCCCCAGTATCGAATAACACTCTAACTGGAACACCACATATGGATAGAGTACCTTGAAGCACCACACTCTTTCCTTTCTCTTCAGCGGTAGGAGCTTTTGAAGAAGATGGAACAGCCCCCAAAGCATAAGCTTGCACAATCTGCTTGTCCTTTCGCGGTTCTGGACAATTCTTCTTAATATGTCCCGGCTTGTCACAGTTGTGGCACTTCACCGGCACCTTCGGATTCTTGCAATATCTGGAGAAATGGCCCTTCTGCTGACAATTGTAGCAGGTCACTTCGCCCTTCGGCTTCTTCTGGCCATCCTTACCCTTTTGCTGCTGCTGCTTCCTCTTCTTGTTTCCACCCTACTGTGGTTTAGACTCTTCCCTGGTCACAGCAACAACAGATCCTTCTTTAGGAAACAGATTCTCATGCCTGAGAGCTTTCTCCACAAGCTTCTCAAATGGATCGTCCAGATGATCCACCAACTGCCTCCCAAGATAACTGTCCAAGCCTGTCACAAACTTCTCATTCTTCTGGTACGAAGATTCAATATACGACCGGGCATACTTGGACAAAGCTTCAAACTCAGAAACATACTCAAGAACTGGTCTTTCACCTTGCTTGAGCTCCACAAACTTCCTGAACAGAACAGATTTTTGAGCTGTAGAAATGAACTTAGCTTCAAATCTGGCTTGGAATTGCTCCCAAGTAATTTCTTCCTCCGGAGTATCAATGGTGATAGAGTTCCACCAGTCAGAATCTCTCCCTTGAAGCTGTCTTGATGCGAGCTTCCTTTTGGTTGCATCCTCGATTCCCAAGTCACCAAAGATCCTTCTACAAGCATCTATCCATCTCTGGACTTCAATAGTTGACTCTGTTCTCAAGAAAACCTTTCCTCCAAGAGCAGTATAGTCTTTACACAGCTTAGAAAAATCCACCGGTTTTGGAGTTTGAACTTGAACTCCAACATCTACTGATGGCCCCGGAGCTGGCATCCTTCTCATGATCGAAGTCATCATAGCCTCGAACATAGCAACATAATCAGCAGCCCCCTCAGTAGCACGGCCTTCCCTAGCAGCTGGTCTCCCTCTTCGACTCATTCTTAATATCTATAAAAGAAATGATCAGCACACCTTGAGAAACAACTGCATAAAGGACTCACATACTTCTAAGCTACTATATTATATATAGTAATCATCCATCAAAATACAATTACGTCTCTCATACGTAGTTACGTCAGCGAGCGTTGGCTAAAATCGATTAACCAAAGCTCTGATACCAAATGTGACGACCGCCCATGACCCCTGCACTAAACATAGAAATAGTGCGCTGAAAAGTGTGCCAGGCAGCCATGGACGATTGCCAAGGTAAGTTTAAAGCAGCAGAATCTATCGTATTACTCACAGCGCATGGATAAAATACGATAGAGAATATATATAGTGAAGCATATCAAAATAGAATCTCATCAATTAAGCTTCATAATAGTTGAATACAAACATCTGAATAGTCAATACATCAAGCCTCACTACATATCACTCAGAGAATTATACAAAGCAGCGGAACATCCAGTACATATAGTAAGAAAATAATATGCAAGCCTCCAGCTCGTCTTCGTCATCAGCATCGTCGGAAACTAAGAACAGCACCTATCACCTGCTACCTAGTCTGCCCATCCCAAAGCGAATGAACAGCCCAAGGCAATAAGAGTTAAGCATAAAGCCTTGAGTCAGACAACAGTCTTAGTGAGCGGTAAATTAACTAACAACATACCAAGTGAGCATAAAGGAAAACGGAATAGGAATCCAACCCATCCACTCCACCTCTTTCTACAGTGATAGCCTCCAGACACACTAAGCAGAAGTAAACATAGCAAAGCAGATATTTAAAGTAAAGCAATTATCACTCGAGTCAAGGTCAACATTTTCCAAGTACAAACCCCAAAGGCCTAAACCAAGATCAGATAAGCACCCAGAAAACATTGCTCTTGAGACCGAATGACGATACAACCAAACATCCATGACTCTGGCTATCAATGTTATCTTTGCTTCGATACCACCGTTAATTGAATGACCGGCACATTCTTTCAGCCGTCCGTCAAGGGTTAATGGCAACCCCGGTTCTAGACAGAACTGCGCACGTCGTCGCAGCCCGTGCCTAGGACTATCGAATCTGCCCAGAGTACTCGACTACAATCATAGCCTTTAGGGACTATCGAATCTGCCCAGCGTACTCTTGCTTTGATTCTGCTAGAACCTTCAATAACGATGAAACCTCAGCCTTCTAGTCATCCTCCTCGACGACTATTTCCATACTAGCTCAAGCACCTCTCGAGCAAACCATTATCCTCAAACCCGAACCATTTCACCGAGTTATCAACATGCTTGGAATGATCCCGTCTGGATTAAACCAAGGCTATCTCATACCATGCCTCGCTTCATCTCATCATAGCAAATCCTCATCTCAACATCAACATCATCAAATCTATCCATATGAGCTTCATCATTCGCCACATATGCCACGAGCATCTTTTCCAATTCAAGAGCCTTTCCCTTAGCTTTTGAATCATCTTCGACCATCTTTTCCAAATCAAATCATCAATCAACTAGTTTATAACAATCAATCAAGTCAATCATTAATCCAAGTAATCAAGCATTCAAACATGATCTAATAAACAATTATAACAATAATGGCAATCCTGTAAATAAAGAGTCTAAATCTAACAAGCATGAATCATGAGCAATATCTCTACAACTTGATGAATTAACTTGCATAGGTTAACATGTAGTAAAATGGATGTCAAATCATCATGAACAATGGATTTATACTTAAGTTTATGAAAATGCATGGAAATCACTATTTTAACACCAAATCAAGCCAACAATCTGATATACTCCTTTGGATCTGTGTGAGAGATAACCACCACTCATCAAATCACCTAAACACCCCAAAAGCAACACACTTTAGATCTGGACAGCGAAGGATCTAGCTCGATTCTCCAAAATTCCGCTTCAAATGATGAAATCTCTCTTCGATGGTTGAAGATCTTCAATCTATGGTCTTGGATCTTCGATTTGATCTTCGATTTGGATGGAAGGAATCACAAGATTATAGTGGAGAAAAGAAGTGAAGAAGTGTAGAACTTGAGCTCTCAAAATAGCAGCACTTCGTCGGTTCAAAATCCGGATCCCAAAAAGTGAGGCGAGGACGTGTATTTATAGGCTGAATCCTTAGGTCGTTCGCCTCCTTAAGTCGTCCACGACTTATCAAAACCCTACGACCTACGACTTAAAGACACCACGACTCAACACATCCTATGACTTAATTGAAATGGCCTAACGACTTAACAACAGTCGCGACCTAACACACACCCACGTTCCTACTTAAGTCGTTTAAACGACTCAACAACTTACGACTCATCGACCTTGCGACTTAACTACTCAGGCTTAAGCGCGACTTAAAACATACACGACCTAACCCCTTAAGCCTTCATGCGGCCTACTACAGAAACAACCTAACGACTTAAGCATCCATGTGACCTAACATAAGTCGTCTACGACCTAACACACATGCATGCGACTCAGCGACAATGCCGACCCAACGACTTAACAGAAGTCACGACCTAACACCTAAGTCGTCTGGATGACCTAACATAAACACGACCTAAACTTCAACGACTTACCCAGAATCCTTAAGTCGCTCGAACGACCTAACTTCCTTAAGTCGTTGCCGACCTATCCTCCTTAAGTCGTTAGCTCGCCCAGTCTCCTAGGTCGCTACTCTTATGCCGCTAAACCCTTAAGTCGCCAACTCCTATAAGTTGCTCCACCGACCTAACTACTATACGACTTCAATTCCAACACGTCCCAATTTCCTTAAGTCGTCTATCCTTCTTAAGTCGGTCAAAATCCTATAGATCACTCCATTCCCTTAAGTCGCTCACGATCTAACTTCTATACGACTTAAGCTTCGAACGACTTAAACCCTAGAGGACTTAACAACATTACGACCTAATGACAATAGTTTTACGATGTTTCGATCCATAAAAATACGGGTCGTTACAGTTGGTTTAAGGTTAAAGAAAATTATTCAGATAAATGATTTTATGAAAGTTTTATAAAAATAAGCGATTTTATAAATTGGATTTATAAAATGTGTTTTATAAAGCGATTTTTGAAAATTTAAATCCTGGTACTTTTGGAAAGAATCTTATGATTAACTTGTTCGTGTGGCTCGAAAGTAACTGAAAATAGGCAGGAGATGTGTTCGGATGGTAAACACTTCTCTTAAGTATTTCCCTTCTTGTTAAGGGAATATATGATACTATTGATAGTACCCAGTTCCTTGGTATCATTTTTGAGTTACTCGATCTATATAATTTTCTAAAGTTAAAAAGATAACATGAATCATTAATCGATAGATTAATTAGGGATTTTTATTTTTTATCAACATGTTTGCATTTAATATTGGTTAAAGGGAGTATATTTAATATTATAATTTTGGAAATAAAAGATAATTTATCTTAAAAATTGAAATGGTTTCTTTGGAAAGAAGATAGAAATTCTTGGGTGAATAAATATTTTAAAGTGATTATACATAAAGAAACATCCCTATAAAAAATGTTTGAATAAAAGATATAGTGATATTTTGAAATAATAAAATTAGTATTTGTGTTTTAAGAAAGTTGATTCAAAATAAAATTTATTTTGAAAAATGAGTGTTTTAACAAATAAATGTTTTGATAAATGAGATTTTGATAAGTTAAACATGGTAGAAGATTTTAGTAAAGCCTGTTTTATTAAAAGTTGTGTTTTTGTGTAAGTTTTAGAAGGAGTATTTAAAATAAGGAAAGTAGTTTTTAATAAGATATCTTCTAAATGAGGGCTAAAAGTATTTGGAATATATAAAAAGGTTTAAAACATTAAGTTGGAATTTTAATAAATGTTTTTATAAATAATTTTTAAAAAGTAATTTGATATAAATAAGTACGTATGAGTTACGTAGATCATTTCATTGCACGATTCTGATCTAAGATTCGAGTACATAACTTCGAGGTGTTTATATCGGTCCGTAAAAGGATTTATCACTCGATTCTTGATGATGAACATTGATGGGGGTTTATGGTTGCGTACTTGCATTTTCTATCATATTTGAGAGCTATGTAAGGGAAACGAAGGCTTTGGATTAAGAAATGATCAGAGTCTGCAATAAAGAATCGAGTGTCAATACTAGTATGGAAGTAAAGTTGTGGATTCGAATAAGAGATCGAATCAGATATTGCGTATGTATGGTGTGTGTGTGTATCATTAGGAATTGAATATAAACATAATATTTTGGTTAAACTCTATTGGGTTTTGGGTTTTGGGGAAATTTCGGGGACCAAATTCTTTTAAGGGGGAAAGAATGTAACGACCCGTAATTTTATCACTTTGAATTGAAATATTTAATTTATTTTTATATTCAAATAATTTTTTTAGATGACAAATAATTCACTTTAATTAATATATAATGATAATAAGTGATTTATAATGGTTTGATAAATATATAACTTATTTTATAAAGATATATTAACTTCGTCACATTCTGACGGTTCGACGTTGTACTTTTGTAAATGGATTTTTATATTATTTAAAATAGTTTATAGCTTAAATAATATTGTTTTAATTATTTAAAGCTGATAAAAAATTTATTTTCAAGTTTTGTTTACATAAATAAAAAGTTTGATTGAAAACTGAAAATTTGACCGGGATTCGGGTTTTGGATTTTCATTGGTTTAACAAATAAAAGTTATATTTGAATGATGCAACGTTGAAAGTTAAAATGACAAATATATATATATATGCACATATAACAAATTAATAAAATATAAGTTAACCATAATTAATTAAAACTAAGTGTTATTAGTAAAAGTAGGCAAGGAAGATATTTTTCACAAAAGTTAAAATGAAAAGGCAAACTTAAAATCAACTCACAATCACTTAGACACCTACACACCTAAGGCATCATGAAGTGATGGAAGGCATATGGAGGGGGTGTTCGACCGAAGCTATGATGAGAAGGGAGGGGTATATTGGTAATTCCATGCATAAGAATTTCTACCCAATATATACATATGTGTATCCTCTTCCTTTCTTCACAAATTCACTTCACTTCACTTCTTCTTCTTCTTCTTGAGCTCTCTAATAGCTCTTCTTCAATGCTTCCTAAATAGTAAAAATATTTCAACACCGCGTCAAAGTTCTACGAAAGTTGTTTCCATGCACATACAATATCAAATCGCTTCAAATAGTTAGCCAAACTCCACCTCTTCCTCACTAAAGTACATGGCTCACACCATAACCATCTCAAAGTCGAGCTTCCACCTCCATACAAGCTTGGTCAAGCATCACTAAGGTCTGGGGGCAATTTCCATAAGCTTCGGTGCAGAGAAAGGGATTGTTTCGTTGATTAAAAAACACTTAGAATCGGATAGCATGAAAGTGAGAGCACAACTTCTATCTTATTTTAATTTATCTTAAAATTATGTATGGTTAGTGCTATGCAAGTATACTTGGTAATGAAAGTGACACCATTCCCTAAGTCGAATGAACTTAGGGGTTGTACTTTTGTGGAAACTAATTAGTGTATCGTCAACAATGGCAATGTGGCATTCAAATTGGGATTTTACATGTGAAAGGTAAAACGTTACCTCAAGTCTCACTCGTCGGTAATGGAAAAAATAAAGTAGATGCAGCAGGGCTAAGTGGGTCGCTCCCATTAGGAGATGATCATCACTTTTCTAGATTTTCCTCTATATATCGTGTTTGTTGTGTATGCTGTGGCTACGGATATGTCAGGAATGATCAGTTTGATGACATATTCAGCACTATCTACGGTAGTAGTAGGCTAGTTATGTGTTGGTAGAGGGCAGCAAGGATGTGCCTCGGTAAATTCCTCTAGAGATGTACAGTCAGAAGGTAGTACCTTATCTTGTCATTATTGGAAATCCATTCTCCAGTACGTACCTTTACGGACTTGATTGTATACATAAATACGTTGTCGAATTTAACAAATGTAACACTTTCAGTTTTTTTAATATGTTATTTGAAAAGTGTTTTCAAAACAATGTCGTTAGAAATAATATCAAATGATATGATATAAAAAAATTGTTATGATAAGGTACAAACCCATCTGTGTTTATACGTGGCGTGGTCTTATGAGATACACTTCTTTTCAAAGGTTTTGTTTGCCATCAAAGTCGATCTCTGACACTGTCATATATATTTATGATTTGAGTTTCTCATGCTGATTAGCCAGACTGATCCGGGTATTTTTAATACTCAGGTCAGATCCGAGAAGTTTCAGGATTTGATAAAGATGCTTGGAGTTTACAAAGGAGAGCTGAAGATCTTCATCAACGTATGGACGTAGTTTACTTTTCCCCCATGTTCGTTGTTTTTCAGCATTTGAAAGGACAAGTTTTTATAACCGCCTAGGCTGAGCTTAAGATAAACTCTGATATATGTATTAAAAGTTTTTCCATTGTAAATATTTTTGAAATAATATATGTTATTCGATTCATGTGAGATTATGTTTTGTCTTCTTTTTCTTTTTACCCTTAACAATCGGGTTTTCCAGCATTTGAATGCTTGACATGCAATACAGTAGATGTATTAGTGTCGATTTTCGATGGTCAAAAATCCCTTTTTTACATTATTATATTGTATTTTGACTGTGCGCTATGAGATGTTCTACAGATTTTGTGTTTGGATTTTTTCTTTTCTTTTCACCCTATATTATCATCCTACATCGCATGAGTACCTCTATGGTGCACTCTAGAGGAATATTGGTATCAGAGGTGTAGGGCGGTCATCACAGTATGCTTGATATGATTAAGTACATTAAGAAGCTAACCGAGTTAAAAGACGACTCCAGACTAAGACCTTAAGATGCATCTCGTTCTTAGATAACAACTGAATTTGTTTGATCCATTCATATTGGTGAATTTGCCCCAGTGCATTTTAATTGATCACCTTAAAATGTTGTTGATTCGACGGCCAATTTCCTATCGAATTAGGAAATAGCCGATCAAATTTAAATTAAAAATTAACCGTAAGCGCACGTCGTACAATGTTAGTATCTAGCGAGTACGGGTCGATCCGCAGGGAATTGTTTATATTTTAAAAATTCTATTCAATCAAATTAAACCAATATTTGAAATGTTGTTAAGCTAGAAAAATGTAAATAAACTAACAAAAGAAAATAGATAAAAATATGAGAGTTTGAAGGCAATTTACAGGTAATTCCTTCTCAAGATCACATAAATCAACATATATGAAATTATGATCTCTCTTTTGGTCATTAGTGAATTTAGTTAATGTGTTTATCAGAAGTATGGCCTATTTGTGCTATTAATTAGCTCAACATAAACCATCGAACTATAACACATCCACTAAATCACTTTTTAACTCTCATGAAAATTGCAATGAAATTGAAAATAAAATATGTTCTAAGCATGGCCTATTAACTATTGATTAGAAATATAGACCATCAAATTTTGATTTTGAAATCACTTCATTACCATAATCATATGTAGATGAAGAGGTAATTTTTGTTTTGTTTGTTTAAGCATAGCCTATTTGGTGTCATCAACATAGGCTATCAAATTCAAAGCTAAACAACAAGATTTAACCACATCCACCAATTCCATTAAGCACAAAAAGAGATCAAAAATTAACAAAATATTGAATCTACATGATTAAGAGAGCTTCATTACCTCTAAATTGAAGGGTTTAGCCTCTCATATTTGTTATCATTTCAACAAGTGTAGCATTTAACATGAAATAAAAATTAGGGGAAAAAAAGAGCAAAGTAAAAGGATTGCTAATTAAAATGAAATAAGAACAAATCTACTTGCATAAACAAAAAGATCTACACTACTAACATGAAAGGAAAAAGCATGTAAATAAAAAAGAGTGCATGAATTAATATAGCATGAAAAGAAATTACATAAAAGAAAATGGCTAAGTATCCATGAAAAAGAAAAGAGAGTTTGTAATTTGTTTTTGATCCTCTAACTAATAAGGAGGCAAAAGAGACTAAGGAATTAATTACATGAACATATGGAGTATTTATACAAGCTTTGAAACCCTAATCCATACTTTTGGGAACTACCCAAACTACCCTCTTAGGAAGTGTGGCCACCAAGTTATCATCGGCATGCATGAAATAATCCTCCATTAAGTGTCCATGTAACTTTAATGGTCATTAAGCATGTGCATTAGCTCCTAATTGTAGATCAAGATAAGTGGGTATGTAGGGTCCTCCATGATTCATGAAATGAATTATTCCATCTTCATTTGCTAGTCTTCACTTGTGCATGCATATTTTCCATGAAAATCTCTTCCATTTGAATCCATAGTCCTATAAAATAACATAAAAATGGTCAAGTAAAAATTCTCAAATTAATATACGCATAAAAATGACCATTTTGCTCCTATATGTAGATGAATAAATGATGATTTGGAAATAATTGGAATTTTGGTTTAAACATGTTAAAATTCCTTATATGTGTTAGTCCTTGAGATGATGGTTTTGATGACAACAACCTTAGAATAGATTATAAAATATAAATACTAACATTATAAGTTTAGATATATATGTATATGCTGGATTTAACCAAGCATGTACCAAGAATGAAGACTGTACAGTATAGAGATTCAAGATATCAAGGTTGAAGACTCATGAGTATCAAGATTATCAAGAGTTCAAGAGTTCAAGATAAGTATTGAGTCTAGAATTATATTAAAACTTTACAATAGCACTGAAATCTTCACTCTATTTTTCTTTTGGGATGGAACCCATTTCTACCTTTTTAGTGGCTTACAAACCCACGACAAGTAGCTTACAAACCTACGAAAAGTGGCTTAGAAACCCACGAACATCCTGGTTTTGTACAAGTTCTCAAGTCCTGACATGATGAGATACTCTGCAGGAAGAAGCTTGCAAAACTACTTCAAAATGTTTTTTTCAAAACAACTTCGGAATTATTTTCAAAATTGTTTTTCAAAATGTTTTAGCCTTAAAAATTATCTTTTCAAATGATTTTTAAAAAGATGTTTTAGCCTTAAATATTCTTGTTTTTAAACTTCGTCTGTTTTAAACTATCTTTTAAATATAATATATTTAGATTTAAATATAAAATTATAGTACAATTATATATATAGTGTTCTCTATATTTATCTATGTATTTTATCTATAGTCAAGTATATTTATAAAGTTTAAAATAGTTTTAATATAAGATAAAGGTTATTTTCAAAGAAAATCAAATCATCAAAAATTGCTTTGGGATGTCGACATGCCTATGGTGACCATGTCGACATGGTGACAGTTGAGTTCAAAATTTAAATTTCAAAAGAAGTGTCTATTCATCATAACCTTTCACGAATGGACATGACTGTTGTTCTTTTGTAAATAGAGGTTAGTTTCAACGAATTTTATATCAGATTTTCTGGTTTTTCACTTCTCTTCTTCTTCCACATTTTCTTATTCAAAATTCTATCATTACTCTACCGAAATCAATATTGAATCTGACTAGACTATCTCTGGTTTGATTCTCTATCACTATCTCAACAAGATCCAAGTGCTATTCAGAGTTATAGGCTTCTTTGTAATCTATCTAGCGAGAAAAGGTGTGATTGTAGCTTTGGAAATCAATCAAGCGAGAAAAGGAGTGATTGTAGCCTTGGAAATCAATTGGGTGAACTTGTTGCCCCAGAAATCAAGTATCTCTACCCAGAGGATTGTGATTCTGGAGGGTGTACCTCGTAGCCTTGAAACCGAGGGTTGTAATTGTTGAATTGCTTTTGAAAGGAAATCCGTACTTAGTTGTGCGGGACTGGATGTAGGGTAACCCCGAACCAGTATAAAATCCGGTGTGTTCTTTCCTTTACTGCATTTACTTTATTTCTGCATCTGTGTTTGATTCTGTGATTATATCTGTGTCTGAATTTTACAGACATCTGTGTACAAATTAACATAAACTTAAAAAGATTTAGTAATTTCTTATAAACACTATTTACCACCCCTCTAGTGTTATTCCTAGCCTTAAGATCCGTAATCCGCATTCCTCACATTTGGTATCAGAGCAAGGTTTTCAAAAGATTCATAATCTGATTTTTGAAAAAGATTTTTTTAATGGCTATTTATAAGAAATTTGTTAATGCATTTTTAGAAATAATCAGATCATCATTGTCTCTTGAGTCTGCATATAATCAATATTCAAATACAAGTTGTCTATTAAGATTGTTTGATGTACATGAATCATGCTTTATGGTGTTGGAACCTGCCTTCTTCGATTTTAATGCGACAACTATATATTTCAACCTATATACTATAATGTCAAAAATTCTTGCAGGAATCTACAAGAGAAGCTATTATCATATCATCAACAAGATTAAGTTCTCAAAATCTTATTATTTCTAAGTTAGACATTTTTGGACAATCTCTGATATGATGATAAAACACACACACAAATATACTTTTGAAAATCATGCTTTAAAATAATAAATATCTTTAATTATTTAAAAGATATAAAAAGGTATTTTCAAAATTATATAATATCTCAAGTTCAAAAGTGCTAAAATAAAGGAAGGAAGAAAACAGTACAGATTTAGACGTCTGTATCTTAATTCAGACGTCTGACATCAATATCAGACGTCTAAATATAATATAACAGACGTCTGAACTCTATGTATATAGTGCTTCTATTTCTATATGAAATAGACGTTTGTCAATTTAATAACAGACGTATGTCATCCCAGACAGACGTCTGAATTAAAAGATAGACGTCTGAAATGACTGTTTTTTTCTTTCTTTTATTTTTTGAATTTCAAACTTTATTCAGACATCTGTCACTTTTCTCTCAGACATCTGAACTTGACGAACTGAAGCATCTCTTCATGAAATATCAAATTCTGAAGAGTTGTCTTCTTCACCAAGAGTTGCACTTCATTTAATAGTTGCAACTATTAAATTAAGACTATTCAATACTATAAATAGAGATGAAAATCCACTATTTTAAATACCAATTCTTTCTATCTATACTTGCTTTGTATTATCATAATCACAAGCGATTTTCAATCTCTACTTCCTATCTTTTGCACATTCAAATCATCATATCAAGAAGATTATAGGAAGGGTGTACTACATTGACTATATTCGTGTTATTCAAAGAACACACAAGTCAAGAAACAATTTACCAAATTGTATTTGAAGTCCTATTCGGTTGCTTAGGCGGAAAAGTCCTGTTCGGTTGCTCAGGCGGTGTAATACCTGTTCCTCCGGGTTAAGTGAGGGTTGTTAGAGAAATTCCAGAAGGAGTCTGGGACTGGACGTAGAACGAGAAGTTCGAACCAGTATAAAAATCCCTGGTGTCATTTTTATTACTGCCATTTACTATTATTTATAATTCCGCACTTGCTAGTCGTAGTTTAACTATATTATCGATCCATATACACTTTCATTTGGTATCAGAGCAAGGTTTTCACATAACTATAACACAGTTATCTGATTATTTTTTAATATGGACAATAACACTAGCAACAGTTTTACTGAGCGACAAGCCACTACACGACCACCATTATTTAACGGATTAAATTATAGTTATTGGTCAACTAGAATGAGAATTTTTATGCAAGCAAGTGGATTTGAAACCTGGAATATCATTCAAATTGAATATCATATTCCTACTACAGAGTATGCTACATGGTCTAATACCCAAAAACTAAATGCTACTGCAAATGCAAAAGCAATGAACATGTTATTTTGCGCTTTAGACAAAAATGAATTCAATCGAGTCAGTATCTGTAAAACTGGATATGAAATTTGGAATACTCTTAAGGATACACACGAAGGAACAAATAAAGTAAAACAAAGCAAGATTTCTATGCTTAAAAACCAATTTCAAAATTTTAGGATGAAACAAGGAGAAAGTATTAGTGAAATGTACTCTAGATTCCAGGATATTTATCACTCACTTTTAGCTTTAGAAGTTACTTTTACTGAATCTGATGTTGTATCAAAAATCCTTAACTCTTTAACTAATGAATGGGAACGAAAAGTCTTAGCTATCGAGGAAGCTAATGATATTTCAACCATAAAAACAGAAGAGTTAATAGGTAATCTAATGTCCTTTGAAGTAAATTTACAGGCAAGATGAGCACAAGCACAGGACAAGAAAACTATCGCTTTTCAAGCAGAAAAAGAAGACTCTGAATCAGAAGATGATATGGCATTTATAGCTAAGAATTTCAAAAAGTTTTTAAAATTCAAAAAGGGTAATAAATTTGGAAATAACAAGGGTTTTAATAAGCCATCAAGCTCATCTCTTGAATGTTACGAATGTCACAAGAAGGGCCACATAAAGAAAGATTGTCCTGATCGGAAGAAAGAAAATAATCTGAAAAAGGACAAATATAAAAAGAAACAAGCCTTCTCAGTTACATGGGATGATACAGAATCTTCTTCGTCAGACAGTGATAATGACAGTGATTCAGAACAAGCCAACGCTTGTTTTATGGCAACAAATGATGATGTAAGTGATCTAACTTTTGATGATTTAATAGAAATAAACTCTGAATTGTTAGATAAACTTACAATCCTAAAGAGTAAATATAAAGATGCTTTAGGAAAATTAAATAGAACTGAAATAGAAACTGATGTTAAAAGATGAAAAGAAAATATTAGAGGAAGAGTTAGTAAAATCTCAAGAATCTTATGTTAATATAACATCTCAATTCACTGATTTAAGCAGTGAAATAGAAAGACTGAAATATGAGAATGTTAAATTAGCAAAAGAGAATTATGATTTAAACTCTAATATTAAAACACTTGATATAGAAGTATCAAATCTTAAAACAAAACTGGAAAATATTTCTAAAAACATTTCTAAATTTAACAGTGGAAGAGAGAGTCTCTATAAAATAATTGAGAACTCTCAAACCTGTTCAAATAAAAAGGGGTTAGGATATAAAAAACCAATACAAAAGTATTCTAAAAATAATGATTCTTTATATACTAATTTTAAGAAAAGGGAATCTATATCTACTCAAAAAGCTTCTTCAAAAGTTATTCATCCAAAATCAATTATGATTTGGGTTCCAAAAACTAATAATAATTTGTTTAGGAAAAACTACATTAAATCTTTCATTATGTCTGTACATAAGAATGAAAATTTTATTTTTAAAGGGAACTCTAAACCCAACTGGGTTTGGCTTCCTAAGATTTAACCCTTAGGACCCTAACAGAGGAAGTGGGTACCAATAGAATTTCAATATTTTTTGCAGGTACCGTTTAAGAAAAGAGGAAAATGGATTCTAGACAGTGGTTGCTCAAAACACATGATAGGCGACAAAAATATGTTAACTAACATTATCTACTCAGATGGAGGATCTGTCACTTTTGGAGACAATTCCAAAGGTTACATCATCGGCAAAGGCGATGTGAGCAATGACGGTACATCTAATTTACCTCTTATTACAAATGTCTTATTAGTTAAAAATTTAAAACATAACTTACTAAGTATTAGTCAATTATGTGATAAAGGTTTTAACATAGTATTTTCTGAAAATAAATGCAATATTTTTTATCATAACAAAAATATTATTTTCGAAGGAGTAAGAGATCGTAATATTTATATTTTGAATATAAAAATAAATCATAATACAAATATGTGCTTATTAGTCAAAGAAAATGATCCTTGGCTATGGCATAAAAGATTTTGTCATATAAATTTCAAAGCTATTAATAAATTATCCAAAAACAATTTAGTAAAAGGATTACCTAAAATGAATTTTAAGGTAAATAGCATTTTTGATGCTTGTCAACTAGGAAAGCTAACTAAATCTTCTTTTAAATCTAAGAAGATCATCTCAAGATTACAACCTCTTGAGTTGTTACATCTAGACTTATTTGGACCAACTCAGACTCAATCTATTAATCACAATAGATATGTTTTTGTAATAGTTGATGACTTCTCTAGATATACTTGGACTTTATTTATGAAAAACAAAAGTGATACTTTTGAAAATTTCAAAATCTTTGCTAAACGTATTCAAAATATTAAAAATCTAAAAATTAAAAACATTAGAAGTGATCATGGAGGTGAATTTGAAAATGAAATGTTTGAGAAGTTTTGTAATAAGAAAGGAATATTTCATAACTTTTCATTTCCAAGAACGCCTCAACAAAATGGAGTTGTTGAACGTAAAAATAGAACACTTCAAGAATGTGCTAGGACTTTATTGAATGGAACCAGTCTTCCAAAACAATTTTGGGCAGAAGCTGTTGCTACTGCTTGTTATGTCCTAAATCGTGTCTCTATTCGACCTTTAACTAAACATACTCCATATGAACTCTTCATCGGTAGAAAACCTAATATATCTTACTTTAACGTTTTTGGTTCTAAATGTTTTGCCTTAAATACGAAAGATCAATTAGGAAAATTTGATCCAAAATCGGATGAATGTATATTCATCGGATACTCAACGAAGCAAAGCATATAGAATCTATAATATAAGAACTAAATCTATTGAAGAAACACTTCATGTATCATTTGATGAAAATTTCAAAATTAAAACAAATGATGATGAAGAGATTGTAATAAATTCAAACTCTACTTTTGACAACAATGCACCTGACAATACTTCTTCTATAAATCAAATTGAAACTGAATTAAAATCCCCACCAAGAATTTTAAAAGATCATCCTATTCAAAATATAATAGGAGAAATTGATGAAAGAGTTAAAACAAGGAATCAACTAAATCAAATGGGTCATATAGCTTTTCTTTCTAATATAGAACCTAAAAATATTAGGGAAGCCTCAACTGATGATTATTGGATTATTGCGATGCAAGAAGAACTAAACTAATTCGAAAGAAATAACGTTTGGGATTTAGTTCCACGACCGAATGATCAATCAGTTATTGGCACTAAATGGGTTTATAAAAATAAAGCTGATGAAAATGGTAATATCACTAGAAATAAAGCTAGATTAGTTGCATAAGGATATAATCAGGAAGAAGGAATTGACTATGAAGAAACATTTGCTCCTGTCGCAAGATTAGAAGCAATACGAATCCTATTAGCCTATGCTTGCTTTCATGATTTCAAATTATATCAATTGGATGTTAAAAGTGCATTTTTAAATGGATTTATTAAAGAAAATGTTTATGTTGAACAACCTCCCTTGTTTATACACGAACAATTTCCATACCATGTTTATAAACTTAAAAAGGATTTATACGGTTTAAAACAAGCACCTCGTGCTTGGTACGATCGTTTAAAAAGTTATTTAATCGACTCTGGTTTTGAAATTGGAAAGGTTGATCAAACTCTTTTTATTAAGAAAAAGAAGCATGATATTTTAATTGTTCAAATTTAAGTAGATAATATATATATATATGATTGTATGTTGATTTGGTTATTCATGTTTTCTTTGTATTTTTCAAAATAAATAAATATCTGAATATTTTTTTATCTTTAAACTTAGCAAAAACATTCATCATCAGACATTCAGACGTCTATACTTTTTCAACAGATGTTTGTAAAACACCTCCTTTTACTATTTTCAGCCACACAGACGTCTGAAGCATTTATCACAGACGTCTAAATTAAGTATAAAAAGTTTCAATTTTTCTGTTATAAAATTAGCCGTCTGTTTGAAAATAACAGACGTCTATTCTCCAATATAGACGTCTAACATAAAATTTTCAGACGTCTGATTTTAGTTCAAAATGTTTTTTACTCTCTGTTTCAATTTGAACCTACTGAGCCGTCTGTCACTATTTTTTAGACGTCTGTCATTCTTCTTAGCCGTCTGTTCTTAAAATTTAGACGTCTAAACTTTTCTTAATTGTTTATTATCTACAGAACTTCAGACGTCTGTATATTTTTTAGATGTCTAAAACCCTGTTAGAAATAAAACAATATAAATCATACCAACGGTTTCTCTTCTTCATCACGTCTATTTTTTTTTCTTTCTCAAAATCAAAATTCAAAACCCTAGCCTTCTCCAAATTAAACAATGGCGCCCAAATCAAAACTCAAGAAACAAAAAGGGGATTCTTCTCAACAAACTCCTCATATTCTCCCTTCAGAAGATCAAATTGCAGCTTGGCTCTACCATGAACCCCGAAGTATGGCTCGTTACAAACATCTATCTTCTCTGCCATCATTTCTTGGTATTTTTCATGACCTTGATCATTTTCCTACGTACAAACTTAGGCTCTATACTGATAGATCTCAGATCACTAGTCTTATTGATTTCAAAGGCAATCAAGTCAACATTTGTAGACTTAGTGTCCTATTATTTCTTGCAAATGTCAACAATCCAAAAATTTCATCGAGATAAAGGAACGCTTTGGACAAGCGTATTTGGAAACATTCTTCAAATAACTCCTGCTGACATTAGACGAATTTTAAAATGTAACTCGGATGGGGTCGATATAGATGATATTAAGTTAGAAGGAGAGGATCTTAAACAAATAGAATATTATCTTTTTGAACCAGGAAAGTCCACAGATAGATCAAATCATCTTCGTCCCCGACCTCGATTATTGCTTAGAATGCTAATAAAAACAATTTTTCCCCGGCAAGGAAGCCATGAGGTCATTTATGATGAGGAAGTTAAGGCGCTTCAATCAATATTATCAAATTCACAAATCAATTGGGCGCAATATTTTTATGATGCATTTCGTACTTATCACGACTCGAAGAAGCGTTCAATTGTCTATGCTCCTTATATTACTCGAATTCTAACTGACCTGTCTATTCAAAGTCCGTCAATTGAATTTGAAAAGATTAAGGTATCCAACATTCGCTTCTTTAGTTTGATGGGATTACCGGAATCTCCTCCGACATTTCCAACATATACTGATTATAAAGCGGAACAACTAGATTTACAAAAAGAAAAAGGAAAAACAAAAGTAGGCAGTTTCGGACATGATGGAGAAGAAGGAGATACTGAACAAGAAGGGGATGATGAAGATGAAAGGGAAGATGAAGAAGGAGAAGACGAAGCTTTTGAGCAAGCTTTTATCCAAAGTTCAATCCCGGAAACTTACGAGATTGAACTAATTTCTGGTACTTCACGCACTAATACTAAAAATGAAAAACTCAAGTCTGACATCACCATGTCTAAAAATCAAAAGAAAATCTCTCAACAAATTGCACAAGGCTTTTCTTCCATCAATTCTAGATTCGATGATTTAGATGCCAAAGTCGAAGAAAATGCACGAGAATTGAAAAATGTCAAGACAATTCTTCGTCAATTGTGGAAAAAGTCTCATGAATCTTCTCCTCCTTCCTCTCCAACATGGGGAGAATGGTGAAAGAAGATGTTTTTCTTTTGGTTTGCCTTTTGGTCCAAAAACTACACTATCATAAAAATTCTGTTTTTTTTGTGATGTTTAAAACGTATAAGTTGTTATTTGTATAATTTTCTCTGTCTCTCTAAGTCCATTGTGTTGGTTAAACAAATGCTCTGTCTTAAAAATTGATTTGTTATTATCATTTTGGTACATGCTTGGTTTGTCTACACTTCTTAACTATTTTGTTATTCACAGTTTTGTCATTTCTTTATATCTAACACCCCCTACAACTCTTTTTGTTAATGACAAAGGGGGAGAAATAATAACATTTCTGCTATATAAATTGGTCATATTTACAGGGGGAGCAAAATGTATGGTTATACTAACCGTTGAATTATATAGTTGTCATCATCAAAAAGGGGGAGAATGTTGGAACATGCCTTCTTCGATTTTAATGCGACAACTATATATTTCAACCTATATACTATAATGTCAAAAATTCTTGCAAGAATCTACAAGAGAAGCTATTATCATATCATCAACAAGATTAAGTTCTCAAAATCTTATTATTTCTAAATTAGACATTTTTGTACAATCTCTGATATGATGATAAAACACACACACAAATATACTTTTGAAAATCATGCTTTAAAATAATAAATATCTTTAATTATTTAAAAGATATAAAAAGGTATTTTCAAAATTATATAATATCTCAAGTTCAAAAGTGCTAAAATAAAGGAAGGAACAAAACAGTACAGATTTAGACGTCCGTATCTTAATTCAGACGTCTGACATCAATATCATATGTCTAAATATAATATAACAGACGTTTGAACTCTATGTATATAGTGCTTCTATTTCTATATGAAATAGACGTCTGTCAATTTAATAGCAGACGTCTGTCATCCCAAACAGACGTCTGAATTAAAAGATAGACGTCTGAAATGACTGATTTTATATTTTTTTTATTTTTTGAA
Organism: Allium fistulosum; assembly: GCA_030737815.1. Lineage (NCBI taxonomy): Eukaryota > Viridiplantae > Streptophyta > Magnoliopsida > Asparagales > Amaryllidaceae > Allium > Allium fistulosum. The sequence continues at coordinate 1,043,581,960 of CM060907.1, read as the reverse complement.
TTTCAAACTTTATTCAGACATCTGTCACTTTTCTCTCAGACATCTGAACTTGACGAACTGAAGCATCTCTTCATGAAATATCAAATTCTGAAGAGTTGTCTTCTTCACCAAGAGTTGCACTTCATTTAATAGTTGCAACTATTAAATTAAGACTATTCAATACTATAAATAGAGATGAAAATCCACTATTTTAAATACCAATTCTTTCTATCTATACTTGCTTTGTATTATCATAATCACAAGCGATTTTCAATCTCTACTTCCTATCTTTTGCACATTCAAATCATCATATCAAGAAGATTATAGGAAGGGTGTACTACATTGACTATATTCGTGTTATTCAAAGAACACACAAGTCAAGAAACAATTTACCAAATTGTATTTGAAGTCCTATTCGGTTGCTTAGGCGGAAAAGTCCTGTTCGGTTGCTCAGGCGGTGTAATACCTGTTCCTCCGGGTTAAGTGAGGGTTGTTAGAGAAAATTCCAGAAGGAGTCTGGGACTGGACGTAGAATGAGAAGTTCGAACCAGTATAAAAATCCCTGGTGTCATTTTTATTACCGCCATTTACTATTATTTATAATTCCACACTTCCTAGTCGTAGTTTAACTATATTATCGATCCATATACACTTTCATATGGGAGTTGAGGAATCAATCCAAAACAAACATACTGTGGAGATCAAAAATAACAAATGGATACTCGATAGTGGATGTTCTAGACACATAACTGGGAATCCAGATATGCTGAATGATATAATATACAAAGACAGAGGACTGGTTAACTTTGGAGACAATTAAAAAGGTTATGCGATTGGCATCGGCAAAGTCGGTAACTCTGAAACTCCTATTATTACTAATGTTTTGCTAGTTAAGAATCTGAAACACAATCTGCTAAGTATAAGTCAACTATGCGATAAAGGATATAAAATTAAATTTGAAAAAGATAAGTGTCACATTGAAGATGATAATTCAACCATAATATTTGAGGGAATTAGGAAAAAGAATATTTATATTCTTAGTATGAAAATTTCAAATGATAACTTGTGTCTTTTGGCAAATGCAAGTGACCCTTGGATTTGGCATAAGAGATTTGGGCATTTGAATTTCAAACTCTTATCTAGATTGTCAAAACATGATCTAGTAAGAGGCCTCCCTAAAATGAATTTTAAAGTAGATAGTCTATGTGATGCATGTCAACTAGGAAAACTTAGAAAAAGTTCCTTTAAATTAAAATATATGATTTCAACTTCAAAACCTCTTGAATTACTTCATCTTGATTTATTTGGTCCATCTCAAATTCAGTCATTAAATCACAGTAAATATGTTTTTGTAATTGTAGATGATTATTCTAGATTTACATGGATTGAAACATAAAAGTGATACTTTTAAATGTTTTAAGAATTTTTCAAAAAGGGTTCAAAATCAATTTTCTCAAAAAATTATAACCATCCGTAGTGATCACGGTGGTGAATTTGAAAATGAAAAGTTTGAAGAATTCTGCAATAAAAAGGGAATAATTCATAATTTTTCATTTCCAAGAACTCCACAACAAAACGGAGTAGTAGAACGTAAAAATAGGACGATTCAAGAGTGTGCGAGAACTATGCTTTCTGATAGTAATTTACCAAAGTATTTTTGGGCAGAAGCAGTTGCTACCGCCTGTTATATTTTCAATAGAATTTTAACTAGACCTTTAACTGATAAGACATCTTATGAACTTATTTACTCAAAGAAACCTAAGGTATCTTATTTTAGAATTTTTGGAAGTAAATGTTTTATTTTAAATACAAAAGATAACTTAGATAAATTTTATCCTAAATCCGACAAAGGTATCTTTATCGGATATTCTAATAGAAGTAAATCATACAGAGTATTTATTTAAGAACTAATACCATTGAAGAAACAATGCATGTTTCATTTGATGAAAATTTCAAAAATTTTGAAGAAATAAATGATGAAGAGGATTTAATCACTCAAAACCAAGAGTCAACTGAAACTAATAATGAATTAAATCATCCTAATAAAAGGATTAAACTTTTAAAAGATCACCCTATAGAAAATATACTTGGAGATATGCAATCTGTTGTTAAAACTAGAAACCAACTAAGTCAAATGAGTAATGTAGCTTTTATATGAACTATTGAACCTAAAAATCCAGAAGAAGCATCAACTGATGATTCATGGATTTTGGCTATGCAAGAAGAATTAAATCAATTCACTAGAAATGATGTTTGGGAACTTGTTCCTAGATCTGAAAATAAAACAATAATTGGAACAAAATGGGTTTATAAAAATAAAATGAATGAACAAGGAGAGGTTGTTAGAAATAAAGCCCGGTTAGTCGCTCAAGGTTATTGTTAAGAAGAAGGAATAGATTTTGATGAAACCTTTGCCCCCGTAGCAAGATTAGAAGCCATTAGGATTCTACTTGCTTTCGCAAATCATAATAATTTCAATTATTTCAAATGGATGTTAAAAGTGCATTTTTAAATGGTTTTGTAAAAGAAAAAGTATATGTTAAACAACCACCACTTTTTGAAAATGATAAATTTCCAAATCATGTTTACAAACTTAAGAAAGCTCTATATGGTCTAAAGCAAGCTCCTAGAGCTTGGTATGATAGACTAAGATCTTACTTGTTACAATCAAATTTTGAAATAGGTAAAGTAGATAATACTCTTTTTATTAAAAGAAATAAAAATGATATTCAAATAGTACAAGTCTACGTAGATGATATCATTTTTGGATCAACTAATTTCGAAATGAATATTGAATTTTTTGAGATAATGACAAAAGAGTTTGAGATGAATTATATGGGTGAATTAAACTTCTTTTTAGGATTACAAATAAAACAATTAGATAATGGTATCTTTATTAGTCAAGAAAAATATGCTAAAGACCTAGTTAGTAAATTTGGTTTGACTACTACAAGTGGAAAACCCACTCCGATTGCAACCAATGAGTACCTTAGTAAAGAAGATCTCTCGAAAGATGTAGATCAAAAATTATATAGAGGAATGATTGGATCACTACTCTATATCACTGCGAGTAGACCTGATATCATGCATAGTGTATGTCTCTGTGCAAGGTATCAATCCCAACCTAAAGAAACTCACTTAAAAGCTGTAAATCATATTATAAGATATGTTAAACACACCTTTGCTTATGGTTTATTTTATCCTAAAAATGATTCGTTTGATTTAATTTCTTACTGTGATGCTGATTATGCTGGTTGTAAATCAGACCGAAAAAGTACAAGTGGAACTTGTCACTTTTTAGGGCATTCTCTGATTTCCTGGTTTAGTAAAAAGCAAAACACAGTTTCTCTATCAACAACTGAAGCAGAGTATATTTCTGCTGCTTTGGCTTGTTCTCAAGTAATATATATGCAACAAACTTTAAAAGATTTTGGTTTAATTATTTCAAAATCACCAATCTATTGTGATAATACTAGTGCAATAAATTTATCCAAAAATACTACTCAACATGCTCGAACTAAACATATCGATATCAGACACCATTTTCTCAGAGATAATATAAGTAGAGAAGTAATTACTCTCGACTATATCAATTCTGAAAATCAAGTTGCTGATATATTAACAAAACCCTTAAATGAATCTACATTTACTAAATTAAGAAGAGAATTAGGTATTTGTTCATTAACTGAAATATAAAATATAAATAATAAGTATAATTAAAAATTAATTCAACATAAATTAAATAGGCAAAAATTCAAGACCCATGTCGACATCCCCCTAGACCCATGTCGACATATAACGTTTTTTAATTTTTAAAAAAATTTACCACCAAAATTCAAATAAGTGGTTATAAATTTCTCCTATTTCAAAATTTTCTTCATTCTCTCTGTTTTCTTTCTATTCTATCTTCTGAAATCATTCTATCAATGCCTCCTCTTCCAAATCAGACATAAAATCAACTTTTTCATTTCCATCGCCTACTTCTGGTCCATTTCATCAATCAACGCTCGCTCGTGTAACGAAAATGGAGAAGTCTCTAAAGCATACCATTCAGTTAATGACTAAAATTCAAGTGATGCAACTTCGAATGGCCAAAGAACAAGAGAGGCAAGGCAAAATCCTTATTTCCATCTTCATTTAATGGTCATTTAGCATGTGCATTAGCTCCTAATTGTAGATCAAGATAAGTGGGTATGTAGGGTCCTTCATGATTCATGAAATGAATTATTTCCATCTTCATTTGCTAGTCTTCACTTGTGCATGCATATTTTCCATGAAAACCTCTTCCATTTGAATCCATAGTCCTATAAAATAACATAAAAATGGTCAAGTAAAAATTCTCAAATTAATATACGCATAAAAATGACCATTTTGCCCCTATATGTAGATGAATAAATGATGATTTGAAAATAATTGGAATTTTGGTTTAAACATGTTAAAATACCTTATATGTGTTAGTCCTTGAGATGATGGTTTTGATGACAACAACCTTAGAATAGATTATAAAATATAAATACTAACATTATAAGTTTAGATATATATGTATATGCTGGATTTAATCATGTAGGTACCAAGAATGAAGACTGTACAATATAGAGATTCAAGATATCAAGGTTGAAGACTCATGAGTATCAAGATTATCAAGAGTTCAAGAGTTCAAGATAAGTATTGAGTCTAGAATTATGTTAAAACTTCACAATAGCACTAAAATCTTCACTCTATTTTTCTTTTGGGATGGAACCCATTTCTACCTTTTTAGTGGCTTACAAACCCACGACAAGTAGCTTACAAACCTACGACAAGTGGCTTACAAACCCACGAACATCCTGGTTTTGTACAAGTTCTCGAGTCCTGACATGATGAGATACTCTACAGGAAGAAGCTTGCAAAACTTCTTCAAAATGTTTTTTCAAAACAACTTCGGAATGATTTTCAAAATTGTTTTTTAAAATGTTTTAGCCTTAAAAATTATCTTTTCAAATGATTTTTAAAAAGATGTTTTAGCCTTAAATATTCTTGTTTTTAAACTTCGTCTGTTTTAAACTATCTTTTAAATATAATATATTTAGATTTAAATATAAAATTATAGTACAATTATATATATAGTGTTCTCTATATTTATCTATGTATTTTATCTATAGTCAAGTATATTTATAAAGTTTAAAATAGTTTTAATATAAGATAAAGGTTATTTTCAAAGAAAATCAAATCATCAAAAATTGCTTTGGGATGTCGACATGCCTATGGTGACCATGTCGACATGGTGACAGTTGAGTTCAAAATTTAAATTCAAAAGAAGTGTCTATTCGTCATAACCTTTCACGAATGGACATGACTGTTGTTCTTTTGTAAATAGGGGTTAGTTTCAACGAATTATATATCAAATTTTCTGGTTTTTCACTTCTCTTCTTCTTCCACATTTTCTTATTCAAAATCCTATCATTACTCTACCGAAATCAACATTGAATCTGACTAGACTATCTCTGGTTTGATTCTCTATCACTATCTCAACAAGATCCAAGTGCTATTCAGAGTTATAGGCTTCTTTGTAATCTATCTAGCGAGAAAAGTTGTGATTGTAGCCTTGGAAATCAATCAAGCGAGAAAAGGTGTGATTGTAGCCTTGGAAATCAATCAAGCGAGAAAAGGTGTGATTGTAGCCTTGGAAATCAATTGGGTGAACTTGTTGCCCCGGAAATCAAGTATCTCTACCCAGAGGATTGTGATTCTGGAGGGTGTACCTCGTAGCCTTGAAACCGAGGGTTGTAATTGTTGAATTTCTTTTGAAAGGAAATCCGTACTTAGTTGTGCGGGACTGGATGTATGGTATCCCCGAACCAGTATAAAATCCGATGTGTTCGTTCCTTTACTGCATTTACTTTATTTCAGCATCTGTGTTTGATTCTGTGATTATATATTTGTCTGAATTTTACATACATCTGTGTACAAATTAACATAAACTTAAAAATATTTAGTAATTTCTTATAAACACTATTCACCCCCCTATAGTGTTATTCCTAGCCTTAAGATCCGTAATCCGCATTCCTCACAATATGATCATTTATTTAATTAAATTCGATTAAATATGAAAGTAAAAATATGCACATTTACGTGCACATCAAATACCCCCACCCTTTTCTTTTTATTCGTCCTCGTATAAACTAAAACTAAGATAAATCCGTTTTCATAGGGAGCATGATTGTATTGAGCGTAGGGAGCAAGCCGTTAAACCTCTAGGTGTCCCTAGTAGGACTAGTGTTGTTTAGTGAGGGTTTTCAGCGGATACTACCCATAAAATCCAAATGCAACATGCAAATTCCTAAATGCAAGATTTATTTACAAAGAGCTGAATGCAAGTTTTTGAAAATATTTACAAGTGAAGGATTTACTTTTAAATCAACACAAATTAGTTAAATATAAGTTTTGGTCATCATCATGAAATTTTAGTCATTTTACTTGTCAAACTTCCAACAAAAATTAAGTTATCATAACAAATAGACTCTAGTTTGGCTAGTTGTTTCGGTTGATAGCATAGTGTAACTATGAAATGGATCCTTAGTTGATTCAAAGTTTATCAAAGTGGTATTTTTATTTCTTTTGAATAACGAGTTAAATCAAATGAATAAAAATAGTGCTTGGATTTCAATTTCTTACTCTCTTTATTTTTGAAAATTTTATTGATATTAACAAAATTTACATATGCCTAACTCAGAAAACTGAGGCCGGATATATTACCCATGCATTGCCTTTCGGGCCTACCCAAGTGAAAGGAGAAAAATAAAATAAAAATAAAAATATGTCCTATATTTACATGAAAATGAAAGGATTATTATTTACACGACATCAGAAAGTATACCGTCAAAGAGTAAATGAAACGGTTTTCCAAAGAACAATTCATCTGTTTCGTCAAGTTTGAGAGTCACAGCTTAAGCACAGAAAACCAAACCATAAAAGATTTCGAAGTTGAATGTTGATTTGGAAAAACGAGTGTTGTTTTATTAAAAATCGTGTGAGTTGTTTTATTTTCGATTATTTTTGGGGTTGATAGAACAATTGGTTGGAATTCAAGTTTATTTTCACCAAATTGAAATTCAAACTTATCATTGAAAACTTCTTCAGAATTACTGATTTCAAATCAAAATGGTGATTTAAATCTTTCCCTTTGGAATTTAACAACTCATCTTCGAAAAGGCCAAAGAAACGTGTTCACTAAATTTGTCTTCCCTTGTTGGATTATCAACAACTTCATTGTATGTATCAATTTCAAAATCCAAAGTTGTTGTAATCAAATTTTCGAAATCGAAAATAGGAAGATCGAATTTTAAATTTGGTTCCAAATTTTTAAAAGAATTGAAATCCAACTCTATTACCGCATTTTCAACAACTTCATTAAGGTTGTCATTTTTAATTTCAAAAGTTGTTATTTGAAAATCGTCAATTTTGGTAAAAGATGGAATATTATTTGACTCGTCAATCGTTGGGTTTTGATTTTGTTACTCATGTTGTTTCATATATGTTTCAAACGACAAATCCATGTGATCATGGTAAATTTCATCCATTTTCTCAACAAAATCAAATTTATAATTATTAACTTAAGGATTTTTCAATTTGAAATTGTTAAGAACAAAAATTATCCATTGAACCAAATCCGAGATTATTCTCATTGGCAAAATTATTTGGAAAGTGGTTCACATTTCCATTTTGACTTTGAAATTCATTTTGAAATTTGAAATTTTATTGGCATGAGTTATACTCGAAATCAGTTGAATTTTGAAGTAAATTTTGATCAGTTTGAAATCCTTGACTTGAGTTATTGCACAAATATGAATTACACAAACTATTTATCATTTGATCATTTTGTGTAGAGAGTTCAAGCAAAGACGAAATCGTTTCCATGCTTTTTTCAAGAGTTGAGGGTTGGTCATGATTTTGAAAATTTTGTGGTTCAAAATCCGAATTGTTTGTATAATAGTTGTCATTGAAATATCCATAAGAATTTGGTGTGAAATTATATGGATTATATTGATTTTCACAACTATTGTAAAATTCTGCCGAGTAAGAAAACGGAAACTCAGACATTTTCAAGAATGTTTTTGGTTTATAAAGGAAAAATACTTACAAAAAAGAATTTATTTTTCGAAGGGAAAATTGATTTTTTTTTGGATTTTCAATTTTTTAATTTTTGAAAAGATTACCATTTTTTGGATTTTTGTTTTTCTAAAAAAAACTAACTTAAATTTTTTTTGGATTTTTGATTTTGATTTAAAAATTTCAACTGAAAGGATTTAAAAAAACCAAGTTAAGGAATATTTACAACTTTTCTAGTTTTGGATTTTGAAATTTTTTTTAAATATGCAAGAACTAATGCAACTAAATGAATGCAAAGGCTTAATTAAAAATTTTCTATCCTAAGTAGCTCCTAACCCAAAATTGTATAATCACACTTTGTCTTAATCCAACCAGATAGTTCTCAGCCAGGTAACATATATGATTTATCGGTGCACCACGAATCACCGTAGCAATGCAGTCGAAGGTTTAAGTACCTTCAAAGAAACAATCAGTATAATATTTATGAACCACCATAATATTTATAACTGATTATTGCTCTGCCATAGCCTAGACACCAAGATAATAAATTGTCGAATGAAGACAACTTGTCAATATACAATTAAGCCCTAGGTGAGCTCGTGACACCCTTAAGATGTCTAACCGTTATTATTAGTCAAGTTCTAAGATGAAATGCAAGACTGAAATTAAACGTGAATTAACAATGCAACTACAAATGGATTTTTTTATATTTTATTTTTATATCCAAGAAGGCAATAATGCAAACCAAACTAAAACAGGAGCTAAGAGCATGATACTAGAGCCTGCAGAATTTATTAGCAATTTATTTTTAAGCCGCAATCTTTTTTCTAAAGCAAGCAAGCAGAGTAATTAATTTTGGCAAGTACTTCTTCTTTTTGATATTCTGCATTTGCAACCTAAAAAATAAAAATAAAATATATACAATTTTTATTAATATATAAGGATGTAACATAAAACAAATTAAAACAAAAAAATATAATTAAATTTCTTTTTAAGGTTAAAACAAATTAAACAAAACTAAAATGATTAAACAAAACAAAGTAAACCAAAGAAAACACGTTTTTTCCTATTAAAACAAAGTAAACAAAAGAAAACACATTTTTTCCTATTAAAAAGAAGTAAACAAAAGAAAGTAAAATAGAATAATCAAACAAGAATGTTTTTTTATAAACAAGATGATACTTTAACAAAAGAAAGAAAAGGATATAAAACAAAACAACAAACTAATCCAAACTCAGCCCACTACCCGCTAAAATTCATCTTCTCTGTTAAAATAACTTAAACCAAAATAAACAGGCGCTAAAACAAACGAACGAAAACAACAAAAAAAGAAAAAAGAAAAAGGAATCGCGAATTTCAAAGAAATGCAACTCGATTAAAAGCATGGTCGATTGGAATTGTAGTGCAGATTATGGTCAATTAAAAGCGTGGTGAGGCAATTTGATGTTGAGTTCGAGTTTTGATTTAGGGGGACTATCATGGTGATTTGGAGGGAGTTAGAAGTAGTGGTGATGTTCGATTCGAGATTGATGGAGACTTCTAGTGAAATTGAGGGAGGTTGTGGATTCGAGGTTTCATGTAGGTTGCTTGGAGGTTTGTGGTGATCGAAGTCGCGGTTACTGGAGCTGGTGATGGATGGATTTAGGAGTCGCGTTGCAGTGGGTGATTTGAAGGAGTGAGGAGAAGAAATGGGGGAGTTCGACAATGGTTGTGTTGTATGGGTAGGGTTGAGGACTGTGATGGCATACGATTGGAATGATAGGTGTATGGCAGGTGTTCAGTGGAATGCAGTGGTTTGGTGATGTTGCTGTGGTGATTTATGGCAGAGGTGTGAAGTTGGGGATGTGTGCAGGGTTGATGAGACGAGGGTGATGAATGGTTTCAGCTGTAGTTTGATAGTGGTGATAAAGGAAGAAGTATGGTAACAGTGGGATGTTTGTGACAGTATGATGGACAGTGTTATAGTAATGATATATGCACTAGAAGGAAGAAGCGGTTTGTAAGGGGAATAGTTGACAGAGGTGACAGTTGAGTGTTTGTAACAGAAGTGGTATAGTGTTTGATGTATGCAGGGAGTTTTTAGGTGGGTATGTTGGTAGAGGTTAGAGCAAATTGTAGTGTGATTGCAATGCACTGTTAGTTGGTGTACAAGTAAAGATGAAGTTGATGTGCACACGGTATTTGATGAAGTTGAAGTTGATGAGGTAGAACAGTATTTGAAGTTGAAGTTGAAGTTGATGAGGTACAACAATTTATGTGGCATACAGTATTTGAAGTTGATGCTGAACAGTGGTCAGGGAAGTGAACAGGGGTGTTTGAGGTGATGAGGCAGTTTGAAGGTGATTGATCAGGTAGATGGTGATGTAAGGAATGGTTTTTTGCTGTTGTTTGTGTACTGCAGTTTGAGGTGAATGATTGATATCAGTAGAGATATGTGGATGTAAGCATGTAACGACCCACTATTTTGGACCATTCAAATCGACAATAATTGTCACATCCCGAAATTTTCGACTTTCGAAAATTCGACATCGATACTCACTTTATCGACTGCCGAGCAATCGAGTGCCGGAAACTCCAATAGTGATGGTTTTAAGAAAAAGAAAAAAACAGAAGAAGAAGAAGGTAGAAGAAAGAAGAGAAGAACAACATAACAACATCAGAACAGAAAACAATATCAGAATCTCACATATCGCAGCGGAACAATATATAATAGATAAATGAATATCATTTAAAAACAAAAGAATTATATCTGTTATTACATTACATCACATCTTATCATCAGAGTCAATATACAACAATGGACAGTTATATAAACTTGTCCTCATACAGAATACACAGCGGAATAAATATATCAGATACAAATACTACGTCTCGTCATCCAGCTTATCTCCAAAGCTTCAGAATATCCAGAATATCCTGATAACATAACTCTAGGCTGCCCGTGTGGAAAATTTGTGGGCACCCAGAGTTTAGAAGGGAACAATAAACTCCGAGTCAGTCATGGTGACTGGTGTGAGATCGTAAAACAGTTATTCTTTAAAATAAACAACAGGAAGATTTTAAAGTCAATTCGCAATGCTTTTGGAAAATGAAACTACCATAAGACCTCCCGCCACACACACAATGCAAACGCAGAATTGGAGGAGATTTCTTCTTATGATAGTCAAAGATGCTTACTACGCAAAATCAAATCATTTTTGATATTATTATTAGTGCATAGTGTAGAAAACATTTCGAAAGTAGAATATAAATCTTAGCCAGCATAGACATTTCGAACTATGCCTACTATAGCTACCATCCAAACAGTGGGGCGCCACCATAAGTGAATGATAGGTTCTACAACTAAATCCGTACAAGGCTCGTATTGTTTCTTTGGATTTCCAACAAATGGTCAGGCTAAGGAACTTCCTCTTCCACGATGGGTACGTCCCTGGAATAGACGACCCGAGAAATAACCTAACATTACGGTTAGATCTCTGCCAACACAAGGCCGGGTTACCTCTGCAAAAATAGGTAACTACTGACACGCGTATGCCATCCCCCGATCGTCACCGATCTTCCCGAGGATCCCCGATTCGCAACAACCACAAAGAAATAAATTTTGCAGCAACCACAGAGGTTAAGTATCTGGGCTCCATACCATGATACCACCTTTATCCAGAAGGAATGACATACACTAAGGGGCGCTACTCCCTAGAACCTTGCCGCATCCTTCCTGTTTCGACCATTTCCGGGGTGTGAGGCTCGACGAAGTCTCGTCCACAAAGCTACGCTTTCTCAAAAAGCCCTGCTTCGGGTCAAACAAAATGATCAACCTATGATCACAAAGATATAAGATCAAACAAATGATCATATCACAAATGATCAAACACTGATCATTTCACAGCAACACTCAGTATGCCACGTTACCAAATTGGGATATATCGCTGATAAATTTCAACTACATAACCTCTGAGCTCGTACGTCTCAGAGAAGGGTGTTAAGCTAAGAGAATAAATTCTCCGCCACCAACAGAAATTTATTTGAAAGGAATCAGCTTTATATCTTAAATTGTAACGTCAGACATACAATCCATACAAGTCTGTTCCGGGATCGAACAGAACCGAAGGCACTTCTCACGAAGCCCTTGCATATCCGGATAAATTTCTAATCACGTCCGGACTTTCCGTCACTAAGGGTGATAAAACCTCTAAATCGGAGATCAGCCGATGTAGAGTAACTCGACGGTAATCCTTCCGTTTTCAAAAATATCCGGTCTTCAACACCGGTCTTCAAATGCGATTCATAACGACGTATCACATATTCGGAATGGGTTATACGACCCCATGGTCCTTTCCCGGCTAACCCGAATAGTGAGCGATTATTCAAAAATAAGTGTGGCATTCAAATTCATCCAATTCACAACAAATACCTATCTAAAGGTAATTATTGATAGTCGGTTATTTAACTATCAATAAAGATGCGCAACATCATCAGATTCCAAATAATTTTCCAAATTATTTCATCTTCAAAAATATCTTTACTAGATATAGAATTTTCCACGCTTAACCATTTGAAAACAATTTCAAATCAATTTCCACACTTCAAAAATAAATCAATATTTATTTTTAAACAACTTCGCTTTCTTTTATAAATTCCGTATCGAATTTATACTTCCGAATATCTACTGATATTCGATTTTCAAATCGTTTTCAATATTCTGTTTCAATTTATCTTTACAAGGATAAATTCTCAAACGTTTCATTTCATTTTGGAAAAGTATTTCCATACTTATTCAAAAATAAGTACTTCGCAAATCTATTTATTTTCAACGTTTGAAAATATTCGCTATACTTAAATCAAATTAAGTATATATTCATTCTTTAAGGAAATCATTAATTTTAACATCTCTTTGAGTTAAAACGAATGTTGCGTAAAACATCGTTACGACGACTCAAAATCACTAGTATAGGGATTCAGATTTAAGATAGATATATAAATCCCAATACTACATAAAACATTTTCTTTTGAAAATCATTTACTATAACAACAGTGTTATAGTCCATCATTTCCTTATTTCTCGAAAACGTCTATTTCAACAATAAATGTTGAAATCTATGATTTCGATATTTTAACACGTTTTAAAACATCTTTTAAAACAATCACTTCATTTCGTAATATCTTTTCCCAAAACAAATTCATTTTACTTAACAATATATTCACTGTCCAAAAATCGTGAATATACTTCACTAACCAAATTTCAATATTTCCTACACATTTGTTTCAATAAAAATTCGCTATCCAAAATCGCGAATATATCTCTTTAATAACCTTCTATATTAAACTTATCAAATCCAATTGATTTCGAATTTATAAAACAACGTTTATAAATTCTATTTCGATTCGGTAACAACTTTGATTTATCAATCTCCTTTTATTTACTTCTAGAATTTCACTTATCAAAATAAGTAATTTCGGATCTATAAACAGCGTTTATAAATCACATTTATATTTATAAAAACTTCAATTTATAAATCTCCTTTGTTAACTAATTCAATTCATAACTAAATTTTTTTTATACCAACTATCCATATTATAAGTTGAATACTTATAATTCATTTATTCTACAAAATCATTTCCATTTATAAGTTCACAATTTATAAATTTCATTCACTTATAAATTCTTAAAAATTCATTTTAACGCTTATCAAAACTCGTTTTATAATCCCAATCTTTTAAAGTTATGAATATCAATTTTTGTATATCTTTTATAATACTTTAAAAAAAATCTCAATTTAACCCATTTTACAATTAAATCAACTTTCACTTCAAAAATCACACTTTGGTTATATTTCACAAAAATCTTAACTTTTTATAGTTTTAAAAATTTGAACGTTTATTTATTCAGTATAAATCACTTCAAAAAAAATTTAATAAAACGTATATTTCAAAAATCACTTCAAAATTCTCTTTTGAAATCAACATCGTTATTTTTTTTTTAAATTTCAAAAGATGAATCCGATGATGCAACGCATCAATTAGTCAATCACAACATCAACATCATATATCAACATATGATAACAGAATATCATCAATCCTGTAAATAAATAACTACTGGTGAGGAATCCAGTTGGATCCCTCCAACCTGTTTCCCTGCATCCAAAGACGTTAGCACAATACCATTCCACTTCGAGGTGGAATATCGCGGTATATAGGTTTTATAAAAATCCGCTTACTAACGGCGCAATAGGGTCTCATCCGCTATACGAGGCGGGAAATCATCAATCCAATATATACATATGCCAATATGTATATATTGCTATATATATATAGATATATCCTACTATATCTAATATCACATCCAATATAGCAATCAAATCAAGCAATAAATAACTGAAAATTCCACTTTTCATTTTTGAGTGAGAAAAATCTCACCTTAACTTTAATTTGCCATCCACTTTCCATTTCAGTTTTGTTTTCTCGATTTTAACCTGGTATAACAATTTATATATTTCGTTAATATTCGAAATAAATCGAACAACCAATTACCGTTTAATAGTTTTAACGTTAACAGATGATTTAATTTAAACAAATGATTAAATTTTAAACCAAATTTCCTTTTAGAGATCTTTTAGTAACTAATAAGTTAAGTAAACAAATAAATCCCCTTAAGACATATATTTTCTTCTTTTTCTTTTAAACAGTAGATTCAAATTGTATATATATATGTATATCTATTTCCTGTTTCTCCTGTACATACATATATGTTAAGCTAGATTTAGATCTGAAAATAATTTAGTAATATATATGCATACATTACTGTTAAAATTAACATTCAGTTAAATATATTTTCCTTTTTTTTTCTTTTTTTATAATATATTCAGATATAAGTGTTATTAAATTAAATCGAAACGTATACCTTGCTGCTTCGATACGAGCCTCCCTCTCGTTCGCCATCACGACCTGCGAGCATCGCATATCCTCCCTTCGTCGAGCCCTCATCACAAATCGAAAGCCTCAGAATGAACTCGCGAGCACCAAATTCAAGTGCACGCCACCCCAACGTCGGCAACGACCTTGCCCTCCAGCTTCAATTGCGAATCCCCACTATCGAAACCCTTGCCTCGCTCTACTGATAGTCTCCACTGTCTGCCATCGAACGTGAGCTCGAGCCAAGAAGAACCCTAAAATCGGTCAGCAACCTTCGCTTAGCTTCGCGAACCACCACGATGTCACAGCGCCCCCCTCCAGCTCCTACGCCGTCGCACGATGATGACTCGCGGTTCAATTTCCGCTCGTCATTGATTTGTTCGAACAACTCGAATTGCCTGTGGATGGGAGAAGAGGGATGAAACAGGAGGTTGATCGATTTCGACTTCGAATCAACGTGTCGCGTGACTTCGTGAATTGCTAGACGTGGATTTGGCCTCCACGAGATCGAAAAAAGGAACAAGGGGATGGAGTTTTCGTTGTTGAAAATGAATAAAAGAGGGGAGGGATTCGAAACGAAACTCGCGGCCATTTTTAATTTTTTTCTTCTTTTGTTGGGTTTAAAACTGAGGAGGGAATGGAGAAGACGTATTTGAAAACGAAGGGAATGGTTGGCACGATGGGTTGCACGATCTCGTACCCGTGATTGTAGGCGTGAGGTAAGGGAAGAACGTGTGTGTTGACTAATTTTAAATTTAAATTGATTTCGGTTTAAATTCAACGTGTTTATGTGTCGTGTGCTCACATAACAATTCCAATCAATACGAAATTTGAAATTCGGTAATAATTCAATATTGCGGACCCAATGGAACTGGTTTCGTCCAATTCCGAGACTGCGCCTCGGACGACTATTTTTAAATATCGATTCGAACAATATAATTTCAAATAGAACAATTCAATTTCAAACTTGATTCTGAAGCTTCTATTATCTTCAGTATTATCATTACGAATTTTAAAAGCTTTTGAAATATTTTTCTTCGGCCTTAAATTGAAGATTCAAATTTTTATTCAACTTCCAATCGATTAAATTTTATAATTTAATCGCCAAATCCAAATTTAAATCGGGGATTCAAATTAAATTACCGTTCAAATATTTAAAATAAATTAAATATTCTCAATTTAATTTGTTCAAAATTCTGGGTCGTTACAGACTTCCCCCCTTAAAAGAATTTCGTCCTCGAAATTACAGGTTAGGAAAGAAAAAGTCCTAAACTCGTCTACTATTTTTCAACAATCCACTAGTTTTATCAATTTCAAAACAATCTTTCTACTAAAGATTCGTTATCATTCATACTAGCTTTCCAACTTCAATTATAAGTGTCAAACAACATTGTTTAACTTCTAAATTCAAATTTAAATTCAAATTCAAATTTTAACTTTCAAAATTTTCTCAAAAATTTTCTAACGCCCTAAATTTTCGAAAAATTTCGCCAGCGTCTCCTTTGCGCGGCTAATACGGCACGACTACAAAACGTCCCTACGGACTCTCAGATTTCAAAAAGAAAAAGAAAAAGCCAAGCGGCTAGACAAGAAATCATCAAAAACTCATATTATAATTCAAATACTTACCTTTTGTCGAGCAATTCAAATTCTCTTCAAAATTAAAATCTCGATTCCTTTACACCTGTATATCCTACTAGCCATAATGTCTAGTTATAACATCCAACTATTTTGCAAATTTTATTACAAACTTCTAATATCAACTTCTTATACCATTTCTAGTTTACTATTGAAGTTATATCCATTATCATTCAATTTCACATTTCACATTCATTTGAATTTATAATTCACATTTTCAATTCTATTTGAATTCAATTCAGTCTCATTTACTTACAAATTCAAAATGAACTTTAACATTCAATTTCATTTTCTGGCACTTGCAATCGCAATTTATTCATTCATTCACTAATTCATTCGTTTTCACTTTGAATTTCATTCTAATCAAAATTCAAATATTCTATAAGTTATTAACTTATTAATATTTCGTAAGTATTTTAAATAGGATTCCAGAGTCGTTTCCACTTTTTTCAAAACCATTTGAAAACAATTCAAATTCCGTTTGAATTTCCAAAACAAAAACCCAAATTTTCAAACAACTCCTATTTAAAACAATTTGACAGCAATTTCTCTTTTGGAAACCCGAAAATGAATTCTAATGATGTGGCCACCATCATCAGGATTATTTTCCAGCGACCGAAAAGAGTTTAGAGCTTTCAACTCTCCAAATACTTTTCAAAACCTTTGAAATTCATTTTCAAATCCAAAAAGATTTAAACTTCCAAATCTCCAAAATTTACAAACTCCTTTTCAAAACATTTCCAAAAACTTCTCTGGAATTCCGTTTTAAATTACAATTCACATTTATAATTTACATTCTCAAATTTCATTTATATGTGAATTTATTTCTTAACTTTGGAGTTACGATTTCAATTTCTTACTTAATTCCAATGGGAATAATTTAATATTATTACTTCTAGCAACCATGCAACCATATACTGTAATAATTTACAGAAAATCATTTCTTTTATATACAAAAATAGTTTTGGGTAAAATTATTTCATTCACCCTATTTTAAAACAATACTATGTCGGTTTATCTTGTTAAGAGTTTAGAAACCCCTATTGATTACAGTTAGCTAGACTGCACCGACCAGAATCCATAAACAATCAACCGATAAGTCAACACAATACAAAACAATTTTATATTCACTAACAAATACGCACTCGTATCTATTATTACACTCAACTCATTCTAGAGTACTACTGACTCTATCTCTAATGAGTAACACCCAACAGAGCAGGGTTGTCGCTTAACCATATGCTCTGATACCACTTTGTCACATCCCGAAATTTTCGACTTTCGAAAATTCGACATCGATACTCACTTTATCGACTGCCGAGCAATCGAGTGCCGGAAACTCCAATAGTGAGGGTTTTAAGAAAAAGAAAAAAATAGAAGAAGAAGAAGGTAGAAGAAAGAAGAGAAGAACAACAGAACAACATCAGAACAGAAAACAATATCAGAATCTCACATATCGCAGCGGAACAATTTATAATAGATAAATGAATATCATTTAAAAACAAAAGAATTATATCTGTTATTACATTACATCACATCATATCATCAGAGTCAATATACAACAATGGACAGTTATATAAACTTGTCCTCATACAGAATACACAGCGGAATAAATATATCAGATACAAATACTACGTCTCGTCATCCAGCTTATCTCCAAAGCTCCAGAATATCCAGAATATCCTGATAACATAACTCTAGGCTGCCCGTGTGGAAAATTTGTGGGCACCCAGAGTTTAGAAGGGAACAATAAACTCCGAGTCAGTCATGGTGACTGGTGTGAGATCGTAAAACAGTTATTCTTTAAAATAAACAACAGGAAGATTTTAAAGTCAATTCGCAATGCTTTTGGAAAATGAAACTACCATAAGACCTCCCGCCACACACACAATGCAAACGCAGAATTGGAGGAGATTTCTTCTTATGATAGTCAAAGATGCTTACTATGCAAAATCAAATCATTTTTGATATTATTATTAGTGCATAGTGTAGAAATCATTTCGAAAGTAGAATATAAATCTTAGTCAGCATAGACATTTCGAACTATGCCTACTATAGCTACCATCCAAACAGTGGGGCGCCACCATAAGTGAATGATAGGTTCTACAACTAAATCCGTACAAGGCTCGTATTGTTTCTTTGGATTTCCAACAAATGGTCAGGCTAAGGAACTTCCTCTTCCACGATGGGTACGTCCCTGGAATAGACGACCCGAGAAATAACCTAACATTACGGTTAGATCTCTGCCAACACAAGGCCGGGTTACCTCTGCAAAAATAGGTAACTACTGACACGCGTATGCCATCCCCCGATCGTCACCGATCTTCCCGAGGATCCCCGATTCGCAACAACCACAAAGAAATAAATTTTGCAGCAACCACAGAGGTTAAGTATCTGGGCTCCATACCATGATACCACCTTTATCCAGAAGGAATGACATACACTAAGGGGCGCTACTCCCTAGAACCTTGCCGCATCCTTCCTGTTTCGACCATTTCCGGGGTGTGAGGCTCGACGAAGTCTCGTCCACAAAGCTACGCTTTCTCAAAAAGCCCTGCTTCGGGTCAAACAAAATGATCAACCTATGATCACAAAGATATAAGATCAAACAAATGATCATATCACAAATGATCAAACACTGATCATTTCACAGCAACACTCAGTATGCCACGTTACCAAATTGGGATATATCGCTGATAAATTTCAACTACATAACCTCTGAGCTCGTACGTCTCAGAGAAGGGTGTTAAGCTAAGAGAATAAATTCTCCGCCACCAACAGAAATGTATTTGAAAGGAATCAGCTTTATATCTCAAATTGTAACGTCAGACATACAATCCATACAAGTCTGTTCCGGGATCGAACAGAACCGAAGGCACTTCTCACGAAGCCCTTGCATATCCGGATAAATTTCTAATCACGTCCGGACTTCCCGTCACTAAGGGTGATAAAACCTCTAAATCGGAGATCAGCCGATGTAGAGTAACTCGACGGTAATCCTTCCGTTTTCAAAAATATCCGGTCTTCAACACCGGTCTTCAAATGCGATTCATAACGACGTATCACATATTCGGAATGGGTTATACGACCCCATGGTCCTTTCCTGGCTAACCCGAATAGTGAGCGATTATTCAAAAATAAGTGTGGCATTCAAATTCATCCAATTCACAACAAATACCTATCTAAAGGTAATTATTGATAGTCGGTTATTTAACTATCAATAAAGATGCGCAACATCATCAGATTCCAAATAATTTTCCAAATTATTTCATCTTCAAAAATATCTTTAATAGATATAGAATTTTCCACGCTTAACCATTTGAAAACAATTTCAAATCAATTTCCACACTTCAAAAATAAATCAATATTTATTTTTAAACAACTCCGCTTTCTTTTATAAATTCCGTATCGAATTTATACTTCCGAATATCTACTGATATTCGATTTTCAAATCGTTTTCAATATTCTGTTTCAATTTATCTTTACAAGGATAAATTCTCAAACGTTTCATTTCATTTTGGAAAAGTATTTCCATACTTATTCAAAAATAAGTACTTCGCAAATCTATTTATTTTCAACGTTTGAAAATATTCGCTATACTTAAATCAAATTAAGTATATATTCATTCTTTAAGGAAATCATTAATTTTAACATCTCTTTGATTTAAAACGAATGTTGCGTAAAACATCGTTACGACGACTCAAAATCACTAGTATAGGGATTCAGATTTAAGATAGATATATAAATCCCAATACTACATAAAACATTTTCTTTTGAAAATCATTTACTATAACAACAGTGTTATAGTCCATCATTTCCTTATTTCTCGAAAACGTCTATTTCAACAATAAATGTTGAAATCTATGATTTCGATATTTTAACACGTTTTAAAACATCTTTTAAAACAATCACTTCATTTCGTAATATCTTTTCCCAAAACAAATTCATTTTACTTAACAATATATTCACTGTCCAAAAATCGTGAATATACTTCGCTAACCAAATTTCAATATTTCCTACACATTTGTTTCAATAAAAATTCGCTATCCAAAATCGCGAATATATCTCTTTAATAACCTTCTATATTAAACTTATCAAATCCAATTGATTTCGAATTTATAAAACAACGTTTATAAATTCTATTTCGATTCGGTAACAACTTTGATTTATCAATCTCCTTTTATTTACTTCTAGAATTTCACTTATCAAAATAAGTAATTTCGGATCTATAAACAGCGTTTATAAATCACATTTATATTTATAAAAACTTCAATTTATAAATCTCGTTTGTTAACTAATTCAATTCATAACTAAATTTTTTTTATACCAACTATCCATATTATAAGTTGAATACTTATAATTCATTTATTCTACAAAATCATTTCCATTTATAAGTTCACAATTTATAAATTTCGTTCACTTATAAATTCTTAAAAATTCATTTTAACGCTTATCAAAACTCGTTTTATAATCCCAATCTTTTAAAGTTATGAATATCAATTTTTGTATATCTTTTATAATACTTTAAAAAAAATCTCAATTTAACCCATTTTACAATTAAATCAGCTTTCACTTCAAAAATCACACTTTGGTTATATTTCACAAAAATCTTAACTTTTTATAGTTTTAAAAATTTGAACGTTTATTTATTCAGTATAAATCACTTCAAAAAAATTTAATAAAACGTATATTTCAAAAATCACTTCAAAAATCTCTTTTGAAATCAACATCGTTATTTTTTTTTAAATTTCAAAAGATGAATCCGATGATGCAACGCATCAATTAGTCAATCACAACATCAACATCATATATCAACATATGATAACAGAATATCATCAATCCTGTAAATAAATAACTACTGGTGAGGAATCCAGTTGGATCCCTCCAACCTGTTTCCCTGCATCCAAAGACGTTAGCACAATACCATTCCACTTCGAGGTGGAATATCGCGGTATATAGGTTTTATAAAAATCCGCTTACTAACGGCGCAATAGGGTCTCATCCGCTATACGAGGCGGGAAATCATCAATCCAATATATACATATGCCAATATGTATATATTGCTATATATATATAGATATATCCTACTATATCTAATATCACATCCAATATAGCAATCAAATCAAGCAATAAATAACTGAAAATTCCACTTTTCATTTTTGAGTGAGAAAAATCTCACCTTAGCTTTAATTTGCCATCCACGTTCCATTTCAGTTTTGTTTTCTCGATTTTAACCTGGTATAACAATTTATATATTTCGTTAATATTCGAAATAAATCGAACAACCAATTACCGTTTAATAGTTTTAACGTTAACAGATGATTTAATTTAAACAAATGATTAAATTTTAAACCAAATTCCCTTTTAGAGATCTTTTAGTAACTAATAAGTTAAGTAAACAAATAAATCCCCTTAAGACATATATTTTCTTCTTTTTCTTTTAAACAGTAGATTCAAATTGTATATATATATATGTATATCTATTTCCTGTTTCTCCTGTACATACATATATGTTAAGCTAGATTTAGATCTGAAAATAATTTAGTAATATATATGCATACATTACTGTTAAAATTAACATTCAGTTAAATATATTTTCCTTTTTTTTTCTTTTTTTATAATATATTCAGATATAAGTGTTATTAAATTAAATCGAAACGTATACCTTTCTGCTTCGATACGAGCCTCCCTCTCGTTCGCCATCACGACCTGCGAGCATCGCATATCCTCCCTTCGTCGAGCCCTCATCACAAATCGAAAGCCTCAGAATGAACTCGCGAGCACCAAATTCAAGTGCACGCCACCCCAACGTCGGCAACGACCTTGCCCTCCAGCTTCAATCGCGAATCCCCACTATCGAAACCCTTGCCTCGCTCTACTGATAGTCTCCACTGTCTGCCATCGAACGTGAGCTCGAGCCAAGAAGAACCCTAAAATCGGTCAGCAACCTTCGCTTAGCTTCGCGAACCACCACGATGTCGCAGCGCCCCCCTCCAGCTCCTACGCCGTCGCACGATGATGACTCGCGGTTCAATTTCCGCTCGTCATTGATTTGTTCGAACAACTCGAATTGCCTGTGGATGGGAGAAGAGGGATGAAACAGGAGGTTGATCGATTTCGACTTCGAATCAACGTGTCGCGTGACTTCGTGAATTGCCAGACGTGGATTTGGCCTCCACGAGATCGAAAAAAGGAACAAGGGGATGGAGTTTTCGTTGTTGAAAATGAATAAAAGAGGGGAGGGATTCGAAACGAAACTCGCGGCCATTTTTAATTTTTTTTTCTTTTGTTGGGTTTAAAACTGAGGAGGGAATGGAGAAGACGTATTTGAAAACGAAGGGAATGGTTGGCACGATGGGTTGCACGATCTCGTACCCGTGATTGTAGGCGTGAGGTAAGGGAAGAACGTGTGTGTTGACTAATTTTAAATTTAAATTGATTTCGGTTTAAATTCAACGTGTTTATGTGTCGTGTGCTCACATAACAATTCCAATCAATACGAAATTTGAAATCCGGTAATAATTCAATATTGCGGACCCAATGGAACTGGTTTCGTCCAATTCCGAGACTGCGCCTCGGACGACTATTTTTAAATATCGATTCGAACAATATAATTTCAAACAGAACAATTCAATTTCAAACTTGATTCTGAAGCTTCTATTATCTTCAGTATTATCATTACGAATTTTAAAAGCTTTTGAAATATTTTTCTTCGGCCTTAAATTGAAGATTCAAATTTTTATTCAACTTCCAATCGATTAAATTTTATAATTTAATCGCCAAATCCAAATTTTAATCGGGGATTCAAATTAAATTACCGTTCAAATATTTAAAATAAATTAAATATTCTCAATTTAGTTTGTTCAAAATTCTGGGTCGTTACAATAATCCACACATGTCAGACTTGAATAATGCAAAGTAACAGATTGTAATAAAATTTGGAGCAAATAAAATCATTCACAGAATCATAGACATGGAAATATCAGAATAACTCGCAGCGGAAAATAAAATAAATAGTGGTTCATGAAGCCACTACAATACAGAGTCTCAAAACAGATACAAAATACATAGTCTGAAAACAAATACAGTTCTGAAACAAGTACAGTAGAAATCCCAAATACATATGTCTCTAATACAAAAGCTGAAATGGAACAACTGAAACTGAAATAGATGAATAACTAGATAAGCAGAATCTCCAGCAATTCCTAGCTCCAGAAAGGTGAAATCCAAAGCTGTGAATACTCAGGCTGACCCAAGCGTAAATAAAACACAAACACTCAAGTCAGGACATACATACTTATACAATGTAAACCAACTCAAGTGAACTGTAATAAAAGTACAAGTAACTTAAAGAATGCTTGGGATCGCCCATTCTCTAAGGATCCGTTAAACTATCTACTATGTAGTAATATTCGCTATTATAATAATGTCTAGTATAAAATAAACATACTTTTTAATAGCGTCAAGGGGTTACCCATATAGCCCTTAACACATAATAGTCCCAGTAGTCTATCCAGTATTAGCATACTCCCAAAATGGAGGCTACCCTCGATACTCCACAGGCTACGGGAGAAATCAAAACTCGTAGTAAAGCTCGCTATGGTAAGTGACACGGCACGACTAGGCAATGCCAGGGTAGATATACCAATTATGCATCCGGGCTGGTGGAAACGCATAGCAGCCACCACCGCCCACCTCGAACAACACTCCCAAATCAAGGGGTGCACCCAATCAATCACAAAGTAATATAATGGTATCGAAGAAGTGCGTCCGATCAGAGGTGCTACCTCATTGGCCCGTCAATCGCTCCTGTTTTATCCACTTTATGCCAACTCATGGGAGTTGGGTCCACGTATATACCTTAGGATCGTCGCCACCATCCTACTTCATTCTGGAAACTCCACCGTGTACACCGTTGTCAAAGTGGTTTTCGGTATCGATAGAGAGTATGTCCATATCCGATCCCAGTCTCTTTAACAACCAATCATTATTATAACCCGTGGTTATAAATTAAAAACAGTTTATATTTCAAATCAAAATACTTCATTTAAACCATTAAAAATTAAAGTCATTATCCCTTTAAATCAAATATTCAATTCCCAAAAATTTAGCCTTTTCTGAGTTCGTTTATTCACTTAAATACATTAAAACATTAAAATTCCAGCTTTCACGGCATTTAGAAAGTGCTACAGTAAGTAATATTTGAAAACAGTTCAATTCAGCAAAGACAACATTTTAAAACTTCTGTAATAATTCAGTTTTAGTGGAAAAATAGTTCAATCCAGAAAAGACAGCATTTACAAAACTGCTGTAATAGTTCAGGGTTCAAATTATAGATTTTTAGTTCAATTCAGCAAAGACAGCGTTTTAAAAACTGCTGCAGTAGTTCAATTATATAGAAAAATCATATTTCAGCCTACTGCAGCACTTAACAAGTGCTACAATAGCCCTTTCATTAGTTTTAGTTTTAAATTTAGTTCCTACCACCACAGCACTTACAAAGTGCTGTCATAGCCCTTAGTTAAATTAGTCTTTTAGTTCATTTGTATCAACCACAGCACTTACAAAGTGCTGCAGCATCATTTACTTCAGTTTTCAAGTTAAATTCAGAAACGATAGCATTTCTGAAGTCCTATTAAATGAATTTCCAGATTTTAATTAGAATTCCAGCCATAAATAAACTTCAATTTAAATCATTTAAACTTATAAAAATCATATTTTACCACATCAAAAATGTTCCTTTAAATACCCTTTACTTATGGTTTTTATAAAGAAAAATTTCACAATAAAATACAATTTTCCAAATTAAATTCAAGTGTACCATTTTCTTATTCTTTTCATTTTTAACAATTTCTCTTTACACTTAAATTTAAATTTCATTTCATAAATTAAACTTAATATCCATTTTTTTTATTTAATTAACTTAAACTTTCATAAAAAATCAATTCATAAATTTCCAAATTAAGTTATGTTTTAAATCAAAATTTCCATTCATTTACTTACATTTTTAATACATAGAAAAAATCATTTTCACTTTATTAAATCATTTAAAATTCAATTTAAATCAATTTATTATATTTTTACATTTTAAAATACATAAAAATTTCCAGAATACTTTATAAAATAACCACGGGTCTGTATAATATTTTCTAGCCTAAGTCAAGTGATACGGATAATATATCATTTCAATTCGTAATTTACAAAGAAAATCCGGGTTTTATCATTTCAAACCCGCAATCCCAAGTAAATAAAATTTATAAAGATTTCTCAGGCTTATCATTTCAGCCCATAACGATCTTTACCTATTCTAAAGTCCATTCGGGTATGTATCATTTCAACCCATAGTGATTCTATTCTACAGGGAACTTGCAGTGTGATAAACAGAATATAATAAACAGTAAAATAAAATAAAACATAACAGATGATGTGACAAGTTAATTACAGGGTTTAACATCATGCAATTTATAACACAGGTAGGTATAACATAATACTATTATTTCTACACTTTCACTTGCTATTAATTCACAGTTATATAAGTATGAATGTCAGGTGTGATTACTTACCTCTTTGAAGCTAGAGATCAACTAAAACAAAAAGATCCACACACTGAGAAACACGAGAAGGCACGACAAGATTTGGGATGAGGTAACAACCAGATTTAGATCTTGTAATTAAAATAAACAAAGCAAATAGAAATATATACTCAACAAAATTTGGATTGAACAAATAGGAAAATAACTAAACAAATAGAAAGATAGCTTGACCATGCTTCCAACATTCAAGTGCTCGGCCTAGGGGTTTTATGGCTCGGCCATGACCTGGTTCAGATCTGGACAGAGGGTAGGTGGATGGTCAGAGGTGGTATCATGGTGGTGGTGGAGCTAGAAGTGATGGCCAAGGCAAGATATGGTGGTGGTGATGAAGTCTAGCTCGGCTAGCATGGATTTAAGGGGGTTTGCAACTCTTGTGTGGTGTTTTGACCATTTGGTGGCCACGGCCTTGACTAGACAGAGGAGGAGGAGGTGCTTGGCCGTGGGTGGTGAAGAGGAGGAGGTGGTGGTGGCTATGGCCGAGGCAACTAGGGTGATGGTCGAGCAATACAAGAGAAATCATGGCCAAAACAATGCAAAATAAAGAAGAAAAGTAGAGAAAAAAAAGAGAAGGAAGCCATTACCAATTTTCAGATCTAAAATGATGGCCGAATTTGTGATGAAATTGATATGTTTTCACGTAAAAAAGAATAAAAGTCACGGCCAAAAATTAAGGAATGAACGGCCAAAACTGTGGAGAAGTTATGGTAGGAAATCAAAAGGGTGGAAAGATATAAAGGCAAGAAATCAACGTAACGTATGCCTATAATTAAAACAAATAACGTATCTTAATTGATACGTTTCCTATATATTAAAGAAAGCTGTATACAGGAAGCCTTCTGAACCAAAAAATACAAGAAACGTTTAAATAAATACATTTAAAAGATATCCCTTTTAAAGCAATAACATATATATATTGAAACTTCTTTCCAAGAAATAAATAAGGGATCTAGATGCTTATAAAATGTTTCAAAATAAAATATACATATATAACATGTCATATTGCACAGGTAAACATAAATTTGAACATGACAAGACAAACAAATATTATTTATATAAATTAAAATAAAGAATTTTGTTAAATAAACAATTTACATACAATGGTTTAAAAAGCATAACTTTCACAATATTAATCGGATTCCAACGAAACAAAAAGCAGTATACTTAGAAATTTATTTACTTTTATGCATAAAGATAAATTTCAAAAGTTCAAATTTTAAATTTTTAAAAATTAAAGTCAAAGTTTGACCATATTGACAAAATTCACATTTCTGGAAAATATTCTATTTAAAATAATTACAAAAATACAGGGTTGTTACAGTTAGCAAGTGATGTTTTTGACAATTGTATGTGTCTGGTGGTTTATGTTTGTATGGTGAAGTGATGTTGGTGATGAAGGGGAAGGCAACTGATGGTTAGGGGTGACTGTAAGCAATAGGCAGAGAAATGGGGTTGTGAATGTGGAAGTATTGGCAGAAGTGCACAGTAGGAGTTGTACGTATGTGCGATTGTAGAGGAGTGAAGCAGTGATATGGCTGTGTAGTGGCAAGATGTAGAGGCTTTAAGAAGATTTGAAGAGGCATTGTGCAGGGTTATGTGCACTGCAGTGACTGATATGGTGGTAGCAATGAATGTTTATGATAATGAAATGGGGGGAGGGGCGGTTGTGATTTGTAATAGCAACAGTGAGGCAGAAAAACTGTAAATTTGTAAAAAAAAATTGAAAAATTGTAAAGAAAATGAAATTTGTAAATGAAATAAAATATTTTTGTTTTGAAATTGTGTATATTATTTTTAGTATGGAAATGCAAATGGAAAAACAACAAGCACACAACAAAATGCAAGCAACAATCAAACAACCACACAACATAACTCTTTTTTTAAATCAACACACACAAAAAATTAACACACAGTAAAAATCAAACAACAAATAATTCGAATAATAGAAAATAAAATCAAAGTAATTTCCCGGCAACGGCGCCAAAAACTTAACTCGGCGGCCAATTTCCTATCGGATTAGAAAATAGCCGATCGAATTTAAATTAAAAATTAACCGCAAGCGCACGACGTACAATGTTAGTACGTGGCGAGTACGGGTCGATCCGCAGGGAATTGTTTAGATTTCAAAAATTATATTCAATCAAATTAAACCAATATTTGCAATCTTCTGTTAAGCTAGAAAAATATAAATAAACTAACAAAAAAATAGATAAAAATATGAGAGTTTACAGGCAAATTAGAGGTAATTTCCTTCTCAAGATCACATAAATCAACATATTTAAATTATGATCTCTCTTTTGGTCATTAGTGAATTAAGTTAATGTGTTTATCATAAGTATGGTCTATTTGTGCTATTAATTAGCTCAACATAAACCATCGAACTATAACACACTGACTAAATCACTTTTTAACTCTCATGAAAATTGCAATGAAATTGAAAATAAAATCTATTTTAAGCATGGCCTATTAACTATTGATTAAAATATAGACCATAAAATTTTGATTTTAAAATCACTTCATTACCATAATCATATGTAGATGAAGAGGTAATTTGTGTTTTGTTTGTTTAAGCATAGCCCATTTGGTGTCAACAACATGGACTATCAATGTAACGACCCGGTATTTTGGACCATTCAAATCGACAATAAATCCACACATGTCTGACTTGAATAATTCAAAATATCAGATTGTTAATTTAAATTTTGCAAAACTCAGCATATGCAGTAAACAAATCAATCACAGAATCAAAGACACAGAGTAATACAATAATACGCAGTGGAATAGATAAAATAGTAGTTCATGAAGCTACTATATAAACATCAGAGTTAGAAATAAATACAACGGAATATCTCAAATGCAGTGAAGTCTCCAGTACAACAGATGACTTCTCTAAACAAATCAACTAGAAGAGCTGAAAGCTGAGGCGATAGTTGGATCTCCAAAGGAAGCTCCAAACTCCAAGGGTGAGTCTCAAATGCTGTATCACTCGGTCTGACCCGAGCGTAAAGCAAAACACAAAACACTCGAGTCAGGATTAACATTCTTATATAAATAAATCCAACTCAAGTGAAATATCAATTGAAATACGAGTAACTTAAAGGATGTTGGGATAACCATCCTCTAAGGATCTTCAGAACTATCAACAAGGTGGAAATATACATTTTAACACCGTGGTCATTTCAATTAAATTTATACTTCAAAACCCAAATATCATTTCATTTCAAATATATCCATTTTCCAAAATAGTATATATATATATATATTAAATGATTTAAAAAGTAAAGTATTTAATTTCTCAAGTCTAGCAAATCGATTCAAATCAACTTCAAATTCCAAATTCAAATTTATTCAAAGCTCAATTCATCAATTTAATTCATTTCTAAACAGATCATTTAAATTTTCAATATATTTCAAAGCTTTAATATTCAACATTTTCAATGTTAAATTTAACAGTTTCATATTGCTCTTGATTTAACTTCATTATTATTTAATCAGGGAATATTCACTTAATAAATTCAATATCATATAACTAGCCTTAAATTACATTTTTACTAAATATTTCCTTAAACTTTATTTAAACAAGAAATATTCATTAGATTACTTATAAATCAAACTCAAGTTATAAATCATATCTTACATCTCAATTTCAATGAGTTTCAAAATCGGTTTAATTAAATAAAATTCTTTATTGAATACAATTTCAACTAAATTCAAATTATCTTTCTAACCTTAACTTATTCAAATTATTACCAAAATCTATTTTGAAATATTTTTTTTAAATACTCAACATATTATATGTATTTAAATCAATCATTCCCATTTATATATAATAATTTAAGGCTCAACATTTATTAAAACCATATATTTCTTTCCAAAACCATAAAATTCATTTTTTTAAAAATATTTATATATATGGACCAACGGTGTCTGTATATATATTTATCATATGGTTAAGTGGTACGGATATTTATCATTTCAATCCGAAATTTAAATATATACGGGTAGATATCATTTCGACCCGTAATCCCAATTTCAATTCAAATGAAAATCGCTTGGGTTTATCATTTCAACCCATAACGAAATTCTCCTATTCTAAAGTTCGTTCGGGTATGTATCATTTCAACCCATAGTGAATTCTATACTAACAGGGAACTTGCAGAGTGATAACAGATACTAAAAATATATAACAGCAGGCATATATCATTAGTATAAATACAGATACGGGTGTCAGATGTCACAGGTGAACAGATATAAATAATAGTAATAGCAGGCATATAATACTAGATACTGGTGTCAGATGTCACAAGTGAACAGATATAAATAATAGTAATAGCAGGCATATAATACTAGATACTGGTGTCAGATGTCACAAGTGAACAGTTATAGATAATAGCATATATAACAGTAAATAACTACAGCAGCATATTTCAATTGCTATTTCAATTGAAATCAAATTTAAATAATAAAAGAACGTTAATCGTGAGTGATTGCTCACCTTTCGAGGCTAGAGAAATTTGACAATGAAATGAGAAGAGATATGAACCCAAGCACAAATTTCGAAGCAAAGCAAGATGGACACGATAGAAATGGGTTCGGCGATCAAAGCTGATAAATAGAAATTGACGAAATCAAGTCAAAAATGGAATCGATGAGGGTAAATAGTGTAAGTGAACTCATATAACTATATATAACCATATATAAAATCGTATCCTAAATTTAAACGTATATTAAATTAAATATATATATTTCAGAAATCCATTGTTTTAAATAAAAACACATAAAATAAACAACCATACCTACATATTAAAATTTGAAATAATATATATATACACACTTTTGAAATCAACTATATACCTAACAAATATAAAACTGGTATATGTACTGACTGTAACCAAAAATTGCCCACACCATTTTTATGTAACATACTGTAAAATACTTATAAAGGTATAGAAAGAATAACATATCATATACAACTAATACTAACATAATCTGACATATATATAAATTCATATAACTTGTACAATAAACCAGCACAGAAAAGTTTATAAATTAATATGTATAACAGAACAATAAAAGTTTATACAACCGAACACAATATATGTAAACAAAATAAACTACTTATATAAAATTTCACGTACACATACTAACACATATATATACTTTAAATTAAAGCTCAACATATCTGCTTTGGGCATAAACATATATTACAAAATCTACTGTAATTCTTAGCAAAACAATACATATGTATATGCTTATATAGATGAACAAGTATGCAAACAAATATATACGACAACAAAACATAAATATATATATAGAAACTAACTTATTACTACGTAAATTTAAGTAAATTCATATATATATATATCAGAAAATATACATCCCTTATAAACATTGTATCTAAACTACATATATATAAAGTAATATGTTAATATGGCTGTCACTTAAAACTTGTATATACAACAAGTTTTTATATAACTATATACATACAATGGATCTTAAATTATATACATAAACAAACCATATAGAAAATATAATATAACACGTATGTATAATAACTGCGAACATATTACTGTTTTATATATATGCTATAAACATACTGTAACTTTTTTTTATAAATAAATATGTAGACCTATTACTACAGACTATATATATGATGTATACCTTATATAAGAATAAAAGAAGTGGGGAGGCTGATCGTATCAATTTCATGTGGCCGCACGAACATGGCAGATGGAAAAAATGATGGTGAGGAGACTGCAAAACGATGCAAGGCATGGAGGAAGTGGAATGGGGCACGCGTGGAAGAACGGTGAAGGCTGGGCTCGCGGCCAGAGTTTGAGGCCGAGATGGGTTCTGGTGGAGGTTCGTCTTGGGTCAGGCATGAGTAGCCTAGGTCGGTGGATTAGCTATGCATGGATGGGAGGCAAAAGGTTTGGCCAGGCAGTCAAGGAGAGGGTTGCATGAAGGTGGTTGGTCGGTGATGACGTGGGGTGGAGGGAAGGTTCGGTTGGCGGAGCAAAAATGGAAGGGGAAGGAAAAATTTGAGAGGAAGGGAAGAAGTCTGAGAGAGAGAGGGAGAGGCCATGAAAAAAAAAAAATATATAAAGTTTTTGACAGGGGGAAGAAAAGGAGAGGAGAAGATAATAGGGGACAGCAAGAGCAAATATGGAAGGACACGCAAGTCAAAAAAAATAAAAATGAACCGTTGGAAAATGAAAAGAAATGATGGTAATGGAAACAACTGTCCCTTGAATTCCGCAAAATGAATTAATAAAGCACATTGTAATTGTAGTACAAGCTGTACGTTTCAAAATTTTGAAACCAAAAGGAGATGTGAAGTCAAGATTTTCGGTACCCTTATGCGAATAATTTATTGTTTCCATCGTGTACCGAACCTCAGAATACAAGAATAAATATACCATGAAGATTAGCACGACGAGACGATCAAAACGGTATACAGATATTAGTGGTACGATCATCCGATCAAAAAGTCGATAATCGGTACCAGAAATGCTGCTATTCTGTCAGAATTAAGATAAACGGAGCAAGAAACGTCCGAATTTCACGAAACGAATTTCGCAGTCTGATTCAGAATGTTCTAAATAAATTTTCTCCTATTGACATATTTTGGTTTCGGAAAACTTTTAAATTCACTGTTATTAACCGGTTTGATTTGAAATGAAATTTCAAAGGAAAATAAACTTCAATATTATCAGATGAAAATTTTCCAGTTGCTATATTAAAATAGACGGATTCCAAATAGTAAATTTTTTTTTATATTTCAAATTTTATTGTTTAAAATTTCACAAATTTCCAGTTAAATATACTTTTAAAACCATCGAATTTTTCGGGTCGTTACACTCTCCCCCACTCAAAACTTTTCGTCCCCGAAAAGGAAGGAGGTAGAAGAATAAAACAACCAGAAATAAAAGTAGATTAAAAGTCAATATTAAACAATTTATTTGAACTATATAAATTTTACTTAAATTTGAAAACTTCATTTGCAATTCAATTGTCTTATATACTTTAAAACTTTTTCAAGACCCATTTGCAAAATTTCTTACTTCCTTACAATTACCATTTATATGCTTAAATAACAACTTTATAAATATATGAAAACTACTTGAAAACAGTTATTTACATTATTACTTATATTTACAAAGAAGCTATTTGAAAACATTAAATCCATAATTCATAATTTATTAATTTTTTTTTTATCTCAAGATACTTTTCAAATATTATTAATAATCATTTACTTTAAATATGTATTATTAAATAAATAACTTCAAAAGTATTCATAATTTACTATTAAACCATGTAGTATATAAATAAACAATATTTAAGAAGGATATAGTCAACAAGAAAAAAGGAGGACTTGGAAAAACAGAATATAGGTGAATAAATAAAGCTGAGCAGATAAGGTAGATTCAAAAGAATAGTATCGGGCACGAATAATTAATTTAGGACCATAAGAATTTCAATTTCAAATATTAATACAAAATTTCTTTGTTGGAAATACTTTTATAATAAAATACCTTTATAATAAAATACGTTTACATCGAAACAAATTTTCCTTTCGAAAATACTTTTATAACTCGATGTCTTAACAAGTTTATCCTCGTTCCTGTAGACTCTGGCAGTGCGTTGATCAGGCGCAAAGCTAGAATTCTCCAGGTACTTAGTAGACTTGTTTCAACACCCAGTGAAAATACTGGAAAAACTTTTAAAACAGATATGGAAAGTACAATCCAATCAAAACGAACAAAACCTTTGTCTAACCATGGTTCGCAGATACACAATGGTTACGCCTGGATCCCCCAGGAAACAATCCATATCCGTAGGCTTTCTCAGCCCTGCGAGTTACGCCATGATGACTAGTAGAATGCAGGATACACAATGGTTACGCCTGGATCCCCCAGGAAACAATCCGTACCCCCAGGCAAGACTCAGCCAAGCATTTGCGCTACTATTCGCGACCTACACAGATTGCAGGATACACAATGGTTACGCCTGGATCCCCCAGGAAACAATCCGTACCCCTAGGCAAGACTCAGCCAGGCAGTTGCGCTATGCAGTCACGAGAGAACAATAAGACCATGGGTAACGCCATGGAATTCGAAGGACACTCGAGTATCATATCCGGAAAACCAAAATCAGAGAGAATAATATCGATAGAATGAATCCAAGATGTGGCCACAAATCGGATATCAAGCAGAAGGCACTTTCCATATCTTTACTTCGAAAATATGTATCATATAGTACCTTTTCAAATCACTTTCAAATATCGTACTTATATAAAATCCATTATATATAAGATTAAATTTTCAAATCAAATACTTTCCAAAATCAAAAGTATATCAAATCACACTTATATAGACTTTAATTATATAAGATTTCACTTTTCAATTTTGAGTACCCTTTTCAAATCCATAGTTTTCGAATCAATTTCATACTCATACAAATCAATTTTATATAAGTTCGACAACTCCCAAATCAAGTGTTTAGTAAAATAAAGTTCTCAAATTTCAATTTGTTTCAATTATCAGTTCAATTTCAAAATCATATACAATCTCACCAAATTATTTCTTCTCAAATTTAAATATCTTTAGTTCCAAAGTTTCCAAAATAATAAATTTAGGAAATAAATCCAGATTTCCAAATCAATATAATTAAGTCAAACAATTCATTTCCAAAATCAAATGGTTTTCAAAATCATCTTATATTTTCATAAGATCCATCTTATATAAGGATCAAATTTTTACAAAATAAATTTCGTTGTATGAAGAGCCATATGGGATTGAATATCTTTGCTTTTATGGATTATATATCTTTGTAATTTAAATTGGAAATTTTCTTTTAGTAAGCAAAGATATTCTAACATGACAGCTTTCAATTTCAGCGTCAAAATATATCAATGATATTAGAATATAAGATGTACATACGTCATCCTTTCGCAGAATCACATTTGATCGCTCGCTCGATCACACAAGTTCGCTTTCGAACTAGTATTGTCCATTCGACTTCCCTAATGCGGATTTCGATATGGTTTCTTGGCTAGAAGCCATCAGTCTCCTTGCATAGCCATAAACTATGATAGAGAATTCTGGAATCGAGCCCAAAATCCATATCAAATATTTGCCATCAAGAATCGAATGAAAAATCCTAACACGAAATGGTGTAATTCACCTCGAACTTGTGTACTCAAACTTGGATCAATTTAATTATGCGAATAAAACAGCATACGTATAACTTATATATTTATTCCAACTTGTTAAATATATAGTTTCATAAAAATGTTACTAAGTTAAAACATTTAAACTAAATTTTATTCAAAATATTTTGAAGACCAAATTCTTCTCAAGACATTTCAAATCTAAATTTCATATTAGAAAATTTAAAATTTCCTTATTCTTTTACTTAACCAAACAGTTTCAACTTATTTAAATCATATTACTTCATACTTAAACATTCAAAACAAACTTATATATACTTTATCAAAATACTTTTCAAAATTTCTTAGCTTTGAAAAGTTAACCTTGATTTGGAAGTGCTCGACCCTTTAAAATAGTTGAAGAAATCATTTTAAAATTCAAGAGTTGGAAATCAGCAACAAATCAGTAAATCAATTTTAATAGATAGGGTTATATCAAATCCAAAACTCGAGGACTGAACACCGGCTTACTTCAAATCATTTCAAATATACATACATATATCCTTTGAATATCAAATCTTACTTCGGAATTTGAAATCAAAATTGGTTTTACAAAATCACTCGCGTAGCAATGCTACTAAAGTGGCCTCTCCCCCACTCTGAAACTCGAAAATCAATGTTGATGATGCGTGCACTCATCACCGAAATTATTTTCCAGCGACATAAGTGAGTTCTGGACTTCTATTTTCTCAAACTTCTTTTGGAATTTCTTCGAAATCATTCGAAACTCATTAAAATCATTGGAAACATTTCTTATTCGGAAAATACTTTTAAATCATACTATTATTATATATTTCAAAATCTTAAAACCAATTTCAAAATACCGGAGTTCAATTCTCGAATTTCAAATTTCAAATCCTTTAGTTATAAATCATTTTTATATAAATCAATTTCTTATATAATTTCAAATCCTTTCAAAAATCCAAATTCTTTTTTTTAAAGGTATATATAATCCTTATCGAAAACATTTTCACTTTTATATATAGAATATAATCATACTTATCAAAATAATAATTTCGTTATATAAAACAATTCCTAAAATACAAACAAGCCCGATTTTTCGAAGGATGGTTCAGGAATGGATTTCAAAACAAAGATAGAGATTCAAATTAGAGGAACTCTTATCAAATAGAATTCTAATTCGAAGATAGGCTCGAACGAAGATGAGATAATTAATTTCAAAATAGAAGATGAATATACTTATATAAATCGCGGATGACCCTAGGGTCAACCGTGACTTCAGGAACAAGATCGATGTAGAATTTCAAGAAAAAATCAACATTCGATCGCAAGAGATAGCGGCATCTAAACCAAAGATATAGAAATCTCCGGTGAATCAATGCCAATTGTGAAGGAGTTTCACTCCTTCACAAATAATTCAAAGATTGGTGGGATCCTATTCTCCTAGAGATCATTCGAAGTGGAGTCGTGGGATACTCCAGAATCAAAGAATACCAATAGAGAGGGACAAGGATGAATTTTGAAACCATAGGGAACGTTCCAAAGTTCACAGGAAATCGAATCAAAAGGAAGAGATTCAACTCGAACGAAAGTGATTCTGTAAATAAATTTACAATATATGCTAAGTTTCGCCTAGAGCCAAAGCTCTGATACCAACTATAACGACCCGGTATTTTGGACCATTCAAATCGACAATAAATCCACACATGTCTGACTTGAATAATTCAAAATATCAGATTGTTAATTTAAATTTTGCAAAACTCAGCATATGCAGTAAACAAATCAATCACAGAATCACAGACACAGAGTAATACAATAATACGCAGCGGAATAGATAAAATAGTAGTTCATGAAGCTACTATATAAACATCAGAGTTAGAAATAAATACAACGGAATATCTCAAATGCAGTGAAGTCTCCAGTACAACAGATGACTTCTCTAAACAAATCAACTAGAAGAGCTGAAAGCTGAGGCGATAGTTGGATCTCCAAAGGAAGCTCCAAACTCCAAGGGTGAGTCTCAAATGCTGTATCACTCGGTCTGACCCGAGCGTAAAGCAAAACACAAAACACTCGAGTCAGGATTAACATTCTTATATAAATAAATCCAACTCAAGTGAAATATCAATTGAAATACGAGTAACTTAAAGGATGTTGGGATAACCATCCTCTAAGGATCTTCAGAACTATCAACAAGGTGGAAATATACATTTTAACACCGTGGTCATTTCAATTAAATTTATACTTCAAAACCCAAATATCATTTCATTTCAAATATATCCATTTTCCAAAATAGTATATATATATATATATATTAAATGATTTAAAAAGTAAAGTATTTAATTTCCTCAAGTCTAGCAAATCGATTCAAATCAACTTCAAATTCCAAATTCAAATTTATTCAAAGCTCAATTCATCAATTTAATTCATTTCTAAACAGATCATTTAAATTTTCAATATATTTCAAAGCTTTAATATTCAACATTTTCAATGTTAAATTTAACAGTTTCATATTGCTCTTGATTTAACTTCATTATTATTTAATCAGGGAATATTCACTTAATAAATTCAATATCATATAACTAGCCTTAAATTACATTTTTACTAAATATTTCCTTAAACTTTATTTAAACAAGAAATATTCATTAGATTACTTATAAATCAAACTCAAGTTATAAATCATATCTTACATCTCAATTTCAATGAGTTTCAAAATCGGTTTAATTAAATAAAATTCTTTATTGAATACAATTTCAACTAAATTCAAATTATCTTTCTAACCTTAACTTATTCAAATTATTACCAAAATCTATTTTGAAATATTTTTTTTAAATACTCAACATATTATATGTATTTAAATCAATCATTCCCATTTATATATAATAATTTAAGGCTCAACATTTATTAAAACCATATATTTCTTTCCAAAACCATAAAATTCATTTTTTTTAAAATATTTATATATATGGACCAACGGTGTCTGTATATATATTTATCATATGGTTAAGTGGTACGGATATTTATCATTTCAATCCGAAATTTAAATATATACGGGTAGATATCATTTCGACCCGTAATCCCAATTTCAATTCAAATGAAAATCGCTTGGGTTTATCATTTCAACCCATAACGAAATTCTCCTATTCTAAAGTTCGTTCGGGTATGTATCATTTCAACCCATAGTGAATTCTATACTAACAGGGAACTTGCAGAGTGATAACAGATACTAAAAATATATAACAGCAGGCATATATCATCAGTATAAATACAGATACGGGTGTCAGATGTCACAGGTGAACAGATATAAATAATAGTAATAGCAGGCATATAATACTAGATACTGGTGTCAGATGTCACAAGTGAACAGATATAAATAATAGTAATAGCAGGCATATAATACTAGATACTAGTGTCAGATGTCACAAGTGAACAGTTATAGATAATAGCATATATAACAGTAAATAACTACAGCAGCATATTTCAATTGCTATTTCAATTGAAATCAAATTTAAATAATAAAAGAACGTTAATCGTGAGTGATTGCTCACCTTTCGAGGCTAGAGAAATTTGACAATGAAATGAGAAGAGATATGAACCCAAGCACAAATTTCGAAGCAAAGCAAGATGGACACGATAGAAATGGGTTCGGCGATCAAAGCTGATAAATAGAAATTGACGAAATCAAGTCAAAAATGGAATCGATGAGGGTAAATAGTGTAAGTGAACTCATATAACTATATATAACCATATATAAAATCGTATCCTAAATTTAAACGTATATTAAATTAAATATATATATTTCAGAAATCCATTGTTTTAAATAAAAACACATAAAATAAACAACCATACCTACATATTAAAATTTGAAATAATATATATATACACACTTTTGAAATCAACTATATACCTAACAAATATAAAACTGGTATATGTACTGACTGTAACCAAAAATTGCCCACACCATTTTTATGTAACATACTGTAAAATACTTATAAAGGTATAGAAAGAATAACATATCATATACAACTAATACTAACATAATCTGACATATATATAAATTCATATAACTTGTACAATAAACCAGCACAGAAAAGTTTATAAATTAATATGTATAACAGAACAATAAAAGTTTATACAACCGAACACAATATATGTAAACAAAATAAACTACTTATATAAAATTTCACGTACACATACTAACACATATATATACTTTAAATTAAAGCTCAACATATCTGCTTTGGGCATAAACATATATTACAAAATCTACTGTAATTCTTAGCAAAACAATACATATGTATATGCTTATATAGATGAACAAGTATGCAAACAAATATATACGACAACAAAACATAAATATATATATAGAAACTAACTTATTACTACGTAAATTTAAGTAAATTCATATATATATATATATATATATCAGAAAATATACATCCCTTATAAACATTGTATCTAAACTACATATATATAAAGTAATATGTTAATATGGCTGTCACTTAAAACTTGTATATACAACAAGTTTTTATATAACTATATACATACAATGGATCTTAAATTATATACATAAACAAACCATATAGAAAATATAATATAACACGTATGTATAATAACTGCGAACATATTACTGTTTTATATATATGCTATAAACATACTGTAACTTTTTTTTATAAATAAATATGTAGACCTATTACTATAGACTATATATATGATGTATACCTTATATAAGAATAAAAGAAGTGGGGAGGCTGATCGTATCAATTTCATGTGGCCGCACGAACATGGCAGATGGAAAAAATGATGGTGAGGAGACTGCAAAACGATGCAAGGCATGGAGGAAGTGGAATGGGGCACGCGTGGAAGAACGGTGAAGGCTGGGCTCGCGGCCAGAGTTTGAGGCCGAGATGGGTTCTGGTGGAGGTTCGTCTTGGGTCAGGCATGAGTAGCCTAGGTCGGTGGATTAGCTATGCATGGATGGGAGGCAAAAGGTTTGGCCAGGCAGTCAAGGAGAGGGTTGCATGAAGGTGGTTGGTCGGTGATGACGTGGGGTGGAGGGAAGGTTCGGTTGGCGGAGCAAAAATGGAAGGGGAAGGAAAAATTTGAGAGGAAGGGAAGAAGTCTGAGAGAGAGAGGGAGAGGCCATGAAAAAAAATATATATATATATAAAGTTTTTGACAGGGGGAAGAAAAGGAGAGGAGAAGATAATAGGGGACAGCAAGAGCAAATATGGAAGGACACGCAAGTCAAAAAAAATAAAAATGAACCGTTGGAAAATGAAAAGAAATGATGGTAATGGAAACAACTGTCCCTTGAATTCCGCAAAATGAATTAATAAAGCACATTGTAATTGTAGTACAAGCTGTACGTTTCAAAATTTTGAAACCAAAAGGAGATGTGAAGTCAAGATTTTCGGTACCCTTATGCGAACAATTTATTGTTTCCATCGTGTACCGAACCTCAGAATACAAGAATAAATATACCATGAAGATTAGCACGACGAGACGATCAAAACGGTATACAGATATTAGTGGTACGATCATCCGATCAAAAAGTCGATAATCGGTACCAGAAATGCTGCTATTCTGTCAGAATTAAGATAAACGGAGCAAGAAACGTCCGAATTTCGCGAAACGAATTTCGCAGTCTGATTCAGAATGTTCTAAATAAATTTTCTCCTGTTGACATATTTTGGTTTCGGAAAACTTTTAAATTCACTGTTATTAACCGGTTTGATTTGAAATGAAATTTCAAAGGAAAATAAACTTCAATATTATCAGATGAAAATTTTCCAGTTGCTATATTAAAATAGACGGATTCCAAATAGTAAATTTTTTTTATATTTCAAATTTTATTGTTTAAAATTTCACAAATTTCCAGTTAAATATACTTTTAAAACCATCGAATTTTTCGGGTCGTTACAATCAAATTCAAAGCTAAACAACAAGATTTAACCACATCCACCGATTCCATTAAGCACAAAAAGAGATCAAAAATTACTAAAATGTTGAATCTACATGATTAGGAGAGCTTCATTACCCCTAAATTGAAGGGGTTTAGCCTTTCATATTTGTTATCATTTCAACAAGTGTAGCATACAACATGAAATAAAAATAAGAGGAAAAAAAGACCAAAGTAAAAGGATTGCTAATTAAAATGAAATAAAAACAAATCTACTTGCATAAATAAAAAGATCTACACTACTAACATGAAAGGAAAAAGCATGTAAATAAAAAAAGTGCATGAATTAGCATAGCATGAAAAGAAATTACATAAAAGAAAATGGCTAAGTAGCCATGAAAAAGAAAAGAGAGTTTGTAATTTATTTTGAGACTCTAAACTAAAGAGGAGGCTAAAATGACTAAGGGATTAATTACATGAACATATGGGGTATTTATACAAGCTTTGAAACCCTAATCCATATTTTTGGGAACTACCCAACCTACTCTCTTAGAAAGTGTTAACGATAAAAAGTGAACGCTAACACCCGGTGTGTGTAATTGAATCGTGAAAGCACCACCCGTTGGTACGGGAACATAATATAAGCTGAAAATAGCAGAAAAGCAGTAAATGAACAACAGGTTTATAGTGGTTCGGCCCGTAATTGAGCCTACGTCCACTTTATAATCTTTTATTGC
The DNA here is from genome assembly GCA_030737815.1 of Allium fistulosum. Taxonomy (NCBI): domain Eukaryota; kingdom Viridiplantae; phylum Streptophyta; class Magnoliopsida; order Asparagales; family Amaryllidaceae; genus Allium; species Allium fistulosum. The sequence continues at coordinate 1,043,539,945 of CM060907.1, read as the reverse complement.
TGATTTGGTTACAATTTGATACAATATCCTTCAAAATACAATACAACTTGATCACGAAAGCACTCTTGACTACTAGCTCAATCTTTGATCATGAAACTCGACGAATCCGTGTTGGATGTAAGGAGTTCTTCTCGAAGCTTGTTGTAGTGTCTCGAATGCTTGAAGATCTTTGGTTGCTGAATGAGAGGAGACTTCGACAGCGTAACGGTCCTTGAAAAATGAATGCCCCCCCCCAAAAAGTCCCCGTGATGTTGGAAGTGGTGGGGTATTTATAGGAGCTGATTTGGATTCAGAAAATTCGCCTAAGTCTTAGGTCGCGTACGACCTTAGTTAAGTCGTAGGTCGCGAGCGACCTAAGCTAGGTCGCAGTCTCCTTGCGGCTTAAGAGATTAGCTGGTGAAGCAGTACTTGGCTTTATTTGATTAAGTGGTAGGTCGCAGGCGAGTTAAGGAATAGCTGTGGGAGTTATAAGTCGTTGAAGCCCTAGCTCGTTAGCCTCTTAGGTCGTAGGTTCCTTAGGTCGCAAGCATCTTCAGTAGTTAGGTCGCGAGCTTCTATGTCCTTAGGTCGCGAAGCTTCCTTAAGTCCTTAGGTCGGGAAGCTTCCTTAAGTCCTTAGGTCGCGAAGCTTCCTTAAGTCCTTAGGTCGCAAACTTCTCTCAAGTCCTTAGGTCGCAAAGCTTTTCATAGTTAGGTCGCAAGCCTTTCTATCTTTAGGTCGCGAGGTCCGTCTGTTAGGTCGCAAAGCTTCCTGATGCTAGGTCGCAAAGCTTCCTATAGTTAGGTCGCAGACTTCCCTTAGGTCGTAAGTCGTAGATCCTCTTTCAACAGCTAAGTCGTAAGTCGTCGAGTCCACTTAGGTGTTAGGCTTTTTATAAGACGTGGCATAATCTAAGTCGCTCATTTCTTAACTCGTAACTCGTTGCTAAAAGGGAGTTAACATTTGCCCCTCGAAGTACACGCCTTAACTCGTAAGTCGTGTGCATCGATTTCCTTAGCTCGCTTCTTGATGAGTGCGCTAAATTGCGACCGACCTAAGATGAGTCGTAGGTCGCTAACGACTTAGCATAAGTCGTAAGTCAGATGTGTCGATTCACCTTTCACTGTGTTAGGGTACAAATAGCTTAGGTCGTTCCTTCTTCCCCTTTACCTGTTTCATTCCGTCATTTGCAAGCATTCAAGTTCTTCTCAGACAAACTCAATTACTCGATCGCCAGACATCTTCAATTTCGTATTGCGTAAGTGGATTCGATTGCTATTCATTTCTCGATTATCACCCAATTACGAATCCCATTTTCGCCATCGACCCCCTTTTCTCACGCCGTACTTCTCTGCAATCCTTGTTTCAATTAATTACTGATGGGTTTGAAACGGCTTGTCCTGGTTTTGGATAGTCGGTTGGAACAAGATGATGGACAGCAACATTTCAGTTCGATTGATTCGTGTTTTGTGATGGAATGACATTAGACCGGGTTTATGGTGATTTCGGGATGATTAAATGCGCTGAGGGAACGAGAGTCTTGGTTGGAGGAGACGCTAATGGGTTAACGGGTTAAGGAGTTTAGCGAATTGATGTATTGGGGAGAAGACGAATGACTTAAGGCCTTCGCGTTCTGAATAGAAATCTTGAGACCTAGGTCCTAAATCATATACGACTTAAAGTAGGTCGTAGGTCGATAACGACCTAAGACTTGACAATTTTTCATTGCCTTGAGACCTTTCTTATGCAGCACTCCTTAATAGACTGATGGCTTAACTTAACTCGTAGCTTGCCCTTAGGTCGTGGACGAGTTAGCACTTAAGGATCTAACTTGCGAGCACATCTGAATGACTAGGTCGTGAATGAGATAACCCTTAACTCGTAACTCGCGAACCCATCTAAACGACTTAAGAACTTGGACTTGAATGATCTGACTTAAGAGAACATGCCTTGAACATCTTGACTTACTTAATACGACCTAAAAGCCCCGACTTATGATAGGTCGTTTAACGACTTAAGACTTGATGATTTTGCACAGAAGTTGGCTGAACTCTTGAATTTGAACTGTGTTGTGTTATCTCTCACACTGTCTTGACTTTAATGCTAATAACCTGCTTAACACAACATTCACAGAATACTGGGACGAATATACTGCCACTGACTGCCCACATCGAATGACAGATTAGTTGATAAAGAGAAAATTAAATGAACTGTATGAGCGAAATGCTACACAATAACCAACTCAAGTGAAGTATTAATGCAAAATCATAATGGTAAACTAAAACTGATTTGTCTGCATTAACACTACACTTGAGTATTAACAAGTTCTGAAATCTCGTAATCGACTGATTGTCAATTAGTTTAATTCCAGTTATACTTGTTTTTTCTTGTTTTCATTAGTTTTGCACATCACTTCACATTTTTAGGAAACGTGCACCTTCACTTTTGAACATTCAGCTGATTGTGTAGAATGGCATCTCATCAAGAAGACTTGGAACCAACTGGAGAAGCTTTTCCAATTGCTACTCCGTTGAATGATCCCCCGGAAAGGACTCCTACCACTCTGAGTCATAAAGTCTTCCGTCAACTATGCACCCAGTTTGGCATTGCTGAATCTGACGCCTTGCTCCCTAGAGTAAATGACACTGCTGATAGGCCGCCCCACGGCTTTGTCGCAGTGAACCGCCAAATGTGCTTGAGTGGAGCGATTCCCCCGTTTAATGACTGTCTTCGAGAACTTCTCCTTCGATTATCTATCTCCCCTTTTCAACTACACCCTAATGGCTATGCCATCCTGCTGGGATTGTGTGTGCTTTTTAGGAGAACGCTGGACCGTTTCCCCAGTTTTGGAGAAATTTGCTTCCTATGCTCATTTGCAAAGAACAAAGACCATCCCTCTATCACAGTTGTAAGGAGTGCCAGGAACCGTAAACTGATTATTGGTCTTCCTGAAAGTGTTCCTGGGTTTCTAAGCCAGTTTTTCTTTGTTCGTTGTCCCCCGGGATTTTACGCCATTTGGAGAGTGGGAAGTAAGACTATCTATCTTTTCCCCGTGTTTTCTAAAATTCTTTGAAGTCCAAATTGTCAAGTGTTAACTTCTTTTTCTACTGTTTCAGCGCTCCCTCCCCCCTCTAGGGAAACTCGCCACAAAACTACCTTCGAGAGGCTTATGGCCGTGCCGGTCGAGGAGAGGAGTGTTCAATTTCTATTGAGAGATGAGTTACTCCACGAATTTGGACTCTTCCATCCTTCCCGTTCCACTCAGCCACATGAAGTCCCTGATTCTCCTGCTGAGGAGTCAGATGCCCCTGTTCCTGCTAAAGAACCTTTACCGCAAGATCTTACCGCTGAGACTTCATTGGTAAAGTGTTCTACTCCTACCGACATTGCTGGATCGTCCAGTAAGTTAGCACTTGCCCCGGTTATTGAAGAGGAGGAAACTATTCACATTCTCGAAAAGACGGCTGAGGTGGAAGTTGAAAAAGATAATCCTCCCGTGCATCATGGCGATGATACTTTTGACAGTCTGAGCGACATTATGATAACCTCTCAGGAGCTCTTTAAAGATGATGTTTCTAAAGTGATCTCTCCTGTTATTGAAGCAACTTCTTCCTTGCAACATAAACCACAACGCCTTCTATACAAGCCGTCACCATTTCCACACAAAAAAGTGGTTTGTAGTCCGACGCGCATAGCCCACACGCCACACACACTTAGGATTTTGGCACTTATATGCACTTAGCTCCTTTAATTTGAAAATTTCTAAGACTTGCCTTTCCTTTTCAATTTCAGGTTCTACAATGGGACGCTCCGGCTCATATTATGACTCATTTCAGCGCCATGGAGGACGTGGATCCTATGACTTCAGGAAATATCTTGGTGACCAGAGAGAGACAGATGAGGAATGGGCCGAAAGGAAGGCTCAAGAAAAATGGGATTATGAGCAGCGGCAGAGAAGAAGAGATGCTGATCGATATGATTCTTCTTACAAAACTCACGATTCTCATAAGCGAAAGTCTTATGATGACAAAGGGAAGACTCAAATTACTGATGAATCGAGCAAACGGTCTAAGCCAAGTGACGCGTCTGCTATTTCTGAGAAGACTAACGCTCCCATTTCTTCTGACATTCCGGCCGGTTCTCCTCCTCTAAAGGAATCTGATATTCAAACCATCATTAACAGGCCACAATATCAAGTTAAAGACGGCCCTCCAACGCTTCAGAGCCGATTTCCGAATTGGTGTCTAAGAGGAGTCCGTTTTGACTTAGATTTGGTTCCTATTGATAAGCAGGCAATGCTGAGAAATGTCGATGCTATCAAGCTTGATATTGAAAGAATGTCTGGATGGCAGAAGTTGGTTGATGAACTTCAAAGGGTCAACCATTTTAACCTTGAGGCGATGATGACCATGGAGAACGATAAATCAGAATGGGACAAATGGCGTAAGCAGCATGACGCGGAGATGACGAGCATTGCAGACGACAATGCAAAGCTTGCGTCTTAAGTTAAGCAGCTTAAGGAAAATCTCGCTTCTTCTTCTGCATCATATACTCAAAAAGAAGAAGTCTTTCAGAAGCAAGTGCGGGATGCACATGCTGCACAAAGAGATGTAGAAATGAAGCTTGCCGCCGAACAGCACGTTAATGAGAAGTATCGCACAGAAAACGCCGAACTGCGGGAAAAAGTCACCTCCCAGAGCGTGGAGATTGAGTTATTAAAGTCTCGACTCGCTAAAGCTGAGATAGCTCGTGATGAGGCTATTACTGGTAGGGTTGCTGCCATTGCCGAAAAAGAAGCGGTTGAGCAATCACATGAGGCAACGAAAGCAAACATCAGTTCTACCTTATTCGACTTTTATTTACACTGCATTCTGGGTCGTGGGAGCCTTGCTTTTTTGGGTCCAGATTATGAAATCACTCTGGTTGAAGTGTGGGAAGCCGCACTTGATATGTTTAAAGGTGCCGGTTATGATGAAGCAAAATTTGAGGAAGCGAAGTTTGAGGCTCGCTATCTTGATGATGAGGCTCGCGCCGCTCTGGTTAGAGGGAAGGAGCAGCTTACTAAAGCACGGGCTGAATCACTGGGAGGAGAGCTTTCAAAAGAGGAAGCTCTTTTAACTGTCCCTGTTCATACTTCCACTTCGGCTGATGCAAACATTATGGATTCCAGCTCTTATCCTTCACATCCAGTTGTGACCACTCCTATAGAAGAAGAGGCAATGAAGGACTTCCAAGCTCGGGAATTTGAGATTGATCTCGCTAAACCGGCTTCTCCAGGTAACTTTGACGATTCACGGTCTTCTTTTTTCTCGGAGAATACTGATTTTGATTTCCTTTATTATGCAGCAGACGTGCCAGAAACTACACCAATTCTTCCTTCTTCAGCTGCCGCTCCTCCTCCTTCTCAAATTACTCCTCTTCCAGCTTCTCAACCAGGTTCACAGGAAGAACCGATAGCAGCCCTTCAAGGTTTGGACGAACCATCTGCTTCCGAGGAACAAAAAGCAGAAGATCTGGAAGATAGCGAGAAGACCCCGGAGCGGTCTTTTGACTACGACACAAAGCTTTCTACATTTCTTGCTCCGGGGAGTGAGTCTTCTTCCAAGAAGAAGGGGAAACGTGTGGCTTCGAAGAAAGGAAAGAAAAGTTCTTCTGCCGCTGGGGATGAAGCAGAGATCGATCCGGCTGAGTCTCTTTCTCCTTCTTCTCCGATACGGCCTACGAAACTAATTACCAGGCCGGGTAAAGGCTCCAAGGGTGGGAAGAAGGAGAAATGAGTTTGATTTTGTCTTTTCTGCTTTTTGCATGCATTGACCGGAGATTGTGCGGATACCGGTCTCCGCTCCTTTTTGTAATCTGCACAATGTAAAAAGTTTCCATAGTATTGAATAAAATGACTATTTTACTTGTACAAATTCTTGTGTATGTAGGAATATATCTGTTTTTCATTTGAAGTGTAGAGTAAACGATTCTTTTTACTTGTACAAACTTTTGTCTGTGTTTCAAGAACACATTTATTCCATATCTTCTTTATGTGATATTGCAATGAACTTGTGGTGTGTCGCTTGTATATTACTTTTATTAATGTAACTGAATTGTATAATGTTGCCCCCATACCATAAGTGCATTGCAATATTACTCGCTTTAACAAGACTGATACTCTTATATTGGAGAATAACTATTCCACTTTTGAGGAAGGAATCATTCCGCTTTTAATCGAGTATATCTCGCTTTTAGAGAAGTTTTTACTTTCTCTTTCTTCCTGAAGAACACTTCAACTTTTGGGAATGATCACTTCTATTTGTTTAAAAGTGAATTTTCCTGCACAGTGAAATGAGCTTCTGTAGAAGGATTTGATTTTGTGCCCCAGTAAAGGATTTATTTTTGGTACTTCAAGCAATGTGAAGTACGCCTCTGAAGAGGTCTTTTGGTCTCTGAAGAGAAGCAATTTTGGTCACCGAAGAGAAGCAGTTTCGGTCTCCGAAGAGAAGCAGTTTTGGTCTCCGAAGAGAAGCAATTTTGGCATTTCAGCTCTGGTGAAGTGGGTCTCCGAAGAGAAGCATTTTGCACTTCTACACGGGTGAAATGTGCCTCCGAAAAGGGCTTTTTAGTATTTCATCACTGGTGAAGTGGGTCTCCGAAGAGAAGCATTTTGCACTTCTACACGGGTGAAATGTGCCTCCGAAAAGGGCTTTTGCCTCCGAAGATGGCTTGTGCCTCCGAAGAGGGCTTGTGCCTCCGAAAAGGGCTTTTGATTGCCTGGAAGTTACTTTCTCATGGTCGGAGGGGTCCACGGGACAGGCGTAAGTTGCTTGATTGGATGTTTGTTTGTACAAACGATCGCAATCAATTAACAAGGTGCCCCTTCGGTGGTCCTACCAATCTTTTTGATTGAGGAAAGCACTCCCATTTATTGGCGTGCCTCGTCAGAGGGCTTTGGTTGGTGTGCCAGGAAGGTTGCGTCTTAGGGGCAAGTAGATCCACGGGATGGACACAAGCTGCCTGATCGGATGCATCACAATCAGTTAGCGAGGGTCTTATTCCTTCTGCTTAGGAAGGTGTCCCTTTAGTGGATCTACCGGCTTCCCTGTTGAGAGGCATACCTCCCTTTGGCTGCTTCCATGTTTGCCCGCTCATGTTGTATCATCATCTGCCAATCTGCGATCCTTTATCATTGTTTCCAAGCGCGTCTTCCTTTCTTTTGCAAGTAAACTGCTTTATCCGAAGAAGTAGACTTCACTGTTGAATGACTCCACAGAGTAAACGCAAGTTATTTGGTTGGATGCCTTTTTATATCAACGATCGCAACCAGTTAACGAGGGCTTGACACAGTGGAGCCGTCAACTTTTTATGTGAAGTTCCTCTTGTATGGGATTTGAGTTTGGAATTTTTGTTGCTTGAAATTTGCTTTAATAAATGATTTGTAAGGCTCGCTTAGCTTTGCGATGGGTGAGCTTTGCTTTAATGACCTGCAATATTAGATCGACATTTTAGCAATACATTTAGAGTATTTACACATCAAAATATAACAGGCATTTTATAATAGAAAACACAGAACGCATAGTTTTTCATTATTCAGTCACGCTGATTTCTCAACGGTTTACAATGCAGAAGTTACACATCCATCATTATCTTTACAAATTCAAGCAATGCTGTTAAGTAAAAATGAATGCTAGTTATTGTTGCTTCAGAATCTCCAAGTTGGATTTCCATTTGTGCTTGATTCATAGCTTTTGGATTTTTATGCTAGAGAAAGCGAGAGATGCCCCAGCCGCAGTTTTGTGGGTAATTAGTAGTCGTCCCAACTTCTGCTTGCTGGGTATGGTCAACCTGTGACAACATTAATGACAAGCTTTTCTGAATCTTGCACTGCAGCGTTGTCGAGAGAATCGGATTGATGGGTAGGACGTTGTTGATCCCGAGTGGATGAGGTTGGATCGACTCCGCTTCTTTTAACGTATTGTTGGAGTTTACCCTGCTCTAGCAATTCTTTAATCACATTCTTTAATTGGCGACATTGGTCAGTGTCATGGCCAGGTTGATTGTGAAATTGGCAGAATTTTCCATTACGCTTTGCACCTCTCGTCATCTCAGGTGGCTTAGGATACCTGACAACGTCCTTTGTTGCAAAAAAGATATTTCTTGGTGTATCAGTTAAAGGAGTAAAGTCCGAAGGATTAAAGCGGCGAGGTTTCTTTTCATTTCCCTGGCTCTTTCCTCCTTCACTCTCCCTTTTCTGACTTTCAGATTCTCTTTTATTAGATGGGACATTGTTACTATTAGTTTGGGCAGCAACCACTTTCGATGTCGTAGAAAGGCTTTCAAGGCGAATGAACTCGTCGGCCTTTTTATAAAACTTATCAAGTGATTTCGGTTCCTTCATCTTTAGCCATATCCCAAATTTACTCGATTTATCAATGGCTCGCATCAAATAAGTCAGGATCATGCGTGGTTCCGCATTTTCTACCTCGGCTAAAGCTATATTGAAACGGCTCAAGAAAGATTTGATTGATTCTCCGAGCGCTTGTTCAAGGTTAGACAATGACATTATATCCTTAGCTTTTGAAGCATACAATCTGAACTGTTCTTTAAACTTTTGCGTTAAGTCGGAGAATTTATCTACAGACCGAACTGGAAGCTTCGTGAACCAAAGTAAAGCCACACCTTCTAGGTATACCAGAAAGTATCGACACTTGATCTCGTCTGATGCTCTTGCACCGGTCATATGCCAATCGTACTTGTAGAGGAAATGATTAGGGTCACTGGTTCCCCTATAGGCTTGGATAGTAGGAGGTGCAAATTTCCTTGGAAACTCCGCTCTTAGGATCCTTTCAGTAAACGGAGTTCTGCTTGGCGCAAATCCCCAGTCAGCCTCATCCTCTTCCCTTTGCATGCTCTCTTTCATGATGCGGCCAACCATTTCAGACAGGTACTCTTTATTGTTCAAAGACACCTCCGGGCAAGCATTAGTTCTTCCCTCAGAAGTTTTCCCGGGCATATGCTCATGACAAGTTGGTTGCGGCATAGAACCATCAGCTTGGAAAGGTGGCATTTCAGGAAGAGTAGTTCGATGGTTTTCTGGTTGACGATTTGCCCCGAGCAGAGCAGTTAATCTATCCATCATCAAAGCGTTTTGAGTTTCAATTTGTTGGTACAATCCAGAAACTGCGTCATCTAATTCAGCCCTGGTGACTCCAACGGTTGGAGTTGCTTGGTTTGTCGTTGGGGAAGCGGAAGTCCCTTCGTGAGCATTTCCGGATCTGATAGGTCTACCTCTTCTTCCAGGAGCCATTATTTCGGATCTAGTTTTTAAGAGAGGTTCTTTTTATGAATCTTTGCGAAGCAACGATGGATGATTGCCTGAGTTGGGTTCTCAGTGAAAGCACCAAAATGTTAACGATAAAAAGTGAACGCTAACACCCGGTGTGTGTAATTGAATCGTGAAAGCACCACCCGTTGGTACGGGAACAGAATATAAGCTGAAAATAGCAGAAAAGCAGTAAATGAACAACAGGTTTATAGTGGTTCGGCCCGTAATTGAGCCTACGTCCACTTTATAATCTTTTATTGCTGATTTGGTTACAATTTGATACAATATCCTTCAAAATACAATACAACTTGATCACGAAAGCACTCTTGACTACTAGCTCAATCTTTGATCATGAAACTCGACGAATCCGTGTTGGATGTAAGGAGTTCTTCTCGAAGCTTGTTGTAGTGTCTCGAATGCTTGAAGATCTTTGGTTGCTAAATGAGAGGAGACTTCGACAGCGTAACGGTCCTTGAAAAATGAATGCCCCCCCCAAAAAGTCCCCGTGATGTTGGAAGTGGTGGGGTATTTATAGGAGCTGATTTGGATTCAGAAAATTCGCCTAAGTCTTAGGTCGCGTACGACCTTAGTTAAGTCGTAGGTCGCGAGCGACCTAAGCTAGGTCGCAGTCTCCTTGCGGCTTAAGAGATTAGCTGGTGAAGCAGTACTTGGCTTTATTTGATTAAGTGGTAGGTCGCAGGCGAGTTAAGGAATAGCTGTGGGAGTTCTAAGTTGTTGAAGCCCTAGCTCGTTAGCCTCTTAGGTCGTAGGTTCCTTAGGTCGCAAGCATCTTCAGTAGTTAGGTCGCGAGCTTCTATGTCCTTAGGTCGTGAAGCTTCCTTAAGTCCTTAGGTCGCGAAGCTTCCTTAAGTCCATAGGTCGCGAAGCTTCCTTAAGTCCTTAGGTCGCAAACTTCTCCCAAGTCCTTAGGTCGCAAAGCTTTTCATAGTTAGGTCGCAAGCCTTTCTATCTTTAGGTCGCGAGGTCCGTCTGTTAGGTCGCAAAGCTTCCTGCTGCTAGGTCGCAAAGCTTCCTATAGTTAGGTCGCAGACTTCCCTTAGGTCGTAGCTCCCTAACCCAGTAGGTCGTAAGTCGTAGATCCTCTTTCAGCAGCTAAGTCGTAAGTCGTCGAGTCCACTTAGGTGTTAGGCTTTTTATAAGACGTGGCATAATCTGAGTCGCTCATTTCTTAACTCGTAACTCGTTGCTAAAAGGGAGTTAACAGAAAGTGTGGCCACCAAGTTATCATCAGCATGAGATAATCCTCCATTAAGTGTGCATGTAACATTAGTGGCCATTTAACACGTGCATTAGCTCCTAATTGTAGATTAAGGTAAGTGGGTAGGTGGGGTCCTCCATGATTCATGAAATTAATTTTTTCCATCTTCATTTGCTTGTCTTCACTTGTGCATGCATATTTTCCTTGAAAACCTCTTCCATTTGAATCTAAATTCCTATAAAATAACATAAAAATGTCCAAGTAAAAATTCTCAAATTAATATATGAACAAAATTGACCATTTTGCCCCTATATGAAGATGAATAAATGATGATTTGAAAATAATTGGAATTTTGGTTTAAACATGTTAAAGTACCCAATATGATCATTTATTTAATTAAATTCGATTAAATATGAAAGTAAAAATATGCATATTTACGCGCACATTAGTTGTGGACGATTATAAGACACTTTTGTGAAAGAAGTACAATATATTGATTATCTTCTTCTAAAGGTTTAGCTATAAAAAATGAAGAAACAAAATTTAAAAGATGTTAGTAGTTAAGACACAGTCGGGAAGGAAGAGAATGGTGGTTGTCACCTTTGCTCAAAAAAGGGACCATTCGATCTGGTGCATAGGCAGTGGAGGTAAAAGTGTGAATTCCAAAAAGAATTCCTTTTCTTAATTTGCACGCTATCACATTTTATGTTGTTATAAATAATATATTTATACTAAATCACATTTAATATTAATTAAATAAAAAAGTTTGTGAAATATTTTTAATTTATTTAATTTTTATTTAAAATATTTATTTATCCATTATTTTTTAATAATAATATTTTATTATTAATTTAATTTTAATTTAATATTTTAATTGATATTAATATAACTTCCATCTTTTAATATTTTAATATGTTCATACTCAAAATACAAACATTACAACTATATTAAGAAGTATAATCTAACCTACGGGTAATAAGGGAATATGTATATAATTAACCATTGTAACTAACGGTTAATAATGTATAGGTGTTAATCATAATTTAATAACGATGTCAAAACTATATACATATACATCAAATAATTTAGTTTATATTTAAATTAAAACAAACTAATTTTTTGGCTCTTATATATAATATGTAGTATAATATTATTTAAAATATAATTTATTATTATATATAAATGTTTTAATTAATTAATTTAGTTAATACATATATTTTAATTAATTAATATTTAATAATTTAGTTTATACTTACATTTTAATTATTTATTTATGAGACAGATTATTTATTTAGTTAAACATTTTAATTAAATATTTTATTAAGTTTCAATTTTTTTATTCAATTTACCACTAACAATTGTAAGATAAATAATCAACTATGACTTTTGTAGTTGTGTGTGTGTATCAACATACATATAAATTTTTAACTAATTAACTTTTTTTTGAGAAAAATGTGTGATCGTCTAGAATAGAGGAGAGCACACATGTAAATATTTATATATCACAGAAGACAAGAAGCTGCCTACGTGCTTGGCAGGTAGCTAATCATAGTACAAATAACAAAGAAAATAACTCAGGTACCACTAGAATAAGCTCTGGCAAGGCCATCGCCCATTACACCCCAATATCGAGCTCCGGCAAGGCCACCGCCCAATATTGAGGTGTTAGAAGTACCTAAAAATCTATGAAGTAACTCAGCATCAATGATACTAGAAGACAGCTCCGTTTGAGAAGGATACGCCACACTGCAGACTCGGAAGAACTGGAAGTGCAAATGATCAGGAATGAAAAAACTCCACTCTGTAGAGTCGGAAGAACTGGAGAGAGTGCCTCACTGAAAAGTGAATCATCAAGAAAGTAGAACGCCACACTAAAGATGTAGAAGAACTGAGAAGAACTCCTCACTACAAACAGCAATCCTACCACCAGCAAAACTGTGAACCTGCAAAAAGAATCTAACACCATTTCTGGCCAAAACCTGTATCTGTAAAAGGAACTAAAGAAAATTATAAGAATAATACACACACACACATATATATATATGAAATTTATATACATATACATACATACATATATACATATATATATATATATGTATTAATGAAATAAAAGTAAAGATACAAAAGCTAAGATAATAGGATGAAAAACAATAAAAATTAGAAAACAGACTAAAAAGAATCCATGATCAAAATAAGTTAAAAATCTATAAATTAAAACAAAAACTAAAACAAATTAAAACTTATCCTTATGCTCCTTTGATCAAAAGGATATTTTGATAATCAGCGAAATCGTCATTTAAGTTTGAAAAAATGTTAATGCTACAAATATTAATGTCAAAAATATTGTTTTTATGTTTAAATAACTTAATATTATTGTTAGCTAATTAACTTATTAACTTTTAATTAAACATATTAATTAAATAGTTCTAAAAATTTCAAAACTTATTATATTAATTTCTCAAAACAATTCTAAATTTTTTTAAACTATTTTATAACCTTTATAAAATTTCCTTTTATATTTCAAACTAAACATTTAAATTTGAAATATATACTAAATATTCAAATCTTAATTTAAGGATTATCCCCAGCCCCGAATAACTCCAAATCGTGCATTTAGGACAATATTTTGGACTTACTCCACTCATTGGAATAGGCCAATGGTTAGGGAGGATAGAAAATTTTATTACTTGTCCCCTAATGATTAGCAATTAGGTTGCATAGACCATATGGCTTTGATACCATTATAGGAACCCGGTCCGTTTTGCTAGAGGATGAAATGGGTAAATTTAAAAAAAAATCCTAATTGGATCTTAATGGGCCTATGAAGTCTAACATCAAACACTAGATCTAATCTTTTTATTATAATAAACCGTATTTTAGTTGAATAAATTTTTGTTCAATTAATTCGAAAGGCAAAACAATGCATTATTATTTTTCAAATACTGCTGGATTGTAGTGGCCGTACGACTTACAATAAAAAAAGAGGTGTGAGGCATAGACGCCCCAGAGCTGGAAGAAAAATATAAGATGAAGTACAGGAGAAGAGTTGAAACACCTTAAGTGCAATAAGAACAGACAAGACTATCAACAACCAGAAGACGAAGAAACACACCCATCATTAGACAAATCGGTTCCGATCACATGTACGTATAAACTAAACATTTCCTAAGGAGAGGGACAAAGTCCAATGATCTCTCAGAGTAGAAGAAAACCCTATCCCAACTAGCTTCCTGAAGAATAACTCTGTTATGGTCAATTTGTTCTCCTTTGAATAACGGAGATAGAGAATCAACTAATAATTGATAGAATAAAGATCTCTGCTTGCTTACCACATTGGCAACATATCTAAAATAACAATCAGTAATGGCGGAATATCATAACCTAGTTTCCTTATTTGTATACCATGATATCAAGTCAGAAGACGTACTCAATGTAGTGCTAGATATGGGAATTTCAATGTTCGGCCCTCCAAGACCAACCCCAATATCAATATGTGGGAGAAACATGCAAACTGCTCTAATGGACCCAAATTCGCTTCGCCACTTTTGGCAAAGGAAATTTCTGAACAGGCGGGATCTTAATGTCTTCCTTAACCAAAGAGATGGGGGCATAGCGCAATGACCCTGAATTTCACCGCTTTGATATGCAAATATTTAATTAAATTTAAATATTCAAATAATGGTTTTTATAGTTAAAATGAAATTCTGTTAAATGATAACTAGTGATGGTGAAATAGTTTTCAAAACTTGTTTATAAAAATATTTAGTTCGAAGAAAAATCCAAAATGTGACGGGAATTCATTTTCAGAACTTTTAACTTTTCGTCATCTAAAAGTTGTCAAAATGTTATGAACTATTTAGTATAAATATACACATCTATAATTAAGTAGAATGTATGTATGTATGTATGTATGTATGTATGTATGTATGTACGTACGTATGTGTTATAACACACACACACACTCTCTCTCTCTCTTAAGCATATACAAAAGTGATATTACAATTTTAAAAAATAAAATATAGAGTAAAAATTGTTTAACATGAAATGACCCATTTGAAAACATTAAGTGCATTAGGGAAACATAAGTTATTGTGTATTAATGCATGTTGGATCAACAAGTGAAGTGGGGACAAAGAATTTCTAGGAAAGAAGCCATGGAAGGCGGTGGAGGTGATGACGTGTCACAAAGTTAAAGAAGGGTTTGTACTTAAGCTAAAAAGGTAATTTTCCTACCTCATCTTATATAAAACAAATTCCTTTCCACTCTCCCGTAACGACCCGTAAATTTTAATTGATTTTTATAACGTAATTAACTGAATTTTTGTGAAATTTTAAATAATTCAATTTTGAAATAAAAATGTTATATTTGGAATACGTATTTAAAAACGTAGCAAATGGTAAATTTTCAATTAATAATATGGAAGTTTATTTTATTGTGAAATTCTATTTCAATTTAAATTAGTTAATAATAGTTGAATTTAAAAGTGTTCTGAAACCTAAATGTGTCAACATGAGAAAATTTATTTAGAACACTCTGAAAAAGACTGCGTAATTCATTTCCCAAATTTCGGACGTTTCTAGCTCCGTTTGGATTTTTTCGTACGGAATAGCAACGTATATCATTGTCTGTATCGACTTTTTGATCGGATGATCCTATCACTAATATCTGTATACCGTTTTGATCGTCTCGTCGTGCTGATCTCTACGGTATATTTATTTCTGTATTTTGAGGTCCGGTTCGCGACGGAAATAATAAAACGGTGCGTCATATCGGTACCGTAAATCGTGACCGTTAACTTTCCTTCACGTTTCCAATTTGTAACGTACAGCTTGGACCACAACAATAAATTACTTTGGATCTTTCAGCCGAATCAACGTGTAAAACTTGTATACGTTTTCTTTTTCCTTTCATTTTTTTGAACGGTTCATTTCTTCACTTCACTGTTGCTTTTATAAATTGCATTTTTGCTCTGTCACTTTTCCCTTTGAAACCTCATTTCATCGCCGAAATCTCCACGTCTTCTTCCTCTTTCTCCCCTTGCCGAGCTTCGACGGGATCCACCTGAGACAGCCTCGCACCTCAACCCCATCATTCCACCTCCGTCCCTACCTTACCCGGCTCTGCCATCTCCGAACAATGCTCGCCCCTGTACCTCACGGCCTTCAGCCCTCACGGCCTTCGTCCAAACCCACTCGAGCCCATCACCCACCGAACCATCGCCTTAGTTCGCCAGCGCCATCGAACCAATGGCAGCCAAACCGAGCAACCATACTTCCTCCACGGCCAACATCTCCTCCTTGGCCGAGACAAACATCATGCCTTCTCCTTTGCTTCGTCGAGATCTGGGGAGAGCACAGCCTATAGGAATATTGCAGTGAGTTATGTATATTTATATTTTTACAAACTATATAGTATGTTAGTATATATTATATTGCTGGTTATATTTATGTATATGATAGTATATTTGAATTGTTGGGTTTTATCTATCGGTTTTAATAAATATTTGATATGTTGTTTGATATTTGTAATAAATGATATATATAATATAAGTATCTGTCATCTTAAACAAGTATATATATATACACACGATATATACGGCTTTATTTATATTTGCTATAGTATATCACCTATTATAATTACAAGCTTTTATATATATTATATAGTGTCAGGTATGTAGTATATAAATAGGAATTTGTTAGTTTCATTCTAAATAGATTAGTCCTATATATTTTATATTATGCTGTTAGTATATACAAATTTAAAATGGGTCTGGTTTACAAGAGTATGGCACTTTGTTTATGCTGCTTGTATATTTGTCTGACAGTAGTATATTTTGCACTGTATATATATATAGATATGGCTTTATTATATTAGTGTATGTATAAATTTACTGCTTTAAGATACTGTTTTAAAATATATTATAATTATGTATGTTATATATACTAGTCGGTTTGTTTAAGAGCTATGCTATATATTAGTTTAAACAAATTCAGGTACTATTAATATCAGATGTTATGTATATATTATGGCATGGGTATGGCTTTAAATGTAGTTATGGTTTCGTTTTAAATTAAACATTGATTCAAAAAGAAGAGAGGATATTTGAAGTAATTATATTATATTATAGAAGCCTAGCCTGTTATATGGTATGGTTGTGTGTAGATAGATAAGTTGCAGTAAAATTTGCATAGGTTTAAGTGTTATATTTTATAAGTTTTGGTCAGTGTCCATGTTAGTATTGATATAAAGCAAGTTATATATAGACTTTAGTTTAAATATTGATTTTTAAAGATATAACTTATATAAGTTCACATACGTTTATATTTTCCAATATATCTATTCGATTTTATAAGTATTGATTTTAAACATATTATGTATATATGTTAATTTTAATATATGTGTTAATTTGAAGAAATGGATTTTGAAATACATATATATTTAAATATTAAACATGATTGATTTTAGAATACGATTCTTTTCTTTATATATATATATAGTTATTAAAATTCGCTTATACCAATTATCTTCATCGATCCAGTTTTGATTTGATTCTGTCGATCCCTGTTATCAGCTTTGTTCGTCGTGCCCATTTTCTCCATCAAATCGCATCCATCTAGTGTTGCTTTGGAATTCGTAGCTCATTTCTTTGTCAGATCTCTCTATCCTCGAAAGATGAGCAATCACTCACGATTAACGTTCTTTTATTTATTAAATTCAATTTCAATTGAAATGACAATTGAAATATTGTTGCTGTTAGTTTTTACATTTCTATATATATATATGTTGTTATCTGTATCTGTTCACCTATGACATCTGACACCAGTATCTGTTATTTATATTGATGATGTATGCCCGTTGTTGATTATTATATTATTATCATACATGTTCTCATTCTGCAAGTTCCCGGTTAGTATAGAATTCAATATGGGTTGAAATGATACATACCCGAACGATCTGTAGAATAGGAGGAAATCGTTATGGGTTGAAATGATAAACCCAAGCGATTTTTGTAACAACCCAGTGTTTTATAGCCGTTGAATATCGTCAAGTGGTGATTTAAATTGTTTATCAATTGCAATTGAAATTTTTAAATCAAGTTAAAATTTCAATTGGATTGTTAGAGTTAAAACTCTTTTATAAATTGCTAATTGGGATTCATTATCAAATTTGATCTTGTTTCCTTTGTTTTAATTTGGGCCGTGAAAATTATCAAGTGCCATTCCCTTTTTCTCTACACTCGAAAGCCCGACCCCTCCATTCATTCATTCAAAAACCCTAGGCTAAGAAAACGAAACGAAAATGGTGGCAGCCTCTTTTCTCGTTCGTCCCTCCGCCTCCATTATCTTCGCATCGCAAAGAAAAATGGTGGTTTCGTTCGCCTCCGTGATGCCAGGACGTCGACTCCGCCGAGTTGCTCGCAGCTGCCTCATCGAAAATGGTGAGTGACCTCACACTCACATCTAATTCAAACAGTATGAGCTTGCTTGTTGATTTGTTCTCCTTGGCTTCGGCCATTCTTGTTTATAGTTGGCTTTAATCCTTTGATTGGCTATCACTGTTTTGAATTGGTGAATTTGTAGTAGTAATTGGGCTTCGGCCATTTGATTTTGGTTGATGCCTGAAATGATTCGATTTTGTCAATTCGTGCACCTTGAGATTTTTAGCACTCACGGCTGCGAGTTTTAACCGTTCGAATTATGTTGAAATTGCTTTGGGTTCTGATGGTATTCAAGTGATTGAGTTTTTCGATTCGCTTTGCTCACCGTTCGAATTATGCTGAAATTTATCTGACTGCTTCAAGTTCGCTTTGCTTCTGGTTAACTTTGAAATATTTTCGAACTCGAGAATTACTTGTTGGCCCCGGTCCCTTGGATTGTTGGATATTTGGATGGGGTAATGTTGATGATTTCTGGTTTTCTGATCACCTCGGCATGGTTGTATCTTGTGGCTATCACAATTTGATTTCACTTGATGTGGAACTGCATTGTTAGTTCCTGATTTCACTCTCTGGTTTTATGAATCTCCACTAGCTTTGGTCTTAACACTAATAATGTTTATTTCAGTCATTTTGATTAGAAGCTGGTGATTTGTTGAATTGATATTTATAGTCCCTCGTTGCACTTTTGTTCATTTGTTATGTTCCTGGGAGTTGTATTTCGCTGGTTACTCTATGCTTTGGTTTGGGTACACATGCTTATTTCACCTTTTTTTTGGCATTAGAGATGCAGCCGTTAATTAGTTACACTTGCTGTTTCAACTTGGAATTGCACTATCATTGTTTAGTGCACTTGTCATTTGAATCGATGATGCTCTTTTTGGTTGCTTATGAGTCATGTATAGTCTGGTTTACATTCGTGCTCTTCTTGTAGTCTACATGTGATTACTGATTCAAGATACTGCCTTGTAATTGCAGTCTTCATTTATGGGTTTAGATGTGTCATGTACATGCAGTGTCTTTATGTTGTATTGCATTCATATTTGGGTGATCTTAGATACATTTCACTATAGTCGTGAAACTTCATCGACCTTTATACTTGTTGTTGTTTGGTCTTATGCCATGAGTCTGGACCATGTGTATTCATTTGTGATCTTTTGTGTATCTCTTGCAATAGTGGCGAGGCAGTACACGCGTGCGTGTACTGCAGCCCTATCAGTTTTGACAGTTTTAAATTAGTGTTATATTTGCTGTTATCCAATTCTCGTATCGAGAGTTGGATATACGAGATTTCTGTGATTATCGTCTATTTGACTATCTGATTATTATTGCTGCTATGCACTAATAACTGAGTTTGAATTAGACTGACCCGTGTATTATTTTCTTTTGAATTTAATACTCGGGTCAGACCCCAGTTATTTCATGTTGTAGATTTCCTTCTTTGAGTTGCTGTTCGGGATTTGAAGACTTTTCACATCTTCTGAAGTTGTCAGTGTCATTTTGTAGTAGTCGCGTCATTGTATAGAACGATATGTATTCATGTACATTAGTCGATAATGTACTTGTATATATAACTTCTAGAGTCGACAGTTGTAGTTGTATCATATGTATCGTGTCAACTATATTGTAACTGACATCGGTTATATATATGAGATTTTTGTTATTCTGTGTTCCGCATTTATATTATCTGTGTTATTGTTATATCTAATGTCCTAAACTATTATGAACTATCGTAGTTTGTTTTATACTGATAATTGGATATGTCGATGGGAGTAAATAAACAATAGATGAAAAATAAAAAGTATATACCACTCCTATCGAGATAACCAATATTAGTGTAAGGCCAATTACGGATGGTCGCTCCTATCCAGCCTTATTCGTCGTAATAATAGACAGTATTTCTTTTAATACTCTTTGTTATTATGAGCATAGAGGTGGGGCGTCACAGTTGGTATCAGAGCTTGGGGTTTATGGACATAATATAAAACTTAACTCGGATGGAACATATGTTACAACTATTGGTCGATGTTTTATTTGTGCTTGAGTCAAAACTAAAGTTTTGAAATTTGGATGAAATTTTTAAATAACTTTATTTAAAAATAATAGTGAAATTGTGTTCTGATGATTTGATTGATTTGTGTTCTGTTTATCAGAGTGCGCAGCGGAAACAGTGAAACTGTCTTCGCTGAGTACAACTGATAATCTTTTTGATTTAAAAATCAAAATACGAAATTGATATGAATTTCATTTGTTGTTCACATAGCTGTAATTATTTTGTTTCTTTGAGAATTTCGAATCCGAATTGAGGATTCGAAGAAATTGCAGATATGTGATTTTTGTTGAAACTTACGCTGGCTTTCTTTTGTACTAATCATCTATTGATTAGATTTTGCTGTTTTGAATTATCTTCGTTGAAGATACATTCGAATGATTTCTTTGCTCATTTTATAATACGTGCAAAATTTGAATTGCACGTTATTGCAATTATTTTACGTTGAACCGATGCTTGGTTATGATACGTATTTTGTTGCCGTTATTTTTATAACGGGATTTTACACCAATGCTATATTTGAAGCACGGTGTTTTGTGGAATTTTGATGAATGGGAATTCACTGATATTACATTTTGATGTAGATTGTTTTGATGTGATTTTGACGTTTTAAAACTACTGTCGCTTTGGCTTCAGTAACCGCCAAATTTTAAAAGTGGATTTTCAAGCGGTTATTCCGCAATACTGATTTGTGACCGTTTTTACGGTATTTTGAGAAGTACAATTTCCTTATCGAAATTGTTACTGATTTGCTGTTTTAATCACGTGGTTAGAAAATTGTTTTAAAATGAAAATTGTTTTATAAAATTTTTAACAGTTTGCGTTTTCAAAAGAATGAGAAAGCGACTTAAACGTTTCAGCAAAATCGAGGACTATGACCCCTTTCTTTTACTGATTCGCTTAACTCCGGACTTGTCCAGTTGAGAATGTGAATTGTTATTTCTACAAAATAAATAAAATTGTTTTCAGAAATTTTAACAGTTTGCGCTTTCAAAAGAATGAGGAAGCGATTTAAACGTTTCAGCAAAATCGAGGACTATAACCCCTTTCTTTTACTGATTCGCTTAATTCCGGACTTGTCCGTTTGAGAATGTGAAATATAATTTTATAAAATACACAATTTTGCACTTTCAAGGAAACGATGAAGAGAATCAAACGATTTAGTAAAACACATGGTATGGGACATGTGCGTTTGCTATTTCGGTTAATTCCGGACTCGTTAATTGAAATATTTGATGATTTTGTGTGCTTTCAAGCCACTATGAGGACCTTCGGGTCATTTGTTGGACCTTCGGGTCATTTGTTGGGCTTTCGGGCCACTCTGCGGACCTTCGAGTCAAATACCAGAACTAGACCTTAGGGTCACTCTGCGGACCTTCGGGTCAATCTGATGGGCGCCAAAATTATGTTGAGTACTTGGTAGGCTTCGGCCACTCTGAGATGCACGTGCGGCGAATTAAAAACTCGCCATCTGATGGGATCGATCCAAGCTTTTATGTTGATTTTCTAGTCTTCTTAATTGATTTCTAGATATTTGTTGTTTCCAATTATCTGCAGGTAATTGGATATTTGATGATATGAGTTCTGGTTATCGTTTTTGATAATCGGATATTTGTTGTTTCTAATTATCGCTTGTAATAATTAGATATTTGTTGATATGAGTTCTGATTATCGTTTTTGATAATCGGATATTTGTTGTTTCTAATTATCGCTTGTGATAATTAGATATTTGTTGATATGAGTTCTGATTATCGTTTTTGATAATCGGATATTTGTTGAGATTTAATTATCGCTTTAGATAATTAAATATTTGTTGATTTGAGATTTAATTATCGCTTTTGATAATTAAATAATTGCTGATTTGAGATTTAATTATCACTTTTGATAATTAAATATTTGCTGATTTGAGATTTAATTATCGCTTTTGATAATTAAATAATTGCTGATTTTAGATTTAATTATCGCTTTTGATAATTAAATATTTGCTGATTTGAGATTTAATTATCTCTTTTGATAATTAAATATTTGCTGATTTGAGATTTAATTATCACTTTTGATAATTAAATATTTGCTGATTTGAGATTTAATTATCGCTTTTGATAATTAAATAATTGCTGATTTGAGATTTAATTATCACTTTTGATAATTAAATATTTGCTGATTTGAGATTTAATTATCGCTTTTGATAATTAAATAATTGCTGATTTGAGATTTAATTATCGCTTTTGATAATTAAATATTTGCTGATTTGAGATTTAATTATCGCTTTTGATAATTAAATATTTGCTGATTTGAGATTTAATTATCACTTTTGATAATTAAATATTTGCTGATTTGAGATTTAATTATCACTTTTGATAATTAAATATTTGCTGATTTGAGATTTAATTATCGCTTTTGATAATTAAATATTTGCTGATTTGAGATTTAATAATCGCTTTTGATAATTAAATAATTGCTGATTTGAGATTTAATTATCGCTTTTGATAATTAAATATTTGCTGATTTGAGATTTAATTATCACTTTTGATAATTAAATATTTGCTGATTTGAGATTTAATTATCGCTTTTGATAATTAAATATTTGCTGATTTGAGATTTAATTATCGCTTTTGATAATTAAATAATTGCTGATTTGAGATTTAATTATCGCTTTTGATAATTAAATATTTGCTGATTTGAGATTTAATTATCGCTTTTGATAATTAAATATTTGATGATTTGAGATTTAATTATCACTTTTGATAATTAAATATTTGCTGATTTGAGATTTAATTATCGCTTTTGATAATTAAATATTTGCTGATTTGAGATTTAATTATCACTTTTGATAATTAAATATTTGCTGATTTGAGATTTAATTATCGCTTTTGATAATTAAATATTTGCTGATTTGAGATTTAATTATCGCTTTTGATAATTAAATAATTGCTGATTTGAGATTTAATTATCGCTTTTGATAATTAAATATTTGCTGATTTGAGATTTAATTATCGCTTTTGATAATTAAATATTTGATGATTTGAGATTTAATTATCACTTTTGATAATTAAATATTTGCTGATTTGAGATTTAATTATCGCTTTTGATAATTAAATATTTGCTGATTTGAGATTTAATTATCACTTTTGATAATTAAATATTTGCTGATTTGAGATTTAATTATCGCTTTTGATAATTAAATATTTGCTGATTTGAGATTTAATTATCGCTTTTGATAATTAAATAATTGCTGATTTGAGATTTAATTATCACTTTTGATAATTAAATATTTGATGATTTGAGATTTAATTATCACTTTTGATAATTAAATATTTGCTGATTTGAGATTTAATTATCGCTTTTGATAATTAAATATTTGCTGATTTGAGATTTAATTATCGCTTTTGATAATTAAATATTTGCTGATTTGAGATTTAATTATCGCTTTTGATAATTAAATATTTGCTGATTTGAGATTTAATTATCGCTTTTGATAATTAAATATTTGCTGATTTGAGATTTAATTATCGCTTTTGATAATTAAATAATTGCTGATTTGAGATTTAATTATCGCTTTTGATAATTAAATAATTGCTGATTTGAGATTTAATTATCGCGTTTGATAATTAAATATTTGCTGATTTGAGATTTAATTATCGCTTTTGATAATTAAATATTTGCTGATTTGAGATTTAATTATCACTTTTGATAATTAAATATTTGCTGATTTGAGATTTAATTATCACTTTTGATAATTAAATATTTGCTGATTTGAGATTTAATTATCGCTTTTGATAATTAAATATTTGCTAATTTGAGATTTAATTATCGCTTTTGATAATTAAATAATTGCTGATTTGAGATTTAATTATCGCTTTTGATAATTAAATATTTGCTGATTTGAGATTTAATTATCACTTTTGATAATTAAATATTTGCTGATTTGAGATTTAATTATCGCTTTTGATAATTAAATATTTGCTGATTTGAGATTTAATTATCGCTTTTGATAATTAAATAATTGCTGATTTGAGATTTAATTATCGCTTTTGATAATTAAATATTTGCTGATTTGAGATTTAATTATCACTTTTGATAATTAAATATTTGATGATTTGAGATTTAATTATCACTTTTGATAATTAAATATTTGCTGATTTGAGATTTAATTATCGCTTTTGATAATTAAATAATTGCTGATTTGAGATTTAATTATCACTTTTGATAATTAAATATTTGCTGATTTGAGATTTAATTATCGCTTTTGATAATTAAATATTTGCTGATTTGAGATTTAATTATCGCTTTTGATAATTAAATAATTGCTGATTTGAGATTTAATTATCACTTTTGATAATTAAATATTTGCTGATTTCGAATTTAATTATCGCTTTAGATAATTAAATATTTGTTGATTTCGAATTTAATTATCGCTTTAGATAATTAAATATTTGTTGATTTGAGATTTAAATATCGCTGTTAGATAATTAAATATTTGTTGATTTGAGATATAATTATCGCTGTTAGATAATTAAATATTTGTTGATTTGAGAAATTCAATTATCGCTGTTAGATAATTAAATATTTGTTGATTTGAGATTTAATTATCGCTGTTAGATAATTAAATATTTGTTGATTTGAGATTTAATTATCGCTTTAGATAATTAAATGTTGGTTGATTTGAATTTGATTATCGCTTGAGATAATCAAATATTTATTGAATTTGAAATTTGATTATCGTTTGTGATAATCGAATATTGGTTGAATTTGAAATTTGATTATCGATTGTGATAATCAAATATTTGTTGATTTGAGAAATTTGATTATCGTTTTTGATAATCGAATATTTATTGTTTTGAAATTTGATTACCGTTTGTGGTAATTAAATATTTGCTGATTTGTTTTCTGACTATCGTTTAGATCATTGGATGTTTGCTGATTTTATTGATACGAGATTTTCTAGTTTCTTATTGATTCTAGATTACGTTGATTATATTGAATTGCTATTTTCTATCTATTGATAGTTAAATTTTGTTGCAAATTTGAGAATCTCCTTTATTGGAATTAAAGGATTACTGTGGCATTTAAATTCTCGACTTTTACTTTTCTAGCATTAACTAGTTTATGTTAGAAAAGTAATTGTTATCGATGATCTTAGTTATGAAAATTGCGGGGACGCAATTTTTATAAGGAAGGGAGTCTGTAACAACCCAGTGTTTTATAGCCGTTGAATATCGTCAAGTGGTGATTTAAATTGTTTATCAATTGCAATTGAAATTTTTAAATCAAGTTAAAATTTCAATTGGATTGTTAGAGTTAAAACTCTTTTATAAATTGCTAATTGGGATTCATTATCAAATTTGATCTTGTTTCCTTTGTTTTAATTTGGGCCGTGAAAATTATCAAGTGTCATTCCCTTTTTCTCTACACTCGAAAGCCCGACCCCTCCATTCATTCATTCGAAAACCCTAGGCTAAGAAAACGAAACGAAAATGGTGGCAGCCTCTTTTCTCGTTCGTCCCTCCGCCTCCATTATCCTCGCATCGCAAAGAAAAATGGTGGCTCGTTTTCGTTCGCCTCCGTGATCCCAGGACGTTGACTCCGCCGAGTTGCTCGCGGCTGCCTCATCGAAAATGGTGAGTGACCTCACACTCACATCTAATTCAAACAGTATGAGCTTGCTTGTTGATTTGTTCTCCTTGGCTTCGACCATTCTTGTTTATAATTGGCTTTAATCCTTTGATTGGCTATCACTGTTTTGAATTGGTGAATTTGTAGTAGTAATTGGGCTTCGGCCATTTGATTTTGGTTGATGCCTGAAATGATTCGATTTTGTCAATTCGTGCACCTTGAGATTTTTAGCACTCACGGCTGCGAGTTTTAACCGTTTGAATTATGTTGAAATTGCTTTGGGTTCTGATGGTATTCAAGTGATTGAGTTTTTCGATTCGCTTTGCTCACCGTTCGAATTATGCTGAAATTTATCTGACTGCTTCAAGTTCGCTTTGCTTCTGGTTAACTTTGAAATATTTTCGAACTCGAGAATTACTTGTTGGCCCCGGTCCCTTGGATTGTTGGATATTTGGATGGGGTAATGTTGATGATTTCTGGTTTTCTGATCACCTCGGCATGGTTGTATCTTGTGGCTATCACAATTTGATTTCACTTGATGTGGAACTGCATTGTTAGTTCCTGATTTCACTCTCTGGTTTTATGAATCTCCACTAGCTTTGGTCTTAACACTAATAATGTTTATTTCAGTCATTTTGATTAGAAGCTGGTGATTTGTTGAATTGATATTTATAGTCCCTCGTTGCACTTTTGTTCATTTGTTATGTTCCTGGGAGTTGTATTTCGCTGGTTACTCTATGCTTTGGTTTGGGTACACATGGTTATTTCACCTTTTTTGTGGCATTAGAGATGCAGCCGTTAATTAGTTACACTTGCTGTTTCAACTTGGAATTGCACTGTCATTGTTTAGTGCACTTGTCATTTGAATCGATGATGCTCTTTTTGGTTGCTTATGAGTCATGTATAGTCTGGTTTGCATTCGTGCTCTTCTTGTAGTCTACATGTGATTACTGATTCAAGATACTGCCTTGTAATTGCAGTCTTCATTTAT
Source organism: Allium fistulosum (assembly GCA_030737815.1). Taxonomy (NCBI): domain Eukaryota; kingdom Viridiplantae; phylum Streptophyta; class Magnoliopsida; order Asparagales; family Amaryllidaceae; genus Allium; species Allium fistulosum. The sequence goes on along the minus strand of CM060907.1, from coordinate 1,043,513,347 downwards.
GGGTTTAGATGTGTCATGTACATGCAGTGTCTTTATGTTGTATTGCATTCATATTTGGGTGATCTCAGATACATTTCACTATAGTCGTGAAACTTCATCGACCTTTATACTTGTTGTTGTTTGGTCTTATGCCATGAGTCTGGACCATGTGTATTCATTTGTGATCTTTTGTGTATCTCTTGCAATAGTGGCGAGGCAGTACACACGTGCGTGTACTGCAGCCCTATCAGTTTTGTCAGTTTTAAATTAGTGTTATATTTGCTGTTATCCAATTCTCGTATCGAGAGTTGGATATACGAGATTTCTGTGATTATCGTCTATTTGACTATCTGATTATTATTGCTGCTATGCACTAATAACTGATTTTGAATTAGACTGACCCGTGTATTATTTTCTTTTGAATTTAATACTCGGGTCAGACCCAAGTTATTTCAGGTTGTAGATTTCCTGCTTTGAGTTGCTGTTCGGGATTTGAAGACTTTTCACAACTTCTGAAGTTGTCAGTGTCATTTTGTAGTAGTCGCGTCATTGTATAGAACGATATGTATTCATGTACATTAGTCGATAATGTACTTGTATATATAACTTCTAGAGTCGACAGTTGTAGTTGTATCATATGTATCGTGTCAACTATATTGTAACTGACATCGGTTATATATATGAGATTTTTGTTATTCTGTGTTCCGCATTTATATTATCTGTGTTATTGTTATATCTAATGTCCTAAACTATTATGAACTATCGTAGTTTGTTTTATACTGATAATTGGATTTGTCGATGGGAGTAAATAAACAATAGATGAAAAATAAAAAGTATATACCACTCCTATCGAGATAACCAATATTAGTGTAAGGCCAATTACGGATGGTCGCTCCTATCCAGCTTTATTCTTCGTAATAATAGACAGTATTTCTTTTAATACTCTTTGTTATTATGAGCATAGAGGTGGGGCGTCACAATTTTCATTGAATTGAATTTGGGATTTGCGAGTTGAAATGATATATACCCGTATATATTATTGACTGAAATGATAAAGATCCGTATCACTTGTTCGTAGACACCGTTGGTCTATATATATATATATCTATATATATTTCAAAAATGATTTAAAAGGAAATATATATGGTTTTATTTAAATTTGGAAATATTATATATATATATATAAGTTTTAATATAAAGAGATTCAATAAAAGGCATTAATTTAATAAAGTTTGATTTAATTTATATATAATTTGTATACGTATTTATTTAAATTTGTATTTTAAATATAGATTTTATATTGATTGTATAAGTTAAAGCTGGGAAGATAAATCTGAAATTTATTTGAAATTGTATTTAATTAAGTTAATTACATCGATTTGAAATTTTAAGACATGATTTTATAACTTGATTTTGATTTAAAGGGATAAATGGATATTTCAAGTTTAAAATAAATCGAAGGAAATATTTAGTTTAATGTAATTTACGGTTATTTAAATGATAATGGATTTATCAAGTGAATATTTCAAAACTAAATAACAATGAAGTAAAATAAGATATATATGAAATTATCAGTTTAGTTTTGAAGGTGTTATAATTTGGGAATATATATATAATTGAAATGGAAATGATATTTTGGTTTTGAAGTATAAATTATTTTGAAATGACCACGGAGTTATAAGGTCGTTTGGTTCCACGGATTTTTAGAGGATGGTTATCCCAAACATCTTTTGAGTTATTTGTATTTCAGTTGATATTTCACTTGAGTTGGATTTATTGATATAAGAATGTTAATCCTGGCTCGAGTGTTTTGTGTTTTGCTTTACGCTAGGGTCAGACTGAGTGATACAGCATTTGAGACTCATCTTTGGAGTTTGGAGCTTCATTTGGAGATCCAACCATCGATTCAGCTTTCAGCTATCCAGTTGATTTGTTCAGGGATGTCATCTGTTTGTACTGGAGACTTCACTGATTTGAGATATTCTGTTGTCTTTTTATTTCTAACTCTGGTGTTTATATAGTAGCTTCATGAACTACTATTTATCTATTCCGCTGCATTATTGTTATATTACTCTGTATCTGTGATTATGTGATTATTTTTTTTACTGTATAGCTGAGTGTAACGACCCGATATTTTCAACCATTCGCATCCATTATAAGTGTATAGGTAGACACTCATGCCGGAATTGAATTGCTCAAAATACCGCGTTGTAAATAAAATTTGGCAAATCTCAAAATATATAGTAAATAAATATAATCACAGATCATAGACACAGAGTAAAATAATGCAGCGGAAGTAAAAGAAATAGTAGTTCATGAAGCTACTATGTAAATAAATCAGAGTTAAATAAGATACAACAGAAGAAATAAAGTACAACAGAAGTCTCAATATGATAACCAAGTACAAGCTGAATAGAACAACAGAACTGTGATAGATAAAACTAGATAAGCAGATAATCTCCAGCGATTCAAATCTCCAAGAGAGTGGAAATCCAAATCTGTGAATAACTCAGGCTGACCCAAGCGTAAAGCAAAACACAAAACACTCGAGTCAGGACAATATATACTTATATAATGTAAACCAAATCAAGTGAACTGTAATAAAGGTACAAGTAACTTAAAGAATGCTTGGGATCGCCCATTCTTTAAGGATCCGTTAAACTATTTACTATGTAATAATATACGCTATATATAGTAGTGTCTAATTAGTAAAGTATAATCATATAGAAAATAGCGTTAAGGGGATGGTGAACCTTAACGCGGTCGGATCTTTAAACCAAAATCGTAGTGGGCTCGATATGGTAGGTGACACGGCACACAAGGCAATGCCAGGGTAGATATACCAATTACGCATCCGGACTGGTGGTGACGCATAGCAGCCACTACCGCCCACCTCGAACAACACTCCCAAATCAAGGGTGCGCACCAAATCAATCACAAGTAATAGAATGGTATCGAAGAAGTGTGTCCGATCAGAGGTGCTACCTCCTTGGTCCGTCAATCGCTCCTGTTTTAGCCACCTTATGCCAACTCACGGGAGTTGGGTCCACGTATATACCTTAGGATCGTCGCCACCATCCTACTTCATTCTGGAAACTCCACCGCATACACAGTTGTCAAAGTGGTTTTCGGTATCGACAGAGAGTATGTCCATATCTGATCCCGGTCTCTTTAACAACCAATCGTTATTATAACCCGTGGTTATAAATTAAAACAGTTTATACTTCAGAATAGAATATCATTTCAAATCCAAATCTTTATCAAAAATAAAGATTAAATCAATTCCAAACCATTTCAATATATTTAAAATATCATATCATTTCAAAACATCATTTCAATTCATTTCAATATATCAAAATATCATATCTTTCCAAAACTTCATTTCAAATCATTTTAATATATCAAAATATCAAATCTTTCCAAAACTTCATTTCAAATCATTTTAATATACCAAAATATCATTTGAGTACAAACTTAAATATTCAACTTTAAATAATTTTAAATTTAAAGATATTATTCATTTATTATTATTTCAAGTCACCCTTTTTAAATAGTTTATATTTCAATCAAAATAATTCATTTAAACCATTTAAAATTGTAATTATTATACTTTCAAATCAAGTATTAAAATTTCCAAAGTTTCAATTTTCAATTAAATTTCCATAGACCATTTCAAATCTTATAAATTTCAAATATAGATTTAATCCACAAAATAACTATTCAAATTATAAAATAATTCCAAAGATTTATTATCTATATTTCATAAGTCTAATATCTTTAATTAGATTCAAATACAAGTAAACCAAATATTTTTCATACTAATATAAACTTCAATTATTTATTCCAAGATTTAATATCATTTCAAATTCATTTCAAAATATCATTTCAAAACATCATCTATTTAATTTAAATTTAAATACCATTTAATCATATTTCAAAATAGTTGTATTTCCCAAATCAACTATTCCATTTAAATCATTTAAAGTCAATTCATTATATTTAATAATTAAATATTTAATTTCCAAAATTTAATCTTTTTCAAAGATCATTTATTCATTGGAATTTATTAAACAAAGAAAATTCAACTTTCGCAGCACTTAGAAAATGCTACGAAATGTTATGTTTTAAAACAGTTCATTAACAAAAGACAGCATTTAAAATGCTGTAATAGGTTTCTTTTAATTTCAAGTAAACTTTGGTTAAATTAACCAACTATAGCACTTACAAAGTGCTATAATAACCTTTAGTTCAAATTAGCCTTTTAGTTCATTTAAAACAACTATAGCATTTTTCAATGCTGTAATATCTTTACATTACATTTCAAAAATGCTGTCAAATCAAATTCAGAGTTTTATTTACAATTTCACACATAATTAACTTTTAATATAAATCATTTTAACTTATAAAATCATATATTTTCACATTAAAAACAATCATTTAATTGCCTATATTTCTATGATTTTATAAAGTCAAATTTCCATACAAAAATCAAATTAAATAACAATTAAATTTTCATTTCTTTAATTAAATTCTTAACTTAACAACTAAGTTTAAATTTCCAAAATACAACTTATTTCCATTTATTTTACTTAATTAATATTTCACTTTTAAACAAATTTCACAAAAATTCAATTTAAGTTATATTTCCAAATTCAGCTTAAATATTCATTTATTTCATATTTTAAGTTATACAAAATCATTAACACTTTATAAAATCATTATTTCTTAATGAAATCATTAAATTCATTTTTAAATCAAATTTGTCATATATTCTTACTTTACATAAATTCCATTTATAAACAAAATCATAAATTCCAAAATTAACTTATATTTCAAATTCTACTTCACCCTTTACTTAATTCACTTATTTAATTTGTAGAAAATCACTAATATTTTATTGAAATCGTTTTAAATAAAATTTAAAGCAAAATATCATAATATTTACATTTTTAAAATATTTTAAAAATTTCAGAAAAATATATAAACCACGGGTCTACATAAAATTTTCTAGCCTAGGTCAAGTGATACGGATATATATCATTTCAACCCGTAATTTACAAAGAAAAACCGGGTTCTATCATTTCAAACCCGCAATCCCAAGTTAAATAAAATAAATAAAAACCATTCAGGCCTATCATTTCAGCCTATAACGATTTTTCCCTATTCTAAAGTCCGTTCGGGTATGTATCATTTCAACCCATAGTGATTTCTAATATACAGGGAACTTGTAGTGTGATAAACTGATATAAATAACATAATAGCATTATATAATAGTAACATATGGTATAACAAGTGTATAAGCATGTATGAACATCATATAATCATAGTATAGCAGATATAACATGATGATATAGTTTACAGATTCAATTGCGATCAGTTTACTAGTCATATAAGTATAAACTTGTCTGGTGAGATTTACTCACTTGTTTAAGCTGGAGATGACAACCAAAACCCACAACACAGAATCTACGAAGGCACGAGAGCACGAATATAATTTGAGTGGGAGAGCCAAAGATAAATATCCTTACACACATGCAAACAAAACAAGTATATATAACATAAGTTTTCAACTCAAATTATACATAAACAATGTTAGAAATGAATGCATGAAACAAAACCAAAGTGTTTGCACTTGCTTTCTACCATCTATGCTTCAGCTCCAGATCTGAAATGGCACGGCTAAAGGCATGGTTTGGATCAGGTTTGGGTTCCTAAAGGTTGGCCTAGCATGTGTTAACAAAGGTGGGTTTAGTCTAGGTGCATAAAACTAGGTGTACATGGCTAAAACTATGCAACATACATCATTTGTTTGCTCTTGTTTGGTATGGCCAGAAGTTATGGGTCACGGCCAGTGGCTCCAGGAGGTGGTGGGTGACATGGCAGAGGGTGGAGGTCAGGTCAGAGGTGGTGGTGGTGGTGGAAGTGGCGGCTAGAGGTGGTAGAAGGTGGTGCTAACAATCTAGGCTCGGCTAGTGTAATATGTGATGGTTTTTGTTGATTTTGGTGGTGCTCCTTGCCATGGATGTGCTTGGCCTGCCTTGGTGGTGTAGTAGGGTGGGTAATGATCAGAGAAAGGGGGTGGTGGAGGTCGGACCAGATCTGGTTGAGGAGGAGTGGAGCCATGAAGGTGAGAACAAGTGACAAATTTCAATAGAAAAACTAGAAAACAAAGGAAGAAGAAGATGAATTTTACCCAAACCTTTGCTCAATGATGGCCGTGAGTTTTTTTCTTGAGAAATGGATGAAATTTTCTTGAAAAAGAGAAGAGAATGCAGCTGAAAAGAATAGAGAAGGGTACGGCCAAAAATCATAAAGAATGGAGTTGAGAAAAGGAAAGGTCGGGAGATGAAAAGGCTTAGGAATTCCAAAAGTTTAAAACTCTTCAAATATCCTCTATTTTATTTTTAATTTTTAAATAACTGAAATATATATAAACTCAGATAAAATATGAAAAATTTAGTAAATAAAAAAAAAATTATTAATTATATATAATTAATTAAGTAAAACAGCAAAAATTGCAACTAGTCTTGAAAATATGAAAAATAAATGCAATGAACTTTGGAAAAATTTTATGTACTTGAAAAGTATTTATAAATAAAGATAAGAACACAAAATAAAATGAATTCACAAAAATAAATAAATAAATTTTAATTAAATATAATTTTAATGAAGAAAATAGCAGAAAATGGAAACTAGCCTTTAAAAATAGAAAATAAATGCAACATTTTGGAAAAATCCTATTATCACTTTAAATATATTAAAAGACAAAAATATACATAAAATAACATATTAACACAAAATAAAATATGACAAAGAAAATAAAGTTTATATCATTAAAAATAGACAAAATTGTTAAATAAAACAAATTATACTCAAAATTGAAATGTACATAACATTCACATTTTAAATCCGTTTCCAATGAAACGAAAAGCAGTATTCATGTTATAAAATCTATTTTCATAATAAAAGATAAAATTTAAGAATTTAAATATTTAAATTTGAAATTTAAAAGTCAAAGTTTGACCAGTTTGAACAGAAATTCACTTTTCAGTGAAATATCCAATTTATACTAGTTTGAAACTAAAATTCACTTAATAATCAACATTTATATTTTTAAAATGAAATGTTTGAAATAAAATAATTTAAAAATAAAATAAAGTCCAAATTAAATAATATACAAGAATCTAGGGTTGTTACACTCTCCCCCACTCAAAACTTTTCGTCCCCGAAAAGGAATGAAGTACGGGAAAGCACAGAAAAATAGAGTGAAATAAGATTAAGACAAGATGACAAGGAAATTGAAATTACACCTAATAGCTATTGTTATAGGTAAGTTTAACAAGATGGATGGCAAGCAATGCTCAGATTAAAATAAGTACCAAACATTATCAAAGATTATAGAAAGATTTCTAAACAGAAAGATTATAGAAAGATTCCTATACCAGTCTATAGGAAGATGAGGAAAATAAGGACAACTAAAAGACAGTTCAAAAACAAGATAAGATAATAAGTTTGGAAAACAAAGTAAGATCATAGGTTTGAAATTTTCATGGCTTCAGCTTAAATTGATAATTAATTTTACACAAGTTAAAAAAAAATCTTACTATCTCTAATTTCATTATCTTATCATCCAATTTTCTTAAACTAACAGTTTCAAAAATCATGGGTTTGAAAAAATCATTTATTATACTTATAATGTACTTAATAAATTTAATTCCTCTTTATTCCTAATTAAAATTAAATCTATCCCTCTCAATATATTTTATCAACTATGTTAAATATATGTAACAACCCGCCACTCATTCTACAAAATGACGAATCATTAATAAGAAAGAAAGGGGTGAGAAATAGAAAAGAAGAGAAAGAGAAAGAAAACAACACAAATACTCACAGCGGAAACGGAACAAAATATAATATATCATATAACTATTACATAGTATCATATACATCTATCAGAGTTACACAGATTACACATCATATACTAGACAGTTATAAACATCTGTCTAGTTATTACAACTCAATACAAAACAAAGATCTAAACAAGATTAACACAGTGGAAACTACTATCTATATCTACAACGCTGAAGCCTCCTGCTCCATTGCTCCTCCACAATTCGTCAAGGCTAACCTGAATCCCTTGGCTACTCGTAAAAATTTGAGCACCCAAGAGTTTATAAAACAGAAATAAACAACTTGGGTCAGACATGGGTCTGGTGTGAGTAACAGGTTAAACTTGCTTAACTTCAAAACCTTTTGAAAGAAAAGGTATCACGTAAGACTTCCCACACATAAACATGGGTAAGTTTTTACCTTACGCTAACCAAAACATTTGATAGGAAATTCGATTGTATTATTATAGGGTCTAGGGTTTTCAAATAAATATGAAATAGCTGAAATTGTTACATTATTAAATTCCAGCATACTAGCCACAAAGTGGGTTATACAATCAAGTCCGTTGGCACTTATTGGATTTTGGATTCCATACAATGGCAGGGCTACCGGGGTACCGCCCGTCACAGTACGTGGCCTAGATCACCGTACCGAGGATCACTCCCAATCCCCTGCAACACAAGGTCGGAACATCCCTTACTGGATAATTCACGCACAAGATACCTCACGGTTGGGATCAGCAACCGCACCACTAAGTCGAAAATAGAAAGGGACATCTAGACAGAGGTAACCTTGTCCTACTTGGGTGCTACCCATTAACCTTGCTGCACCTCCCCTGTTTTAGCCATTCCCGGTTTGTGAGGCTTGAGGTCACGATTACCTTAGAAAAGAACACATCACTTAGAATGCTCATCGTCCACCAGACGATGTTCTGAAAGCATTCAATCCATACAAGTTCGTTCCGGGTTCGAACGAAACCGAAGGCATTATCTCGTTACACTCGTTTTGGAATCACCCTCAGAGTTAACGACAATAACCCTTGCACTCTGAATCTTCATCTTCACTTGATTCACGACCTATCGTTAATTTGGATCGATGTGGTATTCGGGTCTCCAGACCTGGAAATCCGGTATACGGAAACCCGATCCCGGTCTCATCGAAATCCAAAGCGTATCTTTTAAGGCCAAGTTGTTTTAAAGTTAAAACAATTCAATTCAATTATCTTTATACACATAGAAGGATAATTTACAATAGATAATCAACATTATCAGATAATCCATATTATCATCACATTTCAACTAAACATCCATATCACACAGCATATATCTCATCAGAGATATCAATCAATGCAAAGCATTCAATATTATCATCCATTCTTAAGTAATGATTTATACCATTTCTAATTAATTTAAAATGAATTAAATTAATTACTTCATTCTATAAATCCTGCTTACTTAATCATTAATTAATTACAAATTAATTAATTATCCTTTAATTACCCTTTAATTCCATTCAGGTAATTTATCTTTAATTAATTACTTAAATTAATTATCCTTAACCACTTATAGTAATTAACCTTTAATTACTTCATTAATTAATTAACTATAATATAATTAAATTAATCAACTATAATTAATTACATTAATCCTTAATTAATTACATTAATTAATCACTTCAATTATTAATTATTACTTAATTAATCAATCTTAGTTACATCATTAATTATATTAATTTATGATCCTTAATTACAACTTAATTATTAATTACTTAATTAAATTAATTTCATTAAGTAATTAACCTTTATTTAAACAACATTTATTAATCACCGTGATTAATCTTCAATCAGTAATTAATTACCCTTAATTACTTTCATTAACTAAATTAATTACTCTTTAATTAATCCCTTGATTAATTATTCAAAGTAATTAACTCAAATTACTTTTATTAATAAAATCATTATTCAACTAATTACTTCCAGTAATTATCATATTATTTACTTCCCTAAATAATCTTATTTTAATAATTACATTAAGTAATTATTATCAAATCATCTCTTGATTATCCTAAATTAATTAAACTTAATTAATTAATTTAACTAAATCAAATTAACTTCAATTAATTACAATAAGTAATTAATTCTTAATTACTTCCAATAAGTAATTACATTTAAACAAATTCTATAATTGATTATCTTTAAATTAATTAATCTAATTAACTATTAAAATTAATTACATTAATTAATTATTTAATAATCCATAGTTAATGACCTTCATTAACTATTTACAACTCTTTAATTACTTTTCTTAAGTAATTAACTTAGATTAATTATTATTAATTTCAAATTAATAAATCTTTATAACCAATTAATTAATCTTTGATTATTTAATTAATTAAGTGTTAACCATAACTTAATTAATATTTAATTACTTTACTAATTAATTCTTAATCATTAATTAATATTCTAATTTATAATCCTTAATTATAAATTAATTATCCTATTTAATTAATCTTAAACCTTAATTAATTTATATTTTTAATTACAATTTAATTAATACCAAACCTTTAATTAATTGAATTAATAAATTATCCATATTAATTCACCTTATAAATTTAATTCATCACAATTCATTAAGTCTTAAGAAAACATTTCATTATTAATGATATTTATCATTCAAAACATATTTGAAAACATTTAACTTTCAAATTACTTTTAAATTCCATTTTAAATATGAGATTTAAAATGAATAAAAATTTAACCTTAACAAACCTTAAAATCCATTTAAAACTCTTAAAATCATATGGTGAAGAAATACTAATTTTGTAAAAGAACTTAAGAATTTAAATCAATTTACTTTTAAATTCTACCCTTTTAATATCCATTTTGACAATTAAAGTTATTAAACAATTTTAATTTAAAAACTCTCTTTTATTTCAAAACTGAAATACAGATTTAATTCTAATTCCAGATAAAACTTAGATTAAACTTACTTGCAAATTTAAAACTTCATCTTTTTAAATTCAACTATCTAATCATTTTAAAGGTTGCTAAATATTCTAAATTTCAACAACTTATTATATTTTTGAACTGAGATTCAAATTTAACTTAAATCAGTTTTAAACTTAGACTTAAGACTTGTTTAAAACTTTTACTTAACCATTTAAATTTTGTTTTAAATTTTTAAACAGTTTAGTTTTAAAATCTGGAACCCAGACTTTTACCCGAGACACCTCAAAATACTTCGAGTCGCCTCTCCAAAACACTCGAGCCACTCACCTGAACAACTCGAGTACGAACTCGAGAATGCCTTCTTCCCCAACGCTTTATCATTCCAGAAATTTACCCAGATACACTCACAATCTCGTGCACCTGCACGTACACCCACGAATCAACACCTTCCGACTCTTCCCCTGATCGTTGATCAACCAGCGTTAGCCTCGCCGTCTCTCACGTGAACCCATGTCACCATATCCACCAACGAATCGAAATTCGATCACCTCCCAGGCCTGGAAACCATCAGTTCGAATTCGCCAAAGCCTGTCATCACCCAAAGCTCGCCGTTCCGATCATCTGCAGGTCAACCCTTCCGGCCGCGACACCGTCTACGTGACTACTACTCATTCCCAAAAACTCGACGAACTCGATCCACTACAGGGATCACGACGATCGATTCTTCCAAGCTTCATTTTCTAGGGTTAAAAAATCAAATTCTAAATCATTTCTTCCTCAATGTTTTAATTCGATTTCCAGTAATTTTCCTTATATCCTCGATCATTCCTCCATCCCTACTGAAGATTACAACATCCCAATTTCACTGAGATCATCAAAATTACCAAAAATTCATTTCTAACTTAAACCAGAACTGCTCCTTTATTTCCAAATTATAAATTATGATATTAATGCTAAAAATCATATTATAACTTATCTATTCAATTTATAAACCTGAAGTTATAAATTACAAAGTTTAAATTTTTACTTTTATATAACATTTCTCTGTTGTTTTTGGTTACAGAGACACTCAGGTTTAAATTTGACTAAATTTAAATCTTAAACTTTAGTTTATGATAAAACAAACATATTTTGTTTAAATATTAAATCCAAATTAACACTAGATCATGGGATAATGATTTTATATCAAACTGGAGCCTGGAATTTCAAGATAACAGAGACACACTGATACAAACAACATGCACACTATATACATTCATGTACATGCAGAATCATCTATAAACATTCACACCACAACACAATTATCATAGAATTAAACATGCAAATATAATTATACTTACGTTATTTTAAGTAAGTAGGTTACTCACCTTTATAAAGATGACAGAGCCTATCTTTGAAAAGCTTTTGAAAATGTTTTGACTTAAGACTGGAATTGATAACATGCTTGAGTTGATGGAGCTTTACTAATCTAAACTACATGCATGTTGCTCCCAGTTTGAAGAATTTAGAAATCCAAAGCTTTGATTTAAAATTGCATGCTTGCTTCCAGTTTTGAGAAGAATGCAGACAGTTTGAACTGAGTTGTTTCTAGATTTGAATAGAATGCAGCAGGGCTTTAAAATGATTCCAGATTGGAAAATGAAGATGTTTGCAGGCCTTAGTTTTTGATTTGGGAACTTGATTACAGATTGATGAATTTGGTTTTGAGGAAGATGCTCACTGATCTCAGATTTTGAAGCATTTGATTTCAGGTTTCTTTTTGAAAATGGAGAAATGCATGAAAGCTGAAGAGTTGATTTGGAAAAGAGAATTACAGGGGTTTGATTTCAGATTTTAGTTAGAGAATGTTTGAGAAGGGTTACTGATCTGATTTGTTTCAGATTTGTATTTAGAGAATTTACATTTGAGTTTTTCTTGTTTTGAAAAGGAGAATAGAAAGAATGAAGTAGAGGGATGCAATATGTATATATAAGTGAATTTATGATTTTATAAAAATAAAAGAAAATAAAAATTAAATAAGACACTTGTCATTAGAGTTTACCATTTATTTACACATGTTAAGACAAGGCTTTAGATAAATGACACTTGTCTTTTAAGTATTTATTCATAATTCTATTTATTTTAAAAGTAATTAAAAAGCCCTATTCTTATTTATTTAATCACTTATCTATATATATATCTTTTTAAAGAGAAACCAAAAACTAATTATATTTTATAAATATAAGTTTATACAAATATTATAATATCCAACAATTTAAATATTTATTCTTTTGAACTTCAAAACTTAAATTCAAATTCAAATTAAATTAAATCTAAATTTCCAATTTGCCCAAAGCTTCTATTTACAATATATACAAATAAATATGTATATATTCAAATAGAAAATATCTTATTAACTTTTTAAAAGATAAAATCATCAATTAATACTAATTTAATCAGATTATTAAATTAAATTCAAATTTTATTATCAAAGATCATCAATATCAATTTAATTATTTAACAGATTATTAAATTGATATTGTTAAAATTTCCGGGATATTACATTCCCCCCCCCCCTTAAAATAATTTCGTCCCCGAAATTTAAACAAAGGTAATTTAATAATCTTATTAAAGATTTTAAATTCAAAACACAAGCATATACTATCATCCATATGCTAGCAACCATAGCAGCCAAATCATCCAATCAAACAATTCTAACTATCTAGACTAAATTCTAGATAAAATTCCTCGAGTTTCCCCAAGTATATATATATACCGGAATACTCGCTCTACAAACAATCTAAACTATTAAGCTATAGATCTCCTACACATCTAGATCTACAGAACTAAACAGAATATCAGACTACAGACGAGTCTGACTCAACTACCAAACTTCCCAAAACTGCAGATTCTAAAACCAGAGATAGATCAAATACGTATTCCCTTAGAGATACGTAAAACTCAATGAATTCCAGTTATCCAAACTGACAATTCAACCAAGTAGACCAATTACTTATCCAAATCAGAACACAGACTAGATCCAAACATAACTCTACTTCACAATTATCCGTAGATTCCAAACTTACTTCTCCCATCCAGAGATACACTCCAAACCGCTTTCGCTGCTCAACTCTGATATGAGGTAGAACACAAGCACAGACTGGACAACTCACTTCTAGAAATAAGGTTCACGGATCCATAAAGAAAACTCAGATACTCCATCAAAACTTGAGTTGTTTCACCAACTCCAACTCTAGGAAACATCCTTCCACTAGACTGAACCATCGGTATCACTCTTGGAATCCAGTCGATAAGAAAACTCAACCTTCAGATGCGGACAAACTTCTGACTTCTCTGAAGACATCCAGAAAAACTCTGACAACCCAAGAGAACACTCAGACAATCGCAAGTCACTTTTGCGATCAACCCAACCTAATTCCAAAGAAAAACTGTTCCTCTTTACCAATCAGAACAGCTTACACTTATTTATCCAATCCATCGAAGAAATGAATCCACTCTGCTGCTTCTGAACTTCACTTCCAGAAAAACTGCTCATCCAGAAAACTTCCTGCCATCACAGAATACTCCGAGCTGCACTGCTGACACTGATGCCAAGGACTTCCTACTCAAAGATCTTCGAGAAATTCGAACTCCAAATCAAACAGAAACACCATGCTGAACTCAGCCACAATACCAAGGCATACACACTTCCTTAATCTTGTTTCAAAGAAAACATCTTCGGGAACATTCATCGTCACTGTATCTCATCATACAGCTACTATTACCTGAGGTATCAAGGTACCATCACTCGCTTCTGCCTCATCGACAGATCCAACTCTACTCATCCAAACTTCAAAGATAAACTCCGAACCTTTAAAAGGTGTCCTTCAGAGATCGATGAAATCCTTCACCACAGCAAAGCTTACTCGAGACGGTATTGGGTTTACAGTCTCGATATATACTTCCAACCTCAAACATTCAAACTCCAACTATTGGTAATTGTGTTACACACACTACCACCTTATCTACCTTTATAACTTATATTGGAAAACCCGAACAGGTAACCCAATAAATAGGTAGAAATACATAAATATATATATTTAAAATGATATATTTTTTTTTTATATAGAAATTATTTCTGGGTAAAATTATTTCATCTACCTTTTTAAAACAATATTGTGTCTGTTGGCCTAGTCCAAGTGTTTAGAGATCCCTATCAATAACGTTAGCTACTCGTATTGACCAGAATCCATATACCACCCAACCGATCAATTAACACAATATAAAATCATTTTATATAACTAACAAATACGCGCTCTCGTATATATATATACACACACTCAAACAGGTTGCTACAGATCCTATCTCTAATGAACAACCCTTCCGAACCTAGGTATTCACTCAACCTAGTGTTCTGATATTCACTTAACCAAAAGCTTAGGCATTCGCTCAACCTATGCTCTGATACCAACTGTGACAACCTAGGCTTTTCAACCTTCAGCAACGGCTCACGACCGGTAGGCTTTTCAACCATCCCAGCCCCGCTGTGGCTCACAGTGATACCTCGAATTTGCTTTTACGGCCAGCCTCTCGACTCGCAACCAACCCTCACAAGGCCTTTACCTCTCAAGGACATGTAGGGGTAAGAGTCTCCCGTTCGCCACCAAACCGCGAAGCGAGAACCCCCTATCATGCTGTAATGTAGCAAACCCGATCCCGGTCTCATCGAAATCCAAAGCGTATCTTTTAAGGCCAAGTTGTTTTAAAGTTAAAACAATTCAATTCAATTATCTTTATACACATAGAAGGATAATTTACAATAGATAATCAACATTATCAGATAATCCATATTATCATCACAATTCAACTAAACATCCATATCACACAGCATATATCTCATCAGAGATATCAATCAATGCAAAGCATTCAATATTATCATCCATTCTTAAGTAATGATTTATACCATTTCTAATTAATTTAAAATGAATTAAATTAATTACTTCATTCTATAAATCCTGCTTACTTAATCATTAATTAATTACAAATTAATTAATTACCCTTTAATTCCATTCAGGTAATTTATCTTTAATTAATTACTTAAATTAATTATCCTTAACCACTTATAGTAATTAACCTTTAATTACTTCATTAATTAATTAACTATAATATAATTAAATTAATCAACTATAATTAATTACATTAATCCTTAATTAATTACATTAATTAATCACTTCAATTATTAATTATTACTTAATTAATCAATCTTAGTTACATCATTAATTATATTAATTTATGATCCTTAATTACAACTTAATTATTAATTACTTAATTAAATTAATTTCATTAAGTAATTAACCTTTATTTAAACAACATTTATTAATCACCTTGATTAATCTTCAATCAGTAATTAATTACCCTTAATTACTTTCATTAACTAAATTAATTACTCTTTAATTAATCCCTTGATTAATTATTCAAAGTAATTAACTCAAATTACTTTTATTAATAAAATCATTATTCAACTAATTACTTCCAGTAATTATCATATTATTTACTTCCCTAAATAATCTTATTTTAATAATTACATTAAGTAATTATTATCAAATCATCTCTTGATTGTCCTAAATTAATTAAACTTAATTAATTAATTTAACTAAATCAAATTAACTTCAATTAATTACAATAAGTAATTAATTCTTAATTACTTCCAATAAGTAATTACATTTAAACAAATTCTATAATTGATTATCTTTAAATTAATTAATCTAATTAACTATTAAAATTAATTACATTAATTAATTATTTAATAATCCATAGTTAATGACCTTCATTAACTATTTACAACTCTTTAATTACTTTTCTTAAGTAATTAACTTAGATTAATTATTATTAATTTCAAATTAATAAATCTTTATAACCAATTAATTAATCTTTGATTATTTAATTAATTAAGTGTTAACCATAACTTAATTAATATTTAATTACTTTACTAATTAATTCTTAATCATTAATTAATATTCTAATTTATAATCCTTAATTATAAATTAATTATCCTATTTAATTAATCTTAAACCTTAATTAATTTATATTTTTAATTACAATTTAATTAATACCAAACCTTTAATTAATTGAATTAATAAATTATCCATATTAATTCACCTTATAAATTTAATTCATCACAATTCATTAAGTCTTAAGAAAACATTTCATTATTAATGATATTTATCATTCAAAACATATTTGAAAACATTTAACTTTCAAATTACTTTTAAATTCCATTTTAAATATGAGATTTAAAATGAATAAAAATTTAACCTTAACAAACCTTAAAATCCATTTAAAACTCTTAAAATCATATGGTGAAGAAATACTAATTTTGTAAAAGAACTTAAGAATTTAAATCAATTTACTTTTAAATTCTACCCTTTTAATATCCATTTTGACAATTAAAGTTATTAAACAATTTTAATTTAAAAACCCTCTTTTATTTCAAAACTGAAATACAGATTTAATTCTAATTCCAGATAAAACTTAGATTAAACTTACTTGCAAATTTAAAACTTCATCTTTTTAAATTCAACTATCTAATCATTTTAAAGGTTGCTAAATATTCTAAATTTCAACAACTTATTATATTTTTGAACTGAGATTCAAATTTAACTTAAATCAGTTTTAAACTTAGACTTAAGACTTGTTTAAAACTTTTACTTAACCATTTAAATTTTGTTTTAAATTTTTAAACAGTTTAGTTTTAAAATCTGGAACCCAGACTTTTACCCGAGACACCTCAAAATACTTCGAGTCGCCTCTCCAAAACACTCGAGCCACTCACCTGAACAACTCGAGTACGAACTCGAGAATGCCTTCTTCCCCAACGCTTTATCATTCCAGAAATTTACCCAGATACACTCACAATCTCGTGCACCTGCACGTACACCCACGAATCAACACCTTCCGACTCTTCCCCTGATCGTTGATCAACCAGCGTTAGCCTCGCCGTCTCTCACGTGAACCCAGGTCACCATATCCACCAACGAATCGAAATTCGATCACCTCCCAGGCCTGGAAACCATCAGTTCGAATTCGCCAAAGCCTGTCATCACCCAAAGCTCGCCGTTCCGATCATCTGCAGGTCAACCCTTCCGGCCGCGACACCGTCTACGTGACTACTACTCATTCCCAAAAACTCGACGAACTCGATCCACTACAGGGATCACGACGATCGATTCTTCCAAGCTTCATTTTCTAGGGTTAAAAAATCAAATTCTAAATCATTTCTTCCTCAATGTTTTAATTCGATTTCCAGTAATTTTCCTTATATCCTCGATCATTCCTCCATCCCTACTGAAAATTACAACATCCCAATTTCACTGAGATCATCAAAATTACCAAAAATTCATTTCTAACTTAAACCAGAACTGCTCCTTTATTTCCAAATTATAAATTATGATATTAATGTTAAAAATCATATTATAACTTATCTATTCAATTTATAAACCTGAAGTTATAAATTACAAAGTTTAAATTTTTACTTTTATATAACATTTCTCTGTTGTTTTTGGTTACAGAGACACTCAGGTTTAAATTTGACTTAATTTAAATTTTAAACTTTAGTTTATGATAAAACAAACATATTTTGTTTAAATATTAAATCCAAATTAACACTAGATCATGGGATAATGATTTTATATCAAACTGGAGCCTGGAATTTCAAGATAACAGAGACACACCGATACAAACAACATGCACACTATATACATTCATGTACATGCAGAATCATCTATAAACATTCACACCACAACACAATTATCATAGAATTAAACATGCAAATATAATTATACTTACGTTATTTTAAGTAAGTAGGTTACTCACCTTTATAAAGATGACAGAGCCTATCTTTGGAAAGCTTTTGAAAATGTTTTGACTTAAGACTGGAATTGATAACATGCTTGAGTTGATGGAGCTTTACTGATCTAAACTACATGCATGTTGCTCCCAGTTTGAAGAATTTCGAAATCCAAAGCTTTGATTTAAAATTGCATGCTTGCTTCCAGTTTTGAGAAGAATGCAGACAGTTTGAACAGAGTTGTTTCTAGATTTGAATAGAATGCAGCAGGGCTTTAAAATGATTCCAGATTGGAAAATGAAGATGTTTGCAGGCCTTAGTTTTTGATTTTGGAACTTGATTACAGATTGATGAATTTGGTTTTGAGGAAGATGCTCACTGATCTCAGATTTTGAAGCATTTGATTTCAGGTTTCTTTTTGAAAATGGAGAAATGCATGAAAGCTGAAGAGTTGATTTGGAAAAGAGAATTACAGGGGTTTGATTTCAGATTTTAGTTAGAGAATGTTTGAGAAGGGTTACTGATCTGATTTGTTTCAGATTTGTATTTAGAGAATTTACATTTGAGTTTTTCTTGTTTTGAAAAGGAGAATAGAAAGAATGAAGTAGAGGGATGCAATATGTATATATAAGTGAATTTATGATTTTATAAAAATAAAAGAAAATAAAAATTAAATAAGACACTTGTCATTAGAGTTTACCATTTATTTACACATGTTAAGACAAGGCTTTAGATAAATGACACTTGTCTTTTAAGTATTTATTCATAATTCTATTTATTTTAAAAGTAATTAAAAAGCCCTTTTCTTATTTATTTAATCACTTATCTATATATATATATCTTTTTAAAGAGAAACCAAAAACTAATTATATTTTATAAATATAAGTTTATACAAATATTATAATATCCAACAATTTAAATATTTATTCTTTTGAACTTCAAAACTTAAATTCAAATTCAAATTAAATTAAATCTAAATTTCCAATTTGCCCAAAGCTTCTATTTACAATATATACAAATAAATATGTATATATTCAAATAGAAAATATCTTATTAACTTTTTAAAAGATAAAATCATCAATTAATACTAATTTAATCAGATTATTAAATTAAATTCAAATTTTATTATCAAAGATCATCAATATCAATTTAATTATTTAACAGATTATTAAATTGATATTGTTAAAATTTCCGGGATATTACAATATACTTACACTTATTATAACTGTTTTAATTTATTCTTAATTCCTTTAACATCATTAATATTGTAGATTATTCAATTAACCTTTTTATTCAATTTACCTCTATTAATCTTTTTATAACTAAAATTTAAGGGTATAACATTTATTATAACCACTCGCATTTTATTTATAAAATCTTTTTATATTGTATATTATCCAATTACATTGTTAACTTCTGAAAATTAAGGTAAGTTATATTGGAATGCAATTGAGAATTATACAAATAAACTATCTAAAATTAATTTACAATATAAACATTCTAATTCAATCATTTCAAGCTTGAATATATATTCAAAATTTTGATTTTCTTTTTATATTGGAAGTTATTATTTAAGATAGAATTTAAGAATAAAATTTCCAATTCCTTTCAAACCATTTAGAGATAAATAAATGTATGTACGTAATTTGTCAAATCAAATTTAAGTCATATATCTATATATATTATAAATCAAATCATATTTTAGAAATTCAAATCAATTAAATTTCCCAAAACAAGGCTGCAGCAAAACTATAGAATGGTTTCTTCACTTCGAAACTCGAAAATGAACGTCGATGATGCCGCGGTCATCACCGAAATTATTTTCCAGCGACAAAGAGAAGAGCACTAAAATTTTAAAACTTTAAAAATTCTTTGGAAACAAATTTCTATTCAAAATACTTTAAATAATATATCCTTTTAAAATTTTAAACACAAGGTTTGAAACCATCGGAAATTAAATTCTCAAATTCTTGATTTAAATTCATTTCAGTTCCCAAATCAAATTTATAAACAACTATTTATAAATTCATTTATAGAATGATAAATCAAGTATTATCATTTCAAATAATCAATTTAAATCAATTTATTAAGTTCCATAATATTTACTGATATCAAATTTTATTTCATTAACCAAATTTTAAAATAATATTGTGTCAGTTTGTTCTGTCAAAGTGTTTTAGAAATCCTATCGATAGCGTTGATCAGACGAATCGATCGGAAGCCCAAATCAACATTAACAACTCAAACAACACAATATATAAAACAAACATAGATTTACAAGTACAATTCCAAATGTTTGGAGATATTTTGGAAATAAAGACAAGATAATTAATTAACAAAATATGAAGATGGATAAGTTTAGATAAAATCGCGGGCAACCTTAACCGGGTCAACCGTGACTTAATGAATAAGATCAAATGTGTATTTTTTTTTGGGTAAATCTACATTCGATCTTAAAAGATAGAGTTTGGAATAACAAAAGGTATTAGCATCTAAACCAAGGATAAATATAAATCTCTGGTGAATCAATGCTAATTTGTAAAGGAGTTTCCCCCTTCACACGTCATTAGAGTATTGGCGAGACAGCCAATTCACTATAAAGATCATTCGAAGTGGAGTTATGTGGTACTCCAAAATCAAAAGAAGATGAATAGTGAGGGACAAGAATAAATTTTGGAACCGCAGGGAACGTTCCAAAAATTAAAATGAAATCAAATAAAAATGAAGAGATTCAAGTTCGAATGAAAGTGATTCTATAACTAAATTTACCATACATTCTAAGTTTTGCCTCAAAGCCAAAGCTCTGATACCAACTGTAAAGACCCGATATTTTCAACCATTCGCATCCATTATAAGTGTATAGGTAGACACTCATGCCGGAATTGAATTGCTCAAAATACCACGTTGTAAATAAAATTTGGCAAATCTCAGAATATACAGTAAATAAATATAATCACAGATCACAGACACAGAGTAAAATAATGCAGTGGAAATAAAAGAAATTGTAGTTCATGAAGCTACTATGTAAATATATCAGAGTTAAATAAGATACAACAGAAGAAATAAAGTACAACAGAAGTCTCAATATGATAACCAAGTACAAGCTGAATAGAACAACAGAACTGAGATAGATAAAACTAGATAAGCAGATAATCTCCAGCGATTCAAATCTCCAAGAGAGTGGAAATCCAAATATGTGAATAACTCAGGCTGACCCGAGCGTAAAGCAAAACAAAAAACACTCGAGTCAGGACAATATATACTTATATAATGTAAACCAACTCAAGTGAACTGTAATAAAGGTACAAGTAACTTAAAGAATGCTTGGGATCGCCCATTCTTTAAGGATCCGTTAAACTATTTACTATGTAGTAATATACGCTATATACAGTAGTGTCTAATTAGTAAAGTATAATCACATAGAAAATAGCGTTAAGGGGTGGTGAACCTTAACGCGGTCGGATCTTTAAACCAAAATCGTAGTGGGCTCGATATGGTAGATGACACGACACACAAGGCAATGCCAGGGTAGATATACCAATTACGCATCCGGACTGGTGGTGACGCATAGCAGCCACTACTGCCCACCTCGAACAACACTCCCAAATCAAGGGTGCGCACCAAATCAATCACAAGCAATAGAATGGTATCGAAGAAGTGTGTCCGATCAGAGGTGCTACCTCCTTGGTCCGTCAATCGCTCCTGTTTTAGCCACCTTATGCCAACTCACGGGAGTTGGGTCCACGTATATACCTTAGGATCGTCGCCACCATCCTACTCCATTCTGGAAACTCCACCGCATACACAGTTGTCAAAGTGGTTTTTGGTATCAACAGAGAGTATGTCCATATCCGATCCCGGTCTCTTTAACAACCAATCGTTATTATAACCCGTGGTTATAATTTAAAATAGTTTATACTTCAGAATAGAATATCATTTCAAATCCAAATCTTTATCAAAAATAAAGATTAAATCAATTCCAAACCATTTCAATATATTTAAAATATCATATCATTTCAAAACATCATTTCAATTCATTTTAATATATCAAAATATCATATCTTTCCAAAACTTCATTTCAAATCATTTTAATATATCAAAATATCAAATCTTTCCAAAACTTCATTTCAAATCATTTTAATATACCAAAATATCATTTGAGTACAAACTTAAATATTCAACTTTAAATAATTTTAAATTTAAAGATATCATTCATTTATTATCATTTCAAGTCACCCTTTTTAAATAGTTTATATTTCAATCAAAATAATTTATTTAAACCATTTAAAAGTGTAATTATTATACTTTCAAATCAAGTATTAAAATTTCCAAAGTTTCAATTTTCAATTAAATTTCCATAGACCATTTCAAATCTTATAAATTTCAAATATAGATTTAATCCACAAAATAACTATTCAAATTATAAAATAATTCTAAAGCTTTATTATCTATATTTCATAAGTCTAATATCTTTAATTAGATTCAAATACAAGTAAACCAAATACTTTTCATACTAATATAAACTTCAATTATTTATTCCAAGATTTAATATCATTTCAAATTCATTTCAAAATATCATTTCAAAACATCATCTATTTAATTTAAATTTAAATACCATTTAATCATATTTCAAAATAGTTGTATTTCCCAAATCAACTATTCCATTTAAATCATTTAAAGTCAATTCATTATATTTAATAATTAAATATTTAATTTCCAAAATTTAATCTTTTTCAAAGATCATTTATTCATTGGAATTTATTAAACAAAGAAAATTCAACTTTCGCAGCACTTAGAAAATGCTACGAAATGTTATGTTTTAAAACAGTTCATTAACAAAAGACAGCATTTAAAATGCCGTAATAGGTTTCTTTTAATTTCAAGTAAACTTTGGTTAAATTAACCAACTATAGCACTTACAAAGTGCTATAATGACCTTTAGTTCAAATTAGCCTTTTAGTTCATTTAAAACAACTACAGCATTTTTCAATGCTGTAATATCTTTACATTACATTTCAAAAATTCTGTCAAATCAAATTCAGAGTTTTATTTACAATTTCACACATAATTAACTTTTAATATAAATCATTTTAACTTATAAAATCATATATTTTCACATTAAAAACAATCATTTAAATGCCAATATTTCTATGATTTTATAAAGTCAAATTTCCATACAAAAATCAAATTAAATAACAATTAAATTTTCATTTCTTTAATTAAATTCTTAACTTAACAACTAAGTTTAAATTTCCAAAATATAACTTATTTCCATTTATTTTACTTAATTAATATTTCACTTTTAAACAAATTTCACAAAAATTCAATTTAAGTTATATTTCCAAATTCAGCTTAAATATTCATTTATTTCATATTTTAAGTTATACAAAATCATTAACACTTTATAAAATCATTATTTCTTAATGAAATCATTAAATTCATTTTTAATCAAATTTGTCATATATTCTTACTTTACATAAATTCCATTTATAAACAAAATCATAAATTCCAAAATTAACTTATATTTCAAATTCTACTTCACCCTTTACTTAATTCACTTATTTAATTTGTAGAAAATCACTAATATTTTATAGAAATCATTTTAAATAAAATTTAAAGCAAAATATCATAATATTTACATTTTTAAAATATTTTAAAAATTTCAGAAAAATATATAAACCACGGGTCTACATAAAATTTTCTAGCCTAGGTCAAGTGATACGGATATATATCATTTCAACCCGTAATTTACAAAGAAAAACCGGGTTCTATCATTTCAAACCCGCAATCCCAAGTTAAATAAAATAAATAAAAACCATTCAGGCCTATCATTTCAGCCCATAACGATTTTTCCCTATTCTAAAGTCCGTTCGGGTATGTATCATTTCAACTCATAGTGATTTCTAATCTACAGGGAACTTGCAGTGTAATAAACTTATATAAATAATAGAATAGCATTATATAACAGTAACATATGGTATAACAAGTGTATAAGCATGTATGAACATCATATGATCATAGTATAGCAGATATAACATGATGATATAGTTTACAGATTCAATTGCAATCAGTTTACTAGTCATATAAGTATAAACTTGTCTGGTGAGATTTACTCACTTGTTTAAGCTGGAGATGACAACCAAAACCCACAACACAGAATCTACGAAGGCACGAGAGCACGAATATAATTTGAGTGGGAGAGCCAAAGATAAATATCCTTACACACATGCAAACAAAACAAGTATATATAACATAAGTTTTCAACTCAAATTATACATAAACAATGTTAGAAATGAATGCATGAAACAAAGCCAAAGTGTTTGCACTTGCTTTCTACCATCTATGCTTCAGCTCCAGATCTGAAATGGCACGGCTAAAGGCATGGTTTGGATCAGGTTTGGGTTCCTAAAGGTTGGCCTAGCATGTGTTAACAAAGGTGGGTTTAGTCTAGGTGCATAAAACTAGGTGTACATGGCTAAAACTATGCAACAGACATCATTTGTTTGCTCTTGTTTGGTATGGCCAGAAGTTATGGGTCACGGCCAGTGGCTCCAGGAGGTGGTGGGTGACATGTCAGGGGGTGGAGGTCAGGTCAGAGGTGGTGGTAGTGGTGGAAGTGGCGGCTAGAGGTGGTAGAAGGTGGTGCTAACAATCTAGGCTCGGCTAGTGTAATATGTGATGGTTTTTGTTGATTTTGGTGGTGCTCCTTGCCATGGATGTGCTTGGCCTGCCTTGGTGGTGTAGTAGGGTGGGTAATGATCAGAGAAAGGGGGTGGTGGAGGTCGGACCAGATCTGGTTGAGGAAGAGTGGAGCCATGAAGGTGAGAACAAGTGACAAATTTCAATAGAAAAACTAGAAAACAAAGGAAGAAGAAGATGAATTTTACCCAAACCTTTGCTCAATGATGGCCGTGAGTTTTTTTCTTGAGAAATGGATGAAATTTTCTTGAAAAATAGAAGAGAATGTAGCTGAAAAGAATAGAGAAGGGTACGGCCAAAAATCATAAAGAATGGAGTTGAGAAAAGGAAAGGTCGGGAGATGAAAAGGCTTAGGAATTCCTAAAGTTTAAAACTCTTCAAATTTCCTCTATTTTCTTTTTAATTTTTAAATAACTGAAATATATATAAACTCAGATAAAATATGAAAAATTTAGTAAATAAACAAAAATAAATAAATAAATTATTAATTATATATAATTAATTAAGTAAAACAGCAAAAATTGCAACTAGTCTTGAAAATATGAAAAATAAATGCAATGAACTTTGGAAAAATTTTATGTACTTGAAAAGTATTTATAAATAAAGATAAGAACACAAAATAAAATGAATTCACAAAAATAAATAAATAAATTTTAATTAAATATAATTTTAATGAAGAAAATAGCAGAAAATGGAAACTAGCCTTTAAAAATAGAAAATAAATGTAACATTTTGGAAAAATCCTATTATCACTTTAAATATATTAAAAGACAAAAATATACAGAAAATAACATATTAACACATATTAAAATAAAATATGACAAAGAAAATAAAGTTTATATCATTAAAAATAGACAAAATTGTTAAATAAAACAAATTATACTCAAAATTGAAATGTACATAACTTTCACATTTTAAATCCGTTTCCAATGAAACGAAAAGTAGTATTCATGTTATAAAATCTATTTTCATAATAAAATATAAATTTTAAGAATTTAAATATTTAAATTTGAAATTTAAAAGTCAAAGTTTGACCAGTTTGAACAGAAATTCACTTTTCAGTGAAATATCCAATTTATACTAGTTTGAAAATAAAATTCACTTAATGATCAACATTTATATTTTTAAAATGAAATGTTTGAAATAAAATAATTTAAAAATAAAATAAAGTCCAAATTAAATAATATACAAGAATTTAGGGTTGTTACACTGAGTTTTGCCAAATTTAAATTAACAATCTGATATTTTGAGCAATTCAAGTCCGACATGTGCGGATGCGAATGGTTGAAAATAGCGGGTCGTTACAGTTGGTATCAGAGGTTTGGCTCTAGGAAAAACTTAGCATATATAGTAAATTTATTTACAGAATCACTTTCGTTCGAGTTTGAATCTCTTCCTTTTGACTCGATTTCCTTCAAACTTTGGAACGTTTCTTGCGGTTCCAAAATTCATTCTTGTCTCTCCCTATTTGTATTCTTTTTATTCTGGAGTATCCCATAACTCCACTTCGAATGATCTCTATAATAATAGGCGATCCCGCCAATCTTTGAATGATTTGTAAAGGGGTGGAACTCCTTTACAATTGGCATTGTTTTACCGGAGATTTATATATCCCTCGGTTTAGATGCTGCTATCTCTTGTTATGCCGAATTCTATCTCTGGCGATCGAATGTCGATTTGCCTCAGAATTCTGCACCAATCTTATTTTGAAGTCACGGTTGACCCTAGGGTCATCCGCGATTTATAAAAATATATCTATCTTGTATTTTGTAATTTAGTTATCTCATCTTCGTTCGGGCTTATCTTCGAATCAGAATTTTATTTGATTAGAGCCCCTCTAATTTGAATCTCTATCTTCATTTTGAAATATATTCTTAAATCATCCTTTGAAAATCGGGTTTGTTTGTATTTTGAAATTTGTTTTATATATCAAAATTATTATTTTGATAAGTATGATTATATTCTATATATAAAAAAATGAAAATGTTTTGATAAGGATCATATACCATTTTAAAACTAGAATTTGAAGTTTCGAAAGGATTTGAATTTTTGAAAATTTTATAAGAAATCGATTTATATAAAAATGATTTATAACTGAAAGGGTTTTGAATTTGAGATTTGAGATTTGAGAGATTGAACTCAAGTATTTTTAAATAGGTTTTAAGATTTTGAAATTTTATATAATAATACGATTTGAAAGTATTTTCTGAATAAGAAACGTTTCAAATGACTCCAAATGAGTTCCAATGATTTCGAAGAAATTTCAAAGAAGTTTTCAAGAAAATAGAAGTCCAGAACTCACTTATGTCGCTGGAAAAATAATTTCGGTGATGAGTGCACGCATCATCGACATTGATTTTCGAGTTTCAGAGTGGGAGAGAGGCCACTTTTGTCACGACCCCGCCATCCTACGTCCAGGAAGACTGTAACGCTCCACTCTGAGACCCACTGTAACAAAGAGTATTACGGGAGTAATACTGTCTGTTAAAGCGGAGAATAGAGTATAGTGGAAGCGACCATTTGTAATCAAGCTATAACTATCTACTGAATACGTCGAAAGGATGGTATCTATATATTTTTCTCAATCAGGTGGTTCGACATATTCAGTAAATACTTATAACGAAATTACAAATGGCTAAAGATCTATCAGGACAAAGCATAATATTAAATGATAAAACATCACAGAACAGAATCACATAACAGATATAAAATCCCAGAACAATACATCGTCAATACAGATCCAAATACAATAAGTGGGTACAAAGCCACTGCCCACACATGTAGGTTAAAAATAGTACATATCAAAGTCTGAATAATAACAGAGTAGCGGAATAGTGGACAAATAAAAGCGCTATCTATCGGCATAGCAGATAATGTCCAAGCGGAAGCACAGAAGCTAAGTCCGGAGACCTAACCTGAAACAACTCGGTCTGACCCGAGCGAAAACACTCGGGTCAGGCTAGCTAAACAATCAGTAATAACTGAGATATATAGTAATGCGGTACATAAATAAAACAGTACTTATCCAAAGAGAAGTATATTATGAACCACATGAATATAATGACGATCCCTAATCATCAATAAACAATAAAAATCTCCAAAGAGAAATCAACACCAAAGTGTATAATAAATAAAGTCGCCTCATATCATCGGCGTAGCCAAAGCCATAAAAAGATGCCCATAGGCAAATCCCAATAGTGACCAGAGTCTGTAATCAATGCCCAAGCAAAGATCGATGCTCCAAAGAGCAATGGGGATATACTGAAAAGTCAATGAAATCCAACACTGAAAAGCAGTGTCCAGAGACACTGTGAATCCACAAGGCAATCGCACTTACATCGTATGGTTCCATAGAACCAACAACGAATGGCGGTACTCGAATGGATATAAAAATCATCAGATAATACAAGTATTGCACGTGCACCGACCAGAGTCGTTGTTGCCAAGTACTGTAGAGTTGTGATCGATCACTCGCACCGATGCGAAACGCGCGAGACGGCGAGATCCTTCCCAGAAGGATAAAGGCCCAGAGGCACACGCCGAAAAATAAACTGCTCCATAGAGCAGGTGTCCAGAGACGGTTGCCTAGAGGCGTGGTGACCCAGAGGTCCAGTACTGGCCGCCCAGAGGCTAATGTGTCACTAACTTCTTGGAGAGGAACCCGCAAAGTGTTAACAATGAGTCCCATACCCCACGTTCGCACTAAACGGTTTCCTAACCAATAGCAAGCTCACACTCCAAACAATAAAAAGTCTACCTCATATCATCGGTAAACTAGACCCAAAGGTCAAAACGATCAATCGAATAGGTCGGGGATTAACCGGAAAGAAAATACACACGGTTTCCATAGGCCGGAGATTTCCTAACCGTTTAAGCACCTTTCCACTTCGCTCGACGTGCTTAAAGTGAGTGTGAGATTTTTATTATAGAAAATAATGGTGTAAAACGGATTTATAATTGATTTTCGGAATCACTTTTAAAACGGTCTTTTGAAAGGTCTCCTATTATGGAGTAATTAATTTAATAATTAAAATAATATTATATAATAATTTTCAAAAGCCATTTAGGAGTGAAAAATCTTTTGAAAATGATTCATAAAACCCGTGTACGAAATCTAGAGACAAATCTCAAAGAAATCAATGAAAACCAGAAAATCATCAAAAATATTCTAAGTGTTTGTAAACATTCAAAAACAGCTGTGAACTCAAGTTCGATAATTTATTTGGACCATCAAACTGTGTCCAAATGTCATGAAAATTTGCAGGCATGTATTCCAACATCCCTACTTTAATATGCAAAAAGAATTTCTGGATTCCGAGTTGAGACGAAGTGGCAGCGACGTCTCAAAGTTGGACCCAGAACAAGATTTACACTGTTTACAAATAGCGACTAGAGTTCAACTTCGACACGAAATTCGAAGTACCAAACGAACTCCAATGTTGTCCAAATTTTCCTGAGATGGAGTTCGGAACTCCACCTTTCTAACGAGACCAAAATCGTCGAATTCCGACTTCCGATGCGAACGTGGAGGCATCGCGGAGTGGCGCTCAAAAGCTGGAAACAGAAGGGATATTTGATTTTCATTCTAAGTGTTTGACCATTCAAAAACTGCTGCGAACCCAAGTTCGGCAATTTATTTGGACCAGCAAACTGAATCCAAATGACATGAAAACTGGTAGGAATATAGTCCAACATCCCTACTATAAGATGCAAAAAGAATTTCTGGAATCCGTGTTGAGACGAAGTAGCAGCGACGTCTCAAAGTTGGACCCAGAACAAGATTCACACTGTTTACAAACAGCGACAAGAGTTCAACTTCGACACGAAATTCGAAGTACCAAAAAATGCCGATGATGCCTAAATTTTACAGAGATGGAGATCGAAACTCCACCTTTCCAACGAGACCAAAAACGTCGAATTCCGACTTCGGATGCGATCGTGGCGGCATCGCGAAGTGGAGAAAAAAAATCTGGAACAGGGTTTAAAAAAAAATTATTTATTATTTTTTTTTCTTTTTTTTTTCTCAGGACAGTGGTAAGAATGTACAATTTTGACCAAAATAACTTCGAAATTTCATGAAACTCAAAACATGAAAGTTTTAGCTCTAAATCTAAGCTTTCCAGAACATCCAAAATTATTAGATTTGGATAAGAAACGAGAGAGATACAAGCAAAACAATATCAGATTGAAACTAAAGATAACTTGTTAAAGACAGAATTGGTCTTCTGTCTTTGAACGCATTTCAGGTCATCTAAATGACAATATTACAGAAAACTCACTGAACAAAAATTGTAGCATATGTTTTAAGCTTTCCGGAACATCCAAAATTATCTAATTCGGATCAAAAACGAGTAACTTATGGCCAAATCAATTTCAGGGTTTTATTTTATCAACCCTGTAGTTTGTTGTCAGGTCAGCGACAAACAAACGTGATTTCGACCATTGAAACCACAAAATTAGGCAAAGCTCAAAACATGAAAGTTATAGGCTACAGAATAAGCTTTCCAGAACTTCAAGAAAATCTTAATTCCGATTTAAGATGAATGAGATATGCCTAATTTACTAACAGCAATAAACTAATTATAATTTCAGCTAGCATATATTACTAATCAATAGTAATTACCTCTACCAATCAAGAAAATAAACAAACACTTCAAGTGCAACTTTCCAAAGCAAAGAGGATGTGGATTAGAGAGCTTCAAAATTAAAAAGAGAACAAAACCAAGGATTACAAAGAGATTTCAAAGATTAAAATAAAGATTAGAAGGTGATTAGGCCTAGGATTGCATTACCTTGCTAGGATTAAACAAGTCTAATTATGAAGAGATGGAGATGGGTCTTCTAAAGGGAGGCCATTAGTTTTGCTTAGATTTAGGTTTAGGAATTTATGAAGAGGAGGAGGGTTAGGGTTATGAAATGGGTTTGAGATATTATAAAGGAGTGGGTTAGGCTAATGGGTCATGATAAAGGGTTTTAAAACCCATTAGGACTTTGTTTATTTTCCAATGTTATCATGTAAACAAAAATCCTAATAAGCATCCTAGTTTTTAATTAAACCCATGTAATTGTCTCATTTGGCCCATTAACCCATAATCACTTTTTATTTAAAAATTCCCCATTTCAACCCAAAATACTTTAATTTACAAACCAATTGCAAAATTTAAATTCCCAAAATTTTGTTTAGCTCCCTTTTCAACTTAAAATCATAATTTTAATTTATTATTCGGTAATGCAACCTCAGGGTTGTTACAGACTCCCCCCTTAAGAAAATTGCGTCCCCGCAATTCCTTAAATATAGAAATCGTCTATAACATCTAATCCACAACGTGCAGATTCGCACGGAAAGAAACTCCACAAAGATCAATATTTATATTCTCACAGAGCATGCTAAGGGTCGTGGATCCACCAATGGGATTCACAATCCTTAGTGAAGAAACCCTACAAGTAACATCCAATGATAAAGTATCAACTAGTTCTTTTGATACGAATGAGTGAGAGACACCCGTATCAAAATAACTCTAATAGACTGATCGTGAAATAAAATAGAACCTTCGAGAACGGAAGGATGCGTACCTCGAGGCTGAGATGAAGATGCGAGTTAAGCACGATTTCAAAGATAGATAATTCAAATGGAATACTACGGAATATAAATGTATTCCTAAACATATTCCTAACTTATCTATCCAATGTCATGAGGAAAGGGCTTTGTAATATTTGAATCATACTAGGATGTATTGTACTAAGTGTTACTGTTCTATGTTTATTATGCTTATTCCTGAAACCTGGCTCTGATACCAAGCTGTAACGCTCCACTCTGAGACCCACTGTAACAAAGAGTATTACGGGAGTAATACTGTCTGTTAAAGCGGAGAATAGAGTATAGTGGAAGCGACCATTTGTAATCAAGCTATAACTATCTACTGAATACGTCGAAAGGATGGTATCTATATATTTTTCTCAATAAGGTGGTTCGACATATTCAGTAAATACTTATAACGAAATTACAAATGGCTAAAGATCTATCAGGACAAAGCATAATATTAAATGATAAAACATCACAGAACAGAATCACATAACAGATATAAAATCCCAGAACAATACATCGTCAATACAGATCCAAATACAATAAGTGGGTACAAAGCCACTGCCCACACATGTAGGTTAAAAATAGTACATATCAAAGTCTGAATAATAACAGAGTAGCGGAATAGTGGACAAATAAAAGCGCTATCTATCGGCATAGCAGATAATGTCCAAGCGGAAGCACAGAAGCTAAGTCCGGAGACCTAACCTGAAACAACTCGGTCTGACCCGAGCGAAAACACTCGGGTCAGGCTAGCTAAACAATCAGTAATAACTGAGATATATAGTAATGCGGTACATAAATAAAACAGTACTTATCCAAAGAGAAGTATATTATGAACCACATGAATATAATGACGATCCCTAATCATCAATAAACAATAAAAATCTCCAAAGAGAAATCAACACCAAAGTGTATAATAAATAAAGTCGCCTCATATCATCGGCGTAGCCAAAGCCATAAAAGGATGCCCATAGGCAAATCCCAATAGTGACCAGAGTCTGTAATCAATGCCCAAGCAAAGATCGATGCTCCAAAGAGCAATGGGGATATACTGAAAAGTCAATGAAATCCAACACTGAAAAGCAGTGTCCAGAGACACTGTGAATCCACAAGGCAATCACACTTACATCGTATGGTTCCATAGAACCAACAACGAATGGCGGTACTCGAATGGATATAAAAATCATCAGATAATACAAGTATTGCACGTGCACCGACCAGAGTCGTTGTTGCCAAGTACTATAGAGTTGTGATCGATCACTCGCACCGATGCGAAACGCGCGAGACGGCGAGATCCTTCCCAGAAGGATAAAGGCCCAGAGGCACACGCCGAAAAATAAACTGCTCCATAGAGCAGGTGTCCAGAGACGGTTGCCCAGAGGCGTGGTGACCCAGAGGTCCAGTACTGGCCGCCCAGAGGCTAATGTGTCACTAACTTCTTGGAGAGGAACCCGCAAAGTGTTAACAATGAGTCCCATACCCCACGTTCGCACTAAACGGTTTCCTAACCAATAGCAAGCTCACACTCTAAACAATAAAAAGTCTACCTCATATCATCGGTAAACTAGACCCAAAGGTCAAAACGATCAATCGAATAGGTCGGGGATTAACCGGAAAGAAAATACACACGGTTTCCATAGGCCGGAGATTTCCTAACCGTTTAAGCACCTTTCCACTTCGCTCGACGTGCTTAAAGTGAGTGTGAGATTTTTATTATAGAAAATAATGGTGTAAAACGGATTTATAATTGATTTTCGGAATCACTTTTAAAACGGTCTTTTGAAAGGTCTCCTATTATGGAGTAATTAATTTAATAATTAAAATAATATTATATAATAATTTTCAAAAGCCATTTAGGAGTGAAAAATCTTTTGAAAATGATTCATAAAACCCGTGTACGAAATCTAGAGACAAATCTCAAAGAAATCAATGAAAACCAGAAAATCATCAAAAATATTCTAAGTGTTTGTAAACATTCAAAAACAGCTGTGAACTCAAGTTCGATAATTTATTTGGACCATCAAACTGTATCCAAATGTCATGAAAATTTGCAGGCATGTAGTCCAACATCCCTACTTTAATATGCAAAAAGAATTTCTGGATTCCGAGTTGAGACGAAGTGGCAGCGACGTCTCAAAGTTGAACCCAGAACAAGATTTACACTGTTTACAAACAGCGACTAGAGTTCAACTTCGACACGAAATTCGAAGTACCAAACGAACTCCAATGTTGTCCAAATTTTCCTGAGATGGAGTTCGGAACTCCACCTTTCTAACGAGACCAAAATCGTCGAATTCCGACTTCCGATGCGAACGTGGAGGCATCGCGGAGTGGCGCTCAAAAGCTGGAAACAGAAGGGATATTTGATTTTCATTCTAAGTGTTTGACCATTCAAAAACTGCTGCGAACCCAAGTTCGGCAATTTATTTGGACCAGCAAACTGAATCCAAATGACATGAAAACTGGTAGGAATATAGTCCAACATCCCTACTATAAGATGCAAAAAGAATTTCTGGAATCCGTGTTGAGACGAAGTAGCAGCGACGTCTCAAAGTTGGACCCAGAACAAGATTCACACTGTTTACAAACAGCGACAAGAGTTCAACTTCGACACGAAATTCGAAGTACCAAAAAATGCCGATGATGCCTAAATTTTACAGAGATGGAGATCGAAACTCCACCTTTCCAACGAGACCAAAAACGTCGAATTCCGACTTCGGATGCGATCGTGGCGGCATCGCGAAGTGGAGAAAAAAAATCTGGAACAGGGTTTAAAAAAAAATTATTTATTATTTTTTTTTCTTTTTTTTTTCTCGGGACAGTGGTAAGAATGTACAATTTTGACCAAAATAACTTCGAAATTTCATGAAACTCAAAACATGAAAGTTTTAGCTCTAAATCTAAGCTTTCCAGAACATCCAAAATTATTAGATTTGGATAAGAAACGAGAGAGATACAAGCAAAACAATATCAGATTGAAACTAAAGATAACTTGTTAAAGACAGAATTGGTCTTCTGTCTTTGAACGCATTTCAGGTCATCTAAATGGCAATATTACAGAAAACTCACTGAACAAAAATTGTAGCATATGTTTTAAGCTTTCCGGAACATCCAAAATTATCTAATTCGGATCAAAAACGAGTAACTTATGGCCAAATCAATTTCAGGGTTTTATTTTATCAACCCTGTAGTTTGTTGTCAGGTCAGCGACAAACAAACGTGATTTCGACCATTGAAACCACAAAATTAGGCAAAGCTCAAAACATGAAAGTTATAGGCTACAGAATAAGCTTTCCAGAACTTCAAGAAAATCTTAATTCCGATATAAGATGAATGAGATATGCCTAATTTACTAACATCAATAAACTAATTATAATTTCAGCTAGCATATATTACTAATCAATAGTAATTACCTCTACCAATCAAGCAAATAAGCAAACACTTCAAGTGCAACTTTCCAAAGCAAAGAGGATGTGGATTAGAGAGCTTCAAAATTAAAAAGAGAACAAAACCAAGGATTACAAAGAGATTTCAAAGATTAAAATAAAGATTAGAAGGTGATTAGGCCTAGGATTGCATTACCTTGCTAGGATTAAACAAGTCTAATTATGAAGAGATGGAGATGGGTCTTCTAAAGGGAGGCCATTAGTTTTGCTTAGATTTAGGTTTAGGAATTTATGAAGAGGAGGAGGGTTAGGGTTATGAAATGGGTTTGAGATATTATAAAGGAGTGGGTTAGGCTAATGGGTCATGATAAGGGGTTTTAAAACCCATTAGGACTTTGTTTATTTTCCAATGTTATCATGTAAACAAAAATCCTAATAAGCATCCTAGTTTTTAATTAAACCCATGTAATTGTCTCATTTGGCCCATTAACCCATAATCACTTTTTATTTAAAAATTCCCCATTTCAACCCAAAATACTTTAATTTACAAACCAATTGCAAAATTTAAATTCCCAAAATTTTGTTTAGCTCCCTTTTCAACTTAAAATCATAATTTTAATTTATTATTCGGTAATGCAACCTCAGGGTTGTTACAAAGACGCATCGTTTTGAAGAAAAGAAAGAGGTGAGAAAGTAGAAAAGAAAGAGAAGAAGAAGAACAACAACAGAATCTCAACAGCGGAATGAATAAATTATATTAATAACAAAAGTATTACATAATATACAACACTTATCAGAGTTACACAACATATACATCACATACTAGACAGTTATAAACATCTGTCTAGACATTACAACTCAAATACAATACAAACACTATCACAGAGATCTACACAGCGGAATACTATATCTACGAACGCCGAAGCCTCCTGCTCCATTGCTCCTCCAGAATATTCGTCAAAGCTAAACCTGAATCCCTTGGCTACTCGTAAAAATTTGAGTACCCAAGAGTTTATAAAACAGAAATAAACACTTGGGTCAGACATGGGTCTGGTGTGAGTAACAGGTTAAACTTGCTTAACTTCAAAACCTTTTTGAAAGAAAAGGTATCACGTAAGACTCCCCACAAATAAACATGGGTAAGTTTTTACCTTACGCTAACCAAAATATTTGATAGGAAATTTGATTGTATTATAATAGGTCTAGGGTTTTCAAGTAAAATACAGAAATAGCTGGAATGCTTACATCTCACGTTCCAACATAGTTGGGCACAACTAATACGTACGGCACTTATTGGATTTTGGATTCCATACAATGGCAGGGCTACCGGGGTACCGCCCGTCACAGTACGTGGCCTAGATCACCGTACCGAGGATCACTCCCAATCCCCTGCAACACAAGGCCGGAACATCCCTTACTGGATAATTCCCGCACAAGACATCCCAGCAGTTGTTGCAATCAACTGCCCACTCAATCGAATAATAAGAAGGGACCTCTAGACAGGGATAATCTTGTCCTACTTGGGTGCTACCCACTAACCTTGCTGCACCTCCCCTGTTTTAGCCATTCCCGGTTTGATGAGGCTTGAGGCTACGATTACCTTTAATCAGAACACATCACTTAGAATGCTCATCGTCCACCTGACGATGTTCTGAAAGCATTCAATCCATACAAGTTCGTTCCGGGTTCGAACGAAACCGAAGGCATTATCTCGTTACACTCATATTGGAATCACCCTCAGAGTTAACGACCATAACCCTTGCACTCTGAATCTTCATCTCGAATCTGAAAGTACTATCTCCGTCAAACTCATTACGGAATCACCCTCAGAGTTATATTGACAAAGAATAGTTCTTACACCTCGAGTCTTCACTTGCTCCATTTGGATTTCACGACCTAACGTTAATTTGGATCGATGTGGTATTCGGGTCTCCAGACCTGGAATCCCGGTATACGGAAACCCGATCCCGGTCTCATCGAAATCCAAAACGTATCTTTTAAGGCCAAGTTGTTTTAAAGGTTAAAACAATTCAATTCTACTATCTATTTACACACAGATAGATAATTCATAGATTCTCAATAGATAATCAACATTATCATTATAAGCAGATGATTCATATCATTATGCAACCAAAGCATCCAAATCATACAATATCTATTATCTCATATCTGAGATATCAAACCATTCAAGGTAAATCAATATCATTCAGTATCCTTAAGCAATGATTTATTAATCACCATATATAGTTAATTTAAAATGAATTAAATTAAATATTTCATTTATAATTAATTTAAAGTAAATTAAATTAATTACTTTCATTATTAACAATCTTACTTAAGTCACTATTAATTAATTATCAATTAATTAATAAATCATTATCCAATTATTCATTTTAATTAATCATCCTTGATTAATTAACATTTAATTACATTCAAGTAATTAACACTTAAATTAATTTCACAAATTAATTATTCTTAACCACTTATAGTAATTAACCTTTAATTATTTCATTTATTAATTAACTATAATTAATTACATTACTCCTTAATTAATTACATTAATTAATCACTTCATTTATTAATTATTCCTTAATTAATCAATTCTTAATTACCTCATTAATTATATTAATTAATGATCCTTAATTACATTTTATCATTAATTAATTACATTAAGTAATTAATCTTTAATTAAACCATAATTTATTAATCACTATTGATTAATCACATTCAGTAATTAACTACCTTTAATTACTTCTTAAAATAAATTAATTATTCCTTAATTAATTTCTTAATTAATCCCTTGATTAATTTCATTAATAATTAACTACCCTTAGTTACTCTATTAATTACATCAGTAATTATCCATTAATTACTTTCCCAAGTAATTATACTTTATTAAATTACATTAAGTAATTATACTTCACAAATCATTAAGTGATTTTCTTAAATTAATTAAACTTAATTAATTAATTTAAACTAATCAAATCAAACTCAATTAATTAATGAGTAATTAATTCCTTAATTACTTCCCATTAAGTAATTATATTAACAATTTCACAAATGATTAACCTTAATTAATTAATCTACTTAATTATCAAAATTAATCACATTAATTAATTACTTTTTTAATTCCAAGTTAATGATCTACATTAACTATTAACTATTATTTAATTATCTTTCTTAAATAATTAAACATTAATTAACCATTAGTAATTTCAAATTAATTAATTCTAATTACTAATAAATTAATCCCTAATTACTTAATTAATTAAGTACCAAACAACAACTTAATTCATCCTTAATTACTTAACTAAATTTCCTAACCATTAATTAATAATCTTAACTTATCTAATTAATGATCCTTAATTTTCAAATTAATTAACCTTTAATTAATTTGAATAAATCTTAATTAATCAATTTAAACCCTTAATTATTAAATCATATGTTAAAGAAATATGTACTTAATTAAAAGAAATTTAAAACCAATTTTATTTTACATTCAAATCAATTTAAATTACACTTTAAACATTCAAGTAGTTTAAACATTTTTATTCAAAACTTTATTTTATTCCAAAAACTAGAATTCAAACTAAACTTAAATCCTGATTTTTAATTTTTAGATTTAAACTTTGTTTAAATCTTTATTTAACAATTTAAAAACTTCAGATTTAAATTTTAAACAAAACACTACAGTTTTCCCTTTAAACCTATAACATATATTTTAACCCGAGCCTATCTTCATTTGCTTCGAGTCTCCAACCTAATTTCACGAGAACAACCTGAGCATTCCAGTCCAAAACACCGAGGCACTCAAACATCTGCTACTTCGAGTCGATACCATGAAATCGCGAGCTCCTCCCGAGCAATAACCATCTTCCCCAACACCACAGCAGATACCAGACCTATACGTGCACGTGCACAGTCAAACGCGGCGGTTCCGACCATCAACGTTGATCTCTCTATATCGGCGATCACACTCACGTCCATGAACGATTAACAAATCATCACTACACTCTCGAGAATCAGATTCGACCATTCCATCCCAAACTGGAACAAAAACGATAACCTGGAACAAGAGTCTCGAACCACCACAAAGCCTGGAAACCCCTTCGTACTCCTACCTCCGATCATCGGAGTTGCTGAAACTCCGGCCATATCTTCGATGACACCCCAGCTTCCAATCTCCAAAGCCCTGTTTAACTCGATCACCTGGAGAGGTCGTATCGATCAAAAACTTTGACATAGTCAAAAACTAGGTTTACAAACAAAATCCAATCACCGCCCCCTCCACAACGCTTAGATCATCATTCTGACAATTTTCCCAAACTTCCCAATCAATCCTCTTCCACCAGTGAAAACCCCGTCTTCGCCGAGCAACTAGATCGCCAGAGATAACTAGAAATGTATTTTCTGATCAAACCAGTACTACTCGCTCAACCCAAAACTAAAAATTGTGATTTTATTTTTAAAAATCTTGATTTTGGTTAAGGGTTCAGATTATATCCCTGAATCAATGAATTAAGAAGTTGAATTTTTAACAAAACTTCAACTTGAACTGTTCTACTCGATTTTACAGAGCCATTTCAATTTTTATTTACTTAAATAAAATTTTAAACTTTAATCTATGCCTAAACAAACAAATTTTATTCGAATTCTAAGACCTAACAGAGATTGGTTAGAAAGAAAATGGATTTTTACCAAAATCTTAGTTTTTAAAACTAAGAACAGAGAAGTTCAGTCATGCATACATCATTCATCATAGATTTAACCATATAGATATACAAACACTTCACAATACAATATTAATCCCAGCAATAACATGCAACCAAAAATATGCTTTAAGTTTAACAGTAAAGTTACTCACCTATTTTAAGAACAGAGCCTTATAAACAGCATGCACACAAATATCAGATATTCACTTATATATATATATACAGTGCACAATTATGTTCAACCACACTAGCATGCAACCATTTATATTTTAAATGTTAAGAGTTACTCACCTATTTTAAGAACAGAGCCTTATAAACAGCATGCACACAAATATCAGATATTCACTTATATATATATACAGTGCACAATTATGTTCAACCACACT
The DNA here is from genome assembly GCA_030737815.1 of Allium fistulosum. Lineage (NCBI taxonomy): Eukaryota > Viridiplantae > Streptophyta > Magnoliopsida > Asparagales > Amaryllidaceae > Allium > Allium fistulosum. The sequence continues at coordinate 1,043,472,937 of CM060907.1, read as the reverse complement.
AGCATGCAACCATTTATATTTTAAATGTTAAGAGTTACTCACCTATTTTAAAAGAAGCAGAGCCTCCAGATTTTTGAAACTGAAACAACAGGCTTTTGAATCTTTAAAACTTGAGTTGCTTTTGCTCCTTTAATTTAAAAACTTGCATCTTTTGCATTGGTAAGATGATTTAAACCTGCTATCTGAAATGATCTTGCCTTTTTAAAACAGAGGAGAAGTTGCTTTGATGATCTCTGCTTTAAAAATCCAGGTTTGAAGAAAATGTTCAGGTTTTGATTATTGATTTTTGAGAATGAAACAACAGGCTTTTTTATTTCGAGAAGATTTGTTTGAGGAAGTAGGACTATCAGATTTGAAGAAAAAGTGATCAGGCTTATGTTTTACTTTTCAGGTTTGAGGAGGATTACTGATTTGGTTTTGAGAGGAGTTTGTACAGGGTTTTGAGAAAATGTTAACTGGTTTGAAATTTTGTTTGTGAGAAATTCTTACAAGATTTTAGTTTTGAAATCTTCTTTTTGTTACAGCTGAAAGGAAATGGGAGAAATGAAAAATAGGCTTTATGAATTTATTTATGGTTTGTTAAAAATCAAAGAAACATGACACTTGTCCCAAATCATTTTAATTATCTAACACTTGTAATATATGTGTCTTAATTTTATTACACATGTCTTTTAAGTAATTAATACATATATTTATTTATTTTAAAATGTAAATAAAAGCTTTTATACTAGTTTACTATTTATAAATACTTACCTAAATGTATATATGCATTTCTCTTTTAGAGAAAATGTAAATAACCAAATTATATAAAATTAAAAGCTTATCCAATTATTCATTTTAAGTTCTATTATAAATCCAAATTCATATTCAATTTAAATTTAAATCCAATTTAAAATCAAGTTATATATATACATATATAACTACCTTCTAAATATTTAAAATAATAATTCTATTTCCATAAAATTTATTTATGTTTATAAAATCAAAGTATTATAATTATAATTTGAAAATATCAAATTTGACAATTTTAAATAATTTATAAAAGAGATTATAAATTACTTCTATTATTAAATGAATTGATACCATATGTAAATTGTATTTTAACTTCAATTTTTAAATCATATATATCAAGTAATATTTAAAAAGAAATAAAACAAACCTTTTATTTAAATTTAAACTTAAGCTAAAATCTATTTTTAAACAATTAAACATTTATCTTATGTATTTAAAACTATATAGTTATTTATCAAATATCTTTGAAAAGCTAAATATTATTTTAAATCATAATTTCCAAATTACCAAAATATTAGAAATTTGAAAACATAATTTTATTTGTTAAATTCAAACCAACTCATCTATTTACAATATATACACTTATATATATTATAAATAGAAATCATTCTATTAAAGTTTTAAAAGATAAATCACTAATTAAATATTTATTTAATTAGATTATTAAATTTACTCAAATTTATTAACAAAGATTATCAAATCAATTTAATTTTAAATATAGATTATTAAATTGATATTGCCCCAAAATTTCCGGGATATCACATTCCTCCCCCCTTAAAATAATTTCGTCCCCGAAATTTAAAACAAAGGTAATCTAATAATCTATCAAAGATTTTAATTTTAAATCACAAGCATATACTATCATCCATATGCTAACATCATAGCAACCAATCATCCAAACAAACAATTCTAACTATCCAGACAAAATTCTGGATAGAATTTCCTCGAGTTTCCCCAAGTATATATATATACCGGGACACTCGTTCTACAAACAATCTAAATTACGAAGCTATAGAACTCCTACTCAACCAGATCTACACAACTAGACAGGATATCAGTCTACAGACGAGTCTGACTCAACTACCAAATCCTCCTGAACTGCTGATTCCAAAACTAGAGATAGATCAAACACTTATCCAAAATCAAGAATACAATCTCTACTCTTCAAACATCAGAAGACTAAACTTACTTCTCCTATCTGGAAAAGATAAAACAAAAGCACTTCCAAACTGCTCCCGCTGCACAACTCTGATCTGAAGTAGATAAGAATGCTGATGAAGAACACGAGCACAACTGGACAACACATCCCAGAAATATGGTTCAACGGATCCATAAAGAAAACTCAGATACTCCATCAAAACTTGAGCTGCTTCACCAAACTCTATCTCTAGGAACTATCCTTCAACTAGACTGAACCACCGGTACCACTCCTGGAATCCAGTCGATAAGAAAACTCAATCTCCAGATGCGAACAACTTCTGACTTCCCTGAAGACATCCAGCAAATCCCTGATAACCCAAGAGAACACTCAGCAATCGCAAGTCACTTTTGCGATCAACCCATCCTAAGTCCAAAGAAAAACTGCTCTCTCTTTACCAATCAGAACAGCTTACACTTATCTATCCAATCCATTGAAGAAATGGATCCACTCTGCTGCTTCTGAACTTCACCTCTAGAAAACTGCTCAGCCAGAAAACTTCCTTGTCGGCACAGAGAACAACTCCGAGCTGCACTGCTGACACTGATGCCAAGGACTTCCTAACCAAAGCTCTTCGAGAAACTCGAACCTCAAACAACAGAAACACCATGCTGAACTCAGCCACAACACCGAAGCAGACTTACTTCCTCAAACTTGTTCCAAAGAAACATCTTCGGGAACATCCATAGTCACTGCGTCTCCTCACACAGCTACTTCTTCCAGAAGTTACCAAGATACCATCACTCGCTTCTGTTCAACCAACTTCAAAGATAAACTCTGAACTTTAACAGTTCCCTTCGGAGATCGATGAAATCCTACACCACAGCAAAACTTACTCGAGACGGTATTGGGTCTACAGTCTCGACAGATACACTTCCAACCTCAACATTCAAACTCCAATCAATGGTAGTCGTGTTACACACAACCTACCTCATCTACCTTTATATTCATATTGGAAAACCCGAACAGGTAACCCAACAATAGGTAGAATAAATATATATATAGTTATATAAAAATTACAAATACGCTCTCTCAAGATAGACACCACTCTAGAGCCTAGGTATTCACTCAACCTATCGCTCTGATACCACTGTCACGTCCTAGGCTTTTCAACCTTCAGCAACGGTTCACGACCGGTAGGCTTTTCAACCATCCCAGCCCCGCTGTGGCTTACAGTGATACCTCGGGTTTGCTTTTACGGCCACCCTCTCGAGTCGCAACCAACCCCAAAAGGCCTTATACTACCCCCGGGGACATGTAGGGGTAAGAGTCTCCCGTTCGCCACCTAACGCAAAGCGAGAACCCCCTATCACGCTGTAATGTAGTAAACCCGATCCCGGTCTCATCGAAATCCAAAACGTATCTTTTAAGGCCAAGTTGTTTTAAAGGTTAAAACAATTCAATTCTACTATCTATTTACACACAGATAGATAATTCATAGATTCTCAATAGATAATCAACATTATCATTATAAGCAGATGATTCATATCATTATGCAACCAAAGCATCCAAATCATACAATATCTATTATCTCATATCTGAGATCTCAAACCATTCAAGGTAAATCAATATCATTCAGTATCCTTAAGCAATGATTTATTAATCACCATATATAGTTAATTTAAAATGAATTAAATTAAACATTTCATTTATAATTAATTTAAAGTAAATTAAATTAATTACTTTCATTATTAACAATCTTACTTAAGTCACTATTAATTAATTATCAATTAATTAATAAATCATTATCCAATTATTCATTTTAATTAATCATCCTTGATTAATTAACATTTAATTACATTCAAGTAATTAACACTTAAATTAATTTCACAAATTAATTATTCTTAACCACTTATAGTAATTAACCTTTAATTATTTCATTTATTAATTAACTATAATTAATTACATTACTCCTTAATTAATTACTATAATTAATCACTTCATTTATTAATTATTCCTTAATTAATCAATTCTTAATTACCTCATTAATTATATTAATTAATGATCCTTAATTACATTTTATCATTAATTAATTACATTAAGTAATTAATCTTTAATTAAACCATAATTTATTAATCACTATTGATTAATCACATTCAGTAATTAACTACCTTTAATTACTTCTTAAAATAAATTAATTATTCCTTAATTAATTTCTTAATTAATCCCTTGATTAATTTCATTAATAATTAACTACCCTTAGTTACTCTATTAATTACATCAGTAATTATCCATTAATTACTTTCCCAAGTAATTATACTTTATTAAATTACATTAAGTAATTATACTTCACAAATCATTAAGTGATTTTCTTAAATTAATTAAACTTAATTAATTAATTTAAACTAATCAAATCAAACTCAATTAATTAATGAGTAATTAATTCCTTAATTACTTCCCATTAAGTAATTATATTAACAATTTCACAAATGATTAACCTTAATTAATTAATCTACTTAATTATCAAAATTAATCACATTAATTAATTACTTTTTTAATTCCAAGTTAATGATCTACATTAACTATTAACTATTATTTAATTATCTTTCTTAAATAATTAAACATTAATTAACCATTAGTAATTTCAAATTAATTAATTCTAATTACTAATAAATTAATCCCTAATTACTTAATTAATTAAGTACCAAACAACAACTTAATTCATCCTTAATTACTTAACTAAATTTCCTAACCATTAATTAATAATCTTAACTTATCTAATTAATGATCCTTAATTTTCAAATTAATTAACCTTTAATTAATTTGAATAAATCTTAATTAATCAAATTAAACCCTTAATTATTAAATCATATGTTAAAGAAATATGTACTTAATTAAAAGAAATTTAAAACCAATTTTATTTTACATTCAAATCAATTTAAATTACACTTTAAACATTCAAGTAGTTTAAACATTTTTATTCAAAACTTTATTTTATTCCAAAAACTAGAATTCAAACTAAACTTAAATCCTGATTTTTAATTTTTAGATTTAAACTTTGTTTAAATCTTTATTTAACAATTTAAAAACTTCAGATTTAAATTTTAAACAAAACACTACAGTTTTCCCTTTAAACCTATAACATATATTTTAACCTGAGCCTATCTTCATTTGCTTCGAGTCTCCAACCTAATTTCACGAGAACAACCCGAGCATTCCAGTCCAAAACACCGAGGCACTCAAACATCTGCTACTTCGAGTCGATACCATGAAATCGCGAGCTCCTCCCGAGCAATAACCATCTTCCCCAACACCACAACAGATACCAGACCTATACGTGCATGTGCACAGTCAAACGCGGCGGTTCCGACCATCAACGTTGATCTCTCTATATCTGCGATCACACTCACGTCCATGAACGATTAACAAATCATCACTACACTCTCGAGAATCAGATTCGACCATTCCATCCCAAACTGGAACAAAAACGATAACCTGGAACAAGAGTCTCGAACCACCACAAAGCCTGGAAACCCCTTCGTACTCCTACCTCCGATCATCGGAGTTGCTGAAACTCCGGCCATATCTTCGATGACACCCCAGCTTCCAATCTCCAAAGCCCTGTTTAACTCGATCACCTGGAGAGGTCGTATCGATCAAAAACTTTGACATAGTCAAAAACTAGGTTTACAAACAAAATCCAATCACCGCCCCCTCCACAACGCTTAGATCATCATTCTGACAATTTTCCCAAACTTCCCAATCAATCCTCTTCCACCAGTGAAAACCCCGTCTTCGCCGAGCAACTAGATCGCCAGAGATAACTAGAAATGTATTTTCTGATCAAACCAGTACTACTCGCTCAACCCAAAACTAAAAATTGTGATTTTATTTTTAAAAATCTTGATTTTGGTTAAGGGTTCAGATTATATCCCTGAATCAATGAATTAAGAAGTTGAATTTTTAACAAAACTTCAACTTGAACTGTTCTACTCGATTTTACAGAGCCATTTCAATTTTTATTTACTTAAATAAAATTTTAAACTTTAATCTATGCCTAAACAAACAAATTTTATTCGAATTCTAAGACATAACAGAGATTGGTTAGAAAGAAAATGGATTTTTACCAAAATCTTAGTTTTTAAAACTAAGAACAGAGAAGTTCAGTCATGCATACATCATTCATCATAGATTTAACCATATAGATATACAAACACTTCACAATACAATATTAATCCCAGCAATAACATGCAACCAAAAATATGCTTTAAGTTTAACAGTAAAGTTACTCACCTATTTTAAGAACAGAGCCTTATAAACAGCATGCACACAAATATCAGATATTCACTTATATATATATACAGTGCACAATTATGTTCAACCACACTAGCATGCAACCATTTATATTTTAAATGTTAAGAGTTACTCACCTATTTTAAGAACAGAGCCTTATAAACAGCATGCACACAAATATCAGATATTCACTTATATATATATACAGTGCACAATTATGTTCAACCACACTAGCATGCAACCATTTATATTTTAAATGTTAAGAGTTACTCACCTATTTTAAAAGAAGCAGAGCCTCCAGATTTTTGAAACTGAAACAACAGGCTTTTGAATCTTTAAAACTTGAGTTGCTTTTGCTCCTTTAATTTAAAAACTTGCATCTTTTGCATTGGTAAGATGATTTAAACCTGCTATCTGAAATGATCTTGCCTTTTTAAAACAGAGGAGAAGTTGCTTTGATGATCTCTGCTTTAAAAATCCAGGTTTGAAGAAAATGTTCAGGTTTTGATTATTGATTTTTGAGAATGAAACAACAGGCTTTTTGATTTCGAGAAGATTTGTTTGAGGAAGTAGGACTATCAGATTTGAAGAAAAAGTGATCAGGCTTATGTTTTACTTTTCAGGTTTGAGGAGGATTACTGATTTGGTTTTGAGAGGAGTTTGTACAGGGTTTTGAGAAAATGTTAACTGGTTTGAAATTTTGTTTGTGAGAAATTCTTACAAGATTTTAGTTTTGAAATCTTCTTTTTGTTACAGCTGAAAGGAAATGGGAGAAATGAAAAATAGGCTTTATGAATTTATTTATGGTTTGTTAAAAATCAAAGAAACATGACACTTGTCCCAAATCATTTTAATTATCTAACACTTGTAATATATGTGTCTTAATTTTATTACACATGTCTTTTAAGTAATTAATACATATATTTATTTATTTTAAAATGTAAATAAAAGCTTTTATACTAGTTTACTATTTATAAATACTTACCTAAATGTATATATGCATTTCTCTTTTAGAGAAAATGTAAATAACCAAATTATATAAAATTAAAAGCTTATCCAATTATTCATTTTAAGTTCTATTATAAATCCAAATTCATATTCAATTTAAATTTAAATCCAATTTAAAATCAAGTTATATATATACATATATAACTACCTTCTAAATATTTAAAATAATAATTCTATTTCCATAAAATTTATTTATGTTTATAAAATCAAAGTATTATAATTATAATTTGAAAATATCAAATTTGACAATTTTAAATAATTTATAAAAGAGATTATAAATTACTTCTATTATTAAATGAATTGATACCATATGTAAATTGTATTTTAACTTCAATTTTTAAATCATATATATCAAGTAATATTTAAAAAGAAATAAAACAAACCTTTTATTTAAATTTAAACTTAAGCTAAAATCTATTTTTAAACAATTAAACATTTATCTTATGTATTTAAAACTATATAGTTATTTATCAAATATCTTTGAAAAGCTAAATATTATTTTAAATCATAATTTCCAAATTACCAAAATATTAGAAATTTGAAAACATAATTTTATTTGTTAAATTCAAACCAACTCATCTATTTACAATATATACACTTATATATATTATAAATAGAAATCATTCTATTAAAGTTTTAAAAGATAAATCACTAATTAAATATTTATTTAATTAGATTATTAAATTTACTCAAATTTATTAACAAAGATTATCAAATCAATTTAATTTTAAATATAGATTATTAAATTGATATTGCCCCAAAATTTCCGGGATATCACAACTTTAGTAGCATTGCTACGCGAGTGATTTTTGCGAAACAAATTTTGATTTCAAATTCCGAAGTATGATGTGATATTCGAAAGATATATGTTTATATATTTGAACAATTTGAAATGAGCCGGTGTTTAGTCCTTGAGTTTCGGATTTGAAACCTATCTTTTGGAATTGATTTACTGATTTGTTGGTGATTTCCAACTCTTGGATTGAAATATGATTTCTTCGACTATTTTGAAGGTTCGAGCACTTCCAAATCAAGGTTAACTTTTCAAAAGCTAAGAAATTTTGAAGTATAAAGTATATAAGTTTGGTATGTATGCTTAAAGTATGTAGTAATTATTTAAATAAGTTGAAACTGTTTTGTTAAGTAAATGAATAAGGCTATTTTGAATTTTTTTTTCTAATATGAAAATTAGATTTGAAATGTTTTGAAAAAAAATTTGGTCTTCAAAATATTTTGAATAAAAATTAGTTAAATGTTATAACTTAGTAACATCTTTATAAAACTATATATTTAACAAGTTGAAATATATACATAGTTGTACGTATGCTGTTTTATTCGCATAATTAATTTGATTCAGGTTTGAGTACACAAGTTCGAGGTGAATTACACCATTTCGTGTTAAGATTTTTTATTTGATTCTTGATGGCGGATATATATGGATTTTGGGCTTGATTCTAGAATTCTCTATCATAGTATATGGCTATGCAAGGAGACTGATGGTTTCTAGTCGAGAAACCATATCGAAATCCACATTAGGGAAGTCGAATGGACAATACTAGTTTGAAAGCGAACTTGTGTGATCGAGCGAGAGATCGAATGTGATTTTGCGAAATTATGACGTATGTACATCTTATGTTCTAATATCATTGATAAACTTGACTCTGAAATTGGAAGTTGTTGGGTGGGATATCTTTGTAATTTAATTGGAATTTTTCTTTTATGCAAAACTACAATCGATTTAAAACCATTTTCCAAACAATTTTCTTTTGTTTTTCTTAAACCAACTATTCTACAAAACTATTTTGTATACAAAACTATTTTTTCAAACTATTTTATTTACAAAACTATTTATTTTATATACAAAACTATTTTACAAACTATTTCATATACAAAACTATTCTAAATTCAAAACCTTTTAGTAAGCAAAGATATTCAATCCCACATGGCTCTTCATGCAGCAAAATTTATTTTTGAAAATTTTTGACCCTGATATAAGATGGACTTTATGTAAATATAAGATGATTTTGAAAACATTTGATTTTGGAAATGAATTGGTTGATTTAAATTATATTGATTTGGAAATTTGGATTTATTTTCTAAATTTATTATGTTGGAAACTTTAAAACTAAAGATATTTAATTTGAGAAGAAATAATTTGGTGGGATTGTATATGATTTTAAAACTGAACAGATATTGAAACAAATTGAAATTTGAGAACCTTATTTTTACTAAATACCTGATTTGGGAGTTGTCGAACTTATATAAAAATTTGGTTTGTATAAGTATGATGTTGATTTGAAAACTATGGATTTGAAAAGGTACTCAATTTGAAAAGTGAAATCTTATATAATTGAAGTCTATATAAGTGTGATTTGATATACTTTTGATTTTGGAAAGGGATTTGATTTGAAAATTAAATCTTATATATAATGGACTTTATATAAGTACGATATTCGAAAGTGATTTGAAAAGGTACTATATGATACATATTTTCGAAGTAAAGATATGGAAAGTGCCTTCTGCTTGATATCCGCTTTGTGGCCACATTGTGGATTCATTCTATCGATATTTCTCTGATTTTTGGTTTTCCGGATATGATACTCGAGTTTCCATCGAATTCCATGGCGTTACCCATGGTCTTACGAGCGCGACTGCATAGCGTAATTCACCTGGCTGGATGGCCCAGGGGTACGGATGTTTCCTGGGGGATCCAGGCGTAACCATTGTGTATCCTGTGATCTATGTAGGTCGTACTTGTAGTGAAATCCGCAGGGCTGAGAAAGCTTACGGATACTGATGTTTTCTGGGGGATCCAGGCGTAACCTTTGTGTATCTGCGGTCTACTAGTCATCATGGTGAAATTCGCAGGGCTGAGAAAGCTTACGGATACGGATGTTTCCTGGGGTATCCAGGCGTAAGCTTTGTGTATCTGTGATCCATGGTTAGACAAAGGTTTTTGTTCGGATTGTACTTTCCATATCTATTTTTAAAAGTTTTTCAGTATTTTCACTAGGTGTTGAAACAAGTCTACTAAGTACCTGGAGAATTCTAGCTTTGTGCCTGATCAACGCACTGCCAGAGTCTACAGGAACGAGGATAAACTTGTTAAGACATCGAGTTATAAAGGTATTTTCGAAAGGAAAATTTGTTTCGGTATAAAAGTATTCTATTATAAAGGTATTTTATTATAAAAGTATTTCCAACAAAGAAATTATGTATTAATATTTGAAATTGTAATTCTTATGGTTTGAATTAATTATTCATGCCCGATACTATCCTTTTGAATCTACCTTATCTGCTCAGCTTTATTTATTCACCTATATTCTGCTTTTCCAAATCCTCCTTCTTTTCCTTGTTGACTATATCCTTTTTAAATATTGTTATTTATATACTACATGGTTTAATAGAAAATTTTAGTGTTATAAATATTTTAGAAGTTATTAATTAAATAAAACATATTTAAAGTAAATGATTATTGATAATGTTGAAAAACATCTTGAGATAAAATTTATAAATTTATGAATTATGGATTTAAGGTTTTCAATAGCTTCTTTGTAAATATAAGTAATGATATAAATAATTGTTTTCAAATAGTTTTCATATATTCATAAAAGAGTTATTTAAACCTATAAATGGTTTTTATAAAGGAAGCAAAAATTTTACAAATTGGTTTTGAAAAGTATTAAAGATAATTGATTTGCAAATGAAGTTTTCAAATAAATATTTCAAGTAAAATTTATATAGTTTATATTAATTGTTTATCCTTGTCTTTCAATCTATTTTCTTTCTGGTTGTTTCTATTCTCCTACCTTCTTCCTTTTCGAGGACGAAAAGTTTTGAGTGGGGGAGAGTGTAACGACTCGTAAATTTTAATTGATTTTTATAACGTAATTAACTGAATTTTTGTGAAATTTTAAATAATTGAATTTTGAAATAAAATTTTTATATTTGGAATACGTATTTAAAAACATAGCAAATGGTAAATTTTCAATTAATAATATGGAAATTTATTTATTGTGAAATTCTATTTCAATTTAAATCAGTTAACAACAGTTGAATTTAAAAGTATTCCGAAACCTAAATGTGTCAACATTAGAAAATTTATTTAGAACACTCTGAAAAAGACTGCATAATTCGTTTCGCAAATTTCGGACGTTTCTAGCTCCGTTTGGATTTTTCCGTACGGAATAGCAACATATATCAGTGTTTGTATCGACTTTTTGATCGGATGATCCTATCACTAATATTTGTATACCGTTTTGATCGTCTCGTCATGCTGATCTCTACGGTATATTTATTTTTGTATTTTGAGGTTCGGTTCGCGACGGAAACAATAAAACGGTGCGTCATATCGGTACCGTAAATTGTGACCGTTAACTTTCCTTCACGTTTCAAATTTGTAACGTACAGCCTGGACCACAACAATAAATTACTTTGGATCTTTCAGCCGAATCAACGTGTAAAACTTGTATACGTTTTCTTTTTCCTTTCATTTTTTTTTTTGAACGGTTCATTTCTTCACTTCACTGTTTCTTTAATAAATTGCATTTTTGCTCTGTCACTTTTCCCTTTGAAACCTCATTTCAACGCCAAAATCTCCACGTCTTCTTCCTCTTTCTCCCCTTGCCGACCTTCGACGGGATCCACCTGAGCCTGCCTCGCACCTCAACCCCATCATTCCACCTCCGTCCCTACCTTACCCGGCTCTGCCATCTCCGAACAATGCTCGCCCCTGTACCTCACCGCCTTCAGCCCTCACGGCCTTCGTCCAAACCCACTCGAACCCATCACCCACCGAACCACCGCCTTAGTTCGCCAGCGCCATCGAACCAATGGCAGCCAAACCGAGCAACCATACTACCTCCACGACCAACATCTCCTCCTTGGCCGAGACAAACATCACGCCTTCTCCTTTGCTTCATCGAGATCTGGGGAGAGCACAGCCTATAGGCATATTGCAGTGAGTTATGTATATTTATATTTTTACAAACTATATAGTATGTTAGTATATATTATATTGCTGGTTATATTTATGTATATGATAGTATATTTGAACTGTTGGGTTTTATCTATCGGTTTTAATAAATATGTGATATGTTGTTTGATATTTGTAATAAATGATATATATAATATAAGTATATGTCATCTTAAACAAGTATATATATACACGATATATATGGTTTTATTTATATTTGCTACAGTATATCACCTATTATATTTACAAGCTTTTATATATATTATATAGTGTTAGGTATGTAGTATATAAATAGGAATTTGTTAGTTTCATTCTACATAGATTAGTCCTATATATTTTATATTATGCTGTTAGTATATACAAATTTAAAATGGGTCTGGTTTACAAGAGTATGGCACTTTGTTTATGCTACTTGTATATTTGTCTGACAGTAGTATATTTTGCACTGTATATATATATATATATGGCTTTATTATATTAGTGTATGTATAAATTTACTGCTTTAAGATACTGTTTTAAAATATATTATAATTATGTATGTTATATATACTAGTCGGTTTGTTTAAGGGCTATGCTATATATTAGTTTAAACAAATTCAGGTACTGTTAATATCAGATGTTATTTACATATTATGGCATGGGTATGGCTTTAAATGTAGTTATGGTTTCGTGTTAAATTAAACATTGATTCGAAAAAAAATAGGATATTAGAAGTAATTATATTATATTATAGAAGCCTAGCCTGTTATATGGTATGGTTGTGTGTAGATAGATAAGTTGCAGTAAAATTTGCATAGGTTTAAGTGTTATATTTTATAAGTTTTGGTCAGTGTCCACGTTAGTATTGATATAAAGCAAGTTATATATAGACTTTAGTTTAAATATTTATTTTTAAAGATAACTTGTATATAAGTTCACATACGTTTATATTTTCCAATATATCTATTCGATTTTATAAGTATTGATTTTAAACATATTATGTATATATGTTAATTTTAATATATGTGTTAATTTGAAGAAATGGAATTTGAAATACATATATATTTAAATATTAAACATGATTGATTTTAGAATATGATTCTTTTCTTTATATATATATATATTTATATAAATTCGCTTATACCAATTATCTTCATCGATCCAGTTTTGATTTGATTCCGTCGATCCGTGTTATCAGCTTTTTTCGTCGTGCCCGTTTTCTCCATCAAATCGCATCCGTCTAGTGTTGCTTTGGAATTCGTAGCTCATTTCTTTGTTAGATCTCTCTATCCTCGAAAGGTGAGCAATCACTCACGATTAACGTTCTTTTGTTTATTAAATTCAATTTCAATTGAAATGACAATTGAAATATTGCTGCTGTTAGTTTTTACATCTATATATATATATATATGCTGTTATCTGTATCTGTACATCTGCGACATCTATCACCAATATCTGTTATTTATATTGATGATGTATGCCCGTTGCTGATTATTATATTATTATCATACATGTTCTGACTCGGCAAGTTCCCTATTAGTATAGAATTCACTATAGGTTGAAATGATACATACCCGAACGATCTGTAGAATAGGAGGAAATCGTTATGGGTTGAAATGATAAACCCAAGCTATTTTCATTGAATTGAATTTGGGATTTGCGGGTTGAAATGATATATACCCGTATATATTACTGATTGAAATGATAAAGATCTGTATCACTTTATCATAGACACCGTTGGTCTATATATATATATATATATATTTCAAAAATGATTTGAAAGGAAATATATATGGTTTTATTTAAATTTGGAAATATTATATATATATATATATATATATATATATAAGTTTTAATATAAAGAGATTCAATAAAAGACTTTAATTTAATAAAGTTTGATTTAATTTATATATAATTTGTATACATATTTATTTAAATTTGTATTTTAAATATAGATTTTATATTGATTGTATAAGTTAAAGGTGGGAAGATAAATCTGAAATTTATTTGAAATTGTATTTAATTAAGTTAATTACATCGATTTGAAATTATTGAATTTGAAATTTTAAGACATGATTTTATAACTTGATTTTGATTTAAAGGGATAAATGGATATTTCAAGTTTAAAATAAATTGAAGGAAATATTTAGTTTAATGTAATTTACGGTTATTTAAATGATAATGGATTTAACAAGTGAATATTTCAAAACTAAATAACAATGAAGTAAAATAAGGTATATATGAAATTATCAGTTTAGTTTTGAAAGTGTTATAATTTGGGAATATATATATAATTGAAATGGAAATGATATTTTGGTTTTGAAGTATAAATTATTTTGAAATGACCACGGTGTTATAAGGTCGTTTGGTTCCACGGATTTTTAGAGGATGGTTATCCCAAACATCTTTTGAGTTATTTGTATTTCAGTTGATATTTCACTTGAGTTGGATTTATTGATATAAGAATGTTAATCCAAACTCGAGTTTTTTGTGTTTTTCTTTACGCTCGGGTCAGACCGAGTGATACAGCATTTGAGACTGATCTTTGGAGTTTGGAGCTTCATTTGGAGATCCAACCATCAATTCAGCATTCAGCTTTCCAGTTGATTTGTTCAGGGAGGTCATCTGTTTGTACTGGAGACTTCACTGATTTGAGATATTCTGTTGTATTTTCATTTCTAACTCTGGTGTTTATATAGTAGCTTCATGAACTACTATTTATCTATTCCGTTGCATTATTGTTATATTACTCTGTATCTGTGATTCTATGATTGTTTTATTTACTGTATATGCTGAGTTTTGCCAAATTTAAATTAACAATCTGATATTTTGAGCAATTCAAGTACGACATGTGCGGATGCGAATGGTTGAAAATAGCGGGTCGTTACATCTCCCCTTTCATTTCATTTTCTTACCTTTTCAAATCTCTTTTCTTCTTTCTAAGCTTCTTATAAACTCTTTAATGGCTTCTTAAAACTTTTCCAATGTTTAAAATCACTTATTTTCCATTTTTCTTAAGCAAAGTTGTTAAAACTTCTTCTGTTCTTCTCTACATCACTCATACTACAAAATAAGCTCCAAACCCTCCTTAAATAATCATGGCCGAGCTATTAGACCCTAGGGCAAGCCTGTAAGCTTGTTCCATGACCAAAAATTCAATTTTTATTTTAAAGAAAGTTAAGATCTAGGCTTTTTCCAAGATCTTTGTTGATTTGGTTAAGTATGGTGAGTAAAGCTCGTATCTTTAACAAGTTTTAACCTTTTTTATTTTGCTTTACTTATCAGTATGTTTTGTTGGATGATTTGATGAAATTTGATGTTGTTTTATATGATTATCATGTGTTTGTATGTGCTTGTATGTGGTATTGGTTATTGACTTGAAATAAAGTCAAAAAGTTAGTAAATTTGCAAGTTATGATTTTTATGCGATAAAGTTTGGATCTTTATATGTGTTTGTGGTTTGTGATATGATTTGTATGCTGTGGACATGAATATGTGATGCTTAGAACGTTAGCACCTTTATTAGTCTAGGCGACATGGAATCCTTGTGTAAAACTATGATTTTTAGTTTTGGAATAAAAATCAATTTAAAGTTTCAAATTTTGTTTCCACTTTTATAAACCCTCACTTTATGTTTTGAAAAGTTACCAAGCTTTCAAGTGTTATGTTTTCAAAAAGGAAAGCCAAAAACAAAATTTCAAGTTATGGTCCATAGAGCGATAGTTGCTATGGATGCAGCTTTGGTAAAAAGTTCACTTTTTGCAAAATAGAGTTTTTACACTTAAATATACTTTGGAAATGTTTTCTAAACTTATTAATTAAGTATTAAGATGGATAATTAAGTATTTATTTAATAATTACAAATTAACTAAGTTTTGTAATCAATTATTAATTAAGTATTAAGTAAGATTTATTAATATAATTAAGTAAAGATTAATTATTAATTAGTTATCTTTTAAAATAAGATTACTTAATAATTAATTATTGATTAAGTATAAGATTAGTTTTTAATTAATTATTAACTAAGCAAGAATTATTTTTTATTAATAATGTAAAGGATTAATTATTAATTTATTTATTAAGCAAGTGTTAATTATTTATTTATAATTAAGTAATTAAGGTTTAATTATGTATTAATTATTGTTTAAGTAAAGGTTTACTTATTTCTTAATTTGTAATTAAGTTAAGTTAAGTTTTAATTAATATTTAATTATGATTTAATAAAGGGTTTAATTTTTAAATCTTTTATACTCCCAAAGTCGGGTTTGTTTTAAAGTGGCTATTTTTTAAAAAGAAACTTTAAAATCCAAGGGATTTTAATATCGATTACCCTTAAGTAACCTCAAATGAATATGAAACTCAATGACATCAGTTTTGCAGAATAAAACACCATTCTGCTAACTAAATTATAGTTGACATCTGTTAGCAGAATAATTCACCATTCAAAACTTAATCAAATAAGAAACATTGTTGATACTAAGCCTCTTTCCGATTTTGTGAAGTCAAATATTCCATTTTATCTTCTTTAAAAATGGTTTAAAGTTTATTACCATTTTAAATAAGATATTTAAAGGATAATTAATTAATTATTATTTTTAAAATGTTTGAAGTTAATTTAATACTTTTTAAATGATGGTTTAAAATCATTATTTTGTTAATACGGTTTAAAGATAAATTTAATAAAGGATGTTTTAAGTAATAACTTGTCTATCTAAAGGTGTTTTAAATAATTAATAGTTTATCAATGGAAATTTATTAATTAGAGTCTATTAAATAAGTTTTTTTTTAAAATAAGGAAAGTTTATAAAAGGAGCTTTATAAATTAAAAAGGAGACCTTGAAATTTGGGGAGAGTTTTATAAATGATTGTGGATATTTAAAAAAGAGTTTATAAATGATTTTGGATATTTATAAAAGGGTTTATAAATTGTAACGACCCACTATTTTGGATTATTCGCATCCACACATGTCGGACTTGAATAATTCAAAATACCGAATAGTTAATTTAAATTTGGCAAAACTGAGCATATACAGTAAATAAAATAATCACAGATCACATACACAGAGTAATAAATGTAGCGGAAACAAAAGATAGTAGTTCATGAAGCTACTATATACATATCATAGTTAAATAAGGTACATCAGATGTCTCGAATACAATAGTCAAATACAAGAATCAGAATAAAATCATTGGAATCAACTGGATATCTGAAATCTGGATAGATAGCTGGATCTCCAAGCGAAGCTCCAACTCCAAAGGTGAGTCTCGAATACTGGTACACTCAGTCTGACCCGAGCGTAAAGCAAAACACTCGAGTCAGGATTAACATTCTTATATCAATATATCCAACTCAAGTGAAATAACAACTGAAATACAAGTAACTCAAGGGATGTTTGGGATAACCATCCTCTAAGGATCTGTTAAACTATCTACTATGTACAGTAGAATAGGCTAAGTAGATAATGTCTAATCAGTAAAGTACGATATCAAAATAGCATTAAGTTATGGCCCATTCCACCCTTAACACATTTTTACCATGTCATAGTCTATACAGCACCGTAAGCCCCACCGTAAACTAGTGGTTATCAGAGGGTACCCCATAGGTATAGCACAAAACAAATCGTAGTGGTCGCGAATAGGATAATCAGTATGACAAGGTACATGAGGTGATACCAACTAGGATACTAGTAGTTGCGTGATCCGGACTGATGTTGGGCATAGAAGCTACTACCCCAACACCACGAAACAACACCCCCATAATCGAGGGGTGCACCCAAATCGAATCACAAAAGTAATAGATATGGTAACGAAGAAGTGTGTCCGCTAGAGGTGGCGAACCTCAATGGCCCGGCGCGGCTCCTGTTTTAGTCATGTCAGGGGTCATCCAAAATCGTTCTCTTTCTTCAGTCAACGCGTTCATCAAAACCATCCCCTTCGTTCTGGATCAACACTCCACGTATATTAGTTATTAAAGTGGTTTCGGTATCGACAGAGAGTATGTCCATATCCGATCTAGGTCTCTTTAATAACTATGTATTATTACACTGATGGTCATTTAATAAACTTTCAAAATAGTTATATTTCAAAACCGACATATCATTGTCATTTCAAAACCATATCAATACGATATCACTTTCACTTCAAATAAATCCATTTCCAAAATCATAGTACTTTTCCAAAGTTATAACGCTTTCGAAATCATAGTCTTTTAAAAATCAAAACACTTTGGAAATCACAGCTTTGAAATCATAGCATTTTGGAAATCATAACACTTTGAAATTATAGCATTTTGGAAATCATAACACTTTTCTTTTAAACAGTTTAGATATTAAAATTAGTATATATAATAAAATAGTTTATAAATAAAATAATTTATATTAAAAATGATTTATATTAAAATAGTTTATATTAAAATAATTTATAAAGTAAAATATCAATAGTTTAAATATAATTTAAATTTACTTTATAAAATAAAATAGTTTCCTCAAATTTCACAAATCAATTCACATAAACTCGAATTTCAAAATTAAAATTTAATCAAATCTCAAATCATCAATTTCGACTCGATTCAGCTTCTCAATAAACCATTTCAAATTATCAATTTCAAATGCATATTTGAACCACAAAATAAGCCATTTCAATTTCAATATATTTCAAAGCTTGAAGTATCCAACATTTCAAAACTAAATTTGGTAATTCCATTTATATCTCAATTTAATTTCATTACATTTTGTTTCTGTGATATTTCTTTAATCATTTCAATACATCTAAATACGACTTCAATTTAAAAATTTAAATAAACAAAATATCCCATTTAAATTTATATAAGTTTGAAATATTCATTTAAGTCACTTTTAATCAATTTCAAGTTATAAAACATATCTTTCAATTTTCAAATTTAATAAATTTCAAATCAACCTTATTTAAGTAAAATTCTTAAATAAATATAATTTCAAATCAATTTCAATTTATCTTTCCAACCTGAATCATTATGAACTCTATATTTGAAAATATAAATTTACATAAATACTTAAACATTATTTTATATTGATTAAATCGACTTTATTAAATCAACTTTATTAGATCTTTAAAATCAATATTTATTACAACCATATATTTCCTTCAAAACCATAGAAATCATTTTCAAATATTTATATATAGACCAACGGTGTCTGTATATAATTTTCTACCCTATGGTCAAGTGATACGGATATTTATCATTTCAATCCGTAATTTAAATATATATACGGGTATATATCTTTTCAACCCGCAATCCCAAATTCAAATAAATGGAAAAACGCTTGGGTTTATCATTTTAACCCATAACGATTTTCTCCTATTTTACAGATCGTTCGGGTATCATTTCAACCCATAGTGATTCTATACTAACAGGGAACTTGCAGAGTGATAACAGATACGATAATAAAATAACAACAATAACAGGAATATATCATCAATATAAATAACAGATAATGATGTCAGATGTCACAGGTGAACAGATACAGATAATGGCATATATATAACAATGTAAATAACTAACAGCAGCATATTTCAATTGACGTTTCAATTGAAATCAAATTTAATAAATATAAGAACATTAAACGTGAGTGTTTGCTCACCTTTCGAGGCTGTAGAAGAACAAGAATGAGATGAGTTACGAATCCAAGCACGAATTCCAAAACAAAGCTAGATTGGCATGAATTTGACGGACAAGTTGATAGTTTGGAATTGACGAATCAAATCAAACTAGATTGATGAAGATAGATGGTATAAGTGAACTTATATATAACAATATATAACTATAAAAAAAATCATATTCTAAATTCAAACGTATATTAAATTAAATATATATGAATTTCAAAATCATAGTTTAAACTAAAACTCATATATTACGGTCAAATATATGTTGAAACTTTTACTTTTATTTATAAATATACCCAGCCATAATTACTCATAAATATAAATTAAAATATGCCCGCTTATGTGTATTATATCAACAAATAAACACTATCAATATGTCTATACTGCCTACATATATGAAGTAATTAAAATTTTAAATATAAAACAAATATAGAACACTTGTATATGCCTATATTTTTCTTGTTACCAGATCGTACAGTCTTAATATATAACTTCTACGTAAAATGAGATGGCTTAGATATATACTACAAAGGCTTACATATATAAATACTTATACGAAAAATCTATATACATTTCAAAAATCCAGTATGTATACAAACCATTATATAAGAATTTTATATACAATAAAGTATAAGACAAAGAATAAAAGCAGCTTCTAGATTTTGAATATATATATATACTGTCAAAACAAAACTCACGTGTATAAACTCACTTTATATAAACTATTATAAACCTTTATATTTGAAAACATATATATATATATATATATATATATATTAACTCACGCAACCCCAATACTAGATATATACTATATGTATATTAGCTTGAATATGACCTGAATACATACCTTCATATAAACAGACTTATATTATATAAAACTAACATAGCATATGAATCTTATGTAAAACTACATATAATGTTATATATTAATAAACAAGTACATGCAAATCAAGCTAGGACAAAACCCAACATAGCAAAGCAGACCATTATTTCCTTGAATCAAAGTATATATATATTGAAAATTTTATATAAGCTAATACATACAAGTTTTGAAACCAATAGAAAAACTTTCTGTATAACTATCATATATATATATCACTGTCCAAAAAATTTACCAAGAGGCGCGGCTAGCAGAGAAAAGAGGGGTGACGGAGCTACGGATCTCGGTTGCTACAGCTATTGGCGGCAAAGTGGGCCGATGGTTTCAGTGGCGTAGGAGGCGCGGAAAGAAGAGGACGAGAGGGGAAGGAAAAGGAAGTGCGGAGAGGTACCGGGCTGGGTGGAAAAATATGTACGGCTGGTTGAGGTGGCACGCAGGATAGGTGGCCGATGGAGAGGAAGGCGATGGTGCTGCTGTCTCGCATGGCTGGGAAAACGAGGCCTGAGGTTGCAGCTGCGTGGGTCAGCGGCGAGGAAGCGGGGTAGCGGGTAGAAGGGGAAACTCGGGTTGCTTGGAGGCGTGGTTTTGCAGCATTCGGCTGAAACTTGCGAGGTTAAGGGTTTGGATGGGCTTTGGCTGTCGCTGGTGGTGGCCAGGACACAGGTGCGGAGGGTATTCGGTGAGGAGATGTTTGGCTACCTCGGTTCAGGTGAGGCTAGGTTCGAACTGGAAGGGGAAGGGTTAGCCACGGTGGAGTGGCAAGATGATTCGGCGTCGCGGGATAGTGGTTGCCGAGAGAGGCGAGGCCAATGGTGGAAGTTTGGTGAGGCGGAAGGAGGAAGTCGCCGCGTTGATGAGATGCGGAGAGGGGAGGGGACAGTTCATGCGTATATTCTTTCTTCTGAAATGGAACAGAGAATAAAGATGGGTTCAAATCTAAGCAAATGAACAGGTAAAGCAAAATAAATTTGAGGACTTGGAAATAGCAAGAGTCTTGCACGTTGAATTCAAGTATATTAAATGTAAATGACCATTGAATTTCCCAATGGATAAAAGAACAAACAAAGGAATCCAGAAAGTTCAAAGCTGTACCGATATGATTGACTGTTTAACAGTTTTCATGACATACCGGGCTTCGAAACACACAAATGAATACACTGTTGAGATCGGCACGACGAGGCGATCAAAACGGTATAAAGATATCAGTGGTATGATTGAATTATAAAAATTCGAATTTTCTACTAGCGGAAAATGTAGCAAAACGCAGGAAAATAAGATCGACGGAGGTAAAGAAGTCCATATTTTGAAAAACGAAAAATGACGTCTTAGTTATAAGATGAATTAGAATTTTTCTATGTAAAAATATTCAGGTTTGGAAAACATTTTATTATCATCAATTTTAACCGATATAAATTGGAATAAAATTACACTAGAAAATAAACTTCCAAATTATCTGATGAAAATTTACCAGTTGGTATGATTAATTAGACGCATTTCAAATATCAAATTTTTGTTTCAAAATTTTATTATTTAAAATTTCACAAAATTCAATAAATTAAATAAATAAAATGACTAAAATTTACGGGTCGTTACATAAATGGTTTTGGTATTTATGAAAGAGTTCCATAAATAAACTTGGAGATTTATAAAGAGTTTTTATAAATGGATTTGGGAATCTAAATAAAGGAAATTTTATAAAATGAAAGGGATCTATTTAAAAAGGATGTATGAAAGAAGTTTATAAAAGAATTTGAGATTAGATTTCCCTTAACCGACCTTCTTAATTATGGTGGTGTGGAGCTTTCTTTCCATGCTTAACACCGTAGATATAAATGTTTGGGGTTATCCTTATAGCTAATTAAAATAACTTTTGTTTTCGATCCTTTAATATGACATTGAATTAAGAAATCTTTCATAATGTTTTGTGAATATACTTATGCCAGTGAGAAAAGTATATGAATATTTTAACAAATATTCTGAAAAGAAGTTTTAACAAATGAAAGATTTATTTAAAATGAGGCTTAGTGGTTGCTATAGGTAATTATATCTTTGGATTGTTGGTTGTTTGTTTATTTGATAGTTAAATAACCTATTGTCAAATCTGGAACAAAACGTAACTTAGGAAATATCTAGGAGAAACGTGTGAGTTATATGGTACACTCGTCTTTGAGGATGTTGTACTATGCGTAAAAATTTTGTTTTGTTCTCCTACAACAAATGATAAGGAAATCCATTTACTCAATGGTTAGGAGGTGATCTCTACTCTTATCTATTGTCTGTTATTTCCAAAAGAACTAGGTTTGAGTTTACTGGAAACTATCGAATGTTGTTCGAAGAGACTAGGATCCGATAAGTATAAATTATTCGAAAACCACTTCGAACCAACATGTACGTTCGAATGGAAGACATCTTGAAGATGATTGGAGACAAGTACTCTTTAAAGTGTAAGGGTTACTTTCTACTAATCTTAAGGGTGATTCCAAGATGGATGTAGTAGAGGTAGTGCCTTCGTTTTCGGTCAGACCTAGAATGAACTTGTATGGATGAATGCTGGCATTGCATTTCTACCTAAAAGGCAGTGTTAGCATTCCAAGTGGGAATTGCTAAAGGAAGGTAAATCGTTACCTCACAATGCTGAAACCTCGGAAATGGCTAAAACAGGGTAAATGCGGTAGGGCTATGTGGGTCGCTCTCATAAGGATGTGTCATCACCTTTCTACATTATCATATTATGGATTTTATTGTGCATGAGAGCTCTCTATAAAGGTTGGGAACAACCGGGATGTTGACATCTTCGGTACTATCCAATCAGGGGTAGACCGATCTTGTGTTGGCAGGGTTGTAAAGGTAAATGCGACCCTTGTATATTTTATCTAAAGGTGTACATTTTTCGAAAGGTAGTTCCTTACCTTGCCATTTATTGGGATCTATTCTCCAATAAGCATCTTCGATTTTTGATTATATACCTATTATTGTTGTGATGTACACTCATCACAGCTGCTTGATTATTGATATTTTAAGCCCATAGACATTATTAAAACATCACTGGATTTTATAGTAGATATGGTTTGGTTATTATAAGGTGAAAACTCGTCCGTGTATTTATGTCTAGCATGGTCTTATGAGATACCTTTTATTTTAGAAAGGTTTCTAATGTAGAAATCAATATCATTTGATTGAGCATTCCCACGCTAGTTTACCAGACTGATCCAAGCGTTATTTTCTTATAATGCTCAAGTCAGCCCAAGCATATTTTTAGCTAGATTCTTTGAAGCTTTCAGGAGACGAGCTGGATCCTCCAAAATGTATTCTCGTATCTTCTATCTTCCGCTATTTTTGTTTGTTTTGTTTTTGTCTGTATTTATCAGCAATTGTAAGGACATGCTGTTATAATTGTTCAAGCTGATAATAGGTTAGTGCTCTGATGTTGTGTGTATATTAAAGATGTTTTATTTTTGTAAAGATTTGTGTATATTGTATATTTCTTGTCGCGATGTGAGATTCTATTCTGACTTTTCTTCCATTAACCCCAAATGACATGTCTTTCGGACACTTAAATGATCGCCACATGAATATCGAGGATGTATTAAGTGTCGTCTTTAGGTCTAAGAAAGGTATATCATTACACGTGGCATCATATCTTAGGTTAAGCAAGCACCTAGGCCTTGGTGGGGGTAAACTCGTTAGAGATAGGGTTAGTATTGCCCTAGAATGAGTAAACTCATTATAGATGGGATTAGTAATATCCTGGAATGAGTTTGAGTGTATATATAGAGGGCGTATTTGTTAGTGCTATAAAAATATTTTACATTATGTTGTTTGATCTATTAATTTTGAATTTTGGATTCTGGTCATTATGAGTAGCTAAGTTATTGATAGAGATCTCAAACACTTGAACAAGGCCAATTAACACAATATTGTTTTAAAATTGGTAAATGTAATAATTTTACCAAGGAATATATTTTATATATAAAGGAATAATTTTCAAAAATATTTTGTATAGTTATCTATGATGTGTTGTTGTTTGGAGTTGATAATATTTAACTATTATCATATAGGATTTGTCTAGTTATGCTCATCCAGTTTTGAGCATTGACTATTCTTTGTTGATTTTCCATTATAGGTTGGGTAAATACAATTTGTGAGAACATTGAAATGAACACCTTGTGAATTAAGTTTCACAGTTTGACTATAAGGCGTTTGATAATATATTGGCTTAAACTTAGATTTTAATAAAAATGTGTTTATTAAAAAGAAAATATTTTAGACGATTTTTATGAAAGGTTAATTTTATAAATCGAGATTATAATATATATTTTGAAAATAAGATGGATTTTCAGAGAATTTAAATCTCGTTGGCTTTGATAAAGTTTTCAAATGACTCTTGAAAAGTAGTAATAATTTTACTTAAAAATATTTTTAGGTATAAATATTATGAAAAGGAAGTTGAGAGTAAGATTTTCCTTTGGACAGTTCGGCGAATGAGTCGTGATCTATTTTGTGATGATCTGAATAAAGTGACAATCAGATGTTTGCTTAGGCGGATGTGGTAGTGCACTTAGTAAATTATTCTTTTGATCATTATATGATCGAAATGAGTTCATATCCAAATGAAGCCAAAGCAAGTGGATGATAAATATTATTTTAAAACCTATTTAGTGGGAAGTGTGTGTATATATATATATAATTGTTTCAAAAAGGGATTTGAAAAGGAGAAGTATTTTTATAATTAACTAGTTCGCGTGACTCGAAAGTGACTAAAAATGGGAAGGAGATGTGTTCAGATGGTAAACACTTTTGTTGAGTATTACCCTTCTTGGTAAAGGGATATATGATACTATTTGGTAGTACCTAGTTCCTTGATATCATTTTGAAGTTACTTGGGCTATATGTGTATTTCCTATGGGTTAAATATATAGTATTTTTAAAAGATATTTGAAAATAAAACCCGAGTATTTGGTTCCTAAGTTTTCAAAATAAAAGGGTATTTTGATAAAAGATGGATTAAAAAATGATTTTTAATTAGGTTAAATTTAATAATAATGTTTAATAAACTTTGTTTTATTCAACCGTGTCTTTTAATTTTAACATCTAAGAAGTGAAAAATTATTTGATGTTATTGGGCCGGCTAATAAACATTTTTACCCTAGATGTGTCTAAGGAAAAGTAGACTCTAGGACGGAGTTTGGATACCAGCATCCTACTCTTCTTAGCTTCTTATCAGATCGAATGGGTAAAGAGGTTGAATTGGTCGACTAAGTTTTAAGACCCAAAATTATTTTAGGTCTAGATATGAATGGTTAATAGTGAATAGAATTAAAAATCAGATGTTTCATATATACTCTTAGGATATAGGAGAGTATCATACAATTTAATTATAATGATTTTATGAAAGATTTCATAAATAAGCTATATCATTTAAAATGTTTGAACCTAACCTATAATTTTTGGGAAATGTTTTCTTAAATATTTTTGGGGAAGGTTAAAAGTAACTAGGTAGATAAGAACCCTTAAATGAGTACGCAGGCTATATGTAGACTATTTTCTCTTCACACATGATTCTCAATCCAAGATTCGAGTACATGACTTGAGGTGTTCCACACCATTCCGAATAAGGATCCACCACTCGATTTTTGACTGCGAACACTTGGTGAGGATTCTTAATATAGAACCAAAAAATTTATACCATAGTATATGGCTATGTTTAGAGAATGGAGGTTTATAATTAAGAAGCCTGATTGGAGTCCACGGTAGGGAATCGAGTGAGCGATACTAGTTCGAAAGAAAAGCTATGTATTCGAATGAATGATCAAATCAGATTTTGTAAAGGAATGATCTATGTAGTAATGACCTGGAATTTGATCACTTTGGTTTGAGAATATTTAATTAATTTTAAATATTTAATTAATGACTTTAATAATTAAATAACCCTCTTTTAATTTATAACTATTGATAGAAAATTCATTTTTGAATTTTGTTTACAAAAGTATTTAGTTCAAAGAAAAATAGAAAATGTGACCGGAAATCATTTTTCTAATTTTTGATTTTTCATCATCTAAAAGTTATCAGAAATGTTCTAAACGCTTTATTTTATATTTATATACATTTACAAATATTATATACGTGGTTAAGAATGTAAAATGTTCGATATTTGTTTGCTTAAGATAATATAAAGAAGATGGGACTATTTTCTAAAAATAATAATTTAAAAATAAAAAGTCATATCAACGCTTAACATCATTGTACATGTAAGTGAATGGCATGATGGGTAATAAAGGGTATTTTTATTCCACGTGTATGTGATAGGTAAGAATGAAAGAGGTGACCAAATTTCAAAAATAAAATAAAAATAAAATGTAGGTAATGTTATATTTCATATCACATCTTAATTACATGGAAGTGTTTTGTTTAGTGGATAACAGGGTGTCTTCATCACTTGCGTGAGGAGGAGGGAAAAGATGATAGGGGGATGATGTGGCATTAAATTGTAGAGGGTATGTAGCTTAAGGGCTAAAAGGTAATTTCACACGTTCCTTTTCCATAAAAAAAATTCCAAACTTTTGTCCATCTCCACTTTCATTTTCTACTTTTCAAAATTCTTACATCTTCTCCCTTAATCTTTCGACTTCTTTTAAATGGCTTCCAACAATCTTTCAAAATTTAAAAATATCTCTTTTACTTCTTTTTAATTCTTAGAACCACCAAAAATACTTCTTTCCTACTTTTAAAACACTCCTCCTTCCTAAACAAGCCTACATCCACCCTAACCAACCTTGGCCGAGAATACCCCCCCACCCTATACAAACCATTTTCCATATTTAAGCCTTCAAAAGTCTCATTTTTCCAAAAAGTAGCAAAGGTCAAGGTCCTATTACAAGTTTTACGAATTTTGGCTATGCTTTGGTGAGTAAAGCTCACTCCTTTACCTAAAGCTGTTAACTTCAATTATTGCTTACCTTGGTTGTAAAATCTAATGCTTGTTTGGGTAAAATTGGTGTAATTGGTATGTGTATATATATGCTTTATTGTGATGTTGTTTGGTTATACATGCAAACTTGTATGCAACGTAGTGTAACATCCTCCTATTTGGAGACCCAAAACTAACAGCTACGGATGCTGCAGTCATCTATAGTTATTAATTCTCGACAACCAAACATGGCGATATTAGATACATTAATACACAGAAACATAAGAATATGGAAAAAATTTAAACAACAAACAAATTCCACATTCTATTTCAAAATATTCAAAATTGATTGCATAATCCCAGTTCGCAGACCACGTTCAGATAACATATAATTATTACAAAATACACCAAGAGCGACATATGAAGATGCCCCCTTGGATGATCAGCATATATAGATAGGCTAGAAAACAATTTTCCTTTACAAACAAAATACACAGTAGAAATAAAAGAACTCAAATAACACATTTGTGTCCTGCACGTCCTCGAAAGCTTTATTCATCTAAAAGAACATCTGGAGAACTTAACTCTCAGCCTACTCAAAATCAATTGAGTACCAAAAGTTTAAGGGGAAAACAAAAACTCCGAGTCAGACATAAAGCCTAGTATGAATAATAATTTACCATCTCAAACCATTTAGATATCTAGTGAGACCACGCTGCTTAGCGGAATGGGTTTTCCCCTCACTAATATCCTAAAACATTTATACAACCATATACTGTGCTCCTGCATTCACAATGGTTAAAACATAGTATTTCAAAACATTATGATGATATGCCAAACAAGTAAATCAAATCAGGATTATCCATCCCCATTCATTTTGACTATCTGTTTCAATTACAGTTTATACGATTACTATTAACCTATTAATTGTTTATGGAGTATCTGTCCAATATCATAGTTTTCATGGGATCATTAAGAACCTATTGGTCACTCTAATATCTTATCTCTTATCCTAGTTTTCATGGGCTAACTAGGAACCTATTGACTGACTGTCAATATCTTAATCCGGATATACTTTTCATGGGCTAACTACAAACCTACTAGCCCCTGCTAGTATCAAATCATAGTTTTCATGGGCTGACTATGAACCTGTTGGCCCCTGTCAATATCATACAGTTTTCATGGGCTTACTGTAAACCTATTGGCCCCTGCCAATATCTTTAATTAAGATTTTAACCACTGTTAAGTTATATTCACTACTGGATCAATTTAGCTGGTTATTCTGTCCTTCTCCCAAAATACAGTTATGGGTTAATAACAATGTGAATAATATTTCCAAAATCTTTAATTATGCCATAGTTTTTCCTTTAAAAATGGGAATGGGTTATTTGTTTTGAAACTTTAATACATCACTTTCGAAACCACTAGCCGACCTCCTTCGAAAGCATAGAAAACTTCTTTTTAAAAACTCTAAGTATATACCTTTCGAAACCAATGATACCTTTCGACGGTATCAAGAAACATTTTTTAATACATAGCTTTGAAACAAAAGAAGTACCCTTTCGAAAGCATTGGGTTTACTCTTTAAAAACATCGTTCTGGTCAAAATGGTTATATACGAAAGTATCTCTTTTGAAACTAACAAAAATAAATTTGGGGAAAAGTTGATGGTGTCAGAACCATCTAGATCGAAAGCAAAGACCTTTAAAATTAAAACTTCAAAGGACAGAGTCGAAACCCCCTTTCGACTCCATCACCTTCAAAACTCGTATCCCCTTTCGAAAGAAATTAGGAAGCAGCTAACTTTGATAAAAACAGTGATAACCTTTCGAAAGCATCATAGTCGAAAGTTAGCATAGCGACCGGGTTTCGACTAGGTCGGAACCTACCTTTTCGAAAGCTCTTGTTTAAGGAAAAAGGAACCCCTTCAAAATCTAATACTTTAACATAATATGACAACCTTCTTCGAAAGCTAATTATTAAACCCTTTCGAAAACATATGTTTCGACTATGTCGAAGGCTTTAAATAAAACAAGGCAAGAATTTTAATTTATAAAAGTAAAGCAGGGTTTTGACCCTATCGGAAGCTAACTTGACACTAAGGCTTCCGCCCTCCTTCTAATCTACTGCATACTATCTAAGTGATATCTTGTGTATTGGTTTCGACTATAGTGGTTTCAACTATGTTAGTTTCGACTGGGATGAGGCGGAATCAAAGGAGTCAAAAGGTACTTACTATCCGGGGTAGAACGCCTTTTTCTGAGTTAAAGGTTGAACTGTTGCAACTATTAGTAATTACTTTATAACTACTTGCCTATTTGTAAACCATTGATTGACTGCCATAAAAACTTTTCAAATACTTTACATTTAAAATTGCCGCATTTATATCATATTAAAACCATAAAAATGTAACGTTTAAGTCCTTCCATATACTAAAACCAAATATTTCAGAAAAGTCCTTTTTAAAATAATTTATTTTCCCCAGTAAATCAATTTGGAAAAATCCCCAAAAATCATAGAAATTCAATTTCATCATGTAATCAAGCATATTAAAATTTTAGACCCAATTTCTTCTTGAAATTCTCGAAATGAATTTTTAAACCCAATTATATCATATTTTTCATCAAAAATTCATAATTAAATTTCCATGGCTTGGAAAATTCTGAAAATTAAAATCTATCTCCAAAATTATGTTTTACTTAATGTAACGACCCGTATTTTTACGGATCGAAACATCGTAGAACAGTTGACAAGTGGTCGCATTGTTGATAAGTCGCCTAGAGTCTAAGTCTTAGGCCGTATGGGATGGCTTAGGTCGAGTGACCGACTTAGGAAGTGTACGACCTAAGAAATAGACTATCTAAGGAACTGACCGACCTATAGGATTTGGATGACTTAAGGACAGGAAGACTTAAGTCGGTGACGACTTAAGAGTTAGATCGGTTGGTAGCTTAAGTCGTGTAGGAAGTAAGTCGTGGGGTGGTTTAGGTCGTGGGATAGGATAGGTCGTATGAGCGACCTAAGGAATGGGATGACTCATAGAAGCTGGCGACCTAGTAGACTGGATAAGGTTAGGGTTTAGGTCGTAGACGACCTAAGGGATAGCACGACCTAAGAGATAGGAGTTAACGGCATAAGAGCTAACGACTTAAGAGTTTTGGCGAGTTAAAGACCCAAGGGGTAGGTCGGCGACGACCTAAGGAGGTTAAGGCGTAGCCTGGTTAAGTCGTAACCCAGTTAGGTCGCATGGTTATTAAGTCGTTAGGTCGGAACCATTGCTAGGTTGCGTCTTAGTTATGTCGTAAGTCGTATCACCTGTTAGGTCGCGCATAGTTAAGTCATAGACGACTTAGGAGTTGAGTCGTAACCCAGTTTAGTAGCATCTTGGTTAGGTCGTAATTTTGCTAGTTCGGCAAAACTGTTAAGTCGTAGGATGCGAGGATGCGCGCATATGTTAAGCCGTTAGGTCGGCAATAGTTAAGTCGTGCGCATTAGGTCGTAGGTCCGAGAGAGTGATAAGTCGGAGACGACTTATAGAGGCAGACGACCTAAGGATTTCAGCTATAAATAGGAGAGTTTCTCTTCATTTTTGGGATCCGGATTTCGAAGCGACGAAGTGCTGCCATTTTGAGAGCTCGACTTCTAGACTTCTTCACTTCTTTTCTCCACTCTAATCTAGTGATTCCATCCATCCAAGTTGAAGATCTTCATCCATTGAAGTGAGATTTCATCGTTTGAAGCGGATTGGTGATAGATCAAGTTAGATCCTTCGCTGTCCAGATCTGAAGCGTGTTGATTTGGGGTTGTTTAGGTGATTTGGTGAGTGGTGATTATCTCTCACACGGATACAAAGGAGTATATCGGATCGTTGGCTTGATTTGGTGTTAAAATAGTGATTTCCATGCATTTTCCTAATCCTAAGTATAAATCCATATAGATTCATTGTTCATGATGATTTGGCATCCATTTTACTACATG
This sequence comes from Allium fistulosum, assembly GCA_030737815.1. Classification (NCBI taxonomy): domain Eukaryota; kingdom Viridiplantae; phylum Streptophyta; class Magnoliopsida; order Asparagales; family Amaryllidaceae; genus Allium; species Allium fistulosum. The sequence continues at coordinate 1,043,441,346 of CM060907.1, read as the reverse complement.
TTAACCTATGCAAGTTCATTCATCAAGATTATAGAGACATTGCTCATGTTTTCATGCTTATTAGACTTTCGACTCTTTATTTACGAAATTGCCATTATTGTTATAATTGTCTATTTAGATCATATTTGAATGCTTGATTACTTAAATTAATGTTTGACTTGATTTATTGCTATGAATTAGAGGATTGATGATTTGATTTAGACAAGATTGGTCGAAGATGATTCAAAAGCCAAGGGAAAGGCTCTTGAATTGGAAAAGCTGCTCGTGGCATATGTAGCGGATGTTGAAGCTCATATGGATAGATTTGATGATGATGTTGAGATGAAGCTTTGCTATGATAATGATGAGGCGAAGCATGATATGAGATATGAGATAGTCTTGGTCTAATCCAGACGGGATCATTCCAAGCATGTTGATAACTCGGTGATATGGTTCGAGTTGAGGATAATAGTTGGCTCGAGAGGCGCTTGAGCTAGTATGGAAATAGTCGTCGAGGAGGATGACTAGAAGGCGGAGATCTCATTGTTGTTGAAGGTTCTAGCATGCTCAAAGCAAGAGTACGTTGGGCAGATTCGATAGTCCCTGAAGGCTAATGATTGATAGTCAAGTACTCTGGGCAGATTCGACAGTCCTAGGCACGGGTCACAATGACGTGCGGGAGTTATGTCTAGAACCGGGGTTTCCATTAGCCCTTGACGGACGGCTGAAAGAATGTGCCGGTCATTCAGTTAACGATGATATCGAAGCAATGATAACAGTGATAGCCAGAGTCATGGATGTTTGGTTGTATCGTCATTCGGTCTCAAGAGCGGTATTTTCTGGGTGCTTATCTGATCTTGGTTTACACCTTGGGGGTTTGTACTTGGAAAACATCGCCCTTGACTCGAGTGATAATTACTTTATTTTAATTTGTGTGTTCTGCTATGGTTGCTTCTGCTTTGTGTATGTCTGGGGGCTATCACTGTAGAAAGAGGTTGGAGTGGGAGGGTTGTATTCCTATTCCTTTTTCCTTTGTACTCTTTTGGTATTTTGTTAGTTAATTTACTACTCACTAAGACTGTTGTCTGACTCAAGGCTTTATGTTTTAATTCTTATTGCCTTGGGCTGTTCGTCCATTTTGGGACGGGCAGACTAGGTAGCAGGTGACAGGTGCTGTTCTTGCTTTCCACGGTGTTGATATCGAAGACGAGCTGGAGGGTTGCATATTATCTTCTTATTATATGTACTGGGTGTTCCGCTATTTGTATTTTCTCTGAGTGTTATGTAGTGAGGCTTGTTGTATTGACTATTCTGATGTCTGTATTCAACTATTATGAAGTTTTATTAATGAGATTCTATTCTGTGAAGCTTCACTATATATATGTTCTATTGTATTTTGTCCATGCGCTGTGAGTAATACGATAGATTCTGTTGTTTTAATTTACCTTCGCAATTGTCCATGGCTGCCTGGCACACTTTACAGCGCACTTTCTATAGGTTCAGTGTAGGGGTCATGGGCGGTCATCACATTTGGTATCAGAGCTTTGGTTAATCGATTTTACCCAACGCTCGCTGACGTAACTACGTATGAGAGACGTAATTGTATTTTGATGGATGATTACTATATATAATATAGTAGCTTAGTAGAGTTTGAGTCCTTTATGCAGTTGTTTCTCTAGGTGTTCTAATCATTCCTTTTTATAGATATTAAGGATGAGTCGAAGAGGGAGAACAGCTGCTAGGGAAGGCCGTGCTACTGAGGGGGCTGCTGATTATGCTGCTATGTTCGAAGCTATGATGACTTCGATCATGAGAAGAATGCCAGCTCCGAGGCCATCGGTGGATGTTGGAGTTCAAGTTCATACTCCAAAACCGGTGGATTTTGCTAAGCTGTGTAAGGACTATACTGCTCTTGGAGGAAAGGTTTTCTTAGGAACAGAATCAACTATTGAGGTCCAAAGGTGGATATATGCTTGTAGAAGGATCTTTGGTGACTTGGGAATTGAGGATGCTACTAAGAGGAAGTTAGCATCAAGACAGCTTCAAGGGAGAGCTTCTGATTGGTGGAACTCTATTACCATCAATACTCCGGAGGAAGAGATTACTTGGGAGCAATTCCAAGTTAGATTTGAAGCTAAGTTCATTTCTACAGCTTAGAAGTCTGTTCTATTCAAGAAGTTTGTGGAGCTCAAGCAAGGTGGAAGACCAGTTCTTGAGTATGTTTCTGAGTTTGAAGCTTTGTCCAAGTATGCCCGGTCGTATATTGAATCTTCATATCAAAAGAATGAGAAGTTTGTGACAGGCTTGGACAGTTATCTTGGGAGAAAGTTGGTGGATCATTTGGACGATTCATTTGAGAAGCTTGTGAAGAAAGCTCTCAGGCATGAGAGTCTGTTTCCTAAGGAAGGATCTGTTGTTGCTGTGACCAGGGGAGAGTCTAAACCACAGCAGAGTGGAAACAAGAAGAGGAAGCAGCAGCAGAAGGGTAAGGATGGCCAGAAGAAGCCAAAGGGCGAAGTGACTTGCTACAATTGTCAGCAGAAGGGCCATTTCTCGAAGGATTGTAAGAATCCGAAGGTACCGATGAAGTGTCACAACTGTGACAAGCCGAGGCATATCAGGAAGAATTGTCCAGAACCGAGGAAGGACAAGCAGATTGTGCAAGCTTATGCTTTGGGAGCTGTTCCATCGTCTTCGAAAGCTCCTACCGCTGAAGAGAAAGGGAAGAGTGTGGTGGTTCAAGGTACTCTTTTCCTATGTGGTGTTCCAGTTAGAGTGTTGTTTGATACTGGGGCGTCGCATTCGTTTGTTTGTAGTGAACTTGTAGGCCGGTTGGGTTTAGAACCGAATATTGTTGATAGGCCATTGGTTGTGACTAATCCAGTTGGGGGTTCGTCTTGTTTGTGTATGTTATGCCGTGGTCTGATTGTATCGAGTCATGATTGCTCTTTTGTTTGTGATTGCTTTGTTCTGAACTTTGCGGTGTTCGGAATTATTTTGGGTATGGACTGGCTTAGGAAGTATGCGGCAAAGGTTGATTGTGAGAGGTTGGAGGTGACAGTCGAGAATGTGGAGGGGCGAAAGATTGTGATATGATGTAAGCATGAAGAAGGCATCTTCATGAGCTTCATGTATTCGCTGGTTGTTCCACGGGATGGACTGTCATCTGTGCCAATCGCGAATGGATTCGAGGATGTCTTTGATGAGGTCAAAGGGTTACCACCGCATAGAGAGATCGAGTTTCGTATAGATCTAGTTGAAGGAGCCAGACCTGTTGTAATGCCTCTTAGGCGGATGGCGCCTAGGGAACAGCATGAATTGAAGGTGCTAGTTGATGATCTTTTGCAGAAAGGAGTCATTCGGCGTAGTGTGTCCGAATGGGGTGCACCAGTTGTGTTTGTTACCAAAGCAGATGGATCGCTGAGGTTGTGTGTGGATTATCGTGAGCTGAATAAAGTGACTAAGAAGAACAAGTATCCATTGCCGAGAATAGATGACTTGTTTGATCAGCTTCACGAAGCTAAGGTGTTTTCTCAGATGGATTTGGCAACGGGATTTCACCAGTTGAGAGTGGCTAAGGATAGTGCGTCGAAGACTGCTTTTCGAACACCATCCGGTTTCTTTGAGTGGCTGGTAATGCCATTTGGGTTGACTAACGTGCCAGCTATTTTGTGGATCTTATGAATAGAGTGTTCAGAGATCAGTTGAACAAGTTCGTGCTTGTGTTCGTGGATGATATTCTGAGTTATTCCAGAACTAAAGAAGAGCACAAGACGCACTTGCGTATTGTTTTCGAAATCTTGCGGAAACATCAGCTTAAGGCTAAGTTTTCAAAGTGTCACTTCTGGAAGAGTGAAGTGAGGTTCTTAGGCCATGTTATCTCTGGAAATGGAATAGCGGTTGATCCCGCTAAGGTGGCAGCAATCCAGGATTGGGTTAGACCTAAGAATGCATCTGATGTGAGAAGTTTTCTTGGATTAGCAGGATATTATCGACGGTTTATCAAAGACTTCTCCAAGGTGGCTGCACCGTTAACAGGATTGACGAAAAAAAACCAAGTGTTCAGATGGGAAGATAGGTGTGAGCAAGCTTTCGGAATCCTGAAAGAAAGATTGACAAGTGCTCCTGTTTTGACTATTCCAAGTGGGAATGATGAGATGGTGGTTTACACTGACGCATGTGGTACTGGACTTGGAGCAGTGCTAATGCAGAAGGATAAAGTTGTTGCGTATGCTAGTCGACAACTAAAGCCGCATGAAAGGAATTACCCGACTCATGATTTGGAGTTAGCGGCAATTGTTTTTGCTCTGAAGATGTGGAGACATTATCTATTGGGAGTTCGATTCGAGTTGTTTACGGATCATAAGTCGTTGAAGTATCTTTTCTCCCAAAAGGATTTGAATCTTCGGCAGCAACGTTGGCTAGAGTTTTTGGCATCATATGATTTTGGTATAGCTTATACTCCGGGAAAAGGTAACGCAGTGGCAGATGCGTTAAGTCGAAGACATGCAGGATTGGGAGCCATGTTTTCAGAATGGAAGACTCTTGAGTATTTAGCTGAATTTGACTTCAGGCCTAGATGCGAATTGGAACCTGAGATGTTGGCAAACTTATCGATAAGATCGACTCTTGTGGAAAGGATTGGCGAGAGTCAAAAGCGAGATGATAAGATTGTCAAGATTATCCGTGAATTGGAATCTGGATTGGATCCAGAAAAGGATAAAGGATTCGAGGTCGATCGAGAGGGTTGGCTTCGGAAGCAAGGACGACTAGTTTTTCCCGATATAGATGAATTGAGGAGTGAAGTTTGAAGGAAAGTCATCACTCGAAGTTGACGATTCATCTAGGTGGAAATAAGATGTATCGGGATATGAAGAGAACCTACTACTGGGAAGGTATGAAGAAGGATGTTGGAAATTTTATTTCCAAGTGCATGAACTGCCAGTTGGTAAAGGCCGAACAGAAGAAGCCAAGTGGATTGCTTCAGCCATTAGAAGTTCCTACATGGAAGTGGGAACAAATATCGATGGATTTTATTGATGGACTACCTAGAACCAGAACGGGAAATGAAGGAATTTGGGTCATTATAGATCGTCTGACTAAGAGTGCAAGATTCATTCATGTTTGATCGACTAGGACTGCATCAAAGTTGGCCGAGTTGTATGTTAAGTGGATAGTTCGATTCCATGGTATTCCGAAGAGTATAGTGAGCGATCGAGATCCATTGTTCACTAGTGGATTTTGGAAAAGCTTCCAGGAAGTTTTGGGAACCGAGTTGTGTTTGAGTACAGCTTATCATCCTCAAACAGATGGTCAGACCGAGAGAGTCAACCGAGTTTTGGAAGATCTCCTCAGAGCTTGCGTTTTGGATTTCGGAGGATCATGGGAAGATCATCTTCATTTGGTGGAATTTTTGTATAATAACAGTTACCAGTCAAGCATTGGTATGGCACCATATGAGGCATTGTATGGAAGACCGTGTAACTCTCCGACATGTTGGTTAGAGATAGGAGTAAAGCTGATACTTGGGCCGGAGATGATTCGACAGACTTCGGATTGCATAGAGATCATTCGGCAACGAATGAAGGCAGCCTAAGACCGTCAGAAGAGTTATGCCGATAAGCGTCGTAAGGATTTGGAGTTCGACGTAGGTGATATGGTTTTTGTGAAGATTTCTCCACTGAAGAATGTTATTCGATTCGGGAAGAAAGGAAAATTGACTCCGAGATTTGTTGGACCATTCCCGATCATCGAGCGAATTGGAAAGCTCGCCTATAGATTGGAGTTACCAGAGAAGATGTCGGGTGTGCACAATGTTTTTCACGTATCGTATCTACGGAAGTATGTGCACGACTCGAATACAGTGGTTTCTGCTGATAGCTGTGAAGATTTCGAAGTTGATCCAGTCGATAGAAGACCTCGTAAGCCGCTTCGTGTTGTGGAAACCGACACGAAACAGCTTAGGAGAAAGGTAGTTAAGTTGCTCAAGATATAATGGAGTGATGATGAAACGACTGTACGTGGGAGGTGGAAGAGAGGATGAAGGCAGCTCATCCTGAACTCTTCAAGGTATGACCCTAAGGTGTCGTGTCATCTCACGATATTGTAACTTGTTCTAGTGTTAGAATTCTGTACGCTAAGCTAGAATTGGATGCATGGTTTGTTGATTGTTATGGTTGGTAGGCGTACAGACTAGTCTTTGATTGCCTTGTTTGTTTGGAATTTCGAGGGCGAAATTCCTAAGGGGGAGAGAATGTAATGACCCGTATTTTTACGGATCGAAACATCGTAGAACAGTTGACAAGTGGTCGCATTGTTGATAAGTCGCCTAGAGTCTAAGTCTTAGGCCGTATGGGATGGCTTAGGTCGAGTGACCGACTTAGGAAGTGTACGACCTAAGAAATAGACTATCTAAGGAACTGACCGACCTATAGGATTTGGACGACTTAAGGACAGGAAGACTTAAGTCGGTGACGACTTAAGAGTTAGATCGGTTGGTAGCTTAGGTCGTGTAGGAAGTAAGTCGTGGGGTGGTTTAGGTCGTGGGATAGGATAGGTCGTATGAGCGACCTAAGGAATGGGATGACTCATAGAAGCTGGCGACCTAGTAGACTGGATAAGGTTAGGGTTTAGGTCGTAGACGACCTAAGGGATAGCACGACCTAAGAGATAGGAGTTAACGGCATAAGAGCTAACGACTTAAGAGTTTTGGCGAGTTAAAGACCCAAGGGGTAGGTCGGCGACGACCTAAGGAGGTTAAGGCGTAGCCTGGTTAAGTCGTAACCCAGTTAGGTCGCATGGTTATTAAGTCGTTAGGACGGAACCATTGCTAGGTTGCGTCTTAGTTATGTCGTAAGTCGTATCACCTGTTAGGTCGCGCGTAGTTAAGTCGTAGACGACTTAGTAGTTGAGTCGTAACCCAGTTTAGTAGCATCTTGGCTAGGTCGTAATTTTGCTAGGTCTGCAAAACTGTTAAGTCGTAGGATGCGAGGATGCGCGCATATGTTAAGCCGTTAGGTCGGCAATAGTTAAGTTGCACGCATTAGGTCGTAGGTCGGAGAGAGTGATAAGTCGGAGACGACTTATAGAGGCAGACGACCTAAGGATTTCAGCTATAAATAGGAGAGTTTCTCTTCATTTTTGGGATCCGGATTTCGAAGCGATGAAGTGCTACCATTTTGAGAGCTCGACTTCTACACTTCTTTTCTCCACTCTAATCTAGTGATTCCATCCATCCAAGTTGAAGATCTTCATCCATTGAAGTGAGATTTCATCGTTTGAAGCGGATTGGTGATAGATCAAGTTAGATCCTTCGCTGTCCAGATCTGAAGCGTGTTGATTTGGAGTTGTTTAGGTGATTTGGTGAGTGGTGATTATCTCTCACACGGATCCAAAGGAGTATATCAGATCGTTGGCTTGATTTGGTGTTAAAATAGTGATTTCCATGCATTTTCCTAATCCTAAGTATAGATCCATATAGATTCATTGTTCATGATGATTTGGCATCCATTTTACTACATGTTAACCTATGCAAGTTCATTCATCAAGATTATAGAGACATTGCTCATGTTTTCATGCTTATTAGACTTTCGACTCTTTATTTACGAAATTGCCATTATTGTTATAATTGTCTATTTAGATCATATTTGAATGCTTGATTACTTGGATTAATGTTTGACTTGATTGATTGCTATGAATTAGTGGATTGATGATTTGATTTAGACAAGATTGGTCGAAGATGATTCAAAAGCCAAGGGAAAGGCTCTTGAATTGGAAAAGCTGCTCGTGGCATATGTAGCGGATGTTGAAGCTCATATGGATAGATTTGATGATGATGTTGAGATGAAGCTTTGCTATGATGATGATGAGGCGAAGCATGATATGAGATATGAGATAGTCTTGGTCTAATCCAGACAGGATCATTCCAAGCATGTTGATAACTCGGTGATATGGTTCGAGTTGAGGATAATGGTTGGCTCGAGAGGCGCTTGAGCTAGTATGGAAATAGTCGTCGAGGAGGATGACTAGAAGGCTAAGATCTCATTGTTGTTGAAGGTTCTAGCATGCTCAAAGCAAGAGTACGTTAGGCAGATTCGATACTCCCTGAAGGCTAATGATTGATAGTCAAGTACTCTGGGCAGATTCGACAGTCCTAGGCACGGGTCACGATGACGTGCGGGAGTTATGTCTAGAACCGGGGTTTCCATTAGCCCTTGACGGACGGCTGAAATAATGTGCCGGTCATTCAATTAACGATGATATCGAAGCAATGATAACAGTGATAGCCAGAGTCATGGATGTTTGGTTGTATCGTCATTCGGTCTCAAGAGCGGTATTTTCTGGGTGCTTATCTGATCTTGGTTTACGCCTTAGGGGTTTGTACTTGGAAAACATCGCCCTTGACTCGAGTGATAATTACTTTATTTTAATTTGTGTGTTCTGCTATGGTTGCTTCTGCTTAGTGTATGTCTGGGGGCTATCACTGTAGAAAGAGGTTGGAGTGGGAGGGTTGTATTCCTATTCCTTTTTCCTTTGTACTCTTTTGGTATGTTGTTAGTTAATTTACTGCTCATTAAGACCGTTGTCTGACTCAAGGCTTTATGTTTTAATTCTTATTGCCTTGGGCTGTATGTCCATTTTGGGACGGGCAGACTAGGTAGCAGGTGACAGGTGCTGTTCTTGCTTTCCACGGTGTTGATATCGAAGACGAGCTGGAGGGTTGCATATTATTTCTTATTATATGTACTGGGTGTTCCGCTGTTTGTATTTTCTCTGAGTGTTATGTAGTGAGGCTTGTTGTATTGACTATTCTGATGTCTGTATTCAACCATTATGAAGTTTTATTGATAAGATTCTATTCTGTGAAGCTTCACTATATATATGTTCTATTGTATTTTGTCCATGCGCTGTGAGTAATACGATAGATTCTGTTGTTTTAATTTACCCTGGCAATCGTCCATGGCTGCCTGGCACACTTTACAGCGCACTTTCTCTAGGTTCAGTGCAGGTGTCATGGGCGGTCGTCACACTTAACATAAAAAATTTCCATGGCAATCTGAAATCATTGATTCTCGGTTTTACGTCAAAACCGTGCAAATTCATATGCGTATGAATTAAAATAAATCAACATAATATAACTCAAGCATATCATCATCCATTTTATCACAAAAACGAATTTAAATCATAAATCTGAAACCATATAATCATAAAATAAAAATAGAGATGGTATGAGATTATTATTCACCTTAAACTTGATATGGAATTTGAGATTTGTTGTTGATTAATCCTTCCTAGCTTTGATCCTTAGCTTTAGATAAATTTCTTCCTTTCTTCCTTGGTAATGGCCGGGTTTGGTTTAGGTTTTAGATTTTTCATTTGTGAAAGTGGAAAATAGAATGTGAATGGACAATTACAAAAAGATATAGCCATGTATAATAAATTGGCTAATTTACTAATATGCCTATGGGTAGTTTATTTAACTAATAAACCTTTAAACTAATTTAAAGCCTATTTATTTAATTATAAAGCATAGCCCATCATATAATTTTATTCAAATCTCAATCCCCTCATCATCATCATTCTATTTAATTTATCTAATTAAATCTCCTGAATAATGTTATCAAAATTAGGGATGTTACAGGCTCCCCCCTTAAAGAATTTCGTCCTCGAAATTCAGTAAGGACTAAATAGTAAACATAACAATCATCTGTAACAACTCCTAACAACCATACTAGTCTAACTGACTAGCAATTATCTATATAAATCTAATATAGACATACCCTCAAAGCAGATTAGGATAAGTATCTATAATCCTATCCCATGTCTCCCAAGTACAGTCCTTCTCGTTGTCGCTCCACTGAATTTCACCAACCTGACTGTCTTGTTCCTTAATCTTTTCTCATCTCTAGCTACAACCCGAACTGGTTGTTTAACAAAAGTCAAATTAGGCTCTACCACTAAGTCATCCAACCCTGTAAGAGGAATAGTAGTCTCTGGATCATGCACATACTTGCGATGATGAGACACATGAAATACATTATGGACACCTGCCAACTGCTCGGTAACTCTATTATGTATGCGAGCTTTCCAATCCTCTCTATAATTTTGAATGGACCTACATATCTCGGGGCTAACTTCCCTGACTTTCCAAATCGTATCACTCCCTTCATTGGTGATACCTTAATGATAACCTTATCTCCAACTAAGAATTCTAGGTCCTTACGCCTCTTATCTGCGTAACTCTTCTATCTGGACTGAGCTTCCTTCATCTTTCCTTGGATTAACTCAATCTTCTCTGACTCCTCTCTAACTAATCTGGACCTAAGACAAATCTATCTCCAGTCTCCAACCAACATGCTGGTGATTTCCATGGTCTTCCATACAAAGCTTCAAACGGCGCCATTCCTATACTAGTCTGATAACTATTATTATAGGAAAATTCAACCAAATGTAGGTGATCCTCCCAAGATCCACCAAAGTCCAATACACAAGCTCTCAATAAATCTTCGAGTACCTTGTTGACTCTCTCGATCTGCCCATCCGTCAGAGGGTGATACGCAATACTCATGTTAATCTTGGTACCCATCACTTCCTGTAGACTCTTCCAGAATTCACTAATGAACAAAGCATCTCTATCATTGACTATACTACTAGGAACTCCATGTAGTCTAACTATGTTCTTCAGGAACAACTTAACTAAAACAGGTGCCATTCTGGTTGACTTAACTGGAATGAAATGGGCATCTTGGTCAATCTGTCCACTATAACCCATATACTTTCATTACCTCTATTTAACCTTGGCAACCCGTCTATAAAACCATAGATATTGAATCCCATTTCAAAACTGGAATCTCTAAAGGTTGAAGCAACCCACTTGGTTTCTAATATTCAACTTTCACTTGTTGACAGTTTGCACACTTCCCAACCTACAAGCCAACATCTCTCTTCATTCCTTCCCAATAGAAGCTCCTCTTCATATCCTGATGCATCTTTATCCCTCTAGGATGAATCGTAAACTTAGACTGATGACATTCTTCAAGAACTCCTTTCCTTAAGTCCTCCACATTCAGAACACACAACCGTCCCTTCTTTCTCAACCATCCTCTCTGGTCAATACTAAAATCCTTTAGATCATTGATCTCAGTTCCAACCTCAAGCCTCCTGATCCTTTCAGCTAATACATGATTCGCTTTTTGCTTAGAAGCAATTTTCTCAATCAATACTAGTCGAACTTCTAAACAAGACAATCTGGCGGTACTCTGGCTAGAACCAACAGTCGATCTTAACTGCACATCACGACTAACTAAGGCTTCCAAATCCTTCCATTCCGCCAGCATAGCTAACATCACATTCTGATGTTTCCTACTAAGAGCATCCGCCACTTTATTACCTTTTCTTGGTGTATATACTATACCAGAATCGTATGCAGCCAAAAACTCTAGCCACCTCTATTGCCTCATATTCAACTCCTTCTGAGAGAATAAATACCGTAAAGACTTATGATTGGTATACAACTCAAATCTCTTCCCTAAGAGATAATGTCTCTAAATCTATAATGCAAAGATCACAGCTGCCAACTCCAAATCATGAGTAGGATATCTAACATCATGCGGTCTAAGCTGCCTAGATGCATAGGCAATGACTTTACCATTCTACATCAACACCACTCCTAATCCAGTTCCACATGCATCAGTATAAACCACCAATCCTTGATTTCCCTCTGGAACTACTAACACGGGTGCATTGGTCAACAAATGCTTTAACTTAAGGAATGCCTCCTCATATTTATCGGACCAAACAAATCTCACTTCCTTCCTGGTTAGCTTTGTTAAGGGTGCTGCTATTCACAAGAAATCCTTAATAAATCTTTGGTAGTAGCCAGCAAATCCAAGAAAACTCCTGATCTCAGTCTCCGTCTCTGGTCTCTTCCAATTATTCACAGCTTTGATCTTATCTGGATTGACTGACAATCATTTCTCTGAAACCATGTGACCAAGAAATTTTACCTCTTTCTTCCAGAAATGACACTTGGTAAACTTCGCCTTTAGCTGATTCTGTCTCAGCGTCTCAAGTACCACTCTAAGATGAACTCCATACTCTCTCTCATCCTTAGAGTATACTAGAATGTCATTTATAAACACTAGTACAAACCTATTCAAATACTCTCGGAAAACTCGGTTCATCAAGTCTACGAAGAAAGCAGGTGCATTTGTCAATCCAAATGGCATCACCAGCCACTCATATGAACCGTACCTAGTTCAAAATGCTGTCAAAGGAATATTGTCCTCCGCCACTCTTAACTGATGGAAACCTATCGTCAAGTCCAACTGGGAAAACACTCTAGATCCACTCAATTGATCAAACAGGTCTTCTATTCTTGGCAAGGGATACTTATTCTTAATTTTTCTTTCGTTTAACTTGTGATAGTCAGTGCACATTCTCAACGATCCATCTGGTTTCTTCGCAAACACCGCGACCGCTCCCTAAAGCGAATTGCTTGATCTAATAAAACTCCTTTCTAGGTCCACTAGCTGCACCTTCAATTCCTTCATCTCGGTTGGTGTCATCCTTCTAGGTGGTCTACTTATAGGTTCAACTCCTGGCACAAGATCTATTCTAAACTCAACAACTCTTTTCGAGGGTAGTCCAATGACTTGCTCAAAGACATCTTCAAACTCTCTTGCTACTCGTAACTAACTTAACTCATTTCATACCTCCATAGCATTAAGCATAGCACTATCGCCCTGGTTAGTATTCTCTACTGAGAATATCACTCGGTTATGACTATCAGGGTGTCTCAATGATATTTCCCTATCCTGGAAAAATATTCTAGCCTCGTACCTACTCAACAAATCCATTCCCAAAATGATTCTGAAATCTACGAAATCAATAACATACAAACTGCATGCAAATTTATAATCCAACAAATCAAGTTCTAACTGGTCACATCTCAACCCTAGAGTTGCATATCCTCCTATTAGATTCGCAACCCTTAAGGAAGTAAATAGGTAGGTGGGTTCTAAGCATAATCTATCAACCAAACACTTAGATATGAATGAATGTGATGCAGGGGTATCAAAAAGTACTCTAACTGAAATTCTCCGAATCAAATACTTTCCATCACAGTCTTTCCTTTATTAGCCGCAGTAGGCCTAGTTGATCCAATAGCAAAGACCTTTCCTTTGTCCTCCATAACTGACTCTGGACACTGATTCTTGTAATGCCCAACTTGATCACAGTTGAAGCATTTCACATTCTTCTTACTTGTAGCTTTCTTCCTATTTCCTGACCGACATTCATTAGCAAAGTGACCCTCCTTGTCACACTTATAGCAAACTACCTCAGCCTTTGATTCTTGGTAGTATCGCCCTTTTGGGCTCCCTTCTTTATAAAGAACTTCTTCTTCTTCCCCTAAGAACCCTGGGTTTCCACTGACTTCTCTTTAGCTAAATCAACAAGTAATTCCTCATGGCGAATGACCATCTCCACCACAATGTTACAAGGATCACAGACATGTGTCAAGATCATTCTAGCAAGCTCGGGCCTCAGTCCTCGAATGAACTTCTCATTCCTTTTAATGTCAGTATCTATAACAGCATATCCATATCGAGACAATTCTTCAAACTTAGTAGTATACTCAACTACTGACATCTCTCCTTGCACTAAATCCATAACTTCCTCATCCGCTCAGACTTGGCAAACTCAGATACAAACCAAATCTCGTTTTAAAATCAGCCCAAGTTAACTGCTCTTCTGGTACCCCAACAGTGACATTATTCCACCAAAGTAGTGCTGGCCCCTGCAATTGTCTAGAGGCCAACTTTCTGTTCCGCCCATCATTCAAACACAGATCAGTAAATATACGCCTACAATGCAACAGCTAATTCTGAACTTCTATGTTACTCTGGGTTCCCAAGAATGGCTTTCCACCCAAACTGGTGTAATCTCTACTCAGGAAAGCCAAGTTTGCAACTAGAGCCACAGGATTAGCTCCTCCTGCATTTCCAGCAACTCAAACAGGAGCTCCAGCTTGCATCAAACCGGTACAGAACTGATACATCACCCCCATAACTACTGGTGTATTTCCAACACTCACATTGGCATCAGCATTTTGATTACTAGCATTAGCCTGTCGACCCGGATTCCTTCTGGTAGTGAGTAGAGTATTTCCATTAGTTGTGGTGCTTCCTCCACCGAGATTTCCTCCTCCGTTTCTTGCTTCCATATCTCCTTTCTTGTAAATCTACATACAAGCCTTAGTAAGATACAGAAGAATGGTCTAAGAGAGCGGGGAATATGTACTTATACATATATATAACTATATAGAAAATACAAGTAAGTTACTATAACGTTAATCCAAACCCCAATCTTATTATCTGATTCATTGGATTATGTTTGAAAAATATTTTAGGTTTAAGTTTCTTTTAAAGTTTCATAAACCTAGTCTCTGGTACCAACTTGTAACATCCCCCTATTTGGAGGACCGAAACTAACAGCTACGGATGCTGCAGTCATCCATAGCTATTAATCCTCGACGACCAAACACGGTGATATTAGATACATTGATACACAGAAACATAAGAATATGGACAAAAAATTGAACAACAAAAAAATTCCACATTCTGTAAGGAACTGGAGATAGTGGTTTTGATGACAACAACCTTTGTAACTTATTTTATTATAACTTATATACTAACACTATTGTCTAGATATATATGAATGTTATTATGCAGGATATATATAAGGCAGGTACTGATTAATGAAGACTATACAGTATAAAGATCAAGAATGAAGAAATCAAGTTTGAAGACTCATGAGTATCAAGATCAAGATTTCAAGGTAAGTGTCTAGTTTATTGTTAAAACTTCATAATAGCACGGAAACCTTCATTCCACATTTCATTTGGGATGGAACCCATTTCTATCTTCTTAGTGGCTTACAAACCCACAACAAGTAGCTTACAAACCTACGACAAGTGACTTACAAACCCACAAACATCTTAGTTTTGTACAAGTTCTCGAGTCCTGATGTGATGAGATATTCTGCAGGAAGAAGCTTGCAAAACTACTTCAAAATGGTTTTTCAAAATGATTTTCAAAACTGCTTTTCAAGATGTTTTAGCCTTAAAATATTCTTTGTTTTTGTTTTAAATAAACTCTTGTTTCAAACTTCGTTTGTTTTTAAAAAACTATCTTCTGATTTTTTAAATATTCTTTTATAATATATATACTTGAGATTTAAAATCAAATTTATATATACATTCTAAAAATATATTTTTCTACTCTTCTTTATTTCAAAACATAGGAAAATTAGTTTATTTTAGTCCAGAATCATTTCATCTTGTTTTCCGTTCAATACCATTTTCAAAACAAATTTTACATTATTTTTAACTTAGGGATGTCGACATCATGGGATACCCCATGTCGACATGGTGGCCGTTAAAGTTCAAAAGTTTCAATTTTCAAAAGAAGTGTCTATTTGTTTAAATCTCTTCACGAATGGTTATGACCGTTACTGGTCTATAAATAGCCTTCACAAACGAATTTTTTAACTAACTATTTTTCTTATTTTCTTCACTTCTTCTTCTCCACAAATCCATATTCTAAAATTTTCATATTTTTAAGATCGTGCCGAAATTCTGCCGAATTCTCAAGTGAATCAAATTAGAATCTCATTCTTGTTTGGTTCTCTACCCTCTCTCGAAGATCAAAGTGCTATTCAGAGTTATAGAATTGATTTGTAATCAAAAGTTTATCGAGTCTCTCTATAAGGTGTGGTTGTGCCTGGAAATCGATTGGGTAATCTTGTAGCCCGTAAATCAAGAGAGTTTGCCCCGGACTCGTGAGACGGGAAGGTACCTCAAGGCCTTTAGAAATTGAGGATTGTAATCTCGACTTTGGTATAATAAAAATCTGTATGAGGTGTTCTGCCTTAGTACAGGACTGGATGTAGGGTAACTCTGAACTAGTATAAAATCCGGTGTGTTCTTTCCTTTTACTGCTTTTTATTTACTTTCTGCATCTGTGTTTGATTCTGTGACTGTTCTGTGATTAATTTCTGCATTTGTTTGTGTCATAATTTTAATTTAGTCCATATAAGTCTTAGAATCCATTAAACACTATTCACCCCCCTCTAGTGTTAAATTAGCCTTAAGATCCTTAATCCGCACTCCCTTTCAATTGGTATCAGAGCATAGGTTTTCATAGTTTTCATAATCTGAAACTTGAAAAGTTAAAAATGGCATTTTTAAGAAATTTTGTTAATATTAGTTTGAATTTATGCATTTCATCAAAGTATCATAGGTCTGCATATAGTTTTTATGAAAAATCAAGTTATCTACCGAATTGGTTTGTTATGCACGAACAGACATGTTACATGGCTTTTGAAGAATCAACAACCAATGGACAAACTGTGCAAATTGAGAAAGATAAATGGATACTTGATAGTGGTTGTTCAAGGCATATGATTGGAAATCCCGAGATACTCAATGACATTATATATCAAGATGGTGGATTGGTCAACTTTGGAGACAACTCAAAAGGATATGTGCTTGGCATCGACAATGTCGGTAATTCTAAAACTCCTCTTATTTCTGATATTTTGCTAGTTAGGAATTTAAAACATAATCTTCTTAGTATAAGTCAACTATGTGATAAAGGATTTAAAATTAAATTTGGAAAAGATAACTGTCACATCGAAGATAACAAGTCAAATATTATCTTTGAAGGAATTAGGAAGAAAAACATTTACATCCTTAGTATGAAAGTTTCAAATGATAACTTATGTCTTTTGGCTAATAAAAGTGACCCTTGGATTTGGCATAAAAGATTTGGTCATTTAAATTTCAAACTGTTATCTAGGTTGTCAAAACTTAACTTAGTTAGAGGTCTTCCCAAGTTAAACTTTAAAGTAGATAGTATATGTGATGCTTGCCAATTAGGAAAACTTAAGAAAAGTTCATTTAAATTAAAAGATATGATTTCTACTTCTAAACCTCTAGAATTACTTCATTTAGATTTATTTGGTCCATCTCAAGTTCAATCAATTAATCACAATAAATATGTTTTTTTAATTGTAGATGATTATTCTAGATATACTTGGACAATTTTTCTTAAACTTAAAAGTGATGCTTTTGAATTATTTAAGAATTTTGCTAAAAGAATTCAAAATCAATTTTCTTTAAAAATAAAAACAATTCGAAGTGATCACGGTGGAGAATTTGAAAATGAAAATTTTGAGAATTTCTGTAATCAAAAAGGAATTACTCATAATTTCTCTTTTCCAAGAACTCCATAACAAAACGGAGTAGTAGAACGTAAGAATATAACGATTCAAGAGTGTGCTAGAACAATACTTTCTGATAGTAACTTACATAAAAAAATTTGGGCTGAAGTAGTCGCTATAACTTGTTATATATTAAATAGGATTTTAATTAGACCATTAACTAATAAAACACCATATGAATTACTTTACAATAAGAAACCCATAGTAGCTTATTTTAAAGTTTTTGGTAGTAAGTGTTTTATTCTTAATACAAAAGATAATTTAGATAAATTTGAACCTAAATCCGACAAAGGTATCTTTATCGGATATTCTAATAGAAGTAAAGCATTTAGAGTTTATAATTTAAGAACTAACACTATTGAAGAAACAATGCATGTATCTTTTGATGAAAATTTTAAAGATACTCTACAAATAGAAGATGAAGAAGATTTTGTAACTTTAAATAATGAACCTAATGAAACTAATTGTGAAATCATTCAGCCTAATAAAAGAATTAGGCTATTAAAAGATCATCCTGTAGAAAATATACTAGGAAATATTAAATCTATAGTTAAAACAAGAAATCAACTAAATAGTATGAGTAATATAGCTTTTATATCAACTATTGAACCTAAAAATCCAAAGGAAGCATCATCTGATGATTCATGGATTCTCGCTATGCAAGAAGAATTGAATCAGTTCACCAGAAATGATGTTTGGGAACTTGTTCCTAGACCTGAGGATAAAAGTATAATTGGAACAAAATCGGTTTATAAAAATAAAATGAATGAACTTGGTGAGGTCGTGAGAAATAAAGCTCATTTAGTCACGCAAGGTTATTGTCAAGAAGAAGGAATTGTTATGACGAAACCTTTGCACCCGTAGCAGGACTAGAACCTATCAGGATTCTACTTGCTTTCGCAATTACAATAATTTCAAGTTATATCAAATGGATGTTAAAAGTGCTTTTCTAAATGGTTTTGTAAAAGAAGATGTTTATGTTGAACAACCTATACTTTTTGAAAATAATGAATTTCCAAATCATGTATATAAACTAAAGAAAGCTTTATATGGTCTGAAACAAGCTCCTAAAGCCTGGTATGAAAGACTAAGATCTTATTTACTACAATCAGGTTTTGAAATTGGTAAAATAGATACAACTCTTTTTATTAAAAGAAACAAAAATGATATTCAATTAGTACAAATATATGTGGATGATATAATATTTGGGTCAACTAATAACATAATGAATAAAGAATTTTCAAATATAATGACTAAAGAATTTGAAATGAGTCATATGGGAGAACTAAGCTTCTTCTTAGGACTTCAAATCAAACAATTAGATAAATGAATTTTCATTAATCAAGAAAAATATGCTAAGGATTTAATTAATAAATTTGGATTGACCACTTCAAGTGGGAAACCAACTCCAATGACAACTAATGTTGCTTTAAGTAAAGAAGATAAATCAAAAGATGTTGATCAAAAATTATATAGGGGAATGATTGGTTCGCTGCTTTATATAACAGCAAGTCGTCCTGACATCATGCATAGTGTCTGTCTCTGTGCAAGATACCACTCTCAACCTAAAGAAACTCACTTAAAAGCTGTTAAAAGAATTTTAAGATATGTAAAACATACTTTAGATTATGGTTTATTTTACCCTAAAAATGATGTATTTGATTTAATTTCATATTGTGATGCTGATTACGCTGGTTGTAAATCAGACCGAAAAAGTACAAGTGGAACTTGTCACTTTCTACGACATTCTCTGGTTTCCTAGTTTAGTAAGAAGGAAAACACTATAACCTTATCAACAACTAAAGCAGAATATATATCTACTACTTTGGCTTGTTCTCAAGTTATATATATGCAACAAACTTTAAAAGATTTTGGATTAACTATAACTAAATCACCAATTTATTGTGATAATACTAGTGCAATAAACCTATCTAAAAATCCAACTCATCATGCTAGAACAAAACATATTGATATTAGACATCATTTTCTTAGAGGTAATATAAGTAAAGAAGTCATAACTCTTGAATATATTAATACTGAAAAACAAATTGCTGATATATTAACCAAACTATTAAATGAATAAAACTTTACTAAATTTAGAAGAGAATTAGGTATATGTTCATTAACTGAAATATAAATTATAAATAATACAAGTATAGTTAATAATTAATATGAACAAAAATTTCTCAAAAATTGAACTAGGCATGTTGACATGACCATCCCCCTATGTCGACATATAGGCCGAGATTTTCAAATTTGAATTTCCCTCTAAAATTAGTTATTTGGTTATATATTTATATATTTCGACTTTTACTCCTTTTCTTTGTTATATTCTCTGTAATAAACTTCTAAAATAGAAAATTAATGGCTTCCTCTTCTAATAATGAACCTTCTTCACCAACTTCTCCTCATTCTGGTCCTTTTCAACGTTCCACACACGTATGAGTCATCAAACTACAAGAGAAGATGAAAGGTTTGCTTCAAATGATGACGGAAATTCAAGTGAGTCAACTACGAATGGCTAGAGAACAAGATAGGCAAGGAAGAATTCTTAGGAATTTACAAAAATTCCTTATGGATAACCATGCCAATCCCATTGTCATCAAAGAATCATCACAAGCTATTGATTCTGAAGCAGAAGAGCCTCTAGAAGAACCACAAGAGGATCAAGAAAAAGAACATCCTCTGCCGAATCCGGATGTTCATATGGACGAAGACGATGGCGTGATTTGCATTGGAGCGGTCCTTTTTGACGCTAATGGGAACTTGGTCGAACAATGTGGAAACTTTTGTCTCCACTATCCAAATTGTTCATCCATAAATCACCAATAGTTAAGGGTCCTCGTTAAGTGTTTTTCGTTTTTGTTTTTCTCTTTCTTGATTATATATTGGTTTGTTAATTTGTATATAAAGTGTTATCTTAATTAATGTTCTTCTAAAAACAATCTTTGGCGTATAAAATCTTGAATTCCATTTAACTTCCGATGCTATATTTCACTCATACATAGTAATTATTCTTATGTCATATGTTTGTTTATCTCATTTTCTATTAAGTTCAAGGTTTATAGGTTATTGTTTTGTTGATGACAAAGGGGGAGAAGTTATTTAAAATAGCAGGCTTGGAGTAAGGGGGAGTTGTTGGTGTAAGGGGGAGTTATGGTATGATCGAAGTGGCAAGTATATATTATAAGGTTGTCATCATCAAAAAGGGGTAGATTGTTAGGAACTGGAGTGGTTTTGATGACAACAACCTTTCTAACTTATTGTATTATAACTTATATACTAACACTATTGTCTAGATATATATGAATGTTATTATGCAGGATATATATAAGGCAGGTACTGATTATTGAAGACTGTACAGTATAAAGATCAAGAATGAAGAAATCAAGTTTGAAGACTCATGAGTATCAAGATCAAGATTTCAAGATAAGTGTCTAGTTTATTGTTAAAACTTCATAATAGCGCGGAAATCTTCATTCCAAATTTCATTTGGGATGGAACCCATTTCTATCTTCTTAGTGGCTTACAAATCCACGACAAGTAGCTTACAAACCTACGACAAGTGGCTTACAAACCCACGAACATCCTGGTTTTGTACAAGTTCTCGAGTCCTGATGTGATGAGATATTCTACAGGAAGATGCTTGCAAAACTACTTCAAAATGGTTTTTCAAAATGATTTTCAAAACTGCTTTTCAAGATTTTTTAGCCTTAAAATATTCTTTGTTTTTGTTTTAAATAAACTCTTGTTTCAAACTTCGTTTGTTTTTAAAAAACTATCTTCTGATTTGTTAAATATTCTTTTATAATATATATACTTGAGATTTAAAATCAAATTTATATATACATTCTAAAAATATATTTTTCTACTCTTCTTTATTTCAAAACATAGGAAAATTAGTTTATTTTACTCCAGAATTATTTCATCTTGTTTTCCGTTCAATACCATTTTCAAAACAAATTTTACATTATTTTTAACTTAGGGATGTCGACATCATAGGATACCCCATCTCGACAAGGTGGCCGTTAAAGTTCAAAAGTTTCAATTTTCAAAAGAAGTGTCTATTCGTTTAAATCTCTTCACGAATGGTTATGGCCGTTACTGGTCTATAAATAGCCTTCACAAATGAATTTTTTAACTAACTATTTTTCTTATTTTCTTCACTTCTTCTTCTCCACAAATCCATATTCTAAAATTTTCATATTTTTAAGATCGTGCCAAAATTCTGCCGAATTCTCAAGTGAATCAAATTAGAATCTCATTCTTGTTTGGTTCTCTACCCTCTCTCGAAGATCAAAGTGCTATTCAGAGTTATAGGATCGATTTGTAATCAAAAGTTTATCGAGTTTCTCTATAAGGTGTGGTTGTGCTTGGAAATCAATTGGGTAATCTTGTGGCCCGTAAATCAAGAGAGTTTGCCCCGGACTCGTGAGACAGGAGGGTACCTCAAGGCCTTTAGAAATTAAGGATTGTAATTTCGACTTTGGTATAATAAAAATCTGTATGAGGTGTTCTGCCTTGGTACAAGACTGGATGTAGGGTAACTCCGAACCAGTATAAAATCCAGTGTGTTCTTTCCTTTTACTGCTTTTTATTTACTTTCTGCATTTGTGTTTGATTCTGTGATTGTTCTGTGATTAAGTTCTGCATTTGTTTGTGTCATAATTTTAATTTAGTCCATATAAGTCTTAGAATCCATTAAACACTATTCACCCCCCCCTCTAGTGTTAAATTAGCCTTAAGATCCTTAATCCGCACTCCCTTTCACATTCCATTTCAAAATACTCAAAATTGATTACATAATCCCACTTCGTAGACCACATTCAGATAACATATAATTATTACAAAATATACCAAGAGCGACATATAAAGATGCCCCCTTGGATGATCAGAGTATATATATATAAGTAAGAAAACAATTTGTCTTTATAAACAAAACACACAGTGGAAATAAAAGAACTCTAATAACATGCTTTCCTCCTGCACGTCCTCGAAAGTTTTATTTGTCTAAATGAACACCTGGAGACCTTAACTCTCAACCTACTCAAAATCAATTGAGTACCCGAGAGTTTAAGGGGAAAACAAAAACTTCAAGTCATACATAAAGCTTGGTATGAATAATAATTTACCATCTTAAGCCATTTAGATATCTAGTGAGACCACACCGCTTAACGAAACGGGTTTTCCCCTCACTAATATCCTAAAACATTTATACAACCATATATTGTGCTCCTGCATCCACAATGGTTAAAACATAGTATTTCAAAACATTATGATAATATGCAAAACAAGTAAATAAAATCTGGATTATCCATCCCCATTCATTTTGACTATCTATCTCAATTATAATTTATAGGATTACTATTACCCTGTTAATTGTTTATGGACTATTTGTCCAGTATCATAGTTTTCAAGGGATTACTAAGAACCTATTGGTAACTCCAATATCTTATCTCTTATCCTATTTTTCATGGGCTAACTAGGAACCTATTGACTGACTATCAATATCTTAATCCAAATATAGTTTTCATGGGCTAACTACAAACCTACTGGCCCCTGCTAGTATCAAATCATAGTTTTCATGAGCTGACTATGAACCTATTGGCCCCTACCAATATCGTACAGTTTTCATGGGCTTACTGTAAACCTATTGGCCCCTGCCAATATCTTTAATTAAGATTTTAACAACTGTTAAGTTATATTCACTACTGGGTCAAGCTAGCTGGTTATTCTGCCCTTTCTCCAAAATACAGTTATGGTTTAATAACAATGTGAATAATATTTCCAAAATCTTTAATTATGCCATGGTTTTTCCTTTAAAAATGAGAATAGGTTATTTGTTTTGAAACTTTAATACATCACATTCGAAACCACTGGATGACCTCCTTCAAAAGCATAGGAAACCTCTTTTTAAAAACTATAATTATATACTTTTCGAAACCAACGATACCTTTTAACAGTATAAAGAAACATTCTTTAAAACATAGCTTCGAAACAAAAGAAGTACCCTTTCGAAAGCATTGGGTTTACTCTTTAAAAACATCATTTAGGTCAAAATGGTTATATACGAAAATACCTATTTTTATTCTCCTAAGATGAATGATAAGAAGATTTATCAATTAAAATGGTTAGGGGATGATACCTGCACTTATTCATTTGTTTGTTTATTTTCGAAAGAACCGGTGTTAAGTTTACCGAAAACTATCGAATGTTGTTTTGAAGTGACCGGGATCAGATAAATATAAATTATCCAAAAGCCACTTCGATCCAACTCAAGCATTTCGAACTGAAGACATCTTGAAGAGTATGAATCGAAGATGGAGTTTTGAAGTGCAAGTGCTATTTGCTACTAGTCTTGAGGGTGATTCCAAATTGAATGTAGTAGAAGTAATGCCTTCAATTTCGTTCAAGCCCAGAACGAACTTGTATGGATGAATGTTGGCACTACATTGCAACCTGGAGGGTTGTGTTAGCATTCTAGGTGGGAAGCGCTAAAGGAAGGTAAAACATAACCACAAGCATCACCAAGTGGGAATGATTAAAATAAGGGAGATGCAATAGGGCTATGTAGGTCGTTCCCACATAGCCTTTTCATTTGTCTGTTTATTTTAGAAAGAACCAAGGTTGAGTTTACAGAAATTATCGAATGTTGTTTCGAAGTGACCGTGATTAGATAAGTATAAATTATATGAAAGCCACTTCGATCTAACTCAAGCATTTCAAACTGAAGACATCTTGAAGAGTATGAATCGATGACGGAGTTTTGAAGTGCAAGGGCTATTTGCTACTAATCCTGAGGGTGATTCCAAATTGGATGTAGTAGAAGTAGAGCCTTCCTTTTCATTCAAGCCCAGAACAAACTTGTATGGATGAATGGTGGCACTACATTTCTACCTGGAGGGTAGTGTCAGCATTCCAAGTAGGAAGAGCTAAAGGAAGATAAAACGTAGCCTCAAGCATCACCAATCGGGAATGGCTAAAACATGGGAGGCACAACAGGACTATGTGGGTCGCTTCCGTTAAGGTATGATCATCATCTTTCTAGATCACCATTACGGAATTGACTGTGCAAGAGAGCTCTCAAGGGAAAGGTTGGAAAGAAACCTGGGTGATGACATATTCGGTACTTTCCAATAAGGGATAGGCCCATCCTATGTTGTTAGGGGTCCAAGCGAGGCCCTATGTACATTTTATCTAGAGGTGTACCATTCGAAAGGTAGTCCTTACCTTGTCATTGTATGGAATCCATCCTCCAATAAGTGCCTTCGGACTTAGTTGTAAACCTATTATGCTTGACTTTAATTAAAGCAACAATTTTGGCTATGATCAATATGTATTTGTACCTTAGACACTGTTATAATATCACTGGATTTTCTATAGAAAATGTTTTGGTTATCGTCAGGTAAAAACCCGCCCGTGTTTATGTGCGACATGGTCTTATGAGATACCTTTGTCATTAAAGGGTTTTATAAGATATAATAAAATACCTTGTGATTTGAGTTTCTCATGCTGATTTTGCCAGACCGATCCGAGCATTGTTTTTCTTATAATGCTCGAGTCAGACCGAGCAAATATTCCTGATTAGCTTCGGATGCATTAGAACTCAGGGGACGAGCTGGAGCCAAAATGTATCTATGTATTTCCTTATGTTTCACTACATAGTTTATTGGATTTACCGAGAATTGTAAGGACAGGTGTTATAACTGTCCAAGTAGATGATAGGCTAGTACTCCGAAAGGATGTATATATAAAAGTTTTATTTTGCAAAGATCGTTGTTATATTTTAGATTATTCTTTGCGCTGTGAGATTTTATGTTTTTTAGTTTCTTCTGTTCTAACTTTTCTTTTCTTTTTTTCAACCCCAATAACATGTCTTTCGGATGACTAAGTGACCGGTACACAAATACCGAGGATTTATTAAGTCTCGTCTTTAGTAGTAAGAAAGGTAGATCGTTACATTTGGTATTAGAGCTGAAGGTTAAGTGAGAATCTTGGCTTTGGTGGGGTAAAATAATTAGACATAGGGTTAGCAACATCCTAGAATGAGTTTTTTTTTGCGTGTGTGTGTGTGTATAAGAGTGCGTATTTTTTAGTGCCATAAAAATGTTTTATACTGTGATGATAAGTATGTTTAGCGGTTTATGGGTTTTGGTCAATACGAGTAGCTAACGTTATTAATAGGAATCTCTAAACACTTGAACAAGGCCAACTAAAGCAGTATTGTTTTAAATCGGTAAATGAAATAATTTTACTAGGAGTATATTTTATATATAAAAGGAAATTTTCAGAAGTAATATTATTATTTTTGATGTAGTTATGATAAATATTCAATTATTATCAATTAGGGTTTTTTTAGTAATGCTCCTTCTATTGAGCATTGGCTATTTTTAGGGGTTTTATAAGCAATATTCCTTTTAAAAATAGCAATTGGGTGAAACATTGAAAGGAATACCTTGTGAATTTAGTTTCACAATTTGACTATAAGGCGTTCAATGTTAATGTTGGGTTAAAATTTGATATTAATAAGATGTTTATTAAATGAAAACTAGGATATTTTGAAGCGAATATTTGAGAAATGATTTTGAATAAAAAAAGTATATAAATTTGGTTTATAAAGAGATGTTTTATAAATAAAAAAATTTAAGAATTTAAGGAATTAAATCCAGATGCTTTTGGAAAATGTTTTTCAAGTTTTAGGGAAAATAATAATGGAAATACTTGAAACTATTTTTGTTTAAGTATAAAATTTTAATGAATGAAAATTTTATGAAGATGCATTTTCTTTGGATTGGTTTGGGAAATGAGTCTCGATTCATTTTGTGGTAATCGAAATAATCTTCAAAGTGATTATCGGATGTTTACTTAGGTGAATGTTGTAGTGCACTTAGTAAATTATTTTCTTTATCATTGTACGATCGAAACAAGTTCAAATCCGAATGAACCTAAAGTAGGTAGGCAATTGATTTTGTTTAAAAATTATTTGTTTGGAAATCTGTTAAGTATTGTTTCAAAAAGGGTAGTTTTGAAATAGAAGAGATATTTTTATGTTAACTAGTTCGAGTGGCCCGAAATTAAAAAGGCGAAAGAAAGGTGTTCAGATGGTAAACACTTCTCCTGAGTATTACCCTTCTCGGTTATGGACTATACGATATTGTTTGGTAGTACCCAGTTCCTTAGTGTCATTTAGGGTTACTCGGGCTATATGTATTTTCTTTGGTTAAATATATGGTTTCATTTCATAAAGGATTTTGGAATAAAAACCGGGTATTTGGGTTTTGAATTAACTTCATAAATTCAAATTTAAAAGGTTTGAATTAGATAGTGGCATATACTCTTAGGATGCAGTAGAGTATTATACAAGTTGAACTTACATTAGTTTTATGAAAAGTTTTCATAATTAAGTTTAGTGGAAATAGAATTGATATTTGTGAGAACCAGTAGAATAAGTACGTAACTGTACATAGATCATTTTTATTTTTCATAAGTTTTTGATCTAGGATTCAAGTACATGGTTTTGGGTGTTTCACACCGTTCCAAATAAGGATTTATCACTCGATTCCTGATGGCGAACACTTGGAAAGGGTTCTTAGTATGAGGCCAAAGTGTTCAATCATAGTATATGGTTATGTAAGGAGAATGCAGGTGTAACGACTCGCCTTTCTTTTTATACCCCAAATACATGTTGATCAACATATATATTTGAAACACTATAAAAAGACAAAGGCCGTAAATATTTCAACTTGATTAAACTCCAAATTTTCCCATGACCTTTATGCAATTCGATGCAGAAAAACAACAATATACAATATGACAAGTATATTTAAAATCACACGGAGGCATAAACAATGCACACTTGCCAATATGATGATATATATGTATAAAGAGACAAATAATGCATAAATTGAGAAAGTGAAACACTCCACACCACTTAGTATACCCAAAAGTACACACTAAAAGATGTGGTGTGTTGTAGGTATAACTGAAGCTAGCAGAGACTAATATTCATAGGAAAAAATAGATAGATAATAAAATAGCGGAAGTAATTAAAAACAATAAGGGATTTTAAAAATTAATACTTCATAAATACTTCAGACAAACCACAAATGTTCCAAATACCAAATACAATTGTCTTATGAAACAAAAATCTCAGTCTCATCAGAAAAACCAGAGTACAAACACAAACTTTTCCTCAATACAGTGCCAATACAATAAAAGAACAAAAAGATGGAAATAAAAAGAAGGAATACATGATAGGGTCTCCAAGTCTCCAAGAAGCCACGGTCTATCTTCCTTGCCCCTGATTGCCTATGGGGGGAAAAGGGGGAAAATAGGGGAGTAGGTCAGACTAAAAGTTTGGTGAATGATAGTAATTACTAGAATCTTTAGGTAAAGTAAAGGTAATAGGCTTTACAACAGTTCTAGTATATAAAAAGAAACAAAGGAAATAGAAGAAGGAATAAGCTGGAAATAAATAAGAATTAACTATTAAATATGGTTGGTTAACTTTGATTGTTTGCACTTGTCGTTGATAGCTGCTTTGATTAGGCTGAATTCATAATCCTATAATTAGGTTGAAATCCTAAATCTACCCTTTGATCGGCCTACTACTCCATAGACCTTACTGCGGACTAGACGCTATATAACTCCCTACACATAAGGTAATGGCATCTACAAAATACGCACAAAGTACAATGGTGTCTACGAAAGACGCACAAAGTATTTATTGTGGACTAGATGTTATATAGCTCCCTACACCGAAGGCAATGGTGCCTACGAAAGGCACACATACTAAGCGCTTGGAACTCATAACGATTTATGAGCCATCCTTGGAAGTCGCACTCGTGACCACCACTAAGCTCGCGTTACCTGTTGTTCCACCTATTGGTTCTTCTTATTACCTCAAGCTCCAGCATAAGCGTGGCCCTCGTCTCACTTCAGGATTATGTGAAACACTGTGTCTATAGAAATAATAGGGGAAATGCTGTTGGTACTGGCCCATCATCCAAACAATAACTATTTGCGCCCCTTTGCCCAAATCCCCATGATTTGGACTTCTACTTATTGACCAATTACTACCATTATTAGCATAAGCATGCCCCTCGTCTCACTTTAGGACTATGTGAAACACTGTGTCCATAGAAATAATAGTGGAATGCTATTTGGTACAGGTCCTACTTTACTTCTTTGCTTATTAGCTGAGATAAATTATTCAAATAAGCCTTTATTATTGTTCTTACTATCTGTGCTTACTAATTTATCCGAAGTCTTAAAATAAGCCTCTCTCTGTTCTGTTTTCTTATTATAACCTACGTTATAATCATGCTTATTACTTAACCCAAAGTCTAAGTGTGAAAATAAGCTTCTTTAATCTTTTATTATTTTTACTTATAATTCTAAGTTATAACTAGGCCAATTTCTTTAATTTAGTCCAATTCTAATATTTACATAACAATTTCAGTCCAATTCCTTTTTTTATTACAGTCATTTCATTTTACATATTATCTTCCGTTATTTCAGTATTCTTATAATTTTAATCCATATTCGCGTTTAATCTATTCTAATCCATACGCGAAGAAGAAGGAGAAATAAAAGAAGGTTGAAAATAGAAGAAAATCCAAAACGTTGGAAAAAATGTAAATAACGTATAAATAACAGTAAATAAATTAAAATACTATAAATAAACTGTAAATAAATGGAAAAGCTATAATTAACATAAATAAACTAAAATTAACTGAAAAGAATGGCTAAAAGAAATAGACTGAAAATAATTCTAAAAACTGTAAATAAACCACTAAAAAGTTTATTCCAAAAATCATAGTAAAACTACAACTGTAAGAAACCCTATTATTTTAATTACTTAAGGAAATCTAAAATAATTACAATCACTCACATATGGTCCTAAGCTCTTCCATTTTGGTCTTCCCGGATCCACTTGAAGGTATTAAATTATTTTTATTAAAAAGATTCTCTTCTTGAAAAATTATTCCTTTTAGGGTCCTTCCTGAAAAGGTGAACCCAAGTGGAGAAAATCTAGACTGAGAAAAAGTGTTAGGCCTCGGGTCTTATTTATAAGGGTAGAAGTGGATCTCAGACCATTGGATTTAGAGATTGAATATGGTGCGACCACGTCATAGGCTGAATAGGAGCCGTCAGATGGAAGCATGGAGGGACCAGATGAGAGAAAACAACAGAATTGACGTGTTAAAATTGTACAGGACGATGGAGGAACTCCTTTGCCTCAAACCCGTAGGTGGGTCGACCTACAGGTCGACCGCCCTTGAAGCCAGGTCGACCTAGGCCTTAGGATGGTCGACCTATATATATATATATGTTGATTCTTGTTTGCTTTGTATCTTGCTTATATTAACTCGGATTCTGACGTTCTATATATGGAAATTGACCAAAAAATTACCACGGACTCAATGGTGCAACTCCCATGGCTCAATTCTAATAATTTCACGAAGTTATTTTATAATTTAATTAATTAACGAATTAATTATTATGGGTTAAATTTTGGGTTGTTACATTCTCCCCTCCTTAAGGTATTTCGTCCCCGAAATCTGCAAGGATAAAAGAATGAACTAATGTTTTTATCCAAGTTCTATAACCAACTACTCAGCCATCATCCATTCATCCATTGTCCTTAAGTTTTTCTAATGCAATTTATGACACTTATGCAATTAGTGTAGTGTCAATGTCCCTAACTAATGCAAAAGATTAGGCGGTCCACTAATTCAGTTGACCTTCTTTTATGCAATCATGTCCGTGCCATGTATCCAAATGAATGCAAAAATTCCCTAACGATAACTGATAGTTCTATATGCGTGCTACAATCATTATCCAAATGCAACAATCATATGATAATCATCCATTTATAGCAACCATGGAATAAAATAAAATGAAAATGTGCACACATCCATATGCATATGCTCTAGTGTCCTAGTTAGGCCGATCCTTAAGAGATAATAGTGCCTAGTGTAAGTATATGCGTCCATTAGCATCCACTAGCAAACACTTGCAACCACCGGCATACATCATTCATAACATGTTCTATTAACATGTTTACATCAAATCCTATCATCCATAGGTTAAATCCTAAGTTCTACCCTTGTAACGACCCGGTATTTTCAACCATTCGCATCCATTATAAGTGTATAGGTAGACACTCATGCCGGAATTGAATTGCTCAAAATACCGCGTTGTAAATAAAATTTGGCAAATCTCAGAATATACAGTAAATAAATATAATCACAGATCACAGACACAGAGTAAAATAATGCAGCGGAAGTAAAAAATATAGTAGTTCATGAAGCTACTATATAGATATACCAGAGTTAAACAAGAT
This sequence comes from Allium fistulosum, assembly GCA_030737815.1. NCBI lineage: Eukaryota > Viridiplantae > Streptophyta > Magnoliopsida > Asparagales > Amaryllidaceae > Allium > Allium fistulosum. Next base: position 1,043,410,736 of record CM060907.1, on the reverse strand, counting down.
ACAACAGAAGAAATAGAATACAACAAAAGTCTCAATATAATAACCAAGTACAAGCTGAGTAGAACAACCAAACTGAAATAGATAGGACAAGACAAGCAGATCATCTCCAGCGATTCAAATCTCCAAGAGTGTGGAAATCCAAATCTGTGAATAACTCAGGCTGACCCGAGCGTAAAGTAAAACACAAAACACTCGAGTCAGGACAATATATACTTATATAATGTAAACCAACTCAAGTGAACTGTAATAAAGGTACAAGTAACTTAGAAGATGCTTGGGACCGCCCATCCTCTAAGGATCCGTTAATATATCTACTATGTAGTAATATTCGCTATTATAATAATGTCTAATAAGTAAAGTATAATCATATAGAAAATAGCGTTAAGGGGATGGAGAACCATAACACGGTCGGATCTTAAAATCATAATCGTAGTGGGTTCGATACGGTAGGTGACACGGCACATAAGGCAATGACAGGGTAGATATACCAATTACGCACACGGACTGATGAATACGTATAGCAGCCACTACCATTCCACCTCGTACAACACTCCCAAATCAAGGGTGGCCACTAAAAATCACAAAGTAATAGAATGGTATCGAAGAAGTGTGTCCGATACGAGGTGCTACCTCACTGGCCCGAGATCGCTCCTGTTTTAGTCACCTTATGCCAACTCACGGGAGTTGGGTCCACGTATATACCTTAGGATCGTCGCCACCATCCTACTTCATTCTGGAAACTCCACCGCGTATACAGTTGTCAAAGTAGTTTTGGGTATCGACAGAGAGTATGTCCATATCCGATCCCAGTCTCTTTAACAACCAACGTTATTATAACCCGTGGTTATAAATTTGAAACAATTTATACTTCAAAATAGAATATCATTTCAAATCCAAATCTTTATCAAAATAAAGATTAAATCAATTCCAAACCATTTCCATATATTTAAATTTTCATATCATTTCAAAACTTCATTTCAAATCATTTTAATATAATAAAATATCATATCCTTACAAAACTTCATTTCAAATCATTTTAATATAATAAAATATCATATCCTTACAAAACTTCATTTCAAATCATTTTAATATAATAAAATATCATATCCTTACAAAACTTCATTTCAAATCATTTTAATATAATAAAATATCATATCCTTATAAAACTTCAATTTCAAATCATCTCAATATCAAAATATCATATCTTTGATAGTTATACTTCGAAACCAAAATCATTTTTATTTCAAAACTATATCCATTTCAAAACAATATCATTTCCATTTCAAACATATATTCACCTTTCAAATAGTCTATACTTTCAAAGTTATAATTCTTTTGAAACTAAAACATTTGAAATCATTATACTTTGAAAATCACAACATTTTGAAAACATATATTTGAAATCATCTTTTAATTCTACATATTTACAAATTTATTAAATTAAACCCAAATTCCAAATTTTAATTTTAATTTAATTTAAACCATCATTTTCAACTCACATTCAGTTTACTAACAAACCATTTCAAATCTTATAAATTTCAAATATAGGTTTAATTCACAAAATATAATATTCAATCTTTAGTATATTTCAAAGCTTAAATATCCCACATTTCATAAATTCAAAATCGTTTGTATAAATTTCAAAATATCAAAATATTATTTAAAACATCATTCATTTATATTTCATTTAAATACCATTTGAATCCATTCTTTTTATTAAATTTAAATACCATTTTAAACTCACATAAAAATCAAATTCTTCCATTTAAAACCATTTAAATGTCTCTTCATTATCTTTAGCATTTTTAACATTTAATTTCCAAAATTATATCATTTTCCAAAGATTATTTTTCATTAAAATTTTATTAAACAACAAAATATAGTTTCCGTAGCACTTACAAAATGCTACGTAAAGTTATAGTTTAAAATAGTTCATTTAACAAAACGACAGCACTTAAATGCTGTAATATATTTCCATTAAAATTAAAATAATCTTAAAAGTTAAAATTAACCACTACAGCACTTACAAAGTGCTATAATAGCCTTTATTCCAAATTAACTCTTTAGTTCATTTAAACAACTACAGCGATTACAAAATGTTGTAATATCTTTTACATACATTTCAAAATGCTGTCAAATCAAATTTAGAGCTTAATTACCATTTCGCAAATTTAACTAAATTTCCAATTCCATTTAATTAACTTAAACCTTTAATTAAAACCAAATTTCACATTTCCAAGTCAAATTTTATTTTAAAAGATCACTTTTAAACATTCATTTATTTAACCACTTAAATTCATAGAAAAATCAATAATACTTTAATAAATCGCTTAAATTCAAATTTAATCAAATTATCATATTTACCATTTCCAAATAAAATTTAATATCCATTTTATTTATATAACTTAAATATCATTTTTAACCAAAATTCCAAATTTCCAAACTTAAGTTATATTTCAAAATTTCACTTTTACCATTCATTTAAATTACATTTTTAACTTCTAGAAAAATCCAAATTTCTTTATTTAAACATTAAAAATCCAATTTAAATCAAATTTTCATAATTTTACACTTTTAAAAATATTTAAAAATATTTAAAACACTTTATAAAATAACCACGGGCCTGTATATAGTTTTCTAACCTAGGTCAAGTGATACGGATATGTATCATTTCAATCCGCAGTTTAAAAAAGAAAAATCCAGATTCTATCATTTCAAACCCGCAATCCCAAGTTAAGTAAAATAAATAAAAACCATTCAGGCCTATCATTTCAGCCCATAACGATTTTTCCCTATTCTAAAGTCCGTTCGGGTATGTATCATTTCAACCCATAGTGATTCTAATCTACAGGGAACTTGCAGTGTGATAAACATATATAAATAACAGAATAGCATGAAATAACAGTAACATATGATATAATAAGTGTAATAACAGGTGTGAACATCATATGATAATAATATAAACATATATAACATGATGATATACATTACAGATTCAAATGGTGTCGGTTTATCAGTTATATAGGTACATATTGTCTGGTGAGAATAACTCACCTGTTTGTGCTGGAGATAACAAAACCAATGACACAATGGAAACAAAAGCACAATGACAAGACTACGGACTTGAGTGGTGAGCGAATCCAAGCTACAACTCTTGTGCACAACCCAAAACAAACAATCAAAACAACAAAATTCAATACGACTTTAAAATGAAATAACTTTGAAATGAAAAGAGATTTGAATGTCAAATCTTTTGCCTTGTTTTCTACAATGCTTTGCATGGCCTAGGGGTTTATTTAGGTCAGGTTTGACATGACTTTGGCTCAGGTTTGATCATAGGAATGCATGGCATAAAGGCTAGAACATGTGGAGGAAGTGACAACACAAGAATATCAAGAGACTAGGCAACATAGTTTAGTTTGGTTTAACTTTTGGCTCGATCTATGGGTCAAATGGCTCGACCATCATCTGGTACAAGTCTGGGCAGAGGTTTGGGTGATGAGGCAGCAGCCAAAGGTCATGTATAATTTCATGTTTATGTGAAATTACAAGGAACTTATTTTATATTTTTCGAAATAGGTTATACAAAATATGGTGCTCTCATACCTTGTATATCTCTTTCATGCATTCCTTGTAACTTGCACAAAACATTTTTATTGGTTTCATAGAAAATTATACCATTATTCTTTTCATTCCAACAGATTAAAGTATGTTTAAATTATATTTTATTACGATAGACATCTTCTAATATCTAACCTTTTCTTTTCAGGAAAACTCATCTTTAAAACTGTTTTAATATATCCATAACCAAAAACATTTTCTTATACCTATTTAATTAATAGGTGTATTCACAAATCACCTTTATTTCTATTCTTAGAAATTATCTTTTAAAAATACATTTTTATTTGGGTTTAAAACAGATGTTGCGTAAAACACTGTTACTACAACCTAAAAATACTAGTGTATGAATTTAATTAAAAATAAATACTAATAAACCACGTCTACTATGTAAAAACATTTCCTTTGGGAGTCACTTACTATAACGGTAGAGTTATATTATATGCTCCCTTTATTTTCACGAAAACATCTATTACAACAATAAATGTTGTAAACTACGTTTTCGATATTTAATACATTTTAGGTTTTTATATTTAAAATCTATGTTTACTTACAAAGAAACTAGTGAGCTATATACGTTCTATAATTCTTCAAAAAAAGAATTTCACTTTTAACAAAATTTATATCATATAAAAACCAATTTAAATTTCTTACCATATTCCCAAATACCCAATACTTACTTTAAAAAATATTGACAATTATTCTTTTCAATTCTAATAATTTCATTTCATTGGGTTAGACATAAAGTGGATTTTCCTATTTACTACCGTAGGAGTATCCTTTCTAAACCTTGGAAATCTCATTTCCTTACTCAAAGTCTTATATTCTAATTCTTCTTGTTTGCCTATATTTATTCTAAGGCATTACCGTAAAATCCACTTATCTGAGGCAATTCTTATTTCTGCAATTATCTACACGTGGTTTTCTCTTTTCTTATCAACTACGTCTATTGTACATCTCCAATCCTTAGCATATCACTCTTTGGATTTTCACAATCCGAGCCTAAATGTACAAAACCGTTTATCATACTTATTCTATGTGTAGACATTCACTATGCCCCAAGAAACACGCTTCCTTACGCCAAAAGTGACACTTCAAAAACTTTGCTCTAAACTGATGAACACGAAGTGCACGAAGAACCTTCTCAAAATGTCTGAATTTTTTTTGAGGATAGGAACCGAATCTAACTCTGATGATGATGAATCAAGGGAATAAAGGAAGCTCAACATAACTGGCCCTTGAGGGTTGCTAGAAACCTCAAGAGTCCTGTCGTTGCATGTCTCTAGTCTAACGACTCTCCTCTCACAATCTAATATACCTCCATGTGTGGATAGCTAATCCATTCCCAAAATCATCCCATACCCCAAAAATCCCAATACATAGGCGTCACAGTCAAATTCTATTCCTAGGATAATAATTTTCAAACCCCTACAAACCATAGACAGGTGTGTCGATCCATCTATGGGGTTTGAAACAACAATGGGGTCTACATACTAAAGAGATGTCTAAGTGCAAACAATCTACTAGAGAACTAGAGATAAAAAAGTGTGATGCTCTAGAATCGAAAAGAGTCCGAATGGAAAAATCGAAAATAGAAATCAAATTTTCCTACCTCGATCCGGTCTGCTGTTGGAAGGTGCTGCCTCCAAAGCCTATACCTGTGCTACTGGTACACCCACACCTTGCCCAGTCTGCTGGGGACAACTCCTACTCCAGTGTTCAGGTTGCCTACAACTATAGCATTTTCCATTCATCTTCTCTCTCTTGCAGTTTCTTGCGTAATGACCAATCATTCTTCAACTATTGTACTTCACTTCTTTCTTAATTCGCTTCTGAGGGCCTTCCCTTTTCCTCTTATCCTTCTTGCCCTTCCACCATGGCTTCTTAGAGCTTGTAGGAACCTCCTTAAGCTCTTCTTTTAGCTGCCAAGATGTAGGTTGAACACTTTGTCGGTCCTCCAAACCTAACCGCCTAAACCTTTGCTCCATATTCTCCAAACTAACCCGCGTCTCCTTGGAATTCTCCATGCTAGAAAAATTTCTACCTCATATACTAGCAAAGTCCTGGCATAGCTTAGAAAAATTGGCTGATGTAGGTGGGTTAAAGGGATTTTCACCTACGGTGTTGTACTGGGCACTTGCCCCTGCACCTCTGGTGCCGTAGCTCTATGGAACTAGCCTGTCATACTATGCAAAGAAAAGAAAAACTTAGGCTTGAAAGAATCGAAAGAAGGTTGAACTGGACCTTTGATGGGATTTTTATAAAAACTCTTTTATACTTAAAAACTACTTCTTTTATAAGAGTTTATTTCTGAAAAACATCTTTAAAAAAATTATTTTGAAAAATACTTTACTTTTAAAACAAAATTTTAGGAATCCTATAACCTTAGGCTCTAATACCAAGTGAAACACCCCACACCCCTTAGTATACCCAAAAAGACACACTAAAAGAAGTGGTGCATTGTAGGTATAACTGAAGCTAGCAGAGACTAAGATTCACAGGACAAAATAGATAGATAATAACACAGCGGAAGTAATTAAAAACAATAAGTGATTTTAAAAATTAATACTTCATAAATACTTCAGACAAACCGCATATGTTCCAAATACCAAATACGATTGTCTTATGAAAATAAAATCTCAGTCTCATCTGAAAAACCAGAGTATAAACACAAACTTTCCCTCAATACAGTGCTAGTACAATAAAAGAACAAAAAGCTAGAAATAAAAAGAAGAAATACATGATAGGGTCTCCAAGTCTCCAAGAAGCTGCGGTCTATCTTCCTTGCCCCTGATTGCCTATGGAGGAGAAAAAGGGAGAAAATAGAGGAGTGGGTCAGACTAAAAGTCTGGTGAATGATAGTAATTACTAGAATATTTAAGTAAAGTAAAGGTAATAGGCTTTACAACAGTTCTAGCATATAAAAAGAAACAAAGGAAATAAAAGAAGGAATAAGCTATGTTAACTTTGATTGTTTGCACTTGTCTTTGATAGCTGCTTTGATTAGGCTGAATTCCTAATCCTATAATTAGGCTGAAATCCTAATTCTATGCTTTGATCGGCCTTCTACTCCATATACCTTACTGTGGACTAGACGGTATATAACTCCTTACAAATAAGGTAATGGCATCTACGAAAGACGCACAACGTATATATTGTGGACTAGCATTTATATAGCTCCCTACAAAGAAGGCAATGGTGCCTACGAAAGGCACACATACTAAGCGCTTGGAACTCATAACGATTTATGAGCCATCACTGGAAGTCGCACGCGTGACCACAACAAAGCTCGCGTTACCTGTTTTCCACCTATTCGGTCTTCTTATTACCTCAAGCTCCAGCATAAGCGTGCCCCTCGTCTCACTTCAGGATTATGTGAAACACTGTGTCTATAGAAATAATAAGGGAAATGCTGTTGGTACTGGCCCGCCATCCAAACAATATCTAGTTGCGCCCCTTTTCCCAAATCTCCATGATTTGGACTTCTACTTATTGACCAATTACTGCCATTATTAGCATTAGCGTGCCCCTCGTCTCACTTCAGTATTATGTGAAACACCGTGTCCATAGAAATAATAGGGGAATGCTATTGGGTACAGGTCCTACTTTACTTCTTTGCTTATTAACTTAGATAAATTATTCAAATAAGCCTTTATTATTGTTCTTACTATCCGTGCTTATTAATTTATCTTAAGTCTAAAAATAAGCCTCATTCTGTTCTGTTTTCTAATTATAACCGACGTTATAATCATTCTTATTACTTAACCCAAGGTCTAAGTGTGAAAATAAGCTTCTTTCATCTTTTACTCTTTTCAGTTATAATTCTAAGTTATAACTAAGCCAATTTATTTCATTTAGTCAAATTATAATATTTACATCACAATTTCAGTCCAATTCCATTTCTTATTACTGTTGTTTAATTTTACATCTTATCTTCCGTTATTTCAGTATTCTTATAATTTTAATCCATATTCACCTTTAATCTATTCTAATCCATACGCGAAGAAGAAGGAGAAATAAAAGAAGGCTGAAAATAGAAGAAAATCCAAAACGTAGGAAAAAGATGTAAATAACGTATAAATAATAGTAAATAAATTAAAATACTATAAATAAACTGTAAATAAATGGAAAAGCTATAATTAACATAAATAAACTAAAATTAACTGAAAAGAATAGCTAAAAGAAATAGTGAAAATAATTCTAAAAACTGTAAATAAACCACTAAAAGGGTTATTCCAAAAATCGTAGTAAAACTACAACTATTGGAAACCCTATTATTTTAAATTACTTAAAGAAATCTAAAATAATTACAATCACTCACCTGTGGTCCTAAACTCTTCCCTTTTTGTCCTCCTGGATCCACTTGAGGGTATTAAAATATTTTTATTAAAGATTCTCTCCTTGGAAAATTATTCCTTTTAGGGTCCTTCCTGAAAAGGTGAACCCAAGCGAAGAAAATCTAGAATGAGAAAAAGTGTTAGGCCTCGGGTCTTATTTATAGGGGTAGAAGTGGATCTCAGACCGTTTGATTTGGAGATTGAATATGGTGCGACCACATCATAGGCTGAATAGGAGCTATCGGATGGAAGCACGGATGGACCATATGAGAGAAGATAACGAAATTGATGTGTTAAAATCGCACAGGATGAAGGAGGAACTCCTTCGCCTCAAACCTATAGGCGGGTCGACCACCCTTTAAGCCAGGTCGACCGGCCGGTTGACCTAGGCCTTGGGATGGTCGACCTCTAGGTCGACCTCCCTGTATGTGTGTGTGTGTATCGTTGATTCTTGTCTGCTTTGTATCTTGCTCATATTAACTCGGATTCTGGCGTTCTATATATGGAAATTGACCAGAAAATTACCACGGACACAATGGTGCAACTCCCGTAGCTCATTTCTAATAACTTCATAAAGTTATTTTATCATTTAATTAATTAACAAATTAAATATTATGGGTTAAATTTCGGGTTGTTACAGAAAGCCTTAATCTGGAAAAATATCTACACAAACTCTACACAAACAAAGCACTGAATAGATACATCAATACAATGTATGGTCTCACACACAAATAGAACATTTGATAGATATAATCTTACATGGACTGGTCATAAATATAAGCTCATCTCTAAAACCCAAAAGTCCAGCTCTCCAACTAGCTCGTCCCCAAAATTAACCTGTCACTCAGACCTCTCCTGATGCAGCGCAGGCCTTATTTGTCCAAGGCATGAGTCGTACACGAGATAGCCTAAGTCGTACTACACGACTTAGTGATGATGCAGCACAGGGCATAAGTCATACACGACTTAAGGAGGATGATGTCCAAGGCATAAGTCATACACGACTTAAGAAAGTAAACATAAGTCGTTCCCGACTTATAGGAGCACCACGAGATAACAAAGAAGCAGCGCAAGATAAAGGCGTAAGTCGTACGCGACTTAAGGGAGCGGATATAAGTCGTCTGCGACTTAACGAAGACGAAGACATAAGTCATCCACGACTCAAGGGAGAGGCTGGCATAAGTCGTACGCGACTTAAGGAGGCGGTGTTGAGTCGTCCACGACTTAACAGGGAAATGAGTCGTCCACGACTCAAGGAGGAGAAGACCCAAGTGTTAAGTCAAATACGACTTAAGGCAGATGATGAGTCGCTGCCGAGTTATGCAGAAAGAAAACAGAGAAAAATTTTAAGTGTTAGGTCGCGACCGACCTAACGAGTCAAGCTATAAGTCGTTGAAGATAGGGGCCGTAGATGTTTATACGAGTTAATCTGCACCGTGGATTCTTAAGTCGTAGGAAGCTGCTGTGGTATTGCTTTGTCAAGTCACATCTGTTATAAGTCATAAGTCGTGTTGTGTTGTAAGTTGATAAGTCGTAAACGACTTAAGGTGAGTCGTCTGTTTTGTACTAAGTCGCTGCCGACTTAAGTTGTGTCGCTGTGTTGTAAACTGTTATAAGTCGTAGGTCGTCTGGGTTCATAGGTCGTCTGTTGTTAAGTCGGAACCGACCTAAGTACTTGTAATATTTTAAGTTTTTCTGAACTGTGTTGTAAATAGTATACGACTTATGTTAAGTCGGAGATGATGTTAAGTCGGTTGCCGACTTAGGAGTTGTAATTTTTTCTGCTTTGCGTGTTGTAGCCTATAAATAGGCGAGTTGTTTCATTTGTAAAGGTTGTTGATTTTTGAATAAAATTCTCTTCTGATTGCTTTGTGCTTTCATTCCAAATTGGTAGTTGAGTGTAATCTCCTATCTCCTCTTTCGGTTAATCGAGTGCGCTCGATTCAACGATTGTAGAAGCCGATTCGCGGAATCAAATGCGCTTGATCAACGCTTGAAGAATTGAAGATCTTTGAACCCGGTATCGTGCGCGATCAACGAGTTCGAGATAGCTAGAGTTCGGTATCTTTGGATCAACGAATTCGGGCAATTCAGCATTCATCAATCCATCGACTGCTACTTTCACCGATCTACATTGTTTTGATTAATCCGCTGCGTCAGTTTTGGTATCAGAGCTTGTTCTAGCCAATCATAGCTAGATCGAGACTTGGAGCCTTATTCAATTTGAAGTTTGAAGAGAAGTTGAGAGCTTGAAGTATTGAGCCGTGGCCGAGAGGAAAAAGAGTCATCATTGTCGAAGATTGTTTGATCGAATTAGAATTGGAGGCCGAAGCTTTGTCCATCGTGTTCATCGCGATTTGCTACAAAGTGGAAGTTTTCGATCCGTTTCATTTTGGATCAAAATCCGGAAAGTGTTTGAATTTGAAGTGTTGAAGAATTTGTGAAGTTTTCGAGTATGCCGCCAAGAAGAGCTAATCGCCACCAAAACGTAGAAGCTTTATATCGAAGAGAAGAGGCTGATGAGATGGAGCAAAGAATCAATGAGAATTTTAGTGAGAAGCTTAATGAAGGAATTGGCCGGTTAGAAAAGCTTATGACGGAGATGAATCAAAATCGGAGAAGGGTTTCACTAGAATCTAACCATGGGGGTAGTAGAGTCTCGCCACATTCCAATCGAGACAGAAGTGTTGAAAATGATCAAGGACGTGGGAGGAACGTGAATGATCGTGAACGGAGGAATGTCGATAGAAGGGATGAAGGTGGAAGACGTAATGGTAGTAGAGATGTTGGTGGTCAGAATCGACATCGTTATGCTTCTGATTTTGAAGAGGAGTGTGATGGTGGTAGTATTCAAGGAAGAGGTCAAGGAAGAAACTATTCTGAGTATGATCACAAGTGGGAATCGGGGATGAAGACAGAAATTCCTGAATTCAAGGGTGGTATGCAAGCAGAGGAGTTTCTAGATTGGGTGGCTAATGTTGGGGAGATTTTTGACTTTAAAGAAGTTCCAGAACATCGTAGAGTGAAGTTGGTTGCTACGAGGCTGAGGGGTAGAGCTTTGGCATGGTGGCAGCAAACCAAGCTTACACGTGAACGTATGGGGAAGTCAAAAGTCGAATCTTGGGAGAAGATGAAGAAATTGATGAAAGCAACGTTCTTACCTTACAATTATCAATCTTTGATGTATCAACGTTTGCAGAACTTGAGGCAGGGCACAAAGACAGTTAATGACTATGCTGATGAATTCTATCAACTTATTGCAAGGAATGATATTATGGAAACAGAAGAGCAGCTGACATCTAGATTCATTGGGGGATTGAGAATGCAGATTCAGGATATGGTTAATATGTTCGATCCAAGATCTGTGGCAGAAGCACACCAGAAAGCGTTGGCTTGGGAAAAACAAGGGAGACGAGGAAGTGGTGTGTTTACTAATTCTAACAATCAAGCGAAGGGTGTTGGAGGAAGTTCTAATGTTTCTAAACCTATCAGTAGACCAGTGGTGAAGGAGGCTGAGAAGGCAAGGGTTAACAATGGTTTCAAATGTTACAATTGTCAGGAATTGGGTCATAAAAGCAGTGAGTGTCCAAAGCCAAAGAAGAGAACCATGATTGTAGAAGTTGAGGATGAGGATGGTGATGGAGATTGTTCTAGTCCAGTTGAGGAGGATGAGCAGGATATTGCGTCAGGAGATGAAGGTTGTAACCTAATGCTGAGGAGATCGTGTTTAACACCGAAGCAGGAAGAAGCTAGTTGGTTGAGGAGTAACATCTTTCAGTCAACGTGTACTATTCTGGGGAAGGTGTGTAAGTTTGTGATTGACGCAGGAAGCTGTGATAATATTATTTCAACCGAGGCTGTGACAAAGTTGAAATTGAAAACAGAGAAACATCCGAGTCCATACAAGTTAGCATGGTTGAGAAAAGGAGGAGAAGTGAAAGTGGATAGACGAGTTCGTGTTCCATTCTCTATTGGGAAGAAATACAAAGATGAAATATGGTGTGATGTAGTAGAGATGGATGTTTTCCACTTATTATTGGGAAGACCATGGCAGTATGATCGAGCAGTACAACATGACGGTCGGACCAATAGCTACAGTTTTATGTTTAAAGGCACGAAGATTATCTTAGTTCCGAAGAAGAGATCGCAAGAAGAAAGTAAGTCAGAAGAAATTGAAGAGCTGAAAACTTTATTGACTTTAAAGGAGTTTGTTAAAGAAGTTGAAGAAGAGCCGGAAGTATTCTTGTTGATTGGACGTGAGAGCAGTGAAGAAGTTGAAATTCCAGAAGAAGTTAAACCAGTTTTGAAAGAATTTGACGATGTATTTCCAGAGGAATTACCAACGGAGTTGCCACCATTGAGAGATATACAACATCAGATAGATCTTGTTCCAGGTGCTGTGTTGCCACACAGACCACATTATCGAATGAGCCCGAAGGAACATGAAGAGTTGCGGAGGCAGGTAGAGGAATTGCTTGAGCAGGGGCGTGTGCAGGAGAGTCTGAGTCCTTGTGCTGTACCAGCTTTATTGGTACCCAAGAAGGATGGGACGTGGAGGATGTGCACTGACAGTCGAGCATTGAATAAGATTACTGTGAGATATAGATTTCCAATGCCGAGGCTGGATGACTTGTTAGATCAAATAAGTGGAGCTACTATCTTTTCGAAGATTGATTTGAAGAGTGGATATCATCAAATTCGTATCAGACCAGGAGATGAGTGGAAGACTGCTTTTAAAACTAGGGAGGGTCTATACGAGTGGTTGGTCATGCCGTTTGGCTTATCAAATGCACCAAGTACTTTCATGAGGGTGATGAATCAGATTTTTCGACCGTTCATTGGGAAATTTGTGGTGGTGTATTTCGATGATATTCTAATTTACAGTGGGAGTCCAGAGGAACATTTGAATCATCTTAGAAAAGTGTTGATGGTGTTACGACAAGAACAGTTTTATGCTGCAACGAAGAAATGCATGTTCATGACGCATAGTGTTTTATTTTTGGGATATGTTGTCTCAAAGGAAGGTATACAGGTTGACCGAAGTAAAGTTGAGGCGATCAGAAATTGGCCGCAGCCCAAGACGATAACGGAAGTTCGTAGTTTTCACGGGTTGGCTTCATTTTATCGAAGGTTTATTCCACACTTTAGTAGTGTGATGGCGCCTGTTACAGATTGCATGAAAGGTAAACAGTTTACATGGACAGAGGAAGCAGGGAGTGCTTTTGGGAAGATCAAGGAACTGCTGACGTCTGCACCAATTCTAGTGCTACCTGATTTTCAGCTAGTGTTTGAACTGCACACTGATGCATCCAAGGTTGGGATTGGAGGGGTGTTGAGTCAGAAGGGACGTCCAATTGCATATTTCAGTGAGAAATTGTCAGGAGCGAAGATGCGTTACAGTACATATGATGTGGAGTTTTATGCTGTTGTGCAATCTATTAAACACTGGAGACACTATCTATTTCAGAAGGAGTTTGTTCTTTACACTGATCATGAAGCATTGAAGCATTTGCAAGGGCAAGACAAGATTTCAGCGAGACATGCATCGTGGATTGCATATCTGCAACAGTTTACTTTTGTTGTTAAACACAAGTCAGGGGTGACGAATCGAGTGGCTGATGCTTTGAGTAGGAGGAGTCATTTGTTGACTACGCTGAAAGTTGAAGTGACGGGGTTTGAAATGTTGCCGGAATTATTTGTTGAAGATCCTTACTTCATGAAGTTTGTTGATAAAGTTAAGGAGGGAAAGACGGATGAGTTTTTGATGGTAGATGGTTTTCTTTTTAAAGGAAGTGGATTGTGCATACCGGAGGGTAGTCTGAGAATGAAGATTATCAAGGAGTTACACGAAGAGGGACATGTTGGGAGAGACCGTACATTGCAGTTGATTTCACAGTCCTACTTTTGGCCATCGATGAGGAAAGAAGTAGCGAGGTTTGTGGAGCGTTGTCATATTTGTCAAGTTTCGAAAGGAACTGCGACTAATGCGGGTTTATATATGCCGTTATCGGTACCCACTAAACCATGGGTTGATGTGAGTATGGACTTTGTGTTGGGGTTGCCGAGAACGCAGCGTGGTAATGATTCCATTTATGTGGTGGTTGACAGATTTTCGAAAATGGCACATTTTATTGCTTGTAAGAAAACGGTGGATGCTGTTCATGTTGCTCAGTTGTTTTTCAGAGAGATCTATCGACTTCATGGATTGCCAGAATCTATTGTGTCGGATAGAGATACTCGATTTCTGAGTCACTTTTGGTTGAGTTTGTGGAAAATGGTGGGAACAAAGCTGAAATTTAGTAGTGCTTATCATCCGCAAACGGATGGACAGACTGAGGTGGTTAACAGATCATTGGGAAACTTGTTGAGATGTCTTGTTCAAGATAATCTGAAGAGTTGGGACGTGAAGTTATGCCAGGCAGAGTTTGCCCATAATCATGCAGTGAATCGTAGTACTGGGTTCAGTCCATTCCAGATAGTTTATTCAAGCTTACCGAAGGGACCGTTGGATTTAACGGTAGTACCACAATCACAGAAGACTGTTAAAAAAGCTGCTGATTTTGTTGAGGGGCTGACGGAGTGTCATAAAATCGTTCAAGAACGATTAGAGAAAGCAAATGAGAAGTATAAGCGTTCTGTAGATTTGAAACGATGAAATGTTGAGTTTAATGAAGGAGATATGGTTTATGCAGTATTAACGAAAGATCGTTTTCCAGTAGGTGCTTACAACAAGTTGAAAGCCAGGAAAATTGGTCCGGTGGAAGTTGTGAAACGATTCAATGAAAATGCTTATAAACTGAAGCTGCCAGATGATGTGTATACGTCTGACGTATTCAATGTTAAGCATCTCGTACCATATCATGGGGATGAGTTTGTTGGGGATGAAGAGTGTGCAAATTCGAGGTCGAATTTCTCTCAACCTGCGGAGGATGATGCAGCGCAAGCCTTATTTGTCCAAGGCATGAGTCGTACACGAGATAGCCTAAGTCGTACTACACGACTTAGTGATGATGCAGCACAGGGCATAAGTCATACACGACTTAAGGAGGATGATGTCCAAGGCATAAGTCATACACGACTTAAGAAAGTAAACATAAGTCGTTCCCGACTTATAGGAGCACCACGAGATAACAAAGAAGCAGCGCAAGATAAAGGCGTAAGTCGTACGCGACTTAAGGGAGCGGATATAAGTCGTCTGCGACTTAACGAAGACGAAGACATAAGTCATCCACGACTCGAGGGAGAGGCTGGCATAAGTCGTACGCGACTTAAGGAGGCGGTGTTGAGTCGTCCACGACTTAACAGGGAAATGAGTCGTCCACGACTCAAGGAGGAGAAGACCCAAGTGTTAAGTCAAATACGACTTAAGGCAGATGATGAGTCTCTGTCGAGTTATGCAGAAAGAAAACAGAGCAAAATGTTAAGTGTTAGGTCGCGACCGACCTAACGAGTCAAGCTATAAGTCGTTGAAGATAGGGGCCGTAGAGGTTTATACGAGTTAATCTGCACCGTGGATTCTTAAGTCGTAGGAAGCTGCTGTGGTATTGCTTTGTCAAGTCACATCTGTTATAAGTCATAAGTCGTGTTGTGTTGTAAGTTGATAAGTCGTAAACGACTTAAGGTGAGTCGTCTGTTTTGTACTAAGTCGCTGCCGACTTAAGTTGTGTCGCTGTGTTGTAAACTGTTATAAGTCGTAGGTCGTCTGGGTTCATAGGTCGTCTGTTGTTAAGTCGGAATCGACCTAAGTACTTGTAATATTTTTAAGTTTTTCTGAACTATGTTGTAAATAGTATACGACTTATGTTAAGTCGGAGATGATGTTAAGTCGGTTGCCGACTTAGGAGTGGTAATTTTTTCTGCTTTGTGTGTTGTAGCCTATAAATAGGCGAGTTGTTTCATTTGTAAAGGTTGTTGATTTTTGAATAAAATTCTCTTTTGATTGCTTTGTGCTTTCATTCCAAATTGGTAGTTGAGTGTAATCTCCTATCTCCTCTTTCGGTTAATCGAGTGCGCTCGATTCAACGATTGTAGAAGCCGATTCGTGGAATCAAGTGCGCTTGATCAACGCTTGAAGAATTGAAGATCTTTGAACCCGGTATCGTGCGCGATCAACGAGTTCGAGATAGCTAGAGTTCGGTATCTTCGGATCAACGAATTCGGGCAATTCAGCATTCATCAATCCATCGACTGCTACTTTCACCGATCTACATTGTTTTGATTAATCCGCTGCGCCATCCCCGCTAGGAGTAATCATATGTTCCAAAATAGGAAATAAAAGAGTGGAAATGAGGGTCAGACAAAATTCTGGTGAGGGGAACTAGCCTCATAATTTTGTACTTAAATATAGATATACATCCTAACATGCATTAGATCTATGTGACATATCATGAGTTAAAACTACCTGTTCTAACTATATTAAGTATCAACAACATGAATAGACAAGCGTAAGGATAATTCTACACTCCATAATAAATATAGCATATACCTCCCAATTCATAGTCAAACCAGAAATATAAGGTAAGTTCGTCTATAATATTATTATGTAGAATATACATATATATCCAAGTATACATGTCGGCCACAAACCCCAAAATACCAGTAAATACAACCCTAATGATGTTATATAACCAAGCATCCCCATACTTGAAGACCCGTACGATCATATACGAGCAAAATCCAAGGTCAATGCTATTTGAGTATCTACAACTGATACTCGTACCGAATTGCTATTAGCTACCAAAGAGACCTATCGAAAGACAAAACAATATTGTGGACTCCCCTGAAAACCAACACCTCAAAGAAAGTTGGACTGTAGGTCCTGTCACAACATCCAATCGTACTACAGAATAATATATTACCTACTCTATGCTGGCGTTTCAGTCTCCCTCTGCCCTTTCTACGGGACTATGTCTACAGGTCATGTCATCTCAATGAAAAAATGGATTCCTTTCACAAAACCAGTATCCTTTAATTGTTTATGAATTGAAAATCCAGATTCATGCTAGCCCGTGCTAATAAACTTCATTAGAGCTACGAAGCCCCATCAAGGTATAACATTCCCGTAACTATGTCCGAGCAAACCTGGAGGCCCTCCAAGCGCAGTCAATTTCTTCAAACCTTAAAACTAGACTTCGACCCAAAACAAAACAGTGTCGTCCTTAGCATGGCGGTACCGCATGACATCGCCCGCAAGGCGGTGCCATTTGTACTACTTATATAAAGCAGTGCTGAAATACTTGGCACTGCCTTGTACCAGGAAGTGTACACACTGCCTTTAAAGGAAAAAGCAAACCACTGCCTTGTGAAGGTCGTGCACGCTGCCTTTTTCAAGGCAGTGCACAACACTGCCTTTAACAGGGAAGTGCACAACGCTGGCCTTCATAGTGTAGTGCACATCACTGCCTTGTGAAGGCAGTGCCTAGAATGCCTTCCACAAGGCAGTGCGACTAGCACTTCCTCGTAAAGGGCAGTGCACACATAGCACGGCAGTGCCTCGGGCACCAATCAAAATAGAGAGGGCAGTTTTTTTACTCGGACTTTCAAAGGGTTCTAGGTTGTTTATAGCCTTCGGACTATCAAATTGGGTATTTTCCTTATCTTTGTCACTTTTGGCTAATCTATCACAACTTTAGTTAATGTTGTAATCTTCTTTCTTCTAATTTTTCTAACCTTTTATTAATCATCCAAACTTGATGCCCTCGTTAACGAAAACTTTCCATTAATAATATAACTTGATTACTATTGCAAATAACCACTTCTATCAATCATTATAATTTGGTTATTATTCTACATATCCACTTTTTCCCATTATTTGAACATGATTTACATCATTAGCAAGCTCTCTTCTATCATAGCTTACTAACATAACTTATTAAAAATCACACTTTTATCACTTTTAAATATATGAATCTCCTTTCTCTTCTTAACCCACACTTACATTTTAGCAATTTTCCACTACAAGAAAACTGATTTTTTGTAGCGCCTAAAAAACGCCACTATGTATTTTTAGTGGCGTTCCGATAATCGTTACGAGAAAACATGCCACTAAAAATCCTCGAGTATTAGTTGCACTTTTTTAAACGCCACCAAATTTGTTTTTTTGATAGCGTTTTTATAACGCCATAGAATTCCTTTTTTGTAGCGCCTATTTACCGCCACCAAAAAGGTTTTCTCCTCCATGATACTTTTTTATGGCGTTATCTAAATTTTTTGTAGTGCCTGTTTAACGCCACCGAAAGGGTTTTCTCCTCCACGTTACCTTTTCATGGCGTTATATACATTTTTTGTAGCGCGTAATAAATGCCAGCATAAGTGTACTTGAGTTTCTAATTACTCTTTTGTAGCGACATTTTAACGCTACCAAAATAAATAATATCCAGTAGCGTTTGTTTCCCTCCACCTGCTACTCCAGATTTACCCCTGATCTAGCATTCAATTATATAATAACAGAATATGCAAGCACATACACTTTTGAACACAATATATTAAACAACTACAAAATACGTATACGCATTGAAGATCCACAAGATACATAGACATTTATACATCCACATACATAGGTGTCGACAAAAAGCTACCCGTACACATACACAACCAAACTACCATAAGTGTTATAACCAAACTACCATAAGTGTCATAACCGTACATATACATCTGAAATAAACATCTGAAATAACCGTACATATACGTCTGAAATAACCGTACCGAGCAAAACCTGAACCACCATAAAAACCTGAACTACCTGTCATTGCTGATGTCTTCAAAACCTGAACTACCTGTCAACAAAGAACAGAACAAAAGAGTGAGAAAACAACACCTGAACTTAAAACTGCTTAAATAAGCAATGTACTGAAACAAAACATATGGACGACAATCGACCACTTCTCTACACTGCCACAACACTCAACTACCTTGCCACTTCTTCCTACACTATCACTGTACTGCTCACCATCAATTCATACATAACTCCTCACCATCAATTCAACTAACATTCCACCACAATCCATACATAATTCCTCACCATCAATTATTTTCCCTCCCCTGAACCTGAACCACCAATCACAATCATTCAATCACAATTCGAATATAACACCCCTACTTATGTACTTTTATCATTTTACCGAAAATCTATCTGCACTTTAGCTGCTAGCATTCCTAATGTATATATAAAATAAAATTATATACCTTTCATTTTGACTTAATAATGATTTTTTCCATTGGCCAAGCTATGGGAACGCCAAAGCAATCATCCATGCACGTCAGACCCGATGTTGGTCTCCATATCTCTGCATCTGGAACTATCACCAGTTCAATCCAAACTTTTACAGCATTACGTCCCAATGGACGACAATGGACCATCGTTATCGGATCAGTTGATGCAATACTTCCTTCAGCCACTACGTCTGCTCCACCCAAATCGATCAACTAGCATTTGGCATCCTTTTGCATGGTTGCAATCGGCTGAAAGAAAAGAGATTATTATGCACAATGTATACATGCACATTAAATAAACTTTCATACACAGTTAACTTCTTCAAATTTTAAAATTAATACTTACATTTTGCGATTTATTCATGACCATATGTGCGGATTTCTTGGGAGAATTCACAACATTTTCAGTATCATCATGACTCTCATCTAGTTTTTCTTGATCAGCTTCTACTTTTGATCTTGGCCATGCTACTTTCCTACCAACTGCATCTCCAATGCACGGCATATCAGATGTAGGTCGCCACAAATAAGCATCTTTATTTACTACTTTGTCCACCCAAATCACAACAGCAAACGGACCGAGTGGAATACCATTAATAGTATATTTTGGATCAGTGGCGTGGATTCTTCCTTCGGCTACTACACCTTCACCCTCAGTCCAACCGTAAATCTTGCAAGTGTCTTCGATGATGCTGGTACTCTAAAAATGAGAAGTGAAATTCAAGACTTTAGTATGCTATACAAAAACAACGAATATGTGTTAAATTTTTATTCAGATGGGGGGTGTGCTTGCTGCATTTTAGACATCAATAAGCTCGCAGCATATTACACTAATATACTTAATGTGAAAAAAATTACCGTACTGGCTGCACTACAGTTCAACCGTGTTCGCAGCGGGACCTTGATGCAAACTGATGGCCAAGCAACTACCTTATTCTTAGCGTCTGCTAAGACTGCCATTTCAGGTGTAGGCTTCCATAAATAAGTATCTGCTTTATCCACTGAATCTATAACAACGCTCCCAACATTTGGTCCAAGACGAATGCCATTGACAACGTCATCTGGGTCCATGGACAACAGCCTCCCATGGGCAACAACTCCAGAGGTTCCATCCCAATTCAACAGCAAACATACGTCGTCGTCGATCTACAATTAATCAACCGAAAATTAAATCAATTACTGGATTAAAAAATTAAAATATAAATTTCATTTATTGAGTAATATAAATATTATTTTTACCGAATCAGGTGAGTTCCTTCTCGAACTTTCTTTACCCTGCAGCGAAGCACGAATATAAATTAATATTTTACAAATATAAATTAATTTCCAAAAATTTACCTTCTGGTCCATCAAAGTCTGTATCATTCCCTTCAATTCTGCTATTTCCTCTCGACACCGAGACACTTGTTTATCTTTGGACTGGGCCAAAGCTAGCTTGGTTAAACTGCAACCCCTACCCAATGCCCTTAACCGTCCCGGTTTATCTTGTCCCAGTACATGAATAAGAGAATCTTTTCCAATATCATTCTGTGTCGAGCCGGATTGGGATAGGCTACCATATTTTTTGATCTCCTCCTATAAAAATAAATACACATAGATAATGTACAATGGTAAAAATATCATAGTGTCAAAAAAAAATATACCAATAAAATTAAAAACAATTTTACAATAGTATTCGCAGCTTCCATGTTCACTGGTTCACCATTTTTTTTAATGTGAGATCTAATCCACACATCAGCTCTACTTATGGACGATGGATCTGCACTTTCTTTTTTCTAAAAATAGAATAACATTAAATTAATAAACTGACAGGTATAAAATAACGTTAAATAATGCTATAGTTAATTAACTTACCATGTCTTCGGTCTTTCTAGCCATTCCCCTACGACCGGTTGTATGCGGAAGTTGTGTGTACCTAAGGGCTGAATATTTCTCCCTTTTTTGCTGAAAATATTGAAAGATGCTAGAATTTAACAACCAAAATCATAAAAAGAAAAACTATTTAATATTTATAATGCAGGGTA
This sequence comes from Allium fistulosum, assembly GCA_030737815.1. Taxonomy (NCBI): domain Eukaryota; kingdom Viridiplantae; phylum Streptophyta; class Magnoliopsida; order Asparagales; family Amaryllidaceae; genus Allium; species Allium fistulosum. The sequence goes on along the minus strand of CM060907.1, from coordinate 1,043,389,546 downwards.
AATATGTATGGTGAGGATTGCAATTTATTTGAAAATCAATTCATCATGGTCATATGCTTATTTGGTATTATTAATGCTGGATAACTCAGTGACACATACAACATTCCATATATACTAATAATATTTATAGATTGAACCCTCAGCATCCACCAACACTTGGACTTCACTTCTAAAGAAATTTATCGGTTGCTAACTATGTAGATGGATTTGCAGAAACATGCCAGACGAGTTCAGTAGGAATGATTTACCTTAATCTCCCGACTTGTTTTCGCTTTCACAAACTTCCTCCAATCGGTTATGCTTTTTATGTTCGTAGGTTTCAGTTTAAGTGTTTCCTCATCGTTCTCCGCTTTTTGCAAATTTCGAACCAATTTGCTCTTTGACGATCTCCAAAGTACTCCCATTTGTTGAAATATAGCTTTCTTTGCCATTCCTCTTCCAATTTAAATATAATCTGCAACAATACATCAAAACATGATATTAGTAAAATTTATTTAATTTAAATACGACATATTTAATTAAATCTGAAAGGTTTTCTGAAGTTATTAGAGGGCAATTTCAATTTATAATTGGCAAGAACTATTTTTCAATTTATCCAGAAGTTATTAGATGGCAATTTCAATTTATAATTGGCAAGACCATGCAATACTAGAAGTCATTTTCAAAACATATTAGAGTCAGAATGTTAAATAATAGATGCCTGCTTCATACTAGAACCGACTGCCACAAAACTTCTTTTAAGTCATCACTAATATTCCTCCAATCATCAATGGTGTATGGAACCTGCTCCCGCACAAGCGGTCCAAGAAAAGAGGATAAATATACCGACCCTTGCCCTACTGGTATACCTAGATCATTGAACTCAACTTCAATTCGATCCTGACTGCATGACGAGAGTCTTTTTGCTTTTGCTGGACCTCTACCGCCTCTTTTTCGAGATGTACTTCCGATTTCAGCTTCACTTTGTTTCCCAATTTCCAGCTCGGCATCAGCAGTTTGTTCAGGACGGGTTTCATTTTCTGAGCGGAGTCCTTCATTTGGGTCAAAGGGGATATCATCTAGTGGTTGTTCGTCTTCTTCATTGTGAACAGTGGCCTGCTTCTTAACATTGTCTGGTTGTTCTTCTATTTCATTTATACTAGCTGGAACTTTACGTTTTCGCTTTGATTGTTTGTTCTTAGCTTTGACTATTTGTTCTTCAGCCTTTCTCTGCAAGCGGGTACGTACAGATGTTGTAGACATATTTTTCTGCAAGTGACAGAAAACACAGTATAAACCAATAAGCACATGTAAATAATAAGCAGCGATAAATATTAACAAAAAACACTTAAATATCATCAACATGTAGCTGAAAAGAGATGTGGCAGTTTGCAAACCAAACAAGCAGGCCTAAATGCCTTGAGATGATGAACAGATTTGTAATTTTATGAGAAAATGTACATGTAATGCAAACAGAATTGATAAGAACACTACTCATTATCAAGCAATATATGCAAACAGAATTGATAAGAACATATAATGCTTTGTCTATGGAAGTATACAAAGATCAAAACACAAAGAACAAAATTTGAATGGTACATGCATTTGCAATGGATTAGAAAATTAAATGGTGCAAACTAACAGCCATTCGCAACATTAAAAAAACAAAGCATTAGTGCAGCAAATGAACAACAATCACTAAAGAAAATCAATACAAGTTCAATGAAATTTCCAAATAGCCTGGATTTAATATATAAGTTCAACCATCACTAAAGCAAATGAACAACTATGCTTAAGTAGAACATATAATCTACTAAATTATGCCCTCGCAATCCTCTCTAACATAGCAAACATATTCATCATCCACTTCAGTTATTTCATCTTCCACCACTTGAATATCTTCCTCGATGCAATCGTGCTCCTCTATATCATTAAAACTTCTTGATGGTGCTTTCATTACAACGTACCAATTAGAAACATCGTTCTCTCTTGAATAAAATACTTGTTTTGCTTGAGATGCAAGTATGTATGGGTCTCGTGAAAATGATGCTTGATGTAAATTAACAAGAGTGAACCCATCATCATCAACTTTTACTCCATTTCCTTTATACGTCCAACGACACTTGAAAACTGGAATATAAAACAAATGATAATCTAATAAAATTATATCTATCAATATTCCATAATAAGTGACCACATCAACCACTTGGGACATATCTTTAGCACTTGCTCTACACATAGTAGTTGCATCAAAAGTAACCCCACAATTCTGAGTTTCTCTCCCTAAATCTTTTACATGAAAACGTTGCTCGTTGATGATATATCCTTTGAAAGACATGGCATCATCCTTCGGACCATAAGCAATCCATTTTAACATGTCATTATGATCTTTGGAGGTAATAGGTATCTACAACAAATTTCATTTAGCATGTAAATTTATATAGTAATATTGATAGTTGAATGAGAATATATTTGAAATCTAACTAACCTTCCTTTTAATCCAATCGACAAAACTTTTTGTATGTGTTTCCCAAAGTAAGGTCGCGTTTTTTGTCATGCGTTGGTCTGAATTTTCTAATTCCTCCAAATGCAAACTAGTATTGAACAATTGATTATAAGTTATATATATCATTGCGAACACATCAAAATATTTAAAACAATATAACATAAACTTACTCTATAAACGGTTCCACCACGGCCATATTCATTAACACAGCTAAATGAGCACTTTCTTTCTCATTAACTGGCAATTTAATTGTCTTCGATACTGAAATTGGACGTCCCTCTAATATTCTACTACTTTCATAATCTTCATTTCGAGCTCCTTTCTCCTCTATATGTCCTGATTTCTTCAAAAATTTATTGAAAAACAACATGCATTCTGTTGCAAGATACGATTCTACAATACATCCCTCTGGTCGTGCATAGTTTCTGACATAATCTTTGAGTGTCTTCATATATCTTTCGAATGGGTACATCCATCGAAAATGAATAGGTCCACACATTTGTGCTTCTTTTCCAAGATGAATGGATAAATGTATCATTATATCAAAGAAAGATGGTGGAAAAAAAATTTCAAGCTCACATAAAACGTCAATAATTTAAACATTGATTTGTTCTACCTTCTCTATATCAAGAACACATTGACATAATTTGTTGAAAAAAGAACATAAGCGAATTATCGCTTTTCTTGCCTTCTTTTCCATGAACCCTCTCGATGCTACTGGCAATAAATGTTGCATTAATACATGGTAATCATGTGACTTCAATCCACTAATTTTGCAATCCGACAACGAAATCCGATTTTTTAAATTTGAACAGTAGCCATCCGGTCCTTTGAAATCATACAGTCTTTTGCAAAATATTTTTCTCTCGGATTTTGACAACATATATGGAGCCGGTGGAAGATATGTTTTATTCCCACGAGGTTGTGTATGAAGCTCACTTCGAATTCCCCAATCCTCTAAATCCTTTCTACAATTGGTTCCATCTTTGGATTTATTTCCATGCAACATTGTGCCCAATAGGCTTTCACCAATGTTCTTCTCCACATGCATCACATCTAAATTGTGACGTAATGGAAGTTCCTATGAAAACCAAAACAATAATGCATTATTGGGTTTTTCTTGTATTAAAACAATGAAAAATAAATAAATTAACCACTAACCTCCCAATAAGGCAAATCAAAGAAAATTGATCGTTTTTTCCACCTTGATAGCTCTACTTTTGTAGAACTGTTAGTATCATCATATTCATCTTCTTTATCATAGACATGCTTTCTCTTCTTACTTTTCTCCTCTATTCCTTTTCCAAAATCATTTGGATAATCCTTCAATAATGCATAGATGTTTCTCCCAGAAAGCATTCTAGGAGCACCATCTGTCTCTATGGTATTATCAAACAATGCCTTTTGTTTCCTCCGTGAATCTGAAGGAGGTAGAAATCTTCTATGACCCATGTAGGCGAACTTTCGACTATGTTTCAACCAACGAGAATGGGTATTGACACCACATAATGGTCAAGCTTTTTGCCCTTTCACACGACATCCAGCAAGATTTCCATAAGCCGGAAAATCATTAATCGTCTACAACAAAATTGCATCCAGTTTAAATAAAGTTTTACTAAATGCATCATAAGCAGTAACTCCATTAGACCACAAGTGATGCAAGTCTTCCACCAAAGGCGCCAAATATACATCAATATCATTCCCGGGTTTCTTCGGGCCTGGAATAAGTAAAGTTAACATAATATTTTCTTTCTTTATACACAACATAGGCGAGAGATTGTATGTCACAAGCATTACCGGCCAGCAACTATATTTCGAACTCAACATGGAAAATGGATTGAATCCATCTGTAGCAAGACCAAGCCTAAGATTGCGTGGATCAGATGAAAAAGATTTATACTTTTCATCCACCATTTTCCATGTCATAGAATCCACGGGATGACGCATTTTTCCATCGTTACTTTTATTATTAAAATGCCATCTTAATTCTTCAGCCATCTTTTGTGATCTATACATTCGTCTAAACCTCGGAATGATTGGGAAATATCTCAATACTTTAACTGGAACACCATGTATAACCTTTTCAGTATCTTGATTTTTCTTCCATCTCGAGGAACCACATTTTGGACAACTTTCTAAATTTTTGTATTCTTTTCTGAAAAGGCAACAATCATTCTCACAAGCATGTATCTTTTCAAAACCCATGTCGAATGCTTTAAGAAATTTCTTGACTTCATATAAAGTTTTGGGAAGCACGTTATCCTTCGGCAGAAATAGATGTTGCACAGCTAAAAGCTTATCAAAACCACTATCGGACAAGCCAGTCTCGCATTTAAGATTATACAAGACGGTGATGGCAGATAATTTTGTGTGATCTGTGCAACCAGGATATAATGGAGTTTCTGCATCTTCCAAGTTCTTGACTAACTCATCCTCTTTTCTTCGAGAATCAACATCGTCTTTATCATCATCAAAAAAATCTTGATTCAAAAAATCTTCATCTTCATAGCGAATCATCTTGAATAGTTCATATACGTCAAACGTATTTGTTTTATTCTCTATATTTATCTCTTCACCATGGTTAAACCATACACCGTTAATGTATTTAGGATCCATTCCTTTTATAATTAAATGTTCAACGATGATTTGGTCATCATGACAACTAAGATTCCGACAATCCTTGCAAGGGCATAAAATTTTTTCTACACTTCTTACATTCCTCTTTGCAGCATGCACGAAATTCATTGCTCCTTGTCGGTATTCTATACTAGTTCTATGAAAAAAGTAAAAAAAAAGTGAGCTTTAGTATTAGGTTATATGTTCTAATTCTCAAAATACATATTAAGTTAATCATGGTTTTATCACCTATTTAAAAAAACCCAGCCTTTTTCCATTATCGACATTCGAAGGCAAATAAGTTTCCAATCTTTGACGTATAAATTGGTTATCTGTTGTAATCAAAAAAATAACTAGACGTTGAAGTACAAATACTTGTAGCACTACTGCATATAACCATGGTGGTTTAGTAGACAAAGGCAAAGAATACTTTTCCAAAAATATAAATTTTACACTTATATTTTGCTTTTAACCTCAGATTTACATGTATTTATAATTAATCCATGCATGAATTCAAAGCCTAAGTCTAGCAAATTATAGAATTACTGCATATAAATTCAAAGCCTCAGAATGTACAAACCAACAGTTTCCTCTTACCAAACCAACAGTCAATTTCACCGCCTCCTCTTCACTACCTCACATCCACACAACTAATTTAATCAAAATTCAACAATTATACTTATTTAGAAATGTATGTTCACCAATAATTTATTATAATATGAAATAATAGTTAGAAGTTAATAAGTCATAAGAATCACATACTCATTTATGATGTATTTTTATTGTATTAAACAGTTCATCTTAAATGGACCTTTAAAAAGGATTTTTTGAGAGAAAATATCCCTATTCCTTGTCCATGGTTACACCACAGTAAGATTCTTAGGCCTGAGAGAGAGTAGGATTAGGAACCCACAACAATTGAGAGTCCTGAATGCTTGGTCCAATTGTTTTGTAACTATAGAAAGAGATCTTAATAAGAAATGCGAAAACTCAAATTAATATTACAACACCAGCCATTGAATCAGTTGAAAAACAAAGACCAACATTAAAATGCATGATCTAATATACCCATTTCTTTTAAGAAAACAAATACCAAACATATCAATGCACCATATAAAATCAGTCGAACAAAGATAGCAGTTCACAAAAAATATAATCCTAACAAAAACTATGAAAACTGGAATTAAGATTTCCTTATTTGTCAGAATTATTAATAAGTGATTTATTGATATCATGATACTTTGCCTCTAGCAACGATTCAATTAATCAGAGTACAGAGCTCTTTATTTCCATGGATTCCAAGCTACAAATGATATAGAGTGATCGTTTCCACCTTTAAATCAACCATTTCAGTAATAGTTTAGGAAAAAATACGAAAATAAGATGCATTCAAATTCATATAAAATCCAAATAGAATCACAAAGTCGATTTAAAAGATTCATACCTAAATATACCTAATCGATTTAAAAGATTCATACCTAAATATACCTAGATCTGCTGGCTGCCGCGACTCGATGTTGAGTAAGGGGGAAACGACGGAGTTGACGATGATACTTGAGTGCGATGAAAATTTGACACGATTAAAAGGGGAAATTTTTTTTCTGAAGAAGAAAGCAAATTAGGGACGTGAATTTTGTTAAGTACGAGAGTAAAATGATAGGTTACGTTTATTTAGTTCGCGCGGACTCTTTTTTTAGAAGCGGGAAACGTGAATTATTTTTTGCCACGTTTATATTATTTGGTAATCTATTTTTTATTGCATTTACAATAAAACGCCACCGATTTTTGCAACTATAAATGGTTTTTCTTGTAGTGTTCATTTATTATATCATCACTAGTGTGTTGGTAATGATAATCCACATTGCTACTTAAGTCATTAAGCTACCACTCATAATAGTTTACTAACTCTTATAAAAATCCCTTCTTTTATTACTTTTCTCAACATGAGCCCAATATCATGCCCTTTTGAAAGCTAGTAAAACAAGTTTCTTTCTTTTAGAAGTCCAAACTATAACTTTACTATCTTCCTTATTTTTACTCATTTCTTTTTATAATAGTTATGCGAGTTTTATAATCATTTAACAGTCATTATACCAACTTAACATCATATACCCAGTTGCTAACAATTTCTAATTCCTATACCAAATTACTACAATTCTCATATGCATGCTACCACATTAAAAATTACATTTCTAACATTATAATTCCATATAAACTTCATATCTATGTTTATTTATGATAGTATAGACTATATCATATATAACTAAGCAACCATTTATATTTGATGCTTACTAACTCTAATATATGCCAACTTTTCATCATAAATAAACCATTTGATATTTTACTCTTCATATCAAACATCAAATCAAGACCAAATTAAGTCTTGCTTCAATGAAACATAACATGCTTACTTTATTCAACATTTCATAACTAAACACACATCTTTAGGTAACTATAAGCTACAAGTTTAGTATCCACTCACCTAGCAACTGTTAATATCCCCAAAGCAACAGATACCCATTCTCTAGCCCTCTTTCTCTTCATGGCCGAAAATAGAATCACCTCCAACTGCTCCAATACTAATAAATATTGTAGAGAAAGGCAAGAGAAGAATATAGGTGATTTTAGCTTTATTTTACGGAATTTATTTCATGGGTTTTAATTTGATTTAGGCTTGAAGGTTTAGGTTTGGAAGAATCAAAGGAAGAGGGATAACAACGTGATGATATAAATGAAATAAGAAAGGAAGTTGCGGTTGTTTATAGAGGAAGCGAATGGGCCATGGGCCTAACACCATCCTCCTTTAACACCAATAAACACCAACAAACCTATCTACTTCATACCTCAAAATCCGCTATCCCAAATATATCGATGTTTATACTCAAAAATATTGAAAACATCATTCTGGACACAATGGAAGTGGTCTCATGCACCAATTCCATCGTATGCAAAAGTTAACTTTTTGGATCATTTATCAATCTACTACTAATACATTATTAAATATCTGGCTTCCCAAACCTATCGTTGTTTATACTAAAAAAGTTCGGAAACATCATTCCGAATACAATGGAAGTGGTCTCCAACAGTAATTCCATTATTTTAAAAATATGTCATTTTGAGTCATTGATTAAATTAACATATAAATATTAAATATTTAGACAGCTAAAAATACGGCTTGTTACATTCTTCCCCCTTAAGAATTTCATCCCCAAAATCCTATATAGCGGAACAGTACAACTCAGACTCTGTAACTCATAATGATTTCATCTTAAACCAAAATAGCACAATCAATGAATAAATAGAAGAAATCATCAATCCAACAAGCATTATGCCTTAGGCGTGCACCTTTCCCATTTGAGATACCTAGCCACCTAGTTGCACCCCCGCTATCAAAAAGTTAAGTCGACTTTATATATCATATTACAAATGTAGGGGTAATATAAATATCCTAATATTAATCTACCACTTAATGTCCAATAATGGTACTTAACCAACCAATATAAATGCACTATTATAACAATAGGAGACCTCCAAAGAATAAGATAATACCCATCATTGGTATTGGGTGGGGTCTACTACGGACACCAATCGATCCAATCATTCCCATCAAAGCATTTGAAATGCAAAATGAATACGGCTAAATAACAACGCTACTAACATAGCATCTCCATACCCAATACCAAAATACAGATATATATAACTGATACCCATCCCGAACTGCCATTAGCTACCAAAGAGACCTATTAAGAGTCACAACTAACTTGTGGACTCCTCTAAAAACCAACATCTCAAAAGAAGTTGGCCTGTAGGTCCCGTCGTAGCATCTAAGGGTGCTTGGAACATTATATGACCTACTCTAGACTGGCATTCCAGTCTCTCTCCGCCCTTGCTCAGAGATCATGTCTGCAAGTCATGTCGTCTAAATGGTACAATGGATTCCCGTGTTAGCATCCTTTACTTTCGGTTATTTATATCGACATATCAAAAATGTATGTAAATGCTAAACCTTTCCTACATCCTTCCCACATGGGTACCCAATGCCGAAGTGTTGATGTTTTCGTGTAGATTAGTAAATCATTCTGAATTGTAATTTGCTACCCATAAGGCCTATCGAGAGCCACAATGATATTACGGACTCCCCTAAAAACCAACACCTCAAAAGAAGTTGGCCTATAAGTCCTATCGTAGCATCCAAGAGTACTACACAACAATATATGGCCTACTCTAGACTAGCGTCCTAGTCTCTCTGCCCCTGCTCCGAAATCACGTCTTCAGGTCGTGCACCCCAAGGTACAATGGATTCCTTTGCACCGATTAATATGCCAAGTCGGACATACCGAAACTATATACACACGATTTGAATCACATATCCATGAATATAAATAAAATATTATGTGCTCCTCCCTGTAACTCTATGTAACGACCCGTAAATTTTAACCGTTTTAATAACGTAATTAGTGGAAATTTTGCGAAATTTTAAACGATAAAATTTTGAAATATAAATTTGATATTTGGAATGCGTCTAGTTAAACATAGCAACTGGTAAATTTTCGTCCGAAAATATGAAAGTTTATTTCGCGCGTAAATTTACTTCAATTTAATCAGTTAAAAAGCGATGAAAATAAAACATTTTTGGAACCTAAATATTTTTACATAGAAAAATTCTAAATCATCTTCTGAGCAAGACGTCAGTTCGTCGTTTTTCAAAATTCGGACTTCTTTAGCTCCATCGATCTTATTCTTCTGCGTTTTTCTTGCATTTTCTGTAATAGAAAATTCGAAATTTTATAATTCAATCATACCACTGATATCTATATACCATTTTGATCATCTCGTCATGCTGATCTCGGTGGCATATTCGATTCTGTGTTTTGAAGCCTGGTACACAGCGGGAACCGTGAAGCGGTAAATTGTATCGGTTCCAAAATTTTAGCTTAAAAATTTCCGTGACCATTCAAATCTTTTTCCAACGGCCATCAGCTTTTATTATCAGCTTGGATTCAACGTAATTGACTCTTGTTATTCCTATGGTTTTAATGTAAATTCTAGTTCATTTCATTTGGGGTTCACCTTCATTTCTTTCTCTTTCGTTCTCTGCTCATCTATTTGCTCTTCTATTTGAAAGGAGAAAGAATATATAATATACAATGTTTCAACAAATTATATTTTTCAGAACTCGACCTGCTTACCTTCTTAGGAGCGAACCCGCTTGCACTCACCCCTCCACATGAACCCATGTCTGATCTCCTTCCAGCCCACTGCCACACCACCGCTCGAACCACCATCCAACACCGAACCGACCCCACTTCCTCAGCCCGTCACCCACTCTCCTCCGCCTAGCTCACGCGCCAACCACTTGCCGCGTCTCCTCCGCATAGCCCATCACCGGACTGAGCGCCGCCACCTCAGCGGCCAGTACCGATTTCCATCGTCCCGACCTTCCTCTCTCTCGCATCTCCTGTAGCCGTGTTCACCTCCATGTTTTCCGCCAACATCTCCACCTTCCTTCCGCTCCGTCAACTCGAGTCCCAGAACTCCAGCTTTTCCTCTGCCTCGCTAGCTGCCGTCCCATTCATTTCAGCTTGCAATCTTCATTTGCATATTGGTAAGCATATATATTTATATGTTTACTGTTGGAATATATTAGTATAGTATATAATTACTTTGATTTGTTATATATATAGATATAAAAGTTGTTATGTAAAATCTCGGATAGTATTTGTTTATATATATATTGTGTAAGCACAGAACTATATTTTTATAAGCCTACTTCTTTATAAGGTTATTTATATATGTTTGGGTTTACAATTTATATACTATCTGTTTACATACTCTGTTTTCTGGGTACATTTGTTATATATGGAGATTTTTGTATAAACCATTTTCAAGGATGTGTTCTCGAATGCCTGTTATTTACGTGAATTTTTAAGTATATCAGTTTTGTACAAAAAGGATTTGATGAAATTGCCTTTGAACTTTGAATATATAGGAAGTTTGATTTTGAAATGTTTGTAAATTTAAAGCGTATCAACATATATATAACAAATTTCGAAATGCTTCTCTGACTAAGTTTAAACTAAAAGTGTATTGGTGTTTTGTGTGTGTAGTTGAGTCTGCTATGTATATTAGTTTTAGGATATTGTTATATAGCTTATTAGTTTGTATATATGTGCATATTAGGCTTGTCTACCGCATATACATATATTTGACTTTAGACGAATTTATATAAGCCATATGAAAACTAGTTTGCTGTGTAAAGGGTTTGGTGTTCAAGTGAAGTTTTGACGTTGTTCAAGTTGATTTTTTTTTAGCTATATATAAATGTCTTTGCATTTGCATGAGTCGCTTTAAAAAGACGTAAGATATTAAACCAATAACGGTTTTATTATATTATTATTAATATATATGTAACGTTATATATAATATTTTAAATATATATAGCAGCACATACGGAAGTTGCACGTGCACATTTTGAATTTACGTGCTGTAGGATCGAACATGAGTATTGATATATACAAGATATATAGGGTGAAAGCTATTTATGCGTTGGTACTTAGAGTTGTTGACAGCTGTTTTATTGAGGCATGTTAGTATTGTTCTTTACATAAATGTTAGGTTGATGGTTGGTAGTGAGTAATGTATAATATATATATGGATCTGGTATTTTTTATAAGTGTATATTTATGGTATTGATATTAAATATAATATGTTACGCGTATGTTTACTCTAGTGTAATTGTAATATGTTATGTAAATAAGGATTTCTATATAGTAAGTTTACTTGATTTTAGCAAATGCTAGTTTTATATATAAGTTACATTCTGATTTGAAAATAAATATGTATATTTTATTGTAGCATATGTTTGAGTTAATATATATGATCCTATATATATAGTTATATATAAGTTTACTTATATTTATTATCTTCATCAATACAGTCTGATTTATTTCGCCGATTCCTTATTATCAGCTGTGTCATCAAATTCGCACTCAATCGTGCTTCGTTTTGAAATCCGTGCGTGGGTCGTAGCTACTCTCATTGTCGAATCTCTCCAGCCTCGAAAGGAGAGCAATCACTCACGATTAACGTTCTTTTATTTATTAAATTTAATTTCAATTGAAACGACAATTGAAATATTTTGTTGTTGGCTATTTACACTGTTATATCTGTTATTACCTGTATCAGTTCACCTATGACATCTGACACCATTATCTGTTATTTATGAAATGATAATCTAGTTTGGCTGATAATTGATTGATTGTTGATGTTTATATTGGACGTTAAACTGTTAATGTAAAATGAGAAATAGTATGCAACTGAACTCGATATAGAATAGTTAAATGTTGAATTTGATTAGTTAAATTTGTATAGTATGACCCCTTTAAATGTTAAATAATTTGACATGTAGAATAGTGTTAACTATACTTTGAACCATTGAATGTATGTTGAATAATCTATGTAATAGAAATTTGAATAATGAATGACAAGTGAAGAACTGTATAATTATTAGTGTAATAATCTTTAATCTACATGAAAGATAGTGTAGATTCTAAAAATAATTATATTAATTTGCACAAATAACAATGTGAATTAATATGATTATTTTGGGATTATTTGAATTGATTATTTGATTGATATTGAGTGTTGTTATTGCTTATTTATTTACTTTGACACCATCCCAGTTATCACACTGCAAGTTCCCTTTGCTATGTTTTGATTTGAATTGAATTGGAATCGGGTTGAAATGATAAATAACCAAATTAAACTTTGACCTAGGATAGAGAATTAAATAAAAATCGATTGGTCAATAATTTGATTTAAAAATAAAATGAAGATTTTATTTGAATAAATAATATGGTTTTGAAATGAAGTTGGAATTTGATTTTTAATGAAAGGAAATGTTAATATTTAAAATCTGAAACAAATATTGACATAGTAGTTGTTGAAAGATCGTTGTTTTGAAATTAATTATTTGACAATTAAATTTGAAACTTATCATCGAATTAAGTTTGAAATGATTTAATAATTAAGTTTGAATTGTAATTAAGTTTGAAATTATTAGGTTTTGAAATATTTAATAATTAAATAAGATTTGATTATTTGATAATTAAATAAAAATTTGAATTCTTTGATAAGAGAAATTGAACTTTTGAATAAGTGAATTTTTACTTCATAAATAATTGAAATTGAATTTCTTTATTAATTAAGTTTTGGAAAATTATTTAAGTAAGTAAATAAGTGAAATTGAATTTCTTTAACAAGAAATAAAATGTGGTTTATTGAAATTAATGTAAGACTTGAAATTTAAAGAATTTGATTTGATGAATATAATTTAATTCAATTTGTAAGTTTTGTTATAATGAAGTTGAATTTAAATAATGGATTTAATGAATTGGAAATTTAATAGAAATTGTTTTGAATGGCAAATTTACTTAAATGAATATTGAATGAAATCGATAAATGAATTTAAATTGATTTAAATGTTAAATTAAATTAATTTAAATGATTTCGGAATGAGACTTATATATACAAACTTGAATTAATATTTGAATTGTGTTAAATATAAAATTGAAATTGAATTATAAGAATTTGAAACGGTAAGTTGGAAATTTTGAACGTAAACTATGGAAAATTGGTTTAGGAAGACAAATGAAATGTTGATTTATAAATTCTAACTGAAATTGAAATTGATTTGGTTTTCGAAATATATAAAAGACCAATCGGTGTAATAATTACGAAAGTTATTAAAGAGACCGGAATCGGTTAGGGACATACTCACTGTCTAAACCGAAAACCACTTTAATAACTATACGCGGAGTGTGATCCAGAATGAAGTGGGTGGAATGATGTACGTGATGACTGAAGAAAGTGAACGATAATGGATAGCCTTGACACTTGTGTCAAATTGGAAATGACTAAAACAGGAGCCGTGCCGGGCCAAATGGAGGTCAGCTACCTCAAGCGAACACACTTCTTCGAAACTATTCATTACTTGTTGTCGATTGGTGCACCCTTGATTTGGGAGTGTTGTTTCGCGGTGTTGCGGTCGCTGCGGCGATGCGTTCTCACCAGTCCGGATCAGGCAAACGGTAGTTTCACTACCTTGGGTATTGCCTCATGTGCCTTGTCATACTTGGATCCCTTTATACGCGACCACTACGATTTGTTTTGCGTTATACCTATGTAGTACTCCCTGATAGCCCACTAGTTTACGGTGGAGTTTACAGTGCTGTATAGACTATGATGCTTATAAAAATGTGTTAAGGGGGATAATGGTAATGCCTTAACACTATTTTGATATCTTATATTACTGATAGGCATTATCTACTTATCGTACAGTACTACATAGTAGATAGTTTAATGGTTCCTTAAAGGATGGTTATTCCAAACATCCTTTGAGTTACTTGTATTTCAGTTGCTATTTCACTTGAGTGGGATTTATTGATATAAGAATGTTAATCCTGACTCGAGTGTTTTGTGTTTTTCCTTTACGCTCGGGTCAGACTGAGTGCACCAGTATTCAAGACTCACCTTTGAAGTTGGAGCTTTTCTTGAAGATCTAGCCATCTATTCTGCTTTCAGTATTCCATGATTCCAGTGATGTATTCTGATTTGTATCTGATGTATCGTATTACTCTTCCGTTGTATCTGGTTTAACTCTGATGTAACTTATACATTTATATAGTAGCTTCATGAACTACTATCTCTTTTATTTCCGCTGCATTTATTACTCTGTGTCTGTGATTATTTATTTACTGTATATGTTCAGTTTTGCCAAATTTAAATTAACAACGCGGTATTTTGAGAAATTCAATTCCAGCATGAGTGTCTACCTATACACTTATAATGGATGCGAATGGTCCAAAATAGCAGGTCGTTACAGTTGGTATTAGAGCTTTGGTAGCTCTAGGCAAAACTTAACATATAGGGTAAATGTATTTACCGAATCACTCTCATTCGAGTTTCAATCTCTTCCTTTTGACTCGATTCCCTTGAATTTTTGGAACGTTCCCTGCGGTTCCAAAATTCATTCGTGTCCTTCACTATTCGTCTTCTTTCAATTCTGGAGCACCCCATAACTCCATTTTGAATGATATCTATAATAGATCGGTGGTCTCGCCAATCTTGGAATGATTCGTAAAGGAGAAAAACTCCTTTACAATAGCATCGATTTACCGGACATTTCTGTATCCTCGGTTTACGATGTTATCTATTTCCCACTATACCTGAATCCTATTTCTTGAGATCAAAGGTCGATTTGCCTCGGAATTCTGCATTGATCTTATCCTTGAAATCACGGTTGACCCGGTTAAGGTTGCCCGTGATTTATATAAACTTATCAATCTTCCTACTTTGTTATTTAATCATCATATCTTTGTTTCGAACTTATCTTCAAATCAAATTTCCCTGTGATTTGAGTCCATCAAAATTAAAACCCTATCCTTATTTTGAAAATTCATTCCTGTATTGTCGAGCAAAGAAATGTATTTGTAAATCTTTATTTAAATGCTTTAATATATGCTGTGTTGTTTGAGTTATTGATGTTGATTTGGGTTTCCGATCGATTCGTTTGATCAACGCTATCGATAGGATTTCCAAAACACTTGAACAGAGCAAACTGACACAATAGTATTTTTAAATTTTGATGAATAAAATAATCTTGTATGATGTATAAGTATAAATTTTCTGAAATTGAATTGCTAACTGAATTGGTTGTCAGAATGGTAATATTTGATTTTCACTATTTGTTTTGTAAATCATTGATTATTCCAACATAAAAATAAATGGAATTATAAAAGTTGGTTTATAGATATATTTAGAAATTTAAATGAATTTAAAGTAAGAATTTGAGAATTTAATTTCCTAAAATTTCAAGCTTGGTTTTAAGTTTTTAAAATGTATATTATTGAATGTATTTTCAAATAGAAACCGTTTTCAAAGAATTTTTAAATCAGTGCTTTTCTCTTTGTCGCTAGAAAATAATTTCGGCGATGGTGGCCGCATCATCGACATTCATTTTCGAGTTTCGAAGTGGAGAAACCATTCTGTAGCTTTGCTACGGTTTTGTTTGGAAAAATATTTTAATTTGAATTTCTTAAGTATGACTTGATTTATATATATACATGGGTATATTATTTTAAATTTAATTTGATTTAATATATATAGTATATACATAATTATCTCTAAAGGGTTTGAAATTAAATGGAAATTTAATTCTTAAAATTATGTTAAAGGATGTTTTCAATTATAAAAAAAAGCTAAATTTTGAATAAGTATTTAAACTTGAAATAATTGAATTTGAAAATTTTTATTTGTATAGTACTAAATTGCATTTCAAATTAACTTACCTAAATTATTCAGAAGTTAAAATGTAATTGGATAATATACAATATAAAAAAAATCTTTATAAATAAAATTTGAGTGTTTATAATAAATGTTATACACTAAATTTTGATTATAAAGATGTTAATAGAGTTAGATAGGATAATAAGTAAAACTCAGTAAATAATGAAATAAATTTGTTTTGAAAGAATTAATAAATTTGTTTTGAAAGAATTAATAAATTTGTTTTGAAGGAATTAATAAATTGAAATTTGATCAACTTATGGAAATACCTTGAATTTAAAATCAATTATTGAATATAAATTAATTTAAATTGAAATTTATATGGTTTAATTTAAGTTTATATGTGTTAAATATATGTGATAAGATATATTAAGTGAAATAAACTTTATAATAATTTGGAATAAAGAAGAATTAAATTTGTTGAATAAATATGATTTTATTAAATGACTATTCTAATTTATGATTTTAAGAATTTGATAATTAAACATAATTGGATAATAAGATAATAGATTTAGAAATAGTTAAGATTGATTTCACTTATGTGAAATCAAATGGATTAAATCAATTATTGAATATCAATTAATTTAAATTTGAATTTATATGGTTTAAATTAATTGTTATTTTGTATTTCAAATCTGGTTTTTCTTTCTGGTTGTTTCTATTCTCCTATCTCGTTCCTTTTCGGGAACGAAAAGTTTTGAGTGGGGGACAGTGTAACGACCCGTAAATTTTAACCGTTTTAATAACGTAATTAGTGGAAATTTTGCGAAATTTTAAACGATAAAATTTTGAAATATAAATTTGATATTTGGAATGCGTCTAGTTAAACATAGCAACTAGTAAATTTTCGTCCGAAAATATGAAAGTTTATTTTGCGCGTAAATTTACTTCAATTTAATCAGTTAAAAAGCGATGAAAATAAAACATTTTCGGAACCTAAATATTTTTACATAGAAAAATTCTAAACCATCTTCTGAGCAAGACGTCAGTTCGTCGTTTTTCAAAATTCGGACTTCTTTAGCTCCATCGATCTTATTCTTCTGCGTTTTTCTTGCATTTTCCGTAATAGAAAATTCGAAATTTTATAATTCAATCATACCACTGATATCTATATACCGTTTTGATCATCTCGTCATGCTGATCTTGGCGGCATATTCGATTCTGTGTTTTAAAGCATGGTACACAGCGGGAACCGTGAAGCGGTAAATTGTATCGGTTCCAAAATTTTAGCTTAAAAATTTCCGTGACCATTCAAATCTTTTTCCAACGGCCATCAGCTTTTATTATCAGCTTGGATTCAACGTAATTGACTCTTGTTATTCCTATGGTTTTAATGTAAATTCTGGTTCATTTCATTTGGGGTTCACCTTCGTTTCTTTCTCTTTCGTTCTCTGCTCATCTATTTGCTCTTCTATTTGAAAGGAGAAAGAATATATAATATACAATGTTTCAACAAATTATATTTTTCAGAACTCGACCTGCTTACCTTCTTAGGAGCGAACCCGCTTGCACTCACCCCTCCACATGAACCCATGTCCGATCTCCTTCCAGCCCACTGCCGCACCACCGCTCGAACCACCATCCAAGACCGAACCGACCCCACTTCCTCAGCCCGTCACCCACTCTCCTCCGCCTAGCTCACGCGCCAACCACTTGCCGCGTCTCCTCCGCATAGCCCATCACCGGACTGAGCACCGCCACCTCAGCGGCCAGTACCGATTTCCGTCGTCCCGACCTTCCTCTCTCTCGCATCTCCTGTAGCCGTGTTCACCTCCACGTTTTCCGCCAACATCTCCACCTTCCTTCCGCTCCGTCAACTCGAGTCCCAGATCTCCAGCTTCTCCTCTGCCTCGCTAGCTGTCGTCCCATTCATTTCAGCTTGCAATCTTCATTTGCATATTGGTAAGCATATATATTTATATGTTTGCTGTTGGAATATATTAGTATAGTATATAATTACTTTGATTTGTTATATACATAGATATAAAAGTTGTTATGTAAAATCTTGGATAGTATTTGTTTACATATATATTGTGTAAGTACAGAACTATATTTTTATAAGCCTACTTCTTTATAAGGTTATTTATATATGTTTGGGTTTACAATTTATATACTATCTGTTTACATACTCTGTTTTCTGGGTACATTTGTTATATATGGAGATTTTTGTATAAACCATTTTCAAGGATGTGTTCTCGAATGCCTGTTATTTACGTGAATTTTTAAGTATATCAGTTTTGTACAAAACGGATTTGATGAAATTTCCTTTGAACTTTGAATGTATAGGAAGTTTGATTTTGAAATGTTTGTAAATTTAAAGCGTATCAACATATATATAACAAATTTCGAAATGCTACTCTGACCAAGTTTAAACTAAAAGTGTATTGGTGTTTTGTGTGTGTAGTTGAGTCTGCTATGTATATTAGTTTTAGGATATTGTTATATAGTTTATTAGTTTGTATATATGTGCAAATTAGGCTTGTCTACCGCATATACATATATTTGACTTTAGACGAATTTATATAAGCCATATGAAAACTAGTTTGCTGTGTAAAGGGTTTGGTGTTCAAGTGAAGTTTTGACGTTGTTCAAGTTGATTTTTTTTAGCTATATATAAATGTCTTTGCATTTGCATGAGTCGCTTTAAAAAGACGTAAGATATTAAACCAATAACAGTTTTATTATATTATTATTAATATATATGTAACGTTATATATAATATTTTAAATATATATAGCAGCACATACGGAAGTTGCACGTGCACATTTTGAAATTTACGTGCTGTAGGATCGAACATGAGTATTGATATATACAAGATATATATGGTGAAAGCTATTTATGCGTTGGTACTTAGAGTTGTTGACAGCTGTTTTATTGAGGCATGTTAGTATTGTTCTTTACATAAATGTTAGGTTGATGGTTGGTAGTGAGTAATGTATAATATATATATGGATCTGGTATTTTTTATAAGTGTATATTTATGGTATTGATATTAAATATAATATGTTACGCGTACGTTTACTCTAGTGTAATTGTAATATGTTATGTAAATAAGGATTTCTATATAGTAAGTTTACTTGATTTTAGCAAATGCTAGTTTTATATATAAGTTACATTCTGATTTGAAAATAAATATGTATATTTTATTGTAGCATATGTTTGAGTTAATATATATGATCCTATATATATATAGTTATATATAAGTTTACTTATATTTATTATCTTCATCAATACAGTCTGATTTTTCGCCGATTCCTTATTATCAGCTGTGTCATCAAATTCGCACTCAATCGTGCTTCGTTTTGAAATCCGTGCGTGGGTCGTAGCTACTCTCATTGTCGAATCTCTCCAGCCTCGAAAGGTGAGCAATCACTCACGATTAACGTTCTTTTATTTATTAAATTTAATTTCAATTGAAACGACAATTGAAATATTCTGTTGTTGGCTATTTACACTGTTATATCTGTTATTACCTGTATCAGTTCACCTATGACTTCTGACACCATTATCTGTTATTTATGAAATGATAATCTAGTTTGGCTAATAATTGATTGATTGTTGATGTTTATATTGGACGTTAAACTGTTAATGTAAAATGAGAAATAGTATGCAATTGAACTCGATATAGAATAGTTAAATGTTGAATTTGATTAGTTAAATTTGTATAGTATGACCCCTTTAAATGTTAAATAATTTGACACGTAGAATAGTGTTAACTATACTTTGAACCATTGAATGTATGTTGAATAATCTATGTAATAGAAATTTGAATAATGAATGACAAGTGAAGAACTGTATAATTATTAGTGTAATAATCTTTAATCTACATGAAATGATAGTGTAGATTCTAAAAATAATTATATTAATTTGCACAAATAACAATGTGAATTAATATGATTATTTTGGGATTATTTGAATTGATTATTTGATTGATATTGGGTGTTGTTATTGCTTGTTTATTTACTTTGACACCACCCCAGTTATCACACTGCAAGTTCCCTTTGCTATGTTTTGATTTGAATTGAATTGGAATCGGGTTGAAATGATAAATACCCAAATTAAACTTTGACCTAGGATAGAGAATTAAATAAAAATCGATTGGTCAATAATTTGATTTAAAAATAAAATGAAGATTTTATTTGAATAAATAATATGGTTTTGAAATGAAGTTGGAATTTGATTTTTAATGAAAGGAAATGTTAATATTTAAAATCCGAAACAAATATTGACATAGTAGTTGTTGAAAGATCGTTGTTTTGAAATTAATTATTTGACAATTAAATTTGAAACTTATCATTGAATTAAGTTTGAAATGATTTAATAATTAAGTTTGAATTATAATTAAGTTTGAAATTATTAGGTTTTGAAATATTTAATAATTAAATAAGATTTGATTATTTGATAATTAAAAAAAAATTTGAATTCTTTGATAAGAGAAATTGAACTTTTGAATAAGTGAATTTTTACTTCGTAAATAATTGAAATTGAATTTCTTTATTAATTAAGTTTTGAAAAATTATTTAAGTAAGTAAATAAGTGAAATTGAATTTCTTTAACAAGAAATAAAATGTGATTTATTGAAACTAATGTAAGACTTGAAATTTAAAGAATTTGATTTGATGAATATAATTTAATTCAATTTGTAAGTTTTGTTATAATGAAGTTGAATTTAAATAATGGATTTAATGAATTGGAAATTTAATAGAAATTGTTTTGAATGGCAAATTTACTTAAATGAATATTGAATGAAATCGATAAATGAATTTAAATTGATTTAAATGTTAAATTAAATTAATTTAAATGATTTCGGAATGAGACTTATATATACAAACTTGAATTAATATTTGAATTGTGTTAAATATAAAATTGAAATTGAATTATAAGAATTCGAAACGGTAAGTTGGAAATTTTGAACGTAAACTATGGAAAATTGGTTTAGGAAGACAAATGAAATGTTGATTTATAAATTCTAACTGAAATTGAAATTGATTTGGTTTTCGAAATATATAAATGACCAATCGGTGTAATAATTACGAAAGTTATTAAAGAGACCGGAATCGGTTCGGGACATACTCACTGTCTAAACCGAAAACCACTTTAATAACTATACGCGGAGTGTGATCCAGAATGAAGTGGGTGGAATGATGTACGTGATGACTGAAGAAAGTGAACGATAATGGATAGCCTTGACACTTGTGTCAAATTGGAAATGACTAAAACAGGAGCCGTGCCGGGCCAAATGGAGGTCAGCTACCTCAAGCGAACACACTTCTTCGAAACTATTCATTACTTGTTGTCGATTGGTGCACCCTTGATTTGGGAGTGTTGTTTCGCGGTGTTGCGGTCGCTGCGGCGATGCGTTCTCACCAGTCCGGATCAGGCAAACGGTAGTTTCACTACCTTGGGTATGGCCTCATGTGCCTTGTCATACTTGGATCCCTTTATACGCGACCACTACGATTTGTTTTGCGTTATACCTATGGAGTACTCCCTGATAGCCCACTAGTTTATGGTGGAGTTTACAGTGCTGTATAGACTATGATACTTATAAAAATGTGTTAAGGGGGATAATGGTAACGCCTTAACACTATTTTGATATCTTATATTACTGATAGGCATTATCTACTTATCGTACACTACTACATAGTAGATAGTTTAACGGATCCTTAAAGGATGGTTATTCCAAACATCCTTTGAGTTACTTGTATTTCAGTTGCTATTTCACTTGAGTGGGATTTATTGATATAAGAATGTTAATCCTGACTCGAGTGTTTTGTGTTTTTCCTTTACGCTTGGGTCAGACTGAGTGCACCAGTATTCGAGACTCACCTTTGAAGTTGGAGCTTGCTTGAAGATCTAGCCATCTATTATGCTTTCAGTATTCGATGATTCCAGTGATGTATTCTGATTTGTATTTGATGTATCGTATTACTCTTCCGTTGTATCTGGTTTAACTCTTATGTAACTTATACATTTATATAGTAGCTTCATGAACTACTATCTCTTTTATTTCCGCTGCATTTTTACTCTGTGTCTATGATCTGTGATTATTTATTTACTGTATATGTTCAGTTTTGCCAAATTTAAATTAACAACGCGGTATTTTGAGCAATTCAATTCCGGCATGAGTGTCTACCTATACACTTATAATGGATGCGAATGGTCCAAAATAGCGGGTCGTTACACTCTAAGTTAGACATACCAAGACTATATAGATATGCCTTAAACCACATATCAATGAACATGTATATAATATTCCACGCTCCTCCTAGTAGCCCCAAGTCGGACATACCGGGACTATATATATGTATGTATGTATGTATGCCTTAAACCGCATATTAATGAGTATATATATAAAATATTCACTACTCCTTCCAGTAGCCCCAAGTCGGACATACCAGAAGTATATACACATATAGACCTATATAGCGCACATAAACTATATGCAGGTATATGTGTACAACCAGTCCAACTATATGGAACTAATAAACACATCTAGTGCCCATTTACATATACGAAGCAATACACCACCAAAGTAACAATTCTACCATCTCAAAGTTAAAGTAACCAACAAATCAAAAAATTTATCTATCTACCATTCAATTCTAATCTATAAACAATTCAACCAATTAAAAATATTGACATAAAAATATACCCTTCAATCATTAATCAACTCGTTATACCATTCAGTAATCTATGAGATGATCCATCCATTAATATATTATTTCCAAACATAATATATTATTTAGAAAACAATTATAATCTTATAAATAATTTAAAAGCTTAATGTTATTTAATTACAAAAAATAATTAAATATACTCATTCATACCTTTTTATAAAATCATAACCATTTTATAAAATACCTATTATTTACTTGGAACCATGTTAAGTAATATATCCCACCACAAAATATTTTATAAATCATAAATCACTTTATTAAATATTAAATTCCCTTAAAAAACCACTTTAAGCCATTATACACTTAATTTATCATGTTAAATCAAGTATATTTCATTCACTCTATTTTACAAAATTATATCAACATTTTAAAAAATATTCCATTTACTCAAAACAAAATTTAAGTAATCATTAAACTTGATTTATCAAATTTAACTAAGTGTAAATCTATTTCTCAAATCTACAAAATCTTTCTATTATTTTTAAATTTGCACGCTTATCTTTAAAAGTCATTCTTCTAAATCCTAACAAGTAATAAAAATAAGTAGCAATATTTCTATCGCTAATTTAAACTACAAATTGAGGTTAAATTAATTTATAACCACATTATAAATTAATATCAACCCCTCCAACTCTATTCAGTACAAATAGATCTCAATATATACATATTCGGGATCTAAATCAATCATCCTGAATATCCACTTAAACCAATCCAATTAAACTAGGAAATTATTAAATAAATATATCACAACTGGATTGTCGACATTTACCTAGGATCTCACTATTTCGATAATGATCCATCCAAACATCATATATTAATGAACAAAATTACTCTACTTCATTCTAATTCGGGTGACTTAAGCTCTGGTACCAAGTGTAATGACCTGCCTTTTTTTTGATACCGCAAATATAAGCTAATAAACACATATTATTCAGATACTAAAAAGACAAAGCCCGTAAATATTTAAACTTAATTAAACTCTAAATCTTGACATGACCTTTGAGCAATTCATAGCGGAAAACAACAATATATATATATATACGCACAGAGACAACTAAATACATAAAACTGAGAAGGCCTCAATCTGGAAAAATCTCTACATAAACTCCATACAAACAAAGAACTGAATAGATACATCAATACAATGCATGGTCTCATACACAAATATAACATTTGATACATATAATCGTACATGGACTGATCATAAATATAAGCTCATCTCTAAAACTCAAAAGTCCAGCTCTCCAGCTAGCTTGTCCCCAAAATCAACCCATCACTAAAACCACTCTAGTAGGAGTAACCATAAGTTCCAAAATAAGAAATAAAAGAGAGGAAACGAGGGTCGAATAGAAGTTTAGTGAGGGGAACTAGCCTCATAATATTTTAATTAAATACAGATATACATCCTAACATGTTTTGGATCTATGTGACATATCATGAGTTAAAACTACCAGTTCTAACTATATTAAATATCAACAACATGAATAGATGAGTGCAGGGGTAATACTACACCCCATAATAAATATGCCATACACCTCCCAATTCATAGTGAAACCCGAAATATAAGGTAAATTCGTCTATAAAAATATTATGTAGAAGTATATACATACATGCATACATGAATACATACATAAATACATATATATATATATATATATATCCAAGCATACATGTCTGCCACAAACCCCGAAATACCAGTAAATACAACCCTAATGATGTTATATAACCGAGCATCCCCGTACTTAAAGACCCCGTACAAATCATATACGAGCAATATCCAAGGTCAATGCTATTTGAATATCTGCAACCGATACCCGTGCCAAATTGCCATTAGTTACCAAAGGGACCTATCGAGAGCCATAACAATATTGCAGACTCCCTTGACACCCAACACCTCAAGGAAAGTTGGTATGTAGGTCCTATTGCAGCATCCAATCGTACTACAGAATAGTATATGACCAACTCGAGGCTGGCATTCCAGCCTCTTTCCACCCTTGCTCTAGGACAACATCTACAGGTCGTGTCGTCTCTATGGTAAAATGGATTCCTTTTACAAAACGATATCCTTCGATTTTCTATGAATAGACAATCCGGATTCATGCTAGCCAATGCTAATGAACCTCATTAGAGCTCCGAAGCCCCATCAAGATATAACATTTCCATGACTTTGTCCGAGCAAACCTGAAGGCCCTCCGAGCCCAGTCAATTACTTCAAACCCTGTAACGACCCGTAAATTTTAACTGTTTTAATAACGTAATTAGTTAAAATTTTATGAAATTTAAAAAATAAAATTTTGAAATATAAATTTGATATTTGGAATGCGTCTAGTTAAACATAGCAACTGGTAAATTTTCATCCGAAAATATGAAGTTTATTTTCGTGCGTAAATTTATTCAATTTAATCAGTTAGGAATTGATGAAAATAAAAATGTTTTCGGAACCCAAATATTTTTATATAGAAAAATTCTAAATCATCTTCTGAGCAAGACATCATTTTTCGTTTTTCCAAATTCGGATTTCTTTGGCTTCGTTGATCTTATTTTCCTACGTTTTTGCTGCATTTTCCGCTAGTAGAAAATTCGAATTTTTATAATTCAATCATACTACTGATATCTATATACCATGTTGATCGTCTTCTCGTGCTGATCTCTACAGTATATTCAATTCTGTGTTTTGAGATTCGGTTCGCGATGGAAACGATAAAACGTTGCGTCGTATCGGTACCGAAAAATTATGACCTTTAGTTTATCTTTCCCTTTTCAAATTTGAAGGCAATGAACCAAATAAATTGCTTTGGTAACTTTCCCGAAATCCAACAGCTGTTTTCTTTCAATATTCCCAAAGAAATGAAATTGCTTGACTGTCACCATTCTCCATTTTTTTCATTTATTATTCATTGGTTCATTTCAATTTCTGCCTCGTGAATGAAACGAATAGTTGTAAAATTCTTTTGCCATTCACCTTTCTTTTCCTCAAATTGAAAAATAAAACCCATCATCTTATTGCAACAGCTCCTTCCTTTAAACTTATCCTCTTCCTTCCGCATTGAAGCCTGCTGCTGCCTTCCCCATTCCCACTTGTTTCGCCTCATCCCCTGTGTCACGTACCGAAATTTTCGACTTTCGAATATTCGACATCGATACTCACTTTATCGACTGCCGAGAAATCGAACGCCGGAAACTCCAATAGTGAGGGTTTTAGAAAGAGGAAGTAGAAGAAAAAGAGAAGAAGAAGAAAGAAAGCAGAGAAGAAGAACAACAGAACAACATCAGAACAGAAAACAATATCAGAATCTCACATATCGCAGCGGAATAATATACAATAGATAATTACTAGTCTTTTAAAACAAAGAACTATATCAGTTTATACATACATCAATCATCAGAGTCAATATACAAC
Source organism: Allium fistulosum (assembly GCA_030737815.1). NCBI lineage: Eukaryota > Viridiplantae > Streptophyta > Magnoliopsida > Asparagales > Amaryllidaceae > Allium > Allium fistulosum. The sequence continues at coordinate 1,043,363,019 of CM060907.1, read as the reverse complement.
AATGGACAGTTGTATAACTTGTCCTCATATAGAATACACAGCGGAATAAATACTATCAGATACAAATACTACGTCTCGTCCTCCAGCTTATCTCCAAAGCTCCAGAATATCCAGAATATCCTGATAATATAACTCTAGACTGCCCGTGTGGAAATTGGTGGGCACCCAGAGTTTAGAAGGGAACAATAAACTCCGAGTCAGTCATGGTGACTGGTGTGAGATCGTAAAACAGTTATATCTTTAAAATAAACAACAGAAAATATTTTTAGAGTCAATTCGCAATGCTTTTGGAAAATGAAACTACCATAAGACCTCCCACCACACACACAATGCAAACGCAGAATTGGAGGAGATTTCTTCTTATGATAGTCAAAGATGCTTACTACGCAAAATCAAATTCTTTTTGATATTATTATTAGTGCATAGTGTAGAAAACATTTCGAAAGTATAATATTAATCTTAGCCAACATACGACCAGTATCGTATGCCTACTATAGCTACCATCTAAACAGTGGTGACCACCGTACGTAAATGGCAGGTTCTACAACTAATACCGTACAAAGTTCGTATTGGAGTTTGGATTTCCAACAAATGGTCAGGCTAAGGAACTTCCTATCCACGATGGGTACGTCCCTGGAATAGACGACCCGAGAACCTAACCGGATCTCTGCCAACACAAGGCCGGGTTACCTCTGCAAAAATAGGTAACTACTGACACGCGTATGCCATCCCCCGATCGTAACCGATCTTCCCGAGGATCCCCGATTTCCAACAAACCACATAGATAATAATGCAGCAACCACATAGGTTAAGTATCTGGGCTCCATACCATGATACCACCTCTATCCAGAAGGAATGACATACACTAAGGGGCGCTACTCCCTAGAACCTTGCTGCATCCTTCCTGTTTCGACCATTTCCGGGGTGTGAGGCTCGACAAAGTCTCGTCCACAAAGCTACTCTTTCTACAAAGCCCTGCTTCGGGTCAAACAAAATGATCAACCTATGATCACAAAGATATAAGATCAAACAAATGATCATATCACAAATGATCAAACACTGATCATTTCACAGCAACACTCAGTATGCCACGTTACCAAATTGGGATATATCACTAATGAATTTCAACTACATAACCTCTGAGCTCGTACGTCTCAGAGAAGGGTGTTAAGCTAAGAGAATAAATTCTCCGCCACCAACAGAAATGTATTTGAAAGAAATCAGCTTTATATCTCAAATTGTAACGTCAGACACACAATCCATGCAAGTCTATTCCGGGATCGAACAGAACCGAAGGCACTTCTCACGAAGCCCTTGCATATCCGGATAAATTTCTAATCACGTCCGGACTTCCCGTCACTAAGGGTGATAAAAACCTCTAAATCGGAGATCAGCCGATGTAGAGTAACTCGATGGTAATCCTTCCGTTTTCAAAAATATCCGGTCTTCAACACCGGTCTTCGAATGCAATTCATAACGACGTATCACATATTCGGAATGGCTTATACGACCCCATGGTCCTTTCCCGGTTAACCCGAATAGTGAGCGATTATTCAAAAATAAGTGTGGCATTCAAATTCATCCAATTCACAACAAATACCTATCTAAAGGTAATTATTGATAGTCGGTTATTTAACTATCAATAAAGATGCGCAACATCATCAGATTCCAAATAATTTTCCAAATTATTTATTTTCAAAAATATCTTTACTAGATATAAAATTTCCACACTTCAAAAATAAATCAATATTTATTTTTCTAAACAGTTTCCCTTTCTTTTATAAATTCCATAGTGAATTTATATTTTCAAAATATCTACTGATATTCGATTTCCAAATCGATTCCAATATTCATTTTCAATTTATCTTAAAGAAGATAAAATCTCAAAACGTTTCATTTCATATTGGAAAACATTCCATACTTATTTAATAATAAGTGGTTCACAATTTATTTATTTTCAACATTTGAAAATATTCAATATACTTAAATCAAATTTAAGTATAAATTCATTCTTTAAGGAAATCATTTTCTATAACAAATTTTTATTTGAGTCAAAAAGAATGTTACGTAAAACATCGTTACGACGACTCAAAATCACTAGTATAGGGATTCGAAATTAAAATAGATATATAAATCCCAATACTACATAAAAACATTTCCTTTTTGAAATCATTTACTATAACAACAGTGTTATAGTCCACCATTTCCTTATTTTTCTCGAAAACGTCTATTTCAACAAGAACTTTTGAAATCTATGCTTTCGATTCATAATACATTTTAAAACATCTTTAAAATGTTTAACTTCGTTCTAAAGTATCACTTCTTCAAAAAATGAATCCATTTTATTCAATAATACATTCACTGTCCAAAATCGTGAATATTTTTTTTTTATAATCTTCTATATTCAATTTATCAAATTCAATTGATTTTGAATTTATAAAACAACGTTTATAAATTCTATTTCTGTTTTAATAACAACTTCAACTTATAAATCTTCTTTTTATTAACTTCTATATTTTACTTATCAAAATAAGTGATTTCGGATTTTTAAACAACTTTTATAAATTTCAATTCTATTTATAAAAACTTCAATATCAATTCAATTTCAATATTGATTTCTGAATTTATTTTCAACTTCAAATAAAAGATTCCATACTGATTTCTCAAAAGTTCTTTTCCAAATATTAAATCAATTACAGATTGATTTCAAATTTTATTTATCTCTACTAGAATAAATTCCTTATTTTCCTTCAAATCATTCAATATCCTGTTTTTAAATGAATTCTTCAAATTGAAATCATTTTACATTGATTTCCCAAATTATTTCAATTTACCAAATTAAATTTCTAATTGGATTTCCAACTTATCTTCTTTTTAAATAAATTCCTTTTTTAAGGAAATAAATTTCAATTGTTTCTTTCAATCTATTTAAAAATCCAAATTTTAAATTAAATTCTTCAATTTATAATCACTATTTTACGAAATCCATTTATTTAACATTTTCACTTTATTCTGGAATTTATTCAATACGATTATAAAAATTTACTTTTTATACTTTAAAAATTCCTTTCTTCAAAATTTCTTCAATTTCAAAAATTGATTCACTTAGAAATTTTCTACTTGAATTTCAAAAATTCAATTTCGTTTATCTTTGGAATCCAATGATGTCAAAACATCCATTCAGCTAAATTTTAGCTTTCAAACAATTTCCAGATATCAATATGATTAACAGCATCACTATAATCATTCACAGATTCATATCACAGTATAAATAAATTCAATCAATGTGAGGGGTCTAGTTGGATCCCTCCAACCTGTTTCCCTGCATCCAAAGATGTTAGCACAATACCAATTCCGCTCCAGTACGGAATTATCGCGGTATATGGGTTTTATAAAAATCCGCTTACTAACGGCGCAATAGGGTCTCATCCGCTATACGAGGTGGGAAATCATCAATCCAATATATACATATGCCAATATGTATATATTGCTATATATATAGATATATCCTACTATATCTAATATCACAATCAATAGCAATCAATAACTGCAAAAATTCCACATTCAATTTTGAGTGAGAAAAATCTCACCTTTGCTTTTATTTTGCCATCCATTTTCCAATTTGACCGTTTCTCCAAAATTTGACCTTGTATAAATAATTTTATACAATCGATTAATATTTGAAATAAATCGAACCATCCGTTTCCATTTAGTAAAATTTTATTTTATCTAATCAATTCAATTTCAAACAAATTTCCATTTAAATAATTTTAATCATTCAATGATTTTATTTTAACCTAGTTTTTCTTTTAATAAATTTATCTAACAAAATTTTAAATCAAAACTATTCTTCCTTTAATAAATATTTCACCTAATAAATTGAGATTTTTTAACAAATTTTCCTTTTACAAATAAATCCACTACTTTTAAATATGGAACTAATTCTCTTTAACAATTTATTTAACTATATTTTTTTCTCTTGCTTAAACAATATATATATTTATTTACTTTAAATTCTCAACTGTTTAAAACACATTCTATTTAAATTTTATAATAGGGTGTATATATATTTAATTATTTGTTAGACAAAATTGTTTGAACTTAGGATACATTTAAAATCCACTGTTTTGAAATTAACAGTCTAAACTTACTGTTTTCAAATAAACAATTTAAAATAAAGGTTAATATACCTTACTGTCCTATATATATATATATGTATACATATATATAACCGATTAAATTTAAACAACTGTTTTATAAGTTGCAGTTAATTCCTGATCAGTTAAATAATAATTACTTCACAGGTCCAAACTTAAGTGACAAAAAGTTTTAAAATGTTAAAGATTTAAATTACCTTAACCAAAATTGCAGACAACAGTCTGCCCCAAGTTTTTTTCGAGCTCGAGCCATCGTCAAGACCACTCGATCTTCACCTTTATCGCCTACTGCCCCAGGCGCGATTGCTGCGATTGTCGCCGTCGCCGAGTTCCCCTCACCTCGACTTCATCACGCGCGCATACGCGACTCGAAATCGCGACCTTCCCATCCATCCAGCATCGCAAACGAGCTCCCTCGCGTATACATGCAAAAATCTCGAAACCCCCAAAACAAACAACCCTACTACCAGCAGCCGCCGCAACCCCATCCAAATGAAGATGCTCGAGTTGCCTACCCAAGCCCGGGCCATCGCGATTTCCTCCTTCTCCAACACGCGAGCACGCGCGCGTGCGCTTGAACTCCCAGAGCGACCCCAACTAGCTCGCGATCGACTTCGCCTCCCAGGCGCGTGCGAGCTCCATGCTCGAACGATTTTGAAGAAGACGCCCTCTTTTTTTTTTATTTGATGCCGCTACCCCTAATTCGTAAAGGAGAGGGAAAATGAATGGATCACACACGATTTTCATAAACGAGGCTTCATGTGTATATATTCTTCTTTATACGAAGGGGAGGTCGGCCATTTTTACTGAAGGAATGAAAAGTTTTCGTTTTGATTTATGAAGAGGGAAGAACGAGATTTTCGTTTGCTTTTGATTTTTGAATGGAGAGCGGCCATTAATTGTTTTAACTGAACGAGATTCGTTTTGATTTGTACAGAAGGAGGCAAGATATTTAAAATCGAACGAAATGATTTTGTTTTCTGCTCGAAGAATAGAAGGTACGAGGGAGACAATTTGGGTGCGGCTCGTACGTATTGTCGTTTAACAAAATTTTAAGTTTAAATTCAAATCGAATTCAGTTTAAACTTCAACGCGTTTCCTTATCGTACGCTCACACGGCAAGTCTGAAAAATACGAAATTTGAAACCCGGTAATAATTCGATGTTACGGACCCAATGGAACTGGTTTCGTCGAATTCCGAGACTGTTTGAAAAATGACTATTTTTAAATATCGGTTCAAACAATTAAATTCAAAACTGATCAAATTGTTTCCAAACTCAATTCTGAAAGTTCGATTATCTTCGGTATTATCAACATGAATTTTAAAAGATTTTGAAATATTTTTCTCCAGCTGAAAATTGAATATTCAAATTTTCGTTCAACTTACAATAGATTAAATTTTATATTTTAATCGCCAAATTCCAAGTTAAATTCGGGATTCAAATTAAATCATCGTTCAAATATTTAAAATTAATTAAATATTCTCAATTTAATTTGGTCAAAATTCTGGGTCGTTACAGACTTCCCCCCTTAAAAGAATTTCGCCCTCGAAATTACAAGTTAGGAAAAATGGTCCTTAACTCGTCTACTGTTTTCCAACATCTAAATAGTTTTATCAAATTTTCAAAACAAATCTTTCTACTAAAGATTCGTTATTAATTCAACTAAATTTCCCACTTCAACTCTAAGTTTCAAAACAACATTGTTTTACTTCTCAATTCAATTTAAATTTCAAATTCAAATTTAAACTTTCAAAAATTTCTCAAAATTTTTCTAACACTCGGAATTTTCGAAAAATTTCGCCAGCGTCTCCTTTGCGCGGCTAATACGGCACGACTAAAAACGTCCCTACGGACTCTCAGATTTCAAAAAGAAAAAGAAAAAGCCAAGCGGCTAGACCAGAAAGTCATCAAATCTCATATTATAATTCAAATACTTACCTTTCGTCGAGCAATTCAAATTTATCTTTGCAATTCAATTCCAATTCCTTTACACCTGTATCTTACTAGCCATAATATCTAGTTACAGCATTCAAACATTTTGCAAATTTGATTACAAAATTTCTAGTATAAACTGCTTATACATTTTTACTTCACTGTTGAAGTTATATATCTATTCTCATTCAATTTTTTAAATTTCCCATTCATTTGTATTTAATTTACCATTTCAACTAAATTTGGATTCAATTTACTTTCAATTCTGAAATATTGAATTTTATCAATTATCTGTCATTTACAACTGCACTATCTTAAATTATTTCCAATTACTAATTCAAATTGATATCAATTCAATTTATTTTAATTCTACCTCGATTAAATCTACTTACATTTAAACTGGATTTCAAATTCCATACGAATTTTAATTCATCTTTCATTTACAATTCTAGTTCTATTTACTTTCAAATTCAAAATGAATTTTAACATTCAATTTCATTTTCTTGCACTTGAAATTGCAAATTTATTTATTTGTTCACAAATTCTTTTATTTCAATTTGAATTTCTTATTCCATTTCATACAATAATGATAACATTTCAACATTATCACTTTCCTAACATCCATGCAACCATATACTGTAATAATTTACAGAAAATCATTTCTTTTATATACAAAAATAGTTTTGGGCAAAATTATTTCATTCACCCTATTTAAAACAATACTGTGCCGAATTGTTCTATTCAAGTGTTTAGAAACCCCTTCGATCCAGTTGCGCAGACTGTGCCGACGAAGGTTCATATGCCACTCAATAAACCAATCATCACAATATAAAACAATTTTATATTCAATAACAAATACGCGCTCATATCTATTATTACACTCAACTCATTCTAGAGTACTGCTGACTCTATCTCTAATGAGTAACACCCAACAGAGTAGGGTTGTCGCTTAACCATATGCTCTGATACCACGCTGTCACGTACCGAAATTTTCGACTTTCAAAAATTCGACATCGATACTCACTTTATCGACTGCCGAGAAATCGAACGCCGAAAACTCCAATAGTGAGGGTTTTAGAAAGAAGAAGTAGAAGAAAAAGAGAAGAAGAAGAAAGAAAGCAAAGAAGAAGAACAACAGAACAACATCAGAACAGAAAACAATATCAGAATCTCACATATCGCAGCGGAATAATATACAATAGATAATTACTAGTCTTTTAAAACAAAGAACTATATCAGTTTATACATACATCAATCATCAGAGTCAATATACAACAATGGACAGTTGTATAACTTGTCCTCATACAGAATACACAGCGGAATAAATACTATCAGATACAAATACTACGTCTCGTCCTCCAGCTTATCTCCAAAGCTCCAAAATATCCAGAATATCCTGATAATATAACTCTAGACTGCCCGTGTGGAAATTGGTGGGCACCCAGAGTTTAGAAGGGAACAATAAACTCCGAGTCAGTCATGGTGACTGGTGTGAGATTGTAAAACAGTTATATCTTTAAAATAAACAACAGAAAATATTTTTAGAGTCAATTCGCAATGCTTTTGGAAAATGAAACTACCATAAGACCTCCCACCACACACACAATGCAAACGCAGAATTGGAGGAGATTTCTTCTTATGATAGTCAAAGATGCTTACTACGCAAAATCAAATTCTTTTTGATATTATTATTAGTGCATAGTGTAGAAAACATTTCGAAAGTATAATTGTAACAACCCTGTATTTTTCAAATATTTTAAATTGATTTTTCCAGATTCAAAAGCTTTATTTATGAAAAAGAATAAATTTTGTTATTTTAAGTATAAACTTTGATTTTGATGTGGATTTGAATTCCAAATATGACTCAATTTAATATTTCCAGAAAATGTGAATTTTGGTCAAATAGTCAAACTTTGACTTTTAAATTTAAATTTTAAATAGTTTGAAATTATAAATTTTATCTTTTATTATGAAAATAGATTTAATAACTTGAATACAGCTTTTCGTTTCGTTGGAAACGGAGTTAAATTGTAGAAGTTATGTAATTTTCAATTTTGTGTATAAACTGTTTATTTTGCAATATTATTTATTTTAAATCATATAAATTATATTTTTATTGTCCTATTTTGTTTTAATATGTGTTAATAGGTTATTTAATGTCTTTTAATATTTTTAAAATGATAATATAATTTTTCTAAAGTTTACTTGAATTTATTTCAATTTATGAAACCTAGTTTCCATTTTCTTTACTATTTTCTTAATTTAATTATATATAATTAAAATTTATTTAATTATTTTATGCCTTCACTTTTATTTGCTGTTTTTACTTTATTTATATGCATTCTACATGTATTTAAATTTAAATAGATTTTTCCAAAGTGTACTGAAGTTATTTCTAATTTTTAAAGCCTAGTTTGCATTTTTAAGCCATTTTCTTAATTTAAATTATATTTATTCAAAAATTTAATTATTTATTTTATATATTTATTTTATTTCTGAGTTGTTATTTTTATTTCTCAGTTTTTATATGTATTTATAAATTACAAATATATATAAAAGAAATTTGAAAGGTTTGTGTCTCTTTAGTTGCTTTTGTCCTTTTGTTTTCCCGTCTCTTCATTTTCTTAACTCCTACATTCAATTCTTTTGGCCGACCCCTTTCTTTCTTTTAGCTGATCATTTTTCACTTCATTCACGTGAGAAAATATCCATCTTCACTTAAACTCACGACATTTCAACTTGAGAAAAAAAATGGTAAGTTATGGCTCCTTCCTTTTCACTTTTTCTTCCTATTTTACATTGATTTTCACCTTGTTTCCTCTTGTGCTTTGCTAGGCCACTACACCATCATCTCCTCTGACCATCACCACCATCATCTACAGCAGCAACCACCACCTATCCCCTCCTTCAGATCAGGCCGTGACCATTGGATGAAGCCATCACCACAAAACTCCACAAAACATGCAAGCCAAGCCACATATATTCACCTACCCTCCATACATCACTTTGGCCACCCCTTAGCCACCACCTCCAGCCATCACATCACCTCTGACATCAGTTCCAGACCTGAACCTTACATGACCAGACCTGTAGCAATGATGGCCGAACCCAAACATGACCATAGGTCGAGCCTATGTTGTACCAAAACCACTTTGCCTTGACCTTTAACATTCTTTGCCTTATAACTTACCATACCCCTTCTCATTTCCATTGTAGCCATGCCTTTCCGAGTCCAAACCTGACCTATATGATGCCATACCTGAGCCAAAGCATCATTATGGCCAAGCTAAAGAGTCCCTTAGGCTAAGCATTGAAGGGATTGAGGCATGGTAAAATCATCTTGTTCATTTTTGCTTTTATTTCAATCTGTTCTAATGTTGTTTTGTATTAGAAATTCATGTGTTATATTTTGTTTTGTTTTGGGTTGTAACACAAGTTATAAGCTTGGATCTCTTCCCACTTAAACCTATTGTTGTGTCATCGTGCCTTCTGGAATCCGTTGTGTCATTTGTATTGCAGTCTCCAGCACCAAAAAGGTGAGTTATTCTCACCAGATAATATGTACTTATATAACTGATAAACCGACACCATTTGAATCTGTAAAGTATATCATCATGCTATATCTATTTATATTATTGTCATATGATGTTCACACATGCTTATACACCTGTTATCTCTTATGTTACTGTTATATCATGTTATTCTGTTCATTTTATCAGTTTATCACACTGCAAGTTCCCTGTAGATTAGAAATCACTATGGGTTGAAATGATACATACCCGAACGGACTTTAGAATAGGGAAAGATCGTTATGGGCTGAAATGATAAGCCTAAGCGACTTTTTATTTATTTTATATAACTTGGGATTGCGGGTTTGAAATGATAAAACCTGGTTTTTCTTTGTAAACTGCGGATTGAAATGATAGACATCCGTATCACTTGACCTAGGCTAGAAAATTATATACAGACCCGTGGTTTATATATTTTTCTAAAACTTATAAAATATTTTAAAATTATAAATATTATGATATTTTGATATAAATTTAAGTAAAAAAATTATTTTATAGAAATATTAGTGATTTTCTATAAATTGAATAATGAATTAAGTAAATGATAAAGTAGAATTTGAACTATAAGTAAATTTTGGAATTTATGTTTTGTTTTAAAAATGAAATTTTATGAAGTAAGAAAATATAATATTTTGATTTAAAAATGTAATTTAAATGATTTTATAAAATCATAATGATTTTTGAATAAGTTAAAATGTTAAATAAATGAATGTTTAAGTAAATTTTGAAATATAGCTTAAAATTGGAAATTTTGAATCTTTGTTAAAAGTGAAGTTTTATTTAAGTAAAATAAAAGGGAAATAAGCTATATTTTGGGAATTTAAACTTATTGGTTAAGTTAAGAATTTAATTAAAGAAATGGAAATTTAATAATTGAATTTAAATAAGTAAATTGTTATTTAATTTGATTTTGTATGGAAATTTGACTTTATAAAATCATAAGAATAAATGGTATTTAAATGATTGTTTTTAAGTGTGAAATTATATGATTTTATAAGTTAAAAATGATTTATATTAAAAGTTAATTGTTTGTGAAATTGTAATTTAACTCTGAATTTGATTTGACTGCATTTTTGAAATGTAATTGTTTAAAATGAACTAAAGGGGTTAATTTAAACTAAAAGCTATTATAGTACTTTGTAAGTGCTATAGTTGATAAAGATAACTAAAGTTTAGTCGAAAATAAAAGAAACCTATTACAGCACTTAAGCGCTGTCTTTTGTTAAATAACTGTTTTAAACTATAACTTTACGTAGCATTTTATAAGTGCTACGAAAACTATATTTTGTTGTTTTAATATATTTTAATGAAAATTTATCTTTGGAAAATGATATAACTTTGGAAATTAAATGTTAAATTTCTAAAGATAATGAAGAGACATTTAAATGGTTGTAAATGGAAGAATTTGATTTTAATGTGAGTTTAAAATGGTATTTAAATTTAATAAAATTAATGGATTAAATGGTATTTTAAATGAATTAAAATGAATGATATTTTGAAATGAATTTGAAATGATATTAAATCTTGGAATGAATAATTAAAGTTTATATTAGTATGAAAAATATTTGGTTTACTTGTAATTTGAACCTATTTAAAAGATATTGTACTTATGAAATATAGGATAATAAAGCTTTGGAATTTATTTTATAATTTGAATAGTTATTTTGTGGATTAAATCTATATTTGAAATTTATAAGATTTGAAATGGTCTATGGAAATTTAATTGAAGTAAATGATTGAATTGAATTGAAACTTTGGAAATTTTAATACTTGATTTGAAAGTACAATAAATTCACTTTTAAATGTTTTAAATGAATTATTTTGATTGAAATATAAACTATTTAAAAGGTGACTTGAAATGATAATAAATGAATGATATCTTTAAATTTAAAAAGTATTTAAAGTTGAATATTTAGGTTTGAACTCAAATTATATTTTGGTATATTAAAATGATTTGAAATAAAGTTTTGAAAGGATATGATATTTTGATATATTAAAATGATTTGGAATGAAGTTTTGGAAAGATATGATATTCTGATATATTGAAATAATTTGAAATAAAGTTTTGAAATAATATGATATTTTAAATATATTGAAATGGTTTGGAATTGATTTAACCTTTATTTTGATAAAGATTTGGATTTGAAATGATATTCTATTTTGAAGTATAAAATACTGTTTTTAAATTATAACCACGGGTTATAATAACGATTGGTTGTTAAAGAGACCGAGATCGGATATGGACATACTCTTTGTCGATACCGAAAACCACTTTAACAACTGTGTACGTAGTGGAGTTTCCAGAATGAAGTAGGTTGGTGGCGACGATCCTAAGGTATATACGTGGACCCAACTCCCGTGAGTTGGCATAAGGTGGCTAAAACAGGAGCGATTGACGGACCAATGAGGTAGCACCTCTGATCGGACACACTTCTTCGATACCATTCTATTACTTGTGATTGATTTGGTGCGCACCCTTGATTTGGGAGTGTTGTTCGAGGTGGGCGGTAGTGGCTGCTATGCGTCACCACCAGTCCGGATGCGTAATTGGTATATCTACCCTAGCATTGCCTAGTTGTGCCGTGTCACCTACCATATCGAGCTTTACTACGATTATGATTTTAAGATCCGACCGCGTTAAGGTTCTCCATCCCCTTAACGCTATTTTCTATATGATTATACTTTACTGATTAGACACTACTGTATATAGCGTATATTACTACATAGTAGATAGTTTAACGGATCCTTAGAGGATGGGCGGTCCCAAGCATCTTCTAAGTTACTTGTACCCTTATTACAATTCGCTTGAGTTGGTTTACATTATATAAGTATATATTGTCCTGACTCGAGTGTTTTGTGTTTTGCTTTACGCTCGGGTCAGCCTGAGTTATTCACAGATTCGGATTCCACTTTCTGGAGATTTGAATCGCTGGAGATTATCTGCTTGTCTTGTCCTATCTATTTCAGTTCTGTTGTCTACTCAGCTTGTACTTGGTTATTGTATTTAGACTTCTGTTGTATCTTATGTAACCTTGTTATATTTATATAGTAGCTTCATGAACTACTATTTCTTTTACTTCCGCTGCATTATTTTACTCTGTGTCTGTGATCTGTGATTATATTTATTTACTGTATATTCTGAGATTTGCCAAATTTTATTTACAACGCGGTATTTTGAGCAATTCAACTCCGGCATGAGTGTCTACCTATACACTTATAATGGATGCGAATGGTTGAAAATATCGGGTCGTTACAGTTGGTATCAGAGCTTTGGCTTTGAGGCAAAACTTAGAATGTATGGTAAATTTATTTACAGAATCACTTTCGTTCGAGTTTGAATCTCTTCCTTTGATTCGTTTTCCTTTGAATTTTGGAACGTTCCCTGCGGTTCCGAAATTCATTCGTGTCCCTCACTATTCATCATCTTTTGATTCTGGAGTATCCCATGACTCCACTTCCAATGATCTTTATAGTGAATTGGCGGTCTCACCAATATTCTTATTTTCTTGTAAAAGGGTGAAAATTCTTTATAATCAGCATCGATTCACCAGAGATTTATATTTATCCTTGGTTTAGATGCTAATATCTTTTATTATTCCAAACTCTATCTCTTGAGATTGAAGGTAGATTTACCCCAGAAAATCCACATTTGATCTTATCCATTGAGTCACGGTTGACACGGTTAAGGTTGTCCGCGATTTATCTAAGCTTACCCATCTCTCTACTCTGTTTAACCATCTTGCCTTTTGTTTCTAAACTGTCTCCAAACATTTTGAATCGTACTTGAAAATCTATGTTTTGTTTTATATGTTGTGTTGTTTGGGTTGTTGATGTTGATTTGGGTTTCCGATCGATTCGTCTGATCAACGCTATCGATAGGATTTCTAAAACACTTTGACAGAACAAACTGACACAATATTATTTTAAATTTGGTTAATGAAATAAATTTGGATATATAATTTTATGGAACTTAATAAATTGATTTAAATTGATAATTTGAAATGATAATACTTGATTTATCATTTATTGTTCTACAAATGAATTTATAAATAGTTGTTTATAAATTTATTTGGGAACTGAAATGAATTTAAAAACAAGAAATTTAAAGAATTTAATTTCCAATGGTTTCAAACCTTGTGTTTAAATTTTTTAAAAGGATATTATTTAAAGTATTTTGAATAAAAATTTGTCTCTAAAGGATTTTAAAGTTTAAAAATTAAGTGCTCTTCTCTTTGTCGCTGGAAAATAATTTCGGTGATGACTGCAGCATCATCGACGTTCATTTTCGAGTTTCGAAGTGAAGAGACTGTTCTGTAGTCTTGCTACAGCTTTGTTTTGGAAAATCTAATTGATTTGAATTTCTAAATATGACTGGATTATAATATATATAGATATATGATTTAAATTTGATTTGACATATTATATACATATATTTATTTATCTCTTAGTGGTTTGAAGGGAATCGGAAATTTAATTCTTACATTTTATCTTAAAGAATAATTTCAGTTATAAGAAGAAAATAAAAATTTGAATAAATGATTCAAACTTGAGATAATTGAATTGGAAAGTTTTACTTGTATAACACACAATTTAATTCCAATATAACTTACCTAAATTACACAGAAGTTGAATATGAAATTGGATAATATACAATATAGAAAGGATTTTTATAAATAAAATTTGAGTGGTTATAATAAATGTTATACACTTAAATTTTAGTTATAAAAGATTAACAGAGGTAAATATTGAAAAAGGAATCTAAAGAGATTTTATTTAAATAACTTAATAATCAAATTGATTTAATATGGAACCTTAAGTCTAACCTAGAAATTTTAATAAAGATTATTTCCTGAAATGAATATGTTGTATAATAAATAATGTATCTTTGAATAGATAAAATAAAATACATTTGAATTAGACATTTTGTAATAAAGTTATTTAACTTGAATTCATAGTTTAATTGATGTCTAAATGAATAAATGTGTAAAGAAATTTGATTGTTATATTTGCTATATAAATATTTTATTTATGAAATAGATATGTCTTGAAAAATGAGTAATTATGATTTAAAGAGTTAAAATGTATTTTAACATCACTAAAATTTGATAATTGAGAATTTGGTTTCCAAATGGAATAATAAGTGTAACTTATTAAAGGAATATCTATTTATGAAATGGGTATTTTAAATAAAGAGTTAGGCTATGTGTTAAATTAAGAGTTAAGTAAAATAGTGAAATTTTGACTTAATAAACGAAGTATAGTTTAATTTAGATATTCTATTTATAAAAGTTTGTTTTAATAAGTCATAAGTTAAATGATATCCAAATGAATATTTTTGAAATTGAACTGATTTGAAATACTAATATATCTACTGTAGCATTTTATAAGTGCTGCTATTTTGAAAAGACAATGTTTTGGAAATTTTTATAATTAAATGAACTTAGAAATGTCACAACTTTAAAATGAATATTATTTGACCTTGAATTAAAATGGTTTAAATGAAGATTTTTTTTAGGGTGTTATGATTTTCTAAGTATTATGTTTTTTTTTTAAAGAATAACTTTTCCAAAGTGTTATGATTTTAGTAGTGTGATTTCCAAATGATAAACATCCCTAAATTGTTATGATTTCAAAGCATTATGGTTTTAAATTTATTATCTTGTTTTGTTTTTCCAAACTATCTTTTGGTTGTCCTTATTTCTCTTATCTTGTTACAGAATGGGAAGGCTATTGCTTATACCAGTCTATTTAGAAATCTTTCTGTAATCTTTGATAATCTTTGTTACTCATCTGGATCTGAACACTGTTTTTCCATTCATAGACCGTCGGTCAAGTGAAAAGGGAGATTCAGACTCTAGAGGATCTTTTTCGTGCTTATATTCTTGATTTGATCAACTCCATCTTGTTAAACTTACCTATAACAATAGTTATCAGGTGTAATTCCAATCTTCTTATCATCTTGTCTTAATTCTATTTCATTCTATCTTTTTCTGTGCTTTCCCGTACCTCGTTCCTTTTCGGGGACGAAAAGTTTTGAGTGGGGGAGAGTGTAACAACCCTGTATTTTTCGAATATTTTAAATTGATTTTTCCAGATTCAAAAGCTTTATTTATGAAAAAGAATAAATTTTGTTATTTTAAGTATAAACTTTGATTTTGATGTGGATTTGAATTCCAAATATGACTAAATTTAATATTTCCAGAAAATGTGAATTTTGGTCAAATAGTCAAACTTTGACTTTTAAATTTAAATTTTAAATAGTTTGAAATTATAAATTTTATCTTTTATTATGAAAATAGATTTAATAACTTGAATACAGCTTTTCGTTTCGTTGGAAACGGAGTTAAATTGTAGAAGTTATGTAATTTTCAATTTTGTGTATAAACTGTTTATTTTGCAATATTATTTATTTTAAATCATATAAATTATATTTTTATTGTCCTATTTTGTTTTAATATGTGTTAATAGGTTATTTAATGTCTTTTAATATTTTTAAAATGATAATATAATTTTTCTAAAGTTTACTTGAATTTATTTCAATTTATGAAACCTAGTTTCCATTTTCTTTACTATTTTCTTAATTTAATTATATATAATTAAAATTTATTTAATTATTTTATGCCTTCACTTTTATTTGCTGTTTTTACTTTATTTATATGCATTCTACATGTATTTAAATTTAAATAGATTTTTCCAAAGTGTACTGAAGTTATTTCTAATTTTTAAAGCCTAGTTTGCATTTTTAAGCCATTTCTTAATTTAAATTATATTTATTCAAAAATTTAATTATTTATTTTATATATTTATTTTATTTCTGAGTTGTTATTTTTATTTCTCAGTTTTTATATGTATTTATAAATTACAAATATATATAAAAGAAATTTGAAAGGTTTGTGTCTCTTTAGTTGCTTTTGTCCTTTTGTTTTCCCGTCTCTTCATTTTCTTAACTCCTACATTCAATTCTTTTGGCCGACCCCTTTCTTTCTTTCAGCTGATCATTTTTCACTTCATTCACGTGAGAAAATATCCATCTTCACTTAAACTCACGACATTTCAACTTGAGAAAAAAAATGGTAAGTTATGGCTCCTTCTTTTTCACTTTTTCTTCCTATTTTACATTGATTTTCACCTTGTTTCCTCTTGTGCTTTGCTAGGCCACTACACCATCATCTCCTCTGACCATCACCACCATCATCTACAGCAGCAACCACCACCTATCCCCTCCTTCAGATCAGGCCGTGACCATTGGATGAAGCCATCACCACAAAACTCCACAAAACATGCAAGCCAAGCCACATATATTCACCTACCCTCCATACATCACTTTGGCCACCCCTTAGCCACCACCTCCAGCCATCACATCACCTCTGACATCAGTTCCAGACATGTACCTTACATGACCAGACCTGTAGCAATGATGGCCGAACCCAAACATGACCATAGGTCGAGCCTATGTTGTACCAAAACCACTTTGCCTTGACCTTTAACATTCTTTGCCTTATAACTTACCATACCCCTTCTCATTTCCATTGTAGCCATGCCTTTCCGAGTCCAAACCTGACCTATATGATGCCATACCTGAGCCAAAGCATCATTATGGCCAAGCTAAAGAGTCCCTTAGGCTAAGCATTGAAGGGATTGAGGCATGGTAAAATCATCTTGTTCATTTTTGCTTTTATTTCAATCTGTTCTAATGTTGTTTTGTATTAGAAATTCATGTGTTATATTTTGTTTTGTTTTGGGTTGTAACACAAGTTATAAGCTTGGATCTCTGCCCACTTAAACCTATTGTTGTGTCATCGTGCCTTCTGGAATCCGTTGTGTCATTTGTATTGCAGTCTCCAGCACCAAAAAGGTAAGTTATTCTCACCAGATAATATGTACTTATATAACTGATAAACCGACACCATTTGAATCTGTAAAGTATATCATCATGCTATATCTATTTATATTATTGTCATATGATGTTCACACATGCTTATACACCTGTTATCTCTTATGTTACTGTTATATCATGTTATTCTGTTCATTTTATCAGTTTATCACACTGCAAGTTCCCTGTAGATTAGAAATCACTATGGGTTGAAATGATACATACCCGAACGGACTTTAGAATAGGGAAAGATCGTTATGGGCTGAAATGATAAGCCTAAGCGACTTTTTATTTATTTTATATAACTTGGGATTGCGGGTTTGAAATGATAAAACCCGGTTTTTCTTTGTAAACTGCGGATTGAAATGATAGACATCCGTATCACTTGACCTAGGCTAGAAAATTATATACAGACCCGTGGTTTATATATTTTTCTAAAACTTATAAAATATTTTAAAATTATAAATATTATGATATTTTGATATAAATTTAAGTAAAAAAATTATTTTATAGTAATATTAGTGATTTTCTATAAATTGAATAATGAATTAAGTAAATGATAAAGTAGAATTTGAACTATAAGTAAATTTTGGAATTTATGTTTTGTTTTAAAAAGGAAATTTTATGAAGTAAGAAAATATAATATTTTGATTTAAAAATGTAATTTAAATGATTTTATAAAATCATAATGATTTTTGAATAAGTTAAAATGTTAAATAAATGAATGTTTAAGTAAATTTTGAAATATAGCTTAAAATTGGAAATTTTGAATCTTTGTTAAAAGTGAAGTTTTATTTAAGTAAAATAAAAGGGAAATAAGCTATATTTTGGGAATTTAAATTTATTGGTTAAGTTAAGAATTTAATTAAAGAAATGGAAATTTAATAATTGAATTTAAATAAGTAAATTGTTATTTAATTTGATTTTGTATGGAAATTTGACTTTATAAAATCATAAGAATAAATGGTATTTAAATGATTGTTTTTAAGTGTGAAATTATATGATTTTATAAGTTAAAAATGATTTATATTAAAAGTTAATTGTTTGTGAAATTGTAATTTAACTCTGAATTTGATTTGACTGCATTTTTGAAATGTAATTGTTTAAAATGAACTAAAGGGGTTAATTTAAACTAAAAGCTATTATAGTACTTTGTAAGTGCTATAGTTGATAAAGATAACTAAAGTTTAGTCGAAAATAAAAGAAACCTATTACAGCACTTAAGCGCTGTCTTTTGTTAAATAACTGTTTTAAACTATAACTTTACGTAACATTTTATAAGTGCTACGAAAACTATATTTTGTTGTTTTAATATATTTTAATGAAAATTTATCTTTGGAAAATGATATAACTTTGGAAATTAAATGTTAAATTTCTAAAGATAATGAAGAGACATTTAAATGGTTTTAAATGGAAGAATTTGATTTTAATGTGAGTTTAAAATGGTATTTAAATTTAATAAAATTAATGGATTAAATGGTATTTTAAATGAATTAAAATGAATGATATTTTGAAATGAATTTGAAATGATATTAAATCTTGGAATGAATAATTAAAGTTTATATTAGTATGAAAAATATTTGGTTTACTTGTAATTTGAACCTATTTAAAAGATATTGTACTTATGAAATATAGGATAATAAAGCTTTGGAATTTATTTTATAATTTGAATAGTTATTTTGTTGATTAAATCTATATTTTAAATTTATAAGATTTGAAATGGTCTATGGAAATTTAATTGAAGTAAATGATTGAATTGAATTGAAACTTTGGAAATTTTAATACTTGATTTGAAAGTACAATAAATTCACTTTTAAATGTTTTAAATGAATTATTTTGATTGAAATATAAACTATTTAAAAGGTGACTTGAAATGATAATAAATGAATGATATCTTTAAATTTAAAAAGTATTTAAAGTTGAATATTTAGGTTTGAACTCAAATTATATTTTGGTATATTAAAATGATTTGAAATAAAGTTTTGAAAGGATATGATATTTTGATATATTAAAATGATTTGGAATGAAGTTTTGGAAAGATATGATATTCTGATATATTGAAATAATTTGAAATAAAGTTTTGAAATAATATGATATTTTAAATATATTGAAATGGTTTGGAATTGATTTAACCTTTATTTTGATAAAGATTTGGATTTGAAATGATATTCTATTTTGAAGTATAAAATACTGTTTTTAAATTATAACCACGGGTTATAATAACGATTGGTTGTTAAAGAGACCGGGATCGGATATGGACATACTCTCTGTCGATACCGAAAACCACTTTAACAACTGTGTACGCGGTGGAGTTTCCAGAATGAAGTAGGATGGTGGCGACGATCCTAAGGTATATACGTGGACCCAACTCCCATGAGTTGGCATAAGGTGGCTAAAACAGGAGCGATTGACGGACCAATGAGGTAGCACCTCTGTAACGACCCCGAATTTTAATTACATTTAATTGATAATTAAATGAATTTTTGAATTAAAATTTGTAGAATTAAGTGATAAAGTGATGCGAGTTTCCCCGAACTCAAATAAATTCTATGTTAAATCATTTAAAATTTAAATATTGTAAATATAAATTAAATCTTATAAAAAAATGTATATAAGTTTGAAATAATTTTAAGAAAATTAAGTATTTAATAATGTAAGATTAAAAATAAAGGAAAGGTATGATTTTAAATTTGTTTAAGTATAAAAGTGTTTATACTTAGGTAAAAACTTTATAAACAAATAACTAGTAACTAAGGGAAAGTCAATACCAAGAAAAGAAAACATAAACAAAGTACAAAACAGATGATAATTATGTAAACTAAGTAAGAAGCACAAAGTACTCAAAGCATTTAATGCTTTCATATTTAACAGCAAACAAGATCAATTCGACTTGTTTAAAAAATCATCTCAGCCCCCTCTAGAAATAAAATGATCTGACCTATGCATATAAATAAAAGAAAATTGTACTAGGCTGATGTACAAACCCAACATAAATTATATCACTTGTACAAACCAATAAAAAATATATATCACCCTGTATAGTTCATCTCCACATATTCTTTTCTTCATTTCAGTTTCGTTCCTAGAAGCTGAGAATAAACTAAAGTAATATCATCTCAAACTAAAACAAAACTTCAAGTTAAAAACAACACCACAATTAAATAAAACCAGAGATTAAAGAAGGGGGCTTCAGCTAGCAAGAATTCAAACCTGTCTCTAAACAGAAACTCTGTTCTTTCTTCTCTGTTCTTCAATCATGACAGGTGAGCAAATCTCTTAACCCTGATTTTTATCTTGATGTTTGGATTTGTATTGGAAGCTATGATGTGTATATGCTTGAATGTTTGTCCCTGCATGTATATATATGTAGTAGTATGCATGTATGTGCCTGTAGATAAATGTAGATATGTCTCTGTCCTTTGTTCAGGCTTAAGGGTTGATAGAAAAAATTCTTTATCTTCATTTACATTTGATTTTAAGCTTGAGTATGTAAATGAAAAAGGTTTCTAACAATGCAATGCAAATATTAAAAATAGGTTCAAAGATATATATATTTAGGATTTAACTCAAAACCTATGAATACAGTAAAATCAACTGTGAACAAAACTTCCCACCTGAATCTATTTTTGATGCCTGTGAGCAAACCACATCCCAAAACTTTAAATCTGGTTTACATCTTGATTGCATGTAATGATCTGTTAATGTGTGATAAAAACTATGCTTGCATGTTGAATATATATGTATGTAGGTAGATGGGCAGGCCTGTATATGAATGAACACACCTCTGTTGTTTCTAGGCCAAAGATAAATTTAAAAATTCAATTTCTTCTTCCTCAAACTCTTATAGGTCATGATCTCTGAAAAGAAAACGAGTATAGCAATGTAATTTTATTTTTAAAAATAAATTTAAGTATTTATATCTAATAAATAGTTTGGAAATAGAAGTTTATAGTAGAAATAATAAAAATAGTTGAAAATCAATGATTAAAATTTCATATTTAGATTCATAATCTGATTTGTATAAGAAAATCATGAATTTTAATATCGGTTTTGAGATTTTTAAGATTGTGGTCGATGTGGTTTTGTGAGTTGATCAGTTTTGGAGATTTCAACGTTTTCTGGCAAACTGGAGAAGGAGGCGTTTCGCGACTGGTTCTGGAGGTAGCTGGAGGATTGTAGAGGCTAGGAAAAATAGTGGGAAAGTTTCTTGATGATCGGAGCGATCAGGCGACTTTGTTTTAGGGTTTAAATTGGGTTTTGGTCGAACTGGTTCTTGGGGTATTTCTGACATCGATGGGTGGTCGGAATCAATCGCGAAGTGATGGAAGATGCATCGCTACGTGGAAAAGTTTTAGGCTCGGTGGAGCGTGTCCAGGTGGCCGGAATCATCGATGATGATGGGTTTTGTTGCCCGAGGTTTGGGTTTGGATGGGAACTGACCTACTCGATTTTGATTCTCATTTGAATTCGACAATAGGGTTTGTTCGTGATGACGGAGGGGACGATCGGCGATATGCTGAGGCCAGCAAAGATGATCGGAGTTGATCCAATGATGGTGCACGTGCACGTGCTTATGTGTGTATCTGAGTTGATCAAGTGTGGGGAAGGAGAAGATGGACTCGAAGCTTTACTCGAGATTTGAGGGGGTAGGGCTCGAAGCAGGAGCGATGTAGATCGGGTATTGTTTTGTTCCAGGTTTCTCTAACCTGTTATGTTTTTGAATTTTTTTAAATTTAATTTCAATTATAAAACAAAGTTTAAGCTAAGTTTTAAAAACAAAGTGTAATAATGAATTCAAGTTAGTTTTGAAACTTTGAAAATAAATCAAGTTTTAAATTTGAAATTGGTTAACTAATTGAAAGTATATTTCAAGGAGTTTAAAAGTAAGTTTAAAGGTGAATATTGTTTTTAAATGTGTTTTAAACTTTGTTAAAGTTAAAAATGTAAATTCGTTTTTAAGTCTAAAATTTAAAGTGAAATTGGAAAGTAAATGGATAAGTATAATTACTTAATAAAATTTATGAAGCATGATTATTTAGTGATGTAATTAAGGGTAATTACTAAAAAAATAATTACTTAATTAAAAGTAATTCATAAATAGTTAAAGTTGATTAAGTGATTAAGAATAATCACTTGTTTCAATCAATTAGGGATAATTTATTAAATAGTGAATTAAATAATTAAAGGTTAATTATTTATTAATTAAAGGTTGATGAATTATAAGTAAAGGTTAATTAATTTATTATTAATGGTTTATTAATAAATGATTAAAGAATAATTAATCAAAATGTTTTGTAATTTATTAATGTTAATTAACGATAATTAGTAATTCATAAGAAATTAATTTGATTTGAATTAATCAGATATTAACTGACCTTACTTATGAATGTTTGGATTCTATTGATTTGATTGTTTGATATTCCTGATATATGATGCTTTGTGATACATCCTGATTTATGTTGTGATCTGTAGTTTACTTATCTGTGACCTTTATATATCTATGATCTGTGAATGAACGATAAGCGTTGTTCTTATACCGCTTATCGAATTATATTTCTGTATTCTGATATGTGATGATTCATTGAGTTGCACTATTGTGTGTTAAACCCTGGACCACACTTTTACACACACAAATATGGATTTCACGTGGAAATCGGTTAAGTCACAGATAATTTAAATTTGATGTTTTTGAAATTGAAATTTTAATTTCAATTGATTTTGAAATTTGAAATTTGGGTTTAAAGTGAAAAGCTTTTGAAATAGAATTTCAAAGATAAAAGTTATTTTGAATAACTTAATCGAGTTTTGAAAATTTAAATAATTTGATTTAAATTTGAATTCAAGTTTGAAATTGAATCCTATGATTTGAAACTAGGGATTAAAGATGATATAAATGTGTTTATCTGAAGTTAAACCATTTAAAAGTATAATTTTGAGAATTTGGATTTAACCCAAGGATTTCCACTCGTATGAATAAATCAGATTTTCTGAAATGGAACTGTTTGTTTTTAAATGATAAAAGCTTTCATATAAGAAATGAAATTCTAATTTAGTTAAAGGAATTTCAAGATTGAATTGAAAAATGGTTTTCCAAGTTATGAATGAATTGTTTTGAAAAGCTATGATTTGAATCTGTTTATTTTTAACAGATTTAAAATAATGATTGGTTTAAATCATTTGAAATGGAATTGTTTTGAAAACTGTAAGTTAA
Source organism: Allium fistulosum (assembly GCA_030737815.1). NCBI lineage: Eukaryota > Viridiplantae > Streptophyta > Magnoliopsida > Asparagales > Amaryllidaceae > Allium > Allium fistulosum. The sequence goes on along the minus strand of CM060907.1, from coordinate 1,043,339,275 downwards.
ATCTTTGATTTGAAGATTTAACGAGTTAATCAAATTGAAAGGGAAATTAATTTGGAAAATCCGTGAATGAATCTTTTGTTTAAAAGATTAAGGGGAAATTGTTTAAACCGTTGAAGGTTGTTTAAAATGAATCTTTTTGTTTAAAGATTTGAAAATGGCAATTTGTTATACCATTTGAAAAGAAAGATTTTGGGTAATAAGTTGTGACTTAATTGAAATCTCATATCCATATGTTTATAAATATTTCGCTCACTATTCGGTTTAGCCGGGAGAGGACCTTTGGGTCGTATAACCCATTCCGAATATGTGATACGTCATATATGGATAGCATTTGAAGACCGGTGTTGAAGACCGGATATTTTTGAAAACGGAAGGATTACCGTCGAGTTACTCTGCATCGGCTGATCCCCGATATAGAGGTTTTATCATCCTTAGTGACGGGAAGTCCGGACGTGATTGGAAATTATCCGGATTTGCAAGGGCTTCGTGAGAAGTGCCTTCGGTTCTGTTCGATCCCGGAACAGACTTGTATGGATTGTATGTCTGACATTACACTTTGAGATATAAAGCCGATTTCTTTCAAATACATTTCTGTTGGTGGCGGAGAATTTATTCTCTTAGCTTAACATCCTTCTCTGAGACGTACGAGCTCAGAGGTTATGTAGTTGAAGGTTATCAGCGATATACTCCCAATTTGGTAATGTGGCATGCTGAGTGTTGCTGTGTGATGATCAGTGTTTGATCATTTGTGATATGATCATTTATTTGATCATTTATCTTTGTGATCATAGGTTGATCATCTGTTGACCCAAAGCATGACTTTTTGAAAAAGTGTAGCTTTGTGGACGAGACTTCGTCAGGACCTCACTACCCGGAAATGGTCGAAACAGGAATGTTGCGGCAAGGTTATGAGGGTCGCGCCCTTTAGGGTATGTCATTTCCTTTTGGAAAGGGGTGGTATCATGGTATGGAGCCCAGATACTTACTCATGTGGATACACTTTCTTTATGATGTGTGATGTTGGATACCGAGCTCGGATAAAGGTCCCAAAGGACCGGGAGGTGGCATATTCGTGAGTTACCTGTTACAGGGGTAACCCGGCCTTGTTGGCAGAGAGCAGTTTGTCTCTCGGAGCGTCCCGCCAGAGGCGTTTCCTTCGTGGCATAGGAAGTTCCTTAGCCTGACCATTTGTTGGAAATCCATTTCCCAATACGGAACTTGTACGGTATTAGTTGTAGAACCTGCCATTTACTTATGGTGGCGCCCCACTGTTTAGATGGTAGCTATAGTAGGCATAGTTCGAAATGTCTATGCTGGCTAAGATTAATATTATACTTTCGAAATGTTTTCTGCACTATGCACTAATAATAATATCCAATTGATTTTGCGTAGTAAGCATCTTTGACTATCATAAGAAGAAATCTCCTCCAATTCTGCGTTTGCATTGTGTGTGTGGCGGGAGGTCTTATGGTAGTTTCATTTTCCAAAAGCATTGCGGATTTCAACGTTTAAAAGCCTTTTGTGTTTGTTTAAAGATGAACTGTTTTTGTTGCTCACACCAGTCCCATGACTGATCCGGAGTTTATTGTTCCTTTCCTAAACTCTGGGTGCTCATAATTTTCCACACGAGCAGTCTAGAGTTGGGTTTCTTTTCAGATATTCAGGTTTAGTAGATTATCTGGAGCTAGTTCATTCATCGGAGTTGCTTATCTTGGAGTTGTGGATTCATTCTTGTCTGAAGATCATTTTGGAGTTATCACTTCTATTGATATTTTTCCGCTGCTGTTGTTATCTTTTCTTTTCCGCTGCTATTTCTTGTATCATATCTCTGATGTATATTGATATTCATTGTATCATTCTGTTGTATCATATTGTATCAGATTTTGTATCTATCATTGTATCAATGTTATATATATTGATATATTCTTTTTCTTCCGCTGTGTTATTTACTTAATTGTGTTATAGCTCCGGCGAATCAGATTTGAACGGTCGAATCTGCGGCATTCTAGTACAATGTGAAGTACGGATGTTGATTTTCGAGCGGGCAAAACCCGAGACGTCACATGTGGTATCAGAGCTAAGGTTGTACTTTAGCTCAGGAGTATAACACGTTAAGTAGCTCATTAGAGATAGAGTGCAGTAAACTCTAGAATGAGTAATTCTCAGATATCCGTTCGAAAGCCTCAGTAAATTCTCTTACTATTCAGCGATAGTGAGTATGAGTGCAAGAAGAGGATGAGATAGGGGACAGGGAAATACGACTAGAAATGGTCAATACTCTGTAACAACAAGAAAGCAATCTTTTCTCTATCGATCTCTTTGTTCGTCATCTTTTCTCAATTCTTCGGTAGTTTCTGGTAGATCCAGGAAGGAATTCGACATATTAATATGGGACATAAACTCCAGATAGGCCAGACTTGTTTGTTTGGATGTATTGTTTGCTTTGATTGCTATGGTTGATAGATATGTTTTAGTTTCTAAACTAAAAATTTGAAATTGTATCCATATATCTGTCTATTCTTTGGGATTCCGATTTATTCTATGAATGGTTAGTTATTCCTTCAAACTGACCGATGCCCCTGCATATTTCGTAGATCTGGATAACCCGAGTATTTTGTTGATTGTTAACCAGATTCGTTCTCGTATCTGATTTTGATATTCTGATTTGGTAAGCCAAATGCAGAATAAATGTTCAGTTGATTTGATGAATTGTTCTTCATCTATCTTTTTGTCTCCTTGGTAATTTCGAGGACGAAATTCTTTTAAGGGGGGAAGTCTGTAACGACCCCGAATTTTAATTACATTTAATTGATAATTAAATGAATTTTTGAATTAAAATTTGTAGAATTAAGTGATAAAGTGATGCGAGTTTCCCCGAACTCAAATAAATTCTATGTTAAATCATTTAAAATTTAAATATTGTAAATATAAATTAAATCTTATAAAAAAATGTATATAAGTTTGAAATAATTTTAAGAAAATTAAGTATTTAATAATGTAAGATTAAAAATAAAGGAAAGGTATGATTTTAAATTTGTTTAAGTATAAAAGTGTTTATACTTAGGTAAAAACTTTATAAACAAATAACTAGTAACTAAGGCAAAGTCAATACCAAGAAAAGAAAACATAAACAAAGTACAAAACAGATGATAATTATGTAAACTAAGTAAGAAGCACAAAGTACTCAAAGCATTTAATGCTTTCATATTTAACAGCAAACAAGATCAATTCGACTTGTTTAAAAAATCATCTCAGCCCCCTCTAGAAATAAAATGATCTGACCTATGCATATAAATAAAAGAAAATTGTACTAGGCTGATGTACAAACCCAACATAAATTATATCACTTGTACAAACCAATAAAAAATATATATCACCCTGTATAGTTCATCTCCACATATTCTTTTCTTCATTTCAGTTTCGTTCCTAGAAGCTGAGAATAAACTAAAGTAATATCATCTCAAACTAAAACAAAACTTCAAGTTAAAAACAACACCACAATTAAATAAAACCAGAGATTAAAGAAGGGGGCTTCAGCTAGCAAGAATTCAAACCTGTCTCTAAACAGAAACTCTGTTCTTTCTTCTCTGTTCTTCAATCATGACAGGTGAGCAAATCTCTTAACCCTGATTTTTATCTTGATGTTTGGATTTGTATTGGAAGCTATGATGTGTATATGCTTGAATGTTTGTCCCTGCATGTATATATATGTAGTAGTATGCATGTATGTGCCTGTAGATAAATGTAGATATGTCTCTGTCCTTTGTTCAGGCTTAAGGGTTGATAGAAAAAATTCTTTATCTTCATTTACATTTGATTTTAAGCTTGAGTATGTAAATGAAAAAGGTTTCTAACAATGCAATGCAAATATTAAAAATAGGTTCAAAGATATATATATTTAGGATTTAACTCAAAACCTATGAATACAGTAAAATCAACTGTGAACAAAACTTCCCACCTGAATCTATTTTTGATGCCTGTGAGCAAACCACATCCCAAAACTTTAAATCTGGTTTACATCTTGATTGCATGTAATGATCTGTTAATGTGTGATAAAAACTATGCTTGCATGTTGAATATATATGTATGTAGGTAGATGGGCAGGCCTGTATATGAATGAACACACCTCTGTTGTTTCTAGGCCAAAGATAAATTTAAAAATTCAATTTCTTCTTCCTCAAACTCTTATAGGTCATGATCTCTGAAAAGAAAACGAGTATAGCAATGTAATTTTATTTTTAAAAATAAATTTAAGTATTTATATCTAATAAATAGTTTGGAAATAGAAGTTTATAGTAGAAATAATAAAAATAGTTGAAAATCAATGATTAAAATTTCATATTTAGATTTCATAATCTGATTTGTATAAGAAAATCATGAATTTTAATATCGGTTTTGAGATTTTTAAGATTGTGGTCGATGAGGTTTTGTGAGTTGATCAGTTTTGGAGATTTCAACGTTTTCTGGCGAACTGGAGAAGGAGGCGTTTCGCGACTGGTTCTGGAGGTAGCTGGAGGATTGTAGAGGCTAGGAAAAATAGTGGGAAAGTTTCTTGATGATCGGAGCGATCAGGCGACTCTGTTTTAGGGTTTAAATTGGGTTTTGGTCGAACTGGTTCTTGGGGTGTTTCTGACATCGATGGGTGGTCGGAATCAATCGCGAAGTGATGGAAGATGCATCGCTACGTGGCAAAGTTTTAGGCTCGGTGGAGCGTGTCCAGGTGGCCGGAATCATCGATGATGGGTTTTGTTGCCCGAGGTTTGGGTTTGGATGGGAACTGACCTACTCGATTTTGATTCTCATTTGAATTCGACAATAGGGTTGTTCGTGATGACGGAGGGGACGATCGGCGATATGCTGAGGCCAGCAAAGATGATCGGAGTTGATCCAATGATGGTGCACGTGCACGTGCTTATGTGTGTATCTGAGTTGATCAAGTGTGGGGAAGGAGAAGATGGACTCGAAGCTTTACTCGAGATTTGAGGGGGTAGGGCTCGAAGCAGGAGCGATGTAGATCGGGTATTGTTTTGTTCCAGGTTTCTCTAACCTGTTATGTTTTTGAATTTTTTTAAATTTAATTTCAATTATAAAACAAAGTTTAAGCTAAGTTTTAAAAACAAAGTGTAATAATGAATTCAAGTTAGTTTTGAAACTTTGAAAATAAATCAAGTTTTAAATTTGAAATTGGTTAACTAATTGAAAGTATATTTCAAGGAGTTTAAAAGTAAGTTTAAAGGTGAATATTGTTTTTAAATGTGTTTTAAACTTTGTTAAAGTTAAAAATGTAAATTCGTTTTTAAGTCTAAAATTTAAAGTGAAATTGGAAAGTAAATGGATAAGTATAATTACTTAATAAAATTTATGAAGCATGATTATTTAGTGATGTAATTAAGGGTAATTACTAAAAAAATAATTACTTAATTAAAAGTAATTCATAAATAGTTAAAGTTGATTAAGTGATTAAGAATAATCACTTGTTTCAATCAATTAGGGATAATTTATTAAATAGTGAATTAAATAATTAAAGGTTAATTATTTATTAATTAAAGGTTGATGAATTATAAGTAAAGGTTAATTAATTTATTATTAATGGTTTATTAATAAATGATTAAAGAATAATTAATCAAAATGTTTTGTAATTTATTAATGTTAATTAACGATAATTAGTAATTCATAAGAAATTAATTTGATTTGAATTAATCAGATATTAACTGACCTTACTTATGAATGTTTGGATTCTATTGATTTGATTGTTTGATATTCCTGATATATGATGCTTTGTGATACATCCTGATTTATGTTGTGATCTGTAGTTTACTTATCTGTGACCTTTATATATCTATGATCTGTGAATGAACGATAAGCGTTGTTCTTATACCGCTTATCGAATTATATTTCTGTATTCTGATATGTGATGATTCATTGAGTTGCACTATTGTGTGTTAAACCCTGGACCACACTTTTACACACACAAATATGGATTTCACGTGGAAATCGGTTAAGTCACAGATAATTTAAATTTGATGTTTTTGAAATTGAAATTTTAATTTCAATTGATTTTGAAATTTGAAATTTGGGTTTAAAGTGAAAAGCTTTTGAAATAGAATTTCAAAGATAAAAGTTATTTTGAATAACTTAATCGAGTTTTGAAAATTTAAATAATTTGATTTAAATTTGAATTCAAGTTTGAAATTGAATCCTATGATTTGAAACTAGGGATTAAAGATGATATAAATGTGTTTATCTGAAGTTAAACCATTTAAAAGTATAATTTTGAGAATTTGGATTTAACCCAAGGATTTCCACTCGTATGAATAAATCAGATTTTCTGAAATGGAACTGTTTGTTTTTAAATGATAAAAGCTTTCATATAAGAAATGAAATTCTAATTTAGTTAAAGGAATTTCAAGATTGAATTGAAAAATGGTTTTCCAAGTTATGAATGAATTGTTTTGAAAAGCTATGATTTGAATCTGTTTATTTTTAACAGATTTAAAATAATGATTGGTTTAAATCATTTGAAATGGAATTGTTTTGAAAACTGTAAGTTAAATCTTTGATTTGAAGATTTAACGAGTTAATCAAATTGAAAGGGAAATTAATTTGGAAAATCCGTGAATGAATCTTTTGTTTAAAAGATTAAGGGGAAATTGTTTAAACCGTTGAAGGTTGTTTAAAATGAATCTTTTTGTTTAAAGATTTGAAAATGGCAATTTGTTAAACCATTTGAAAAGAAAGATTTTGGGTAATAAGTTGTGACTTAATTGAAATCTCATATCCATATGTTTTTAAATATTTCGCTCACTATTCGGTTTAGCCGGGAGAGGACCTTTGGGTCGTATAACCCATTCCGAATATGTGATACGTCGTATATGGATAGCATTTGAAGACCGGTGTTGAAGACCGGATATTTTTGAAAACGGAAGGATTACCGTCGAGTTACTCTGCATCGGCTGATCCCCGATATAGAGGTTTTATCATCCTTAGTGACAGGAAGTCCGGACGTGATTGGAAATTATCCGGATTTGCAAGGGCTTCGTGAGAAGTGCCTTCGGTTCTGTTCGATCCCGGAACAGACTTGTATGGATTGTATGTCTGACATTACACTTTGAGATATAAAGCCGATTTCTTTCAAATACATTTCTGTTGGTGGCGGAGAATTTATTCTCTTAGCTTAACACCCTTCTCTGAGACGTACGAGCTCAGAGGTTATGTAGTTGAAGGTTATCAGCGATATACTCCCAATTTGGTAATGTGGCATGCTGAGTGTTGCTGTGTGATGATCAGTGTTTGATCATTTGTGATATGATCATTTATTTGATCATTTATATTTGTGATCATAGGTTGATCATCTGTTGACCCAAAGCATGACTTTTTGAAAAAGTGTAGCTTTGTGGACGAGACTTCGTCAGGACCTCACTACCCGGAAATGGTCGAAACAGGAATGTTGCGGCAAGGTTATGAGGGTCGCGCCCTTTAGGGTATGTCATTTCCTTCTAGAAAGGGGTGGTATCATGGTATGGAGCCCAGATACTTACTCATGTGGATACACTTTCTTTATGATGTGTGATGTTGGATACCGAGCTCGGATAAAGGTCCCAAAGGACCGGGAGGTGGCATATTCGTGAGTTACCTGTCACAGGGGTAACCCGGCCTTGTTGGCAGAGAGCAGTTTGTCTCTCGGAGCGTCCCGCCAGAGGCGTTTCCTTCGTGGCATAGGAAGTTCCTTAGCCTGACCATTTGTTGGAAATCCATTTCCCAATACGGAACTTGTACGGTATTAGTTGTAGAACCTGCCATTTACTTATGGTGGCGCCCCACTGTTTAGATGGTAGCTATAGTAGGCATAGTTCGAAATGTCTATGCTGGCTAAGATTAATATTATACTTTCGAAATGTTTTCTGCACTATGCACTAATAATAATATCCAATTGATTTTGCGTAGTAAGCATCTTTGACTATCATAAGAAGAAATCTCCTCCAATTCTGCGTTTGCATTGTGTGTGTGGCGGGAGGTCTTATGGTAGTTTCATTTTCCAAAAGCATTGCGGATTTCAACGTTTAAAAGCCTTTTGTGTTTGTTTAAAGATGAACTGTTTTTGTTGCTCACACCAGTCCCATGACTGATCCGGAGTTTATTGTTCCTTTCCTAAACTCTGGGTGCTCATAATTTTCCACACGAGCAGTCTAGAGTTGGGTTTCTTTTCAGATATTCAGGTTTAGTAGATTATCTGGAGCTAGTTCATTCATCGGAGTTGCTTATCTTGGAGTTGTGGATTCATTCTTGTTTGAAGATCATTTTGGAGTTATCACTTCTATTGATATTTTTCCGCTGCTGTTGTTATCTTTTCTTTTCCGCTGCTATTTCTTGTATCATATCTCTGATGTATATTGATATTCATTGTATCATTCTGTTGTATCATATTGTATCAGATTTTGTATCTGTCATTGTATCAATGTTATATATATTGATATATTCTTTTTCTTCCGCTGTGTTATTTACTTAATTGTGTTATAGCTCCGGCGAATCGGATTTGAACGGTCGAATCTGCGGCATTCTAGTACAATGTGAAGTACGGATGTTGATTTTCGAGCGGGCAAAACCCGAGACGTCACAACCTCTGATCGGACACACTTCTTCGATACCATTCTATTACTTGTGATTGATTTGGTGCGCACCCTTGATTTGGGAGTGTTGTTCGAGGTGGGCGGTAGTGGCTGCTATGCGTCACCACCAGTCCGGATGCGTAATTGGTATATCTACCCTGGCATTGCCTAGTTGTGCCGTGTCACCTACCATATCGAGCTTTACTACAATTATGATTTTAAGATCCGACCGCGTTAAGGTTCTCCATCCCCTTAACGCTATTTTCTATATGATTATACTTTACTGATTAGACACTACTGTATATAGCGTATATTACTACATAGTAGATAGTTTAACGGATCCTTAGAGGATGGGCGGTCCCAAGCATCTTCTAAGTTACTTGTACCCTTATTACAGTTCGCTTGAGTTGGTTTACATTATATAAGTATATATTGTCCTGACTCGAGTGTTTTGTGTTTTGCTTTACGCTCGGGTCAGCCTGAGTTATTCACAGATTCGGAGTCCACTTTCTGGAGATTTGAATCGCTGGAGATTATCTGCTTGTCTTGTCCTATCTATTTCAGTTCTGTTGTCTACTCAGCTTGTACTTGGTTATTGTATTTAGACTTCTGTTGTACTCTATCTCTTCTGTTGTATCTTATGTAACCTTGTTATATTTATATAGTAGCTTCATGAACTACTATTTCTTTTACTTCCGCTGCATTATTTTACTCTGTGTCTGTGATCTGTGATTATATTTATTTACTGTATATTCTGAGATTTGCCAAACTTTATTTACAACGCGGTATTTTGAGCAATTCAACTCCGGCGTGAGTGTCTACCTATACACTTATAATGGATGCGAATGGTTGAAAATATTGGGTCGTTACAATAATATTAATCTTAGCCAACATACGACCAGTATCGTATGCCTACTATAGCTACCATCTAAACAGTGGTGACCACCGTACGTAAATGGCAGGTTCTACAACTAATACCGTACAAAGTTCGTATTGGAGTTTGGATTTCCAACAAATGGTCAGGCTAAGGAACTTCCTATCCACGATGGGTACGTCCCTGGAATAGACGACCCGAGAACCTAACCGGATCTCTGCCAACACAAGGCCGGGTTACCTCTGCAAAAATATTTAACTACTGACACGCGTATGCCATCCCCCGATCGTAACCGATCTTCCCGAGGATCCCCGATTTCCAACAAACCACATAGATAATAATGCAGCAACCACATAGGTTAAGTATCTGGGCTCCATACCATGATACCACCTCTATCCAGAAGGAATGACATACACTAAGGGGCGCTACTCCCTAGAACCTTGCTGCATCCTTCCTGTTTCGACCATTTCCGGGGTGTGAGGCTCGACGAAGTCTCGTCCACAAAGCTACGCTTTCTACAAAGCCCTGCTTCGGGTCAAACAAAATGATCAACCTATGATCACAAAGATATAAGATCAAACAAATGATCATATCACAAATGATCAAACACTGATCATTTCACAGCAACACTCAGTATGCCACGTTACCAAATTGGGATATATCGCTGATGAATTTCAACTACATAACCTCTGAGCTCGTACGTCTCAGAGAAGGGTGTTAAGCTAAGAGAATAAATTCTCCGCCACCAACAGAAATGTATTTGAAAGAAATCAGCTTTATATCTCAAATTGTAACGTCAGACACACAATCCATGCAAGTCTGTTCCGGGATCGAACAGAACCGAAGGCACTTCTCACGAAGCCCTTGCATATCCGGATAAATTTCTAATCACGTCCGGACTTCCCGTCACTAAGGGTGATAAAAACCTCTAAATCGGAGATCAGCCGATGTAGAGTAACTCGACAGTAATCCTTCCGTTTTCAAAAATATCCGGTCTTCAACACCGGTCTTCGAATGCAATTCATAACGACGTATCACATATTCGGAATGGGTTATACGACCCCATGGTCCTTTCCCGGTTAACCCGAATAGTGAGCGATTATTCAAAAATAAGTGTGGCATTCAAATTCATCCAATTCACAACAAATACCTATCTAAAGGTAATTATTGATAGTCGGTTATTTAACTATCAATAAAGATGCGCAACATCATCAGATTCCAACACTACTACAAAACAGGCCATTTGCATCGGTTGTTTACCCCCCTTTTGCATCAGTTCAATAGCCGATGCATATGCAACCGATGCAACAGGCTTAACACGTTTGCATCAGTTCTGAAACTGATGCAAAAAGTCCTTTTTGCATCGGTTGTTACTAACAACTGATGCAAAATATTATGGTTGATTGCTTGAACACAGCCCCCATGTTGCATCGGTTGTAATGAAAACCGATGCAACAAAGGAACTTGTTGCATAGGTTGTTGTTGAAAACCGATGCAAACTAATCCCTCTATTGCATTGGTTTTTATAACAACCGATGCAAACTAATCCCACTATTGCATCAGCTATTTATCCCTGATGCGAAAAAGCCATTCTCAGAAACCATTATTACAGTACTCAAATAGACTATATATATATATTTGATTATAACAAACATTTATTGCATGCAATATTACAATCATTCAAAATTAAATTTGATGGCAAATACATAATCAGATTTAATAAATAGCATAAGTGCACAGGTTAATACATAATCAGATTTAAGCATAAGTGCACGGGTTAATACATAATCAGATTTAATAAATACAGTACTCTTAGATTTAATAAGTGGTATATTCAGAACTCTTCTCAAAATGTCTGAAGATGAATACGGGTTAGAAGGAAATAGGCCTATTATAGTTCCGTGCGATGCAGTTTTTATGGACTGCATCTTGGCTTTGCTTCAGTGTCGAGTTTCGGAAGACCTTAAGTTAACTTTCTTCAGTTCTTTATTCCCTGATCAGTGTTCCATGGCTTCTTCATCATTTCATGAATCTGCTAATAATTCTTGCGCAGTTTCAAGTTCTTGAAACTTTTTGACATGGCTTCAGTGTAAATTTTGTATTCCAAGTTTCAGCATGGAAGCTACATGTAAATTAGTTATTAGTGAATACCAAATGGGAAAAAACCTTGAATAAGTAGAAGATACCACATTATTAATTTTGAGAAATTACGTTCAGAAAAATAGGAATTTAAAACCAAATAAAAACATGATATTGGTGTTTAATGAAACAATAATATCATTGTACTTACCTGATCAACAATGACTGACATGCCACAGCGATCAAGAAGAGAATAGAAATGACCAGCATGTTCTGAAGACTGTAGGAAGCTATGCTCCACAGAATTTGAAGGTTTTTCTTTTGATAAACCATCTATGAAAAAGCATTCATGTCTCTTCCAGATATATAAAATCGAGAATAAAGACTCTATCTTCTTTCATCAGGTTGCCCTTCCTGCACCAATATTGCCAGTTAAAACCACAAACAAAATTAGCAACCAACATCACAAATTCGACTGAAGAGACATACTCTTGTATACACTGTAAAATGACCAAAATCCAAAATGAATTGGCTTTCCTGGTTAATAGATCCATTAGCTTTCATAGGGATCCTAACTTTGGGAGCATCAAAGTCAACATCAAGAGCAAATCTGAGTTGAGCAGAAACATGTGAGAGTAAATGTCACTATTAGGTTTTTTAAGCAAAGTACAAAAATTTATTGTCAATCTTATATTTGAACTGTAAAATCAGACTGCTGAATAATTGATAACAATACATGTTGGAATCCATTGATATATGTAGATACGGATAAAAGTAATTATGCAGTAATGTTAATGCTTCGGGAAGCATGGAGAACGTCAGTGGCATTGATTCAACCCCATCATAAAATTCAGCCACTTTAAATGTTATAGTAATACTATGGCAGTTATAGTGAAAGTTAACTGAAAACTAATGATATACAAACATATATAAGTTTTATCATGAAAATTATGACAATTCAAATAATCTCGTACCTGCTTTGTTCTTCCAAAACAAGTTGAAGTTGATCTTGAGCTCTACGAGTTACCTGCTCTATCTTCATCTGGTCCCCCCCTAAAATATTGCACATGAGAATTCATGAAATTGTTCTATAATAACTAATTTACATGTAGCTTCCATGCTGGAAACTTGGAATACAAAATTTACACTGAAAATGCATGAAAATGCTCTATAATAAAAACTTACAGAACAATCATTTGCTGCCTATCCATTGCTGCACTCTTCCTCACAGTAGTGCATTGATCATACACAAATTTCACAACAATTCACCACTATACCACTTACCATATCCAACATTCTACTACCTGACCACTTCCTTCCTGACCATCAAGACATATACCATTGCAAACTGCCTTGTATCCACATACAAACTGACCCTCCACTGCATATCACTGAAACCTCCCCACTGCCTGCTACTATTCCCTATGCACTTCACCAATAAACCATCTCCATCCCATGTCATAGCATTTCCAGTCCCTCATCAATAAACTACAATCTTACCACATCCATTGATCCTCCATCCAACAACCATAGCATAGTAGCCACTGTCAACACACATTTGCATAGTGCAAAGTTCATCCACTCATCACAAACAATTCTCCTTCACTTGCCATTGTCAAACAATCATGTTTTGAACTCAAATATTCTGGAAGAAGTATAATATACTAAAACAGATTAATAATAAAAACTTACAGAACAACTATGAGGTAACATGCACATTGACTTTATTTCTCACCGAACACTGTCAAAGCGAAGCAATTCAATTTGAGATAAGGGATAATTAACCGACAGGTAATTGAGTTCTGAGATAAGGAAATTTGGTGGTAAGCGATAAAATTTAAAGTGTTGTTTCTTCTTCTTCTTCGTCTATCGTCACCACTGAGTTGCTTATTGGGAACCTCCGTTGCATAAAGACTGTTCCAACTTACCCCTTCAACCAAGATTGTATGCAATTTGACCTTTTGTTGGAGGTAAACCATTGCTACTGACTCCACTTTTATTGCCCATTAAACTTTATCAATATATGCAGCAGCTCTAGCTCTATCTGGGCCTGTTCTTCTTCACATTCTTCTCAAATTCTTGCTCCAATATTAAAATATCCATTTCTTTATCAGTCAAAACTTAAAAGAGTGTGATAACCAGATTAAACTGAATAACATATACCATTGTCACAACATCTCATCTAACTCAAACTTGCTACAAGACTTCACTGTTCCATTCCCCTAAACCTCCCTGACTGCAACTCACCATTGCTATATCACCACGGTGCCACACCACACAATACTTCGACCACCCACATCACAACAACTTGCTTTCATCTCATATCTGCTGCATATTTCACATTCACAACCAACCTCATACCATAATACATCACCTTCCTCCATCTGACACTGCCATATAACTGTCAATCTATGCACAGTCCAAGCCATCAATCCAAACATTTCCACCCTTCCTTCAACAAACTGCTCTGCCCCATCACTGTCTAACCACCAACATCCCCATCACCATCTGCCTCTAAATACAGTGCACTGCCTTACCATACTTCTTCCTCCCCATACTTTACCTTCTCCACTCCTTTGTCACAACACACTTTACCATCTCCTCTGTCACAACATCAAACAGCCACATTACTGCACAACTCACACTTCTCATTACATTGCTTCCTTCTCGGAACCACACTCCTCACAAACAACCATCAAACACCACCATATCCACTTCATTGTCAAACTATCCATAAATTACCACAACCCAAAGAAAACACCCAAGCCAAAAAAACTGGAACTGCATCAAGGCAGTAAAACAGAACGTCGATTCCAAAGCTAGGCAAAAAGCACTAAGATAACTCAATGTGTTCCAGGACTTTCTGGAAATCTAGCATGGAGTTAAAGGAAGCAATATTGGATGCGATGAAGATTTGAAGACAGCCAACGAGATCGAGTTGAGCAAAGGCTATTATAAGCTGAGGGAAGCGACAAGTATACCCGATCTGGAATGAAGATAATGAGATGATGCAGATCTGAAATGGATACTTCGAAGAGGGGATATAGCATAGCTGGCGATTGAAGCAAGCAACAACAATAGGAAAAGCTAGGGTTGGAGGTAGAAAGGAAGAATAAAGAAAAGAGAATGGCGGCTAGCAAGAAAAACTCTAGTCCCCATTGATGTTGTTCCTTTTTCTCTCTCAACAAGTTTACTTATTTTTGGGAACGAACTGTGAAATAGCGGCTGAAGCAAGCGTGATTCATCTAGGGTTTAGGAAAATTAAGTGGGCCGGTTGCGAAAATGATTATTTTGGATCCACCGATCAAAACTATGTTGGTAAGGAATTTGCATCGGTTGACTTTAAAACCGATGCGACAAACTATTTGCATCGACGTATTTGCATCAGTTGTTGGTGACAACTGATGCAAATTTGATTTTTTTTATTACCTATTGCTTTCCACGTACCGATTGCATCGGTTATTAAGACGGAACTGATGCAAATAGTTCTATTTGCATCAGTTTTTACTTCAACCGATTCAAATGAGGCGATGCAAATGGCATGTTTTGTAGTAGTGCAAATAATTTTCCAAATTATTTATTTTCAAAAATATCTTTACTAGATATAAAATTTCCACACTTCAAAAATAAATCAATATTTATTTTTCTAAACAGTTTCCCTTTCTTTTATAAATTCCATAGTGAATTTATATTTTCAAAATATCTACTGATATTCGATTTCCAAATCGATTCCAATATTCATTTTCAATTTATCTTAAAGAAGATAAAATCTCAAAACGTTTCATTTCATATTGGAAAACATTCCATACTTATTTAATAATAAGTGGTTCACAATTTATTTATTTTCAACATTTGAAAATATTCAATATACTTAAATCAAATTTAAGTATAAATTCATTCTTTAAGGAAATCATTTTCTATAACAAATTTTTATTTGAGTCAAAACGAATGTTACGTAAAACATCATTACGACGACTCAAAATCACTAGTATAGGGATTCGAAATTAAAATAGATATATAAATCCCAATACTACATAAAAACATTTCCTTTTTGAAATCATTTACTATAACAACAGTATTATAGTCCACCATTTCCTTATTTTTCTCGAAAACGTCTATTTCAACAAGAACTTTTGAAATCTATGCTTTCGATTCATAATACATTTTAAAACATCTTTAAAATGTTTAACTTCGTTCTAAAGTATCACTTCTTCAAAAAATGAATCCATTTTATTCAATAATACATTCACTGTCCAAAATCGTGAATATTTTTTTTTATAATCTTCTATATTCAATTTATCAAATTCAATTGATTTTGAATTTATAAAACAACGTTTATAAATTCTATTTCTGTTTTAATAACAACTTCAACTTATAAATCTTCTTTTTATTAACTTCTATATTTTACTTATCAAAATAAGTGATTTCGGATTTTTAAACAACTTTTATAAATTTCAATTCTATTTATAAAAACTTCAATATCAATTCAATTTCAATATTGATTTCTGAATTTATTTTCAACTTCAAATAAAAGATTCCATACTGATTTCTCAAAAGTTCTTTTCCAAATATTAAATCAATTACAGATTGATTTCAAATTTTATTTATCTCTACTAGAATAAATTCCTTATTTTCCTTCAAATCATTCAATATCCTGTTTTTAAATGAATTCTTCAAATTGAAATCAATTTACCAAATTAAATTTCTAATTTGATTTCCAACTTGTCTTCTTTTTAAATAAATTCCTTTTTTAAGGAAATAAATTTCAATTGTTTCTTTCAATCTATTTAAAAATCCAAATTTTAAATTAAATTCTTCAATTTATAATCACTATTTTACGAAATCCATTTATTTAACATTTTCACTTTATTTTGGAATTTATTCAATACGATTATAAAAATTTACTTTTTATACTTTAAAAATTCCTTTCTTCAAAATTTCTTCAATTTCAAAAATTGATTCACTTAGAAATTTTCTACTTGAATTTCAAAAATTCAATTTCGTTTATCTTTGGAATCCAATGATGTCAAAACATCCATTCAGCTAAATTTTAGCTTTCAAACAATTTCCAGATATCAATATGATTAATAGCATCACTATAATCATTCATAGATTCATATCACAGTATAAATAAATTCAATCAATGTGAGGGGTCCAGTTGGATCCCTCCAACCTGTTTCCCTGCATCCAAAGATGTTAGCACAATACCAATTCCGCTCCAGTACGGAATTATCGCGGTTTATGGGTTTTATAAAAATCCGCTTACTAACGGCGCAATAGGGTCTCATCTGCTATACGAGGCGGGAAATCATCAATCCAATATATACATATGCCAATATGTATATATTGCTATATATATAAATATATCCTACTATATCTAATATCACAATTAATAGCAATCAATAACTGCAAAAATTCCACATTCAATTTTGAGTGAGAAAAATCTCACCTTTGCTTTTATTTTGCCATCCATTTTCCAATTTGACCGTTTCTCCAAATTTTGACCTTGTATAAATAATTTTATACAATTGATTAATATTTGAAATAAATCGAACCATCCGTTTCCATTTAGTAAAATTTTATTTTATCTAATCAATTCAATTTCAAACAAATTTCCATTTAAATAATTTTAATCATTCAATGATTTTATTTTAACCTAGTTTTTCTTTTAATAAATTTATCTAACAAAATTTTAAATCAAAACTATTCTTCCTTTAATAAATATTTCACCTAATAAATTGAGTTTTTTTAACAAATTTTCCTTTTACAAATAAATCCACTACTTTTAAATATGGAACTAATTCTCTTTAACAATTTATTTAACTATATTTTTTTCTCTTGCTTAAACAATATATATATTTATTTACTTTAAATTCTCAACTGTTTAAAACACATTCTATTTAAATTTTATAATAGGGTGTATATATATTTAATTATTTGTTAGACAAAATTGTTTGAACTTAGGATACATTTAAAATCCACTGTTTTGAAATTAACAATCTAAACTTACTATTTTCAAATAAACAATTTAAAATAAAGGTTAATATACCTTACTGTCCTATATATATATGTATACGTATATATAACCGATTAAATTTAAACAACTGTTTTATAACTTGCAGTTAATTCCTGATCAGTTAAATAATAATTACTTCACAGGTCCAAACTTAAGTGACGAAAAGTTTTAAAATGTTAAAGATTTAAATTACCTTAACCAAAATTGCAGACATAAGTCTGCCCCAAGTTTTTTTCGAGCTCGACCCATCGTCAAGACCACTCGATCTTCACCTTTATCGCCTACTGCCCCAGGCGCGATTGCTGCCATTGTCGCCGTCGCTGAGTTCCCCTCACCTCGACTTCATCACGCGCGCATACGCGACTCGAAATCACGACCTTCCCATCCATCCAGCATCGCAAACGAGCTCCCTCGCGTATACATGCAAAAATCTCGAAACCCCCAAAACAAACAACCCTACTGCCAGCAGCCGCCGCAACCCCATCCAAATGAAGATGCTCGAGTTGCCTACCCAAGCCCGGGCCATCGTGATTTCCTCCTTCACCAACACGCGAGCACGCGCGCGTGCGCTTGAACTCCCAGAGGGAAAATGAATGGATCGCACGCGATTTTCATAAACGAGGCTTCATGTGTATATATTCTTCTTTATACGAAGGGGAGGTCGGCCATTTTTACTGAAGGAATGAAAAGTTTTCGTTTTGATTTATGAAGAGGGAAGAACGAGATTTTCGTTTGCTTTTGATTTTTGAATGGAGAGCGGCCATTAATTGTTTTAACTGAACGAGATTCGTTTTGATTTGTACAGAAGGAGGCACGATATTTAAAATCGAACGAAATGATTTTGTTTTCTGCTCGAAGAATAGAAGGTACGAGGGAGACAATTTGGGTGCGGCTCGTACGTATTGTCGTTTAACAAAATTTTAAGTTTAAATTCAAATCGAATTCAGTTTAAACTTCAACGCGTTTCCTTATCGTACGCTCACACGGCAAGTCTGAAAAATACGAAATTTGAAACCCGGTAATAATTCGATGTTACGGACCCAATGGAACTGGTTTCGTCGAATTCCGAGACTGTTTGAAAAATGACTATTTTTAAATATCGGTTCAAACAATTAAATTCAAAACTGATCAAATTGTTTCCAAACTCAATTCTGAAAGTTCGATTATCTTCGGTATTATCAACATGAATTTTAAAAGATTTTGAAATATTTTTCTCCAGCTGAAAATTGAATATTCAAATTTTCGTTCAACTTACAATAGATTAAATTTTATATTTTAATCGCCAAATTCCAAGTTAAATTCGGGATTCAAATTAAATCATCGTTCAAATATTTAAAATTAATTAAATATTCTCAATTTAATTTGGTCAAAATTCTGGGTCGTTACACCCTGGCCTCGCCCTCTCTGTGTTCTACCACCACCCACTCCACTCCTCCACCCGCCAAACACCAAGCAGCCGAGACCTTCCACCCAAACCTCCTCCCGCCCTGACAGCCGCACCCATTCCAGTCCCTTCCTCCACACGATCGGCGCCTCCACCCATAGCAGTCGAACCCGCGCCCTCCTCGGCCTTGCCACGTCAACACACCCGTATCACCACTCCATCAACGGCCGCATCCTCCAACTCTCATCGTCCTCACTTCTGGCCAACCACCGCCGCTACACATGCATCCACCTCGTCTGAGCATAACTCGCCTTCCTCAGCTCCACAACCTCCACTACTTCGAATAATGGCCACACGTGAGCAGCAAATAAGGCAGTTTGTGCTTCTCCCTATCTCCACTCTCTGCTATTCGTAGGTATATTAGTATATGGTTTAAAACTTTGATTTTAGACTTATACAGAGATTCGAAATATAGCATATAAGTTTCCATTTTAAAGTTATAATAGTATGAATAACAGTTTGATTAGTATGTATATAACTGTTTCGTTATATTTTATGTATTTAGTTATAATATATGAATGGTTTTCAAATTTTATATATACTAAACTATATTTGAAATTCTCTGTTTACACAATAGCTAGATATATATATATGCTATAGATTTTCGTACATGATTAGGCTGAGAATTAAACTTTATAGATGTGTTTTAAAAATAAAATAGAGAAAGGGTGTCTTAAGTTTGCACTGTTTTGAGATCGACCTACTTATATGCATACCGTGCTTACATTATAGTTATATATTATATGTTTGAAGCATTGTATTGTATATGATACGTCATTTTATGTTTTACGTCCATTTACAAGGATAGTACTATCTTAAAATAGATCTTCATAGTAAGTTTACATGTATTATCAAAGTTATATTGGTCTTTCAAAAAAAAAACTTGTTATATATATAAAGTATGCGTGAGTCATTCATGTTGCTTTGTTCCTTTTGTTTGATATCTTACGGTTTTTAAAATATGCGATTATATTTTGAGATCGGTTTTACAATATTTAGTATAAAATATTTTATGTATGCAAGTTTTATTTCAATTGTTAATTAATATGTATATAGTTTCTGGTGTGCAGTTTTCCTGTGCTATTCGGGTCGCATACATGTTATGTTAGTTTTAAAGTTTATACATTCTATATTATTCCCTGCATAGATATCTGGATATATAATGTACTCATAGATAGTCTGGGTTCATTTGTTTAAATTTGTTCCTCTATTTTTTTTTGTTCCATTATTAGTCTACATAGTATATTTGCCCAGTAATAATTGGTTTTAAACTATTCACATATACGGTTATTTTTTTTATTTTGAAATGTATATAGACTTTAAACCAAAATTTTGTATATATAAGTTATCTATGTTGTTTATAGCTTGGGTCTTAAATTGTTTTAAATATAATAAGTTTGAATCATATATATATTCTAATATTTGTTGTGTTGATTTTTAGTAAGGTAATAGTAGTAATGTAATATACATTTTTCTGTTATATCAAAAAACTGATTCTAATCGTTCTCATCGATTCCAGCCTTGTTTTGATCGTCGAATTCGTGTCTATCTTATTCCGCTTTGGAATCCATAGCTCATTTCTTTGTCAAATCCCTCTAGCCTCGAAAGGTGAGCAATCACTCACGATTAATGTTCTTTTATTTATTAAATTTGATTTCAATTGAAACGACAATTGAAATATGCTGTTGTTAGTTAATTACATGGTTATATATGTTATTACCTGTATCAGTCCACCTGTGACATCTGACACCATTATCTGTTATTTATAAAATGATAATCCAGTTTGGTTGATAAATGATTGATTATTGATTTTGACATTGAACGTTAAATTGTTAATGTTGTAAGTGATAAATAATCTGAAATTGAAATTGACGTAGGATAGTTAGATTTGATATATGTGTTAATTTGATTTATGACATTTGCATAATAAGACCTTTTTAAAATGTTAAATAAATTGACACGTAGAAATAGTGTTAATCACACCTTGAACCATTGAATGTATGTTGTAAAATTTATGTAGTATAAAATTGAATAATGAATGACAAGTGAAGAACCGCATTAATATTAGTGTAATAATCTTTAATCTACATGAAATGATAGTGTAGATTCTAGAAATAATTATATTAATTTACACAAACAACAATGTAAATTAATACGATTATTTGGGATTATTTGAATTAATTATTGGATTATTATTGATGTTTGCTATTGCTTGTTTATTTACTTTGACACCATCCCAGTTATCACACTGCAAGTTCCCTTTGCTATGCTTTGATTTTGAATTGAATTGGAATCGGGTTGAAATGATAAATACCCAAATTTAACTTTGACTTAGGATAGAGAATTAAATAAAACCCGATTGGTCAATAACTTGATTTAAAAATAAAATAAATATTTTATTTGAATAAATAATAAGGTTTTAAAATGAAGTTGGAATTTGAATTTTTTATGAAAGGAAAATGTTAATATGTAATAATCCGAAACAAAATATTAACATAGTAGTTGATGAAAGAATGTTGTTTTAATCTGGAATTATTTAATAATTAAGTTGAAATTATTTAATAATTAAGTTGAATTTATTTAATAATTAAGTTTTGAAATTATTTAATAATTAAATAAAATTGAATTATTTAATAGTTAAATAAAATTTAACCTCTTGAATTAGTGAAATTTAGTTCTTTATTAATTGAGTTTGAAATTGTAACCAAGTAAATAAATAAGTGAAACTGAATTTCTCTAACAAGAAATAAAATGCGTTTTATTGAAATAAATATAAGACTTGGAAAATTTAGAATTTGATTTGACGAATTTAATCTAATTGAATTTGAAGTTTTGATATAATGGAGTTGAACTTAAGAAACTGATTTAATGAATTGGAAATCTAATAGAAATCGTTTTGAATAATAATTTAACTTAACGAATATTGAATGAAATCGATAAATGAATTTGAAATTGATTTGAATGTTAAATTAAATTAATTTAAATGATTTCGGAATGAAATTTATATATGAATTTGAATCAATATTTGAATTGTTTAAATAAAAGTTGAAATTGAATTATAAGATTTTGAAATAGAAATTTGAAAGTTTTGAAACGTAAATTATGGAAATTGATTTAGAAAGACAAATGAAATGTTGATTTACAAATTGTAATTGAAATTGAATTTGATTTGGTTTTGAAATAAATAAATGACCAATCGGTGTAATAATCACGAAAGTTATTAAAGAGACCGGAATCGATTAGGGACATACTCACTGTCTAAACCGAAAACCACTTTAATAACTATACGCGGAGTGTGATCCAGAATGAAGTGGTTGGAATGGTGTACGTGATGACTGAAGAAAGAGAACGATAATGGATAGACTTGACACTTGTGTCAAATTGGAAATGACTAAAACAGGAGCCATGTCGGGCCAAATGGGGTCAGCTACCTCGAGCGAACACACTTCTTCGAAAACTACTCATTACTTGTTGTCGATTGGTGCACCCTTGATTTGGGAGTGTTGTTTCGCGGTGTTGCGATCGCTGCGGCGATGCGTTCTAACCAGTCCGGATCAGGCAAACAGTAGTTACACTACCTTGGGTATTGCCTCATGTGCCTTATCATACTTGTATCCCTTTATATGCGACCACTACGATTTGTTTTGTGTTATACCTATGGAGTACTCCCTGATATCCCACTAGCTTACGGTGGAGTTTACAGTGCTGTATAGACTATAACGCTTATATAAAATGTGTTAAGGGGGATAATGGTAATGCCTTAACAATATTTTGATATTTTATATTTCTGATAGGCATTATCTACTTATCGTACACTACTACATAGTAGATAGTTTAACGGATCCTTAAAGGATGGTTATTCCAAACATCCTTTGAGTTACTTGTATTTCAGTTGCTATTTCACTTGAGTTGGAATTATTGATATAAGAATGTTAATCCTGACTCGAGTGTTTTGTGTTTTGCTTTACGCTCGGGTCAGACTGAGTGTACCAGTATTCAAGACTCACCTTTGCAGTTGGAGCTTCGCTTGGAGATCCAGCTATCTATCCAGCTTTCAGATATCCAGTTGATTCCAGTGATTGTATTCTGATTCTTGTATTTGACTATTTTATTCGAGACATCTGCTATACCTTATTTAACTCTGATATGTATATAGTAGCTTCATGAACTACTATCTTTTGTTTCCGCTGCATTTATTACTCTGTGTATGTGATCTGTGATTATTTTATTTACTGTATATGTTCAGTTTTGCCAAATTTAAATTAACAATTCGGTATTTTGAATTATTCAAGTCCGACATGTGCGGATGCGAATAGTCCAAAATAGCGGGTCGTTACAGTTGGTATCAGAGCTTTGGTAGGTCTAGGCAAAACTCAACATATAGGGTAAATGTATTTACAGAATCACTCTCATTCGAGTTTCAATCTCTTCCTTTCGACTCGATTCCTTTAAATTTTGGAACATTCCCTGTGGTTCCGAAATTCATTCTTGTCCCCCACTATTCGTATTCTTCTGAATTCTGGAGTATCACACAACTCCACTTCGAATGATCTTTATAATGAGTTGGCGGTCCCGCCAACCTTAAATTGATTTGTAAAGGGGTGAAACTCTTTTACGATAGAATGGATTCACCGGAGATTTATATATCCTCGGTTTAGATGCTGACATCTTTGGTTATGCCAAATTCTATCTCTTGAGATCAAATGTCGATCTACCTCAAAATTCTACATTGATCTTATTCTTGAAGTCACGGTCGACCTGGTTAAGGTTGCCCATGATTTATATAAACTTATCATCTTCCTATTTTGTTATTTAATCATCTTATCTTCGTTTTGAACCTATCTTCGAATTAGAATCCTTTTGTTTTGAGTGCATCAAATTTGAATCTACATCCTTGATTTGAAATCCATTCTGTATTGTCAAGCGAAGAAGAGTATTTGTAAATTTATATTTAAAATGTTTATATAGTGTGTTGTTTGAGTTGTTGATGTTGATTTGGGTTTCTGATCGATTCGTCTGATCAACGCTATCGATAGGATTTCCAAAACACTTGAACAGAGCAAACTGACACGATAGTATTTTCAAAATTGGTAAATAAAATAATCTTGTATGATTATATTATATATAAGTATAAATTTTCTGAAATTGAATTGTTAACTGAATTGGTTGTCAGAAAGGTAATATTTGATTTTCACGATTTATTTTGTAAATCATTGATTATTCCAACATAAAAATAAATGGAATTATAAAAGTTGGTTTATAGATTTATTTAGAAATTTAAATGAATTTAAAGTAAGAATTTGAGAATTTAATTTCCTAAAATTTCAAGCTTTGGTTTTAAATTTTTAAAATGTATATTATTGAACGTATTTTCAAATAGAAACCGTTTTCAAAGAATTTTAAAATATTGAAATCAATGCTCTTCTCTTTATCGCTGGAAAATAATCTCGGTGATGGCGGCCACATCATCGACATTCATTTTCGAGTTTCGAAGTGGAGAAACCATTCTGTAGCTTTGCTACGGTTTTGTTTTGGAAAAAATATTTTTGATTTGAATTTCTTAAGTATGACTTGATTTATATATATATATGGGTATATTATTTTAAATTTAATTTGATTTAATATATATAATATATACATAATTATTTCTAAAGGGTTTGAAATTAAATGGAAATTTAATTCTTAAAAATCATGTTAAAAGATGTTTTCAATTATAAATAAAGCTAAATGTGGAATAAGTATTTAAACTTGAAATAATTGAATTTGAAAATTTTATTTATATAGTACTAAATTGCATTTCAATATAACTTACCTAAATTATTCAGAAGTTAAAATGTAATTGGATAATATACAATATAAAATGATTTTATAAATAAAATTTGAGTGTTTATAATAAATATTATACACTTAGATATTAATTATAAAAATGTTAATAAAGATGATAGAATAATAAATTAATTGAATGAGATGAATATAATAAATTTTGTTCTGAAAGAATTAACAAAAAATTGAAATTAAATCAACTTATGGAAATACTTTAAATATTTAAACCAATTATTGAATATAAATTAATTTAAATTGAAATTTATGTGGTTTGAATTAGTTTATATGGTTTAAATATATGTAATAAGATATATTAAATGGAATAAACTTAATAATAATTTAGAATAAAAGAATTAATTTTGTTGAATAAAATATGAGTATAATAAATGATAATACAAATTGATGATTTAGAAATTGTTAATTGAAGATGACTAGATAATAAGATAATGAATTTAGAAATAGATAGATTGATTTAACTTAAGTGAACTCGAAGGGATTTAACCAAATTGTTAAGTATTAATTTAAATTGAAATTTATATGGTTTAAATTAATTGTTTTACTTGTATTCCAATCTATTTTCTTTCTACTTGTGTCTATTCTCCTACCTCCTTCCTTTTCGGGGACGAAAAGTTTTGAGTGGGGGAGAGTGTAACTACCCGTAAATTTTAACTGTTTTAATAACGTAGTTAGTTAAAATTTTATGAAATTTAAACAATAAAATTTTGAAATATAAATTTGATATTTGGAATGCGTCTAGTTAAACATAGCAACTGGTAAATTTTCATCTGAAAATATGAAGTTTATTTCCGTGCGTAAATTTATTCAATTTAATCAGTTAGGAATTGATGAAAATAAAATGTTTTCGGAACCCAAATATTTTTATATAGAAAAATTCTAAATCATCTTCTGAGCAAGACGTCGTTTTTCGTTTTTCCAAATTCGAATTTCTTTGGCTCCGTTGATCTTATTTTCCTACGTTTTTGCTGCATTTTCCGCTAGTAGAAAATATGAATTTTTATAATTCAATCATACTACTGATATCTGTATACCGTGTTGATCGTCTTCTCGTGCTGATCTCTACAGTATATTCAATTATGTGTTTTGAGATTCGGTTCGCGACGGAAACGATAAAACGTTGCGTCGTATCGGTACCGAAAAATTGTGACCTTTAGTTTTTCTTTCCCTTTTCAAATTTGAAGGCAATGAACCAAATAAATTGCTTTGGTTACTTTCCCAAAATCCAACAGCTGTTTTCTTTCAATATTCCCAAAGAAATTAAATTGCTTGACTGTCACCATTCTCCATTTTTTCATTTATTATTCATTGGTTCATTTCAATTTCCGCCTCGTGAATGAAACGAATAGCTGTAAAATTCTTTTGCCATTCACCTTTCTTTTCCTCAAAAAGAAAAATAAAACCCATCATCTTATTGCAACAGCTCCTTCCTTTAAACTTATCCTCTTCCTTCCGCATTGAAGCCTGCTGCTGCCTTCCCCATTCCCACTTGTTCCGCCTCATCCCCTGGCCTTGCCCTCTCTGTGTTCTGCCACCACCCACTCCACTCTTCCACCCGCCAAACACCAAGCAGCCGAGACCTTCCACCCAAACCTCCTCCCGCCCTGACAGCCGCACCTATTCCAGTCCCTTCCTCCACGCGATCGGCGCCTCCACCCATAGAAGTCGAACCGGCGCCCTCCTCGGCCTTGCCACGTCAGCACGCCCGTATCACCACTCCATCAACGACCGCATCCTCCAACCCTCATCGTCCCCACTTCTGGCCAACAACCGCCGCTCCACATGCATCCACCTCGTGCGAGCATAACTCGGCTTCCTCAGCTCCACAACCTCCACTACTTCGAATAATGGCCACACATGAGCAGCAACTAAGGCAGTTTGTGCTTCTCCCTATCCACTCTCTGCTATTCGTAGGTATATTAGTATATGGTTTAAAACTTTGATTTTAGACTTATACAGAGATTCGAAATATAGCATATAAGTTTCCATTTTAAAGTTATAATAGTATGAATAACAGTTTGATTAGTATGTATATAACTATTTCGTTATATTTTATGTATTTAGTTATAATATATGAATGGTTTTCATATTTTATATATACTAAACTGTATTTGAAATTCTCTGTTTACACAATAGCTAGATATATATATGCTACAGATTTTCCTACATGATTAGGCTGAGAATTAAACTTTATAGATGTGTTTTAAAAATAAAATAGAGAAAGGGTGTCTTAAGTTTGCACTGTTTTGAGATCAACATGCTTATATGCGTACTGTGCTTACATTATAGTTATATATTATATGTTTGAAGCATTGTATTGTATATGCTACGTCATTTTATGTTTTACGTCCATTTACAAGGATAGTACTATCTTAAAATAGATCTTCATAGTAAGTTTACATGTATTATCGAAGTTATATTGATCTTTCAAAAAAATCTGTTATATATATAAAGTATGCGTGAGTCATTCATGTTGCTTTGTTCCTTTTGTTTGATATCTTACGGTTTTCAAAATATGCGATTATATTTTGAGGTCGGTTTTATAATATTTAGTATAAAATATTTTATGTATGCAAGTTTTATTTCAGTTGTTAATTAATATGTATATAGTTTCTGGTGTGCAGTTTTCTTGTGCTCTTCGGGTCGCATACATGTTATGTTAGTTTTAAAGTTTATACATTCTATATTATTCCCTGCATAGATATCTGGATATATAATCCACTCATAGATAGTCTGGGTTCATTTGTTTAAATTTGTTCCTCTATTTTTTTTTGTTCCATTATTAGTCTACATAGTATATTTGCCCAGTAACAATTGGTTTTAAACTATTCACATATACGGTTATTTTTTTTATTTTGAAATGTATATAGACTTTAAACCAAAATTTTGTATATATAAGTTATCTATGTTGTTTATAGCTTGGGTCTTAAATTGTTTTAAATATAATAAGTTTGAATCATATATATATTCTAATATTTGTTGTGTTGATTTTTAGTAAGGTAATAGTAGTAATGTAATATACATTTTTCTGTTATATCAAAAAACTGATTCTAATCGTTCTCATCGATTCCAGCCTTGTTTTGATCGTCGAATTCGTGTCTATCTTATTCCGCTTTGGAATCCATAGCTCATTTCTTTGTCAAATCCCTCTAGCCTCGAAAGGTGAGCAATCACTCACGATTAATGTTCTTTTATTTATTAAATTTGATTTCAATTGAAACGACAATTGAAATATGTTGCTGTTAGTTAATTACACGGTTATATATGTTATTACCTGTATCAGTCCACCTGTGACATCTGACACCATTATCTGTTATTTATACAATGATAATCCAGTTTGGTTGATAAATGATTGATTGTTGATTTTGACATTGAACGTTAAATTGTTAATGTTGTAAGTGATAAATAATCTGAAATTGAAATTGACGTAGGATAGTTAGATTTGATATATGTGTTAATTTGATTTATGACATTTGCATAATAAGACCTTTTTAAAATGTTAAATAAATTGACACATAGAAATAGTGTTAATCACACCTTGAACCATTGAATGTATGTTGTAAAATTTATGTAGTATAAAATTGAATAATGAATGACAAGTGAAGAACCGCATTAATATTAGTGTAATAATTTTTAATCTACATGAAATGATAGTGTAGATTCTAGAAATAATTATATTAATTTACACAAACAACAATGTAAATTAATACGATTATTTCGGGATTATTTGAATTAATTATTGGATTATTATTGATGTTTGTTATTGCTTGTTTATTTACTTTGACACCATCCCAGTTATCACATTGCAAGTTCCCTTTGCTATGTTTTGATTTTGAATTGAATTAGAATCGGGTTGAAATGATAAATACCCAAATTTAACTTTGACTTAGGATAGAGAATTAAATAAAACCCGATTGGTCAATAACTTGATTTAAAAATAAAATAAAGATTTTATTTGAATAAATAATAAGGTTTTAAAATGAAGTTGGAATTTGAATTTTTTATGAAAGGAAAATGTTAATATGTACTAATCCGAAACAAAATATTAACTTAGTAGTTGATGAAAGAATGTTGTTTTAATCTGGAATTATTTAATAATTAAGTTGAAATTATTTAATAATTAAGTTGAATTTATTTAATAATTAAGTTTTGAAATTATTTAATAATTAAATAAAATTGAATTATTTAATAGTTAAATAAAATTGAACCTCTTGAATTAGTGAAATTTAGTTCTTTATTAATTGAGTTTGAAATTGTAACCGAGTAAATAAATAAGTGAAATTGAATTTCTCTAACAAGAAATAAAATGCGTTCTATTGAAATAAATATAAGACTTGGAAAATTTAGAATTTGATTTGACGAATTTAATCTAATTGAATTTGAAATTTTGATATAATGGAGTTGAACTTAAGAAACTGATTTAATGAATTGGAATTCTAATAGAAATCGTTTTGATATAATCGTTTGGATACCAAATGTGAGAAATGCGGATTAAGGATCTTAAGGCTAGAATTAACACTAGAGGGGGGTGAATAGTGTTTTAAGAAATTTGTTAATCTTTTTGAGTTTATCTTACTTTGTTAACAATGTATACACTAATCAGACACAGGTATGAACACAGAATCAAACATAGATGCAAATATAAAGTAAAAGCAGTAAAGGAAAGAACACACCGGATTTTATACTAGTTCGGAGTTACCCTACATCCAGTCCCGCAACACAAGTATGGATTTCCTTTCAAACTCAATTCAATAATTACAACCCTTGGTTTCAAGGCTACGAGGTACACCCTCCAG
This sequence comes from Allium fistulosum, assembly GCA_030737815.1. Lineage (NCBI taxonomy): Eukaryota > Viridiplantae > Streptophyta > Magnoliopsida > Asparagales > Amaryllidaceae > Allium > Allium fistulosum. The sequence goes on along the minus strand of CM060907.1, from coordinate 1,043,309,622 downwards.
AATCACAATCCTCTGGGTAGAGATACTTGATTTCCGGGGCAACAAGTTCACCCAATTGATTTCCAGGGCTACAATCACACCTTCTCTCGCTCGATTGATTACAAAAAGTCTATAACTCAGATTAGCACTTGGATCTTGTAGAGATAGTAGAGAGAATCAAAACCAGAAATTATCTAGTTAGATTCGATGTAACGACCCGATATTTTCAACCATTCGCATCCGCACATGTCGGACTTGAATTGCTCAAAATACCGCGTTGTAAATAATTTTTTTGGCAAACTCATCATATACAGTAAATAAATAATCACAGATCACAGACACAGTGTAATATAATGCAGCGGAAACAAAGAAATAGTAGTTCATGAAGCTACCATATAAATACATCAGAGTTAAGTAAGATACAATAGGAATACCAAGATACAACATGAGTAACAGTATGATAATTAGGTATAACTCAGAATACAACTGGAATCAACTGGATAACAAAATGAATAGATATCTGGATCTTCAAAGCAAAACTCCAGCTCCAAAGTTGAGTCTCTAATGCTGTATCACTCAGTCTGACCCGAGCGTAAAGCAAAACACAAAACAGTCGAGTCAGGACATACATACTTATACAATGTAAACCAACTCAAGTGAACTGTAATAAAAGTACAAGTAACTTAAAGAATGCTTGGGATCGCCCATTCTTTAAGGATCCGTTAAACTATTTACTATGTAGTAATATTGCGCTATTATAATAATGTCTAATATAAAATAAACATACTTTTAAATAGCATTAAGGCTTTACATTTTCCACCTTAACAGGTAATAGTCCCAGTAGTCTATCCAGTATTAGCATACTCCCAAAATGGGGGCTACCCTCGATACTCCACAGGCTACGGAAGAAATCATAACTCGTAGTAAAGCTCGATATGGTTAGTGACACGGCACAACTAGGCAATGCCAGGGTAGATATACCAATTACGCATCCGGGCTGGTGGTGACGCATAGCAGCCACTACCGCCCACCTCGAACAACACTCCTAAATTGAGGGGTGCTCCCAAACAATCACAAAGTAATAGAATGGTATCGAAGAAGTGTGTTCGATAAGAGGTGGTACCTCCTTGGCCCGTCAATCGCTCTTGTTTTAGCCACTTTATGCCAACTCACGGGAGTTGGGTCCACGTATATACCTTAGGATAGTCGCCACCATCCTACTTCATTCTGGAAACTCCACCGCGTACACAGTTGTCAAAGTGGTTTTCGGTATCGACAGAGAGTATGTCCATATCCGATCCCGGTCTCTTTAACAACCAATCGTTATTATAACCCGTGGTAATAATTTAAAAACAGATTATACTTCAAAATTGAATATCATTTCAAATCCAAATCTTTATCAAAATAAAGATCAAATCATTTCCAAACCATTTAATATATCAAAATATCATCTCTTTCCAAAACTTCATTTCAAATCATTTCAATATATCAAAATATCATATCTTTTCAAAACTTCACTTCAAATCATTTTAATATATCAAAATATCTTATCTTTCCAAAGCTTCATTTCAAATCATTTTAAAATATCTTATCTTTCCAAAGCTTCATTTCAAATTATTTTAATATATCAAAATATCTTATCTTAAACACCCCTTTAAATTCAAAGATAACATTCATTCATTTTCAATTCAAACCACCCTTTAAATGATTCATATTTCAATTAAATTACTTCATTTAAACCCTTTAAAAGTGTAATTATTATTCTTTCAATTTAAGTATTCAATTTCCAAAGTTTCAAACCATTCTGATTTCGTTTACTAAGTCAAAAACCATAATTATTAAAATTTCAGCCTTTCACAGCATTTAAAAAAAACTGTTATAAGTTATATTTGAAACTTTTAATTCAGCAAAGACAGCATTTAAAACTGCTGTTAAAACTCAGTTTTAGTCAAATTTTAGTTCAAAACAGCAAATTCAGCATTTCTTAAAATGCTGCGATAGCTCATATTTCAAAACAAAGATTTTATTCGATTTCAGCAAAGATTGCAGACCACTATAGCATTTCCAGAAAATGCTGTAATAGACCTGAGTTTAATTTAGCCTATAAGTTCAACTACAACAACTACAGCATTACAGAAATGCTATAATAGCCCTTTCTACTTAGTTTTAGTTCAATTCAGAAACCATAGCATTTCTGAATGCTATTAAAAGTGAATTCCAGATTTTAGTGTATTTCCAGCAAATAAATAACTTCATTTTAAACTCTTTAAACATTTTAAAAATCATAATTTAACATTAAAAATGTTCATTAACATATCATTAAACATATTGATTTTTATAAAACCAATTTCTTATAAATAAATCCAAATTTCAATAATTCCACTTATTAGTTCAAGTGTATAATTTCCTTTTCTTCACTTTCAACAAATAAACTTAACACTTCAAATTTAAATTACCATTTCACAAATTTAACTAAATTTCCATTTTTATTTAATTAATTTAAACCTTTAATTAAAAACCAAATTTACATTTCCCAGTCAAGTAATATTTTAAAATTACAATTTAAGCATTCATTTATTTAACCACTTAAATTCATAGAAAAATCAATAATACTTTAATAAATCACTTAAATTAAAATTTAAATCAAATTATCATATTTACCATTTTCTAAATATAAATAAATTTCCATTTTTATTCATATAACTTAAATATCATTTTTAACCAAAATTCCAAATTCCAAACTTAAGTTATATTTCAATAATCCAATTTAACCATTCATTAATTACATTTTTAACTCATAGAAAAATCATAATTTCTTTATTTTAAAACATTTCAAAATCTATTTAAATCAAATTTCATAAATTTACATTTTTAAAATACTTAAAAATATCCAAAACACTTTATAAAATAACCACGGGCCTGTATATAGTTTTCTAACCTAGGTCAAGTGATACAGATATGTATCATTTCAATCCGCAGTTTAAAAAGAAAAATCTGGGTTCTATCATTTCAACCCCGGAATCCCAAGTTAAATAAAATAAATAAAAATAGTTATGGCCTATCATTTCAGCCCATAACGATTTTTCCCTATTCTAAAGTCCGTTCGGGTATGTATCATTTCAACCCATAGTGAATCTAATCTACAAGGAACTTGCAGTGTGATAAACAGATATAAATGAACAGAATAACATCATATAACAGTAACAGATAAGATGACAGGTAAATTAACAATTTAACATCATATATAAATGATCACGGGCAGTTATAACATCACATAATAGTTCTACACATTCAAATGGTGTCAATTCACATTTGTATAAGTATAAATGTCTGGTGAGATTTACTCACCTTTTTGTGCTGGAGTTAGAGATCAAAACACACAGAATAGATTCCAGAAAGCACGACAAGCACGATACAGCATGACTTTTGATTTGAATGAATAGAGAGCCTTGATATTTATCTTGTAAACAATAACCAAAACAAGACAATATATACATAAATATTTAACACAAATATAGTTGAAACAATTGGAAATAAGGATAGACAAATAAGATCACCAAGTCTCTGAACAATTTATGCTTGACTTTGCCTCAACTTGTGCTCAACCATACATGTATATGGCTCGGCCATGATGTTTAGAAGTGGAAATAGATCAGGTTTGGAACTGAAAATACATGGCTAGGCTTGAGAAGAGGAAGGGTTTTGGGGTTACAAAGTGAGGAATACAAATGAACAAGGCACAAAGTGGAGTTTTGGTCAACATAGGCTCAAACTATGTCACTTTTGGGTTCGGCCATACATGTTTCAGATCTGGACAGAGGTAAGGCTGAGGGTAAATGGTCATATCAAGGTGGTGGTGGAGCATGGAGAGGTGGCCAAGGTAGTCTAAGGTGGTGTTGTTGAAGTTTGGCTCGGCTAGGCATGGTTTTTAAGGGATTTAGCAATGTTTTGATGATGTTTGCTCAAATTTGTGTTCATGGTCTGATTTGGACAGAGGGGTGGGGTGTTTGGCCGTGGATGAGGAGGGGAGAGAGATGGTGGTGGTGGTGAAAGAAGATGGTAGTGGTTGAGGCCAAGCAAAAGAAGAGAAAGGATGGCAAAATCAAGCAAAACAAGGTGAAAAAAAGAAGAAGAAAAGGGAGGAAGAAGAGAGGCCATTGCTTTCATGTTCTCAGATCTGAAATGGCCAAAAATTTGTGATGGAATGAGATGTTTTCACGTGAAAACTGAGTAAGAAACTCAAGGCTAATCAATAAAGAAGGAACGGTCAAAATGTGAAAGGTCAAGCAAATGAAAAGTCATCGGTTTAAAGCCTTTTTGTCTCTTCAAATTTCCTTTTTCTTTAATTCAAATATAAAAAAAATCAGTAATTTGACTTGAAAAACCGAAACAAAGTAATATAAAATAAAATAAATAAATAAATTTAAAGAAAATGGAAAAAAGAATTACAGAAATTGCTTAAAAATTCTAAACAGTGTCTAGAAATTACAAATAAATCATCATTGACTTTGGAAAATTATTTACTTCATTTTAAAAATATTCTAAAGAAAAACTTTGAAATAAATAATTCATTTATCATTTCTAAATTGAAATAAATAATTAAATTTAGAGAAAATAGAAAAAGAATAAAGAAATAGTTTATTTAATTTAAAACAAAGCTCAAAATTACAAATAAAACATCACTAGCTTTATAAAATTTCTATTTCACTTTAAAACAAATAAAAGTAAAATAAATAAATGAGAAACAAAAATAAAGTAGGAATGAGAATAAATAAGTTCTTAAGAAAATATAAAGATAAATAAATAATTACTTTAATTATTTGAAACTAGGAATTAAAATTATAAACAGAATACAACTGACATTTGAAAATGTCAATAACACTTTTAAAAAATGTTTAAAACCAAAATATATTCATAACATGTTATCTTACCCACATAAATATAAATTAGAACATTACATGACCAAATAAAATATTATTTATTTAATTTAAAATAAACCATTTTGTTAAATACAGCAAATTACACACAATAGTTAAAAGGGCATAACTTTCACATTATAAATCAGATTTCAACGAAACGAAAAGCAGTATTCTTAAAAATTTATTTACTTTCATAATAAAAGATAAAATTCAAATTTCCAAACTTTTAAATTTTAAATTTAAAAGTCAAAGTTTGACTATTTTAACCAAAATTCACTTTTTTGGAAAATTATTCTATTTAGTCATATTTGGAATTCTAATCTATATCAAAATCAAAGTTTATATTTAAAATAACAAAATTTATTCTTTTTCATAAATAAAAATAAATCTTTTAAATTCAGAAATTCAATTTAAAATAATTGTAAAATACAGGGTTGTTACATTCGATATTGATTTCAGCAGAGTAATGGTGTAATTTGTAAATAAGAAAGTGGAGAAGAAGAAGAGAAGTTAAATCAGAGAAAAAGTGATTAAAAATTCATTGAAACTGACCCCTAATTATAGAAGAACAACAGTCATGTCCATTCGTGAAGAGTATTGGCGAATAGACACTTCTTTTGAAATTTAAATTTTGAACTCAACTGTCACCATGTCGACATGGTACCTATGGGCATGTCGACATCCCTCAGCCAAATTTGATGTTTTGAATTTTTATAAAAATAATATTTATCTTATATAAAAACTATTTAAAACTTTATAAATATACTTGAATATATTTGAAATTCATAAGTAAATATAAAAAACAATATATACATATTATTTAACTATAATTTAAATCAAAGTATAAATAATTTAAAAGTTAAATATATTATTTGAAAAGATAGTTTAAAATCAGGAGTAATTTGACTTTGAAATTAAAGATGTTTTTGAGGCTAAAATTATTTAAAATCAGGATAGAGAGTTTTGAATCTTTTTAAAAGGAAAGTTTTGAAATCATTTCGAAAACAAGATAATTTTGAAAAATCATTTAAATTAAGATTAGTGGATACAAAACAATGTCCCACTAGATTTTCGTAGGTTCCATCCTACTTAGGGTTCCATCCCTTTAACGGGCTCGAAGTGGATTCCATTCCACGAATAAATTGGATATTAAGATGCCAGTGCTTTTCTACGAGTTTTAACAAATATTCCTAATAAAACAAACTCAACCTTTTGAAATCTTGAACTCTTGAAATTCTTGATACTCATGAGTCTTCTATCTCTATAACTTGAATCTCTATACTGTACAGTCTTCATTCTTGATACCTGCATGGTTAGATCCTACATATACATATATATCTAAACTTGTAATTTTAGTATTTATATTTTATAATCTATTCTAAGGTTGTCATCAAAACCATCATCTCATGGACTAACAGTATAGGCTGGTGGTGGTGATGCAAGTGGCGGCTAAGGGGTTGTGGTGAGGTGGTGAAGGCATAGGAGCTTGGCAATGCATGTATAGGTGGAGTTTGCTCAAATTTTTTGTGGATCTTTATCATGGATGGCCATGGCCAGATAGGATAGAGGTGCTGGAGGAGGTAGTGACTAGTTGTGGTGGTCGTGGAGGCAGCCAAGGTGATGGAGGCGGAATGGCCAAGCAAATAGATGAAGGCAAGTGCAAATGAATTAAGAAAAATAAGAAAAATGAGTAGAAAGAAGAAGAAGATTACCCAAACTTTTTGCTCAGGTGATGGCCAAAATTTTTTGAGGGATGAGAAGTTTATTTTGTGCATGAGAAATGAGAAAGTAATTAGCTGAAGAAAAGATAGGATCAGCCTCAAAAATCAATGCAAGTGGTGGTTGAAAATGAAAAGCCAAGAAGGTGAAAAGACTATGGTATGTGAAAGGGTTTAAAACTCTTCAAATTTCCTTTATTCCTTTGAATTTTTAAATACATGAAAAATGTTGATAAATAAAGTTAAAAACTCAGAAATAAAAATAAATGTATAAACTACATAATTAAATTTTAATTAAATATAATTAAATGAAGAAAATAGCTAAGAAAATAGAAACTAGGCTTTAAAAATTAGAAATAAATTCAATACACTTTGGAAAATTTTTATTATCACTTTAAAAATATTTAAGGGTCAAAACATATATAGTATAACCTAAATATACAAATTAAAGTAAGATATATCAAATAAAAATGTCATTTATATAAATAAAAATAAAGAAAATTGTTAAATAACTCAATATACACACAATATTGAAAACAGTATAACTTTCACAATTCAAATCCAATTTCAACGAAACGAAAAGCAGTATTCATGATATTAAATCTATTTTCATAATAAAAGAAAAATATCCAAAATTCAAATATTTAAAATTTAAAAGTCCAAGTTTGACCAGAAATCCACCTTTCAGGAAAATATTCAATTTATACATATTTGAAATTATAATTCACATAAAAATCAAAATTTATATTTAGAATAAAAAAATTATTCTTTTTAATAAATAAAATAAAGTTTTTAAATCAGGAAATTCAATTTAACAGAAATAAACTATACAATAAAATAATCCCAAAATATAGGGTTGTTACACTTCAACTAGGAATGACTAAAACATGGGAGATGCAGCCGGACTATGTGGGTCGCTCCCATTATGGTATGATCATCACCTTTCTAGATCGCTATTTTGGAATTGGTTGTGCATGAGAGCTCTCAAGGGAAAGGTTGGAAAGCGACCTGGGTGATGACATATTCGGTACTATCTAATAAGGGGTAGGTCGGTCATGTGTTGTTAGGGGTCCAGGCAAAGCCCTAGGTACATTTTATCTAGAGGTGTACCATTCAGAAGGTAGTCCCTTACCTTGTCATTATATGAAATACATCTTCCAATAAATGCCTTTAGACTTAGTTGTAAATCAATCATGCAGGAATTTAATTAATGTAACAATTTCGGCAATGATTAGTATTTATTTGTACCCTAGACACTATTATAATAGCACTAGATTTCTATAGAAAATGTTTTGGTTATTGTATAGTAAAAACCCATCCATGTTTATGTGCAGCGTGGTCTTACGAGATACCTTTGTCTTCAAAGGGTTTTATAAGGTATAATAAAATTCCTTGTGACTTGAGTTTCTCACTCTTGGTTTACCAGACTGATCCATGCATGGTTTTTCTTATAATGCTCAGGTCAGACTAAGCATATTTTCCAGATTAGCTTCGGATGCATTGGAGCTCAGGAGACGAGCTGGGGTCACGACGTATCTACGTATTTCCTTATGTTCTGCTACATAGTTTGTTGGATTTACTAGAAATTGTAAGGATAGGTGTTATAACTGTCCAGGTAGATGATACACTAGTACTCTGATGGATGAATGTATATAAATGTTTTCTTTTGCAAAGATCATTGTTATATTTTAGACTATTCGTTGCGATGTGAGATTTTGTGTTGTTTAGTTTCATATGTTCTATCTTTCTTCTTCTTCTTTTCACCCCTAATGACTTGTCTTTTGGTCGACTAAATGAAGGACACACGAATACCGAGGATGTATTAAGTGTCGTCTTTAGTAGTAATAAAGGTAGATCGTTATGTATGTACATCATATAGACTGATGAGTAGTGTGAAGTGTTTCAGGGATAGGTTGTGGTAAAATTTCATGGTCGAAATTCTTTTAAGGGGCAGAGTGCAACAACCCAGAATTTAACCGCTTTGATTTGTGAATATTTAATAAATTTCACATATTCAAATAATTGTTTTTATAATTAAAATGAAACTCTTCTAAATAATAACTAGCGATGGTGAAATAGTTTTAAAATTTGTTTGCAGAAATATTTAGTTCGAATAAAAATCGAAAATATGACTGGGATTTGTTTTCTGAATTTTTTATATTTCATCGTCTTAAAGTTATCGGAAATGTTATGAACTCTTTAGTGTAAATACACACATCTATATATAAGCAAAATATATGTATGTATGTATGTATTATAGCATATATAAACATACACTTAAGCATATACAACAGTGATATTATAATTTATGAAAAATAAAATATAAACTAAAAATTGTTTAACATGAAATCACCCATTTGAAAACATTGAGTGCATTAGGGAAACATAAGCACATTGAGTATTAAGGCATGTTGGCTCAACAAGTGAAGGGGAATAAGTAATTTCATGGGAAAGAAGCCATGGAAGGCGGTGAAGGTGATGATGTGTCACAAAGTTAGAAAAGGGTATGTACTTAAGGCTAAAAAGGTAATTTTCCTACCTCATGTTATATAAAACAAATTACTTTTTTCTCTCTCCTTCTTCATTTCATTTTCTTACCTTTACAAATCTCTCTTCTTCTTTATAAGCTTCTTAAAAATTCTTTAATTGCTTCTTAAAACTTTTCCAAATTTAAACGTAACTTCCTTTTTCATTTTTCATAAGAAAAGTTGTTAAAACTTCTTCCTTTCTTCTCAACGTCACTCATACTCCAAAATAAGCTTCAAAACCCTCCTCAAATAATAATGGCCAAGCCTATTGGGCCCTAGGTTAATCCTAGAACTTGGTCTATTACCAAAAATTCAAATTTTATATTAAAGAAAGCTATGATCTAGGCTTTTTCCAAGATCTATGTGGATTTGGTTAAATATGGTGAGTAAAGCTCGCACCTTTAACAAGTTTTAACCTTTTTATTTTGCTTTACTTATCTCTATGTTTTGGTGGATGATTTGATTAAATTTGATGTTGTTTTATACGATTATATATGTGCTTGTATATGGTATTGGTTATTAACTTAAAATGAAGTCAAAAAATTAGTGAATTTGCAAGTTATGATTTTTATGTGATGAAGTTTGGATCTTTATAAGTCTTTGTGATTTGTGATATGATTTGTTTACTATAGACATGAATATGTGATTATATACTAAGAACATTAGCACCTTTACTAGTTTAAGTGACATGGAATCCTTGTGTAAAACTATGGTTTTTAGTTTTGAAATAAAAATCAATTTCAATTTTCAAACTTTGTTTCCACTTTTATAAAAACTTTATGTTTTGAAAAGTTTGCAAGCTTTCAAGTGTTATGGTTTCAAAAAGGAAAGCCAAAAACAAATTCTCAAGTTATGGTCCATATAGCGATAGTCGCTATGGATGCAGCTTCGGTAAAAAGTCCACTTGTTGCAAAATAGAGTTTTTACACTTAAATATACTTTGAAAATGTTTTCTAAACTTATTAATTAAGTATTAAAATGGTTAATTATGTATTTATTAAATAATTATAAATTAATTAAGTTTTGGCACTCAATTATTAATTTAGTATTAAGTAAGATTTATTAATTATAATTAAGTAAAGAATAATTATTAATTAGTTATCTTTTAAAGTAAGATTGTTTTTAATTAATTATTGATTAAGTATAAGGTTAATGTTTGCGCCAAAAATGGTCACAAACACCCAATTGCATATGAAAACACCAAATCATGGTCACCGATCATAGATAGATTGTATGTGATAGAATTAAATATGAAGAACGCTCAAAAAATTAAAGGAAAGCAGTAGAAAGACAAGATTTATAGTGGTTCGACGTTGTAGCCTACATCCACTTTGAAGAGTTGCTGCTTTATTGATGATTCTCTATTGATTTACAAGAGTATAATTGATAATATCTTAGTTACAATGGAGTTCGGCAAAGTAACAGCGTAGGAGCGCAAAAGGATCCCTTTTCTGAAGCTCTTGGACTGCTATTTATAGGTGTAGGCAGCAAATATCTCGCCCAAATCTCGGAAGACCTCTTCTCTAACGTGGGTGGGCCAACACGATCGATCCCCGGTTGTTTGGACTCGATCCGTGATCGATATGAATGAAATTTGTATCGATCAAGATTTAGCCCAATCGAGTCGAGATCGATCATGAACATTCTTGAGGTTGCACTCAAGCTCCTGGGAAAATTTGGTAGCAATTGGTCTTGTAGATTTTGAGTTATGATCGATGCAAGTTTGATTTGTTGATATGCTGCCGAGCTCGTATCGATTCCTTCGTTTCGACCAAATGATGGTGACGTGGAGCGATAAGTTAGGATAGATCCATCTATCATGCCGCGTTGATCGCTTCCTCATTCGCATCGATTGGTCGCTATGACTTTCGTATCGATGATCATTGCTCCACTTTGTATCGATCATGGCTTCGTATCGATGGTTCCTATTCCTAGTCGTATCGATATGTTCTCGAGCATTTCGTACCGATGGAAGAGTGTTGTTTCGTATCGTTTATGGGATGCATGCTTCGTATCGATTTTTGATCGATCGATATGAATTCTGGAGAGGATGAACGATACGCGTTGTATTTCGGTGGGAAAGATACGAAATGCCCCTAAATGATGGATACGAATTGAAGTAGGCGAGATGGATACGATTCGATGGGTTCGCGATGGATACGAAGGGATGTGGTTGGCGACCGATATGAACCAAGCTGTCTTTGCTTGATGGATAAGGAGGTTGGCGCCTGATGGATACGAAGTGAGGCCAGTGATGGATACGAACATGACGGATACGAGATTGGTGGAGACATTGTTTGTTGATCGATTCATGGCTTTGACTCGAAGCAATCATCTCCTTAACCCGAAGTAAACCTATTGGCGACTCGAAGTAGGTGCTGCGATGACTCGATGTAGCTTGTTCCTCAAAGACCCGAAGTGAACGCTCCTCTGGCCCGAAGTAAGCCATCTGAAAACCCGAAGCAAACGTGAATATGACTCGGAGCAGACCCCAAGCAACTTGAAATGACCCGATATTCGTCGAAACCATATTTTAAACGTCTTGCACTGTTGTTTGTCGACTATGCTTTGTGCAGTTGTTTGGGTTAAATCCACCGGTATATGCCTTGCCAAAAGGCGGGTTAACACTTTGCCCCCCAAAACATGCCCTGCGATAGGATGGTGTGTTTTGTAGTTCGATAAGCTGGACGTTCGTGTCCTGTTAATGACCTCTAAAGGGATTGATAATCTTACCTGGCTGTGAATAGCGATCGTTTGAGATCATATTGCTGTTCGAGGAGAAATGTGACCGTTTGAGGCCAGGTGCCGTTCGCGGCGAATGGTGACCGTTCGAGGTCGGGTGCCATTCGTGGCGAATTGTGACCATTCGCGGTCGGGTGCCGTTCGTGGTGAATTGTGACCGTTCGCGGTCGGATGCAGTTCGTGGTGAATTGTGACCGTTCACGGTCGGATGCCATTCGTGGCAAATTGTGACCATTCGCGGTCGGGTGTCGTCCGTGGCGAATTTATGTGTGCCCGGGGGGGACTTAGTCTCATTAATGTCAGATTTCACGTTCGAGTGAGTTTCTGAATTGTTTGTTATGGCGGTTTATCACCATCTCAGAGCATGCTTGAGGACCATTCGCGATCACGTACATGTGTAAGTACTTAGTTGTGATGAAATTACAAATACAAGATTTACATTCAAAATGAGTCTTACAACCAAAATGTCCAACCAAATCAAGTCCGGGTGCAAAAAATAGAAAACAAAAGCAAAATAGAGACGTCAAAGTGCAGACACCAATACCTATGCGGTTTATAGTCGTCTCAGAGCATGCTTGAGGACCGTTCGTGATCCTGTACATGTGTAAGCGACTTAACAGCACTAGTGCAGAGTTTGCGACTTATTCGTCATTATTTCAATCAATTGATGACAAACTGGTGCCTTGATCCTGAGCCGTCCCCAGTCGATGTAGATGGTGGTCGTTCTTGCTCTATCGTTGCCGCTCGCCTCCTCACGTATTGTAATAGCATGCCGTTATGGATATGCCCTTCTATCTCATCCCTCAAGTGTCTACAATCATTTGTACTATGGCCGCTTAACTCGTGGAATAAGCGGTATCTCTTTGATTTCCCCTCATTGTTGGTCGGATCCCTCCTCATTGGCCTACGGTAAGGAACCTGACCCTAGTGTATTGGTAGATTCGTTCCAAAGTATCTTTCAGCTCTGAATAAGAGGTGAATCTTGGCTCCTTTCGCGACCGCTTTGGTTCATCACCGCTATCATCTACTTTTCGTTTCCCTTTCTCTTTGCCTGAATCCTTTCCGGGCGTATCTCCGCTTTTGACTGCATAAACATCAACTCCCTCTCCTTCCTCTCTCTCAGCATTTGCATCCTCTTATCGCAAAAACCTTTTCTGCCTCATGGTAAAACTCTCCTAGATCAATGGGCGGATGCCTCGTTAATGAGTTCTTGAATTCTATGCCATCGGCTATGCCAGATACAGCTGCCATCAGAACCATGGATGGATCTGGCCGATCCACTGATGCCACTGCTGCATTGAATTGTGTTAAGAAGTTCCTCAAAGACTCTCTGGTCTTCTGCTTTAGTGTCGTCGAACTCATCACATTCTTGGGCCTCGAGATATGAACCTTGAATTGCCTCATAAACTTTTCAGTCAACTCGGTCCACGTTCCAATCGAACTGCTCTCCATTTTTCTAAACCATAATGTTGCTATGTCCGTCAGATACAGTGGGAAACATCAGGCCATGATCTCCTCTGATGCCCCCAGTACTTCCATATGCCACATATACCTTATAAGATGAACAGCAGGGTCTGTCCTTCCATCATACTTCTCCAATGTCGGTAGCTTGAATTCTGGTGGATTCCTGGCCTGCCTAATTGCGTGAGCGAAGGGGCTCCTGTTAACTTCTTCCAGATCTCTATTCACTAATCCACCTCTCATGGTTCGTCTTACCATCTCCGCCAATCTGTCACCGTCGTCAAGCTGTAGTCCTTGTCTATTGCCTTCGATCTGCCCCTCGAGTTCGCGAGGGAATCCTAGAATCTGCTCCTGGACGGGCATCCATTCCTCTATCAATGCCGTGTTGAACAGCTCCGCCTGGTATCCTGCTTGAGGTTGGATCAACATGCTCTTTGGGAGTGCCCCCTAGCTCATGGGCTACTCCTGATGGTCTTGCTCTATTCTGAATCCTGGTTGTTCCATGCTCCTAATCCCTATTTCCAGCACCCCTTTCAGTGGCGTTCTCTTGATTCTGCACTCTAGCTTGTCCAATTTGCTGGAGTAGGTTCTGCATCATCTCTTCTAGCCTTTTCAACATTCCCTCCTGCATAGCTTCCATCATCATCTCCATCTCGTCTCGGGTGATGAAGACTGAGGCCTGATTCGCTCCTAAGGAAGCCTCCTGACATCCTTCACGCTGTCTCCTTTCTGCTCTTGGTCTCTTCGCTGATTGCTTCACCATTGCTTTCAAGATCTAAGTCCTTAAGCCTTCAGATCCAAAATCCAAGCTGTAGAATTCCTGAGTTCTAGCATTCTCAGTGAAAGCACCAAAATGTTTGCGCCAAAAATGGTCACAAACACCCAATTGCAGATGAAAACACCAAATCACAATTGCCGATCACAGATAGATTGTATGTGATAGAATTAAATATAAAGAACACTCAAAAAATTAAAGGAAAGTAGTAGAAAGACAAGATTTATAGTGGTTCGGCGTTGTAGCCTACATCCACTTTGAAGAGTTGTTGCTTTATTGATGATTCTCTATTGATTTACAAGAGTACAATTGATAATATCTGAGTTACAATGGAGTTCGGCAGAGTAACAGCGTAGGAGAGCAAAAGGATCCTTTTTCTAAAGCTCTTGGACTGCTATTTATAGGTGTAGGCATCAAATATATCACCTAGATCTCGGAAGACCTCTTCTTTTACGTGGGTGGGCCCACGCGATCGATCCCCGGTTGTTTGGACTCGATCCGTGATCGATACGAATGAAATTTGTATCGATCAAGATTTAGCCCAATCGAGTCGAGATCGATCGTGAACATTCTTGAGGTTGCACGCAATCTCCTGTGAAAATTTGGTAGCATTTGGACTTGTAGATTTTGAGTTATGATCGATGTAAGTTTGATTTGTTGATATGCTGCCGAGTTCATATCGATTCCTTCGTGTCGACCAAATGATGGTGATGTGGAGCGATAAGTTAGGATAGATCCATCTGTCATGCCGCGTTGATCGCTTCCTCATTCGCATTGATTGGTTGCTATGCCTTTCGTATTGATGATCATTGCTCGACTTCGTATCGATCATGGCTTCGTATCGATGTTTCCTATTCCTATTCGTATCGATATGTTCTCGAGCATTCCGTATCGATGGAAGGGTGTCGTTTTGTATCGTTCATGGGATGCATGCTTCGTATCGATTTTTGATCGATCGATATGAATTCTGGAGAGGATGAACGATACGTGTTGTATTTTGGTGGGATCGATACGAAATGCCCTAGGTGATGGATACGAATTGAAGTAGGCGAGATGGATACGATTCGATAGGTGCGAGATGGATACGAAAGAATGTGGTTGGCGACCGATACGAACCAAGCAATCTTCGCTTGATGGATACGAAGGAGGTTGGCGCCTGATGGATACGAAGTGAGGCTAGTGATGGATACAAACATGATGGATACAAGATTGGTGGAGACATTGTTTGTTGATCGATTCATGGCTTTGACTCGAAGCAATCATCTCCTTAACCCGAAGCAAACCTATTGGCGACTCGAAGCAAGTGCTGTGATGACTCGAGGTAGCTTGTTCCTTAAAGACCCAAAGTGAACGCTCCTCTGACCCGAAGTAAGCCATCAGAAAACCCGAAGCAAAAGTGAATATGACTCGGAGCAGACCCCAAGCAACTTGAAATGACTCGATATTCGTCGAAACCATATTTTAAACATCTTGCACTATTGTTTGTCGACTATGCTATGCTTTGTGCAGTTGTTTGGGTTAAATCCGCCGGTATATTGCCTTGCCAAAAGGCGGGTTTACAATTAATTTTTAATTAATTATTAACTAATTAAGATTTATTCTTAATTAATTATTAATCAAGTAAAGGATTAATTGTTAGTTTATTTATTAAGTAAGGATTAATTAATATTTATAATTAATTATTTAAGGTTTAGTTATTTATTAATTATTGTTTAACTAAATGTTTAATTATTTATTAATTTGTAATTAAGTTAAGTTTTAATTAAGATTTAATTATGATTTAAAAATGGTTTAATTTTTAAATCTTTTATTCTCCCAAAGTCGGGTTTTTTTTAAAGCAACTGTTTTTTTTAAAGAAAGTTTAAAATCCAAGGGATTTCTTTGTCTATTACCCTTAAGCAACCACAAAAGAATATGAAATCCAATGACATCAGTTAAGTAGAATAAAACACTATTTTTCTAACTAAATTATAGTTGATATCTGTTAGTAGAATAAATCACCGTTATGCTATAATGCTCCGAATATATAATGTTTTGACATCTATTTAGCAAAATAAAACCCCACTTCTACTAATTTGGTAACTTGGATACCTGCCTATATGTTGATTGGTTGTTGATTGTTGGCCTCTTTTACATATCTACTTGTTCTGTAAATATACAATTTATAACTTAGAAAGTTGAACTTAATCAAATAAGAACCATTGTGAACGCAATGCCTCTTTCTGATTTTGTGAAGTCAAATATTTCATTTTATCTTTTTTTTAAATGGTTTAAGATTTATTACCATTTTAAATAAGATATTTAAAAGATAATTAAGCAATTATTTTATAAAAAATGTTTGAAGTTAATTTAATACTTTTGAAATGATGGTTTAAAATCATTATTTTGTTAATATAGTTTAAAGACAAATTTAACGAAGGATGCTCTAAATAATAACTTGTCTATTTAAAGGTGTGTTTTAAATAATTGACTGTTTATCAAAAGAACTTAATTTATTGATTAGAGTTTATTAATGAAGTTTTGTTTAAAATATGGAAAGTTTATAAAAGGAGTTTTATAAATTAAAATAGAGATCTTGAAATTTGGGAGACTTTTATAAATGATTATGGATATTTATAAAAGAGTTTTATAAATGATTTTGAATAATTATGAAAGGGTTTATAAATGGTTTTGGTATTTATAAAAGAGTTTCGTAAACAAACTTGGAGATTTATAAAGAGATTTTCTAAATGGATTTGGGAATTAAAATAAAGGAGATTCCATAAGATGAATGAAATTTATTGAAAAAGGATTTATTGAAGAAGTTGGTAAAAGAATTTAAGATTTGATTTTCTTTAATTGACCTTCTTAATTATAGTGGTGTGGAACTTTTGTTCCATGCTTAACACACAAAGGAATAGTGTTTGGAATTATCCTTATCCGTAATTAAAATAACCTTTGTTTTTTATCCTTATGACCTAGAAATAAGAAATCTTTCATAATGTTTTGTGAATATACTTATGCCAGTAAGATAAGTACATGAATATTTGATAAATATTCTGAAGGGAGTTTTAATAAATGGAAGATTTATTTAAAATGAGGTTAAGTGGTTGTTATAGGTAATTAAATATCTAAATTGTTGGCTATTTGTTTATTTGATAGTTAAATAACCGACCATCAAATCTGGGCAAAACGTAACTCCGGAAATATCTAGGAGAAACGTGTGAGTTATATGGTACTATCATCTTCGACGATGCTATACAATTTGTATAAATCTCATTTTGTTCTCTTAAGACAAATGATATGGAAATTCATTCACTCAACGGTAAGGAGGTGATTTCTGCTCTTATCTACTGTCTGTTATTTCCAAAAGAACGAGATTTGAGTTTACCAAAAACTATCGAATCTTCTTTCGAAGAGACCGAGATCAGATAGGTATAAACTATCTGAAAACCACTTTGAACCAACATGTGCGTTCGAATGGAAGACATTTTAAAGATGATTGAAGACGGTGCTCTTTGAAGTGCAAGGGCTACTTGTTACTAATCCCGAGGGTGATTCTAAGATGGATGTAGTAGAGGTAGTGCCTTTGGTTTCATTCAGACCCAATACAAACTTGTTTTGATGAATTCTGGCATTGCATTTTTGCCTAGAGGGCAGTGTCAGCATTCCAAGTGGGAGTTTCTAAAGGAAGGTAAATTGTTACCTCATAAGCATCACACCAAGGAAATGGCTAGATTAGGGTAGATGTGGTAGGGCTTTGTGGGTCGCTCCCATAAGTGTGTGTCATCACCTTTCTGGATTATCATTTTATGGATTTGGTTGTGCATGAGAGATCTCAATAAAGGTTGGGAACAAACGGGGTGATGACATATTTGGTACTACCTAGTCAGGGGTAGGCCGGCCCTATGCTGGTGATGTAGTGCGAGCTACGAATTCACAAGGTCTAGGTCGTTCACGACTTAGGGAAGAAGTCCTAGGTCGCTCACGACCTAACGAGGGGAAGTTTAAAACATTCAAGCAACCTACCGAGTTAACTCGTGTCCGACTTAAAGGAGGTGCCGGGTTACGACCTAAAACTATAGGAATAAGTGCTGGGTTACGACCTAAAACTATAGGAGCAAGTGCTGGGTTACGACGTAAGGGAAGTGCTGGGTTATGACCTAAAGCTATAGGAGCAACACAAGTTGAAAAATGCGAAGGCTTAAGTCGGCAACGACTCAAGGG
Source organism: Allium fistulosum (assembly GCA_030737815.1). NCBI lineage: Eukaryota > Viridiplantae > Streptophyta > Magnoliopsida > Asparagales > Amaryllidaceae > Allium > Allium fistulosum. The sequence continues at coordinate 1,043,291,294 of CM060907.1, read as the reverse complement.
TTGTGTTTTGGTTGATGTACGACTTAACGGAACAGATGATAAATCGATACCGAGTTACGACTTAGTTAAGTCGTCTAACCGACCTATCGAGTCACACAGAGGAAAGGCAGAGCAAATTGGTAAGGTATTAGGTCGTGAACGACCTAACGAGTCAGGAGTTAAGTCGCTGAAGACTGGAGCGTGGATTCTTCTTCCGAGTTAATCTCTACTGTTGATTTCTTTAGATCGCTGATCTGGGATGCCGCATGTTTTTAAGTCGCTGAAGCTTATTACCGTTGATTCTTCTGCCGAGTTAATCTCTGCCGCTGATGGAAGCTGGAGCTATTGATAAGTCGTTACCGACTTATATTAAGTCGTAGGTCGCAACTTTTATAAGTCATGAGTCGTTTGTAATATACATATATGTTGAGTCGCATCTGTTATAAGTCGTATGTCGTCTGTTTTCATATGTCGTCTGTTTTCATATGTCGTCTATTTGTAAGTCGTATGTTGTCTGTTTTCCTTTGAGTCGTAAGTCGGAGAGTCGTGCTAAGTCGGAACCGACCCAAGAGTTGATGAAATTTTTGTTGTAAAGTTGAATGCCTATAAATATGCCGAGTCTCTAATTTGTAAAGGTTGTTGATTTTTGAATAAAATTCTCATTTGATTGCTGTGTGCTTTCATTTAAATTGGTAGTTGAGTGTAATCTCCTATCTCCTCTTTCGGTTAATCGAGTGCGCTCGATTCAACGATTGTAGAAGCCGATTCGCGGAATCAAGTGCGCTTGATCAACGCTTGAAGAATTGAAGATCTTTGAACCCGGTATCGTGCGCGATCAACGAGTTTGGGCTAGAATTCGGTATCTTCGGATCAACGAATTTGGGCATTTCAGTATCTTCCAATCCATCGATTGCTACTTCCATCGATCTACATTGTTTTTTTGATTAATCCGCTGCGTCAGTTTGGTATCAGAGCTTGTTCTAGCCAATCATAGCTAGATCGAGACTTGGAGCCTAATCATTTTCGAAAATTGAAGTTATCAATCACGGCCGAGAGCTTGAAGAGGGAAGCCGAGCTAAGGAGAGTGTAGACCGAGCATCATTGCATTTTCTAGCCGAGAACTGAAATTTGGAGAAGTTGTGTTCATCGTGTTCATCACGATTTGCAACAAAAGTGGAAGTTTCGATCCATTTCATTTTGGATCAAAGTTCGAAAAGTGTTTGAATTTTGAAGTGTTGAAGAATTTGTGAAGATTTCAAGTATGCCGATAAGAAGAGCTAATCGTCACCAAAACGTAGAAGCTTTGTATCGAAGAGAAGAGGCTGATGAGATGGAACAAAGAATCAATGAAAACTTTAGTGAAAAGCTTAACGAAGGAATTGGACGGTTAGAGAAGCTTATGACGGAGATGAATCAAAATTGGAGAAGGGTTTCACCTGAATCTAACCATGGAGGTAGTAGAGTTTCGCCACATTCCAATCGAGACAGAAGTGTTGAAAATGATCAAGGGCGTGGGAGGAACGTGAATGATCGTGAACGGAGGAATGTAGATAGAAGGGATGATGGTGGTAGACGTGAAGGTAGTAGAGATGTGGGTGGACGAGATAGACAACGATATACATCTGATTTTGAAGAGGAGTATGGTGGTGGTAGTGTTCGAGGATAAGGACGAGGACAAGGAAGAAATTACTCTGAGTATGATCACAAGTGGGAGTCGGGGATGAAAACTGAAATTCCTGAATTCAAAGGTGGTATGCAAGCGGAGGAATTTCTAGATTGGGTAGCTAATGTTGAAGAGATTTTTGACTTCAAGGAAGTTCCAGAACATCGTAGAGTGAAGTTGGTTGCTACAAGGCCGAGGGGTAGAGCTTTGGCGTGGTGGCAGCAAACCAAACTTACACGTGAACGAATGGGGAAGTCAAAGGTTGAATCTTGGGAGAAGATGAAGAAATTGATGAAAGCGACATTCTTACCATATAATTATCAATCGCTTATGTATCAGAGGTTGCAAAACTTGAGACAAGGAACGAAATCTGTGAATGACTATGCTGACGAATTTTATCAACTAATTGCAAGGAACGATATTATGGAGACAGAAGAACAGTTAACAGCTAGATTTGTTGGAGGTTTACGAATGCAGATTCAGGATATGGTTAACATGTTTGATCCCAGGTCTGTAGCGGAAGCACACCAGAAAGCGTTGGCTTGGGAGAAACAGGGAAGACGAGGAGGAGGTGTGTTTACTAATTCCAACAGTCAAGTGAAGGGTGTTAGTGGGAGTTATAATGTTTCTAAACCTATCAGTAGACCAGTGGTGAAGGAGGCTGAGAAGGCAAGGGTTAACAATGGTTTCAAATGTTATAATTGCCAGGAATTGGGTCATAAAAGCAACGAGTGTCCAAAGCCAAAGAAGAGAACCATGATTGTAGAAGTTGAAGATGAGGATGTTGATGGAGAGTGTTCTAGTCCAGTTGTGGAGGATGAGCAGGATATTGCGTCAGGAGATGAAGGTTGTAATCTAATGCTGAGGAGATCGTGTTTGACACCGAAGCAGGAGGAAGCTAGTTGGTTGAGGAGTAATATCTGTCAGTCGACATGCACTATAATGGGAAAGGTGTGTAAATTTGTGATTGACGCAGGAAGCTGTGACAATATCATTTCCACCGAGGCTGTAACAAAGTTAAAATTAAAGACAGAGAAGCATCTGAATCCATACAAGTTAGCATGGTTGAGAAAAGGAGGAGAAGTGAAAGTGGATAGACGAGTTCGTGTTCCATTCTCTATTGGGAATAAATATAAAGACGAGATCTGGTGTGATGTAGTAGAGATGGATGTTTGTCATTTACTTTTGGGAAAACCATGGCAGTATGATCGAGCAGTACAACATGACGGTCGGACCAACAGCTACAGTTTTATGTTTGAAGGCACGAAGATTATCTTAGTTCCAAAGAAGAGACAACAGGGAGACAGTAAATCGGAAGAGATTGAAGAGCTGAAAACTTTATTATCTCTGAAGGAGTTTGTTAAGGAGGTTGAGGAAGAACCGGAAGTATTCTTGTTAATTGGACGTGAGAGCAGTGAAGAGGTTGAAATTTCAGAAGAAGTAAAACCAGTATTGAGAGAATTTGAGGATGTTTTCCCAGATGAGTTACCGAAGGAATTACCGCCACTAAGAGACATTCAACATCAAATCGATCTTGTTCCGGGAGCAGTGTTACCACATAGACCACATTATCGAATGAGTCCGAAGGAACATGAAGAGTTGCGGAGGCAGGTAGAGGAATTACTTGAACAAGGGCGTGTGCAGGAGAGTTTAATTCCTTGTGCTGTACCAGCTTTATTGGTACCCAAAAAGGATGGAACGTGGAGGATGTGCACAGACAGTAGAGCATTGAATAAGATCACAGTCAAATACAGATTTCCGATGCCGAGGCTTGATGATTTACTGGATCAAATCAGTGGGTCCGTAATCTTTTCTAAGATGACTTGAAGAGCGGTTATCATCAGATTCGCATTAGACCAGGGGACGAATGGAAGACAGCATTCAAGACGAGGGAAGGGTTGTATGAATGGCTGGTAATGCCGTTTGGTCTATCGAATGCACCAAGTACATTCATGAGGGTGATGAACCAGATTTTCAGGCCATACATTGGGAAATTTGTGGTGGTTTACTTTGATGATATTCTAATCTACAGTGCTAGTACAGAAGAGCATGTTCAACATTTGAAGAAAGTGTTAATTATTCTTCGTGAAGAACAATTCTATGCTGCTACAAAGAAGTGTGTCTTTATGGCGAGGAGTGTTTTATTTCTGGGGTATATTGTATCGGAAGAAGGAATATAGGTTGACCAAAGTAAAGTCGAAGCTATCAGAGATTGGCCACAGCCCAAGACGATAACGGAAGTGCGTAGTTTCCACGGGTTGGCTTCGTTTTATAGAAGATTTATTCCACATTTTAGCAGTGTGATGGCACCTGTTACGGATTGTATGAAGGGTAAGCAGTTTGCATGGACAGAGGAAGCAGGGGATGCTTTTGGGAAGATCAAGAAGTTACTGACATCTGCGCCAATTCTAGTATTGCCTGATTTTCAGTTGTTGTTTGAGCTACACACTGATGCATCCAAGGTTGGGATTGGAGGAGTACTGAGTTAAAGGGGACGTCCAATTGCATATTTCAGTGAGAAGTTATCAGGAGCGAAGATGAGGTACAGTACATATGATGTGGAATTCTATGCTGTTGTGCAAGCTATTAAACACTGGAGAGATTATCTATTTCAAAAAGAGTTTGTTCTGTATACTGATCATGAGGCATTGAAGCATTTACAAGGACAAGACAAAATTTCAACAAGACATGCATCATGGATTGCATATCTGCAACAGTTTACTTTTGTTGTTAAACACAAGTCGGGAGTGACGAATCGTGTGGCTGATGCTTTAAGTAGGAGGAGTCATTTGTTGACTACACTGAAGGTTGAAGTGACGGGGTTTGATATGTTGCCAGAATTAGTTACCGATGATCCTTACTTTGCAAAGTATGTTGATAAAGTAAAGGAGGGAAAGCCGGATGAGATTTTGATGGTAGATGGTTTTCTGTTCAAGGGAAATCGATTGTGCATACCTGATTGTAGTTTGAGAATGAAGATTGTAAAAGAGCTACATGAAAAAGGGCATGTTGGGAGAGACCGTACATTACAGTTGATTTTGCAATCTTACTTTTGGCCATCGATGAGGAAAGAAGTGGAGAGATTTGTGGAACGATGTCATATCTGTCAGGTTTCGAAAGGAACTGCGACTAATGCTGGTTTATATATGCCGTTACCGGTACCAACTAAACCATGGGTTGATGTGAGTATGGACTTTGTGTTGGGGTTGCCAAGAACACAGCGGGGAAACGATTCCATCTATGTGGTAGTGGATCGATTTTCGAAGATGGCACATTTTATTGCTTGTAAGAAGACGGCGGATGCTGTTCATGTTGCTCAATTATTTTTCAAGGAGATCTATCGACTTCTTGGATTGCCATAATCTATTGTGTCGGATAGAGATACTCGATTTCTGAGTCACTTTTGGTTGAGTTTGTGGAAAATGGTGGGAACAAAGCTGAAGTTTAGTAGTGCTTATCATCCGCAAACGGATGGACAGACCGAGGTTGTGAACAGATCATTGGGAAATTTGCTGAGGTGTCTTGTACAAGATAATCTGAAGAGTTGGGATGTGAAGTTATGCCAGGCATAATTTGCTCATAATCATGCGGTAAATTGTAGCACAGGGTTCAGTCCATTTCAGATAGTATATTCAAGCTTACCAAAGGGACCGTTGGATTTAACGGTAATACCACACTCGAAGGGGACAATTAAAAAAGCTACTGATTTTGTTGAGGGGTTGACGGAATGTCATAAAATCGTTCAAGAATGATTGGAAAAGGCAAATGAGAAATACAAACGATCTGCAGACTTGAAGCGAAGAAATGTTGAATTTAATGAAGGCGATTGGGTTTATGCAGTTTTAACAAAGGATCGTTTTCCAGTGGGCGCTTATAACAAGTTGAAAGCCAGAAAAATTGGTCCTGTCGAAATCATAAAACGGATTAATGAAAATGCTTATAAGTTGAAGCTGCCGGAGGATGTGTACACGTCTGACGTATTCAATGTTAAGCATCTCGTACCATATTATGGAAATGAACAATTGGATGTGGAAGAATTTACAAATTCGAGGACGAATTTCTCTAAACCTGGGGAGGATGATGTAGTGCGAGCTACGAATTCACAAGGTCTAGGTCGTTCACGACTTAGGGAAGAAGTTCTAGGTCGCTCACGACCTAACGAGGGGAAGTTTAAAACATTCAAGCAACCTACCGAGTTAACTCGTGTCCGACCTAAAGGAGGTGCCGGGTTACGACCTAAAACTATAGGAACAAGTGCTGGGTTACGACCTAAAACTATAGGAGCAAGTGCTGGGTTACGACCTAAGGGAAGTGCTGGCTTACGACCTAAAGCTATAGGAGCAACACAAGTTGAAAAATGCGAAGGCTTAAGTCGGCAACGACTCAAGGGTTGTGTTTTGGTTGATGTACGACTTAACGGAACAGATGATAAATCGATACCGAGTTACGACTTAGTTAAGTCGTCTAACCGACCTATCGAGTCACACAGAGGAAAGGCAGAGCAAATTGGTGAGGTATTAGGTCGTGAACGACCTAACGAGTCAGGAGTTAAGTCGCTGAAGACTGGAGCGTGGATTCTTCTTCCGAGTTAATCTCTACCGTTGATTTCTTTAGATCGCTGATCTGGGATGCCGCATGTTTTTAAGTCGCTGAAGCTTATTACCGTTGATTCTTCTGCCGAGTTAATCTCTACCGCTGATGGAAGCTGGAGCTGTTGATAAGTCTTTACCGACTTATATTAAGTCGTAGGTCGCAACTTTTATAAGTCATGAGTCGTTTGTAATATTCATATATGTTGAGTCGCATCTGTTATAAGTCGTATGTCGTCTGTTTTCATATGTCGTCTATTTTCATATGCCGTCTGTTTGTAAGTCGTATGTTGTCTGTTTTCCTTTGAGTCGTAAGTCGGAGAGTCGTGCTAAGTCGGAACCGACCCAAGAGTTGATGAAATTTCTGTTGTAAAATTGAACGCCTATAAATAGGCCGAGTCTCTCATTTGTAAAGGTTGTTGATTTTTGAATAAAATTCTCATTTGATTGCTGTGTGCTTTCATTTAAATTGGTAGTTGAGTGTAATCTCCTATCTCCTCCTTCGGTTAATCGAGTGCGCTCGATTCAACGATTGTAGAAGCCGATTCGCGGAATCAAGTGCGCTTGATCAACGCTTGAAGAATTGAAGATCTTTGAACCCGGTATCGTGCGCGATCAACGAGTTCGGGATAGCTAGAATTCGGTATCTTCGGATCAACGAATTTGGGCATTTCAGTATCTTCCAATCCATCGATTGCTACTTCCATCGATCTACATTGTTTTTTTGATTAATCCGCTGCGTCAGCTGGTAGGGTTGCAAAGGTAACTACGACCCTCGGTACATTTTATCTAGAGGTGTACTATTTTTTAGAATGTAGTGCCTTACCTTGCCATTTGTTAGAATCCATTCTCCAATAAGCGCCTTCGGTTTTTGATTATATACCTATTATTGTTGTGATGTACACACATCATAGTTGTTTGATTATTGATATTTTAGACCTATGGACATTATTAAAAAATCATTTGATTTTGTAATAGAAATGGTTTGGTTATCGTAAGGTAAAAACCCATCCGTGTTTATGTGCGGCGTGGACTTATGAGATACCTTTTATTTTGGAATGGTTTCAAATATAGAAATCAATATGATTTGTGAGCTTTCTCATGCTAGTTTGCCGGACTGATCCTGGCGTTATTTTCTTATAATGCTCGGGTCAGCCCGAGCTTATTTTCCAGATTTAGCTGGATTTTTTGGAGCTTTTAGAAGATGAGCTAGATCCTCTAAGACGTATTCCCCTATCTTTTATCTTCCGTAGTTTTTGTTTGTTTTGTTTTCATCTGTATTTATCAGCAATTGTAAGGACGGTCTGTTATAACTATTTAGGCTGATAATAGGTCAATGTACTATGACATTGTGTGTATAATAAAGATGTTTCCTTTCTGTAAAGATTTGTGTAAATTGTTTATTTCTCGTTACGATGTGAGATTCTGTTTTGTCTTTTCTTACATTAACTCCAAATGACCGGTCTTTCGGATACTTAAATGATCGGCACATGGATATTGAGAATGTATTAAGTTCGTCTTTAGGTCTAAGAAAGGTAGATCATTACATATAGCCTCAGGGTGATGCTTGCAAGTATCCACCAAATGTCAAAACCAAAAACAAGTAGTGCATATGGGAGGTTTCCACTTATAATTAAGTTCCACTATAGCTGCCTTCCCAGAGACTGGTTATACAGGTAGAATAGAAGGCAATGATCTATCAGGTTTAATCTCAATTAAAGCCCTCGCATATACAAGCCTGTCCCTACTAACCGTTGCAGCATCAAACAATCCAATTACCGATGATGTTTGCCAACCAATCAATAATAGTCATAGATGGTAACATAGACAAAATTTTAGTGAATTGAACCCAAACAAGTATAGATAATAATTGTTCTTTAGCAGAATCTGTAGATGGATTCCAATTAGTAATAATTAAAGGTTTCCTTAAAATAATTGTAGGCTCTGCGTCAAGCATTTTATATCTGTCATTTGGACATGGAAATTCAAAGTAAAACATAGAATTGTCTTATATCATTTTTATTTTTCCTTTTAATCTTCATTGCCTCATAAAGTGGTCTTTAATAAAAGAAAACGAGGGATTTTCATCAAGGAAAAATCGAACAAGTTGATTATGCCAGAATGCGAAACTCGCCTTGCTAATTTCTAAAGGTGGAATATTAATGCCATTGACACTTTTTAATTAAAAATTGCAAGGTGTGTACTCACTAGCATTATGTGGTTTTGATGCGAATAGAGAAGCCCAACATAAAGGAGCATTTCGATTATTCAAAGGAGTAGCATTATCCCTGCAAGCACTAGTAGGATATGGTTAAGAGTTCCAATATTGGCTGGAATGGGTTGTATTTACTATAGTGTTATCCAAAGCTTGAGCAATTTGAGGATTTCCAATAGTAAAGCTTCCTAGTTAAATAACAAGTGGAAATATTGTATTCTAAATTGTACAATCGGTATCGGCTTGGCAGAGATCAAGGCATCAAGCCGAGTGTTACCAACATGCATCTGCAGTTTCCATATTATCCTTTATTGTCGTCATCTTCCAATTACCGTGAAATCAGTGGCACCAAATTCTAGAACGCACTCAAATACTGCTTCCCAATTACAATTTCAGTAACTGATTAGTTATTTTTGCAAAGTGAATCAGAGATAGAATCATAGGTTAGGGTAACATGAGCAGCAAATCATTTATCGGATCACATTCGAGAAGTAGGTGAATTCGAGCTATCAAGGAAGGTGGAAAAATGAGTTTACTCTTCTTACTCTTCATTATTAAAGATCTAAGCGGTATGGGAGAGACAAGAGGGAGGGGAAGGTTTGAAAACATATGGCAGTGGAGGAGTAGAGCAAGGAGAAATTTGCAGGCATAGAGAACTTTTTGATTTTTTTGTCTAACTAATCTAATTAGTTAAATATATTTAATGTGAATATTCGATCATGAGAAGTAGATGATGGACTGGTCAGTACGGATGAGAGAAGAAGAGTGAATCAAATCCAATTGAATGAACGAGGAATGGTTTGTTTTATTTAGAGAAAGAACATCTCTTTCTTTTAAAACTTTACCTCTGGTTTTAGATCAAAAATTTAGACCATGTTCTACCAATTGTGGCCAACCATTTGATGTCTTATATATGAACTAAAAATATAATTTATATGCATGCATATGTACTAATTACATATTGGTATGGCATGTTGATAGGACATATAATAACATAGCTAATATATACATGTGTATAAATTAGGATTGATACCTACAGTGTATAAATTTTTGATTTATATATACATTAACTATCTCGGGTATAATTATTTAGTATAAGATATATATATATATAAATATATATATAAATATATATATATATATAAATATATATATATGGACGTAAAACATTTCTAAAATACATACGTTAATAAAAAAAGCATAATTTGAGAAAAATCTAACATAAGTTGACTAAGTTAAAGTTTTGAATCCAAATTTTAAGTTAAAGTATCTAAGTTTGACTTAGTAAAATATATATCTAAAATTAGATCAAGATCAAAGTTAACTAATATAAAATATCTCTAATTGACTATGTATATATTATAATATACATATAAATATACATATACATATATATATAAATATATGATAAAGCAAAAATAATTTTCAATTAATTCAAAATATACATACATATTATATTAAATTGTTCTAACATACTTACAAAAATTTACATATAATCACACACGTGTGTGTATTACAAATAAACTTTTGGGCAAAAAATAAACCCTTTAAAAAATTATTATAGTTTTCAAATTGAAATACATATGTTAAGTTAAATAAGACATCAATGAATTTTATATTTAAAAATTGATTTAAAATTAAAAATAAATAATTAAATTATTAGAAATTTTATACTATGTTTAAAAATCTATTACTTGTTTGTTAAAAACATATAATAGAAACCATGATTTTATACAAATATATGTTTTAGTTTTGATCTATTAAACTAAATCAAATCATATCATTCAATTTGTTATTTAGATTCTGATGTTAATTCCAAATCAAGGTGAGGAAGTAATATATAAATATATGTGTATGTGTGTGTGTATGTAACACCTCAAAAATTTTAATAACAAATTAAAATATTAATAAGGGCAAAAATGTAATTTCATATAAAAGGAAAAAATGATAAATATCTACAAATGAAGAGATTTGGGGAATTTTAATTTTCCTTGTGTCAAGTAGATTTTTCTAGCTCAAATTCATATATAAATTGTTAGAAATGGAAAACGTATGAAGAAAATATGGATTGTTTACCGTAACACACATTTTGTGTTTTGCGCCTATTTTTGAACTCAAGTATAAGAATCAATTATGAGAATAAATTAAAACTTAGCTATTAAAAATAAATTAAATATGTGTTGTTTACTTTAAAAAGAGTACAATCTTATTAATGAACGTTGAAAGATTTGGAAGAAGATACATGCATAAAGGTAAAGACATTAATTATCGGGTTAGTGGTGGAATTTATTACTATATATATATTGCTTATTTTAGAAAGACATGCAACAAAATATTTAAAGAGAAAAGAATGCATGTAATGTTATAGAATTGAAGATAAAAAATATATGAAAGTAAATCGTTATTCTAAATTGAAGGTAAAATACTATAATAGTAGGGCGAATCCAATTTAAAATTGCAAACATAAATATCAATCAATTAATGTAATTGATTGCACAATTAATGGTAAAGAATAAAGTTTCTAATTATTGCATACACACACATATATATACACGTTTGAATATAAATCCAGGATTCCTCACAAAGGTTAATAATATATGTATGCATGTAGAATGTTAATTAAGGATATTGATTGAAATTATAATTAACGACGTTCGTTTAATTGGCTTAAATTATAATTAATGACATTAATTAAGGTAATGTGACTATTATTTAACAAAGGAAAAGGGAAAGATATTTATATGCATGTATGGGTAATGCGGTATGAATAAAGGAGGGGCTTTTCTAAAAATAGGCTTCTTTTAAATTTCACCTTTAAATACACAACCAAATCCCATTCTTTTCATTCTTAAGACCCTAGCCTCCATTTTCTTCTTCTTCTTCCTCCCCAAAAGTTCGTAAATCTAAATATTTTCTGTACTCCTCTCAAAACTTTTTTTTTTTTGAACTGGTACTTTATATACAACAAATCATGGGGACAACATATCCCATGTCAAATAAACGTTCGAAAGCAAGTTTCGAACTTGTGACATCCTGCACCAAAGCCGAATCAATTAACCACTTGGACAAAGGTGCTTGTCCTCCTCTCAAAACTTCTTAATAAAAAATAATAATAATGAGAGTACACATTAAATTAAAGGGGGGAGAGAGAATCAAATTAAATGGAAAACGGAGAAGGAAAACTAATCAACAAAGAAGAGAAGCAGTGAAATCAAATTAAACTAGAAGAGAAATCCCTTCAAGGTGAATGGGTTTATCATTAATTATGATGATTTACAAGTAATTGAATTTATTCATATATCTATTTGATTTGGGAATTAAATGGTCTTAAATCTAAAGATGAAATTTTAATTTAAAATCATTTGAAACATGTTGAAATCTGAGATAAGATTGGAATTGATTACGTTTGATTCATATATGAACACACCCTTTTTCTCACTTAAAAATGAATATGAAATTTAATATGTATATACCCTGTAGATTTCACCCAGAACGGATTTGGATATATATATATATATATATATATATATTCTGAAATTGATAAATTGAAATTGAATAAATTAAACTATAAGTTACACACAAACTGTATAGAAGTTATATGCCGAGTCATAGATTTAAATGAATAGTTAGAATTAGGTTAAAAATTTAAAAAGTAGGTTTCTCTTCTTAAAGGTTGAGAAATAAAGATAAGATCAACTTTAAATAAACAAATAATAATAATAAATAACAAAATCCAAACCCGACAAGTCAACAGGCTTACTATAGTCGGTCGACAGTGAGCGGTCGACCGCTGCTATAGCCAGTGGTAAACCGGTCAATGAATTTCAGGCATGACTTGAACCTCGGCCCGTGGTCTAGGTTATATATATATATATATATATATATATATATATATATATATATACGAGTAGGTTGGCACGTGCGATGCACGTGCGCAGGAAGAACTGGTATTAGGAAACAACGGTTATGGGGTTATGTTGAATTTTATAAAATGACTTTGACGTGTACGTAATGTTACATTTTTTGGATATTGCCTAATTCAAAACGCATCCACGTCTCGTAGACGTGTGTATGGAACTTCCGTATCAAACATGGAAATATGCTGTAAATTAGAATGACCCTAAGCAACCAAAAAGAAAAGTAATGAACCTATGGAATTATGGATTATTCTGGCTTGTTCATGCATATTGTAGACAACAACCTTGATTTGTAACAGAAATAGAATATTTTCTTCAGTAGATATAATAGTTAAGCTGAAGCAGATAAGGTAGCATTTAAACTCAAAAGTTAAGAGGTTTTTTATGTTAAGTAAAACCGAATCGTAGTAATACAGCTGGAAATTTTTTTCTTACATATATACAGAAAGTTAACCTAGTGCTATAATTTATAGAAGCTGTACTGGAATATATAACCAGAATGTAGTCATATTAAAAGTCCATCATTTAAAAAGAGTAATACAAAATTTGTGAAGAGCATATGTGTGTACATGGGGAACAAATCAATGAGTAATTATTAAAAAACATCGTTTGTAAGATTTTTGGATCTCACAACATGACTTTAAAGTACATGTTGTATGTTTTTATGTATATAGATTGATAAATCAACCGTTTGTCCAAACACGAATGAGACTAAATTATTTTAGGAAGTAATAAAATAGAGTAAAGAAATTAATCAACTATTATATCTAGTTGCATGTATCAGTCTATACTTCTAACTGTATGTTGTTATATATTTTTGCATGTAAATAGTAATACGTATAACTAAAAATATATACAATACCGAATGATTAAATTTTATATCACAGAAAAAATGTTGGATTAATTAGTGACAAATTAGTTTACATTTTCCACTTCATACACTTAAGTTTGTATTGCTAGCCTATGTGTCGCTAATTGCAATCAACCATCATTAACCCTTCATATGATAGCTGACAAAAGACTACTATCCTTTCTTTATTGAGTCTTGGAGCATGGAATTCTTTGTTTTCCTTCCTGAGGTTATTTGCTTGATGAACGTTAACATCATCCGAGTTTTGTATGACTGCACATGATCATCTTAAAGCCTTGCTTTCCTGAAGCCATTTATTTATTGCAACCCTATTGCACTTCTGATTCCTAGAGCTGAAATCTAAGTTAGTATCTGCATCCATAGCACCGAAAGTAGTTGAAGCTTCGACTGTAGTTGCTGACTTCTAATAGCATGAATCACATTGCTGCTACCAAGGTTGAACCTTTCAGGTTTGACTTCTGCACAATCTGGCTTCTACTCTGATTATTATTACTTGCCATGTCTTGTGTCTGATGCGTGAGTAGAGTTCTGGATTTGATTTCCTTACTGAAGCTACTTGCATATGCTGATGAACGACATATGCATGAAAGTTCTCTATGCATAATCGCTACTATTTCCAATCTGTTCCTTCATCACTCCCTCTTCTCTGGCCTAACTATTACTACCTTAGCTTGATTTTGTTAGATACTGGTGACAGTTGCTGGTAGGATTGGCGATAGTTATTGTCGATAGATGATGCATTAACTCACTCTTGTCGAGTTGCTATTGCTACAAACATTGAGTTGCGACCTAAAACTCTCGTTTCCAATTTTGCACTTCAAGTGATTTTATATTGAAACAACCAATAATGTTAATAATGTTAGAAGAGGGATATATGTTTTAAATGTAATTTGAATTATTACTAATGAAAAATTGGTGAAATCCATTTAAGGCTTGTACAATCATTCTAATAATTTTACACTTATTATTGCGATGGCCATGTGATAATGTAACGGAATTAAAAAAAATAGAAGAGTATATGAAGAAAAAGTGTTAATAATGGTTAACCGACATAATGTATATATGTTACTGAGAGGTAATATGTGTAGTGTTAATTTGTCTCTAAACTACTCCATCCTTTACAATAAGCTAAGCACACCATCAAATAACCAAATGCTTGTCGACAAAGAAATTGGGCAAGGAACGGAACTGATAGACTATGGATTTAGGTTTTATGAGTTTGTTGCAATTAGGTTGAAGCAAAAGCATTTGGTTCAGAATTATCGAAAGCTTATATTCATGAATGGAGATCATGCAAAATTATTGTTATTTTCTCCTCCCAAGAGTGTTATATTGTCAAAGTAAATGTTAGTTATTTCTCCATCCCATTGATCAATGTTCATTTGAGTTGATACAAATTCAAATAAGTCATCGTTTATTCTTTCTGTATTGTAGATTAAATAAGAAAGCTTAGTCTATCAAATGTTACAGCTAAAGTCACTTTAGTTGCCAGCAAAGCGCATATATTCAAAGAAACATGTAGTTTTACATAGTATGAATAGTCTTTTGAAAGCATGAGAAAAAGAATTGGCAAAATGATTTACAATACAATCTTACTTGCATAAATTCACAAAAAATAGTAGTAGCCTTGGACCAAACTAAAAAAATAATATAAAAGTGATGGTATGATTCACAAATCAATAGCCCAACAACAATATTGGTAAAGAAACCGATGAAATCATGCATCAAATACTTCTTGGCAGTTCAATTAAAGAATGGGAATCAAAATGTTGTCATGGATATTGACATATTGTTATCAAAATTTTTTGTCAAAAGGAAAAAAGGAAAAAAGCATTTAAAGCTACAAATAAATTGACATTTGCAATGGCGTAACCTTGGGAGTGTTGTGTATTCTTAAAGGAACTGGTCCATTCACTATTAAGACTTCTTTTAAGAAAATACTGGATATATCCTCATCTTCCTCAAAGCTGAGTCATCTACCATACCACTGAAATCTTATTAGACGTCGAGTAACAAAAATTAGAGCTGCGATCATGGGCGTGTTTTGTCTAAAAATTGATGTAAAGAACTGGGTCAACCATGAAATTGGAAAAACCAATTTCAATAAATAAAAATATCAGTGAGCAAAAGGATTTACTAATAATATCATTCTATTTTGCAGAAGTTACATACACAGTACTAAAAAATTCACATATATGAATCAGAGTTTTCTTGGTATATTTTTTCAACAAACGTGTTTCAAAATAAGGAGTATATAACCCATTACTGTATGTATACATCTTAACTTCAAAATACATAGACATACTATAATAATATTAGTACATATAATGCATGATATTACGTGCACGGTAGTTGTAAGAAACTTACTTGGACTAATACCCTTACAGTTGGATATAAATGGATGGACCAATGTTGACACCGATATCAAAATAATCTAATATACAATGAATAATTAGATGAAACTAAAAAAAGAAAAATTACCCGGGGATTAACCAATTTCTCTAATTCATACCAATGGCTTGCATTTAAATTTGCAGAGAAGGGGAAAGCTTTTAGCTGCTCAATCTGAACTCACAGCCTTGAAATACTCAAAATTTTGGAAAGATAAAGCTGTAGTAAAGGTAACAAAATATATAAAAATTAATCATAAGAAACAAAAGTTGTAGACAATAATTTTAAATTCTTCTTATATACCTTTAGCAGAATTTTCTACCTTTAGCAGCCGCTCATCTCACCCGCTCTATTCCTAGCTGAAGATACATGTCATCGTTTTTCATGTGCCAGTCCCCTTTGGCCTGCGTGCTTGTAATCAACATCTTGGATACAACTTCATGTGTACCGCTTCATGTGAAGCTAGTGGCATATCTTCCACTTCATGTATATAACTTCATTTCTTGCTAGTTGGTCAGTTATGTGTACTACTTCCTGAGACTGCAAACTTGCTGTTTTAGCATTCTGCATACTACTCTTATTCCTACAGTTCTTGCTTGCTACCCTCACGATTACTGTCGAGCTCTTTTGCCTACAGTTTACTTCTACTACTAAATTATCATTCTTAACACCTTACGGCTCTAGGATGCTAGTTGTTGCACTGAACTGAAGCTGCTACTCCAACCATGTCCCATCATCCTCATAAACGTAGTCCTATCATCGTCAGAGTGTGACGCTGATCCTGAGTTCATCCACGAATAAGTTCGTTCAGATGCTGCTCCGCCACTATCGGCCATGCTATTATCGGAACTCTGGCACATATGCTCTCCAGCGCCGAGTTCCATCCGCAGTGACTCACGAACACCTTCATACTCTCATATCTTAATATCTCTAGCTGGTCCACCAACCACCCCTCCATCCTTCCTCTCTTTAGTTCTAATTTTGCATCAATCTTAATGCCTATAAAAATTCCACTCCTGAACGTTCTAGCCCTGCAAAATTAAATTAATAAGAATGATCATTAAAATATATTATTAAGAAAAATGTAAGGGGAACTACATGTAACAGAATTGAACAATCGCATCTATATAGTACTTCAAGTTCGTAGCAATTTTTCCAACAATGATATCGAGGAGGACTAAATGATCATGGATGCCAGGAAGTTCAAACAACCCTGAATATAATTACTGCAAAAAATCTATGTCATAAGAGATTGTAAATGGTAAAATGAATTATACTACACATGACAAAACTTTTTATCTTTGATTAATGTACTGCTTGATCACTAACGTATGTCTTTCTAAAATTCTGAAAAAAGGTTAGAACAACTCCATCAAAATTTAAACAACCTTTCACTAAGCTTGTTCAAATTCCCAACTTTATTTTGTTAGAATGCACATGATTACCGTAAATCAACATTGGCTACACTGCCATTACCATAGGTATATCATGTTCCTCATTCATGCTATAGTTAACAATTAATACGAAAAAGTAGAAACCAAAAATTAATCAAAAACACTACCTTTTGAACTATGCTCTATGGAAAGACCATGGAATAGAAATAAATTTCCTCATTGAGTCGACAAAGAGGAAGATCTAAGTCAAATCATCTTGTATTATGAATCAAAACATCTATTGAGCTACCTTTCCTAAAATAAACATCGAAATTATTAGGTGAATTGATGTTTCGCCTTTTTTCTCTTTTGATTTTTTCTGTTTTGGGAGGAAGAAGCGGTTGAGAAGTGATATCGTGCTGAAATGGATCTCGAAAACTGATTTTTGAACCTGCGAAAATAACTTCATTTGCAGACGTGATGGGAAATCGTGGCGGCAGACTAATGTAGGAACGTGGCGGACTGTGGAAAGACACATATACCCTCGTCCGATATATAATGAAAGGACTTAAATAAGGACATTTTTGGCAAGTCCAAAAAGGCTTCACCTACTCATGTATTTGCTTTATATATAAGATATATATATATATATGTGTTTATATATATACATATATTATATAAAATAACTAAGCAAAGTTACTTCCCTAATTCTTAGCTTTTGGATAATATGCGACTATGAAGTTGTGTACGTTCGCAATTAGGCCTAGGCACTATTTGTTAACGAATTCTGTTTTTGACATAAGGTGGTTCGATCACAAGTGGCACCAAAAGGAGATTCCTTAGTGGATGTGTAACACTGTTGGTCGATGCCTAGAGAAGAGCAGAACCTGACACTAACAAGAGATTCCTTGGTGTGTATGACAATTAGGCCATGACACTGTTCGTGGATGCCCAACACTATGTAATAAGTGACGTTAACATTGAGAGACAGACACAGATTCAACGAACCTTAAGTCATCTTTGACGTGAGTCGGCATTGTGGGCTCCCCCTTCAATGTGTAAGTATGATACGTTATAGTTATAGTTTGGGTAATGCAGCCCTATAGATGATATTTTATTTGATCGCGTGATAGGAGCGGTCCTAGAGATTATTAGTATGACCCGATGTTGGTCAGTAGTCCCATCTGACGTTGATTAGTGGTTCGACCCTAAGAATAAACTTGCACAAAGTAATTGGGTAAAGGAGTATTTGGAACTATATTTCTTCGGTTTATATGACCAACCCTAGTAAGTAATTCACAAACCCAAGTAGGATATCCTAGGTCACGTAGATTATAAATGAAGCCTATTGCACGAGATCACCTTACATTAGTAATACAACGCATTCACCCAACTTTTGTCTGATCCACTCCTTTCACCTTTTTCCCCACCACAGTAAGACAGGGAAGTAGTTGATTTGGTCCTAGCATAATGCGTGGAGAAAGGAACTAAGCGCTAGAGTTCCATTATTCTTCATTAGTCCTCATGTAGCTATCTATTGTATTAAATGTCTATTGGACTTTATATTGTACTTTGGAAACATTGTATATAAACTAAGTATTTTTGGAGATTATTTTTCTAAAATGTCTATTTTCAGTACTTATATTTTAATTCCTTCTGCTACGAGATCTAAAAGTGTAGAATATTTTAGATTTTATCTTAGTCTCTATAATGTTTAAAAACCAACAACTTGCATTTCTTAGCGCAACACAAGTCCAAAAGTCACCCTAGCCTTTTGGTTGGTGAATCCCAAGGTGCAGGTTGTTACAATATATAATCATTATGAGAATAATATAACTAACATATGAATCCAAGTTGAGATTGTGCCTTTTAAATTCGGTTCTTAGTGACATCTCGACCTTGAAGTCCTTCTTATATTCCTTAAGTCAACATCTTGACTTTGCTAGAATAAGATGAACCACGTGATTTAATTCTATTTGATGTTTATTTGATTTTTTTTCTTTTAAAAGAATTTCACTCTAGGATGGAAAACTGATGGTGGACATGGATGTTTAAGCAAGAAGGAAAAAGAGAAATAAAGTAAGTAATGAATATAGGATTTTGTTTTAAGGAGAGAATAATGACATTTCCCTTCTCCTTTTAAAACATCCCCTTGTAATTTCCTAATTAATTGTCAATCGGATCTCATTATTATCCCTTTCTCTCTCTCTCCCCTCCCTCTCTCTCTTTCTTGTATGGCTGATCACATCGTTCCATCAAATGGACCATTATTTCCAAAAGCCAATTAAGAAATTTACTGTATTTAAAACCATTTAAATATATATCGATATCATATATCGATACATATATATATAACTTTTATATATACATTCGAATAATTACTAACAACCCCAAAACATCAAGTAAATTATTAATAATATTTCTCAAATATTAATTAATTTATAACATTTTATAACTAATTAAATCGTGTGGTTTTTCGAAGAATTTATAAACACGGTTGTGAGGCTCAAAGGTGTGAATTCGGTCAACGATTAATATTGGACAATTCAAATATTAACATTCGCATGTCACTTAGCTAGTGGTATGACTGCTTGGCCAAATTCATCGCTTAAAAATCTTTTCTGTGAAATCATATTTTATATTATCTTTAGTACCAATCTTAACAATAATTTACACACATTCTCTTCTCCCACACTATATCACATTAGGAAGCATGGATTCGGGTATTGGTCAAAACTCGAATATTACCCACTTTCAACTCGATCAGTCCATAAACAAAGTCTTTGGTTCATTAATAACATTTATTATTAAATGTTCGACTTTGGCCAAAGATTTTGACTTTGAGTGGACTATAGTTCATCGTGATACTATCTCGTACAACCGAGGAGATGAATTCTCTATTAAACAGTGCTTTACTTCCAATACTTCAACTCTGACAATACTATAGTCACTTGATAGATCGTGTTTGCACCAAAAGTGGGTACAAACACCCAAGAATAAAAGAGTAGAGAAATAATCAAGAATAATCAAAATTAAACAGAGAGGATAAGTAAATAAGTAATCAGAATTAAGCAGCAATAAAGACATAAGGATTTATAGTGGTTTGGCGTTGTGTGCCACTTTGAAGAATTTTCTTTATTGATCACTTATAAATCTGATTACAATGAAGTAATGATAATAGCATTTGATTACAATGGAATCCCAAGCAACAAATAGCGTAAAGATCCTTTAAATGAAGAAAGAATTCTGTATTTATAGGTGAAGACAATGAAATATCTCGCGGGAAATTTGGCCGAAGACTCTGTAAATCCGTAGGGGCCCACCCGAATGGTCGCAAGTCCTAACTTGACCATTGGAACAATCGATACCGATCATTCACTTTTTCTCCAATGCACGTGCGATCATTTTTGTGAGCTCTCCCATACCTCTAGTCCATGTTCCTAAAGTTTGGTGTCATTCTGAGTTGTAGTTGGTGAGATATCGACCAATCTTCATTGAATTGGATTGTTCATGCTGAAATAGTACGATCGTTAATGAACAATGTACACTGATCATTCTGACTTGCTCATTTTGGCATGCGATCGTTTATGGGGAATGCACTCTTCAGTATATTGATATTCTAAAAGTTTCAAGTGATTTGACTTGTAGATTCTGAGATATCGATCGATCATTGTTGAATTGAGCTATGTAATCGGTACAATATAATCTTAAGTATTGAATATGGATCGTGCCTGATCTATCTTCAGATAATTATGAACTTCCATACTTTAAGTGTTTTATTGAGTTCGCCTCCAGCTTCTGATTTGCTACTGCTTCATGTTAATAGGCCTGATCTCTAGGCTTTGTGATCCTTAATCTGGTGCATCGATCCTGATGATAATTGAGTATGTCTCGTCCGATTGGTCCAGATATAGCGCGGCCAAAAGGTCGGATAACATTTGCCCCCCAAAATACGTCTTGTTTGAACATGATGTGCTTTGAATCATTGTAAATTTCTATCATCGAAAAGGATTCCATCCAGTTCATTGAACTATCGCCATCCTTTTGTTGAGTCTCTTTTTTATTGAGAGTCGCATCTCCTTCTGTTTGTCATAACTACTGGTCGATTTCCAACAGTATAAATTATGGATTACGGCTTGTCAATGATTATCTTTTTTTGTTTTCAGTGATTATTAGGCTTCAGCAATTTGATTTAGACTCTTCTCTAATTGATTTCAAGGGAGAATTCAATTTTTATTAATTTCAAAAATTGAGATTTTCAGTACATATGTTAGAACATATACGTATTGACCTCCGATCACGATTACAAGTTTACATGTTGTTGTCAAGTCCTTTTCCTCTCTTTCCCCCTTTTTTTGGGAATGATCGAATCTGGTCGTTTGTTGTAGAATATATTGATGGTTTGCTTCAAATCCATCATATATAGACCGTATGCCTTTGTCAAATGATCGATCTTCGTTTCTGGGCTCTAAAGGGTCGATACAAGTGTTTACATGGAATGATCGGAACGATCGTCAGTTGTTGATTTACCAAATCGTAATTTCATTCTTCGAGAAAAATCGATGCTGAATCAAGGAAAAAACAATCGGAACGATCGGTTATAAACCAGCTTCATAGGTTTAAAAGGACCGGCTTACACCATATATAAATACTTTTACTTAGCCACTCAATCCTTTCGTTCTTCACTTTAGCATCATTTCCATCCGAACCAAAAAAGGAAATTCACTTCTCCTCTCCTTCTTCATCATTCCAAATCACGATCCGAACCTCCAAATCAAAGACCGTTCCTCCTCCACTTAATTTTCAATCGAGCATCCTTCTCTCCGTACCAATCATCGTTATACTCGCCTCTCTAGATCTCGCGAAGAATCAAACTTGAACTGTTTCCACCCTTTAAATTCTAATTTAGGTAGGTTAATTTTTAATATTTTACACGGATTCGAT
The DNA here is from genome assembly GCA_030737815.1 of Allium fistulosum. Lineage (NCBI taxonomy): Eukaryota > Viridiplantae > Streptophyta > Magnoliopsida > Asparagales > Amaryllidaceae > Allium > Allium fistulosum. The sequence continues at coordinate 1,043,269,352 of CM060907.1, read as the reverse complement.
AACAAGATTTCAGGCTTGTCGACCTCATGATGTTCAAAATAGGATGCTGAGGCTGACTGATTTGAAGCATGTTGGAGGAAGAGAGGCTCCAGCCGATCGTTTTGGTGATGGTGAAGTGCTTGAGTTGTTGGAAAGAAAGATTTGGGGGTTGAATGTGATCATTCATGAACGATTTGTTATTGTGAAGAACTTGGTGAATCTTCAAAGTAGACGATTCGGCTTGTGAAACGATCGTATGGATTGATCATATGAAGTTGATGTTGAGTATGGTTTTGGTGTAGAGTGATCATACTAGAACGATCATACGAGAATGATGTGGCTTATGGAACGATCATATGGTGATGATTTGGTTCAAATAATTGGATGGAGGATCGAAGGGGATGAACGATCGATATGGATCAATGGGAACGATTGGCTGGAGGAATGGTGTGGCATCTTGCTTGACCATGGACGATCATTAAATGGAACGATCTGCTATACTTTAATGAAATGATCTGTTGTCAGCAACAAACTTTAAAATGAAATTCAACCATATGAATTTGGACTTAGAGATGAACTTCGGCCCCGAACACTTGAGCGAACACATATGATTTGTATATGACTTGAACTACGTACTGTGACATACACGATATTCGTACTATAACATAGACAAATGCCTCGAGCAACTCTCTTGAAGCTCATCTACTTATGAATATAAAAATCAATCTTCAACCTGCTGACAATCGATCTTGAGGCTCGGGCTGAATCATTCCCCAACGATGTAGAGAATTGGTTGAGATAGTCAGCAATGACGGTTACTCCGGCCAAACTTCGAAGTCTCGTCATCTTTTCTGCCTTTAATTCTGTATAAATTATCACCGTATTGCATGGCACTTCACCACACAACACGTGCACTCACTCTGCACTAGGAGGTACAAGTTATTTCATCTAATAATGAATTTTTGCTATGTTTAATAGCGGTGCATTCCAAACGTTCAGAACATCTTACAGCTATGTCCGTTGGACCATCTTCTCAGCACAGCAATTCCGGTATCGAGTCGAGTTCTGCTAGTGTATTATACTATCCATCTCCTAGTCATCAATTCGAGCAACCGGAAAGCTCTGGTCCACCATTCGATTTATTCTCTGCCGTTCCTACTCTTCCAGTAGAAATCATCGATCCTGCTCCTGACACTTTAGAGGACGTAGTCTTCTTAGAAGATCCTCTAGATTCCATGGCCTCGAAGATTAGTGAAGCCGATGTACTAGTCCCATCATGGGGCAATAAATCTCATATGCCCCCGGAGGGGGTATACAGCATGCAACAAATTTATGTGCTAGGCTAAATGCATTTCATCGTTTAACACATATATCCGCGAGGTTTTACATTATTTGAGGATAGCTCCGGTGCAAACGCATCCGAACGGCTACATCCTACTCAACTGTATTTTCATGGTGTTTATGAAGTTCTTATATCACCCTCCAACTACCGAGGACATCCAATTCATATTCACCTTCAAGCAACGGATAGGAAGTCTCTCATTTACATTTTTGGAGTCAGTTAAGAAGTGCCAAATCTTAGCAGGCACTTGGAATAAATTAAGCGCTTTCAAAAGCAAATGGTTCTTTGTGCGATGTCCGCCCGGCTTTGCATAATAGTGATTAGAAAGACGTAAATGTCACTCTTCACTTTAACTCATATGCTTATATTCGGTTCACATCCTAGAGTAAGCAGTTTTTCTAATTTTTTACAGACACTATCCTGCGGCCCGAAGGTAAACATCTTGAGGACGCAGTCTTGACTCTTAAGGATGTGCCACCTGAAGATAGAGATATAGAGTGCCTCCTTACTGATGAACGTCTCATCACCATTTGTCAGATGGAAGAAGGCCGGAGCATAGGGCTAGTGAATACTGCTCGAGCTGCAATGGCATGACAGTGGGTCGCAGTTGGTCAAAGGGGCAACCGGGTTGATCTTGTCTTGCCCCCAGTTATGGGAGCTCAGCAGGTCACCGATTTAGATGCTATAAAATCTAAGGAGGCGAGCCCGATGATGATAATGAAGGGTCTAGTCCTAGGGTCACGGACAAATCCTCGTAGTCTGCATAGCCCTCGGCTCTCGAAAAAAGAAAAGGAAAGTAACTCGTCTACCGATTTCCTAAGATTCGTCTCTCCAATCAGCCCAAGTCATCTGCTACTCCTCAACTTATTCTAGATGGGTCCTCCTCTCAACCGTCTAAGCATTTAGGCAAACAACTTGATTCATTATCTAACTTGCCGATCCCACCCGACGTTGAAACTTTTCACTTTACTGATATGAGCGTCGGGGGACCGGACTCTCCTACCAGAACTTGTGCATAAATCCCACCTGCTACTAAAGGATGGTTACTCCTACGAGCAAAGCTTCAATATATAGTCCATAAGGGGGAACACAAGGACACTTGCACACACTTGCAGGAAACATGTTGAAGAAGTGGAATATGTTTCAGTCTCTTCAGGACTTATCTCGCCAGACTTCGGGCTCATGTTCAGGTCTGTATCATCAAGGTGGTGGTCGTGAGTATGATTCAAACTATCGCTCCAGTCGGGATCGAGATTGTCAGGATATAGGTGATAGAGATAGGCCGGCCCATGATAAGCATCGATCAAAATCTAGATCCCCTCCTCCGAAGGGTTCTAAAAAGCAAACTATTTGTAGGAACCTACCTATTGATTCTTTTCATGGTTCTTCTTCTGTTCCAGTTCCTCCACAGCCTTTAGTCCCTTCTTATTCTCAGCAACCTAGTGATCGCCTTCATCTGAGCGAGCATGTTGCTGCCCGTAAGTTAGGCAGGGAAAGTGTTAACATTATAATAACTATAGAGGAGCGTGAAATTGATCCAGCCACCCGCATAACCCAACTGAGGGAAGAGTTTCCAAAATTGTGCTGTGATGAGTTTTTCTTCCCTCCTAATCTAAAAATGGCGCCCCAAAAATTTCAAAAAATGATAATAGATTGTGTTACCGATATCCATAGGTAGTACAATGAGTGGATGGAAGCTGCAGAGAAAATGTCTAAAGTATCCTTCGAACGGGTGGTAGAGATTGAAAAACAAATGCGCTAAGAGGCCTAAGATAAGAGGATCATCGAAACTTTAGCAAACGAGCTAGAAGCTTCAAGGAACTCTCAGGCAGAGGCCAAGAGAAAACTGAGACCATCGTCAAGGCTTTATAGGATGAGATGACTAGACAGCTAGACGAAGTTCAATTGCTGCATCATCGAAACCATCAACTTGCACTAGAAAGAGACACGGCCCAAAAGAGGATAGCTGAACTTGAAGCTAAATTTGAAGCTAAACTTGAATGTGAAATTAAGGAGAAAGACTAGGCACAAAATATTGGCTAGGACGTTTAAGAGGAGCTAGTGAATGTCAGATTCAAAAAGGATGCGGCCATTGAGAAATCTAAAGATGTTGATGCCCTCATTCAGCGTCAAGTGGATGCCGCTAAGGAGAATATTAAAGAGGAAGTAATCAATGAGCTTGACCCGCTACTCGTTCTCTACAACGCCATTGTACTTAAGCATAGAAACCTGGAATGGCTTGGAGATGACTATCCCTATCAGCTTTTGCGGGCTTGGGAATATCTTGTTGCTGAGTAGAAGAAGGTGCTTAATGTGGAGGAGACTGATCTGATGAGGTTTGAAGACGAAATCATGGTAGGCGATGAACCCAAAATTTTACATGATGCCCAATTGGCATTTCAGCAAGACTCAGTTACTGCCCCTCAACATGAAGTGGGCGAAAGTTTCGAGCCTGCGCAACCCGATGCTGCAACTAATCTGCCCTCAATGTCTAAGGATATTCTTAGCACTACCATGGGATCTTTCACTATTTCAGGATATAACCTAGACAAGCCTCAATATGAAATTCATAGCGAGCATTTCCTAATTCCAGAATGAAGTTCTAAAGGCAGTTCAGCTCATCTCAGGAGCCAGACCGAAGAGGGTATCTCATTGGCATCTCCCATCTTTCAGAAAGTTGGGGTGTCATCGGTTGATATTTCTAATCTTTTTAGCTATGTTTACTCAGCTTTAGGTCCCCCATCTGCAATTACTCCTCCTCAAGAATCCCAACCGAGGCCTCAAGTGCCCGCAACGGAGTCTGTTACATTTACAACCTTGGCTACGACTCAAGATGTTCCAAAAGAAGAGGCTTTCATATTTGATGAGAAAATGGTGGATGCCTTGTTGAGGGAAGGTAGTGATTCACACCATGAAAACCGGATTGATGATGATGTCATGATCGCGGGTACTTCTAATCCCACTGACAAGCTCAGCCTAAAAGAGCGCATTGAGAAGGAAGAGTCGTTGAAGAAAAAGGCTAAGGTTGAGCTAGTTGATGTGGACCCCAATGCTCGAGATCCTATCCCACTTCAAGTCATTCCTCCGGGAGGGTTGATTCCCAGGGATGAGATCCCTCCTATTTCTAAGGATGATGCTGCTTCGATCCCCGCATTTAGCGACGTCTCTTCGAAAAGAGGTAGAGGTGGTAAAGGATCAAAGAGAGGGACGTGTAAGAGTTCGAGTGGATCTACCCTAAAGAAATCAAGGAAGGAAAAGAAGTCCAAGAAGTAGCAGACATGCCGGCTTTATGTGTAGATAGCTTATATTGCTACTCTTTCTATTTTGTTGGCCTTGTTTGTGTGGGTAAGGCCCCCGCTTATAATTATCATTTTTTGTATAAACCTGTACTGGAACTTAAAAGTTTAATGTGAATAAAAGTTCTCTTGCTTTCGTACAACTCTTATGTGTATTTGCTTAAGTGAACGTGCTATTACATTTTCCATTTAATGTACTTGGAATTCGTTGCTCGTTAGCTCGAATGTTGATTCGATTCATCAATCTCATGGTCTCATGGCCTCCTTGAGGTCATGGCCTCAAGTCGTATTCAAATGTTAGGCTCGAGCCTTAATGCTATGTCGTCGAGCTCAATGGTTAAGTAATTATGTTTCTGCCCCTTGCCTTGGGTTGGTAGAATCAATTAATGGACAATCGAGTTCCATCTTCACTAACTTCGTTATCATCCCGTTAGATTCAAGTCTGAGTTGGTTAAGTAGTAAGTAGTAGAATCACACTTATTTATTGGTTTATAATCATATCCATGCTCAGTGGATGAGAGTTACTCCATGAGTGGTCTTTCGCACCCGTTAATGTTTATAATCCAATTCGCACTCTTGAAATTTGGAGTTGTTTGGAAAACTGCCGAATTCAATTTCCCTTATTCAGTCATCTTGGCCCCAAGCATAGGGTTCCATTCAATAAGTGATCGGTCGAACCACGATAACTATCAAGTCATGTTGACTTCATTGTATGGTGGAATTCAGTTGTTATATATCACTACTAATATTCAATGCAATGGCAGATTACAGATATGAAGTAAAATTCAAAGCTTTATTACCAAATGAAGAAAGAAATGACAGAGTATGCTGTCTTATTACATATCTATAAACTCAAATGCGGAAGCAAATCCTGAAATTAGATAGAACTGAATGAAAAAGAAATAAACTAAATGAAATAGCATCATAAATGCTCGCAATTCCACGCCCTTGGGAGTGTAACGCCATCAACAGTCGCTAGCTTAAAAGTTCCCTCTCTAAGCCTCTGTTCAATAATATATGGTCCTTCCCAAGTAGGATTCATATGCAATGGGGCAGGAAAAACCCGTTTCAAGATGAGATCACCGGTTTCAAAGGTTCTAGGTTGGACTTTAGTGTTGTAGTATCGGGTGACTCGGTGTCGGTGCACAGTTACCCTTAAGTCAGCTTCTTCGCACTACACATCCACGAAGTCTAGAGATTCCAAATAGAGATCTATATTTGTTCTGGGATCGTAGTAGGTTACTCGATGAGAAGGAAATTCGAGTTCAACAGGAATAACGGCTTCGGAGCCGTAAGCAAGGGTGAATGGAGTATGGCTAGTCGTGGACTTGTGGTGGTCCTATAAGCCTATATTGCTTTCGGAAGGTCTTCCACCCATTTGGCTCTAGCCTTTTCAAAATGCTTCTTTAGAATGGACTTTATGATTTTTTTCACAGCTTCAACTTGTCCATTTACTTAAGGGTGAGCAACTACCACAAATCTCTTTTCAATATGATGCTAACGGCAGAAGTCTTTGAATTCAGCACTGTCGAATTGAGTTCCATTATAAGATGCAATAGTTCGTGGACGGCCGAAACGACAGATGATGTTTCGGACGATGAAGTTGATTGCTTTCTTTGTCATGATCGTGGATAAAGGTTCTGCTTTGGCCCATTTGCTGAAGTAATCAACTGCGACGATAGCGTACTTTGCACCACCTTTAGAGATTGGTAGGGAACCGATAATATCTATGCCTCATATGGAAAATGGCCATGGGCTGACAATTTATGTGATTTCCGTCGATGGAACTCTCGGAACTTTTGCATACATCTGGCATATGTCGCATCGCCTTGCATAATCAACAACATCTCGATTGACAATCGGCCAATAATACTCGTAACGGAGTATTTTCTTTGCTAGGGTTTCCCCCTCCCTAGTGTGATCGCCACATTCCCCTTCATGAACTTCCTTTAGGACTCGTTTTATTTCATCATGAGCGATGCACTGGAGCAAGGGAACGAAAAAACCCTTTCTATACTTAACTCCTTTCTGAATGATATATCGTGAAGCTTTACGAAGGACTTGTCTTTTTTTCATTCCTCTATTCGGGAAAAACTCCATGTAGCAAATAGTCTTTAATTGGAGTTACCCACGACTCCTTCTCAGGCTTCGTCTCTAATACCCAGGCAATTTCCATCACGTTTATGCTCGGAGCATTTAGTACTTCGACTAGGAGCAAGCACAATTGTTGTGCATCCCCGGTGCTAGAAAACTTTTCCAATTAGTCAGCCTCTTTGTTTCGATCTCGAGGAATGTGTGTAATATCATAGTATTCAAGGTCAGTCAATGGTTCTTGGGCCCGGGTAAGATACAGGGCAAGTCGTTGTACTTTAGCTTGGTAATCTCCCCTAACTTGGTATACTACCAATTGTAAAGTGCAAAAGATTTCAAGAGATCTTATCCCCGGTTCTTTGTTGAGTTTAAGTCCAGCAATCAGAGCTTTATACTCATCTTTGTTGTTTGTTGTAGGGAAATCAAGCTTGAAAGCATAACAAATTGACTAATTCTCCTAGGTTACTAGCACAATTCCAGCTCCAACACAACGATCATTGCATGCCCCATCAGTGTACAACTTCCATCGTATGGTAAGGGTTTCACCGCTCTTTGGGAAATCATCTTGTGTAGTGAATTCTACTATAAAGTTTGCCAGTGCCTGTCTATGGATAGCCTTCCGAGGAAGATATGTGATGTTGAATTGGCTCAGTTCGATATTCCACATGAGTAATCTTACAGACGTCTCAGGTCGCTATAGCACCTGTCGTAACGACTGGTCGGTGTAAACGTTAATAGGATAAGTCAGAAAATAGGGGCAGAGCTTTCATGGACCAATCAACAAATAGTATGCCAATTTCTCTATCTTCAGATAGTTCCTTTTAGCTCTTGTTAATTGTTTGCTAACATAATAAACTTGTCTTTGGATTCGATTCTCTTCATGAAGTACTGCATCACTTATAACATGTACCGACACGGCCAAGTAGATATACAAGTCTTTATGATTTATCGGCTTTGACAAGGTGGGAGGTCTCTCTAAGTGGTTCACCAAAGCTTGGAATGTGTCTTTACAATCCTGTATCCATTCAAATTTCCTTTTCCCTCTTCTAATCAAGTCAAAGAAAGGAACACATTTATCGGTAACTCTGGAAATAAATCGACCTAGGGCTATGACCTTCCCATTCAAGCTCTGTATTTGTTTGATAGTCTTTGGCGATTGGATATTGCGAATAGCTTGGATCTTCTTGGGATTGGCTTTGATTTTTCGGGCATTAATGATGAAACCCAAGAACTTTCCCGATGCAACGCTAAAAGAACATTTCAGAGGATTGATCTTCATTTTGTAGTATTGGAGGATATCTAACATTTCAGAAATTAATTAAATTAATATTTATGAAATATTAATTATTAAACATTATTGATTTTTTGGACATCATTAGAATTTAATAAAGTGGATATATAAAAGTTACTAACGCACGTATTGATATATGATATCGATAAAATATTTAAACTGGGTTTAAATATATTAGTTGTTAAGCTATTTTAGGAATTTTCTTTTTTTAAGGCCCACATGCATGATGGAAAATGGAAGAGTTTTCGAATGTAATTTGAAAATCTAAAGGAGTAATTAAAAGAAGGAATTAAACCTCCATCCTATACATCTCTTTATGAATCACTTAAGTCTCATTTATGAAATGATTTTTGTCCTTTTCTCTTTAATTCTATTTCTTTTGCCAAAAATGTAAAGAGAAGGGAAAGGACTTTATTAGATTTAGTTAGGAATTAAATAGGGAGGTTTTAAAGGGGAAAATTAAAAGTTTTTAATGTTTCCTTTAAAACATATTCTCTCTTATTCAATCCATCATTATTCTTTTCCTAACAAAAACATCTTATCTTCATTCTCTTGCTCTTCTCCTCCCCTTTAATGGCCTCCATGGAAAAAAATTCAAATAAAATCAATAACATTCAAGGTGGTGTTTACCTCTAGATCCTTGCAGAATCCAAAGGTTGATTCAATCCAATCAGAGTTTTATTCTTCATTCAAGATGCAAATCTTAGGCTTCATCTTTAGGTAATTCTAATTTTATCTTATTATATATTCACCAAGTTAATGAGTTTAGATCCTATACATGCTACATCTTATCTCATCATTTTTTCATTATGTTGACCCAAAGTTCAAATCTAATATATGTTAATTAATTTAATTCTAATCTCATCATTTGTTCATTATTTTGCCCAAAGTTCAGATCTAACATATGTTAATTGATTTTATGTTCATTGTGATAATATAAGTAGATCCTACATTTGCTACAAATTTTCCATCATAGGTTCATATTATATAAATAGTTTAGATCTAATTCATTTTGCAACCAATTTATATATGCCTAATTGTCCAATCTAATTTTGTCATTGTTTAAGAAATTATTATTTTACAAAGAAGATAAATAAAAAACAAACAATTTTTGGATTGGAAACCAATTTAATTAATTGATGTATTTTGTACCTCATTATATACACAAACATTAATTAACTATATAGGTAAATTATTTATTATTTTAGCGATTGAATACATGTTTAACATATTTTTTATTTTGAATATAATTTTGGTTGTTGTTGATATTTGTTTATAAGTTGTTTCAATTAAAAAAACATAAGTGGACTATTCTGTAAATCATTGTAAACCCTTTGAATCCCTCTTAAGTTAAAGTAACTTTCAATTTCTTAATTTAATTTTAAAAATGTAATAGATTACAATGTTTATAAACATACATATATATGTTATTTTAATTTAAAACACATTTTCCATTTATTTATATGTGCATACATATATGTATTTGAGTATTCAGGTTGTTTTGAAATAGCATTTAAGATAAGTTAATGAAATGAGATAACTCCTCCGCTTTTTCCTCTCCTTATTAATTGCTTTCTCTGACATAATCGATTGTTCTTTTATATATATGTAAACTTTTGATTAGGTAAAATAACTTTCTAACATATTATACATAAGTAAATATAAGTAAGCTAATGAATTGAGATAACTCCTCCACCTTCCCCTTTCCCGATTAATTGTATTCTTTAACATAATGGATTGTTTATATGCATATATATATATATAATCTTTTAATTAGGTAAAATAACTATTATGTATAAGTAAATATAAGTAAACTATATATATGTATACAAATATTATTATTTTATATAATTTCAAAATAAATTATGGAAAACAAAGGTATATATAAAGGGTGAATATGTCCATTGCGGTGTAAATCCTAAGACCTGTATACGTATATATTAACTATATACATTACTTATATGTTGCACTTGCACTATACACACAATGTATTTGATACATTCATTATTATATATTTGAATACAAATTAAATTTGAAACTCCTATTACTTATGAAAGTAAATAAAATATTGATTTTATTTAAAAGAAACTTAGAAAAGTTATAAATGAATTTAGGCCTCATAGGCCCATTAAAGATCTAATAAAGGAATTTTTTGAAACTTACCCTTTAATTCTACTGCGGGCTGGCAAGTTCCTTTAGTTGCATCAGAGCGAGGTTGGTTGAGGCATTCACTTGGTATAGTGGATGTCCCAGTTTTGATCCCAGCAACCAGCATGATAGAGTTCTAACATTATCATCTATGATGAAGCTTTTCCACTTACCCCTACATGTCCTGTGATGGTTGTGCTAGTCGAAAGGCTACATGTAAAACTCGCTCGTGAGGTGTCTAGTTGGGTCACCTCAAAGGAGTTTGGGACAAACCAACAATGATATCGAAGCCCAATAGTCTACGTAGTATAAATTAGTCATTTTAATGCTAACTAATTAAGCTTACCCACTTAGTATGGTTTCTAGAAAGGTAATGTCTAGGATTAGAATTTGGTAAACGAGTACCATGTCATACTTGGTTATCAGCCAGGCCTAAAGGTGAAGTGAGCCCAAAGGTTGCCCCTAATAGAAATGTCCCAATTTAAATTAGGCCTTAGTCTAAATTTCAAAATGGTTTTGAAAATTAAAGTAAACAGTTTAAATTCAAAGGTAAAATTTAAAATGAAACATGTTTATTATAGAATTTATAATATGACATAAATTTGCAAAATGTTTGAAAAGATAGTAAAATTTTAAAAATGATTGAAAATACCTAAATATTGATTTCGAAATTTAAAATTTATTAATAAGATTAATAAAATAAATTAATTAAATAAGTTAATTAATTAATACTTATATATGTGTATTATATACATTAATATATGTTATATTGTTTTAAAGTGTCTAATATAACATAAGTATACATGTATGTATGTAAAATAATTTTTTGAAATTAATATGATTTAGTTTAAACTATTTAATTGTATAAATTAGTTAAAAGTTAAATAAATAAATAAATCAATCAATCAAAGGTTATTTAATTAAATAAAAATACATAAATATATGCATGTTATACCATAAAGGTTATAGTACATATATAAATATTCAATATAAATGTTATATTAGAAAAAATATAAAATTAAGTAAATAATTAACTAATTAAAATTAATTAATATAATGTTATATATTAAAAATGATATATAAGTTAACGAAATATAAAAGTTATATAATAATTAAAGGGGAATTTCACTATAAGGGCCTATTACCATCAACTAATTATTGTCTAGGACACGTGTTCAAAAAAATTAGTTTCCAGGACACGGGTCGAAAATAAGCCCACTACTTCTCGCTAATCCACATCTGCCACCAAACCTCCGAATGAAAAACAAAACTGGGGCTTAGAAACAAAATCGCCTCAGTTGGATTATCGATTGGCTGAAGAAATCATACCGCCTAACTTTTCTTAGCTGAACAAGTAAGTAGTTGTTTATTTCTGCTGTTTGCTATATATCGATTGATTCACTTTTCTTCAGCCGAACAAGCAAATTGTTAATCGCCTTACCTTTCTTCAGCTAAAGAAACTAAGACGCGATTTCTATTCACTAGTTGTAAGACGCGATTTCTATTCACTAGTTGCTGAACAAGTAAATACTTGTTTATCTTTGTTGTTTGTTATTCATCGATTGTTTTTTTTTTGCTATATATCGATTGTTTTTGTTAGCTGAAGTAAGTAGTCATTCACTGATTGATTTTCTTTGCTATTTATGGGTTGTTTTTGATTTTTTTTGAACAAGTAAGAAATAAGTTCTATTGATTGTGTTTATATATAACAGTTTTTGTAATGCATGTAAGGTGTTTGTTGTTTTTGTAATGGTTTAACGTGATCTAATACTGTTCATATTCAACAGCTTAAAAAGATAAATCTGTTTATCTTTTAATCTAAATGATTTAATACAAGAATGTAATGGATTTAACATGTTTGTTTACCTTTGACTTTCTTTAACGTAATTTTAACTTCAATACTTCAAAAATCGTATGTATTGTGTAAACACAGTTATGTTGTAATGTTCCTATGTTCAACAGCTACGAAAGATAAACATATTTATCTTTTACTATAATTGGTTCAAATCAACTTAAGCCTTAGTTATCTTAAATAGTGACTAGTATATGTTATACATGGTTGCCATTTTTTTCATGATTTAAAAGTTATTACAAAAGATATACAGCAAATTTAGACCCTACTTAAAAAAGATAAAAGCATTTATGTTTTTATACAAAATGATTTAATTAGATAATGAACTATATATGATTTCATAGTCAGTAATGCATATATGTATAACTCTTCATTCTTACTAACATATTATTACACATGATAATATTCATGTAGGGTACAAGTGCAGACAAGATCAAGAATGACAAAAGTTTTTATTGAAGAAGCTATATGCATCTTCATTAACAACAGAAAATAGTGTATCAACAGAAGACCAATATCTAGTCCATTTTGTGATGAACACAGTCAGCACAAATCTTTATCACTAACACCGTTGGTAACTTTTTTTTCCTTAATTATGTGTAGAATAATATTTAATTACATGTTGAATTGTTACATACCATATGAACATGTTACTGTATTTAACTGCTGAAGAAAGATAAGCACATTTAGCTTCATCTGTGTAGGACTTAATTAGATGTTTGGCTTTACTTATATTTTAAAAACAGCGATACATGTTAAACAAACTATACATGTTTAGCATTAGTTATATTTAATTACATGTTTAGTTATATTTGAAACAAGCTATACATGTTAAACTAGTTTCAAGTTTTATTCATTATTTAAATTTGTTTCATACCATATGAACATGTTACTGTATTCAACTACTGAAAAAAGATAAACAAATTTAGCTTTATCTTAATGGGATTTTAATTAGATGTTTAGCTCTACTTACATTTGAAAAACAATGATAAATATTAAACAAGTTTGTTGTTTTATTCATTATTTACAATTATTACATACCATATGAACTTGATTTAAAGCTTGCATAAAAATGATAAAAGCATTTATGTTTTTGTAAAAACAACTTAATTACATAATAAATTATAACGGAATGCTTTTAGTTGTTTATGAATATCAAAAGATATGCCAATGTATTACTACATAGTTACTTAAATATACGTTAACTGTCAAAGCTTATTGGAAATGTAAATCCCTCTATAATCAATAGGATTTAAGGGCACCGTTGAATTTGCAACATATTTTTTATGGACCATATTTTTAGCATTTTATTCACTAGCTTCTGCATTATTAACACTACTGTATACAAACTACTTAACAATTCTTCATTGACAAAAAATATCTTAATCCCAAGAAAATACAAAATAATTAAAAAGATAAACCATATTATCTTTTTATACAGACTACTGTGCAGTACGATATTTTTTGATAATATTGCTTTGATTTATGTGCATTATGATTCTTGAGCAGAATGATATTATCTTCATGAATATGCAAATATAAATGTAGGATCCCAATTAAAGATATTATTTTCATGAATGTAGGATGAAGCTGAACCAACACAGGAAACATCATAAATTTCTGAAAAAGAACAGCTAACAAACTCAGATGAAGAGGGAATAATTTCGGAAAAACTGAATGAAGCAAATTCTGATTCTGAAGAAATAAATATTGAAACAGATCAGTCAGATGATGTTGAGAAATAAGAGATTCAAAACAGATCGAAAAGATAGAAAAAACATCTGTACACTGGAACATACATATGTAATTTAGATGCTGTGTACAAAGTTATGATGACTGTTAAGGAAAAAAACATTCTGTCTTCTGAAGCAAAAAGTTATATCAACAAAACGCCATTCAAAAACTTTTTTAATATGTTTCTCACCAATGGCATAGAATGGCAACACATATGGAAAAGCGCTTCAAATTTAGACCAAATAATTACTTCTTTCAGTATTAAAGAAAAAGCCTTCAAAATTGGAAACAAACTGCTGAAAATCACACCTGAAGAAGTTAGCCTTATATTTGGAATGCATTTATCTGGAGAGGACTTGTTTCTGATACCAACTTCAAATGAGACCACAGCAATGGAATGTTTTTCAGAGTTTCTGACTACAAATTTCGAAGAAAATGACATAATTAGCCAGAAGACAGTCACAAGAAGGTTGAAAAAAATGATAGAGGAAGAAAACGGGAATGAGGATTTAGTCAAATTGTTGTTGCTCTTGTTGATTATTAATTTTCTCTTTCCTAACTATCAGAGCTACATGTAGTGGGGCTTCTTATCAAAGCTGTTAAACTTAAGAAAATTGAACTCAATCTCTTGGCCGAGAGCAATATGCGAAAATGTCATGAAAAATGTTCAAAAATACTATAATGATCCAAGAAGCACACCTGGATGTACTATGGTCTTATTGGTATGATTTAAAAACTTTAAGTAAATATAAATATTTTTATACTAATGTTTTTTACAAAAATGTTAAATATTAATGCTTATTTGTATGGTCTTATTGGCAGTATTGGTTTTGTGAAAGGACGCAAATCATCGATGAAAAAGAAAATTTGGAAAGCAAAATCCCAAGGATTAGAAAATGAGATTTGTCAAAATTAAAAGATTTGGACCTCGACGAAATAGACAATGATAATGTATGCTACTTTTATATATATTTCTTGATATACAAAATCATATATATAAGTACAATTCAGTTTCTGCCCAAAACTCCACAGTTCATAATTAATTTAGCATCACTACCAAACCACCAGAAAATCACCACGAACACCCCCACATTCAATTTCTGCCAAAATCCACAGTTCGGTACAATTCAAACTTGTTGAACAATGCTATTCAAACTTCGTAAATGGTGCAATATATCCACCCCATATTCATCCACAAACTACTCCTCTTCTCCATCTAATTTCATCTTTGTCTACAACCTCACTGAACGAACAACAAATTGCTGCACCAGCCACATGCTACTTGAAACACCTAAATAAATTCAAGAACTCAACCAAACAACCTTTTATCAACTCCTTGTCCTGCAAACCCATTACTGCTTACATCACTAAAGGTGGTTTGACAATGATGTTATGTATTCTGTTAACAGATTTAAGTTTTAATTTTACCATGCTTAAAAGCTATAAAAGATAAAAACATTTATCTGTTAATGTAAATGATTTAATAACAAGTTAGGCCTTACTTATATTTGATATATAGTTATACATATTAAACATTTTTCTTGATTTACTCATATTTTAAATTTATTATACAAAATATACAACTAAATTAAACCCTAGTTAAAAAAGATAAAAGCATATATGTTTTTACAGAAAATGATTTAAGTACATAATGAATTATATATATTTGTTGATATACAAAATTATATGAGTACATATGTTTATATGTGTGTTATTTAATAGGGATAGTGTTCTAAATTTATGTAGTTTGTAGGTTAGTTAATTACATATCTATATTTATATGTAACGACTATTGTGTGTGCATTATAGATTTTCCTAGTCTTCTCTCCTTCCCATATGAATGTGCTTAAATGTTGTATCCATTTATCAAGTGTCTGAAATTTTCTTACCTGTATATTTTTAATAATTTCTGATTTCTAACTTCATAGTAATTCAATGATATTACATGTCCAAATTTAATTTCAAATACCTTCCATGCAGATTTTAAAGAAAATTTCAAATGCAACTAAAGAGGAAAAAGACTTTCTTTCAAAAAAAAATATACTGGGCTGGAAGATGACAAATATGCTATGGACTGCTCTAGTAGCATAAAAGAGTTAGAGGCGAAAGTGAACTTTTTATCTGCTGAGATGAAAAGTATGGCAGAACAACTGAATGAGGAACAACATTCAAGACAACTGGCTGAACAAAGACTCCACAATCTTGAAATGAAACTTCAAAAGCTGGAAAATTTTGAAGAGCATAATGTGGAGAAAAAAAACGATTTCAAAGAAAAAAGTGAAGCTGAAAAAGGTACGAAAAAAGGAAGATAGTTGGTATGATGCACATAAATAGTTCTGCTAACTTTCCATGTTTTGGTTTGATGCAAACTCAAGATTTCATTCTAGAAACCAAAGACGGTTTGAAATCTGAAAATATCAAACAAGATAGTGAAGAAATTGATGTAGAAAAACCAATTGTTGTTGAAGATGTGTGTCCTAAAGAACAAAAAAAGAAGAAGAAGCAAAAGAATGTTGAAAAGTGTCCAATCATGAAGCATCTTACTGAAGAACAGCAACAAAATGTAAAACTTTTTTTCAAAGTTTTGGGAGGAAACAAGTAAGTAATTAAACTACTTTTCACTCATACAAACTATATATCAACTATCTGTTAAATTAATTATTAGTTCTGTTTTGGTTCCGTTTTAGTTTGGTCAACTATCAGTATATCTGTCAACTACTGTACACTCACACACTTACTCAAAAATAAACAAAAACTAAACAAAACTAAAAAACATAAATTAATTTATCTTTAACTTTTCATACATACTTCCATAAAGGCTTCTATTTTGTTTTACTACCAAATGCAAACAACATAGTACGTACTAAACTTACTTTCTTTTATTAACAACAGTCCAATTTTTCAGCGACGAAGCATTTAGTTGTGATGATGAAAACTTCATCACCATAACAAAATTCATGATAGAAAACCTCCTCTATCAACAAAGTATTTCTGGTCAAGTAAGTACAACAAACTAAACTTTCCTTCATTATAAATTATATACTTTATCCATATTATTTTTCAAATGTAGATCATTGATTGGTGTTGGTTCCAAAAAACAAAGCAACTAGAAGAAAGCAATAGCATTATCTATGTTAACACAACTATGACAGTAAGTGAACTATATTCTCAAATTAACATTTTTTTATACAACATAAATTTTCGAAAACAAATTTTTTACAGAAAAGCGCAACGGATGGAAGCTTGGAAAATATCAAGAAACAAATGTTCAATCCTTTTAAGAAAAGAACACTTTTAGATCCATTATGTTGCAACATATTATTCCCAATACATGGCAATGAAAATTGGAGCCTGCTTGAACTAGTTGTTGGAGAATGCACTTGGAACCACTACGACTCTCTGCACTTGACCACGAGATCAAAAACCTGCTGAAGTGGAAATACAAAATTTGCCATTAATGTGGTAAGTAAAAAAACACAAAAAGTAAAAATGATAAATATGTTTATATTTATTCTAATTTTCTTTCACTGTTTGTAGAAATCAGCAGTAAACAACCTAAACAAAGAGCTACAAGAAGAAGGGCACAAAACAATTCTCAGCAAAAATTCAGTGCTTAAAAATGTTAACTGTGCTCAATAAAGCAATGGGTAATTTTGAAGATAGTTCAGAATTTTATACGAAAATTCACGATACACAATAACTACCTACAGACATAATACCAATTAGATAATATTATTTACTCACATACAATTACTTAGATAAACATAATACTAATTACAAATCATTATCAAAATAAAGAAAAGATAATCTGTTTTATCATTATATTCAAAGTACTAAACTTCAGAAATACAGGTACGACTGTGGAATTTTTGTGATGATGTTCATGGAAAAAATAGCACAAGGAGTGCAGACTACATCAAAAATTAGTCTTGAACAAGTTAATGCATTCAGAGCACAGATAGTTGCAGAAATACTCTCTGACGAACCATACTGCTGGCTTGACAAGCTTTACAGCTCTCCTTCAGCCCATAAAAATGTAATGGCTGACGAATGAGATGATGAATTTGTAATGGCTGATGTTAAAAATTAGATAATGAATTTGGTGATGAATTTGTAATGGCTGATACTAAATTGATCATAGATTTTAGGGAGTATATTTGAATTTACTGATGAATTACATGATGAATTTGTAGTAACTGATATTGAAAATTTGATGATGAATTTGATAATGAATTTCTAATGGCTTTGTTGATTTGATGATGTTATTCAGATAAATATGGATCATGAATTTGTAATCCAAAATATGGTTCTATTGCTCTTTTAAGAAAGATAAATCCTTTTATCTTTTATTGATAATTTATAGTTTTATATTTATTATTATGTTTTCTAATTCCATTGTTCTACACAGCAAATGGATGCAGTATGGACTACTTTTCCTAGACAAGAAGAAGCTTTAAGATTTGTCCAAACACATGCAAACACTTACGTTTTTTGCTACCTAGATCATTTAACTGCACAAAGAAGGTTCCTTGTTTCTACATATGATGAGTTCTGGAGAAGGTACAAAACCATGAATCCTAAGTTACGCCACCATTATGAGGTTATTCAAGTCGGACTGCCTTGCCACTTGTATTATGATCTGGAGTTCAATAAAAAGATTAACATTGGAAAAAATGTCGATGAAATGGTAGATATTCTGATATCTATCACCTTCAAAGCGCTAAATGACAAATACAAAATCCAGGGAAATCAAGATTGGGTTATAGAGCTTGATTCATCTATAGAAGAAAAGTTCTCTCGACATGTGATCATTCGTATCCCAAATATTGCCTTCAAAGACAACTCGCATGTTGGAGCATTCATCTCTGAGGTATGCTCATGTATAATAAATTTAAGAGTAAGTGATCCACAGTTTGAAAAACTATACATCAAGAAAGATTCAAGCTCATCAGACAATACGGAGCGTCTTTTCATTGATACTGGAGTTTATGCCCGTAATCGTTGTTTTCGTCTTCCTTTCTCATCAAAAGCAGGGAAGAATTCTTTACTCCTGCCAAGCGGACGCTTTGGATGTAAGAATATGAACGAGGAAAAAGTGTTTATCAAATCACTTATTTGCAGAATATATGCTGATTTTGATAAGCTATTAGAGTGCAAAATGGATCTGGACTATTGCAAAATTCTTCATTTTGAATCTGAGGTCAATGATAATAGCACCTACACCGAGGGAGATAAGTCATTACATGTTTATGGTAGAAATATACATAAGTCCTATTGTTCAGGAAAATCTCCCTTTCCAGCTTTGGATGATAAAATTTCATCTTTTGCCTCTCATGGAAATGTTTCGGGTAAAATCAGAAGGTGATACTGGTTTTCTGCACATGGCTACATAATTTATAGCATGTCCAGAAGTCGATATTGTGAACGAATTGGAAGAGAACATAACAGTAATCATGTTATGTACATTGTTCATTTCCAAAGGGGTGGCTACTATCATAAATGCTACGACCCTGATTGTAGAGGCTATCAATCTCCAGTGTGCCCAGTACCATGGGATGTATTGTCAAACTGTTATGATATTGTGAACCAAGAAGGCAAGACTGTCTAGAACCAATGCATCTATCAAATGAAATATTAACTACATAATCACTTCAGTCTATGTTGCTTTTGTGTATTGTTAACTAGCAAGTACTTACACAACTGATTTTAAATTTGATAATGAAATTATGGTAATTGATAATGAATTTGTAATGGCTAATGTTTCTAATGCTCTATTAAAAAGATAAAAGCATTTATGTTTTATTGACAGTATGTTGCATCACTTTTTTTGACAGTTCTGCGTATGCTCGGTTAAAAAGGCTATACATAAGAACATCACTTTTATTGATAGTATGTTTCGGCTAGCAATATACTAGTCATACCTATCTCCAGTTGTTCTGTTTGATTTGTATTCCTACTGCTATGCGTGAAACTCGTTGATTAACAGATGATTTGGTTCGAATATCCGTTGGCATTGAGGATATAGAAGATCTCATTGCAGATTTGGATTATGCTATTAAAACTAGTCCTATTTGATACCATTTTGATTTTGTTGTAGTGACCAGCGTTAGGGCTGGAGTGGATGAATAGTAAAGACTATATCTTAAGAATAGACATAATAACTACAGTAACATATAATAACAAAAAAAAGACTATACATAAGAATTAAAAAGATATATCGATTTATCTTTTTTAACAGAACAAACAACATTGTATTCCAAATAACAGTTAAAAATAAATAATTGCATATAGCCAAAAGTAATCAAAATCAGATCATAACCAATTCAACATATACAATTATCCAAATATTCAACTCAAAGTATTTATAGAACAACCAAATATTCATAGAACAACCAATCAAATACATTCGACTAAAATAATCAACTCAATTATTCAACTCAAAGTATTCATAGAACAACCAATCAAATACACTGGACTAAAACAATCAACTCAATTATTCAACTCAAAGTACAACCCCTTCTAATATGTCCTAGTTTTTTACACTTTCCACATCTGTTTTGCTTAGCATGAAAATCAGCCCCTTCAATCCTATTCATCCTAGGCCTACCAGCTCCACGAACAGGCTTAGGAGGAAGAATAATAGACGATTCTTCAGCTTCAATTGCTTCCTTATCAAAAGTTAGAATTGGATTGATCAAATGTGAATACGAAGCTCGATAATACTCAACAGTAAAGTAATTCTCAATATATTCATAAACAGAATTTATGGTTAAAGAAATACAGTTCAAAGCATGCGCACAAGGAAAACCTGTCACTTTCCATTGATTGCAACTGCAAATGCGATTTTTAAGATCAACCTTTTGAGATGTTGGAGAATGAACTTCAAAAATATACCTACAAAATTAAAAATTAAAAACAGTTAAAATATATAAACAGATTACATTTCCAAAAAAGGATTATTAGCACTATATATATTCACTCTAATCTATCTAATAAATAAGACCCAATTCATGTGCAGTGAACTAATAGTGAAAAATAAGACTCATAAACCAAAACAATTAACAACGGTCATACTGTTCATATTCTTAAAGATCTGTAACATCCCATATTTTATTGAATTTGATTTAGTAAATTATTTGAATTTTTGGTAATTTAAAATTTTAAAAAGTTTTAAAATAAATAAATAAAATAAGGTGTTGATTTAAAATGAATAAAATTCCAATATCCTTTGAATTTAAAATCACCTGGATTTAAACATCTTATATGTATAAATATATAAATATATTGAATTGAGTTTTAAGTTAGAAAATAATAAAAATAAATATATGAACTGAAATAAAATACAAACAAAGTGCATACGTATGTTGTTCAACTCTAAAATAAAATATATATAATAAATAAATGAAATGTATAACAAAACAAGAATTTGTATTAAGCAAGAAAATAAAATATATACAAAATGAAATACAATATACTTACACACATAAAACAAACAAGAGATATATATGTACAAATACTTCAAGGAAATTACATAAAGAAGCAAGACTGGATCAGCAAACAAAACAACATATATCTACAAATTCAAACAATATGTTTGCCGTGAGTATATGAAAATAAGAAAGGTAGTAGGAAGATACATGTAAGAAAATATCTTTAGACAAAAAAAAGAATTTGTACTTGGAAAATAAAATAGGATTTCATGTAAACCAAGGTGGGAACATGAGCAATTAATGCTATCTTCTCAAGCAAGGAAAAGAATCATATCAGCCGAATTATACTTTGCATAGTTGAAGAAAGAAAAAGATCTCTGACTTTTGATTTGTACAACAAAATAATTTTACCTGTACAAACTATCTATTTTATATCTACACCCATATTTCCTCCAGTTTGTTCAAAAGCAAAGAAATAAAGTAAAGTCAGGAAGAAAGAAAAATATAAACATCACTATATTTTCATCAACTCGAGATCAATTAACAAAGCTAAGCAAGAAGTTTTGAAGAGGAAAATCAGAACTGCAGTTTTAAAACCAAGTTTTCTCTCTGCTTATCAATATATCTAAGGTGAGTAAACATCAACTTAAAGCCTTAAGTTTAACAGTGAAGATAAATTATTGATCATATAGTATTGTATATGTTTTATCTTTGAATAACATTCTGTATATATAGATTACTCTGTATATTGTTCTTCTCTGGTTAGTGATTACATGGTTGATCAATTGATTCATACTTAAACTTATTTTCATCAAATCATTGTTAAGAATTAAGGTCTTCAACTAAACA
Organism: Allium fistulosum; assembly: GCA_030737815.1. Classification (NCBI taxonomy): domain Eukaryota; kingdom Viridiplantae; phylum Streptophyta; class Magnoliopsida; order Asparagales; family Amaryllidaceae; genus Allium; species Allium fistulosum. Next base: position 1,043,247,340 of record CM060907.1, on the reverse strand, counting down.
AGAAGTTTAGTCTTTAACCAAGATTTTAAACCTGTTTCAACATGTTAGAGAAAAATATACTACTGTCAGCTTGATTTACAAGTAAACAAGAAAAATTTGATAAATTCAATTGTTACAAAAAGTTAATTCAAGTTCATAGCTCGAACCCTTATTGCAAGTTACGATTTTTAAAACAAAGATGAAGATTTTTAGTTGAATATGTACAGAGCAGTCTGTATTTGAACAAAAATTGCACTTTTACCAACTACTGATGAATGACCCAATAATAAATGTTGAAATTTGGGAAGAAGCAAGTATAAACATCTATGATTTCGTGAAAATTATCAGAAATTTATTCTATTGTGTGAAATTAGGATACGAGATCGATTTAGGGTTAGTTTTGAATTTCTGGACCTGTCAGTAAACAAGGCATGTTTGTCTTCATTGCGTGATCGAGTTGCACGAGCTCCTAGGGGATGTTAGAGTGGGGTATCGGCGAGGTGAGGCCGGAGTTGCATTGCCTCTGATGGTCGGGGCGTGGAGAACGAGGCGTTTTGTGTCAGCGAGTGTGAGTTCAGTTTCGAGTGAATTAATACATTTTTATTTCGAGACAATGGCTTCGAATTGATGTTTGAATTCGAGTGCCTATGAGTTTTCCGACTTGACGAGGGTCGCGACGTTCGCCAGAACGGCGACGCGTTGATGTGCATGTGCACGCCATCACTATAGTGTCTGGGTGTTGTCGATGGTCGACACGAGATGAGACTCGAGGAAAAACACGTTGGCTCGGGAAGGAACTCGCGTACGCAAGCATACTTTGGGCTATCTTGATCTAAGTACTTAAACTGGAAAGAAAGAAAAAAAAGGAAGAAGAAGAAACAGGGACGAGGAAGGAGAAAAGACTTGGGGAGCGCACGAGAGAAACTCGAGTTCGGCTCGAGTGGAAAACCCAGTTTACTCGAGTTGTCTTGAGAATGGGTTAAGCCCAAATTATTAAAATTTATAATGTTAAATTTAAATAAGTCGACTATTTTTAAAGTTGAGAATTTGTTTAAGTTATCGACTAAGTATATATATATATATATCAATGCTTTATAAAACCTTAATAAGTATTTAAATAAATTTGTAATTAAGAATTTGTCGATTAGATAAATTCAGTTAGTTAATTTGAATTCGCAGTTAATTAAAATAACTAATTTTGAAACAATAATCGAGTAAATTAAGATTTAATGTGTTATTCAAATTTTAATCATTGATTTTAACATCACTACGAATGATTGTGGGGTAAATTTATCTAGACCACATGAGAAAATAATGTACTATTATTGTGCACTATATTGATATTTCTGTTCTGTTGGTGATACTGTGTGATATAAATTTCCATGTACTGCACTGTGTTGTGGTTTGTTCTGTATTGATGTGAAAACCCCTTTGCCATAGAACGGCATTTTTACTTCGATGCGACAGGGAGTCGGATTTCAGTTTGTTATCCGAAACCCACATCGAACCATGAATATAAATCTTGGTGATTGTCATATTCACGTGTTTTTAAAAATTTATCGATCACTATTCAGTTTAGCCGGAGAGGACCTTTGTGTCTTATAACCCATTCTGAATAGTGATACGTCGTAATGGATAGCATTTAAAGACCGGTGTTGAAGACCGGGTTTTTTATGAAAACGATAGGACGACCTATCGATTGTCTCTGCACTTAGTTGCTCCGGTATAGAGATTCCCTAAGTGATGGGAAGTCCGATCGGGATTGTAAATACCCGGATTGCAAGGACTTCTTTGGAAGTGCCTTCGGTTCTGTTCAAACCCGGAACAGACTTGTATGGTTACATGTCTGACATTACATTTTGAGATATAAAACTGATTTCTTTCAAATACATTTCTGTTGGTGGCGGAGAATTTATTCTCTTAGCTTAACACCCTTCTCTGAGACGTACGAGCTCAGAGGTTATGTAGTTGAAATTTATCAGCGATATATTCCTAATTTGGTAATGTGGCATGCTGAGTGTTGCTGTGTGATGATCATTTATTGATCATTTGTGATCAAAGCACGGCTTTGTGAAAAAGCGTAGCTTTGTGGACGAGACCTCTTCAGACCTCACAACCCGGAAATGGTCGAAACATGAATATGCAGCAAGGTTATGAGGGTCGCGCCCTTTAGGGTATGTCATTTTCTTCTGGAAAAGGGTGGTATCAGGTATGGAGCCCTGGTATTTACCTATGTGGATACTCCGATCTCATTTATTGTGTGATTGTGTGTTTATCAAGGCGCCTCGGATAAAGGTCCCAAAGGACCGGGGGATGGCATATTCGTGAGTTACCTGTTACAGGGGTAACCCGGCCTTGTGTTGGCAGAGAGCAGTTGTCTCTTGGGACGTCCAGCCAGAGGCGATCCCATGTGGCGGTAGGAAGTTCCTTAGCCTGACCATTTGTTGGAAATCCAATTCCCAATACGAAACTTGTACGATTTTAGTTGTAGAACCTGCCATTTACTTATGGTGGCGTCCCACTATTTAGATGGTAGCTATAGTAGGCATAGTTCGGAATGTCTATGCTGGCTAAGATTAATATTGTATCTTCAAAATGTTTTTACATTATGCACTAGTAATAATATCAAAGAATTTTTCTCGTATTAATCATATTTGACTATCATAAGAAGAAATCTCCTCCAATTCTGCGTTTGCATTGTGTGTGTGGCGGGAGGCCTTATGGTAGTTTCATTTTCCAAAAGCATAACGACTTCTTTTTAAAAACCTGTTTTATTTAAAGCAACTACTTTTGTTTACTCATAACAGTCCCATGACTGACCCAGAGTTTATCGTTTCTTTTCTAAACTCTGGGTGCCCATTATTTCCACACGGGCAGCCTAGTAGCAGGTTTTCCGTGCTTTGGTGTTAGCTGGATTTTGGAGTTTCTTTTGGGATTAGGAGCTATCAGATTTTGGGAAGCTTTTGTCTTGGATACCTTTTGAAGTGCTTAGAGTTCTAAAGACTTTATACAAGTAGATGTATGTTGGAACTTTTGGAAGACTCTGTTGTTGTTATGTTGTGGAGTTATTATCTTCTGTTATTGTATCTATATGTAGTGCTCTGGTATGGAAGACATATGTATTATGATACTCTGATGTAGTACTGGATATTATTATGATGTTGTATCTGTGATGTAATGTATGATATTCAGTTTATTTCCGCTGTTTATATTCATCTGATGTTGTTATAAGCTCCGGCGAACTGAAGTTTGACGTTTGAATGTCTGACAGTCGAATACAAGTAAGGTATTTGATGTCTATTTTCGAGCGCTAGATTTCAGGATCGTTACTTTTGGTATCAGAGCTGAAGGTTGAGTAAGAACTTTAGCTATGGAGTATAACACATTAGATGGCTCATTAGAGATAGGGTGGAGTATACCCTAGAATGAGTATGACCTAAAAACTTGAATTTTCTTAGTCTATTTCTTTTTACTGCTGATATTCCTTAAGATATTTTGTCTGTGGATCTAAATCATGTTTTCTTACTAATTACAGATAGTAAGAATGAGCGGACGAAGAGGAAGAACTAGGGGTCAAGGAAATGCCATGATAGCTAATTAAATTCCCCCAATAGCAGAAGCAGCTTTAACTACTCAGAATCAGCCGAATCTGGCTGATTTATATAAGAATTTCTCGAAGCTTGGTGGTAAGCCGTTCACCGGCAAGGAGTCTGTTGTTGAGGCCCAAGCATGGATCAGATCTTGTGAAAGAATTTTTAGAGGGCTTAAGTTGGAGAATGATCAAATGCGACTAATAGCTTCTTGGCAACTTCAAGAAGAAGCTTTAGCATGGTGGGAGACAATCACTGTGGATAAGCCAGAAGACGAGTTTTCTTGGGAGAAGTTTAAAGAAGTATTTGAGAAGCGCTATATGCCATCAGCAAGAATTTCTCGTATGTACCAGGAGTTCATGGACTTGAAGCAAGGGAGTTTGTCATTTGAGGAGTATCTAAACAAATTTAATGAATTGTCTCATTTCGGTCCAGAATTGGTGAACACACCTTTGAAGATGAATGAAAAGTTTATTCGGGGGATGAATAAGAAGTTCAACGAAAGGATGACTGGCCACGTCAAAGATCCTTTTTCGAATCTTATTGATATAGGGTATAGATATGCTACTTTGGATATGCAAGAGGTCCCGAAGGAGGGAGGAAATACGAGCAACCCAAATTGGAAAAAGAGGAAATTTGGAGGTAAGAAACCATGGTAGGGTAAGAAGAAAAAGGGAAGCGACTAGGGGAACACAGCAGAGAATGTTACTTGCTATAATTGTCAAGAGAAAGGCCACTATTCAACTAGTTGTACGAAGCCTAAGAAACAAGCGAATCAATTCGTTCCAGCGAAGTCCAAGAAATGCTATGCTTGTCAGGAAGAGGGTCATGAAGTCAAACACTGCCCAATGACGAAGAAAGCACAGGTAGCAAGGGTGTATGCAGTCAAAGATCAACCCGCAACTTCTAAAGCAGAAAAGGGGAAGGGAGTTCTGGAAGGTAACCTTACTATTTATGATAGAATTGTTCGAGTTCTATTTGACACGGGTGCTACACATAGTTTTATTTCTCAGCAAGCTGTAAATGAATTAAATCTTGAACCAGATTTCGTAGAGGAGCATATATGCGTAAAGAATCCAGTAGGAGGCCCCGCAAACCTTTGTCTTCGATGTAGAGATGTTCCTATCTCATATTCTTGTTACCAATTCCCTATTGGTCTTTTTGTCCTTGACTTTAATGAAATCGAAATCTTACTCGGAATGGATTGGCTAGCGAAATACGAAGCCAAATTGGATTGTAGCAATCGATTGATTTCGATTAAAACCGAATCTGGAGATTTTATTGAGATTTCTTGTGAGGACCCTAGTCCTAAAAGAGAAGGGTTGATGTATAATTTGGGATATTCTGAACCCAGTTTGGAGTCTATACCTATTGTTAGAGATTTTCCAGACGTGTTCGAAGAAGTAAAATCCTTACCTCCACACCGAGAAATAGAATTTAGAATTGACTTAATTCCAAATGCTCGTCCTGTAGTTCACGCAAGTCGCAGGATGGCGCCCAGAGAAAAGGGTGAATTAGTCAAACAAACTAATGATCTGCTAAGCAAAGGATTAATTCGTCCTAGTGTTTCTGAATGGGGTTCAGCCATTGTGTTCGTTGCTAAGTCGGATGGATCTTTGAGATTGTGTGTTGATTACCGCGATCTCAATAAGCAGACTCTTAAGAATAAATTTCCTCTACCAAGAATTGACGATCTATTTGATCAACTGCACGGCGCTCGTTTCTTTTCGAAGATGGATCTAGCTCAGGGATTCCATCAGTTACGAATCGCCGAAGATTGTGTTCATTTGACCGCTTTTAGGGGTCCTAATATGTCCTATGAATGGTTAGTCATGCCTTTCGGGCTAACCAATGCTCCAGCATACTTCGTAGATCTTATGACTCGTGTATTCCGGGAAGTATTGAATGAATTTGTTCTTGTATTTATTGATGATATCCTGATTTATTCCAAAACTGAGGAGGAGCATTCTGAACATCTCAGAATTGTTTTGGAAATATTAAGAAGAAACGTCTTATTCGCCAAATTTTCTAAATGCCATTTTTGGGTCAAAGAAGTTAAATTTCTTGGCCACATTGTTAATGAAGAAGGAATTTCCGTTGATCCTAGCAAGATTTCTTCTATTCTAGATTGGAAGCAACCTACTACTCCGAAAGAAGTTCGAAGCTTTCTGGGTTTAGCAGGTTATTATCGGAAGTTCAGTCAGGATTTTTCTAAGATAGCTAGTCCAATGACTAAGCTAACAATGAAGAATGCAAAATTCAACTGGACTCCGAAATGTGATGAAGCTTTTCAGGAGTTAAAGAAGAGATTAACCACCGCGCCTGTTCTCGGGATTATCAACGGGAATCAGGGTTTATCTGTCTATAGTGACGCTTGTGGTGATGGGGTAGGAGCAGTATTAATGCAGAATGGGAAGGTGATTGCCTACGCGAGTAGACAATTACGTTCACATGAAAGAAACTACCCAACACATGATTTAGAGCTTTTAGCTGTTATTTTCGCCTTAAAGATCTGGCGACATTATCTTCTGGGTAAGAATCTCCTTCAGCTTTCTAAAAAGAAAATTTTAAGTTCGAATTAACTTAACATATACTTGTACTTAATAAATTCTTCTATTATAGGTGAAAATTTTGAATTATTCACCGACCACAAATCTTTGAAATATCTCTTCACCCAGAAAGATCTAAATCTGCGACAACAACGTTGGTTGGAATTTCTGGCATCTTATGACTTAGATATTCTGTATACACCCGGAAAAGCCAATATAGTTACCGATGCTTTGAGAAGAAGACATGCTGTTCTCGCATATCTTGTTATTGCTCCTACTCTTCTCAAGAGAATCGCGAGCAAGCAGTATGAAGATAAGTTTCTTCAAGGAATTTATAAAAGAATATGCCAGGGGGAAGACACTAATTTTGAGATGGATAGTAGAGGAGTTATAAGATTAAAAGGTAGAATTTGTGTTCCAGACTTCCCTGATCTGAAGCGTGAAGTTTTAGATGAATGTCACAAATCTAAATTCAGTATCCATCCAGGAGTCAACAAGATGTACCGTGACATCAAAAGAACTTTTTGGTGGAAGACAATGAAAAGAGATATATCTATATATGTGAGTCGCTGTGCTACTTGTCAGCAAATCAAAAGCGATCAAAGGAAAGTGGTCGGTTTACTTCAACCTTTGGAAGTACCGAAATGGAAGTGGGATCAGGTATCGATGGATTTCATCGACGGATTGCCACGAACCAAGAAGGGTAATGAAGCGATTTGGGTTATAGTGGATCGTTTAACCAAAACTGCTCACTTTATTCCAGTGAAATCCACTCGGACTGCAGCAAGTTTGGCAGGTATATACGTAAAAGAAATCGTTCGTCTCCATGGGATTCCCAGTAGTATAGTGAGTGATCGTGACCCGATCTTCACTAGTAGATTTTGGGAGACATTTCAGGATGCATTGGGAACCAAGCTGAATTTCAGTACTGCTTATCACCCACAATCTGATGGACAGACTGAGAGAGTCAACCGAATTCTAGAAGACCTATTACGTTCCTGCGTTCATGATTTTGGTGGTTCTTGGGAGGACCATTTACATCTGGTTGAATTCTCATATAATAACAGCTATCAGGCCAGTATAGAAATGGCTCCTTTCGAAGCTTTATATGGTCGTCCGTGTCGATCACCTGCATGCTGGATCGAATCAGGTGATAGACTCGTCCTTGGACCAGATATGATCAAAGAAGCTACGGAAAAGGTTGATTTTATCCGAAAGAAATTAATAACTGCTCAAAGTCGTTAGAAGAGTTATTATGACCGCCAAAGAAGAGATTTGGAATTTCAAGTTGGAGATTCTGTATTTCTGAAAGTGTCTCCGATGCGGGGTGTATTGAGGTTCGGAAAAACTAGAAAGCTAGCACCGCGTTATATTGGTCCTTTTCCTATTCTGGAAAGGATTGGCCCTCTAGCATTTCGAGTGCAGCTACCCAGCTAGTTGTCTGGCGTGCATGATGTGTTTCACGTTTCTAGTCTTCGGAAGTATGTGCATGACCCAGATAGTATTATTGAAGAAGCTGCTCAATAGGATCTAGAAATCACTCCTAATTTGGAAGTTAGAAGAGAGCCGATAAAAATTGTAGATCGTGATGAGAAGCGATTGAGAAACAAAGTTGTGAAACTGGTCAAAGTTCAATGGAGTGGCGATCCAAAGGACTGTACTTGGGAAACTGAAGATAATATGCAGAAATCATATCCCAACTGCAGAATAGACATCTCGGCTTAAACTGGTAAGCCATTTCTCTATCTTTTGCATTCGTATATTCTTTGTTTACTTTTCTCTCTCTTTCAAATTTCGAGGACGAAATTTTCTAAAGGAGGGGATATTGTAACATCCCAGATTTTATTGAATTTGATTTAGTAAATTATTTGAATTTTTGGTAATTTAAAATTTTGAAAAGTTTTAAAATAAATAAATAAAATAAGGTGCTGATTTAAAATGAATAAAATTCCAGTATCCTTTGAATTTAAAATCACTTGGATTTGAACATCTTATATGTATAAATATATAAATATATTGAATTGAGTTTTAAGTTAGAAAATAATAAAAATAAATATATGAAGTGAAATAAAATACAAACAAAGTGCATACGTATGTTGTTCAACTCTAAAATAAAATATATGTAATAAATAAATGAAATGTATAACAAAACAACAATTTGTATTAAGCAATAAAATAAAATATATACAAAATGAAATACAATATACTTACACACATAATACAAACAAGAGATATCTATGTATAAATACTTCAAGGAAATTACATAAAGAAGCAAGACTGTATCAACAAACAAAACAACATATATCTACAAATTCAAACAATATGTTTGCCGTGAGTATATGAAAATAAGAAAGGTAGTAGGAAGATGCATGTAAGAAAATATCTTTAGACAAAACAAAAGAAATTTGTACTTGGAAAATAAAATAGGATTTCATGTAAACCAAGGTGGGAACATGAGCAATTAATGCTATCTTCTCAAGCAAGGAAAAGAATCATATCAGCCAAATTATACTTTGCATAGTTGAAGAAAGAAAAAGATCTCTGACTTTTGATTTGTACAACAAAATAATTTTACCTGTACAAACTATCTATTTTATATCTACACCCATATTTCCTCCAGTTCGTTCAAAAGCAAAGAAATAAAGTAAAGTCAGGAAGAAAGAAAAATATAAACATCACTATATTTTCATCAACTCGAGATCAATTAACAAAGCTAAGCAAGAAGTTTTGAAGAGGAAAATCAGAACTGCACTTTTAAAACCAAGTTTTCTCTCTGCTTATCAATATATCTAAGGTGAGTAAACATCAACTTAAAGCCTTAAGTTTAACAGTGAAGATAAATTATTGATCATATAGTATTGTATATGTTTTATCTTTGAATAACATTCTGTATATATAGATTACTCTGTATATTGTTCTTCTCTGGTTAGTGATTACAGGGTTGATCAATTGATTCAAACTTAATCTTATTTTCATCAAATCATTGTTAAGAATTAAAGTCTTCAACTAAACAAGAAGTTTAGTCTTTAACCAAGATTTTAAACCTGTTTCAACATGTTAGAGAAAAATATACTACTGTCAGCTTGATTTACAAGTAAACAAGAAAAATTTGATAAATTCAATTGTTACAAAAAGTTAATTCAAGTTCATAGCTCGAACCCTTATTGCAAGTTACGATTTTTAAAACAAAGATGAAGATTTTTAGTTGAATATGTACAGAGCAGTCTGTATTTGAACAAAAATTGCACTTTTACCAACTACTGATGAATGACCCAATAATAAATGTTGAAATTTGGGAAGAAGCAAGTATAAACATCTATGATTTCATGAAAATTATCAGAAAATTATTCTATTGCGTGAAATTAGGATACGAGATCGATTTAGGGTTAGTTTTGAATTTCTGGACCTGTCAGTAAACGAGGCATGTTTGTCTTCGTTGCGTGATCGAGTTCCACGAGCTCCTAGGGGACGTTGGAGTGGGGTATCGGCGAGGTGAGGCTGGAGTTGCGTCGCCTCTGATGGTCGGGGCGTGGAGAATGAGTCGTTTTGTGTCAGCGAGTGTGAGTTCAGTTTCGAGTGAATTGCTACATTTTTATTTCAAGACAATGGCTTCGAATTGATGTTTGAATTCGAGTGTCTGTGAGTTTTCCGACTTGACGAGGGTCGCGATGTTCGCCAGAACGGCGACGCGTTGATGTGCACGTGCACGCCATCACTTTAGTGTCTAGGTGTTGTCGATGGTCGACACGAGATGAGACTCGAGGAAAAACACGTTGGCTCGGGAAGGAACTCGCGTACGCAAGCATACTTTGGGCTATCTTGATCTAAGTACTTAAACTGGAAAGAAAGAAAAAAAAGGAAGAAGAAGAAACAGGGACGAGGAAGGAGAAAAGACTCGGGGAGCGCACGAGAGAAACTCGAGTTCGGCTCGAGTGGAAAACCCAGTTTACTCGGGTTGTCTTGAGAATGGGTTAAGCCCAAATTATTAAAATTTATAATGTTAAATTTAAATAAGTCGACTATTTTTAAAGTTGAGAATTTGTTTAAGTTACCGACTAAGTAAGTATATATATATATATATTAATGCTTTATAAAACCTTAATAAGTATTTAAATAAATTTGTAATTAAGAATTTGTCGATTAGATAAATTCAGTTAGTTAATTTGAATTCGCAGTTAATTAAAATAACTAATTTTGAAACAATAATCGAGTAAATTAAGATTTAATGTGTTATTCAAATTTTAATCATTGATTTTAACATCACTACGGATGATTGTGGGGTAAATTTATCTAGACCACATGAGAAAATAATGTACTATTGCTGTGCACTATATTGATATTTCTGTTCTGTTGGTGATACTGTGTGATATAAATTTCCATGTACTGCACTGTGTTATGGTTTTTTCTGTATTGATGTGAAAACCCCTTTGCCGTAGAACGGCATTTTTACTTCGATGCGACAGGGAGTCGGATTTCAGTTTGTTATCCGAAACCCACATCGAACCCTGAATATAAATCTTGGTGATTGTCATATTCACGTGTTTTTAAAAATTTATCGATCACTATTCAGTTTAGCCGGGAGAGGACCTTTGTGTCATATAACCCATTCTGAATAGTGATATGTCGTAATGGATAGCATTTGAAGACCGGGTTTTTTATGAAAACGATAGGACGACCTATCGATTGTCTCTGCACTGAGTTGCTCCGGTATAGAGATTCCCTAAGTGATGGGAAGTCCGATCGGGATTGTAAATACCCGGATTGCAAGGACTTCTTCGGAAGTGCCTTCGGTTCTGTTCGAACCCGGAACAGACTTGTATGGTTACATGTCTGACATTACATTTTGAGATATAAAACTGATTTCTTTCAAATACATTTCTATTGGTGGCGAAGAATTTATTCTCTTAGCTTAACACCCTTCTCTGAGACGTACGAGCTCAGAGGTTATGTAGTTGAAATTTATCAGCGATATATTCCCAATTTGGTAATGTGGCATGCTGAGTGTTGCTGTGTGATGATCATTTATTGATCATTTGTGGTCAAAGCACGGCTTTGTGAAAAAGCGTAGCTTTGTGGATGAGACCTCTTCGGACCTCACAACCCAGAAATGGTCGAAACAGGAATATGCAGCAAGGTTATGAGGGTCGCGCCCTTTAGGGTATGTCATTTTCTTCTGGAAAAGGGTGGTATCAGGTATGGAGCCCTGGTATTTACCTATGTGGATACTCTGATCTCATTTATTGTGTGATTGTGTGTTTATCGAGGCGCCTCGGATAAAGGTCCCAAAGGACCGGGGGATGGCATATTCGTGAGTTACCTGTTACAGGGGTAACCCGGCCTTGTGTTGGCAGAGAGCAGTTGTCTCTCGAGACGTCCAGCCAGAGGCGATCCCATGTGGCGGTAGGAAGTTCCTTAGCCTGACCATTTGTTGGAAATCCAATTCCCAATACGAAACTTGTACGTTTTAGTTGTAGAACTTGCCATTTACTTATGGTGGCGCCCCACTATTTAGATGGTAGCTATAGTAGGCATAGTTCGGAATGTCTATGCTGGCTAAGATTAATATTGTATCTTCGAAATGTTTTGACATTATGCACTAGTAATAATATCAAAGAATTTTTCTCGTATTAAGCATATTTGACTATCATAAGAAGAAATCTCCTCCAATTCTGCGTTTGCATTGTGTGTGTGGTGGGAGGTCTTATGGTAGTTTCATTTTCCAAAAGCATAACGACTTCTTTTTAAAAATCTGTTTTATTTAAAGCAACTACTTTTGTTTACTCATACCAGTCCACTGACTGACCCGGAGTTTATCGTTTCTTTTCTAAAATTTGGTTGCCCATTATTTCCACACTGGCAGCCTAGTAGCAGGTTTTCCGTGCTTTGGTGTTAGCTGGATTTTGGAGTTTCTTTTGGGTTTAGGAGCTATCAGATTTTGGGAAGCTTTTGTCTTGGATACCTTTTGAAGTGCTTAGAGTTCTGAAGACTTTATACAAGTAGATGTATGTTGGAACTTTTGGAAGACTCTGTTGTTGTTATGTTATGGAGTTATTATCTTCTGTTATTGTATCTATATGTAGTTCTCTGGTATGGAAGACATATGTATTATGATACTCTGATGTAGTACTGGATATTATTATGATGTTGTATCTGTGATGTAATGTATGATATTCAGTTTATTTCCGCTGCTTATATTCATCTGATGTTGTTATAAGCTCCGGCGAACTGAAGTTTGACGTTTGAATGTCTGACAGTCGAATACAAGTAAGGTATTTGATGTCTATTTTCGAGCGCTAGATTTCAGGATCGTTACAAGGTCACAGAAGCTATGCTATAAGGGAAGAAAAAAAGATAATATATGTTTTCTCATGAATAATGCATGTGAGCATTGCTCAATATTTCCATTATATATTTAATGTTAACCTTTAAATTTACAAACTTGAAAATATCTTGTCACAGCTTTCAGTTAGACCAAAAACCATAAATACTGTCAAAAATAAAACACTCATGCATGTGAATAAACCCTAAGCAGACACACTTATGCATCATACTCCTATGCACAACATTAGTTTTTACCATAACAAAATTTCAAAAATAAAACACTACAATGATACTTGCTTTATATTACTTGGTCCTTACATTATTCATATTATCATAAGACTCAAGGCAGACAAAGAGAAAATATGTAGCAAGCGACACCAACAAAATGAAATCATAACACAGGCTACATAGCAAGTTGAAAAAAGATAAATGCATTTATCATTTTTCATAAACTGTGAACATCATGTAAAAAAATAGAAATACATACCTAGATGATTTAGAAACACTCCACCCAAATCCTTATTCCTTCAATTTCAACAAACGAGCTTCCATTTTTGGACATAGCACACTAGTCCACTTTGATGCCTCTTCTCTACGATTAGACATTTGCATCATAAGTTTTACCCTAATTCCATCAAGATAAGCAGTAACAGGCAAACTTCTTTCATCCAAAATCCAAGAATTAAAACTCTCAGCTACATTGGACTTATTTTCACCATATCGCTTCCCCGGAAAAAACAAATCGGCCCAATGATCATATGGTTTATCATTCAAGTACTCTATAGCTTTGGTACCTCCAATTTCTTTGTACTTGGACATGGCTTTTTCAAACTCATGATGATTAGAAGCTATAGCACAACGCTCAAGTAAATGAGCTACCAAAACACCCCTTCCACTTTTCACAATGCTAGCAATATTATTTTGCATATGATGCAAACAATAAGAATGATGACTATTTGGAAATTTTTTTGGAATACTTCACAATAAACCCCAGTGTCTATCACTTAAAAAAGTTAATATTCTATCACAACTAAGAGCATTCTTTAGGTGTTTTAAAAAGCAACTCCAACACTCTTCATTTTCTTTGGGAACAAGAGCCATTGCTAATGGGAAAAAATCTAGAAAAAAAAAAAATAATTCACTGTTTATGTATTACATTTGAAACAACAAAATGCACTATATTTGAAACAGTATTATATAAAAGTAGACAATCACATGAACACTATGCCCTCGGCCCAAATAAAAAAGGAAAAATAAATTTGCTAGAGGCAATTCATCCTTTTTTCTTTTTCTTTTTTAAATTTTGCTACTTGAATGTGTAGTCTACACAGGAAGGGTAGAAATTGCAAACATATGATACATAATTCATGCATACAATACAAAGACTTATATTCGAACTTCTAAAACATATATACTTTTATCTTTTCTATATGCTGTTTAAATCATTTGTATACCTTATGTAAGAACTTCAAATAATGAGAAAAATGATAAATATGTTTAACATGTAGTAGTAACTATGATATATAAGTACGGCTTAATATGTTATTTAATCCTTTATCTTAAAAGATAAATGCATTTATCTTTTTTGACTCCTGTATACAGTAACATTTTGTACATCAAATTAAAGAACATTAAATCTTTTACAGTGTTTGTTTTGGATCAAATTTACAATAAGAAGGAGCATGGCTGTACATTGAACAATTGTACCTACTTTGTAACTAGTGCAACTAGATTGAAGATGTTAGAGATAAAAACATATATGCATTTATCGTTTGAAATATAACAAATTCTAGTGAATCCAATATAAGCAGTAGGTATCATGACATTTGGTGGCTAAACTGAAAAAATAAAACATCTAAATTATGTATCTATCAAGAAAAAAAACAACCAACATTAATCATCATTAATTTTCAATAGAGCTAAATTGTGAGTCTGAATTCATTTCTGCAATAATTTCACATGTTAATCCCTAACGCAGAAGAAACTATAATGAATTGAACTGGATATTACTATATTTGAAACAACCAAATGCACTATATTTGAAATAGTACTATATAACAGTAGACTATTCACTTGAACAAAATGCAGTATGTACACAACAAAATTCACTAGAACAATCACTTAAAGAAACAGTACTATGTTACATAAATTTATAACAAGGAACTAATGCAAACAGTACAAAGTAAATACAACAGCAAAAAAAAAGATCAAAATCAGTACCTTGATTCCCATTTTTTGCAGCGGTAGCCATCAAAATACCACTTCGCCCTTTCAAAAAGGTAGCATCTAAAAACATCATAGGACGACAATAGCTGAATCCAAATATACATGCCTCATAACATACAAAAACTCTCTCAAATTGATTAGTGTCAGAATCCACATCCATACTTGAATAACTACTCGGGTTATTTCTTTCCAATGCCTTCAAATACCAAACTAATTCATTGTAAGATTTCTTTTCATCACCGTAAATATCATTCATAGCCAATTTCTTACCCTTATAAGCAAAATAATAGCTCAGCTCCACATCATAATCTCTTCTAAAACTTTTAATGATATCCTTGGTTTTTCTTTTTGGCTCATCACAAATTTGATTGACGATTAAACTTTTCACAAGATCAGTATTAATAGTTGGACTACCAAGTGAACGAAATCCACCACCATAAGTATGAATCAGCTGAATGTTTTTAACAAACAGTTGGTCCAATTGCTTCAGTTTGCAAGAAGCATGAATCCTAAAAGGACAACTAGCTATAGCACATCGAACTGTCAATCGTTCTTTACAATTCTTAATATATTGTACTTTAAACCCATTCTTTAAACAATAAGCACTAACCGTTCTACGGAATCGAATAGCAGAATCAAACTGTTGACCAACCCCAGTAAAAAATTTCATATTTGAATTCTTCTTCAACAACTCATGTAAATACTTTGGTTGAGTAAAACCAGAATCTAAATCATCATCATAACCTAACATATTATTACTTGACTCACCACCAACTACTGAACCAGACTTGCTACTTTCACCAACAAAATTATCCGTTGAATCATTCTTCAACCGTAGAAAAAATACAAAAAATTCTTCCTTTTTAAACCAAGACAAACAAAATACAGCTTGAAGATCACTATCCGTTTCAACAAAGGTAGTCTTTGATTCTCAAATATAAAAAATATCAAAGCATAATGGACTAAAATTATTCCACTCCTCGCAAATCCTATTCCTAACAGAAGAAATAGAAGCATCCAATCCAAAACGAGCACTAAAACAATTGTTATTGAAATCAAACACAACTATAACAGAGGAATCACACCTGCAAAAAAAATGTAAACAAAAAATAACTATGTGAAACTGATCTTAATTAGAAACTAATAGCATAAAATACTACATAACAAATCATTTTCTATCCCACTTCTCGAAAAAAGATAAAACAATTTATCTTTTATAGATCACAAATCACCAAGAACTAAAGAACAAACAACGTCAACTAATATTATTTCAGATCCAATTTCATACCCAAAGTGAGTACAAACAGAATTGACTGACAAAAATAACTGCTTTGATTGCTCAAACCAAATCTAAAGTGATAGTCTAAATACTAAAATCATAATCTAAAGTGAATGATGCAACCAGGCTAAATACACAGTGCTTGTGTTATCAGAATAAAAGAATACCATTCAGAGGCCATTATTCCAACTACATCAAACAAAACCATCCTCCAATAGATCAAAATCGCCTCCCCTGATAAGAAATATACAATAACATCATGAACATCATAAAACATTGAATTGACAATGAAAAACATCAAATAAAATCGAGAGTCACCAAAGAACAAGCAATCCAATAGAGAAAATCGATTAGCTTATCCAAATGAAGAAAATCGCCCCACGATTTCCCACAATTAAAGTCGAATTTGATTTCAGAAGAAACTAACACCTAATTTTTTCCAAAAAATTCAACGAGCGCTTTGATTGCACAAGAAACGACGGCCTTATTTTTCCTAATTTCCATGAGCACTAGATTTTAGAAGATACGAACGTCGTTTGAGAAGATGAAGACCCACGCCGCCTAGATATTTGTCCTAGAAAATAATAATTTCAAACCCGTGTCCTAGAAAAAAATTGGGCCGTATAATTAGGCCCTTCACACCAATTTCCAATTTTATTTTAAATTATTTATGTCTTAATTATAATTCAATTGAATGTTAAATTTTCATTTAATTACCATTTATATTTTTTTTTTTAAATTAAGTACGAGTTTTATATGCTATTTTAGAGTCATCCGCTATATCCTCGCTGTATCTGTGCTATGACTTTTTACACCTCTACCGCATTGAATTTGCTGAGCGCTTTTACTGCACAACCATTTAGTAATGATTGTCTATACCTATTCTCTTCGTTAAAATTGTATCATTTTAGGACTTATGGAATATGATTTTGGTCAAAATTCCAATATTGTCCACATTCAACTTGGTTAGTTCAAATACAAAAATCCTTGGTTCAATAATAACATTTATTATTAACTATACTACTTTGGCCACAGACTTTGACTTTGAGATGACTACCGTTGATCGTTATACTAACCTCTTATTACTAAGGATATTATTCTCTATTGAATAGTGTTTCACTTACAATGCTTCAACTTAAACCCAACTATAATCAAAGTGGGTATCCATACTAAATTTCTACAGTATTCTCAGGTCGAGAGAATTATGTAACATCGTCACTTTGAGATCTCCTTTTTGACCTTAGTTATAATTATCTAACATGAAACTCTCAAGTGAGTTATTCCATAGTTATCTAGTAACTATTAATACATAACCTTTAGGTGCCCCTAACAGCCATAAGTAAAACACTTTCCAACATTTGTGGAGTATTACATACTATAGTCTCAAAAGATGAATCGATATCCCTTTTATAAACACCTTGATTAGGAATATTTAAAATAATATGTTATTTTAATGTGATAAATTTCTCATAATTAAAACATATTGTAATTACTATCACATTGCATGTCATTTAAGAATTTTATATTTAATATAATTTTAAATTAATTACTTAATTAATTATATCACCATATAAAAAAGCATAGATTAAAAATTAAATATGTTAATTACGAACAAGATTGGTTATCGAGTTAAATATATGCAACAAATTACATACTTACCCCTCGGGCATACCATTAACTCTATCAATATCCCTCTCGCACTTAGGGTCAATTATGGAATCTTAATCATATTCCTTCGATCGATTTTCTCAAAACTAGTCGATCCAGTACCTTAGTAAATGGATATGCTATATTCTCGTAACTATCTACTCTATCAATCAGCTCTCTCTAATATTGATAAACTGCCTTTATCATGTAGGTCTTTTCAGGTTTTGTTTCTCGACATCTAGTGAGATTTAGGTTCTTTTACGAACTGTATCGGAGCATTGTTATCCAAATGTCCCTGGATTCTCAATATTTGGAATCACCCCTAGCTCAACTATTAATTTGTGCATTTATTTATACTTCTTTTATTTCAAAACTATTAAAGGCGATGTACTTAGCCTTTGGATGAATCAGCCACTACTTATCGTGTGGAACGTTTCTAACTTAGAGTTGATTACTTAAGATTGAACATGAATTTAAGACTGACATACTGTACTCGATATCACTTATGAAGTTTGAGTATGCACACTCCTTTATAAGGAGTTCAGTTTTTATATAAACAGTTCTCTAGTATTTCGTAAATACTCGACAACACTCTAAACTATCATTTAGTGATTTTAATTTGGATTTTATAGTTGCAATATGTATCAAATACATAACTGAAATGTGATACTACAGAGAATACAACATGTAAAATTATTCCTATTTCCAATGCATAAGAAATACATCTTACATGCTCCATATTAAATATTTTGATATGGTATCTCTATATATTGTTTTGGCGCAATCCCTATATCTTTTTATATTTATTATAAAAGATGTCAATTTCAAATCCCATATCAAGAATTAAACAACCAAACTAAAATGATTTTAACATGAATACATTCTTAACAATCATAAGTTTGTTGTTTACTTATAGTTCTTGAAATATCTTAGTACCTTCATAGTGCTCTTAAAGACACATGCTTCATCTGCATTTTGAATGAAATTCAAACTATTTGATTTTTCTATCAATATATTTGCTCAACTCTAATATTTGTTGAATGATACTTTCATATCAGCTCTTGGATCCTAGTCAGCAACCAACAAACATAGAATCACTCCTACTAACTTCGAGACACTTTAGTCATTAAGTGCAAAAGGCATATTCTAAATTATTATTTAGAATTTCTATTTCAACATACATATACTAGAATTCAAAATCATATTGAGCGATAATTTTGTAGGTAAATTCCGAATCAAATTAAGTACAATGAACGACGAATCTGTTATGTTAATTTTATGAATTAAAACTTATGATATTATTATATTATTGTAGCTTATCATATTCCAACTGCATTGGTCATGTTGTTAGAGATACTTTGAGGTCGAGGTATCATATCCCTTTGAGTGCAACTATCAAAATCATATTTTTAATGATGTACTTAGAATTCATTTTGGATTTGAGCATCATACCGTATGGTACAGTCAATACTCTTAATACCTTATTGACAATTAGGAAAAAAATTCTCGACATCGATAAGAAAATCGTGATTTCTTTTTAACGTGTGAGAGTTCTTACTAGACATTATAATTAGTTGTGCATGTTTAGGCATGGTCAATTTCATTTGATCCTTTGTAATCGGCTTATCTTTGGATTGTATCCAAATGCTTTTTACTACCAATAATTTCTAGAAGAATTTTCTTCATCATGAAGTTGGAAATTTTTGAAACAACAGTTGTTTGTCGGTACAATGGAATAGGCATTCAGAAACACTTATGAACTGCCTTTTTATATACGTATAAATCTTATTTGGTTTTAGTTTATGAAAATTATGTTCATAACATAAATTGGTCAATCAATATTGGTTTTCCCCTAACTTCTTTGGGTTTATCCAAACGAGATCCCTCACGAACGAATATTACATATAGCCGCTCGATCTTTGCAACCAGTAAACTCCTTGAACTAGGATATGTATGGGTTTATTATAAATTTGTATTTTGTATTATATTATAAACTATGCTTTAGATGAAATTAAATTTAACTTATTTACTTACTCTTAAGTACACATCCTAGCAGAAAGAAGTTAACTCAACTTCACTCGTCATTAACCATTATTTATATGACAAATTCTGATTACTACTTATCAATATATCATTATGTATCATAGGGAAGAGTTACTTTTGAGATTTGATCTTATTTATTTTTAAGGACATTTGGAATCCAATACACTCAACTACTCAATCAAATCAAATTCTTTTATTGCCTTTACATGTTATGTTTTCAATTTCCATATTAAATTGTAACACCTCAGCTCTATAACCATACTACCAAAGAGTATTACTAGGTAATACTATCTGATAATATAGAGAATGACGCGATATTGGGCTATCACACGTGAATATTCTTTTGGGCTAACACTGATACATATTTCAAATTCATATAGTACTCATATATGTACTCGATATCGGCATAAAGAAATAAACACTTGTTATTCTAGGATAGAACAATACATAATACAAAATATGACATATAGAGTCATAATGCAACAATAAGTAAAATAGGTAAATTATACAAAGCTAAGTAGGTCTACAAAAGTCAAATGTCCACTAACTCTCAAATATACATATCTTGCTCAATACATCTATCACAACTCTACAAACATACATGAGACTATATAAATGCATAATGATACACTACACTGCTAATAATCTAGCCACCAACTAAAACCAACAATCACAAGCTGGTCTCTTGGTCCTTGAACCTGAAATATCTCGGACTAACCCGAGTATTATATAAATAGCACACGGGTCAGACTATGTCTAGAATATGGATGTCAATATAAAATAACTGGCATGGTATAATCATGTAAATCTTAAAGTGGCTGATAGACATCCCAAGGGTATCAAAACTATGGATACAATAAATCATCTAAATAAATAAAAAATTCCATCATCTCATAATAAAGCTCATAATCAAAGTGGGTGAAACTCTATACACCCAAAAATAACTTCATATAATAAACACAGATATTGCCAGCACTCGGCATAGCCTATATTACCTCTTAGATAATCATGTAGTAGACATACCCTTGATTTGTCATACTCAGCATACCAGGCAACTAACAATCAAGCATCTAAGTCAAACACAAGTAAGGCATGCCCTCAGTAGCCTGGTTATATCTCGGATTATCGATTAACAGGTAAGTATAGGATCATACAAATACACGAATTCTTGATACCATGAATCCACACACCGGCTCTTAGCCACAAATAATAATAATAGTCCAATAGAGGTGTAATCTCAGTATCGTATATCCACTATAACTAGAAGGAAGGCTGACAGCTCTTAGCCTGCTCTAGGAGCCTTCCTTATACACTCTTTGCACTACTCCTATAGTCTTTAGTTGCCTCGATGGCCATCGTGCCCCAATATCCATAGAGTGCAAGTCTACGTTATGCAATGGTCACGACCCTACAAGTGTCCCTATTGGTAACAAAACAATGGCCTATTTAACATGGGGGCAGTGGCTCTCAACCATACACATCAAAACGGAATGACACAAATTTAGGGAGTGAGCCCGCAATTAGGCACCAGGATGGATGCTAGCTTAATCAAGTTTTATTCCTCGTCAAATAATAGAAGTATACTACGCAATCAATAGATACACAAAAATCTCTCGGCCTACCAATTCTTAGCTGACTACCTCTGTTTAATTATCTCGTATAATACCCCATATTTACCTATATAAGTAGCATTTACTCATAAAAACTTATCAGACAAATATCAGCTCCGGCATCCCATACCACCATATGTTACTCACATGTTTACTCAATGCTCATAAATTACGCTCACGTCACACAATTATTCTATATAATGAATCAAAGTAGCAATCAGAAAAATATCATTGGACGTACCATACTACTTGGTATTACTAATCCGTTTACTCAAAATTCTCATGATATAGAATTAACACTGAATCATACAATTCAATTATTTTATAACAACCCTGAATTTTGTTATTTATTTTAATTGTTTATTTTGATTATTTTATTTGAAAACTTTATTATATTTATTAAAATGAATAATTTTTGTTATTTTAAAGTATATTTTGATTTTTGTGTGAATTATAATTCCAAACCTGAATAAATAGGATATTTCGAGAAAAAGTGGATTTTTGGTCAATCTGGTCAAACTTTGACTTTTACATTTAAAATTTAAATATTTGAATTCATGAATTTTATCTTTTATTATGAAAATAGATTAAATTTTAAGAATACTAATTTTTGTTTCGTTGAAATCCGATTTATATTGTGAAAGATATGCTTTTTACAATATTGGGTATGTATTGATTTATTTAATAAAATTATCTATTTTAATTTATATAAATAATATTTTTATTTGTCAAATAATGTTATAATATGTGTTATATGACATGTTAGGTATATATTTTTTATTTTAAAATATTTTTAAAGTGATAATAGAATTTTTCCAAAATTTATTGCATTTATTTCCTATTTTTAAAGGCTAGTTTCCATTTTCTGCTATTTTCTTCATTTAAATTATATTTAATTAAAATTTATTTATTTATTTTTGTGAATGAATTTTTATTTTATGTTCTTATCTTTATTTATAAATATTTTTTCAAGTCCATATAATTTTTCCAAAGTTTATTCTGTTTATTTTCAAATTTTCTAGACTAGTTTTCATTTTTGTGCTATTTTCTTATTTTTAATCATATATATATTATTAATTATTTATTTATATTTTATATTTTTGTTACATTTTCGAATTTAAACTGAATTTATAATTATTTAAACTTATATAAAGAAATAAAGGAAATTTGAAAAGGTTTATGACTTTTGATTTTCCTAAGGCCTTTTATATTCCACCTTTTCACATTTTAACCTAACGTTTCATTCAATTGAACATTACTCCTCACATCTTCAGCCGCATACTTCTTTTATCATTCACATAAACTTCATTTTCTCATTTCTGAAAGAAAATATCGGCCTCTTCTTGCTCAAAGGAGTTTGGTAAAAATCTCTTTTCTTTTTATTGTTTTTATACTTGTTTTCATGAATTTGCACTTGCTTCTTATATCTCTAGGCTCGGCCCCTGCCACCACCAGCACCTTGGCCGCCTCCACCATCACCTCAACCAATCTCCACCACCTCCAGTCCAACCCCAAGCCATGCCGTGGTCCCTAGGTTGAAGATCCACATGAAAATGCACCAAACTCCACTTGAATGTACATAGCCATGCACCATGATGTTCCACCACCTCAAACACCCCCCTTGACCGCCACCTACAACACCACCACCACCTCCAACCTTACCTGCACCCTCTGCCACGTCATCCCCTGACCCCACCAGACCTGGTCGTGCCATGATTGCTTTGGCCGAGCCTTTGTTTGCTTTGAACCTTGTTGTGTTGCCTTGTTTTGTGTAGTTTCATGCCATACCTTTGCACCATCATTAAATCTATGCTAGGCCGACCCATTTGAACCCAAAGACCAGATCCTAACCCATGCATAGCCATGTGTTTCTGACCCTAGACTAAAGCACAAGTGGTTGAAGCAAGTGCAAATACTTTGGTGATGTTTTGTACATTCATTTCTAACATTGTTTTATTATATTCGGGTTGAAAACTTATGTAGTTTGTTTTGTTTGTTTGAATGCATTTAAGGTGATTAATCTTTGGCTCTCCCAATCTCAAATCTTATTCATTCTTTTGTGACTTCGAAGATCTTAGTTTGTGTGTTTCAGTTGTCGTCTCCAGCTTATACCAGTGAGTTATTCTCACCAGACAGTGTATACCTATATAACTAGTAAATTGACCACTTTTGAATCTGTAAAATGCATCACCATATTATATCTGCTATGTTATGATTATATGATGTTCACCCATGCTTAAACACCTGTTATATCATATGTTACTGTTATATTATGTTGTTCAGTTATTTTTATCAGTTTATCACACTGCAAGTTCCATTTAGATTAGAATCACTATGGGTTGAAATGATACATACCCGAACGTACTTTAGAATAGGAGAAAATCGTTATAGGCTGAAATGATAGGCCTGAATGATTTTCAATTATTTTCATTTACTTGGGATTGCGGGTTTGAAATGATCAAACCCGGGTTTTCTTTATAAATTACGGGTTGAAATGATATATTACCCGTACCACTTTACCTAGGCTAAAAAATGAAATACAGACCCGTAGTTAAAATATGTTTTTCTAAAATTTTAAAAATATTTTAGAAATGTAAATATTATAATATTTTGATTTAAATTTGATTAAAAATGATTTTTGTAAAGCATTATTGATTTTCTGAAAATTTATAAGTGAAATAAATTAATGGTAAAGTTAGAAAATCTGAAATGTAAGTTATTTTGGGAAATTTTAATTTGGTGATAATTGGAATT
This sequence comes from Allium fistulosum, assembly GCA_030737815.1. Classification (NCBI taxonomy): domain Eukaryota; kingdom Viridiplantae; phylum Streptophyta; class Magnoliopsida; order Asparagales; family Amaryllidaceae; genus Allium; species Allium fistulosum. Next base: position 1,043,223,342 of record CM060907.1, on the reverse strand, counting down.
TAAATTAAATATGAAATATGATAAATTCATGATAATTTGGATTAAAGTGAATTTAAATGATTTTTATATATATTAATGATTTTTGAATAAAGTTAAAATGTGAAATGAATGAATATTTAAGTTGAAATTTTGAAATATAACTAAAATTGGAAATTTGTGAATTTGGCTTAAAGGTGAATTTTAAGTTAAGAAATAAAAACGGAATTAAGTTATATTGGGAAATTTAAACTTAAGGGTTAAGTTAATTTATTTTAATGAATTTAAAATTTAATATTGGAATTTCATAAGTGAATTATTATTAAATTTTGATTTTTTTGAATGGAGGTTTAACTTTATAAAATCATGAATATAAGGGTATTTGAATGATTGTTTTAAAAGTGAAATTATATGATTTTATAAGTTAAAAATGATTTATATAAAAATATAATTGTTTGTGAAATTATACTGAATATTTGAAGTTAATTAACTGCATTTCTAAAATGCTATTAATTTTAATGTAAATGATAATACAACATTTGTAAATGTTGTAGTTGATAATAATGAACCAAATGGCTGAATTTAATTAAAGCCTATTATGGCATTTTTGTAAATGTTATAATGGTTTAATTTAACTAAGTTTATTTGAAACTAATGTAACCCTATTACAGCATTTTAAATGCTGTCTTTTGTTAAATTGAACTATTTTAAATGTGACTTTCCATAGCATTTTCTAAATGCTGCGAAAGTTGAATTTTCATTGTTTTAATTAATTTAAGTGAACGAATGAACTTTGAAAGATTAAAATTTTGGAAATTTAATAATTTAATTATTAAATATAATAACTTCATTTTTATGATTTAAAATGAAGTAATTTGTTTCGTAATATAAACTATTTTGAAATATGATATTTTGATATTTTGAAATGGATTTTTGAATGATATTGAATTTTGAAATGATATTTGATTTCGAAGTATAAAATACTATTTTGAAATTTTAACCACGGGATGTATTTGATTTATGGTTTAACTGATCCTTAGAGGATGGGCGATCCCAAGCATCCTTTAAGTTATTATGCATTACTGCTACAGTTCACTTGAGTTGGTTTACATTATATAAGTATATATTGTCCTGACTCGAGTGTTTTGTATTTTGCTTTACGCTCGGGTCAGCCTGAGTATTTACAGCTTAGCTTTGGATCTCTTTCTATAGCTAGGAATCGTTGGAGATTCTGCTTATCTAGTTATCTATCCATTTCAGTTTCAGTTGTTCTATTTCAGCTCTGGTATTATAAACTTCTATGTATTTGAGATTTCTATTGTATATGTTTTCAGACTGATATTATGTATTTTGTTTTGAGAGTTTGTATATAGTAGCTTCATGAACTACTATGGTATTTTATTTCCGCAGCGAGTTATTCTGATATTCTATGTCTGTGATTCTGTATTTGATTTTATTTGCTCCAAATTTTATTACAATCTGTTATTTTGAATTATTCAAGTCAGACAAGTGTGGATTATTGTCGATTTGAATGGTCCAAAATAGTGGGTCGTTACATATTTATTGATTCGGAAGGGTTTTATAATAAAATCTTCAATTCAATTTTAAGAAGATAAATATTAATTACAGTAAGGTTTTTATAAATATAATTTCATTCCTTTCTAAAATCTTTAGTTAAAAACCTCTTATTTAATTACAAGGAAATCTATATTTAAACATTAATTCAATTTCCAATCTCTTATACTCCTTTTAAAAATAATTCATAAACTTTGAAATTGTCCTTTAATAATTCTAATTTGATAATACCGAAGACGTTTTATAATTTATAATTTCCTTTAAACAACAAATTTAAATAAGTTTGGACTTCTAATAAGGATTTTCAATTAAAAGTAATTTCGCGAAGTCATATATAAAATTCCAAAATCAATGTGTTAGAACTCACATTTACATTTCAAATCCTTTTTAAATTACTATTATTAAAAAGTAATTCATCAAACTAAAATTCTACTCTATATAAAACTTTTAAATATTTGACACAAAAATATCGATTGGTAACAATTCAGTTGTATAACAAAATCCCAAAATTACATTTCCATGATAATTCACATTAAACACTTCTATATAAATATTTCCAAATTCTTTTAAGTTGATTTCCCTTTTTATTTAAAAATAATCAAATACTAAATATTACTTCCAAAATCTACTTAACAATATATATATATATATAATAAATCCCCAAGGTAATAATTTTCATACAGTAAATAAATTGCATTTAACTTATAAATACTTCAGTATTATTTAACAAACTTCCAATTTATTAAATCTAATAAAATTAACTCATCGCTTTAAAATATAAATTTTAAATACCATTCATTTTAAATCCTTTAAATATTTTTATAATCATCGGCAAATAAAAAAATATAATATTTAAAAATTCACTTATTTAATGAATCTCGAAAATCGTCACTTCCAAATAATTCATATTCACACAATTCTCAAAATTATTCCACTTTTTATATTTTCTAATAATAATAATATTTTCGATATTATTTAAAACTTGGTCCAAAAACCCATAATTTTGTCTACTATATTTTATTTCATTCAACACTTCCAATTTAAATTCATTAATCCCTTCCGATCAATTTTTGGTGCCATTTCCAACAATCTACGATCTTCAATTTATTACTTAACCAATATGTAACGACCTGCCTTTTTGGACGGTTTAAATCGACACACATGCCAACTCAAACCATTCAAAGGGGCAAATTGTTATGGGGTAATAAGAAAAAGTAGAGAAAGAAAGAAAACAAACACAAAAATCTCACAGCGGAATTGTGACGACCTGGATTTTTAACATCTGATAATTGGGTAATTACCTGATTTATTATTGAAATATTAATATTGATTAGTCAAACAAATAAATTTCTGACGATTAAAATATCTGAATATATATAAATTAAATTAAAACTATATTGAATATTGTATTTTATAATCCTATAGAAAAATAAATCATATGTATATGTAAAACCCCACCATATAAATTAAAGATAAAGTATTCAAAGATATATATATATATATATGTATGGATAGATATATAGACAAGTTTTATGTTCAAATATAAAAATATATAAATAAGTATGTATGCATATATGCCCTCATAAAATAAAATATAGGAATGTGTATAAATGTGAATATACATATATATGTATATACACCTATATATATGAGGAAATGACAATATGTATAAATGCAAGCAAAGGTGATATTAAATAGTGGAAAGGCAAGTATATATATATATATATGTATATAATAACAACAACATACATAACTATACATATATTTATACATACAAAAGGATATATATACAATATAAAATTCACATAAAGATATGTGTAAACAAAAGAGGGAACATAGCATTTAATGCAAGCACATAAAACATAAAAATCTAAGCACAAAACGATTTATCAAAGTCAAGTCTGTATAGAATGGAAAAAGAAGAGGTTGTACAGGTACATATCCTCTCCCTCTAGCTTGCACAGCACACTTCTTCCCCACGTATATATCTATTCACTTCTTATACCCCACGTATACACTCTAGTTCACAAACATAAAACAATACAACACTGCCATTTAAAAACAAGATCTGGGAACCAAAACTAGAGTAAGAAATAAAATCAAACAACACTTTCAAGTTTCAAGTTCAATCTGAAGCAATTCAAGATTCAACTCAGTTTAATCAAGTAGCAGATCAAAATTCAAAGTACGATTTCCAGTTTTTAATATCAAAGCAAGTAAATCTGGAGGGTCAAAAATCAAATTCAAGCTCAAGTAAATCAACTCCAGATCATCTCAAACAAGCTGATGATCAAATATATCAAATTCCCGATCTCCAAATAAGGTTCTGTTCTTCTGTTAAGGTGAGTAAACCAAGCCTAAAACTATTTAAAACTGATGTATGTTAATGATGTTTGGAAAGAATGATGTGTTAGTAGTAGGCATGACTGAAATTTTGTTATAGGTTTAAAAATAAGAAGTTGTCAGGATGCATGTCTGTATACACATATTAAACTCTGTTTCATGGTTGTAGGAAAAGGGACTTAGATCAAATTCCATAATGTTTTTTTATATAATCTCTGATAGGCTTTAGATTTTTAAATAAATTATGTTTGTTTGGAAATAAATTAAGTTTAAAAATGTGATTAAGAATTATAAGTTAAAATATCACCTGGAAATGGAAAGACGGTGAAATTTTGGAAATATGTTAAAAATCAAATATTCCAATTCCTTGATTCTCTAATATAGTCTGATTTCTCATCAGAAATCATGGATTTTAAAAATTAAATTAGAATTTTTAGTTTAGTTTCGAATGTGGAATTTATGGTTGATCGGAATTTGGGTTTAGGCATTTTCTGATGATTTAGGAGAAAGATGAGTGTCGTAAGTGTCACTGAAGGAAGCTTGTGAGGAGGAGATATCAAGAAAAATACTTGAAAATATTCTTGAGTACTGTAGTGATCGGACATTGGTGAACTAGGGTTTAACTCACTTGTTTGTTCGATTTGGTAATGAAGGAAATCGCGAGGTCGTTGGACTATTGGAATGGATCGCGAGTGGGGGGGAACGATGTGGAAGTCGATGATGTAACTCTGGTCAAGGTCACGCAGAAACCGATGATCTGAATTGATGGTGGTGATGAAGTTTGGCATCGGTGATGGGTTCCAGCTTTCGTCTGGGCAGCTCATTTTGGTTTCCCTAGCAATTCTGGTGATGTGAGAAGAGAGGATGGTCGACTAGGATGACGACGAAGTGCCGGAGGTAGCAGGGTTGGTCGGCGACGATCTAGTCGACTGTGCATGTGCACATGTTTAGTTCGTGTTAGTTGTTGTTGTTGAGTTGATGTGCTTCGGGAAGAATGGAGTTTTACTCGAGGATGATCTCAAGTTTGTTCGGGTGATGTGGAGGTTGGTTGACTCGGGTAGAAACCAGGGTTAACTCGGGTAAATTATGGTTTGGGCTCGGCCTGTAACAAGTATATATGCTTGTTGATAAGGAAATCAAGTTTTAAAAGATTATCAAGATAATAGTTTCAAAAGAAATAGAAACCGAGTTCTAAACAAAGTATTGATAGGTTTTAAACAAGTTTTTCCAAGTAAAATGTTTAAGTTGGTTGTTAAAGTAATTTTTTTATAATAGATTAATTCCTATATGTTTTCAAGGTGATTTTAATAATGTAATTAAATCAAGGATTAATTATTAAGGATGGATAATTAGCTAATGTAATTAGTTAAGGAGTAATTAAGCAATGAAGTGATTATAGAATAATTAATTAATGTAATTAATTAAGGGTTAAGATAATTAATTATAGTTAATTAATTAATGAGAGTAATTGAAGGTTAATTACTGTAAATGGTTGAAGATAATTAATTTGTGTAATTAATTAAGAGTTAATTACTTAATGTAAATAAAGAACAATTAATCAAGGGTGATTAATTAAGATGGATAATTAGGGGATAATTAATTAATCGGCCTGTAATTAATTAATGATTAAGTAAGCAGGATTTATAGTGATGGAAGGAATTAATTTAATTAATTTTAAATTAATTAAAGATAGTGTGATTAAAATCTTTACTTATGAATGGCTGGATGTTATTGAATGCTTTGGATTGTTGTTATACTTGGTATGTGATTGTGATGCTATATGATAGCTTGTTAGATATGGATTATCTGCCTGAAATAGAATTGCTATGTGAATCTATTACTATGAGTATAAATGGAATCATTTAAAGCTTAAACAGCTTTGTCTTAAGATGATTTTGAATTCGAAGAGACCAGAGTCGGGTATCAGTAATACCCGAAACCACTTCGATTTGTAATCTACTTGATTCTATATGAATTTGATGTCAGAAATCAATAAACTGAAATGGAATAATATGGACTTTGGAACTAAGTAAGAATACTTAGAATTTGATTTGTGGAATAAGTGTTGGGCATAACAAGTAATGAACTCGTTGTGAAGTACGAGTTACCCGGGTTTTCTTTATGGTTTGAATTTAGTATTTCATGTTATATGGGTTTACTCACGCTGGTTTCCAGCCTGACCTGGGTGTTACTTTGATGTAATGCTCGGGTCAGACCGAGTATTATAGATTTTCAAGTAAGGACGTTCTGGAGCTCAGGAGGGGAGCTGGATGGCAGGAACGTATGGAGTGTTTCCGCTGTGATATATTTCTATTTATCTGAGACATGTTGATTTGTATATGTCCAATGTTTGAGTATATGTGTAACTCTGGTGTATAAAAATATAATCAACTGATACAGTATTCTTTTGTAAACTGTTATTATTTGATATTATATTTTGATTCGCTGCGAATGTGAGAATCTGTGTAGTGTTTCTCTTTCTTCTTCTTCTATCTCTTTCTTCTTTTCCTAACTATCTAGAATTTTCGGGAGCGAAAATTTCGGGTTGTTACAGGAATGACCAAATATAATAATCAAATAAACAGTTCATGAAGCTGTTTTACAAATAACGTTTGATTACACTTTTACAATACAGAATCAGAGTTACATACAACAGAAATAAATAACAATGCAGCGGAATAACATGATGTAGTGATAAGAATATAATAAATAGTAATTGTACTAAATCTTCGTCTTCGTCCTCCAGAAAAGCAGTCTTCGGTACACTGAAAGTCTCAAACTGACCCGAGCGAATTGAAAAGACAAAATACTCGAGTCGGAACTAAAAGATCTTATGTAAGTTAAATCAATAGTAAATAAATATGAGTGTAATGACGTCGGAGACGTTTACGGGTTTTGACATCTCCTATCCAGTGTCTAATATGAGTGCAATAACTTAAGAGAATGTTCAGGATTTCCATCTCTTAAGGATTCGTTAAACTATCAACATACATAGTATAATACGCTATTATAATAGTGTCTACAGTAAAGTAAATTATTAAAATAGTGTTAAGGCGTTACCCATATCCCTCTTAACACATTTTTATATATTCTCATAGTCTATACAGTACCATACCCTCCACTAAATCAGTGGTTTACCCAGAGGGCACACCATATGTATGGTACAAAACGAACTCGTAGAAGGCACGATAAGGCATGTGAACACGGCACTCGAGGCACTGCTAGGGTGGGATTCTACCAAATACGGATCTGGACTGGTGGTAACGCATAGCAGCTGCTACCGCCCACCTCGGAACACACTCCCATAATCAAAATCAAGGGGTGGCCACCAAATCATCACAAAGTCATAATATGGTATCGAAGAAATGTGTCCGATAGGAGGAATAACCTCACTTGGCCCGACATTACTCCTGTTTTAGTCACATCTAGTTGACTCACAGGAGTCAGGGTCACGTAAATACCTCGTACAGAATCGTTCGCCAAACCATCCTACTTCATTTCTGGAATCTCCACCACGTACACAGTTGTTAAAGTGGTTTTTGGTATTGGCAGAGAGTATGACAATATTCGATCTCGATCTCTTTAACAACCAAACGCATATTACACACTGGATGGTTCTTTTACATTTTCAAAACCGATTCATAATTAATATCAACATATCATATTCGATTTCAAATCATATCGCTTTCGAAACCAAATTCACTTTCAAAACCATGTTCACTTTCAGAATCATATTCACTTTTGAAATTAACGATAAGATAGATTAATTAAATTCTAATTCCAAAATCATCATATTTACTCAAAATATGTTATTTAAATCCCAACTTAGGTTATTACATCATTTAAACGTATTTTCTTTTAAATTAAGGATTTAAATATAACTATTTCCACTTTACAATTTATAATTTAGAAAATATTACAAATAGTTACAAATAGTTTAGTATAGTTTGAAATTAAAAGTTAAATGGTTTTAAATACTTTAAAAAAAATTTAAAAGTGGATTAAAATAATTTAAATAGATATAAAATAGTTTTAGTAGAATTAAAATAGATTAAATAGATTTAAAATAGATTAAATAGATTTTAAAATAGATTAAATAGATATAAAATAGATTAAATAAATTTAAAATAGATTAAATAGATTTAAAATAGGTTAAATAGATTTAAAATGGGTTAATTAGTTTAAAATAGGATAAAATAGATTAAATTGGATTAAATAGATTAAAATTGATTAAAATAAATAAAAATATTTTAAATTGATTAAGTGGTTTAAAATATTTTTAAATATATTAACTTAGTTTAATAGTTTGAAAATCTTACTAATTAGAATTTTAAAATAACATTTTTAAAAGTTTATATTAAAATAATATATTTGAAGTAACATCAAATTTAACTATTTCTTCCATTGAACAAATCTGGGCCATATCCAGATTTCAAATCAAAACTCAATTTCAAATCTTAAAATATCAATTTTAAGCTATCCCAATTTTAATAGATTTTAAAGTTACAAATTTCCAATATTCAATGACTCAATTTCGATAAGTTCCATTTATACTTCAACTTTAAATTTTGAAATTAAACCAATTTCTAATTCCAACATTTAAAGCTTGAATTTTCAAAAATAATTCAACTTATATAAATCAAATTTTATCACAGAATGTCATTTAATCAAATTATAATTTTAAAGCTTTCAAATCAATTTAATTTAACCAATCCGGTGTTCGTATATAATTTTCTACCCTATGGTTAAGTGATACAGATATTTATCATTTCAATCTGCAATTATTTTATATTTATGGATATATATCAATTCAACCCGCAATCCCGAATTTAATTACAAATCCATGAAATCGCTTGAGTCTATCATTTCAACTCATAATGATTTCCCCTAATCTATCAAATCATTCGGGTGTGTGTCATTTCAACCCATAGGGAACTTGCAGTGTTATAACAATGTAAAATATAACATCCAGTCATCCAATATCAACAATCAAACATCCATCACAATCATCATCCAAATCAACCAATAAACATCAATAGATAACTAATTATCATTAACTAGTATTAAATTGACAATTAAATTCAATATTAAGTTAAACGATGATTAAATGCAATAAAAGTCAAATTTAACTAGAATAGCAATTTAAACATACCAAACATCGGTCAATTAATTCCAAAACACATCATAAATTTAATTTAACTAACATAAGAAAACTTAGTAGTTGTGAGTAGGTTAATACACCCACCTTTGATTTCAAATCGATTTGAAATCCAAAATAAGGCCCAAAATTCAATAGTCTCAAAATTCGACCAAACCAGTTCCATAATGTCCGGAATTCGGATACGATCCCAATGGAACAAACCGTGCCCAAATCCAAGCTCATATGAAAAAGATATTCTAGTTAAAACATTATACGATTTAAAATTAAAATAGATAAATCAAAAATAAACATACACGTCATCTCCTCTCACGTGCACGAATACGAAACCCTAATTCTCATACGCACTCGAGCAACCAGAGCTGCCTTTAACCCTTGCCGTTGACCATGCATCGAGGCTGCCACAACCACCCGTGCTTAGATCTGAGAGCGCCATCGTCCTCCTCACGTCCACGCGCCCCACTAGCTAAGGCGCGATCCTCTCCGCCGTCCATAGGCCATCTCCACCGCCGCGCCCTATTTCTTCGAATTCTAGTGACCTCTGAGCATGTTATGATGAACGATGACCACTATAGAGCCTTCTCTCCACCCTCTTCGCAATGGTGCCTTCCGATCATCGATCGGATGACGATCCACCGTTGGATCGTGAAAAACCCAATATGGACGGCTGAGGTTCATCCTCGATTTCTAGAAAAACTGTGCTTTGATGGCAAAAACGAATTGCAGATCTGGGTTACGCTCATCGAGAGCTTCATAACAGCATATAATTGAATATGGTTGGAGGAGTTTGATTTTGAAATTGGTTTGGAGATTGAATTGTAGCGTTAGGAATTAGAATTTGGTTCTGCCATTGAAGAAAGGAGCAGACAGAAGTTGATGTACGTATAGGAATAAGAAATAAAAAGACTGCTAGGGTTAGAACAGAACAATTTTTATGAACAAGGCCCGATAAGAAAATAAACACAGCCGAATTTATACGAACGACGAATAGCAACTCAAAAAGCTCGTTCTGCCTCCGAAACGAAAATGGGTCATCCCATATATCAAAATAGATGTTTTCGATATTTTTAAAATCAATGGAACATGTTTCAAGTCCTAATTCCATCATATAAAGAAGTTAGCTTTAAAATCAGCTTATTTCAAATTGATTTCAATTGAATTTAATTAAATTGATTTCTACGCGTTTCGAGTCCGTACGATCAAACGACAAGTCCGATCGCTACGAAACTTGAAACCTTACAATAATTCACTGTTACGAATCCGATGAAACTAGTTTCGTCAAAATCCGAGGCAGTTGCCAAAATGGCTATTTTCACGTTAATTAAATTATTATTATTAAATTGATTAAATCACTTTTTAATTCCACTTTTAATAACTAACAAATTTTATCATTTTTGATTACTTGGACATTTACAATAATTTAAAACAAATTTACATATCAACCAGTGTTAAATATTACACTAATTATAGTGTAACATCCCACCTTTTTGTACGCTTAAGCAGACACACATGCCATCTTAAACCATACAGAAGGGCGGATTGTTATGGGGAAAATAAGAAAAAGTGGAGAAATAAAAGAAACAAAATAGAATCTTGCAGCGGAACGATAAAATATAATAATCAAATAACAGTTCATGAAGCTGTTTTACAAAACATTTGATTATACTTATACAATACATATCAGAGTTACACATACTAGAGAATGATAATAAATGCAGCGGAATACAATGGTATAGTAGAATATATAACAAATAGTAATAATAAAATCTTCGTCTTCGTCCTTCAGAAATAGGGCCTTCAAATCCTGAAATGCTCAGGCTGACCCGAGCGAATTGAAAAGACAAAACACTCGAGTCAGAACTAAAAGATCTTATGTAAGTTAAATCAATGAAATAAATATGAGTGTAAACGGCGTCAGAGATGTTTACGGGGTTTGACATCTCCTATCCAGTGTCTAACGTGAGTGCAGTAACTTAAGAAATGTTCGGGATTCACATCTCTTAAGGATCCGTTAAACTATCTACTATGTAGTAATATTCGCTATATACAGTAGTGTCTAATCAGTAAAGTATAATGATATAGAAAATAGCGTTAAGGGGATGGAGAACCTTAACGCGGTCGGATCTTAAAATCATAATCGTAGTAAAGCTCGATATGGTAGGTGACACGGCACACAAGGTAATGCCAGGGTAGATATACCAATTACGCACACGGACTGATGGAGCGGATAGCAGCCACTACCGTCCACCTCGAACAACACTCCCAAATCGAAGGGTGGCCACCAAAAATCAAAAAGTAATAGAATGGAATCGAAGAAGTGCGTCCGATAAGAGGTGCTACCTCACTGGTCCGAGATCGCTCCTGTTTTAGCCGCCTTATGCCAACTCACGGGAGTTGGGTCCATGTATATACCTTAGGATCGTCGCCACCATCCTACTTCATTCTGGAAACTCCACCGCGTACACAGTTGTCAAAGTGGTTTTCGGTATCGACAGAGAGTATGTCCATATCCGATCCCGGTCTCTTTAACAACCAATCGTTATTATAACACCGTGGTCATTTAAAAAAAATATACTTTTAAAAACACAATCATTGCCCTTTCAAAACATATTCTTTATTTCAAAATAGTATATACATCAAAAACCAAAATATTATTGCCATTTCAAACCATATCCTTTACTTCAAAATAGTATATACTTTAAAACCAAATTATTATTGCTATTTCAAACCATATCCTTTACTTCAAAATAGTATATACTTTAAAACCAAATTATTATTGCTATTTCAAAACATATCATTTACTTCAAAATAGTATATACTTAAAAACCAAATTCAATAATATATCACTTAAAAAAATCCAAATTTTCAATCATTATTCTTACTTTTAATTATAAAACTTGAAATATTCTTTAAAACCATCTTAAACCCAAATCACGTAATGTAGTCATATTCTTAATCTCAAAATTTCAATCGGTTTCAAATCAATATATTTAAAGATAATTCTTAAATAAATTCTATTTCAAATAAATTCATTTTCAAACCATATTACTTTCAAAGTTATAACAATTTCGAAAACAAATACTTTGAAAAACAATAATACCTTAATTTCAATAAAACATTTCAATTTTGATATATTTCAAGTCTTTAAATATTCCAAAATTCCCAACCAAATATGATAATCTTATATATACCTTAATTCAATTTACTATTATTTAGTTTAGAAATATTTATTTAATAAATTCAATATCACTTAAATAAAGCTCAAACTTGAAATATTCGTAAATCAAACTTAAAACATCATCAAGTCATACATAGCTTAAATTTTAGAATTTAACCATATATAAAATAATATTTATATAATATCAAAATTTAATATTTATTAAACCGTATATTTCTTTCCAAACCATAGAAAATCCCTTAAAATATTTTATATATAGACCACGGTGCCTGTATATAATTTTCTATCCTATGGTCAAGTGATACGGATATTTATCATTTCAATCCGCAATTTAAAATAAAATTACGGTTATATATCATTTCAAACCGAAATCCCGAATAAAATAAAATTGCATAATAACTTGCAGTTTATACAATATAAAATATAGCATCCATTCATCCAAATACCAATAAACAACCATTTTTTACAATCATCATCCAATTTAAACAAAACATCAATATAAATCATATAAAATATAACAGGCATCAACAAATAGTTTATATTCAATAAAAATTAATAACTGTTCAACTGGCAGTTTATATGCAATAATAAAAAAATTCAACTCGCAAATTTTATGCAATAATAAAATTAAATAACAATTAAATTTAACTAAATGTTATCTAACTGAGATGATGATTAAATATATGCCCAAACAATCATAGATAAATTTTAAATCACATCAAAATTTAATTTAACAAACATAATAAATCTTAGAAGTTGTGAGTGGGTTAAAACACTCACCTTTTGAATTTAAATTGAATTTAAATTCAATTTAAACCCAAAAATTTTACAGTCTCAGAATTCGTCCAAACCAGCGTCAAAAGATCTGGAATTTCAATACGACCCTAACAAAAGAAACCCTGTCCAAATCCGAGTCCGTATGCAAAAGTTATGAAAATTTGAAGATTGGAAAATTCTGGTCCTGAGTCGACTTCGAGTTCAACCCGGTCCGCCGCCTCAAATACCCGATGCTTGCTCTGAGTTTTTGCCAAAACGACCCGGAGACCCGAGTCATTTTCTTCGTGACCCGAAGTAGCTCAGGGTTTTTCCCCTTGAAACCCGAAGCGCGACCCGAAGCGCGTAAATCTCGAAAATTGTTTTTTTTTTAAATTAGATTTTGGAATTTGGGAATTAGGTTTTGTCTGCCATTGGAATGAAGATCTAAGAAGAAGATGAATTGTACGTACAGACAAATGAAGATTAGGGAGGCTAGGGTTTATAACAGGATATTTATAGAGAAGGTTGAAAATAGAATAGAAGGATAAAACAGGTGTACGCGCTAACGCCAACGCGGTCCAAAAAGCCCGTTCTGACCCCGGAACGAAATTGGGTAAACCCATATATCAAAATAGGTGTTTTAAAATATTTCAAACTCAATGGAAAAGGTTTCAGGTTTAAATTCCATCGTATGAAGAAGTTATGCTAAAAACAATATTTTCCAAATTGATTTCAATTGCATAAATTTCAAGGCGTTTCGAGTCCGTACGATCAAACGACAAATCCGATTGCTATGAAAATTGAAACGCTATTATAATTCACCGTTACGGATTCGATGAAACTGGTTTCGTCGAAATCCGAGTCCGTGACCAAAAAGGCAAATTTTATATTAATTAAATGAAATGAAATTAAATTAATTAAATCGAATTTTATATTTCAATTATAGAATTGACAATCTATCACCTTTATACTTCTCAATCATTTGCAATTATTTAAACAAAATTTAAACGTCAATCTAGAGAAAATAATTTATCAATTGAATTGAAATGCCCTATCTTAAATTTTCATTATATTCAAAATTATAAATTTTAGTTCCCAAAATTTCTATTAAATTGAATTTACCCATAATTATTTCATTCATAATTCCAAATAGAAGGGCGTAGCATTGGATTTAAAATTATCACATAAATATTTCCCGTTTTGAACTAAAATTTTAAATTACAGTAATAATTACATATTTGAGTTCATTCGTTTGCAATAAATTCAACTATTATAATCTAAATAAATTAACTCACTATTAAAGGTTCAAATTCAAAAATTCATAAATTTTACCCTCTTGATTTACTTATTAATTTGTAATTCTTTAAACAAATTCCCGTCAGTTTAAAGTAGCTTAATTCTCTCATTAAAGAATTTATTTCGATTTCTTAAAATAAACCCTCATTATAAATTGAATCTCGTTTTATCCTAATAAGTTTCAAATTAAATGGATAAGTTCCAAATTCAACCTTTAACTTACACTTAAGTTTAGGTAAAATCAATTTATAACGTATTTCCCTTTTAGTTATTACTTTACATGCTTCTAGTATTAATTTCTCAATTAATCCACATTATTAAAGTAACGATTTTCATAAATATGACCCTATGATTACTCAACATTTAATGAACGTTATTTCATTTCCCATTAGTGTAACCTTCATTTATTTTGTTATCACTTATTACAAATTCTAATTCTATTAACAAATAAGCAGGTAATTTAAAATATATGTTACAAATTTTGAATTAATCACGATTCATTATTATTGACTTTAATTTAGCATCACTTACCTTGCATTAACATTGTTACTTAATAATCCCTACCCATTGCAATTTTATATTCAAATGAATACATTTACTCTTTACGTTATGGAATTAATTATCCATAAGGCACATCTAATTATCATTATTGATTTTATACAATTTCCATTAACTGTAAATTCAATTACTATTCAATGTATATTTATTCATTAATCAATTCGATATATACGTTTGTTTCCTTCTTTTTGATTTATAACCTAGTATACATTTACCTAAATCCTATTTCAATTACATTCATTAATGGGTGTTGCATTGAAATCTAATTTATTAGCTTATATCACATTATTACCATTAATTACAATTGGCTTACCAATTTTTACTCAATACCATAAATAAATAACATATTATTCAATACTTACTCTTGTTTCTCATATTCTATTTAAAAATCAAATCGTAACATTTACATTACTTTATTGAATTGGAATTTCATTTTAAATATATATATATATATATATATATATATATTTGTTAACTTTTAATTTCAATTGCTACATCTAATTCTTAACATTCATTTTACTATAAATTATGGAAATTATGACAAACTTAGTTAACGAAATTCACGGGTCGTTACACTCTCCCCCACTCAAAACTTTTCATCCCCGAAAAGGAAAAAGAAGGAAGAATTAGACAAACAATACATCTTATTCAAAATATTAACTTATAAACACTAATTTACAAAATTTATTACTTTATATAAAATTTACCCATTTTAATCATTATATCTTTTTATACTTAAATGAATAAAGTTTGGAAAAACATTTCAAAATAATTTTCTAAGTCCCAAAAATTTCGAAAAATTTCGGCGGAGTCTCCTTTGTACGGAGAGGCTCGGGAGAAAATATAATATTAAATATAACAAAATATCACTTATAATATCCAAAATATTATATCCCAACACGGGAAAGTATATATAAATAGCGTTATAAATCGTAATCCGAAATATACCTATTTGTCGGGCAATTTACGTTTAATTTATGGAACCAAAAACAGTAGCAATTGCTTCCATAACCTGCATTTCAGTTATTAAATCCAAAGGGTTAACGATTTATATAAAGTGAAATATTTAAGTGGTTTCAATCACTAACAACAAATCAATACAACAACCATCAATTTCACAAACAGCATACACACACAAATACAAACAACCATTCAATCAACAAACAAATAGTTGTTCGGTTTCAGAACTTTTAAATTGTACGGAATGAAGAATAAACCATCAAATGCATCATTTACTCAACAGTCTTGGATTAAACACAATGGATTTTTCATCCATCCCAACAAAATTAAAGTTTCCTTACCCAACAACCACAACCACGACAAACAACAATTTCAGCAATAGTTTTAGTCTATTCTTATTCATTCCATTCATACATTTGTTGTTTGATTCTTTTTATTCATATAACGGTTTATCTTTTTATTTTCATTGTATTTCTTCCAACTTTTATTTAGAAATTACTTTAACCCTTTCAGTTTACAATTTCTCTTATTTATATTACATTCATTTATAATTGTATGACCTCATCTATTTACACTTTAATTACTTAAGTTTATAATCATCTATTTGTCATAGTTACCTTTAATTATATTTACTTGGTAAAATTTCAATTATACTTAAGCTTATAACATTAAATTCTCATTTAATAGCAATTTCATTGAATACTTTCATTATTTCAAATTTCTACTTGTATAATATTCTATTACAATTTAAACACTTGCAACAAGGCATACAACCATAAAATCAATCATTCATTCATATCAAATAAAAGAAATAGTTGTTCAGGTTCATAACTTTAAATTGTACAGAATGAAGAATAAACTACTAAGTGTACCCTTCACTCAGCAGTCTTAGGTGAAACTAAATAGATTATTCCTACATCCAAACAATATTAAAGTATCCTTGCCCAAACAACCATAAGCCAAACAAATAACAAATTCAACAATAGATCAAGTTCATTATTATTAATTTCATTCCATATATTGTGATTTCCTCTTTATTCATCATTTATTTTTATCTATTCAACCAATTCCTTGGTAGGTAAATTTATTACTTAAGTTTTACAGTCATTTTCCCAGTATTCATCTTTTATTCTAAGGTAACTTCAACCTATTACTTAAGTTTATTATTATTTATATAACATTTAAGTCCATAACAACTAGAACATCAATACTTATTAATTTCATTTATTCATTTTTAAATTAATTTACTTTGCATATTTATTCATTTACTTGATTTTATTTATTCATTTATTAATAATATTCATGTTCAATTTTAGTTACTTGGCATAACAGTTATACTTTAATTCTTATTAATAAAAGAAATTTACTGAATATTTCATTACATAAGTCTACTTGTACAATTTACTATACATTTTCTTATTAAACATTTTCAACTTTTATAAATTTTTGGTAAGTTATATTTATGCTTTTAAAGACTGAAATTGAAAGTTGTACAAGTTTTCTCATTTCTTTTAATTATTTTAATGTTCAATAATTATTTCCTTTATTTCATAGTTTACAATTTCAACTTTCATTTAATACCATTTATATCCTAGCATTAAATCTCTTATTTCCTTTAGAGGTTTCAATTTATTAATTACCTGCATTCCAATTCACTTCAGTAATTAGGACTATTTATTAATGGAAACTTAAGAATTAAATACCGGGTTTTATTCAAAAATCATTTTAAGATAATAGATAATATATATACTTATAATTTATATATCCAATTATAATTAAAACAATTTAAAATAAAATAATCTTGTAGTAAAACTACTACAGTGGCCTTCCCACTTTGAAACTCGAAAATGAATGTCGATGATGCGGCCGCCATCACCGAAATTATTTTCCAGCGACAAAAAAAGGGAGTACAACTTATTTCTTTGCGGAATTTCTTTTAAAACATTTCTTTCAAATTCTATTGAAATATTTATATCAGAAAATACTTCTAACGATATTATTATTATATTCCAAAATCAATTGAAAGAAATCTTTAAAAACCCCGGAACTTAAGCTCTAAATTTCCAGTTTTCATTTATTTTATTTTCAACTTAGTTTCAACTATTATTTATATTTTCATTAGCTAACACCCAATCTATAGCAACCAAATATATATCTTTATAAAATATTTTTTTTATATATGGAAAATATAATAGGCAAAGTTATTTCATTCACCTATATTAAAACAATTATTATGTCGGTCTGTCCTATTAAGTGTTTAGAAATCCCTATTGATGTCATAGCGTCCCAAGCACCAACCAGAATTTATAAATACAAAACGGAACCGATTAACACAATATTAAAACATTTTTATAACACTAACAAATACGCTCTCTCATATATATACACTCAGCGACTCCCATAGGGTATTACTACCCTATTAATAAAGAGTCAGACCCCACAAAACTAAGGTTTATAGCTAAACAAAAGCTTTGATACCAAGTGTAACATCCCACCTTTTTGTACGTTTAAGCAGACACACGTGCCAACTTAAACCATACAGAAGGGTGGATTGTTATGGGGTAAATAAGAAAAAGTGGAGAAATAAAAGAAACAAAATAGAATCTTGCAGCAGAACGATAAAATATAATAATCAAATAACAGTTCATGAAGCTGTTTTACAAAACATTTGATTATACTTATACAATACATATCATAGTTACACATACCAGAGAATGATAATAAATGCAGCGGAATACAATGGTGTAGTAGAATATATAACAAATAGTAATAATAAAATCTTCGTCTTCGTCCTTCAGAAATAGGGCCTTCAAATCCTGAAATGCTCAGGCTGACCCGAGCGAATTGAAAAGATCAAACACTCGAGTCAGAACTAAAAGATCTTATGTAAGTTAAATCAATGAAATAAATATGAGTGTAAACGGCGTCAGAGATGTTTACGGGGTTTGACATCTCCTATCCAGTGTCTAACGTGAGTGCAGTAACTTAAGAAATGTTCGGGATTCACATCTCTTAAGGATCCGTTAAACTATCTATTATGTAGTAATATTCGCTATATACAGTAGTGTCTAATCAGTAAAGTATAATGATATAGAAAATAGCGTTAAGGGGATGGAGAACCTTAACGCGGTCGGATCTTAAAATCATAATCGTAGTAAAGCTCGATATGGTAGGTGACACGGCACACAAGGCAATGCCAGGGTAGATATACCAATTACGCACACGGACTGATGGAGCGAATAGCAGCCACTACCGTCCACCTCGAACAACACTCCCAAATCGAAGGGTGGCCACCAAAAATCAAAAAGTAATAGAATGGAATCAAAGAAGTGCGTCCGATAAGAGGTGCTACCTCAGTGGTCCGAGATCGCTCCTGTTTTAGCCACCTTATGCCAAATCATGGGAGTTGGGTCCATGTATATACCTTAGGATCGTCGCCACCATCCTACTTCATTCTGGAAACTCCACCGCGTACACAGTTGTCAAAGTTGTTTTCGGTATCGATAGAGAGTATGTCCATATCCGATCCTGGTCTCTTTAACAACCAATCGTTATTATAACACCGTTGTCATTTAAAAAAATATATATATACTTTTAAAAACACAATCATTGCCTTTTCAAAACATATTCTTTATTTCCAAATAGTATATACATCAAAAACCAAAATATTATTGCCATTTCAAACCATATCCTTTACTTCAAAATAGTATATACTTTAAAACTAAATTATTATTGCTATTTCAAACCATATCCTTTACTTCAAAATAGTATATACTTTAAAACCAAATTATTATTGCTATTTCAAAACATATCATTTACTTCAAAATAGTATATACTTAAAAACCAAATTCAATAATATATCTTAAAAAAAATCCAAATTTTCAATCACTATTCTTACTTTTAATTATAAAACTTGAAATATTCTTTAAAACCATCTTAAACCCAAATCACATAATGCAGTCATATTCTTAATCTCAAAATTTCAATCGGTTTCAAATCAATATATTTAAAGATAATTCTTAAATAAATTCTATTTCAAATAAATTTATTTTCAAACCATATTACTTTCAAAGTTATAACAATTTCGAAAACAAATACTTTGAATAACAATAATACCTTAATTTCAATAAAACATTTCAATTTTGATATATTTCAAGTCTTTAAATATTCCAAAATTCCCAACCAAATATGATAATCTTATATATACCTTAATTCAATTTACTATTATTTAGTTTAGAAATATTTATTTAATAAATTCAATATCACTTAAATAAAGCTCAAACTTGAAATATTCGTAAATCAAACTTAAAACATCATCAAGTCATACATAGCTTAAATTTTAGAATTTAACCATATATAAAATAATATTTATATAATATCAAAATTTAATATTTATTAAACCGTATATTTCTTTCCAAACCATAGAAAATCCCTTAAAATATTTTATATATAGACCACGGTGCCTGTATATAATTTTCTATCCTATGGTCAAGTGATACGGATATTTATCATTTCAATCCGCAATTTAAAATAAAATTACGGTTATATATCATTTCAAACCGAAATCCCGAATAAAATAAAAATGCATAATAACTTGCAGTTTATACAATATAAAATATAGCATCCATTCATCCAAATACCAATAAACAACCATTTATTACAATCATCATCCAATTTAAACAAAACATCAATATAAAGCATATAAAATATAACAGGCATCAACAAATAGTTTATATTCAATAAAAATTAATAACTGTTCAACTGGCAGTTTATATGCAATAATAAATAAATTTAACTCGCAAATTTTATGCAATAATAAAATTAAATAACAATTAAATTTAACTAAATGTTATCTAACTGAGATGATGATTAAATATATGCCCAAACAATCATAGATAAATTTTAAATCACATCAAAATTTAATTTAACAAACATAAGAAATCTTAGAAGTTGTGAGTGGGTTAAAACACTCACCTTTTGAATTTAAATTCAATTTAAACCCAAAATTTTACAGTCTCAGAATTCGTCCAAACTAGCGTCAAAAGATCTGGAATTTGAATACGATCCTAACAAAAGAAACCGCGTCCAAATCCGAGTCCGTATGCAAAAGTTATGAAAATTTGAAGATTGGAAAATTCTGGTCCTGAGTCGACTTCGAGTTCAACCCGGTCCGCCACCTCAAATACCCGATGCTTGCTCTGAGTTTTTGCCAAAACGACTCGGAAACCCGAGTCATTTTCTTCGTGACCCGAAGTAGCTCCAGGGTTTTTCCCCTTGAAACCCCAAGCGCGACCCGAAGCGCGTAAATCTCGAATTTTTTTTTTGAAATTAGATTTTGGAATTTGGGAATTAGGTTTTGTCTGTCATTGGAATGAGGAGCTAAGAAGAAGATGATTTGTACGTACAGAAAAATGAAGATTAGGGAGGCTAGGGTTTATAACAGGATATTTATAGAGAAGGTTGAAAATAGAATAGAAGGATAAAACAGGTGTACGCGCTAACGCCAACGCGGTCCAAAAAGGCCGTTCTGACCCCGGAACGAAATTGGGTAAACCCATATATCAAAATAGGTGTTTTAAAATATTTTAAACTCAATGGAAAAGGTTTTAGGTTTAAATTCCATCGTATGAAGAAGTTATGCTAAAAACAATATTTTCCAAATTGATTTCAATTGATTTCAATTGCATAAATTTCAAGGCGTTTCGAGTCTGTACGATCAAACGACAAGTCCGATCGCTACGAAACTTGAAACACTATTATAATTCACCGTTACAGATCCGATAAAACTGGTTTCATCGAAATCCGAGTCCGTGACCAAAAAGGCAAATTTTATATTAATTAAATGAAATTAAATTAATTAAATCGAATTTTATATTTCAATTATAGAATTGACAATCTATCACCTTTATACTTCTCAATCATTTGCAATTATTTAAACAAAATTTAAACGTCAATCTAGAGAAAATAATTTATCAATTGAATTGAAATGCCCTATCTTAAATTTTCATTATATTCAAAATTATAAATTTTAGTTCTAAAAATTTCTATTAAATTGAATTTACCCATAATTATTTCATTCATAATTCCAAATAGAAGGGCACAGCATTGGATTTAAAATTATCACATAAATATTTCCCGTTTTCAACTAAAATTTTAAATTACAGTAATAATTACATATTTGAGTTAATTCGTTTGCAATAAATTCAACTATTATAATCTAAATAAATTAACTCACTATTAAAGGTTCAAATTCTAAAATTCATAAATTTTACCCTCTTGATTTACTTATTAATTTGTAATTCTTTAAACAAATTCCCGTCAGTTTAAAGTAGCTTAATTCTCTCATTAAAGAATTTATTTCGATTTCTTAAAATAAACCCACATTATAAATTGAATCCCATTTTATCCTAATAAGTTTCAAATTAAATGGATAAGTTCCAAATTCAACCTTTAACTTACACTTAAGTTTAGGTAAAATCAATTTATAACGTATTTCCCTTTTAGTTATTACTTTACATGCTTCTAGTATTAATTTCTCAATTAATCCACATTATTAAAGTAACGCTTTTAATAAATATGACCCTATGATTACTCAACATTTAATGAACGTTATTTCATTTCCCATTAGTGTAACCTTCATTTATTTTATTATCACTTATTACAAATTCTAATTCTATTAACAAATAAGCAGGTAATTTAAAATATATGTTACAAGTTTTGAAATAATCACTATTCATTATTATTGACTTTAATTTAGCATCACTTACCTTGCATTAACATTGTTACTTAACAATCCCTACCCAATTGCAATTTTATATTCAAATTAATACATTTACTCTTTCCATTATGGAATTAATTATTCCTAAGGCACATCTAATTATCATTATTGATTTTATACAATTTCCATTAACTGTACATTCAATTACTATTCAATGTATATTTATTCATTAATCAATTCGATATATACGTTTGTTTCCTTCTTTTTGATTTATAACCTAGTATACATTTACCTAAATCCTATTTCAATTACATTCATTAATGGGTGTTGCATTGAAATCTAATTTATTAGCTTATATCACATTATTACCATTAATTACAATTGGCTTACCAATTTTTATTCAATACCATAAATAAATAACATATTATTCAATACTTACTCTTGTTTCTCATATTCTATTTAAAAATCAAATCGTAACATTTACATTATTTTATTGAATTGGAATTTCATTTTAAAAATATATATATATATTTTGTTAACTTTTAATTTCAATTGCTACATCTAATTCCTAACATTCATTTTACTATAAATTATGGAAATTATGACAAACTTAGTTTACGAAATTCATGGGTCGTTACATATAGTGTTCATAATTAAATCCAATTAACTATAATTTAATTTCAATAAATTGATTAAATTTGATTTCAATCTTTTTATTCAATCAATCATTACTCTATGGGCACAGTTAACATTGGTTTATATCTTATTACATTAATATTTTCCAATTTCTTCTTCATTTCCATTAACGTAATATTTAATTACATTTAATTGCAATTGATTCCCAATTTAATTTAACGGACTAAATAAATAAGTAACATATAATAATTGTCACCATTAACTTTTAATCACATTTATAAGTTTATTTACAACCAAATGTTATACCAACTTACACAATACTAATTCTATTCAATTACGATTTATTACATATTATTTCATTAATTAATACAACATTTAAATTATCAATTACTCTTTAAATCCAATTATCAATTAATACACCCATTATTACAATTAATTTACAATCTATAACCAATTATAACTTTTCAATCAAATTGGAATTACATTAATTAGTTAGCAATTAACTCAAATTAACATTGTCACATTTCATTCTGGTTATTATTCCCATTAATAAATCACAAATTCTTATTTCTTCCACTATTAAATCCCAAAATCTTATTAAATTAACTAATTTTAATTATCGAAAATTACGGGTCGTTACACTCTCCCCCACTTAAAACTTTTCGTCCTCGAAAAGGGAAAGAAGGAATTAAGGAATTAATATACCTTATTCAAAATATAAAATTATAAACAATTAAATCCTTTTTATATTCAAGTTTAATAAAAGTCTGAAAACATTTTCACTTTCACAAAAAATTTCTAAGTCCAAAATTCATGGAAAATTTCGACAGAGTCTCCTTTGTACGGAGAGGTCTGGAGAAAGTAATAATATCAATAATAACAATATATATCACATATTTCAAAATAATATATCCCAAACCATGGGAAAAACAATATAATATCGCTAGAAAACCGTAATCCGAGAACATACCTATTTGTTGGGCAAACAACGCTTAAGTTATGAAACCAAAAGCAATAGCTATTGCTTCCATAACCTGTATCTCACTTATACAATCCAAAGAGGTTAATAATTAAGTAAAAGAGAAATATTTAAGTTGTTTTAACAATCACAACATAACAATAATCATTCGCAAACAACAGTACAAACATCATTTTCAACTAAGAAATCAATCATCCATCCATAGCAACCAAAACAAGGGGTTTGTTCGGGTTCAGAAACTTTTAGATGTATAGAATGATAAATAAAATAATAAGTATACCATACACCCAACAGTCTTAGATAAAACTTAATAGATTATTTATACATCCTAAACAATTTAAAGTATCGCTTCCCGAACATGCATAAGCCAAAACAAACAATAACTTCCAATATTATTTACGTTTATTCTTATTACTTTCCTTTTACATCATTTACTGTTCCATTTTTTTCTTCTCCTTTTTCTTTCATACAATGATTATTTTCTTTAATCTACATTCATTACTTATGAAATTCCATTTCTCATTTATACATAAATGCTATTTTCCATTTCTTTACATCCATTTACTTACATGATCACTTTTCCCATTCAATTATTTGAAATAATCAATCAATTCATTATTTAAGTATTGCATACTTTTTATTTCAGTTTACTTCACATTTATTATTTACTTTCATTTCCTTTTTAACATTAATATTCATTTGTGAAGCAACCCATACTTAGATTTTTTTTAATTCTTTTTCTTTTCACAATTATTCCTTCCATATATAATATTCACTTTTACTATTTCACTTTTACTTTATAAATGGCAACATTACTTAAGTTTATAATCATTTAATTTCAATATTCATTTTTCTACTAATTATAATTACTAGCATTTCAAATTATAAACTTAAGTTTATAATAATTTATAATATCAGAATTCTTATTTACAGAAGAAATTCCATTGAACATCTTCATTTTTCTAAGTTTACTTGTATAATATCAGAATTTTTTTTTAACATTCAACTTTTAATATTTGGTAAGTTATACATTATGTCTTTTAGAATGTAATTGAATGTTACACAAGTTTCTCTTATTTATTTAAGCTAACAAATGTTCAATAGTTACATTTCTTAATTTCCTTATCCTTTAATTTACATATCACAATTTCCCATCTCATATATATTTCATTAACTATTTAGCTTCCAATTTCTTATTTCCTCATTTTAGAAGTTTCCAATTATTAATATATAGTCAAGATTTCATTCATTGCAATAATTGAAAGCTATTAATTATCAAAAAGTTTTAAGAACTAAATCCCGGATTCATTTCAGTCATTTAGAAAATATTATATATATTTATATCCTTTATAGATCAACTCATATTTAGGGATTCAAAATCAAGATTTATTTATCAAAACAAATGCGCAGTAAAACTATTACAATGGTCTTCCCACTTTGAACTCGAAAATGAACGTTGATGATGCATGCACTCATCATCGAAATTATTTTCCAACGACAAAGGGGGAGTACAGAACTTATTTCCTTTAAAAGTTCCCTTTAAAACATTCTTTCAAATCATATTGAAAATATTTATCCGAAAATACTTCTAAATAATACTAATATTATATTCCAAAATCTTTTGAAAGAAAACTTAAAAATCCATGAACTTAAGTTCTAAATTTCCAATTTATATTTACTTTGCTTGTAAATCCTATTTTAAAATCAATATTTATAAAATTTCTCTACCTAACAAACAATATATTACATCCAACTATATCATTTATAAAAATTTATTATTTTATATACAAAATATATAATAGGAAAAATTATTTCATTTACTTATATTTCAAAACAATATTGTGTCGGTCTGGCCTATTAAGTGTTTAGAAATTCTTATCGATGCCATAGCGTCCTATGTACCAACATGAATTTATAAATACTAAACAGAAAAAATTAACACAATTCAAAATCTTTTATACCACTAACAAATATGCTCTCTCATATATATACACTCAGCGACTCATTCTAGGGTATTACTACCCTATTTAATATGAGTCAGACCCCACAAAACTAAGGTTATCGCTAAACCAAAGCTCTGATGCTAAATGTAACGGGACAATGCCAGTGGTGTAATGCCACCGTAGTATACAATGGTACCTGTGTTCTGCTTTTACGACCAGCCTCTCGACTGCACCAACCCCACGGGACATGTAGGAGTAAGAGTCATCCGCTCGCTACTAAACCCAAATGCGAGAACCCCCTATCATGCTGCGCCTGCCAAGTGCATAAGTAGACACACATGCCAACTCAAACCATTCAAAGGGGCAAATTGTTATGGGGTAAATAAGAAAAAGTAGAGAAAGAAAGAAAACAAACACAGAATCTCACAGCGGAATAACCAAATATAATAATCAAATAAATAGTTCATGAAGAAGTTTTACAAATAACGTTTGATTACACTTTTACAATACAGAATCAGAGTTACATACAACAGAAATAAAAAACAATGCGGCAGAATAACATGATGTAGTGGTAAGAATATAATAAATAGTAATAGTACTAAATCTTCGTCTTCGTCCTGTAGAAAAGCAGTCTTCGGTACACTGAAAGGCTCATATTGACCCGAGTGAATTGAAAAGACAAAACACTCGAGTCAAAGCTGATAGATCTTATGTAAGTTAAATCAACAGTAAATAAATATGAGTGTAACATCGTCGGAGACGTTTACGAGTTTTGACATCTCCTATCTAGTGTCTAATGTGAGTGTAGTAACTTAAGAGAACGTTCAGGATTTCCATCTCTTAAGGATTCATTAAACTATCTACATACATAGTACAATACACTATTGTAATAGTGTCTACAGTAAAGTAAAGTATTAAAATAGCGTTAAGGCATTACCCATATCCCCCTTAACATATTTTTATATATTCCCATGGCCTATATAATACCGTACGCTCCACCAAACCGGTGGTTTACCCAAAGGGAACTCCATAGGTATGGTACAAAACGAACTCATAGAAGGCGCGATAGGGCATGTGAACACGGCACTAGAGGCAATGCCAGGGTAGGATTCTACCAATTGCGGATCCGGACTGGTGGTAATGCATAGCAGCTACTACCGCCCACCTCGAAACACACTCCCATAATCAAAATCAAGGGGTGGCCACCAAATCATCACAAAGTCATAATATGGTATCGAAGAAATGTGTCCGATAGGAGGAATGACCGCACTTGGCCTGGCATGGCTCCTGTTTTAGTCACATCTAAGCTGACTCATGGGAGTCAGGGTCACGTAATTACCTCATACAGAATCGTTCGCCAAACCATCCTACTTCATTTCTAGAATCTCTACCATGTACACAATTGTCAAAGTGGTTTTCAGTATTAGCAGAGAGTATGAAAATATCCGATCCCGATCTCTTTAACAACCAAATGCTTATTTCACACTGGATGGTTCTTTTACATTTTCAAGACCGATTCATAATTAATATCAATATATCATATTCGATTTCAAACCATATCACTTTCGAAATCATATTCACTTTCAAAACCATATTCACTTTCAAAATCATATTCACTTTTGAAATTATCGATAAGATAGGTTAATTAAATCCTCATTCCAAAATAATCATATTTACTCAAAATATGTTATTTAAATCCTGACTTAGGTTATTACATCATTTAATCATGTTTGCTTTTAAATTAAAGATTAAATATAACTACCTCCACTTTACAATTTAGAATTTAGAAAATAGTAGAGATAGTTACAAATAGTTTAGTATAGTTTGAAATTATAATTTAAATGGTTTGAAATACTTTAAAACAATTTAAAAAGTGGATTAAAATAGTTTAAATAGATTTAAAATAGTTTTAGTAGAATTAAAATAGATTAAATAGATTTTAAAATAGATTAAATAGATATAAAATAGATTAAATAAATTTAAAATAGATTAAATAGATTTAATATAGGTTAAATAGATTTAAAATGGGTTAATTAGTTTAAAATAGGATAAAATAGATTAAATTGGATTAAATAGATTAAAATTGATTAAAATAAATTAAAATAGTTTAAATTAATTAAATGATTTAAAATATTTTTAAATAGATTAACTTAGTTTAATAGTTTGAAAATCTTACTAATTAGAATTTTAAACTAACATTTTTAACAGTTTATATTCAAAAAAAAGTTGAAGTAACATTATATTTAACTATTTCTTCCATTTCAACAAATCTGGGCCATATCCAGACTACAAATCAAAACCCAACTTCAAATCTTAAAATATCAATTTTAAGCTACTCCAATTTCGATAGATTTTAAAGTTACAAATTTCAAACATTCAATGACTCAATTTTGATAAGTTCCGTTTATACTTCAAAATTCAACTTTAAAATTTTAAATTAAACCAATTTCCAATTCCAACATTTAAAGCTTGAATTTTCACAAATAATTCAACTTATATAAATCAAATTTTATCATAGAATGTCATTTAATCGAATTCAAATTTTAAGGCTTTCAAATCATTTTAATTTAACCAATCCGGTGTCCGTATATAATTTTCTACCCTATGGTTAAATGATACAGATATTTATCATTTCAATCCACAATTTTTATATTTACGGATATATATCATTTCAACCCGCAATCTCGAATTTAATTACAAATCCATGAAATTGCTTGAGTTTATCATTTCAACTCATAACGATTTCCCCTAATCTATCATATCATTTGGGTGTGTATCATTTCAACCCATAGGGAACTTGCAGTGTTATAACAATATAAAATATAACATCTAGTCATCCAATATCAACAATCAAACATCCATCACAATCATCATCCAAATCAACCAATAAACAACAATAGATAACTAATTATCATTAACAAGTATTAAATTGACAATTAAATTCAACATTAAATTAAACGATGATTAAATGCAATAAAAGTCAAATTTAACTAGAAAGACAATTTAAACATACCAAACATCAGTCAATTAATTCCAAAGCACATCATAAATTTAATTTAACTAACATAAGAAAATCTAGTAGTTGGGAGTGGGGGTTAAAAACTAACCTTTGATTTCAATTCGATTTGAAATCCAAAATATGGCCCAAAATTCAACAGTCTCAGAATTCGTCCAAACTAGTTCATAATGTTTGGAATTTCAATACGAACCCAACAGAACAAACCGCGCTCAAATCCGAGCTCGTATGAAAAGATATTCTAGTTAGAACATTATACGATTTAAAATAAAAATAAAAATAAACTTACACGTCATCTCCTCTCACGTGCACAAATATGAAACCCTAATTCTCGTACGCACTCGAGCAACCGGAGCTGCCTCTAACCCTTGTCGTTGACCATGCATCAAGGCTGCCACGACTACCCGTGCTTAGATCTAAGAGCGCCATCGTCCTTCCCACGTCCACGCGTCCCACTGGCCAAGGCGCGATCACCTCCACCGTCCCCAGGCCATCTCCGCCGCCGCGCCCTATTTCTTCAAATTCTGGTGACCTCTGAGCATGTTATGATGAACAACGACCACCACAGAGCTTGCTCTCCACCCTCTTCGCAATGGTGCCTTCCGATCGTCGACGACGATCCACCGTTGGATCGTGAAAAACCCAATATTGACGGCTGAGGTTCATCCTCGATTTCTGGACAAATGGTACTTCGATGGAAAAAACGAATTACATATCTGGTTTACACTCATCGAGAGCTTCAAAACAGTATAATTTGATATGGTTTGGAGGAGTTTGATTTTGAAATTGGTTTGGAGATTGAATTGTAGCGTTTGGAATTGGAATTTGTTTCTGCCATTGAAGAAAGGAGCGGACAGAAGTTGATGTACATATAGGAATAAGAAATAGAAAGACTGCTAGGGTTAGAATAGAATAATTTATATGAAGAAGGCCCGATAAGAAGACAAACACAATCGAATTTGTACGAACGGCGAATAGCGACCCAAAAAGCCCGTTCTGCCTCCGAAACGAAAGTGGGTCATCCCATATATCAAAATAGATGTTTTCGATATTTTTAAACTCAATGGAATAGGTTTCATGTCCTAATTCCATTGTATGAAGAAGTTAGCATTAAAATCACCTTATTTCAAATTGATTTCAATTGAATTTAATTAAATTGATTTCTACGCGTTTCCAGTCTGTACGATCAAACGACAAGTCCGATCGCTACGAAAGTTGAAACCTTAAAATAATTCACCGCTACGAATCCGATGAAACTAGTTTCATCGAAATCCGAGACAGTTGCCAAAATGGCTATTTTCACGTTAATTAAATTATTATTATTAAATTGATTAAATCACTTTTTAATTCCACTTTTAATAACTAACAAATTTTATCATTTTTGATTACTTAGACATTTACAATAATTTAAAACAAATTTACATATCAATCCAGTGTTAAATATTACACTAATTACAGTGTTCATAATTAAATCTAATTAATTATAATTTAATTTCAATAAATTGATTAAATTTGATTTCAATCTTTTTATTTAATCAATCATTACTCTATGGGCATAGTTAACATTGGTTTATATCTTATTATATTAATATTTTCCAATTTCATCTTAATTTCCATTAACGTAATATTTAATTACAATTAATTGCAATCGATTTCCAATTTAATTTAATGGACTAAATAAATAGGTAGCATATAATAATTGTCACCATTAACTTTTAATCACATTTATAAGTTTATTATTTACAACCAAATGTTATACCAACTTACACAATACTAATTCTATCCAATTACGATTTATTACATGTTATTTCATGTTGAGCGAGATACTACCAGACCAGCTCCACCAAAGTCCCACTGCCGGACCAACTCCACTACCGGACCAACCACCCTCCAAACTACAACAAGCCAACCTTATTTCCATGCCAGCCGAATCTAAGGCAAAGGAGGTACTGCCGAACCAAACACCCACTCACTCACCACCGTACCAAGCTACGCCCTCACCACCGAACCAAACACCCACTCACTCACCACCGGACCAAGCTACGCCCTCACCACCGAACCAAACACCCACTCACTCACCACCGGACCAACCTCCACCGAACCAACTTTACCAGGCCAGATTGCATCATCCTAGGCCCACCAACAGCTATATACATTCGAGACCCCTGCCCCCAGCCTCACTCTATAAATAGAGGGGCAGGGGTACAACAATGGGAGACAAGTTTGAGAGCTCAAGCATGGAGAGAACTTTCAAACAACTTTATTTTACTTGTATCAAAGCTTTGTACTTGTAATCTAAACAAGAGAAGAGAAATAACATATAAAGTGGACGTAGGCACATTCTGGCTGAACCACTATAAATCTGCGTCTCTTTACAGTTTAGCCCCTGCTTTTCATATATTTGCATAAGACACCCAAATCACTAAGAACAACATAAAATCTACTAAGCCATACAACTTTGAGGTGTTTGTCCATTTTTGGTGCAAACATTTTTGGTGCTTTCACTGAGAACTAGAAGCTCGAAGCTTCAGCTTCATCCACTTAATAGTTTTCCTAACAGCATCGTTCGCCACTTGGAAAACATGCCTCCCAAACAGAGAAAAGATGTTAACAAAGGAAAAAACATCGCATCCAGCAGTCTTCTAGATCCAACTGTCACGAATAAAGTAAATCGTCCTCCTCCAGCAGCAGTACCAAATGAAGGACAGGCTAATCCGACCACTCCTGCCACAGAACAGCCCGCAGCAATTACTAGGGCAGATTTAGACAGGGTTGTGGTTGAAGTAACTAACCGCTTCACGTCCCAACAGGAATCCTTGGTGGACCATCTCATGTCACGCTTAAGGGATGCTGAAGAGTCCAACCGCAACACTGAATCATGGGGCGAGTCCCAGTCTGGAGGATCTCAGAGACAACAAAGGTCTTCCCTCTTCGAAGGAGCTAATGGCAGAAGTAGCCATGGTAGGAGCCGAGATCGAGCACAGCCCGAAGTTAGGCCTGAGGAAACGTTTGGTACCGAACCCAACAGGGGAGGTACCGGACGAAGGGCAACTATAGCTGAGCCTGTCATACTGCCTAACCACGGAAACGCCAGTGAACGGGGCCGAGCTAGAGTCCAGCCCGAAGTTGGACCCGAGGAAGTGCTTAGATCAGAACCCAGCAGGGGAAGATCAAGGCAAGGGCCAACTGTAGCTGACCCTAGCATGCTCCCAGAGGATCAAAGGCAGCCACTGGAAAATATGAGGAATGATAGACGATACCATCCCTACAGGTCATCTGGACGGAATCAATCCCACAGAATAGAACCAAACTCATTTCTATCTGCTCCAAATTCTGATGAAAGGATGACACGCTTATTCAGAGAGTGCGTCCAACGGGAGCAAAGAGATCGAGGGATAGGCGCTAGGGTAACCAGCCCTTTCACCCGCAATATCGAAATTGCTATCACTCCCCGAGAATGGAAGATGCCAACAATGGAACCTTACAAAGGAAC
The DNA here is from genome assembly GCA_030737815.1 of Allium fistulosum. NCBI lineage: Eukaryota > Viridiplantae > Streptophyta > Magnoliopsida > Asparagales > Amaryllidaceae > Allium > Allium fistulosum. Next base: position 1,043,190,757 of record CM060907.1, on the reverse strand, counting down.
CTCCGACCCCGTTGTACACTTACAGAGGTACACACAACATATGCTCATGAGTGGAGCGACAAAGGGAGTACTGTGCAAATGCTTTCCGCTCTTCTTAGCAGATCTCGCTACCTCCTGGTTCTGTCATCTACCCCAGGGATCCATCAGCTCGTGGGAAATGTTGAAAGAAAAGTTTATCAGTCAGTTCCGCATCCATGTGGAACAACCTAAGGACGCTTACTCCTTATCCAGCGTCAAACAGAAACCTGGAGAGAAACTGCAACAATACCGGACCCGATTCAATGCCGCAGCAGCCGCGGTCCAAGATGCCGATGAGAAGCTTATCCTAATGGCCCTCTGCAACGGTGTGCATCCGGACACTAAATTTGCTAGAAGGTTGACGAAAGAAAAACCAGCTACTTTACCCGATTTCTTCCATGAAGCCGGAAAATATATGAGGCTTGAGGATGCTTCCATTGAGGGGCAGTCAGGACAACAGAATAAGGCAACTCACAGCAACGCCCCTGCTGTGGCAAGGGACGTTCGAAGAAATGATTCCAAAGACAATGTTGGGGGCAAGAAGGGAGAAAAGCACCTATATCGGCCTGGATCGAGATTCGACACTTACACTCCTTTGAACGAGACCGTCGAAAATATCTTCCTTGCCACCCAAGGCGAAGTTAGATACAAACGCCCACCATACAAGAAGGAATCAGATAACGCACAGAAGTCTGGAAAGTTCCGCCGCTTCCACGAATCTCACGGGCATGATACCAATGAATGCCATCATCTCCGGGATCTGATTGAGGAACACATCAGAAGGAAGAAACTGGAACGCTATGTAAAAAGTCAGGACAAGACTCCAGCTCCTGCCAATGAAGACCCAAGGCTACCCTCACCGGAGACCGGCAGAGGAAACCACGACGCTAGCGGCTCTAGTCAAGAGAAGATAGTGGTCCATACCATCTCAGGAGGACCGCACATCGTAGACAAAAGCTGGAAAGAGATGGAAAGATACGGAAAGTCGCTTAGAGACAGTAAAGACTGTGTCAATACGGTTATAGAAGAACGCCACCCGAAACGGAAAGAAAGTGATGTCATCACATTCAGTAAGCGTGACCTAGAAGGAAGGCAATACCCTCACATGGATTCCATGGTTATCTCTGCCCGGCTCGGTCCCGCCGAAGTTTACCGAATCCTAGTAGACACTGGAAGCTCAGTAAACAACCTGTTCAAGCATGCATTCGACAAAATGAAGCTATCAATGAAGGATGTATCTCCCTGCGATAAACCACTACACGGTTTCAATAGGGATGCAAAGATGCCCCTCGGGCAACTGGACCTCTTTGTTGAGATTGGAAGCCATCCCCGCTCCGTTGTACGGAAGCAGACGTTTGTGCTAATAGAAAACCATTCGGCCTACAACGCCTTCTTGGGAAGACCAGCCTTGTCTGACTTCCAAATTGTCCTAGCCCCATGGTGCCTAAAGATGAAGTTTCCAAAGGACAATGGAAAAGGGGAAGTAGAAGGAGACCAGGACGTGGCTCGAGACTGCTATGTGACTGAACTTCGCAACAACCACAGGAAGGATAAAGGGAAGGGTGTAGAGATTGCCCTCTGCACAAAAAGTCTAGAAGCATAGCAACTAAAGAAAGCCCCTCCTCTTCGATATACCAGCGACCATTTCAATGAATTAGACCCTAGGGACAAAGAGGAGAAGGCCACCGCCGAGCCTGCAGAAGCTATGGAGTTTATATCTGTAGACAAGCACGACTCAAGTAGACTATTGAAAATAGGGTCCCAACTAAAAGCAGAGTTGAAGGAACAACTCATCGATTTTCTCCGCCACAACTTGGATGTATTCGCATGGTCACACGCTGACATGACCGGAATCTCCCCCAACATAGCATGCCACGTACTAAACATTGATCCTACCAAGGCGCCCGTAAAACAAAGAAAGAGAAGTATGGGGGCAGAGCGATCGGCAGCCCTCGATGAAGAAGTAAAGAATCTACTCGCCAATGACTTCATACGAGAAGCCATCTACCCGGAATGGATCGCTAACCCGGTACTGGTAAAGAAGGCTAATGGGAAGTGGCGAACATGCATTGACTTCTCCAACCTAAATGACGCCTGCCCAAAGGATTGCTTCCCACTTCCCTGAATCGACCAACTTGTAGACAGCACAGCCGGGCACGAGCTCTTATCTTTTATGGACGCATACTCAGGGTATAACCAAGTTCCTATGCATGCTCCCAACCAAGACCACACTAGTTTCATCATCGACCGGGGTTTATACTGCTATAAGGTAATGCCTTTCGGACTTAAAAATGCAGGAGCCACCTACCAGCGCCTCGTCAACAAGATGTTTGCGGGGCTAATAGGGCAAACTATGGAAGTGTACATGGATGACATGCTGGTAAAGTCAAGGAAAGCCGACGATCACGTAAGACACCTAGGCGAGATGTTCCAAGTACTTCGACAGTATGGAATGAAGTTGAATCCTCTAAAATGCTCCTTCGGAGTATCATCAGGAAAGTTCTTAGGATTCATCGTCCATGCCAGAGGGATTGAAGCAAACCCTGAACAAGTCCGAGCGCTAAGGGATATCGAGATACCTTCCACTCGGAAGGAAATGCAAAGCCTGAATGGAAAAGTGGCCGCCCTAAGCCGATTCATCTCCAAAGCAACGGACAAGTGTGTCCCCTTTTTCGAAGCTCTAAAGAAAGAAAAAGGAAAGTTCGAATGGACCGACGAATGCCTGACCGCTTTCCCTAACTTAATCGAACACCTCCAGAAACCACCGGTACTCTCAAATCCATGCGAAGGCGAAGAATTATACATGTACCTTGTTGTGTCATCTCACGCCCTAAGCACTGCCTTGGTAAGGGAAGACAACCGCACGCAGCGGCCAGTTTACTTCGTCAGTAAGAGGTTTACGGGGGCAGAAGTCAGATATCCTAAACTTGAGAAGCTAGCATACTGTTTACTAATCACATCGCGGAAACTGCGTCACTACTTCCAGTCCCATTCCATCAAAGTTCTGACCGATCAACCACTGAGGCAGGTACTCCATCGTCCCGACACTTCTGGGCGACTACTTAAATGGTGCATTGAACTAAGTCAGTATGATATCACCTATCACCCTCACACCGCCATCAAAGGACAAGCCATGGCTGATTTCATTGCCGAATTCACTACCAACGAAGATAAGGAGCAATTGGAAATAGCAGAAGACATCAAGTGGAATCTCTTTGTGGATGGTGCATCAAACGAACAAGGCTCGGGGGAAGGTGTGGTAATAATCACTCCCAGGGGAAATAAGCTGCACTATGCTATAAGGTTGGAGTTCGCTGCCACCAACAACGATGCAGAGTATGAAGCAGTGATAGCTGGATTAGAACTTTCCTTAGAGATCGGAGCCAATTCTTTGTGTCTTCATAGCGATTCCCAACTTATTGTTAATCAAATACTAGGAGAATTCCAAGCCCGAGAAGAACGACTCATAGCGTATTTAAAGAAGACCAAGTTACTTCTCAGCCGATTGGACCACTACTTAGTCAAACACATCCCTCGGGAAGAGAACCAAGAGGCCGACGAATTGGCAAAGCAAGCAAGTGTGAGAGACAGCGCCATCTTCGGAGCAGTAACCATCTCAAAGAAACTAACCCCAAGTTTTGAGCAAATGAATCTGATAGCTGCAACCGAAGAAGCAAATTGGATGACTCCCATCCGAGACTACTTACGAAGCGGCACACTACCCAATGGGCGTAACGAAGTCAAGAAAATCTTGAGGAAAGCTTCCCGCTACACAATACAAGAAGACATCCTCTATCGGCACGAATTCTCTAACCCGTTATTAAGGTGTGTTGCTGGGAGGGAAGCCAAGGAAATCTTATCCAACATTCATCAAGGAAGCTGCGGAGATCACACCGGAGGGCAAACTTTAGCAAAAAAGATACTCCGATATGGATATTTCTGGCCCACCTTAAGCAAGGACGCCTTAGATTTCGTCAAAAAGTGTGACAGATGCTAGAAGTTTGCTAAGATTCCGCGGCTACCAACAACTGAGATTACTCAAATGACCAGCCCTTGGCCCTTCGCAATATGGGGAATTGACTTAATCGGCGAGCTACCAATGGGCCGAGGCGGGGCCAAATATGCTATAGTGGCAGTCGACTATTTCACCAAATGGATGGAAGCAGAACCTCTGAATAAAGTATCTTCAGCAAAAGTTATTAACTTATTGATCAAAAATGTTCTATGTAGGTACGGAGTCCCATTCAAAATCATATCAGACAATGGACTTCAATTTGACAGCGAGGAATTCGCCAACTGGTGCCGAGAGCACGGAATTCACAAAAGCTTCTCATCCGTAGCGTATCCCCAGGCAAACGGACAAGTCGAAGCCGTCAACAAAATTCTGAAAACTCTAATAAAAAAGAAACTCGAAAAGTCAAAGGGCGCTTGGGTGGATGAACTCCCTACGGCACTGTGGGCCTATCGCACATCTTTCAGAACATCAACGGGGCATACTCCTTTCTCTTTGGCATACGGATCGGAGGCTATGCTCCCAGTTGAAACCATTGTGCCTTCCCACCGTAGGATCCACTATAACCCAGAAGAGAACGAAGAACTCCTTCACATGTCTTTGGATCTAGTTGAGGAGAGAAGAAATGATGCAGTCCTTAAAGCGGCAGCCCACAAGCAAAAAGTGGCAACACAATACAACTCCAAAGTCAAGCATCGTACCTTACAAGAAGGGGATCTTGTACTCAAGCTATTCTTCCCTCGCCCCGGAGCACTAGATCCAATCTGGGATGAACCATATGTAATTCATAAAGATCTCCACAACGGAGCCTATATTTTGTCAACAGTGGACGGAGAGGTATTCCAGAGGGCATGGAACATCCAACACCTCCGTCGACACTTTTCTTAACTTGTATTGCCCACATGAAGTGAATTAACAAAGAGAATCAGTGGATGTAGGCATTTTCATGCCGAACCACTTTAAAAAACCTTGTCTCTTTTTTAACTTGTTCCTTTATATCTTGGCTGCTTGTTAACTTTATCCTTTTCTGTTGAATAAAATCATGTGCATACAACATTTCAATTCAAAGCACTCCACAGCGCAACTTCACCTGGACAAGACCTAACAGGTACTACGCGAATCTATGCCCTCACCAATGAGACACTTTTTCTCCGGCATCCCTCTGCTGCGGGTTAACTCATTGCTCGCGACGGCCCTTAAAGCCAACTGTAATGAGCCGATTATAAGCCAACGAGAAGGCCGACTATAGCCGAGGCAGCTCATTACGGCGTTCGGCTCGCCGACAACTGTGAACCGACTATAAGCCCCAACATAAGGTGTGGACAGCCAGGGGCAGTTCACGGTTGATGATCGGCACCCACGCTAGCCGGCCACAGTAAATCGAATAATACCTACGATTACGGGCCATAATGGCCCGGGTAGTTACTGTGCGCGATCTCGGCTCCGATGTGTCTTAAGTGCGGCTATGGTAAAAAAGAATTAACTCCCCGCGGAGGCGTAAGATGGGTGACAAATGTCTCCAAGACCCACAGCTAGGGAAAGTGACTACAAAGCCCGTTTGCCACGAACTTAAGCACATCGAAGGCCTTTCGTTATTGGAAGTTTTACTTTTTCACATATTTCAATTTTACTTAAGCGACTTTTCTCCTATCCTCTATAACGATCCCTAAAGCACAGGTCACGGAATAGGAGGCATTCGCAAATGAGACCGGATGGCCGGGCACTCGACCATATTTTCACACTCAGTCACGGTAAAGCCGCCGTCTACAACTAAAGCAGGAGGGACGGTATTTTATTTTTGTGTGCCTAAAAACATAGCTATAGTTTATTCGCACCTCACGCTAACATTGAAAGTCATAAAATTATGTTTTAAACAAGAACCTGACATCAAACACAATTTGATTACAAGAATATGCATAGCTATATTTCTCATACTACATGTTAAAATAGCAACAAACATACAAAAGATGACAAGATCAGCTTAAGTTAAAAAATTACCACCTAAGAGTTACTTTACTAATTTAAGACTAACATATACAACCATGTCAAGCCCACAAAAAGAATTTTCCAGGCCTAATCAAGGAGCCAGCTGCGTCGGAGTCTTGCCCTTGTCCCATTTCCCACCTATCCGGTCAGAAAAAGAAATCATTAGTGATAAGCAACAGAGTTGACAAAAGAAGAAACTAAAGAAGAAGAGGTTACCAGCAGCTTCCACTTGATCATCTTGGTCGTCATCCCCTACTTCCACGCCTGCCTCCTCAGCTGCAAACAACCGCATCCCCTCCTTCACCGCTATCTCTCCTCCTTGGTAAACTGAGCGGTAACCACATCCATCCTAAAGGCCACTCCACCCTCCTTATCCGCCTCAGCGTTGGCCTCCTCTAAAGCCCTGAGGTAAATCCTAGCCATAACCCGGGGGTAGTCGTCCATCCAAGATAAGTTGCCCTGTTTCCAAATGCGAAAGTACATATTCTGCAGCATATCATCCATCATCCCCTCATTTTCCTCAAACTCCCTCATACGAGCCTCAGAAACCGATAGCCTTGCAATGGCAGCATCCCTTTCCAGTCGGTATCGCGAGCAGTCAGCCTGAAGGGACCTCCATCTCCTTCTTTAGCCTGGCCTGAGCAAGCTCTGCGGCTTCAAGCTTCCCCGACAGCTCCTCTACCTGCTCAAGATCCGCCCTCCGAACCTCGTCCACTGTCGAGATGGCCATATTTATCTGCTCCTTGCAAGCAGCCTCCATCTTCCGCAATTCCGCCTTACTAGCCTCCTCCATAGTCTTCCTCAACCGCCCGGAGGCAGCCTCATGCTGAGAAATCTGAATAGCCTGATCAGCAAGCTGTTTGGCCTGGTCCGAAACCATCAATCGTAGTCGGATGTTGGCACTCCCAATCTCCTCTCCAGCCTTAACCAGCCGGGCATGATGCCCCATCAGCTTCCTAGTCTCCTCCGCCACCCGATCAATATTAGCCTTGGCCTCGTCTCCCATGGTAACTACCCGAGTGGTAAGTAAATCGAGATCTAAGGACTTAGCCTCATCAAGCACCCGTACCATGGGATTGTGGGGAAGAAGGTGCTCACCGGTAACCTCGTCGAAGGTATTATCATGGGAACTTGGATCCAGATCAGGATGACCCGCAAATGGATTACGAGCCAAGCCAGGATGATCAATCTGAGTAACGGTAGGATTTTCAGACGGGTGCGGAGAGAGTGCGAACTCAGTATCCTCCTCCGTGATATCGTGAAGAGGCTGAATTGGGGGCTGAGGACCAAGTGAAGGTTCAAATAAGGGATGACTCCTCTTTCTCTTTTGAATACCCTCTTCAATAACCCCGAGAAGAGGACGGTAGCCGACTACATCCCCGGAATGGTGGGTCGAAGGCTTCGGCTTGGCGGAAGCTTTGGAGAGCTTGTATTGTTCGAGCCTATGCCGAAGCTCTAAGGCTTTGGCCGTTTTACCTGCTCCTGATATGAAGAACAAGTGTCACAAGCTTACATTGATCCATGATTCAAGAAAGGTGTTAAATTAAAAGTTAAAAAAAAGGGGAAACACATCTGTTATACAAACCCTGGGGAGGAGTAGGTTACTGCAATAAGTCCTGGATTTCGTTCCAGGATGGGAGCGGATCGTAAAATATTCCTAAATCCTTATCATGAATGGAGCCTGCAGAAGTCAAAAGTTCACCTTGAGTCATCGGAGCCACCTTGGCTGGAATAGTCTGGGAAGACACGCTTGCACCAGTCTCCGCCTTGTCAATTTTCCCGGATTTCTCTACCGAAGCCGATTCTCCGTCCAGCCCCTCGAAAGCTTGGTGGAATGCATCATCTGTCCACTCCTGAATCTCGCCTGCTTGCCCAGGAAGCAAGGCCCCGATGCCATCGCCACCATCACCACCTTCCCGGTCATCTCCACCCTCACCTCTATCCTCCTCCACATCTTCCTTCCCCGGAGTAAGTGGACAAGTGCTGGGTGAAGGACCATCCGACTTCTTAAGCTTCTTACCTCCGACCATTGGAGATTTTGAGAAAGGTTTCCTCTTGCCACTCTCTACTGTGACACCCCCCTTAGCTTGAGCAGCCGCCCTCTCCTCTGCCGTTTCCCTCTGCTTGACTACTGACTGCTGTGGAAGGATCAAATTATACTCCAGAAGAGTCGCATTTCTGATCAGGTAAGCAGCCGATCTATCTCTCCTGGGGATAGCTTCTATCTCAGCCGCCATTTGAACCAGGCGATCAGTCTCCACAACCGCAAAGCCACCTGTCGCTAGCAAAAAATGAAAACGTATGAGAAGAAGCATCGCAACCAGAATGGAAATTATAAATAAAGCATCGACTTACATCCAGAGGTGAAACGCCGAATAGAAACAGAGTCGTCCGTGACAAAGAACCACTCCTTCTTGAACATGCTGTACTTAGAATATAGATCCAAGACCGGCTTGAAGGTTACAGCTGACTCCAAGCTGATGTATGGGGACCCCTTCTTATAGCCCCTCAGATTATATAAGTATCGGATCTCCCGGTTGGAAGGAGCACGCCCATGCTTCCTCTGAAAGATGACAAAGAGGCTCACCAATATAGTATAAGAGTTGGGTTGAAGCTGGAATGGGGCCACCTTTAGATATGTAAGAAAGCTGAGTACCCAAGCATTAAGAGGCGGGATGGCACCACACATACAGTGGTATCTGCTGTAGGCAAAGTACCCTTCGGGAGGGTCATATGGCATAACTTCTCTCCCTGGCAACAGCATGCGCGCCCTATCAATTCCAAAAGAACAGGAGATGACATCAAGCTGCTCTTCCTTAAGGGAGCTGGGAAAGCAATCGGGCGGGGAGTTCAGAAGCTCCTGAGGGCCGTACCCGTCCACTAGTGATCTCGGGGTAGATCCGTGACGTTCCGGTCCTGGCTGAGCAGGGGGCACTGCGGAAGATTCTCCTTCGCCCTGGGACTTCTTTTTATCTGATCGAGTTTCTGCTTTTCGAGACATTTATCTGCAGACACAAGAAAGCACATCGTTAAAGCATACTGACAGTGTAGTTTGGAATCTCACTTGTAATTCGAAATACGAGTTTCATTTCGGTAATTCAAGTGCAAAATCTCCATTCGGCAATTCAAGTACGAAATCTCCATTCGGCATTTCTCAAATTTCATTCGGCATTTCTAGGTATCAGATTCATTCGGCTTCCTCAGGATAAGGTCCATTCGGTATTAAACTTTATGTTCATTCGGTAAAAAAAAAAAGAGGCCATCCGGTAGTCACTTGATTCGGCAACGCGTCTGGTTCGACGATATGATTAACTTAGCAATAAGAGCTGATTCGGCTGTCTCGTTCGGTAGTAGATGAAGGAAGCCCTAGGCCCTTACTTATAGGTGAAGGTGAACCCCCGAACAACTGGTTCGGCACTAGGAGATGGATGAGGATGACCAAATCAGATAACCCAAAACAAAGCAGGACACGTGCATGCATATGCCCTACTTTGGGGGGCAAGTGTTGAGCGAGATACTACCGGACCAGCTCCACCAAAGTCCCACTGCCGGACCAACTCCACTACCGGACCAGCCACCCTCCAAACTACAACAAGCCAACCTTATTTCCATGCCAGCCGAATCTAAGGCAAAGGAGGTACTGCCGAACCAAACACCCACTCACTCACCACCGGACCAAGCTACGCCCTCACCACCGAACCAAACACCCACTCACTCACCACCGGACCAAGCTACGCCCTCACAACCGAACCAAACACCCACTCACTCACCACCGGACCAACCTCCACCGAACCAACTTTACCAGGCCAGATTGCATCATCCTAGGCCCACCAGCAGCTATATACATCCGAGACCCCTGCCCCCAGCCTCACTCTATAAATAGAGGGGCAGGGGTACAACAATGGGAGACAAGTTTGAGAGCTCAAGCACGGACAGAACTTTCAAACAACTTTATTTTACTTGTATCAAAGCTTTGTACTTGTAATATAAACAAGAGAAGAGAAATAACATATAAAGTGGACGTAGGCACATTCTGGCTGAACCACTATAAATCTGCGTGTCTCTTTACAGTTTAGCCCCTGCTTTTCATATATTTGCATAAGACACCCAAATCACTAAGAACAACATAAAATCTACTAAGTCATACAACTTTGAGGCGTTTGTCCATTTTTTGTGCAAACATTTCATAAATTAATACGACATTTAAATTATCAATTACTCTTTTAATCCAATTGTCAATTAATACACCCATTATTGCAATTAATTTACAATCTATAACCAATTATAACTTTTCAATCAATTTCAATTAATTGGAATTACATTAATTAGTTAGCAATTAACTCAAATTAACATTGTCTCATTTCATTCTGGTTATTATTCCCATTAATAAATCATAAATTTTTATTTCTTCCACTATTAAATCACAAAATCTTATTAAATTAACTAACTTTTTAATTATCGAAAATTACGGGTTGTTACACAATATATAATGTGTGTGTGTTCTACATTCAACTAACATCTCATCGCAACAATTAATTAAAGATATGCAATTCAATTTCATCCAGTTAAATCCATATCAACTAATAACCAATCATCCGACAATTATTGAAAATCATAGAAAATAGAATCTAGATCATAGTTGTGAGTTATCAAAATAACTCACCTTATTGACGGTTTTATACTCTTACCTAGAACACCCAAAATCCCTTAATCAATAATGCCTAAATCCTAACGTCACCAACCCTCACTGCACTCATCCACTACCATTCCAGACGTCAACCATTCCCAGTCACATACTCTCCTCCGCCACTTCGCCTTAGATTTATACGCCAACTCCCATCTTGACTCCCATCCAATGCCATCATCACCTAAAGTCGTGTCCAAATGCACAGTGCCTCCACCTTTAACCACTATCGCTCAACCCCTATCGCGCTTCTCCTACCCTTACATCACCGCCCTTACCGATACGCAGCATCGATTGGCTTTTTTTAATCTGTGTTCATGTTTTTTTCCTTTTCTCTTTTTTTATCCGCATATTTAATTCATGCTACAGTTAGGGTTAGGCTATGATGGAAGGGAAGTAGGTTTAGGTTATGTGGATAATGGGTTGAATGAATGAACTAGAAAAGAAGAAGGGTTAAAAAATGTGTTAGAGCACTCTCATTTACAATTAGGCCACTTCCATTTGTTTAATCCAAACAACATACTTTCTTTTACATCTTTATTAATTCTACCATTTACTTATAAATTTAATACCAGTTTAAATTAAACTATTAAATGTTTCACAAAGTACATTTGATAATTTCTCTCCGTTGATTTGTTCATTTAATTGATGTCAAATAATATTTACTTTTATTTCTTATTTCAACCATATAAAATTTATTTGCTATATAAAATTACTTTATATCCATTGCAAATATTTTATTCAAGTTCGATATATTTTCTTAAAAGGAATTTATTAATTACTTCAATTTATTTAAACAAAATCCCTTATCGAATAATCTTTAGTTTAATAAAATATATTTTCAAAAATTAAATTATCCTAAAATTGAAATCGAACATTTTTTTAATTAAAAATTATTTATTTCAACGATGAAATAGTATTTATTAAAAATTAAAAACATAACCTCACAAGCTTTTTTTTCTTTTTTAATGTCCTCTCTTCCCTCCACTCATGTCCCCATCACTTCAAATCTCCCGCTTCCTCCTTTTCAACTGTCTCCCATCATGCCTCCCTGTCCTGTACCTCCTGAACCTCTTCCCCCTCCTCCTCCTCTTCTCTCTTCTCCAACTAACCACCTGAGCTCCTCTCCTAGAGTCTCGAATACTTCTCCTCTGCCTCCCCCCTCTCCTCTTTGGAATTCCCTATTTAAATCCAAACCCCGAAATGCTAGGCTTTATTATCCTGTTGAAATTCCTCTAGTATTTGATGGTGATGTCTTGGTTCCACTAGCGAATGTTATTAATGCTGGAAATGAAGTGTGGGGTGAGTACTTAGTGGGATTTTTTCTTGACAAACCCCTTTCATACATGACAATTATTAATCACCTTAAGAGGGTTTGGAAATTAAAAGGATCAATTTCGGTTAAATCGGATAGATTCTTGTTCCTTTTCAATCTATCTTGTGATGAGGATAGAAGGAAAATTATTGAGTCCGATCCAATAATCATGAGGAACAAAATATTCATTATTAAACAATGGGATCCCTCTATTGGAAATAGCTGTAGTACGATAAAATCTGTACTTGTTTGGCTTAAATTATCGAACATACCATTATACTCATGGTCGCATCTAGGCATTAACTGGCTTGCTTAAAGACTGGGGAGACTCCTCTGTATGGATGAAACAACTGAAAAAATGGAAAGAATAGGATATGCTAAATGTTTGGTTGAAATCATACCGCTTGTTAAATTATTAGATGAATTTACTATGAAGCTATTGAATGGGTCAGAGCAAATAGTGAAAGTGAATTATCTGTGGAAGCCAAAAATTTGCACTTGCTGTTGAGAGTTTGGTCACAATACTAGTAATTGTATGAAAAAAAATATAAATTATGAAACAAAAGAAAAAATGGATGAGGTAAAAGTTGATGAGCAATTTCATAGGAAAAATGAAAGTGAGACTGTAAATAAAGTTGGTAAGAAGAAGCAAATGTGGAAAAAAGTTCAACATAAAGGTGCTAAAGATAAGCAAGCAGAGAATGATAAAAACCAAAATGAGCATACATGTAATGATTAGTAAGTAAATCTCATGAAGTCAATAGCAGTGTAGCAGCTATCCAATTTGTTGATATTCAGAAGATCATTCAATATCAAACTGATTTAGAAGAAGAGCCTATCTGTACCATGAATAAATTTCATTTACCGATGAATGAAAAGGACTCTGATATGTGCTATGACATCAGTGATAATGAAGATCAGAGAGAGGAAGGATAAATCATGAATAAAAATCATTCAGTTCTGCATGAACTTAATACCCAAAGATCTATAACATCATCAGTTAATGCCAGTAATGACACCCAGAAGAATGCACATGTGCACAATGACTGTGGCGTGCATGTTAATGACATATTTAAAGCAATAACTCCACAAACTCCAAGCAAACCCTAAGCAGACTTGCTTTCAACCTAAAGTAAATCCCCAAGCACACACACTACTGATTCTTACTTCTGTGAAGCTATTGAAAAAAAGATATTGCAATTGATTCTCTATATTCATGATTCTACCCCCTCTGCATCTGATCATACCTCCCCTATTGCACCATTCTACAACTTTACTGGTTCCATCCCTGGCTGGTCCTCTCCACCTCCTTTCCCTGAGCTACCACCTGCAGTTCCCAATAGTTCAAAGAAAAGGCACAAAGGTCCAAAGAAGAAATTAGTTCAAACACCAAAACAAACTTCGGGTAACTTGGGGTCTCCTTCAACAAGGAGCAAGAAAAACGTTGTGCATCGGTCAATAAAGTATACCAAATGATACAACATTTTGAAATATGGAATATTAAGGGTGCACATTCCCAAACCAAGCTTGATCAAGTTAAGTACATAATCCATCAACATAACATTTCGCTTTTTGCAATTCTAGAAACCAAACTTAACAAACATCTCACGTATAAAGCAGCCAATCATATCAATCCAACTTAGACCCTCAATCATAATCTGAATGAAGCATCATATGGCAGAATCATGGTACTTTATGACCCAACCTTAATGTCTTTGACACCTCTTTTATCTACTGCCCAAGTTATGCACTTCCATGTCTCTTTGACTAATAAAAGCTGTTCCTTTTACTTATCCATTGTGTATGCTCATAACTCTAAGGTTTCAAGGCAATCTCTACTTGATCCAACTTCCTGCCTTCAGGCAAAATAATCACCCTTGGCTGGTCTTTGGGGACTTCAATTGTTGTCTCAACTTTCATGATAAGCAGGGTGGTATCCCTCTTCTTCCTAAAGACATTCTCCCTCTTAATAATGCAATTTCTGATTCATGACTCATGCCAATTCAAAAATCTGGTGCAAGGTTCTCATGGAATAACAGGAGAAGAACTTGTATCAGAACTTTTACTACCATTGATCACTCCTTTGCAAATTATCAAGCTCTATCCTTTTGGCCATCTATGTCTACCTTCCTACCCCATCCTGTTTTATCAGATCACTCCCTCATAATTTTCTCCTCTGGGCATAAACCGTTAAAAGAAAAAAAAAGCTTCAAATTTTACAATGCTTGGGTCCTTGAACCTATGTATAATAGTATAATACATAAAGCTTGGTGTAAGAATTTTAATGGAAACCCCATGTTTATATTTTGCAGGAAATTAAAGGCAACCAAATCTGATCTAAGGGAATGGGATAAAATGAAGTATGGGGATGGTTCCTTATCATCTTCTAAGCCTAGAATCCAGCTCAAGGAAGCACAGGAATTTATGATGGCCAATCCAAATGACCCCGATGGTGCTAGTACAGAAAAAAAGCTTTTTGATGACCTAAATGAAGCATTGAACATTGAAGGGAAAATGAAGAAACAACAACTTGTCAGAAATGGGACTGTGAAGGGGACAACAATACTGCCTTTTTTCATGCAGCAATAAAGGTAAAGCAAACAAAGGAACAAATATGCACTATATATGATGAATCTGGAGTCCTGCATTCTACCCCTCATGAAGTTGACAATGCTCTTCTAAACTACTACAAGGGATTGTTTGGAAACACAGATAACTTCAAGCCTAATCTTGAAGAACTGACACACGTTTAGCTACCTAAAATCCTACCTGCTGAGGCTTCCCTTCCTGTTCACAAAGTCACTGATGAATAAATAAAGGACACCCTTTTCTCCATGAATAAGAAATCAAGCAGTGGTCCCGATGGTTTCAATGTCATGTTCTTCGGCCATAGTTGGGAAACTATAAAGGCTGACTTTCTAAAAGTTGTTCACAACTTCTTTGAGAAATTTAATTTGCTTAGGGAGGTAAATGCCACTAACCTTGTGCTCATTCCAAAATCTAACAATACATCTTCTGTTACATCATTTAGACCTATTTCCTGCTATAATGTGATGTATAAGTGTATTTCAAAAATCTTAGCTTCCAGGCTAGTTAAAGTTCTGAGCAGAATTTTATCTATTAACCAATCTGCATTTCTGCCCAAAAGAAGTATACTTGATAATGTCATGCTGGCCCATGATTTGCTCAAGGGTTATGGTCGTGCCCAAGCTACCCCCAATGCTATGCTGAAGCTGGATTTAAGGAAAGCCTTTGACTGTGTCCACTGGTTTACAATTGTTAGAATTATGTCAGTGATGAGATTTCCTAAGTAGTTTGTTGCCTAGATCTACTGTTGCATATCAACTCCCTCATTCTCTATCAAATACAATGGCTATACCTCTGGATTTTTCAAAAGTAAACAAGGAATTAGACAAGGTGATCCCATCTCATCTTATCTATTTATTCTTGTGATGGAGGTATTTACATCAATGATATCAAGTAAATTTTTGAACAAAGAAATATTGTTCCATTCTAAAAGTAAATCCCCTCACATTTCATCTCTTCTATTTGCTGATGATATTATGATATTTTGCAAACCTGATATAGATTCAATTGCTTGCTTAATAACCACTCTTGATAAATTTCACAAATTCTCTGGGTTGAAGTTAAATTCAGCTAAATCACAAATCTTAACTTTTGGAATTCCTTCACAAGTAACTGATCAGCTAATCTCCTTATCTGGATTGCAATCAATGCACAATGACATGACATACCTTGGTCTCCCTCTATGTAACTATAGAATAACAACTGCTAACTGCTTACCTTTGTTTGACAAAATATGTACAATGATGAACTGCTGGCCCAACAGATTTCTCTCACAAGTTGGCAGACTAGTTTTAATCAAATCAGTCATCTCTTCTATGATGGTGTATCGGGCTAGAGCTTTCATTCTGCCCACTAAGCTGCTGAGGATGGTTAGAAGTGCAATGCTGATATATTTTTGGACGGGAACTATACACTCTAAGAAAAATGTCCCATGCTCATTTGCAAAATTTTAATTTCCAAAGAACATAGGAGGGCTTGGAGTTTTTAATATTCTGAACTGGAACAAGGCTGCCTTCAGTGTTCATTTTAATACACTACTTTGTGGTCATTTCAGTTTGTGGATTGAATGGACTGCAAGACACAATATTGGAAGGAAGGACTTCTGGACAATGGATGTCCCCCAAAAATGCAGTTGGGTTTGGAGAAAAATACTTGATTTGAGATCCACTTTCTTACCATTCTTAAAATTCACTCTCTCTCAATTCAGTAACAAGAATTTCTGGAATGATCCTTGGATAGACTATGTCATTACTTTACGTAAAAATTTTGCTCTCCACCATATAATACAATCTGGTATTAATAGGAATGCTTTGGCCTCTGATCATATTGCTGATGGTATCCTTCTCCTCCCTTATACCAGTAACCTAGAAATCAGGGCTGTTTGGAATAGAGCACAGTGCAATACTTACCCAACAGTTCACACCAACTCCCTTCTTTGGTTTGGTAAGTCACATACTATCTCTGTGGTTTATGATCTCCTATCAAACATAAGCAGCTTACCAAAGTTTGTGTGGCACAAAGTGATATGGAGCAGATCCTCTCCTGCTTGGTACAATTTGCTAATGTGGAAGGTTAGAATGAATGCCCTACTGACTAAGAGCAAAATGAAGTATTATGGCATGAATGTTGATCCACTGTGTGTATTTTGTTATTTTCATGAAGATAATACTGAACATCTCTACTTTGAGTGTTCTGAACTTCATATCTTATGGAGCAGCATCATGAACAAGCTTGGCAGGAGCCATGTGTTTGGGGTTTCTACTATTGAGTGGGATTTGATTAGCAAGGCAACAAAGTGGAGAAGTGATGACAGAGATGTATTATTTTTCATCATAAAGAAATATTTGAAGATGGTTTGGGAGGAAAGGAATTTGCGTTGTTTTGATAACAAGAGGAGTCATGCAATCCTATGGTCCAGTCTCAAGTGTGCAATTGTGCATGGCATGAGGACAAGCATTTATCCATTCACTTGTCAGAATATTGACACTTGGATGTAGTTCTATCTGGTGTTGCCTGTTGTGTTTTTTATTTTTTCCTTTCTTGTTTTTGTTGTTTGTGTTTTTCACATTCTCTTTGTCCCTTTGTTGTTTTTCTTTTTGGTTGTGAGCTTGTTCATAACTTTTTTCCTTTTTATTTGGAGTAAAATGGTAGAGGACCAGCCAACCCCACTTGCCTTGCTAAAAAAAGGGTAGGGTTATTACATAAATTCTATGAACTTATCATAGACATACTACTATTGCATCAAATACACATGTTCATTTATATGATAATTCATCGGTAAATCTTAATGAAATATATGGAACCATTTTGGTACTATAAGACTTTGAATTGCATTCATCTATATGTATCAATCTGAAAAGTTCACCAACTCTTTTTGGTTGCTCCCACAAAATAAGTGATTAACACTTAAGCTTTGAGGTATGATTCACTAGTATGATATAATTCATAATCATATGATTTAAAGAATTATTCCTCTAAGATATTGCTTAGTCCATAATCCCAAAATTAATTATTATAACTTTAAGATACTTTTATGTTATGTCCCTAATGCAATGAATACCATAACTCTAATAGATTTATGCATATTTCAAAATATTCCTAACAAAATAAAACTATATCTATTTTTAGTCAATACTGAAAAATATTTATTATTTCATAAATAATATTTGGTATGTTTATGCAAACTATTTTGTGTATCTTGATGAATCCACTAATAATCATTATATGATTTGCTCCTACTATTTCCACCATTACTATAACAGAATATAAAACATGAAGCTTCATTTAACTACTTATTATGAGCTATTTATTTCTTTTACTGTAACTAGTTTATAGTCTAGAGTTTTTGATCAAATATCATAAACTCACATAAATAACTTTTATAGAAAATAATTTTCTATATGAATATGCAATTGGAATAAAAATCACATTTCTCATTCTATATTAAATATCTTTTAGTATTTTATACAATTCTCATTTTCAATGTCTTTTCATGAAGTAGAGACGACTATTTACTCTCTTCATCCCAAATGTGCATATTTTACATCTACTCCCAAACATTTGATTTCCTTTGCAAATGGTCAAACTATTTAAAAGGAAACCCTTGATATAAGACCATAACGAACTCTTTAGAAATGCATTCAGTCATCCTTAGCATTTAAGGGTATTAGATAAGTTTATTTTACATGAACTAATCAATCATACATTTCAGTGATCAGATTCATGGTTACATCTTGTAGTTCTTAGTCCACTTCTACATCTAAAACATCAAGATCGTTATTGTAATCAATCATATTGAATACACGATCTCGCTTTATGGTTTTCTTGCTTATTTCAAATGAATTAATTTAATTAAATTTTTGTACATTATGAATCATGATTTTTTTACCATATAACATTTATATGTAATCAAATATGGATCAAATATCCATATCCATGTATTCCTTAAGATTTCAAACTCATGAAAGACAGTACACAGTCTCAAACAAATAAACACTTAAGCGACCGAGGTACGGATGTTTTAGTGGTTGTGTAAATTGGTTCTTGCATGGGACTTGAAGTGATAACATGTTAAAAGATTTATTAATAAGTATATTTTATACTTTTATATCAATCTTAATTCAGTTGATATGTATAATTTAACTGATAAGCATTTTATCAATTAGATTAGTTGCAAAATTTTATCAAAGTAGAATATCGTCTTGTATAACATATATTCTTATAATATCAAAAAGGTTAAGTGTTAGCATTTTATTTTTCTAATAGGTCTCCCACTAGACTTTTATTGTTTCTCTAACACTAAGAGAAAAGATATAAATTTTTCGATTTCGTGTTAGGGCTCCCATGCCTTGGGATTCTAACCTTGAGGAAAGTTCAACAAATCATTGATCCAAATGCGATGGATAACACCTTATTGGTTGTACCATATACAACTCTAAACTTGTGGTCTTTGTCTTATTCTCATCTCGAACTTAAGATAAGCTCAACAAATCAAGGTAAATTTTTCGCTCGTGCCTTCCATTTTACAATCGGCCTAAGTAAAATGCATGTATCTTAAGGAAAGCTCAATAAATACATGCATGTATCTTACTTTGTCTAGTCAATATATTAATAGTATTACACATAACATCTCTAGCTTATGGAAAGCTCAACAACTAAAGAGTATGTAAATAATCTATTAATATATAAATGGTGGAGGATAGCTAAAATTAAAGATCCATAATCTATAACATATATATATATATATTATGTATGTATGTATAATGATATCGATTTAGGAAACAATGTATCTTTTATGAAATACCTTTGTGATTCAAGTATCGGACACATTTCAATTTACGGTATACATACAACACATATGTACTTGTTCCTTAAACCTAAATTGGGTTTCTTACAGTTTCACTTATATTATACATTCATATTATACAAGTTTAATTTTCATAAACCTTTTACAATTTACTTAACTTATATATTATTATTTTTATAATATTAATTAAATCTTGTTTAATTAATTTTAATTTATTAGTTTAACTAACAAATTGATTAAATTATTTTAAAATTTCAAAATTTTACTTTATTCATCATAAACAATTTAAGATGAAAATTAACTATAACACTTATAGTTTTATATACATGTATCATTATATACATATATCAAATAATTAATTAACAATTAATTAATGTTGATATATATCTCATAAATATTCACTTAATAAAAACATTTTTAACTAAATAATTTCTTAATAATTTTTGAAATTTAATATATTGTTTAACTTAAACATTTTAAGACCCACACACACACACAAATAAACACACATTAATATATATATTTATATATATATAATTTAATTTTAATTAATTAATATAATTTTTAAAATCATCAAATTCGTTTTCAATACAATTTTGAAATTATTTTATAATTTTTATAAACAATTCATTTTATATCTTAAACTTAACCTTTTAAATTTAAAATATAAAATTTTAACATACATTGTAAATTTTCAAACTGAGTTCTGAAAATTTTCTCAAGGCCCTAAATTAGTTCGGGCTTTTATATTAGTGATAACCTTTGGGTTTCATCCTTCGGGCTAGGCTAGTAGCCAGGTAGGGCAAAGTACTTGATTACCGAAATGCAACCTTTGACACTACCTTTCTAGACACCCTACTATATGGGTAGGTTTAGTAAGTTAGCCTTAATGTTGCTATTTAAGATAACATAGAATGTTATGACTTTGACACCGTTGAAGGAACCGGGCCAGTCGAAAACGGGTGAAATAGGTAGATTTCAAAAAATTCCTATTTTTGGATCTATCGGGGGCCTATGAAGTCTAATTTATTTTAGATCCAATCTAAAATTTATTTCAAATAAAATTTTATTTTATTTAATTGGTTTAAATGGAGTTTAATTAATTAATTTATTCTAATCAATTTGATATTTATATAAAATGGAATATATCAAAATATACTCTTGTGTGTATATGTATGTAATAGTTACTTGTCTTGTATTATCGTTTTGGTAAGTGAAGGGTCAAATTATTAATTATGGGAAAATATTTAATAGGTCGTAAATGTTATGAATGTGCAATTAATTAAAAATTGCACCTATTACTTTAGATTTAGCCTTATTTGTAGTTGGTATATTTTGTGAGTATATCCCAATGTATTAAAGTGTATATTATGCAAGTGCAATATTACAAATTGTGTATATAGTTAACGTGTATGTATGGGTTTTCTGATTTACATCACAATGGATATATTCTCCCTTTATATAAGCATTGGGAGTTAAAAACATTGTTTACAAATGTATACACACACATATACATATATGTGTGTGTGTGTGTGTATTTCAAACGTTTTTTTATTTTAAATACTTTAATAAAACTAAGTTAATTTTGACAGATTCATCAATTTTGAATTCAAGATTTTATTTCCAACATATCAAGCTGTCCAATTTAGTAAGACATATGAAACCAGATCTGGATCCACAAATTTGAAATAAATTATGTACTAATAATTAAAAATAAAATGAAATTAGAAATAAAGGTCTTTTGTGAATATTATTTAATTGCCAAATTCATAACCTTTCATTTTTCCATTTTTATTTGTTTGAAATGGTTATACATTAAGATGAATCTCCTTTAATATTAATGTATATACTCACACACACGCGCGCGCGCGCGCACACACAGATATATATATATATATATATAATATTTTAATTATTTTAAACCATTTATTTTAAAATAATTTTCAAACTAATCTTTATATATATATTTATGTATATATGTATATGTATAAATATTTCTCTATGTGTATGTATTAGAAAAAAAGATTATGAATTAATAGAAATTATCGTTGATATTTAAATAATAAATAGGCAAAAATAATAAATTAACTATTAGATCTAGAATTAAATCAATACCAACACCATTAGAAATTAACAATAGAATTATCAATAGAAATCATCGTTATTAATTTCGAATCAAATTCAAATGTTGATAAAAAAAATCCAGATCATGACATATATATAAAAGGGGGACAACAAATGCATATATAAATTAGTCAATGTAAATAAATTGCTATATCAATAAAATCATGATTCATATATATCGATAAAATTAAATGGCTTATACCTTTTGTTGTTTCCCTATTGAATGCACCTTGATTGTAGATTCAATCCTGGATTTGATCTCCTAGCTCCTAGCTTCGCAACAGCTTGGAGTACCACCTTTTAATTTTGTTTGAGTGAATGGAAGCCAATATTTTTTCCTTTTATTTTCGACCAGAAATAGTGGAGGAAGAAGGAGAATGTAGGCTAGGATTTAAGGAGAAGATTAAGAGAGGAAATACGGAGTTAATTATGGTATATATAAAGGGAATCACGTATGAAGTTCCTCCTTTAATTTCTTAACTCTTCCTTTCATATTCTATATCCAACTTTTGAATTTTAAAACCCCTTTGCATCCTCTATGGCTAGCCATAATAAGGCCTATATAGGCTTCTAATGTTCCCAAAATATTTTTTAATTAATTATATTTAAATCAAATCTAAATGTGCATCTATATAATTTATCATTTAGTGCATGTATATGAAAGTTCTGATAAGGACCGTAATATGGAATATAATCTAAGCTATCTACTAGTGCGGAATATGAATAAAAAGTAAATAGTAAAGTAAATGACATTAGGTATTTTTATACTAGTTCGAACTCTTGTTCTATGTCCAATCCCAGACTCCTTCTGGAATTTAACTATCAACCCTCTCTTAACCCGGAGCAATAGGTATTACACCGCCTGAGCAACCGAACAAGACTTCTACCACCTAGACAACTGAATAGGACTTCTACCACCTGAGCAACCGAACAGGACTTCAACAATACAGAGAATTTTCTTGACTGATTGTGCTCTTTTGATAGCACAGATAAGTATTTAGAGTACACCCTTCCTATAATCTTCTCCTTTATGGTATATAGTGTAGTTCATGAAGATTGGATGTTAATTTAATCACAAATGAATTTGTGATTGAATTTGCTAGTGATTAGAATGAGATTTGAAAGCAAATGGCAGAATATTTTAGATAATAAGTATATGAGAATAGAATTAGAATATTAAAACAACTGAAATCAAGGCTATATATAGAGTTTAAGTGGTGCAATTCTTCATGAAGAGTTACAGTCAAAAGATACGGAAACAACTCTTGAATCAAGAGTTGTTTTTGTTCGTTGAATGGAAGTGACCGTTTAGAAAATAACCGTTATGCATTTTCAGTCGATTGGGGAAAAGATTTCAGTCTACTGAATATTCAAAAAAAATTTAATTAAAAGTTTTATATAGAAAAGACCCATAATTCAGTCGACTGAATAGGGTGGTTTAGTCGACTGAATAGGGTGGTTCAGTCGACTGAACCACCAAGTGCATTGTGCACGTGCATAGGTATTCGGTCGACTGAAACTGCTAATTCAGTCCGCTGAATTCTCTATTTCTGCCATATTAAAGGTTCTTTTGAAACTCTTTTTCAACGGAATTTGAAATAAATGAAGTACTTTGTGTGTATATGATTTGAAAATAATTTGAAATACTTGTGTGTGTGCATATATCACCTAGGAGAGATTTTAACAATAATCAACTACTAGACTAGACTATAGACAAACCATTAATAATTTTGAAAATTCTCTCTGAATTCTTGGTCTGCAATCCATTGTGGAGTAGAATAACATCTTCTCCTGCAAATATGGTTAGTTCACATAATATTTACTTATATAGTTGTCATGATCAAAACATCAAAATATAGCGTTCTAACATTCTCCCCCTTTTTGATGATGATAACTATGTAAATTTAGAAAAATTTATAAAAATGATTGTTACTCCCCCTGAATAAATATTCTATCTGCTTACCTGTTGAACGATTATATTTCTCCCCCTTTGTCATCGACAAAATGGAATATATAGATAGAATGATAAGTGTGTGTGTATATAAGCCCAAACACACATACAAAGATACATAACAACAACATCATAGATAAACATGTTTCAAAAATAACAACACCAAATATCAAACAACATCAAATGTGCAATGTAACATCATAAGGAATAACATGAATAAAAAGATAGATGGACATAAACTAAGATAAAGTAACCTAAACCTCCTCACTATCTAATCCTTCCTCTTCTTCCTCCTCCTCGGACGTAGACCATGTGAAGGGAGCAGGATTCTCAATAGTACTTGTAGAAGTAGAGCTGGTACATGAAATCTTCTCCCATATCTTGTTCAAGAAGCCTTTGATGGAATCAAGCTTCTTATTTGTCTTGAAAACATTCATTTCGATGATGACCAACCATCGTCCGAGCTTGCTTTGGTTTCGGGAGAGTGTGACAAGTGCTTGCTTCGAATTAAAGTCACCATGAAGCTCATGGATCTCGTCGTCTTCTTCTTTTTCTATTTGACGGAAGGTTGTGTGGAGGAAGAGGCAATGTGCATATCTCAAGGTTGTGGAATCCCCTACTCTCTATTGGTCGCCCGCTATTGGAAGCTTATGGTTTCTTGAGGCTGAGGGTGCTTAGGAAGGTTTTTAAGACTTAGAGTCTTAGTATTTAGTTTGCCAATAGTAATGAAGTCGGCATTAGGTAAGGTGACTCCAAAATTCATAAGAATACGCATTATATAAGCTCCATAGAAAATGGTTTTATTGCTCCGCTCATGATTGACGGTGAGGAATTCATCAAGGATAACTTTAGCCTAATTTACTATTTGAGAGGAGAAAATGGCGTAGAGACCTTGAAAGTCTCTTTTGTAAACCTTCTCGTAACTCGTGGTACAAGGTTAAAGAGATCAGATAAGAGCACGGAGTAGAATACATGCTATTGGTCGAAAGGCAACGGATTTTAGCATGGTCAAGTCGATGAAAAGAAAGCGATGGGAGACTTCATCTCTATTATCCATATCGACATCAATGTCGTTGATATATGCTCCATCATATAGACAATGAAAGATACAGCAGAGTCATTGTAGTGGAAGATAGATCTGGACGCTGCAAACTAACGTCCATATGAAATCATTTTTATTTCTTGAATCTTGGTGATCCAAATTCATATTTACAAAGAATAATTTGATGAGAAGGGGATAAAATATAACATTGTTCGCGTCAAACCCAATCAAGTTATCAATCCCACTAGCTTCAGCAATCTCGCGAATGGCATAGCCGTTAATAGGGAAACTTCACAAAGGAGCCATCAAAAATTCTTGAGCTTTCCATAGCATTAAATCATGTAACTTCAGTTTCGTTATGGAGCCATGATCTAGTTTGAATTACCAAATGTCCGGTGGAGGATTCACGTGCTCTTTTAGTTCTTGAGGCCATTGAATTAATTGGATTTGGAGGTAAAAGGATTGATTTGAAAAATGGAGGCTATGGTTTTGTTTGCTGAAAGAAGTAAGAGTTTAATGGAAATGAAGAGATAGTTATATAGGGTTGGTGAAAAGGTGTGTGGGGAAGTGTGTATGCAAGTTTTAAAAAACAAAAATTATACGAATCAGTTGACTGAAATGAAGTACTCAGTTGACTGATATGTAGGAAAATCTAACCCGCGTATTTGCAATGTAAAAATTGCAAATTCAATCGACTATTTTTATATGGTTAGTCGACTGGTTTCTGAAACAAATTGATGAACATATGAAGATTCAGTCGACTAAATTCAAAGTTAAGTCAACTGATATGCAGGAAAATTTTGGCCATGACTTTATAGTTTAAAACAAGGCACTTTCAGTCGACTATTTTGATAAGTTCAGTCGACTGATCCTGGAACGAAAATTATTTTTATTTGAATGTTAAGTCGATTGTTTTGCTCCAAACAGTCGACTGAAACCGTTGTATTTTATGAGCAAATGCTTTACTTAAAGTTTTAATTCAACAAAACTAATTTATTTATAGATACTTATTAGTTTTCAAATTATAGTCTATTGGAAAACATAAATATATCCTTATTTAATAGAAAAACATAAAACTCATACAAAATTTAATATACAATATACACAAGAAGTCTTAGTTTTCAGAAGAGTTTGAATTATCCAAATGTGGTTCAACCTTCGTAATTCTTATAATAGATGGATAGGTGACCAAACATTACTATGTTCCCAGGAGTTTGGGGATACCTGAGGACATTGAGGGCTTCATTCCCAAGAGTTCGGTGGCACTTGGGAACGTTGTGGTAATGGTTGATGAACGCATTGCTTCGAGGATGATCTGCAAAATTTCGAAGCGAATTGTTCTAAGAAGCTCAAGCATTCAGCATTCACTTTCTATTCATAGTAAATCTCGCGTTGAAGTTCTAGAGTCTCTCTTTGATAATGGTGAATATCATTAATTTTATCTTTAGAGGATGGAGAGCCAAAACCTAAGTTACGTTTAGCTCTTTTCCCCTATGACATATACCTAGTGTGATGTTTCGATGAAGGTGTAATCTTGACTGGGATGTACACAGGAGTTGAGTTGTTGGAGTTTTTTGATGACTCGAAAGTGGGAGTGCTGAAAACTGTAGAAGATTGATTTAATCCTCCTTGAGAAGACATTATGGAGATTGTGCAAAAGTTGAAAGAGATTGAGCCAAAAAAAATTAAATGAAATAGGTTATTGAAAAAGGTGAGTTGAACAATTTAGAATTGAAGTCTTTGTATACTGATAATAAACACCATTCTCATGTTAAAGCAAGGTTTGGAGCAGAACTTTTGAATGTTTTTAACCAAGGAAAAATAAGAGGTAGATAATCATAAGGAATAATGACCGGATAGGTAATTAGAGGTGCATAAAAGTTGTTAAACCAAGAAACATTATAGCATAGCGGAATAACATATAACTTCCTTACTAGTGACATGAGATCGAGTGCCAGTACCTCCATTTTAAAAAAAAATTGAAACAAAAATTATTTTCAAAATTTTATAAAATAAATTTTAACTATAAATCATGCAAAGATATAATACCTAATTCTCGACGTAATTTAATAAAAACATTTTCATTTAATGGTTTAGTAAATATATCAACTATCTGATTTTCTGAAGGAACAAAATCTAATGATATATTGCCTTTTTCTATATTATCTCGAAGAAAATGATGTCTAATATCGATGTGTTTAGTTCTAGAATGATTTATTGGATTTTTTGATAAATTTATTGCACTTGTATTATCAAAGAAAATTGCTGAAATTAGAAAGGTTTACTCCAAAATCTTGTAGTGTTTGCTGCATGTTGATTACTTTAGCACATGCCAAAGCAGCAGAGATATATTCTGCTTCACACGTCGAAAGTGAAACACAATTTTGTTTCTTACTAAACCAAGATACTAAAGATCGTCCAATAAACTGGCAAGTACCACTAGTACTCTTTTGGTCCGTTCGACATCCTCCAAAATCAGCATCACTATATGTTACTAGTTCAAAAGGACATTCTTTTGGATAAAAGAGACCGTAGCCTTTAGTCTTGCTTAAGTATCGCAAAATTCGCTTCACTGCCCGCAAATGTGATTCCTTGGGATTTGCTTGAAATCGGGCACACAAGCATACATTCATCATTATATTTGGTCGATTAGCAGTTAAATATAGTAATGAACCAATCATACTACGATATAGTTTTTGTTCAACACTTTTGCCATTTTCATCTCTATCGAGATGTATTGTAGTACTCATAGGAGTTGGTTTAGCTGAATGTTTTCCATACCAAATCATTTTATGAGATTATTACAATACTATTCTTGATTAAAAAAAATTCCATTACTTAATTGTTTAATTTGTAAACCAAGAAAATATGAAAGTTCTCCATTTGAGACATTTCAAATTCTCTTATCATAATTTATGAAAAATTTTGATATAATTTTTCGTTTGTACAACAAAAAATAATGTCATCTACATAGATTTGAATTAATAAAATATCATTATTATCTTGTTTTATAAATAAATTTTGATCTACTTTTCCAATTTTAAAACCAAAATTAATTAAATAATTTTTCAAACGCTCATACCAAGCACGAGGTGCCTGTTTTAGACCATATAAAGCCTTTTTTAATTTCTAAACATGATTTGGAAAATTTTCATGTGTGAATAAAGGAGGATGTTCTATATATACATTTTCTTTTATAAAACCATTTAAGAAAGCACTTTTACATCCATTTGATATATTTTAAAATTATTAAAACATGCATAAGCTAATAAAATATGTATAGCTTCTAGACGAGCTACAGGTGCAAATGTTTCATCATAGTCTATTCCTTCTTCTTGATTATAACCTTAAGCAACTAGCCTAGCTTTATTTTGAATAATATTTCCTTGCTCATCGGCTTTATTTTTGTACACCTATTTTGTACCGATAACCGCTTGATCACTTAGTCTAGGAACCAAGTCCTAAACATCATTACGTTCAAATTGATTTAGTTCTTCTTGCGTAGATATAATCTAAAAATCATCGGTTGATGCTTCTTTAGCATTTTTGGGTTCAATATTTGAAAGAAAATCTACGTACCCATTTGATTTAGTTGATTTCGTGTTCTTACGTTAGTATTTATTTCTCCAATGATATTTTCAACAAGATGATTCTTTAGAAGTCTTGGTGGAGTTCTTATTTTATTATTGTTGTTGTCTACATTATTTTCAATATTTTCAAAATCATCATCTAAATTATTTGATTTAGAAATAATTTCTTCATCTTTAATTTTATGATTAAATTTGAAATTTTCATCGAATGACACATGAAGTGTTTCTTCGATAATTTTAGTTCTTTTATTATAAATTATGTAAGTTTTGCTTCATTTCAAATTTCCAATAAATATTCCTTCATCAGATTTTGAATCGACTTCTCCAAATTTATCTTTTGTATTTAATATAAAATATTTTGGTCTAAAAACTTTAAAATAAGATATGTTGAGTTTCCTTCAATTAAAAAGCTTATATGGAGTATGTTTTGTAAATGGTCTAATGGAAACTCTATTTAAAACATAACAAGCAATTGCTACAGCTTCTACCCAAAAATGTTTTGGTAGAGTACTTCCATTTTATAAAGTTCTAGCACATTCATGAAGTGTTCTATTTTTCCTTTCTACTACTCCATTTTGTTGTGGAGTTCTAGGAAATAAAAAGGTGAACAATTCCTTTCTTATTACAGTAATTTTCAAAGGATTCATTTTTGAATTCGTCATTGTGATCACTCCAAATATTTTCAATTTTCAAATTTTTAATATTTTGGATTCCTTTAGCAAATATTTTGAAATTTTCAAAAGTATCACTTTTGTTTTTCAAAAATATTGTCCAAGTAAATCTTGAAAAATCATCTACAATTACAAAAATATATCTATTATGGTTTATTGATTGAACTTGAGTTACTCCAAAAGGATCCAAATGTAATAACTCAAGTGGTTGTAATGTAGAAATCATTTTCTTTGATTTAAAAGAAGATTTTGTTAATTTTCCTAATTAAGAAGCATCACAAATACCTTTTACTTTGAAATTCATTTTTGGTAAGCCTTTAACTAAATTATTCTTAGATAATTTGTTTATTGCTTTAAAATTTATATGAAAAAATATTTTATGCCATAACCAAGGATCATTCACTTTGGTTGCTAGACACAAATTTATATTATGATTAACTTTCATACTTAATATATAAATATTTCTTTCTCTGCTTCCTTCAAATATAATATTATTATTTTGATCAAATATATTACATTTATTTTAAAAAGTTGTATTAAAACCTTTATTATATAGTTGACTTATACTTAGCAAATTGTGTTTTAAATTCTTAACCAGTAAAACATTTGTAATAAGAGGTAAGTTAGATGTACCATCATTGCTCACATCGCCTTTATCGATGATATAGCCTTTGGAATTATCTCCAAATGTGACAGATCCTCCATCTGAGTAGATAATGTTGGTCAGCATATTTTTGTTTCCTGTCATATGTTTTGAGCAACCACTGTCCAGTATCCACTTTCCTCTTTTCTTAGTTGGTACCTTCAAAAAATATAGAAATAATGTTGGTACCCACATATTGTTAAGGACCTAAGAGTTAGGTCTTAGGAAGCCAAACCTAATAGAGTTTAGAATTCCCTTTATAAGTAAAATCTTTATTTTTATGAACTGAATTCATAAAAGATTTTATATATTTATTTTTGATTAAATTGTTATTAGTTTTTCATACCCAAATTTTTATAGTATTTGTATTGCCAATATCTTTTTTTTAAGTGAAAACCTTTGGTTTTGGTTTTTCTTTTACAAAATAGTCATGTAAACTTAAATTTTATAAGATATGTTATTCTTCTTTGAGCTAGTCTTTAAAGATTTTTTATATCCTAACCCATTCTTATTAGTAGTAGTTTAAGAATTACTGATAATCTTAGAAAGATTTTCTCTTCCTTTATTAAAATTTGATACATATTTAGTGATATTCTCTAACTCAGTTTTGAGACTGGTATATTTCAAGAATTTTGACATTCGATTTTAAATCATGATTTTCTGAATCTAATGTCATATTCCTTTCTTTTTGCACTTCTACTTCATTTAATAGCATCGTGAGTTGAG
This sequence comes from Allium fistulosum, assembly GCA_030737815.1. NCBI lineage: Eukaryota > Viridiplantae > Streptophyta > Magnoliopsida > Asparagales > Amaryllidaceae > Allium > Allium fistulosum. Next base: position 1,043,160,602 of record CM060907.1, on the reverse strand, counting down.
AAGAAACGCTAGACAAAGATTCTTGTGTATTAACAAGTTCTTCTTCTAGGATTTTCTTTTCATCTATTAGCATATCAACTTCTATTTCAGTTCCGTTTAATTTTTTTAGTGCATCTTTATACTTTCTTTTAACTTCTTTGAGTTTATCTAACAGCTCTGAATTTATATCAATTAAATCATTAAAAGTTCACTTACATCATTAGTCGAAGCCATAAAACAGACGTTGGCTTGTTCAAAATTGTTGTCTGTGTCACTGTCTGATGATGAAGACAATTCTGAATTATCCATGTAACAGAGAATGCTTGCTTCTTTTTGTACCTGTCCTTATTCTTGAATCTTTCTTTCTATTAGGACAGTCTTTCTTCATGTGACCCTTCTTATGAATTTCATAACATTTGAGATGGAAAACTGGCGGTTTACTGGAATTGTCTCTCATGTTGTTTCCAAATTTCTTATTCTTTTTAAATTTTAAAAACTTTTTGAAATCCTTTGCAATCAATTCCATGTCATCTTCATCTGAATCTGAATCTTCTTGTTCAGCTTTGAAGGCAATATTCTTTTTATCTTAGGCTTGATCTCGTTTTTCCTGCAAATTAACTTCGTCTGACATGAGATTTCCAATTAACTCTTCAGGTTTGATGGTAGAAATATCATTAGCTTCTTCAATATCTAAGACTTTTTGTTCCCATTCATCTGTTAAAGAGTTTAGAATTTTTGAGACAATATCAAAATCTGAAAAAATTTCTCCTAGTGCTAATAGTGAATGATGTATGTCTTGGAATCTAGAATACAAGTCATTTATAGTTTCATCTGGTCTCATTCTAAAAATTTTGAACTGATTTTTGAGCATTGAAATCTTGCTTTGCTTAACTTTGTTAGTTCCTTCATGTGTGACTTTAGAAGTTTTCCAAATGTCATAAGTAGTGTACACATGCTAACTCTGTTAAATTCTTTTTTTTAAGGCACAAAATAACATATTCATGGCTTTTGCATTTGATTTGGCATTAAATTTTGTGTATTTGACCATTCTGCAAATGGTGTAGTAGGTATAGTGTATTCACTTTGAGTAATATTCCAAGTATCATATCCATTTGCTTGCATAAAGATTCTCATTCGAGTTGACCAATATTATAATTCAGACCGTTAAATAGTGGTGGTCGTGCAATGGATTGACCTTCAACAAAACTTGTGTTACTGTTATTTTCCATATTAACTAAATATCAGATAACCGTGTTATGGTTATATGATGACCTTGCTTTGATACTAAATGAAAGTGCTGCTAAGGATCGTAATATGGAATATAATCTAAGTTATCTACTAGTGCGGAATATGAATATAAAAAGTAAATAGTAAAGTAAATGACACCAGGGATTGTTATACTGGTTTGAACTCTTGTTCTACGTCCAGTCCCAGAATCCTTCTAGAATTTAACTATCAACCCTCTCTTAACCTAGAGGAATAGGTATTACACCACCTGAGCAACCGAACAGGACGTCTACCGCCTAGACCACTGAATAGGACTTCTACCGCCTGAGCAACCGAACAGGACTTCAACAATACAGAGAATTTTCTTCACTGATTGTGCTCATTGATAGCACATATAAGTCTTTAGAGTACACCCTTCCTATAATCTTCTCCTTTGTGGTATATAGTATAGTTCGTGAAGTTTGTATGTTAATTTAATCACAAATGAATTTGTGCTTGAATTTGCAAGTGATTGGAACGAGATTTGAAAGAAAATGGTAGAATATTTTAGATAATAAGTATATGAGAATAGAATCAGAAATTAAGTTATTAAAACAACTGAAATGAAGGCTATATATAGATTTTAAGTGGTGCAATTCTTTGTGAAGAGTTACGGTCAGAAGATACAGAAACAACTCTTGAATCAAGGGTTGTTTTTGTTCGTTGAATGGAAGTGACCGTTCAGAAAATAGCCGTTATGCATTTTCAGTCGACTGAGGAAAAGATTTCAGTCTACTAAATATTCAAAAAAAATTTGAATTAAAAGTTTTATATTAAAAAGACCCATAATTCAGTCGACTGAATAGGGTGGTTCAGTCGACTGAACCTTCAAGTGCATTGTGCACTGGTATTCGGTCGACTGAAACTTCTGATTCAGTCGGCTGAATTCTCTATTTCTGCCATAATAAAGGTTCTTTTGAAACTTTTTGTTAATGGAACTTGAAATAAATGAAGTACTTTGTACGTATATGATTTGAAAATAATTTTAAATACTTGTGTATGTGCAAATACCACCTAGGAGAAATTTTAACAATAATCAACTACTAGACTAGACTATAGACAAACCATTAATAATTTTGAAACTTCTCTCTGAATTCTTGGTCTGCAATCAATTGTTGAGTAGAATAACATCTCCTCTTGCAAATATGGTTAGTTCACATAATATTTACTTATACAGTTGTCATGATCAAAACATCAAAATACAAGGTTCTAACAGCATAACTTTTTATATACGCACCCGACTAATTATAAATGACAGCCAGAAAATATTGATAGCAACCAATACATCAACTAAATAAATAAATAAAAATATTTCATAAATATTAGTCAATTTAAATAATTTATAATATTTTATAAATCGATATAATCATTTGGTATTTAAAAGAATCTATCAATGCGGACGTGCGCCTCGTAGATCTAAATTAAGTAAGCGATTAATATCGAACTATTCTAATATTAACATTCAAACAACATTAGCTAGTGGAGTGATAAGTTAGCCAAATTTATTGGTTATACAAATTTATTGGTAAGATACAATTTTACAATTTAATCGGTACCATTTAGTTACGATTATTTACATTAATTCTCTTCATCAAAACTGTATCCTTTTAGGACTTATGTAATTTGGTTTTGGTCAAAATTCCAATATCATCCACATTCAACTTGGTTTTTCCAAACACAAACTCCTTGGTTTAATAATAACATTTACTGTTAACATTATTGCTCTGGCTAGAGACTTTGACACTGAGTTGACCATGATACTAACCTATTATAATGAGGAGACGAATTCTCTATTGAATAGTGTTTCACTTTCAATGCTTCAACTCAGACCTGACTATTGTTGCTCGATGAATTCCCATGCCATGATTGAACTATAATCAAAGTGGAGTATCCACATTGTAGTTCCATGGTATTAGAGGGAATTAAGTAACATTAGCACTTCAAGATCCCTTGTTTGACCTAAGTTATAATTGATCAACATAAAACTCTCAAGTGAGTCATTTCATAGATATCAAATGACTATCAATATGTAACCTCTTGGTGCCCCCCTACAGCCATAATTAATATGCTTTCCAACATTTGGAGAGTATTACGTACTCTAGTCTCAGTACTCTCAACGGATGAATCAATATCCTTTCTCGAAACATCTTGCCTAGAAATATTTAAAATAATTTATTATTTTAATGTGATAAATTTCTCATTATTACGACACATTATAATTGCTATCACATAACATGTCATTTATGGATTTTCTATTTATTATACTTTTAGATTGATTATTTAAATAGTTATAGTATTGTATAACAAATATATATTAGAATTCAAATACCTTTATTATGAATAAGATTGGTTATCAAGTTAGATATATGTATGTAATTTTCCCCTAGGGCATACCCCTAACTCTATTAATGTCATTGTAGCTTAGCATGGTTATCATCACTTATCAGGATACCTTGCCTCAAGAATGTCTTTAATGAATGAATCTCAACTCGTCGATGAACCACTCGTCATTCTGTCACGGTTGACTTTGACTTATCAATCTCTTAATCATGTTGGTAATGTACTCTTCACTACCTTAGCCCGTCGATCGACTATCATCATGAACATCCCTGAGATTTTGGCTTGGAAAATGATCTCAATTTGTTCTATGACATCTAGGTTGCTTGGCCTCTAGAGAAACAATTTGTCCTAACGTATGTTGATACCTTGTTGGAGTCTATCCCCTTTTAGGCGGTTTGCTAGTGTTAGCTCTAGAACAAACAGCCTAAGGACCAATAGCTTGTCGTTTACCAACATCAACTAGTCGCAACTCATCTTCACTATCTGAAAAATTAAACCACTCAGCCAACCAGTCGGTACTGACCATTTGGTATCAGATAATTTTGACATTAGCTGAGAGGTTCCATCTCTTGCAACTTTTTTATGCATCTCCCTATCCCCTCTCTTCATCGGTAATTTATCTGGCCTCATGTTTTTGCTTTAACAAAGACAAGCTCTCTTTACTGGAATCAGAAGATGATGAATCTCTCCTGCTCTTCCTCGCCTATGAGATCTATGCTGATGTAGGTGTTGAGGCAAAGCCACCAGCTACTCTTGCATCTCTGTTATCATATCCATCCGAGCTTTCTGTTTCTGTGACATCTTTAAGTTTGTATCAGACATCATCTTCTATATCTTAGCCTTTTTCACCGTCTCTTGCTGAGATGAAGATTCTGGTAAGGCCCTCGGCTGATTAGTTTCTTCTTTCTTATAGTGGGATCCTTCATTATCCCCTTCAATGATAGCTTCAAACCTAGTAGGTTTACCTTTCCATGGAGCCTTTTCTTCTTAGATATGATTGTATACTTGCTTCGAATCCAAATAAAAATAGATCAACACTTGGAAAATTCGTTTTTAGTTAAAGCACTGAAAATTTTGCCTGAAATATTGGTATAACACCCACCGGTCGATCAAAACCAAGATGAAATCGGTTAAAATGAAATTAAAATGGGAAAAATACAAGATTTTGAAGGTAGTTCGACTAGATTATTAAGCTTACTTCCACTGTCAACTTTATTTTGATTTGCTTTAAAAACTTGACCAAATTACAATTGATTTCATATCTGGAAAAATAGAGATTTTGAAAAAATTACAGAGTGTCCTTGTAAAGGACTAAAATAGAATAAAAAAGCCATTTTTTGCTGTCCATGGTCTTCTATTTTTTGGTGTACCTCTACACCATAGTTGGAAGAACATGCACAAGAAAATATTTCTCCATATCCGAGTTTCCAGCCATGAAGATGGAGTCAAAAGTTAAATATCTCTACATCATAACCATTCTATGTTGACTGGTCTTAGTCATTGCTGAATGGTTTAGCGAGTTTACTTCTTCAATATTTGTTTAAGTCATCAAAATTTGGATCTCCATTAACAAAATTGATCACTAAGGAATGTTCGGTACCAACCGATTTTGCCATCCAAAACTTGTGTTGTTCTTCAAAGTTGAAATAGCATCAACAGTAGCAAAATTGAGTCCTTTTAGCTTTGGACCGGTCCGTACTGAACAATCTAGACTGTTCAGTGCCAACCTGGTTGGATTCTTCCAAAATTAACCAAACTTCTTGGTGCTCCTCCATTTCACAATCTTGACTTCTCCTGGGCTTCTCGATCCATTTTTCCATCATCTCGAAGTCTAGATTCATTGAGATGTCGCTTTGTCCAAATACCAAATAGCACTTGCCCTCCAAAGTATGCTTCTCTGTCAATGAAGCATGCTTTAAGATCAAGACAAGCGACCACATTTAATCTGTAAACATGTTTTCGTCACATAAGCTATTATCGTGAAATGTCGCATCTACTCTGAGAATATTAGCATAATGTTTCATACAGTCGTGAACTACATCCTTTCTACAAACATAAAAGTTACACTTTCTATCAGAAGTCTTCAATCCTTGTTGGGAACTTTTTGAAAGCTACTCCAATCCTAAGTTAGGTAGATTTCTTCTCTTTAAAAAAAACTTGAAAATCAATTATGTTTGGTAACAACTGATTGTGGTCGGTATCTAACGATTTTCTATGTGCTATATACAGTCAACACTTAGAAAACAATTCGCCATGCTTTCACTTTGCGCTTTCCCATTCTCTTTGCCCTTGTAGCATTTCCAACCTCTAACTGATTTCAGTCCTTACGGCGCCACACCTCTTAGCACCACCGCCATTCAAATCACAGCAAATGTTCATCGTGAAGCACTAAGCCCAACTTTAAGTCAAATTTCAACCGTTCCCAATCGTTTCAAACCTCGGTTGTAACAACCATGATTTTTCAGTGTTGTTAATTTGAATTAAATAAAAATTTGAAATGAGGGTTTTAAAATGTGTATTTTATTAGATAAGCAATATATGAGATTAAAAGATGTTAAATTCTACACATGACATGATTACAAATCTTTAATGGCTTCCCGTCCCCATCCCTGTCCCCCCATCAAACCCGCTATCAACCCCTTTACCGTTCCCAGCCTTAGCCCCGTCCTCCCCTCGCGCGGAGGTTCCAGGTGGATCGGGCCTCCGCCTATCCGCATTCCCCCTTCGGCTGCAGCCCCCATCGATCCAGTTCATCGTCCTTTTAACCTTCTGGTCCGTCATCAGGCAGTCCATCCCTTTAGACCATCTTCGACGAAAACTTACGCTCAAGTGGCGGCCTCCCCTCCTCGTCCTCCCCTGCTCCAAAACCCTCCGGTGATCAAACGCCATCGATTCCTTCCCATATTCAAATCGACCCCCGCTACTGTTGAATTTTTGAAGTCCAAACGTCCTTGCCTTCGGTGCGCGGGCAAAGACCACGTGGCTAAAGACTGCAGGGACACAAAGATTTGTTTTTTCTGTGGATTCTACGGTCATTCACAACTGACCTGTCCCAATAAAAGAAATGCTTCGGTTACTATGCATGCAGTGCCAGCTCCCTAGGCAAATCATCTCGCGCAGCCTAAGTGGGCCCCAAAATCTCCTGGCAAGCAAAAATATACAATTCAAACTCATCTCCACACACAACCATCTCCTCTCTCCTCTCCCCAACCCCTCACTTCTCTTAGCTCTCCCCAACCCCTCACTTCTCATCATTTCCCCATGGATAACCTTCTAAATACTTCACGGCTACCATTATCAGCGGCTACTGGATCATTGAGACCCTCTCCATTACCTTGGCATCCCACCTCCATTTCCGAGAATGGCCAATTTGGATCCAAGCCGATAACTGTTTTCTTGTATATAGCTCTTCTATTATTCTTCGAGAAAGAGCGTTGCAACTAAGGACTATCTCCAAATCAGGCAACTCGGGCACGGTTCTCATCCAACCCTAGTCGAACTTCGCGCCTCCGACTGCACCAAACCTCGAGCCCCAGGCATGGGCGAGTGTGCATGGCTTTCCTGCGCTCCTAAGGGACAACCTAGAAGCAGTGCGAGAAGCTCTAAGTCCCATCGGTCGTGTCACAAGCCTTGACGAATGCGATTGGGCCCACATTGACCATCGCTACCTATATCTACAAATACAATTCTTCAGAGGCATTATCACTCCATCTACTTTCGTTGCCAGAATCAACAACGCGGAGCACTTGCTTACGGTGGAGCGATCGGATTATGAGCACCCTAGGAGACGGCCTGAGACACTCATTATGGGCACTGACTTTGATCGTGAGTGGCGATGTTTCTTTGAGCCTCTCAACCTCCCCTCGGACCAGTCGGACCCGGATGATCGCTTTGATGCAATGAACTATGAAACCTCCATGTCACCACCGAACCCCCCTATTCCCCCCCAAAACAACATACCAGATGACTCTTTCGAAGTTGTGGGCCCAAACAGATGGGACGATTGGCCTGGCACCGAGCCCCGCTGGGACCCACTGTCTGACTTGGACCTCTCAGTCCCAATGCACCTCCAGACCCCCCGGCAACATGAGCCGTCATCTCCCCAACCAGCAGCTCAACCATCCAACCATGATCCCTTGTCAGCCCCTCAACGATTCGCTTCACTCTCCCCGATCCTCGTCCGACGAGGCAACCGACTGAACTACTCAAACTCTCTCCCTGGTAGCTCGGGTAGTTTTTTTAAACCAGTTGTGTTTTCCTCTGCTAATTATAAATTAAATCAAAAAAAATTGCACGTTGCATGGGTATTATTCTATCTGATGAACACCATTCGGCCATGCAATTGTTAGAAACTGAGCGTCTATCTCGTTCCTAATGAAAATTGCCTCATGGAATGTTCGAGGTTTGGGGGACTCGACTAAATGTTAGGCTATCAATCTTATCCCGACCTCACAAAAAATCGACATCTTATTTATCAAAGAATCCAAACTTGCGAACCCGTCCCCATCTCATCTCAAGTCATTACGTGGCTCCTACCTGACTGGCTGGGCCCACATAGACGCTTCTGAAACAAGAGGGGCATTATTACCGCATGGAATGAATCGCTTTGGTCTCTCTACCAAGTCATTTCTCATCCTTCCGCCCTACATGTTATCCTACGCCACCTTCATTCGGGTATACTCTACTTCTTCTCTAATATTTATGGTCCCCAAAACACCCTTGACAGATCTATCCTCTGGGCAAACTGTATAGACTTCACCTCGCACATCAATGGTCCTTGGATCATTGGTGGCGATTTCAACACGACCAGATCTCCCTCTAAAAGGAACTCCGGTACCACCTCACAAGACTCAGCGGCCTTTAATGACTTTATCAACTCCTGCTTCTTCATTGACCCACCTATCAGCAATCGACTTTTTACCTGGTCTAACCGTAGAGCTGATCTTGCCTTAGAAAAATATGACCGCTTCCTTTTCAACCCAGCCTGGGACGACCTCCACCCTCTCTCTATTGTCAGTGGCCTTTCCACCACCTTATTCGACCACTGCCCTCAGCTTCTTTAAACAGGCTCTAACCCAATCTCTAAGCGACCATTCAGATTCGAACGCCTTTGGCTCCTTGAACCTTCTTTTGACGATTTTGTCAAGACAGCATAGACCCAAACCTCTCGGATTCAGTCGGCTACTTCTCAAATTGTTTTCAAACTCAGATCACTTAGAAAGCTAATCCGGCCTTGGGCCAAATCCATTTGGGGCTCAATCCGAACTCTCATTGCAGTGACCCAAGATAACATTTTGCATCTTAACATTCTGGAAGAATCCCGCCCCCTGTCTGCCTCTGAATCTAATCACCTTTATGAACTGGAACTCGAATTGGACAGACTTATTATCCAGGAATAGATTGGCTGGAAGCAACGCTCCAGAGCTAAATGGACTGAAGAGGGAGATAAAAACACTGCTTTCTTCCATCGGCTTGCCAATGGCCGTCGCAGATCCACCTTCATTTCTGAAATCTGCCATAATGATACTGTCTTTTCCGACCAATCTGACATCCTTCGCATATTCACTAATTACTACAGAAATATTCTTGGCAAATCGTCCCCGTCGCTCCCGCCCATTGATTGGAACCTCCTTTACCCCAATCCCACTTTGATTTCCATCGACCATCCCTTCTCGGAAGATGAAATTTGGTCAGCCCTGAGGGATATGGCTGACGATAAAGCCCCAGGTCCGGATGGCTTTGGCCCCCTTTTCTTCAAACACTTCTGGGGAGTTGTCAAATCTGATATCACTGAAATGTGCCATGAATTCCAAAACAATCCCGCCGCAGTTGCTCGTATAAATTATGCTCACATCATCCTGATCCCCAAATCCCCAGGCTCAATCTCTCTCCCTTCTTTTCGACCCATCTGCCTCCTCAACACCACCTTCAAGGTCATCACTAAGATCCTGGCCAATCGCCTCCAAAGTGTCATTGGCTCTCTGGTTGGGGTTGAACAATCGGCCTTCATCCTTGGCCGCAGCATCCATGATTGTGTGGCGGTCACACAGAAAGTCATCTCCTTCTGTCACTTATCAAACACCCCTGGAGCCCTACTCAAGCTTGACTTCTCCAAAGCCTCTGACTCTGTTAACTGGAACTATTTGCTAGCCCTTATGAAACATAGAGGTTTTTCTGACACTTGGTGTAAATGGATACAGTGCATTCTCAATACAAGTCTTTCATCAATTTCCATCAATGGCTCGCTGGGTGGTCATATAAAGACAGCTCGTGGATTAAGGCAAGGCGATCCCCTATCTCCACTTCTCTTTGTCCTCATCTCAGACGTGTTTAACCGCATGGTCAAGCTTGCAACATCCAACAATCTCTTAGCTGGCATTAAGCTCCCAAATTCGAACCTATCAGTCTCTAATCTCCATTTTGCGGACGACACCATTCTGCGTGTTTCCCCTGAACCCGCTCATATTCACTATCTTAAAGTACTTCTTTACGTCTTTGAACTTATCTCCGGCCTATCCATCAACTTTAACAAGAGCTCCATCGTCATGCTTGGAAAATCCCATCACCTCGGTCCCTCTTCCGCTGCACTGCTCAACTGTAATATGGGCCATTTCCCCATCACTTACCTTGGAATCCCCATATATCCCACTAACCTTGCACGCTCAGACTGGCTCCCTCTTATTTCTAAGATCGAGTCTCGCCTTGCGTCCTGGAAGGCTAAATCTCTATCTACGGCTGGCCGCCTTGTCCTTGTCAAATCCGTCCTATCTGCCCTACCATCGTACTGGATGTCGTTTCATAGACTGCCAAGCTGGGTTATTAATAAAATCGACATTGTTCGTCGATCTTTTCTCTGGAATGGCAATAAACCAAAATGCTTGATCAATTGGAAAACTGTCTGCCTGGATCAGGATCATGGTGGACTAGGCATCACTAACCTCGACACTCTCAACACAGCTCTCCTATCAAAGTGGATCTGGCGCATTATCACACCAGGTAATCTCCTCTGGAAAGAATGGATACTTCAACTCCACTACCACCATAACCCTCATCTGGTCCTTCATTCCACCCCTCGTCTCAAACCTTCTCCCTTCTAGGCCGGCGTCTTACGAAACATTCCACGTGTCAAATATCTATTTCATGTCTCTTTGGGCAATGGAGTAGTTGTCTTTTTTGGCTTGACATATGGCAGGATCAATCTCCCCTTGCTCGCTCTTTCCCTAACCTTTTTTCCCATAACTCCCACTCCATTGCAACTGTTGGTGAGACCTCGGTCATAGGCCCGCACGGCCTATGTCCCCCATCTCTCTTTGATCTTAACACCTTAACTGAGCTTACATCAGCTTCGAACATGCTTCTCTCACTCCAACTCTCCAACATACCAGATCACTATAACTGGGCCTTATCTCCTGAGAAAGGTTTCTCCGTTGCCTCATGTTACTCATTTCTCAACCATCCTGGCAGGTCATTCACTTTCGCAAGACTATGGAAATGTAAGCTCCCTCCCCGCATTTTATTTTTCCAATGGTGCCTCATACATGCTCGTATCAACACCAAGGATACACTCAGGCGTAAGAATATTCCTGTTGACCCTCTACGCGCCTTGTGTTCCATGCAAGATGAATCCGTCTCCCATCTCTTCTTTGACTGCGACTTCTCCTACCACATTTGGACCACGACCAGTGCTACCCTACTTGGCCATATCCCTGTTCTTCGCTCGTTCTTTGATTATTGGCAGTATAACCCTTCGGACAGGAATCTTGACTCCTTCATTTCTATCTACAGTTGATGTATTTGGAAAGAAAGAAATGCACACATATTCAATAAACCTAACTACACTATTGATGGGATATGTAACCGAATCTCTCACTTGTTTTCTCTCTGGACAGGTTCTACGCGCAGAAGGCCCTTTACTCGGGTTCTGCCATCCAGGGACAATGCTAATGCGGAATAATCCACTCTATTGCTGAGGCAGAGGACATGCCTCTTGTGTACTTACCTCAACACTTGTGTAAAAAATGCTACCGCTCTTGTAAATATTGCACACTGGGTTGTGAAATTATATTTTGGCCATCGACCAGGCCTGTTGGTCGAACTCTACTACTTATTTTTCCAGCTATTAACCAGCTATGTAGCCACGCGCTACACACCCGTTTCTCTCTAAAAAAAAGATGTTAAGTTCTAGTTTTTAAAACTTGTTAAATAATGTGTTAGTGCTTTCTAATAATGTGTAATTTTATTTAATAAGAAAAATGAGAATTTTTTAAATTTAATTAATTTATTTATTAAGTTGTTATATTTTGAAAGATGCAAAACACCTTGTTTAAAATAATTAAAATAAGGATTTCACATTATAAATTTATATTTTATTATTTAACCATGAAGTTTAGGTGACGAACTTAATTTTATTGTATTTATTTGAATTTTTTTGTGTTGTAATCAATAAGATATTGTTGTTTTAAAATGGTAGAAAAGTTTAGAATGTTGGTATTGTTTTAATTAACTAAGGGTTAGGTTTAATCTATTTTCAGCCCAATAATGCTCAAAAGTGATAACTTCCTTCTCTCCTTCCCAAGGAACAACCATACATTGATTTTACTACTCTCTGCTAAAAAAACACACACAAAACAGAAACTTCTCAAAACTCAAAACCTAAAGCAAAATCCTAGTATTTAAATCCAATAAAATCCGGAAAAATATGAGAAAATCAAGAGTAAGTCTCTCTAACCTAATTCATTATGTAGACTAATTGATTTTTGGTTTTCATTGTTTAATCCTTGCTGTTTTTATTTTGGGACTGAGATTAAGTCTAGGGTTTGAATGTGTAGAAGAAGGCAAACCAATTTCAATGGATTGCTAAGGCTAATTCAAGGAAAAATGTGAGTTTTATTTTAACTCACATAATCTATCTTCAAACTAATAATTCGATATCTTTGAATTCTCTGAAATAATTGTGGAATTGGATGTGTGATTTGTTGCTTATGTGATTATTTTGTTGTTGTTTGCCGAAATTGAATTAGGAAGATTGCTGTAATAAAACAATGATATCTCGGTGCATATTAATCCAAAATGACCAAAACTTTTTGTGGTAGATAGCTCTATCAGTTAGCTACAATTTATTTTTGATAACTTTTCGAAATTCTGAGGTTTATTAGTTCGAAATCGAGTTTGAATATCATAGTGTTGCTCTGTTCATGTGTAATTGCCAAGTTGAAACCTAAAATAAAAATGGCCATAACTTTTTTGTTATTAATCGAAATTCGATGATTCATGATGTTTTGGAAAGCATAGATAATCTTCTACAACTTTTGTTTTTTATGTTTTGTAATATTTTGTGATTTTCATAGCCAAAACTACGTTTTAGTGTCGTTGTCCTGAGAATTAAAAACAGCGATAATGAAGTAAAAACCTGATAATTGTTTTAGTCGTGTCATTTTCATTTCTTATCGGAATTCAATGATTCTTAGTGCTCCGGAAATCTTATTTTTTGTGTGACAACTTTCATGCTCAACATATTTGAAAATTTTGAGCATAGGTTGATCGAAATTCTAATGCAAACTCTAAGCTCTATCACTTTGATAATTACATTATATAAACTAAACGGTTAGTAAATTAGACGTATCTTTCTTATTTCTTGTCGGATTTAGATAATTCTTAAGGGTTTGGAAAGCTTAGACTATGTTCTAAAACTTTCCTATTAATGAATACTCGAATTTCATCGGGTAGTATGGGATGCCTTGGTTAAATTCTTATGATCGTATTTAGAAAAGTACTTAACACTTTAGAGTTGTATTCTCTTCTGGTGTGTGACAAGTGGTTGCTAGATCCTTAAGAGAATATGGTTCAGATTTTCTAGTGGTATCCGTAATAAGTGATATTTACTAGCTTTTAGTAAATACTTGAATTTCACCATACGGTATGGGACGTATTGGTTAAATTCTAGTGATTGCTGAAGATGATAGTATTTAGCACTTTAGAGTTTACTCTCTTTTGGTGTGCGGCAAGTGGCTGCTAGATCCTTAAGAAGTTTATTCCTGGATTTTTTTCAAACATAATAATTTAATAATATTAAATAAATGTGGAAGTATCGAGTCATGGTTTCTACGATCACCTTGATCGGTATGGACTATCCTTGAGATCATTCTGTGATTATGGGATTCTATGTTCCCGATCTGAGTACGATCCTTGGTATCAGATCCGGTCGAGTGATACCAATTTGTTTGTTTGTTTGCCACGGGTTTTGAGTACAATTATTGAGATTGTTTTGGACGATCTTTACGATAGGTTTGGATTAAGATCTCTTGGATTCTAGATATTTGGATTCTATGACAGTTCTGTGTATATAGACTTGGGTCTTGTGTTTGTGAAATAAACATATATTCTTGTGTCTTGTGTTCGTGAAATAAATATATGTTCTTGTCTCTTGTGATGGATGTTAAGTTCATTCTGTTATTTTGTGTTTAGTGACTCGTTCGTGTTTGTGACGTAAATTAATAACCCTGTATTGGGTTAATCACCGATATTTGTGTGCTTAGAGATATTGTGTTTTGTTCTGTGAATTCAATCCTGAACATCTGTATTTACTTATATGTTGTTTGTTCTTATGCTATATCTTGTTCTCACCCTATTGGATATTTAGAGATAGTCTGACCCGGGTGTTATTTTGCTCGGGTCAGGTCGAGACTTTTTAGGTTACAGGACATGTTGACCTTTGAATGGTTGTGCTAGCAAGGAGATAAACATTTGGACTTTTAGTTTATCCCATTTAGGAATTTGGACCTTGTATATAAAATGTATAATTGAGATTAGAGAATTGTTAAATTTGTATAACAATCGAGTTTAGTATATCATTTTGTAAACTAAATAATTTGTATACGTATAAGTTAAGATTTATTCCGCTGTGATCTGTGACTGTTATTTATATGATATATTGTTCTGGTTTTGAGAAATCGGTGTGTCTATTACTTTGTATTAATACTGTACACGTCAAGTTCAATTCAGATATTAATTGAAAATGGTAAATGAAGTGTCAGTGTTAGTAGAAAGATATATTCACATTCGATCGCCCCTAACAAGCCGTATTCTCCAAATTAGCAGACGACATTACTTGTAATTTTATTTGCTAAACTGGGCATCGCGGTGGGGTTGTTACAGTTTGGTATCAGAGCTATGTCAGAACATTATAGCATATAATATTATGGATCTGAAACCTAGATGACTTAGAGTCCTGTCCCCTGGGGTATGTAGTAGATAGTTATATTAATTATCTAATTAGCGATAGGAATATAAAATGATTATCGAGATAATCATTTGGGACATAATTGATTTAAAAATTTTAAATTGATAAATTTGAATTTGTGACATTAAACCTTTTGGAATTAATGAGTAAAATTTTTTAGAGATTAGAAAATTTTGGAATTAAACTAGAATGAATTAATTTTAAAGTAAACAATTTTACCTTTATATAAAAAATTGGAGAAAATCGAGTAAATAAGTTTAAGAGTTAAATGGTCTAGAATTAATCAGAGTTGTGCAGCGAAATTTCAGACATTGAATTGTTTCGTTGTAAGTGGTTATATATGTTTTGATTGATTGGTTAATTGGTTGCTAGGAATTAATTGCTTAGTTGCATTTATTTAAAATTGGATGCATAGATGTTAGTATAATAAAATAAATGCATCTAAACTTGTGCTTATCTATTGTGTTGACTTATCCGGATGTTAACCCGCCTTTTGGCAAGGCCGTAGACAGGCGGATTTAACTAAAATCGACTGCTCGTTTGTCGAGACTGGAATACGATGGGTTCGAGTCAACTGGATAGACAGACGATCAATCACGAATGATAAATATGATTATGAAGCCGGGGTATGGCATAGTCGATGGCCAAAAGTCATAGGATACACGAAATATGGGTTTCGACAAAAGTCAAGTTGTCGCGAGTCACCCGGGGTTTACTTCGAGTCGTTCCTAGGTTTGCTTCGAGTTTTCATGGAGTTTGCTTCGGGTCACATTGAGTTGTGCTTCGGGTTGCTCTAGGTTGGTAGGAGTCCACAAGTGGGTCGGTGTTGTGAAGGTTTTGGGTCGGTAGGAAGGTGGTTCGGTAATGATGAAGTGGGCCGGTAGTGGTATAGATCGGTAGTGGTGTGGATCGGTGAATGGAGTGGGTCGGTAGGAAGCTGGGTCGGTCATGTTGGATTGGGTCGGTAGGAAACTGGGTCGGTCATGTTGGAGTGGATCGGCAGAAGGTGGGTCGGCTTCGAGGAGTGCTTCAGGTCGACACGTTCGTAGCTCCGGGTCAGCACTCCATTTTAGTTAAGTTGGCATTTGGAAATTGGGTCGGCATTCTAGGGGATTGACATCTTTGATTTACTTTGGGTCGGTATTCGCTTATCCCCGAGTCGGCATGTATCGTTTGGTCGTGGTAGAAAAGTAAAGGTGGGTCGACCAGATATGGTTCGGCATTGGTGGTTTGGCACGTGTGGTTCGGCCTTAATAGGTCAGCAACAAAATTATGGATCGGCATGTTTGAGGATAGGATCGGCTTCATTTAGCTCCGAGTTCTAGCCTAGTTTCCGAGTCTCGAATAAGCTTGCTTCGGGTCATGCTAAGAGGATATCGGGTCGGCATATTATAAACTCGGGGTCAGTCATGATGGTTAGGGTTTGGATCGGCTATGGTCTTGGTGGGCCAAGACCACTCAGGAAGCCAAATGACTCGGATTTTGCCTATAAATATAGCATGTGGGGCTTCATAATAGGGGATCTTCATTCTGTTTCCCTTCTTCTCCTTCATCAATGATGCTCTGCCATTATTGTTTTAAAAACTCTAGATTGTAACCATAATTGATTCTCATATCAATAAAAAGGAAATTTCTGGAGTGTACGTTGGCCAGAGTCAGCCGAACCACTATAAATCTTTTGTTTTTACTGCTTTTCATATTTATACTCTCTACATAACTCTATCTATGACCTGTGACTGTGATTTGGTGCTTTCATCTGGATTTGGGTGTTGGTGACCAATTTTGGCACTACCATTTTGGTGCTTTCACTGAGAATAGCACTCAGGGATTCAGAAGCTTGGATTTTGAATTTAAAGGCTTAGGAACTCGGATTCTGGGAAGCAATGGTTAGGCCATCGACAAGGAGACAAATGACAGAAAGAAGTAATCAAGAAGGAAGTCAAGAGGCCTCCTCTGGAGCTGGGTCAAATCGAGCATCTGTCTACATCACTAGGGACGAGATGTAGATTATGATGGATTCTATGCAGGAGCAGTTGATGAAAAGGCAAGAGGAAATGATGCAAACACTTCTTAGATAATTTGGACAGGCAGGAACAGCAGGAGCTGCAGGAGCTGCATGAGCTCGGATCCATGGAGCTGGATCAGAAGGACTCAACAGGCAAGTAGATGGAGTGGTTCAGCAGGGGCAGCCCCAATCAGCAGACAACTATCAATCTGGATGGACCTAGACTCGCGGGAACACCATCGGGTAATTCTGGACCAATCTATGGTGGGATACCAGATGACGCTGCGCAGCCCTAGCGCCAACAGGAATACAGGAGTGCGTGACGAGGAGTATGTACCTGAATTCCCTCGAGGACTTGGAGGGCGGTTAGGAAATGGAGATGGGGGGCAACCCTTGGTAGAAAACACTGGATTAGCTGAGATTATCAAACGAACTATTCACGGAGGTCTGACAAACAAGGATTTGGAGGGAGTACACAAAAGTCTGTTTGCCCGTAACATCAGGATGGCTAGGAATCCACCCGATTTCAAGCTGTCCACTCTGGAAGTATACAACGGTAAGACGGATCCCACTGACCACTTGATAAGGTACACAAGGCATATGGAAGTGCTGGGGGCATCAGAGGAGGTTATGGACTAGTGTTTCCCTCTGTACTTGACCGATATAGCTGCTATGTGGTTCAGATAGCTGGAGGATGGATCTATTAGAACATGGACACAACTGGTGGATAGGTTCTTGAAACAGTTTCGAGTTCACATAAAAAGGCCGAAGAATGTGGTGACACTGACGTCAGTTAAGCAAAGGGCGGATGAATCGCTCAGAACTTTCTTAACTCGGTTTAATGCAGCAGTTGCTTCGGTGGATCGGCCAGATCCATCAATGGTTCTAATGGCAGCGATATCAGGAGTCAGGGAAAATTCGGATTTCAAAGTGTCGGTTATATGAGATCCACCAATGGATCTCAGGGAATTATTTCACGAAGCCGAGAGGTTTCTTCGACAAGAGGATGCATGTTTGGATATGAGGTCAAAGGAAATAAACATGGTTAAGGATAGAGAACCATCCGTTGAAAGCTCGGGTAAAGATAAGGATAAAGGGAAGAGGAAGCGCTGGGGAGAACCAAAATTCTACACTTACACAGGACTGAATGAGACATTGGAATAGATATACTTGGACACTCGGGATCGCCTTCCTTATCGAAGGCCGGCAAGGAGGGAACCTTCAGAACGCGAAAGGGCATCGGGAAGACACTGTCTCTTTCATGATCTGGATGGGCATGATACTAACAGCTGCAGGCATCTAAAGGATATAATCGAGGAACATGTAAGGAATGGTCATTAGCGGCAATATGTCGAATCTCGGAATGCGGCGGTGGAACAGGAGCAGCCACCGCCTACCTTGAATGATGATGGCGCGAGGCCCAGGAATGGTGGTCTATTGGTTATCAATTAATCGTGATGGTTTGGAATAAGTAACAAACTCTAGGCAGACGGCTAAGTCGCTTACTCATGTACAGGGATGGAGACAACCCCTAGGCATGCTCAAAGATGATGTTAGACCGTGACGCTCTGGTTTGTGAAATCTATTTTTTCTTTTGGCTTAGACACTTACTTTTTTTGCTTTGGTTTTGGAGTTTGGTTTGAACTCCCGGTTTTGCTTGTTTTCTAGTTTGGATTATGGTTTGGACGTTTGTATTTTGGTTTGGATTTTTGATATGGATTTCTGATTTTTTTTGGTTTGATTTGGATTTCGGATTGGATTTTGATTGGATTTTCCTTTGGTTTTTGGCTAAAATATCGTCGAGCATGGATTATGCTCGGCAAGGGTCTGGAGAGACCAGGATTCGGCCTAGGACTTAGGCCTCATATTGTCTATCACTTGTTATTAAAGGTCGTCGAGCATGGACTATGCTCGGCAAGGGTCCGGAGGGACCAGGATTCGGCCTACGATTTAGGCCCTATATTATCTATCGGTTACTATTACCGGTCATCGAGTATGGACTATGCTCGGCAAGGGTCCGGAGCGACCAAGATTCAGCTTAGGACTTAAGCCAAGAAATTACTCAGCGTTCAGGGACACTGAACCAGGAACACCATGGCATTACTTAACACAGGTCGTCGAGTGTCGACTGCGCTTGGCAAGAACCCGGAGAGGTTACAAACTTGGATATTGACTGTGAACAGCTAAGGATTTGGGCATGGACCCAGAGCGGTCCCGGATTTGGATATCGACCCGGAGAGGTCACGAATTCGGTTATTGGTTATTGGATATGGATGGATTTGGAATTAGATAACGACTTGGAACAATCGTGGAGTAGACTATCGGATTTGGATGGAATTGCTTGATAATGAATGTAACATGGACTTCGGGTATCGGATTTGAGGCTGTTCAAAACACACCTTTCAATAGCAAGGCATGCTTTGGGGGGCAAATATTAACTCGCCTTTTGGCAAGGCCATAGACAGGCAGATTTAACTAAAATTGACTGCTCGTTTGTCGAGACTAGAATACGATGGGTTCGAGTCAACTGGATGGATAGACGATCAATCACGGATGATAAATATGATTATGAAGCTGGGGTTCGGCATAGTCGATGGCCAAAAGTCACGAGATACTCGAAATATGGGTTTTGACAAAATTCGAGTTGTCACGAGTCACCTGGGGTTTACTTCGAGTCGTTCTTAGGTTTGCTTTGAGTTTTCATTGAGTTTGCTTCGGGTCACATTGAGTTGTGCTTCAGGTTGCTCTAGGTCGGTAGGAGTCCACGAGTGGGTCGGTGTTGTGAAGGTTTTGGGTCGGTAGGAAGGTGGTTCGGGCATGATGAAGTGGGTCGGTAGTGGTATGGATCGGTAGTGGTGTGGATCGTTGATTGGAGTGGGTTGGTAGGAAGCTGGGTCGATCATGTTGGACTGGGTCGGTCGAAAACTGGGTCGGTCATGTTGGAGTGGATCGGCAGAAGTGGGTCGGCTTCGAGGAGTGCTTCAGGTCGACAAGTTCATAGCTCTGGGTCAGCACTCCTTTTTAGTTAAGTTGGCATTTGGAAAATGGGTCGGCATTGTAGGGGATCGGCATCTTTGATTTGCTTCGGGTCGGTATTCGTGTATCCCCGGGTCGGCATGTATCGTTCGGTCGTGGTAGAAAAGTTAAGGTGGGTCGGCCAGATATGGTTCGGCATTGGTGGTTTGACACGTGTGGTTCGGCCTTAATAGGTCACAAACAAAATTATGGATCAGCATGTTTGAGGATAGGATCGGCTTCATTTCGCTCCAAGTTCTAGCCTAGTTTAATCCGAGTCTCGGATAGGCCTGCTTCGGGTCATGCCTAGGGGATATCGGGTCGGCATATTATAAACTCAGGGTCGGTCGTGGTGTTTAGGGTTTGGATCGGCTATGGTCTTGGTGGGCCCGGACCACTCTGGAAGCCCAATGACTCGGATTTTTCCTATAAATACAACATGTGGGGCTTCAGAAAAGAGAATCTTCATTCTGTTTCACTTCTTTTCCTTCATCAAGGCTGCTCTACCATTATTGTTTTAAAAACTCCAGATTGTAATTGTAATTGATTCTCATATCAATAAAAAGAAAATTTCTTGAGTGGACGTAGGCCGGAGTCAACCGAACCACTATAAATCCTTTTTTTACTGCTTTCTTTTTAATTTTTACTACTCTTCATATTTATAATCTCTACATACACTCTATCTTTGACCTATGACTGTGATTTGGTGCTTTTATCTGGATTTGGGTGTTAGTGACCAATTTTGGCGCTAACAACGGACGTTGTTTAAGAATTCTGATCGATATATGGGACGCCATGTTATCGATAGGGGTTCCTAAACATCGAACGTGACATTTTGACATAAGTAATAACTAAAACTTGGAAATTTAAGTATGAATTTCTTTCGTTATGATATATTATGTTGTCAATCTAGCTAAAGTGTAATCATGAATTGTTAATATCTCCTTTATGATATGAATTTGATATTAAATACTAATATGAATTTTTGAGATAGTTGTAGATATCTGAAGTTAAATAGATATCGTTTAAAAGACTACAAATTGTTTGCTTAAGGAATATTAGCGGACTCACTAATATTTCAAATATAAGCTACGTATCTTGGATTACATATAGCATTTTTGTGTTTTTCCCTACGGGATGCCTCATCCTTGAGATGAGATGTATATTATGTAATTATATTCATATTGTAAATTTTCGAAACGCTAGCCGCGCAAAGGAGTCGCTGGCGAAATTTTTCGCAAATTTGAGGCGTTAGAATATTTTTGAGAAATTTTGATAACTGAAAATTTAAGTTTAATGTAAATTAAAGTGATATTAATTGAAAATTTTGAAAATGAAATTAGAAACCAATTAACAAAATAATTGTTTCAAGAGAAAAATTTGTATTATAGATTTCCTCATTAAGGAAATTATGGGGACGTAATTCGTTTAAGAGGGAAAGTCTATAACAACCCTGATTTTTCAGCGTTGTTAATTTGAATTAAATAATAATTTGAAGTGAGGGTTTTAAAATGTGTATTTTATTAGATAAGAAATATATGAGATTAAAAGATGTTAAATTCTGGTTTTTAAAACTTGTTAAATAATGTGTTAGTGCTTTCTAATAATGTGTAATTTTATTTAAGAAGAAAAATGAGAATTTTTGAAATTTAATTAATTTATTTGTTAAGTTGTTATATTTTGAAAGATGCAAAACACCTTGTTTAAAATAATTAAAATAAGGATTTAACATTAAATAAATTTATATTTTATTATTAACCATGAAGTTTAGGTGAAGAACTTAATTTTAGTGTATTTATTTGAATTTTGTATGTTGTAATCAATAAGATATTGGTGATTTAAAATAGTAGAAATGCGTAGAAGTTGGTATTGTTTTAATTAACTAAGGGTTGGGTTTAATCTATTTTTAGCCCATTAGTGCTCAAAAGTGATAACTTCCTTCTCTCCTTCTCAAAGAACAATCATACGTTCCTTTTACTACTTTCTGCTAAAAAAACACACAAAACAGAAACTTCTCAAAACTCAAAACCTAAAGCAAAATCCAAGTATTTAAATCCAATAAAATCCAGAAAATTATAAGAAAATCAAGAGTAGGTCTCTCTAACCTAAATCATATTGTAGACTAATTGATTTTTGGTTTTCATTGTTTAATCCCTGCATTTTTTATTTTGGGACTGAGATTAAGTCTAGGGTTTTAATGTGTAGAAGAAGGCAAACCAATTTCAATGGATTTCTAAGGCTAATTCAAGGAAAAAGGTGAGTTATTTTAACTCACATAATCTATCTTCAAATTAATAATTCTATATCTCTGAATTCTCTGAGATAATTGTGGAATTGGATGTGTGATTGGTTGCTTATGTGATTATTTTGTTGTTGTTTGCTGAAATTGAATTAGGAAAATTGCTGTAATAAAACAGCGATATCTTAGTGCATATTAATACAAAATGACCTATCCTTTTTATGGTAGATAGGTCGATCAGTTAGCTACAAATTTTCTTTTGATAACTTCTCAAAATTCTGAGGTTTATTAGTTCGAAATCGAGTTTGAATATAATAGTGTTGCTCTGTACATGTGTAATTGCTAAGTTGAAACCTGAAATTAAAATGGCCATAACTTTTTCGTTATCAATCAAAATTCAATGATTCTTGATGTTTTAGAAAGCATAGATAATCTTATACAACTTCATTTTTTATGTTTTGTAATATTTAGTGGTTTCCATGGCCAAAAATACATTTTAGTGTCGTTGTCCTGAGAACTAACAACAACAATAATAAAGTAAAAACCAGATAATTGTTTTAGTCGTATCCTTTTCATTTCTTATCCAAATTCGGGATGATTCTTAGCGTTCCAAAAAGCTTATTTTGTGTTTGATAACTTTCACGTTGAACATATTTGCAAATTTTAAGCATAGGTTTATCGAAATTCTAATGCAAACTCTAAGCTCTGTCACTTCGATAATTACATTATATAAACTAAATAGTTAGTAAGTTGGACATATCTTTCTTATTTCTTGTCGGATTTAGAAAATTCTTAATGTTCAAGAAAGGTTGGACTATGTTCTAAAACTTTCATGTTTTGAGTTTTGCAAAATTTTGAGGTTGAAGTAGTCGAAACCATATTTCTTTATCGCTGCCCTGAGAATAAACGACAGCGATAGTGAATTTAAAATCTGAGAATTATTTTGACCATAACTTTTGAACCGTAAGCCCAAATTAGATAATCTTTATCTTGTTTAAAAGCTTAGGCATTTTCCTAAAACTTTCATGTTTTGAGATTTGAAAATTTATGGGAAATATGGGGTCAAAACTGCAGATCTAAATGCTTTAAATTTGAGTTGAAAATATATAAATGGATATGTTTCATATTCAAGTAATTTTACGAAAGAGAGTTTATTTAAATTTATAATTCTCAAACATTTTTATATATAAGTTTGACTTTCTTTTGTAAATGATTTTAATAAGTAATTATAAATATATATACATATATTAATTATTTATAGTATATAGAGTTATGGATTTGAAGATATGAGTGATTATGGTTTTATAAAATAAGTGATAGAATATACAAGTTGCTTTGGGAATATGGTTTTAAAAAAAAGCGAGTCTAATTTATTTCTAAATAATATATATATATATATATATATATATAACAAAGTGGATTTGGAAGAATAATAAAAGAGGTTTTCATATATGGGTTATTAACTAAATGTTTTATACGAAAATTTAAGACATTGTGTACATAAATGTAAATTTGGAATAATTCGGGTTTATGGAATAATTTATCAAATAAGTGAAAATTTATTTTAATCAAAATAGTAAATAAACTTATGGAAATTCATAACAAGTGTTTCTAGATAATAAAATCAAAGAGAGAAAAAATATTTGAGAACCTTAATTCTATCATTTGAGGAGTACTAATAATCAACTTAGTGTCATCGATTGGTTTAAATGTTTTTGAATAATGCTTCGTCGAATATGGTATAACTCATTGAATAGAATGTTTGAGTGGAACTTACTAGCCCATTAATGAATACTCGAATTTCACCAGGTAGTATGGGATGCCTTGGTTAAATTCTTGTGATCATATTTGGGAAAGTACTTAACACTTTAGAGTTGTATTCTCTTCTGGTGTGTGACAAGCGGTTGCTAGATCCTTAAGAGAATATGGTTCAAGTTTTCCAGTGGTATCCGTAATAAGTGATATTTACTAGCTTTTAGTAAATACTTGAATTTCACCTTACGGTATGGGACGTATTGGATAAATTCTGGTGATTACTGAAGGTGATATTATTTGGCACTTTAGAGTTTACTCTCTTTTGGTGTGTGGCAAGTAGCTGCTAGATCCTTAAGAAGTTTATCCTTGGATTTCTTTTCAAGCATAATAATTTAATAATATTAAATAAATGTGGAATTATTGAGTCATGGTTTCTACGATCACCTTGATCGGTATGGACTATCCTTGAGATCATTTTGTGATTCTGTGTTCCCGATCTGAGTACGACCCTTGGTATCGGATCGGTTCGAGTGATACCAATTTGTTTGTTTGTTTGCCACGAGTTTTGAGTACAATCATTGTGATTGTTTTGGACGATCATTACGATCGGTTTGGATTAAGATCTCTTGGATTCTGGATATTTGGATTCTGTGACTGTTCTGTGTTCGTGAAATAAGTATATATATTTGGGTCTTGTGTTTGTGAAATAAACATATATTCTTGTGTCTTGTGTTCGTGAAATAAATATATGTTCTTGTGTCTTGTGATCGATGTTAAGTTAATTCTGTTATTTTGTGTTTAGTGATTAGTTCGTGTTTGTGACGTAAACTAATAACCCTGTATTGAGTTAATCACTGATATTTGTGTGCTTAGAGATATTGTGTTTTGTTCTGTGAATTCAATCCTGAACATCTGTATTTACATATATGTTGTTTGTTCTTACGCCATATCTTGTTCTCACCCTATTTGATATTTAGAGATAGTCTGACCTGGGTGTTATTTTGCTCGGGTCAGGCCGAGACTTTTCAGGTTACAGGACAGGTTGACCTTTGAATGGTTGTGCTAGCAAGGAGATAAAAATTTGGACTTTTAGTTTATCCCATTTAGGAATTTGGACCTTGTATATAAAATGTATAATTGAGATTAGAGAATTGTTAAATTTGTATAACAATCGAGTTTAGTATTTCATTTTGTAAACTAAATAATTTGTATACATATAAGTTGAAATTTATTTCGTTGTGATATGTGACTATTATTTATATGATATATTGTTCTGGTTTTGAGAAATCGGTGTGTCTATTACTTTGTATTAATACTATACATGTCAAGTTCAGTTCAGATATTAAGTGAAAAAGGTAAATGACGTGTCAGTGTTAGTAGAAAGATATATTCACATTCGATCGCCCCTAACAAGCCGTATTCTCCAGATTAGCAGACAACATTACTTGTAATGTTCTTTGCTAAACTGGGCATCGCGGTGAGGTCATTACATCGGTCTTCGAGGTGGATTGGCACCGCTCTAAGGCTGTTGTCGCTTATCATGGTTTGCAATGTTGTACCACAGCCTATTACGGCCGATTTAACACCAAGCCAAAGTCAACTCCTCCTTTCATCATCACCACCTCCTCTCTAAGCCTTAAGAACCGAAGAGCCATCTTAGTTCTTTTACGTGCTTGGAATGGAGATGGTAAAGGGAATAGAGTAACTAACTTTTCTATAGCTTGCTGTTGAATGTGGATTAGCATTTTGGAAACCGATAAGGGATTCCAAAACAATGTTTTGTTGAACATATTTCAGCATCCAACTAATTTGGGTGTTGATACCCTGATATTTTTCACGCTATCGACACTTAGAATCGAACAACACACTCTTGTTGTCCAACAAAGAAAATACTCTATATAGCTTCGGACAACAGTTTCATCTCGTAACCTTTACAACAATGGATAAAATCCAACATACTATTTTATTGCATAGTGGTGCTTGTTTGCTAGCACAAGCGGGCTATCTACATAAAGTGCTCCATACACCATGCCAAGGATACAAGATACACAACAAACAGACTAACACATTGCATTTCCTAAGTCAATGCATAGAATCTGATTAATCAACACACGTCGACATCCGTAGGATTCTCTACGTCGGCTACATGGTTTTCAATTAAAGTAGTACATTGAAATAAATCATACCTGACCATGCAAGAATGGTTGATAGTAGACGATCTCTGTAACACCCCTAATTTTATTAACATTATTCAGGAGATTTAATTAGGATAAATTAAATGAAATAATTTAGATAAGGAGATTGAGGTTGATTAATGAATTAAGTGGTCGTGCTTATCTAACCAAATAAACTTATAAATGGTTAAGATACTAAACATAAGGGCATTAGGGTAAATAGCCGCCTATATTTTCCACCCTTATACTATCTCCCTTAGTCATACACGTTCATTTTATCGAAACAAAAATTTATAACCATAAGGAAGCAAGGCCGGTCATTAGGAAGAAAGAAGAGAAGAGAAAATCAACTTAAAGCTTAGGATTCAAGCTAGAAGAAATCAATCTCCAACAAACTTCAATTTCCTTATCTAATCTAAGGTGAATAATAATTTCTACATCTCTATTTTAGTTTTATAATCATATGGTTTCGGATTTTAGTGTAAATCTGTTTTTATGATATATTGAATGATGATATGCTTGAATTATGATTTATATGGATTAAACAAGTTTGTTAAAAAGGAGATATATATGGTTTTAGGGTAAAACCGAGATGAAATAATGTTTAAATGTCACGGGAAAATTATACGTTATAGGAAACATGATTTTGGAGATGGGTTTCAATTTCCATAATTTTCTGAATTAATGGGTATTTTATATAAATTTTCTATTGAAGAAATTGATTTATTGTGTTATAAATTATTTACGACTAAAATAATTATTATTTGGGTTTGAGATTTTTATATGTTGGAGAACATATTAAAATAGATTTTCTGGAGTTTTACCTGATTTTTCCTAAGTGATTGATGAATATATAAAATTATTTAAGGCATGGGACTTAAATGTTTTATATATTTAATTAAGGAGAAGGGGCATTTTATAAAATAAAATTATTATTTAATTCTGAAATTAGTGGCAGCACTTTTCTGAAAAGTATTTAGTAACCAATGAGAAATTGATAAACAAATGCGAGTTAGTTGAAAGTTATCGTTTTTAAGTTAAAAACAAGAAAATCATGCTTTTAGCATGTTTCAGCCATTTTAGGCATTAAACCTTCCGACCCAGACCTTCCGACACGGTCCAAAGGGTCTTGCTTTCGACAAGGTCAAGGTTCAATGCATATGGTACCAAAGTTACTTGGTACGTAATGAATTGAACAAGGTCGAAGGGTACATAATCGAAAGGTTGGTTGCCAAAGAGGTTGGGGTATGTTTGTTTTACAAACCAAAGCTTACACCTACTTGCTTTCAAAAAGGAGCTCTCGACTTGGTTGCTTTCGACCAGGTCAATTGTCTAAAATAAAGGTTTTAAACCTTTCGACACAGTTGAAGGGTTACTACCGCTTTGTCATTGTTTTGTTTTGAACCTTCTGACCCAGTCGAAAGGTTATAGCTGCTTTTTCGAACCTTTCGAAGTCGTTGCTTTTGACAAAGTCGAAAGGTTTACTTATTTTAAAACCAGTCGCTTCTCCATGCTTTTGAAAGGTATCAAAGCTTTCAACTTAGATGATTTACCCTTGTTTTATAATTGAAGTATAACCCAAAGCTTTCGAAGGAGTTGTTTTAAAGGCAGAGGCCTATTGTTTTAAATGATATGTTTTAAAGCTTTCAAAGCAGAGCTTTCGACAAAGTCGAAAGGTTGCTTCCAATGAAGTCAAAAGGTTTTCAAAGAAGATTCTCTACATGTTTTAAATTGAACCCAGTGAGTTTTTGACAGGTTGGTTTTCCAATGCTTTCGAAAGGTTTGAGTTTTAATGGTTTCGAAAGGTTTTCCTATGCTTTCGAAAGGTTTGAGTTTCAATGGGCTCGAAGGGTTTGGAAAGATGTGTTTTAAAGTAAAAAAAGGCAGGATCCTATTTTTTTAAAAGGATATTATTAAATCCCTTCGAATAAGTTGAAAATAGTAGCTTTCGACATTGTCGAAATGTTTTAAGACCCATACTCTAAATTTTAAAGGAAAACCCATGGCTTATATAAAGGAGATTTGTAATGACTTTAAGTATGTGATTTTGGAGGAGTAATGCCTTGATCAAAATATAAGTTAAAGGTGTAAACTACGTTTTATGAAATGTATTCCGAGGACTTTATATCCACAGGAGTGGTATTGTTAAATTGTTGTTTTGCTTCTACAAATATGAATATATTTACACGATAACCCATAACTGTCTTTTGGGAAAAAGGGGTAGGAGAACCAACTAGGTTAACTCAATAGTGAATATAAATTACTTAAACTCCTGAATGAGTAGAATTGCATCCAAGTAGTCAGAGTGACGAAAAATATAGAATGCCTAAACTTTATAGTTATTAGTGTAAACCAAAAGATTCATAGTCAACCAATGAAAACTATGATTAAGTAGTTATTGGAGTAAACCAAAAGGTTCATAGTTAACCCATGAAAACTATGATTAAGTAGTTATTGGAGTAAATCAAAAGGTTTATTGTTAACCCATGAAAACTATGTATTAAGGATAGTTAGCAGGGGGTAATTGGTTTATAGTGAACCCATGAAAACTATATCCACATTAAGAATTTACATCAGTCAATAGGTTCCTAGTAAAACCATGAAAACAAGAATAAGAAAGTGGCTAATTGAAGTATCAGTAGGTTCCTAGTTAACCCATGAAAACTAGGATGTAAGGTTAGTTATTGGATAAATCCATAGGTTCTTAGTCAACCCATGAACACTAGGATAAGGTGATTGTTGGTGAAATGACTAAAAGGTTCAAGGGAACCCATGAATTAATTAAGTTAACTGGCAGGAGCCTATAGGTTCTTAGTGGTCCCATAAAAACTATGGATAAGACAGGGTGTCAAATAAAACAAGGGTTGGGAAATCCTAATTGTTTTCAAGTATGCATATCATCATAACATTTTGAAAATGTATGTTTTAACCTGTTTGCCACAAAATTGGTCACAAACACCCAATAGCCGTTGAAAGCACCAGTTCGTAATCACAGATCACAAATATCAAATATGTAGGAGAATAAGTATGCAAATCACTCAGGAAACTCAATAAAAACAGCAAATGACACAGGATTTATAGTGGTTCGGCAATCTTGACTGCGTCCACTCTGAAGTTGATGACTTTATTGATTGATACTTGAAGATCACAATTTCTTATAATGTAGTACAACTGATTTTATAAGCTAAGTCTGAAACTAAGGTAGCAGTGGTGATTTGAAGTAAATCTGGCAGAATCCGGGCGCTCTTTAGCTCTTAAAATTATCCGACCCCTTTTTTGAATGACCAGAGGCTCTATTTATAGGTGTAGGAGGCTGATATTTCGCCTAAAATTAGGGAGACTACTTCTAGCACGTGTGGGGGCCTATGCGCCCACGTCTCAGGAAATCCGGGCCAACTTTGGGATCGATTCGAAGTCCATTCGAATCGATCAAGAAATCATCCAATCGAGCTGAGATTTGGTGTGGAAATTCTTCAACATGTGCACAAGCTTCTGTGAAAATTTCATAGCATTTGGACTTGTAGAACTCCAGATATTATCGATTCGAAATGGTATTCTTTGTTAGGCTGTTTCGTTCGAATCGATTCATTCGAATGGATTGCTTCGAATTGATGGTGGAGCATGCTTCTGTGATGACGTGGAGCACGATCTTCGCATCGATCCGCTTTTGTCGCCAGTTTGATCGAGTCGTCCTGGAGACTTCGCCGCTTTGACTCGATGGATTCGAAGACACCAAAAATCCCTGGATTCGAATGACGCCTACTTCGTATCGATTGCCAAAGTGTCTCAATCGATACAGAGTCAATCGTAGCTGGATGGATTCGATGGAAGGCACTTCAATGGATTCGAACACGCCACCCATGCATGGATTCGAAGCAGAGCATCTTGTTGGGTATGAAGCAGGATGTCTTCATGGATTCGAACATATGTCCTACCTATGGATTCGAATCAGGGGTGATCTCCTTCATCTTGTATCGATCATAAGTTGAGCATACGAACTCGGATCGTCTTGAAACTTGGAACGTTGGCTTCCCTGGCTTTGCTTGTTATGTCTTGTTAATCGTGGCTCGATCCGGACTCGGACAAAATTCATCGATATCCATAGTGAGCCTGCGTGTAACCGATCTCCAAGACGAACTATCACTGGTTTCTAGTCAAGTTCTTGGTGTCACGGCCTTGCCAAAAGCCGGGATAACATAACCATTATGGATGTAGGAGCACATTATAGGGCATTAAAAAGGTTTTAGGATACTAGTGAGGGGAAAACCCGTTCCGCTAAGCGACGTCGTCTTACTAGATATTTAAAAAGGACTGAGATGTTAGATTATTATTCATATTAGGCTTTATGTCTGACTCGAAGTTTTTGTTTTCCCCTTAAACTCTCGGGTACTCAATTAATTTTGAGTAGTTTGAGGTTTAGTGTTTTCAGATTCTCTTCTTAGACGAATAAAGCTTTCGGAGGCGTGCAGGAGGTAGATAGTTATTTAGTGTTTTTGTTCTCCGCTGTGTATTTGTTTGTAAAGGCAGATTTATTAGCCTTACTATATACCCTGATCAACCAAGAGGGCTTCATATGTCGCTCTTGGCGTAATTGTAATAATTATATTTTGCTGAATGTGGTTTACTTATTTTAGGATTATGTAATGAACAAGAAATGTTTTAATCCGAACGTGGAAATATATGTTTTTGACCGTACTTCTGTATCTTACTAAGGCTCGTATGCAGATATACGAGAAAGAGGATATGGAGGCAGGAAACGGAAGAGGAAATCTTGGTGGAGGAAGCACCACAACCAATGGAAACGCTCGACCTAATACCCGGAGAAACCAAGGTCGACAGGCTAATGCTAACCAAAATGTTGAGGTCATTGTAAGTGCTGGAAATCCGCCAGTAGAGGGGAATGGTGTATCAGTTATTGGCTAATCTTTTGCAAGCAGGAGCTGCTGGTAATGTTGGAGGAGCTAATCATGTTGTTCAAGTTGGATATAACTATGAAAAGCTGAGCAGGGACTATACCAGTCTTGGTGGGAAGCCGTTTGTTAGAACGGAAGATGCAGTTGAAGTGGAGAATTGGTTGTTGAACTGTGAAATGATCTTTACAGATTTAGGTTTGAATAATGGAGAGAAGAGAAGGCTAGCCTCTAGACAGTTTCAAGGGTTATCGCTTCATTGGTGGAACAGTGTGACAGCTGGAGTTTGGAAGAAGAGCTGACATGGGATGATTTTAGGAGAAGGTTTGAGCAGAGGTTCTTGTCTAAGGTTGCCAAATCGGCATTAATGAGGAAGTTTATGGATCTTGTCCAAGGAGATATGTCTGTGATCGAGTATGCTGTTAAGTTTGATGAGCTATCTCGATATGGTTATACTTTGGTCGACACTGATGTCAGAAGAAATGAGAGATTCATTAGAGGATTGAGGCCAGAGCTAGGCAAAATGGCTATGAATCATATTAGAGAACCATATCATGTGATGGTAGAGATGACCATCCGCCATGAGGAGATGCTTGTTATTGCAGCTAGGGAGAAGCCAGTTGAGTCCCAGGGTCCTCAGTGAAGGAAAAGAAAATTCTTTAAGAAGAAAGGAGCCTAGAAAGGGTAGGCTGCTAAGAAGGCAAAGGCTGATTTGGTGTGTTATAAGTGTGATAAGAAGGGCCATTATGCCACGAGTGCAGAACTAGTAAAGGAAAGAAGCTTGCAAAGAAGAAGAATGTGAAATGCTTCAACTGTGACCAAGTTGGGCATTATAAGAACCAGTGCCCAGAGCCAGTTAGGGCAGATAGAGGGAAGGTGTTTGCTATTGTACTACCATCTTCTTCTAGACCTACTGCAGCAGAGAAAGGGAAAACTATGATGGAAGGCACGCTTTTGATTCAGAGTATATCAGTTAGGGTACTTTTTGATACCGGTGCATTGCATTCATTTATATATCAGTATTTGGTTGATAGGTTATGTATAGAACCCACATACCTTGTTATTTCCTTAAGGGTTGCAAATCCAATAGGAGGGTATGCAACTCTTGGGATGAGATGTGACTAGTTAGAACTTGATTTGTTAGGTCATAAGTTTGCATGTAGCTTGTATATTTATGATTTCATAGATTTTGGGATCATTTTGGTACGGATTGGTTGGGTAAATATGAGGCTAGGATATTTTGCCATGATCGAGAAATATTATTAAGGCACCCAGATAGTCATAACCAAATCATCTTCGCAGTGGAAAATTCCATTAAGAGTGTTTGTGCTTTGTTAAGTGCCATGGAGGTTAGAGATTAGCTTATTTAGGTTCGTGTGGCGAGAGAATTTGCAGATGTATTTGAGCCGGTCACTGGATTACCCCCGAAATTAGTTGTTGAGTTTCGAATAGACCTTGTACCGGGAGCTGAACCTGTCAGTAGACCACCTAGTAGGATGACACTGACAGAGATGAAAGAATTGAAGGTACAGTTAGTGGATCTAGAGGGAAGGAATTTTATGAGACCAAGCAGTTCACCTTGGGGAGCAGCTGCGATGTTTGTGAAGAAACCCAACAGGTCGTTAAGAATATGCATCGACTATCGTAAGTTAAACGAAAGGACGATCAAGAATAGGTACCCTCTGCCAAGGATAGATGATCTGTTTGATCAATTGAGTGGAGCCAGGGTATTTTCCCAATTAGATTTAGCGACGGGGTTCCATCAGTTGAGAGTGGAGGAGGATAGCATTCCTTTGACGGCATTTCAGACTAGATATGGTTAGTATGAGTGGTTGGTGATGCCATTCGGATTAACGAATGCGCTTGCTTTCTTTGTTGATTTGATGAGCCGGGTCTTCCGAGGGCACTTGGATAGGTTCATATTGGTATTTATAGATGACATTTTGGTGTGCTCTAAAGATGAAAGAGAGCATGAGGTACATCTTAGAGTGGTGTTGGAGACGCTGATGTAGAATCAGCTGAAGGTGAAGTTTTCCAAGTGTCACTTTTGGAAGAAAGAGTGGTCATGTAGTTTCAGAGGAGGGATTGGCAGTTGATCCAGTTAAGATCGAAGCTGTCAATAGTTGGAAAAGGCCAAAGACGGTAACCGAGATCAGGAGTTTTCTTGGACTTGCTGGCTATTGCCAGAGATTCATTAAAGATTTCTCATGGATAGCAGCGCATTTGACTAAGTTGGCTAGGAAAAATGTGAAGTTTGTTTGGTCCAACAAATGTGAGGAAGCATTCCTTAAGTTAAAGCATTTGTTAACCAATGCGCCAGTGTTAGTAGTTCCAGATTGTAACCAAGGGATGGTAGTATACACTGATGCATGTGGCACTAGATTAGGAGCAGTGTTGATGCAGAGGGGCAAAGTTATTGCTTATGCATCTAGGCAGCTTAAACTGCACGAAGTTAGATATCCTACTTATGACTTAGAGTTAGCTGCGGTGATCTTTGCCTCTCAAATCCTATCCTCTGTCTCCCAAGTACAGTCTTTCTCGTTTTCTCTCCAGTGAACTTTCACTAACTTGACTGTCTTGGTCCTCAATCTTTTCTCATCCCTCGCTACAATTCGAAATGGGTGTCTAACAAAAGTCGAATCAGGCTCCACTACCAAATCATCCAACTTTGTCCGAGGGATAGCAGCCTCTAGATCGTGGACATACTTCCGAAGATGAGACACATGGAATACATTATGGACATCTGCCAAACTGCTCAGCAGTTCTACTCTGTATGCGAGATTTCCAATCCTTTCTATGATCTGAAATGGTCCAACATATCTTGGGGCCAGCTTTCTTGACTTTCCAAACCATACCACACCCTTCATTGGTGATACTTTAATGAAAACCCTGTCTTCTACTGAGAACTCTATGTCTTTACGTCTCTTATCTGTGTAACTCTTCTGCACAGATTTAGCTTCCTTCATCCATCCTTGGATTAACTCAATCTTTTCTGATGCCTCTCTAAGCAAATCCGGACCTAAGACCAATCTATCTCCAGTCTCTAACCAACATGTTGGCGATTTGCATGGCATTCCATACAAAGCTTCAAAAGGCGTCATTCCTATACAAGTCTGATAAATATTATTATAGGAAAACTCAATCAACTGTAGGTGGTCCTCCCATGATCCACCAAAGTCCAATATACAAGCTCTTTTGCTATACTAGTCTATTGACTCTCTCTGTTTGCTCATCTGTCTGTGGGTGATATGTTGTACTCATCTTGAGCTTGGTACCTAATATCTCTTGTAAACTCCTCCAAAATTTGCTATTGAATAATGCATCTTTGTCGCTGACTATGCTACTAGGAATCCCATGAAGTCTAACTATGTTCTTCATGAACAACTTAGCCAAAACATGTGCTGTTCTGGTTGACTTTACCGGAATGAAATAGGCACTCTTGGTCAACCTGTCCACAATAACCCATATGCTTTCGTTTCCTCTCCTTGACCTTGGCAACCCATCGATAAAATCCATCGATATCGAATCTCATTTCTAGACTAGAATATCTAAAGGCTGAATTAACCCACTCGGTTTCTGATGTTCAGCCTTCACTTGTTGACAGTTCACACACTGCCTAACCTACAATCCAACATCCCTCTTCATGCCTTCCCAATAGAAGCCCATCTTCATGTCTTGATACATCTTGGTCCCTTCAAGATGAATCGTAAACTTCGATCGATGACATTCCTCTAGAACTTCCCTCCTTAAGTTCTCCATATTCGGAACGCAGAGCCGTCCTTCTTTCTCAAACATCCTTTTTGGTCAAGACTAAAATCCTTTAGGTCATCAATCTTCGATCCTTCCTCAAGCCTTCTAATCCTCTCGACTAAAACTAGATCTTCTCTTTGCTTAGAAGCTATCCTCTCGATCAGCACTGGTCGAACTTCTAAACAAGATAACATGGCAGTACCCTGACTAGAACTAGCAGTAGACCTCAACTGCACACCACAACTGGCTAAAGCTTCTAGATCCTTCCATTATGCCAACGTTTCTAACACCACATTCTGACATCTTCTACTAAAAGCATCTGCCACCTTATTTCCCTTTCCAGGAGTATACTCTATACCGAAATCATAAGCAGCCAAAAACTCTAGCCACCTCTGCTATCTCATAATCAACTCCTTCCGAGAGAATAAATACTTTAACGAATTATGATCGGTAAATAACTCAAATCTCTCTCCCAAAAGATGATGCCTCCAAATCTTCAAGGCAAAAATCACCGCATCTAACTCCAAGTCATGAGCAGGATATCTAACTTCGTGCGGTCTAAGCTGCCAAGATGCGTAAACAATAACTTTGCCCCTCTGCATCAACACTGCTCCCAATCCAGTCCACACGCATCTGTGTATACTACCAACCCTTGGTTACCTTCTGGAACTACTAACAATGGTGCATTGGTTAACAAATTCTTTAACTTAAGGAATGCTTCCTCACATTCGTCGGACCAAACAAACTTCACTTCCTTCCCGGTCAACTTAGTCAAAGGCGCTGCTATCCGTGAGAAATCCTTAATGAATCTCCGGTAATAGCCAACAAGTCCAAGAAAACTCCTTCTCTCGGTTACCGTCTCTGGCCATTTCTAATTATTGACAGCTTCGATCTTAACTGGATCGATTGCCAATCCCTCCTTTGAAACCACATGACCAAGAAACTTAACCTCTTTCTTCCAAAAGTGACACTTGGAAAACTTTGCCTTTAGCTGATTCTACCTCAGCGTCTCCAACACCACTCTAAGATGAATCTCATGCTCTCTTTCATCTTTAGAGCACACCAAAATGTCATCTATAAATAACAATACGAACCTATCCAAGTGCTCTCGAAAAACCCGGTTCATCAAATCAACAAAGAAAGCAGGCGCATTTGTCAATCCTAATGGCATCACCAACCACTTATACAAACCATACCTAGTCCGAAATGTCGTCAAAGGAATGCTATCCTCTGCTACTCGCAACTGATGGAACCCCATCGCCAAATCCAATTGGAAAAACACTCTGGCTCCACTCAACTGATCAAATAAGTCATCTATCCTCGGTAGAGGGTACCTATTCTTGATCGTCCTTTCGTTTAACTTACGATAGTCGATGCACATTCTTAACGACCCATCTGGTTTCTTCACAAACAACGTGGCTGCTCCCCAAGGCGAACTGCTTGGTCTTATAAAATTCCTTCCCACTAGATCAACTAACTACACCTTCAATTCTTTCATCTCTTTCGGTGTCATCCTACTAGGTGGTCTACTAACAGGTTCAAATCCTGGTACAAGGTGTATCCAAAACTCAACGGCCCATTTCGGGAGTTAATCCAGTGACCGGCTCAAATACATCAGCAAATTCTCTCGCCACGCGAACCAGACTAAGCTCATCTCCAACCTCCATGGCACTTAACAAAGCACAAACACTCTTACTGGTATTCTCTACTAAGAAGATGATTCGGTTATGACTATTTGGGTGCCTCAATGATATTTCTCAATCCTGGCAAAATATCCTAGCCTCGTACTTACCCAACCAATCCATACCCAAAATGATCCCAAAATCAATGAAATCATAAACATTCAAACTAAATGCAAACTTATGACCTAACAAATCAAGTTCTAACTGGTCACATCTCATCCTAAGAGTTGCATACCCTCCTATTGGATTCACAACCCTTAAGAAAGTAATAAGGTATGTGGGTTCTATACATAACCTATCAACCAAATACTGAGATATAAATGAATGTGATGCACCAGTATCGAAAAGTACCCTAAGTGGTATACTTTGAATCAAAAGCGTATCTTCCATCATAGTTTTCCCTTTCTCTGTTGTAGTAGGTCTATAGGAAGATGGTGGTCCAATAGAAAACACCTTCCCTCTGTCTACCCTGACTGACACTGGGCACTGGTTCTTATAATGCCCAACTTGGTCACAATTGAAGCATTTCACGTTCTACTTCTCCGCAGGCTTCTTTCCTTTATCAGTTCTGCACTCATGGGCATAATGGCCCTTCTTATCACACTTATAGTACACCAAATTAGCCTTCGCCTTCTTAGCGGCCTCCCCTTTCTGGGCTCCCTTCTTCTTAAAGAATTTCCTTTTCCTTCCCTAAGAACCTTGGGACTCAACTGGCTTCTCCCTAGCTGAAACAACAAGCATCTCCTCATGGCGGACGGCCATCTCCACCATCATATGATAAGGTTCTCTAATGAATCTCTCATTTCTTCTAACATCGGTGTCAACAAAAGCATATCCATATTGAGATAGCTCGTTAAACTTAGCAGCATACTCGATCACAGACATATCTCCTTGGACAAGATCCATAAACTTCCTCATTAACGCCGGTTTGGCAACCTCCGACAAGAACCTCTGCTCAAACCTCCTTCTGAAATCAGCCCATGTAAGCTCTTCTTCTGGAACTCCAGCTGTCACACTGTTCCACCAATGAGGTGCTAACTCTTGCAACTGTTTAGAGGCTAGCCTTCTCTTCTCTCCATCATCCAAGCTAAAATAAGTAAAGATCCTTTCATAGTTCAACAACCAGTTCTCAACTTCAATTGCATCTTCTGTTCCAACAAACAGCTTTCCTCCCAGACTAATATAGTCTCTACTTAGCTTAGCATAGTAATATCCAACTGAAACTACATGATTTGCTCCTCCAACATTACTAGCAGCTCCTGCTTGCAAAAGATTAGCCAACAACTGATACACCATCCCCGCATCTACCGGCGGATTTCCAACACCTACATTGGCCTCAGCATTTAGATTAGCATTAGCCTGTCGACCTTGGTTCCTCTGGGTATTAGGTTGAGCATTTCTGTTGGTTGTGGTGCTTCCTCCGCCTAGATTTCCTCTTCCGTTTCCTGCCTCCATATCCTCTTTCTCGTATCTCTGCATACGAGCCTTAGTAAGATACAGAAGAACGGTCTAAGAGAGAGGGGAATACATACTTAGATATATATACCTATATATCAAATACAAGTACATTACTATAGCGTTAACCCAAACCCCGATCTTATTTTCAAATTATTTAGATTATGTTTCAAAAAGCTTTTAGATTTAAACTTTCTTTTAAAGTTCACAAAACCTATGCTCTGATACCAACTTGTAACATCCACCTACTTGGAGACCCAAAACTAACGACTACGGATGCTACAGTCATCCATAGTTATTAATATTCGGTGACCAAATACGACGGTGCTAGATATATTGATACACAGATCACAGAAATATGAAAAAAAATTAACAAATCAAAAACGTATATTTCCACATTCGGATTAAAACATTTCATGTTCATTGCATAATCCCAAAATACATTAACCACGTTCAGAAAAATATAATTATTACAATTACGCCAAGAGAAACATATGAAGATGCCACCATGGTTGATCAGAGTATATAGTAAGGCTAATAAATCTGCCTTTGCAACAAATACACAGCAGAAAAAGAAAACTCTAAATAACTATCTGCCTCCTGCACGCCTTCGGAAACTTTATTCGTCTAAGAAGAAAACCTGTAAACCTTAACTCTCAATCTACTCAAAATCAATTGAGTACCTGAGTGTTTAAGGGGAAAACAAAAACTTCTAGTCAGATATAAAGCCTGGTATGAATAATAATCTAACATCTCAATCCTTTTTAGATATCTAGTGAGACCACGCCGCTTAGCGGAATGGATTTTCCCCTCACTAGTATCCTAAAACCTTTTTAAAATCATATACTGTACTCCTGCATCCACAATGGTTAAAATATACATTTTCAAAATATTATGATGATATGCATACTTGAAAACAATTAGGATTTCCCAACCCTCATTTAATATGACACTTTGTCCTATCTATAGTTTTTTTATGGGATCACTAAGAACCTACAGGCTCCTACCAGTTAACTTATTTAATTCATGGGCTCCCCTGAACTTATTAGTCATTTCACCAACAATCACCCTATCCTAGTTTTCATGGGTCGACTAGGAACCTATGGATTTATCCAGTAACTTACTTCACATCCTAGTTTTCATGGGTTGACTAGGAAGCTACTTATACTTCCATTAGCCACTTTCTTGTCCCAGTTTTCATGGGTTTACTAGAAACTTATTGATTGACGTCAATTCTTAATTCGGATATAGTTTTCATGGGTTCACTATAAACCAATTAGTCCCTGCTAACTGTCCTTAATACATAGTTTTCATGGGTTAACTACGAACTTTTTGGTTTACTCCAATAACTACTTAATCATAATTTCATGAGTTAACTATGAACCTTTTTGGTTTACTCCAATAACTACTTAATCATAGATTTCAGAAAAATGCTGCCACTAATTTCAGAATTAAATAATAAATTTATTTTATAAAATGCCCCTTCTCCTTAATTAAATATATAAAATATTTAAGTTCCATAGCTTAAATAATTTTATATATTCATCAAATCACATAGGAAAAATCTAGAAAAATCCCAGAAAATCTATTTTAATATGTTTTCCAACATAAAAAAATTTCAAACCCAAATAATTATTATTTTAAACGAAAATAATTTATAACCCAATAAATCGTTTTCTTCACTAGAAAATTAATATAAAATCCACATTAATTCAGAAAATTATGGAAATTGTAACCCATCTCTAAAATCATGTTTCCTACAACATATATTTTTCCCATGGCATTTAAAAATCATTTCATCTCGGTTTTACCCTAAAACCGTGTATATCTTGTACTTAATAACCTTCTTTAATCCATATAAAACATAATTCAAGCATACCATCATTCAATATATCATAAAAAAAGATGTACGCTAAAATCCGAAACCATATGATCATAAAACAAAATTAGAGATGTAGAAATTATTATTCACCTTAGATTAGATAAGGAAATTGAAGTTTGTTTGAGATTGATTTCTTCTAGCTTGAATCCTTAGCTTTAAGTTGATTTTCTCTTCTCTTCTTTCTTCCTAATGGCCGACCTTGCTTCCTTACAGTTATAAATTTTTGCTTTGATAAAATGAACGCGTACGACTAAGGGCGATAGTATAAGGGTGAGAAATATGGATGGCTATTTACCCTAATGCTCTTATGTTTAGTATCTTAACCATTTATAAGTTCATTTAGTTAGATAAGCATGGCTACTTAATTCATTAATCAACCTCAATCCCCTTATCTACATTATTCTATTTAATTTATTCTAATTAAATCTTCTGAATAATGTTAATAAACTTCTCCATTCTTTTGAAAGGTATCAAAGCTTTCGACTTAGATGATTTACCCTTGTTTTATAATTGACGTATAACCCAAAGCTTTCGAAGGAGTTGTTTTAAAGGCTGAGGTCTATTGTTTTAAATGATATATTTTAAAGCTTTCGAAGCAGAGCTTTCGACAAAGTCGAAAGTTTGCTTCCAATGAAGTCGAAAGGTTTTCAAAGAAGATTCTCCACATATTTTAAATTGAACCTAATGATTTTTCGAAAGGTTTGTTTTCAATGCTTTCGAATGGTTTGAGTTTTAATGGTTTCGAAAGATTTTCCAACGCTTTCGAAAGATTGAGTTTCAATGGGGTCGAAGGGTTTGGATAGATGTGTTTTAAAGTATAAAAATGGCTAGAGCCTATTATTTTAAAAGGATATGATTAAAACCCTTCGAAGGGGTTAAAAATAGTAACTTTCGACATTATCGAACGGTTTTAAGACCCGTACTCTAAATTTTTAAGGAAAACCCATGGCTTATATAAAAGGAGATTTGTAATGACTTTAAGTATGTGATTTTGGAGGAGTAATGCCTTGATCAAAATATAAGTTAAAGGTGTAAACTACGTTTTATGAAATGTATTCCGAGGACTTTATATCCACAGGAGTGGTATTGTTAAATTTTTGTTTTGCTTCTACAAATATGAATATATTTACACGATAACCCATAACTGTCTTTTGGGAAAAAGG
The DNA here is from genome assembly GCA_030737815.1 of Allium fistulosum. Classification (NCBI taxonomy): domain Eukaryota; kingdom Viridiplantae; phylum Streptophyta; class Magnoliopsida; order Asparagales; family Amaryllidaceae; genus Allium; species Allium fistulosum. Next base: position 1,043,119,748 of record CM060907.1, on the reverse strand, counting down.
GGTAGGAGAACCAACTAGGTTAACTCAATAGTGAATATAATTTACTTAAACTCCTAAATGAGTAGAATTGCATCTAAGGAGTCAGAGTGACGAAAAATGTAGGATGCCTAAACTTTATAGTTATTCGTGTAAACCAAAAGGTTCATAGTTAACCCATGAAAACAATGTATTAAGGATAGTTAGCAGTGGCAAATTGGTTTATAATGAACCCATGAAAACTCTAGCCGGATTAAGAATTGACATAGGTTCCTAGTAAACCCATGAAAATAAGGATAAGAAAGTAGCTAATGGAAGTATTAGTAGGTTCCTAGTTAACCCATGAAAACTAGGATGTGAGGTGAGTTACTGGATAAATCCATACGTTCCTAGTCAACCCATGAAAACTAGGATAAGTTGATTGTTGGTGAAATGACTAATAGGTTCAGGGGAACCCATGAATTAATTAAGTTAACTGGCAGGAGCCTATATGTTCTTAGTGATCCAATAAAAACTATGGATAGGACAGGGTGTCATACTAAACGAGGGTTGGGAAATCCTAATTGTTTTCAAGTATGCATATCATCATAACATTTTGAAAATGTATGTTTTAACCATTGTGGATGCAGGAGCACGGTATAGGGTTTTAAAAAGGTTTTAGGATACTAGTGAGGGGAAAACCCATTCCGCTAAGCGGCGTCGTCTCACTAGATATTTAAAAAGGATTGAGATGTTAGATTATTATTCCTACCAGGCTTTTATGTCTGACTCGAAGTTTTTGTTTTCCCCTTAAACTCTCAGGTACTCAATTGATTTTGAGTAGTTTGAGATTTAAGGTTTATAGGTTTTCTTCTTAGACGAATAAAGCTTCCGGAGGCGTGCAGGAGGCAGATAATTATTTAGAGTTTTCTTTTTCTACTGTGTATTTGTTGTAAAGGCAGATACTATATACTCTGATCAACCAAGGGTCATCTTCATATGTTGCTCTTGGCGTAATTGTAATAATTATATTTTGTTGAACGTGGTTAATGTATTTTGGGATTATGTAATGAACATGAAATGTTTTAATCCGAATGTGGAAATATATGTTTTTGAATTGTTAATTTTTTTTCCATATTCTTGTGATCTGTGTATCAATGCATCTAACACCGCCGTATTTGGTCGCCGAAGTTTAATTACTATAGATGATTGCAGCATCCGCAGCCATTAGTTTTGGGCCTCCAAGTAGAGGGATGTTACAATCTCCTATCTCTACACTACCACCGACCCTTCTACTTCTTAGTCTACTCCTCTTAAAGCCGGCTAGTCCTCTACCCCGGCACTCACATCTACTCTGATGAGAGTTAGCCGCTCAATTACGATAAAGCTCTGAATCGCTCTTTACACTAAACCCTAATAACTTGTTGCTCCGTAGGTCAATCAATTTGGTATAATGATTTTAAATAATCCATTGGACCCTCCGGCATCTAAGTTGACTACTGTGGAGTTACAATGGATCAGTGAAAAGCATGGGATTCTTGAAAACAAAGTGCATCTTCCTTTACCCAGTTAGAGAGATTACGACCCTCCGGAAAGTTACACCGCTTGTAACTGCTACATGTGCCTATCCAAGGTCGTCCCTTTATTCAACAACTCTTGAAATTTGTCTCACATATGTTTGGACTTACCTCATCTCAAATCCATCCAAATGGTTATGCCACTTTGAACTCTGTCTACATGATCTTTAGGGAACATTTGTGAAGGTTGCCAATGTTCCTTAAGATTAATTTTTTATTTTACTTCAAAATGAGAGTTGACCAATCTTTGCTTTTGATTTTCGAGTCCTTTAATAGAGGCAAAGTTGTTAAGGGGTTATATAATAAGAGAAGTTACTTTATGGACGAATACTTCTTTGTCCGATGCCCTGCCAATTTCCACTAGAAATGGCTCTCGGAACATAAGTTCTTCATCCAATGGTTTCATAACATTTAAGCTATCTTCGCTTGAACGACTAACCATCCTCTACCCTTTTTGTAGATATCCCTCAAAGGGTTGTGATCCCGTCCTCAAGAAAACCTTAAAACTTCTCAAAAGGATCGGCGGAGCATGAATACACACTTCTTTCTAGCTTACCAATGCCATAAAGCACCAACATCAACTACTCAACAGTGGCAAGAGAATCCACTTTGAATCGAATCTTCCCAAAGCTATTTAAGCTACAAACTAAACCCCTCGCTGCACAAGGGGTTTTCATGGAAGTTGAGGTGGTTCCAAGCTCTGAAGAAGGAGAACAACAAGAGGAAAGAGGAGAAGAAAATGAAGAAGACAACAAAGAGGATGAAGAAGGGCACTGAGAAAAGGAGCAAGAAGGAGGTGACGATGACGTAGATGAAGATGAGTCATTGGGGAGACATCGCCTGAAGGCACTCAAGTCACACTTATCCCTAAACCTAGGTGACTTACAATCAAGACTTTGATCCAAGCACGTGAACGACACTAGCTCCCTATCGAGGGATCAACCACTCCGGGCACAACTTATTCCATCTTCAATTCATTGAGTGACATTAGAAGTTTTCCAAACTTTACTCCAACTGATCTCAATTTCAACAATCTTCAAGCATCTAATTCTTCAAATTTCACTTTGACTGGCATGCCTTTACACTGTGAAAGGGAATGTAATGATCCGCAAATCCACACAATTCAAGTTGACAATAAACCACACATGTCCAACCAAATTGAACGAAGATGCGAATAGTTATGGGATAAAAAGAAGTAGAAGAGAGAAGAGAAGAAGAAGAAAACTAAAAAATACAGAATCCCACAGCTAAACGAATAATCTATAATATACAACAAATCTTTACACAAAGAAAAACCAATAATATACATACATCAATCAGAGTACACTAACCTATTTCAGCCTGGACAGTTATAACAGCATGTCCTTATAATTTTCTGATAAATACAACCAACAGATAACACAACGAACATAAGAAATACGTAAATAGGTCTTGAACGTCTAGCTCGTCTCCTGAGCTCCAATGCATCTAAAGCAATCTGTAAATATGCTCAGTTTGACTCAAGCATTAAATGGGAAGAACGCCCATATCAGTCTAGTAAACCATCGTGAGAAAGATACACCCAAATGGAATAAAAGTATCTTGTAAGACTGCGCCGCACGCAAACAAGGACGGGTTTTTACCTTATGATAACTAAAACATCTTCTATAGAAACTGATATCATAATAATGTCTAGGGTCAAAGTAATATTTGAATATAGCATAAATTCTTGCATCTCACATTTCAACATAGTTGGGCACAACTAAGTCCATATGGCGCTTATTGGAGAAGGATTCCATACAATGACTAGGCTGCTGGGGTACCATCCGTCATAGTGCATCTCTAGATAAAATAACACCGAGGACCTCGCCGGGATCCCCTACCAACATAGAACCAGCTTACCCTTTATTGGATAGTACTGAATATGATCACCCCTTGGTTAATAGGTACCGAAGCATACAAATAAGAGATAATATGGACTCTAGATAGGGATGATCATTCCCTAATGGGAGCAATCTACTTAGCCCAGCTGCATCTCCCTGTTTTAGTCATTCCCGGTTGATGAGGGTTGAGGCAATGTTTTACCTTTTATATAGCACTTCCCACTTGGAATACTAACACTGCTCCCCAGGCAGCAATGGAATGCCAGCATTCATCCATACAAGTTGTACAGGAGATGGACAAACTGAAGGCACTACTTCTACTACATCCATTCTGGAATCACCCTCAAGATTAGTAGCCAGCAGCCCTAGCACTTCAAAGAGCTTCGACTTCAATTCCATCATCTTCAAGATGTCTTCACTTCGAAACACTTGAGTTGGATCAAATTGGTTTTCAGATAACGTATCCGACCTCGGTCACTTCGAAACAACATTCGATAGTTTTCGGTAAACTCAAACCCGGTTCTTTAGGAAATAAACTGTGAAAGATAAGAGAGGAGGTCATCTCCTAACCGTTAGCGAACAGATTTCCTTATCATTTGTCCTAGGAGAACGAAACGAGATATATACGCATAGTACAGCATCATCGGAGATGACTGTGCCATATAACTCATGTGTTTCTCCTAGATATTTCTAAAGTTACGTTTTGAGTTATTTAACTCTCCACAAACACACATCCAATCAGCGATTTAGTTCCATAGGGAAAACCAACATTGTTTAAGCACATAAACAACCACTGACTTCTTAAATTATTCTTTTTAATTATTAAATCACTTTGTAAAGTACTTGTATAAAAATACTTTTACAAAGATATATTTCCACTAACCCTTATATTTTCAATACTTGGAAAATATCCATATACTAATCTCAATGGTATAAGTATATTCACAAAACACTACACTTTCACAACTTAGAAAATGTACTCATATACTTGTCTTAATGGTATAAGTATATTTACAAACACTGAGAATGATTTCTGTTAATAAAATCTTTAAATCATTTATAATCCCATTTATAATTTAAAAAAATCATTTATAATCTCTTTTTTAAATCCATAAAACTATTTTAAAACTCTTTTATAAAATTCAAGTCCGTTTATAAGACTCTATTTATAAATCTTGAAAACATTTATATATAAGTAAAAGTCATTTACTTCAAAACACTATTATATAATACTAATTATTAAAGGTAAACATTATAAATAAATAATTATTATAACTTCAAAATATCTTAAAAATAATAATTAATAATTTCAAAACATTATTAATAGAACAATAATAAATAAATCTTCAACATTATTATAAATAATGATAATTAATTTCCAAAACATTATTAATAAATCATTATTATTAATTTCAAACCATAGTAATTATTTAAATAATTAGCTTTTCAAAATATTAAAATATTGATAAGTAACTTTAAAAGAATATTAAGTATAAAGAAATAATCTTTAAGACAATATTAAATATAAATAAAAAATCCTTTAAACCATTACTAGATGACTTAGAAAAGACAGATAATAAGGTTGGAGTAAAATAGAAATTAAATCCTTTAAAACAAAATATTTATGAAGCCTAGTTTTAGATTCAAAACCATTTCCTGTCTCAAAAACTAACCCCAACTCAAATGTCAATTTATAGTATTTTCAAAATACTAACTTAAGGCTAATAGCTACCCAATGTTCAACCAATAACGATATTAATTTTCTATCACTAAAGGGTTTAAGTTTTGAACATATAACAATGTCATAACGAATAGTGTCGAACAATCAGATTTGATATTCAATGATTATTATAACAGGAATATTATTGAAAACTATTCAACAATGGCGAGAAATCTCATTGGATCCGTCCAACCTGTCCCCTTGCATCATAAATAGTATATAATCATATTATATGGGTCATCCGTTACTAGGCGGGTATATATAAAAGTTCATCTAATCCAGGGGCGGGAATAAAACCAAACCAACTGATAGAATAGTAAATCATCCAAATATCCAATCAACAATTTTTATCAACTTTATAACATACTTGTTAATCAAAAAGGTGAGTTTAACTCACCGAAATTCCAGTAATTGCCAAAGCATTCCGGTTTGAATTAAAATCGAACAGGCGTTCAATTTTAACCCAAATTACTACTAGCTCCAAATCCATTCAATTCAGCTCTATACCATAGTATTCACAAATACAATCGCATTGCAACTTGTCGCATTTAATTTCGACCTCGTATGAAAAGTTATACATTTTATAAGAATTCACGATTTAAATAATAATTTTTTAAAAACAAATTACAATCATTAACTTAAGTTAATTACTATGCTTAACCGCTAATTCTCCCTCTCATTCAAAAAAAGTAGGTCACACGGGTTTAAACATCGATGCCACCGTTCCTTTTCAAACCGTCGCTGCCACGGTCGATCGTACGTCGCCGCATCCACACCGAAGGTCGCCTCGTCCGGCCACTACCCAACGCCACCGGTCTCGTCGCCCCTGTTACCACCGTTCGCCAGAAAATGGCAAGGAACATCACGCCGTTCATCTAGGGATTGTCGCCGCCACAGTTCGCCGCTGTCCACCAAACTTCACCACAATGTCGCCTACGCTTCCCTCTACAAATTTCCTGACCCAATCACCAAACAAACGATGAAACCACCAGAATTTGCCATTATTGTTGTCGAGTTCATCATCAAAATGCGGCCACCTCACGATGAATGACGACGATCCAACCATTGAGTAAGTCCAATTCGATGTCACGAACAAAACTCCAGTAGAAGACTTCACCTGAAAATGCTTGGATTGGTCCCGACGATCTATGGTCGTTGGATGAGGAGATGATTTTAATTCAAAATTTCAAACTCTTTATTTGTTACAGTTGATGATTTATACATGGGAAGAAGTATAGTCTAGGCATTGGAAAGGTATGGCTGAAGTGATGGAGTGGGTATAGGTGTGGACATGCTAGGGTATAATTAAATTAATAAAATATCTGGAACCGTGTACCCAAAAATCTCAAACTCAAATCAAGGCGTGTTGCCTGGGGTTTAGTACTATATTCCCCTATTCCGAACCCAAAAGAGCTAGTTTCGACTAGTGCGGAATATGAATATAAAAAGTAAATAGTAAAGTAAATGACATCATGGATTTTTATACTGGTTTGAACTCTTGTTCTACGTCCAGTCCCAGAATCCTTCTAGAATTTAACTATCAACCCTCTCTTAACCTAGAGGAATAGGTATTACACCACCTGAGCAACCGAACAGGACGTCTACCGCCTAGACCACTGAATATGACTTCTACCGCCTGAGCAACCGAACAGGACTTCAACAATACAGAGAATTTTCTTCACTGATTGTGCTCATTGATAGCACACATAAGTCTTTAGAGTACACCCTTCCTATAATCTTCTCCTTTGTGGTATATAGTGTAGTTCGTGAAGTTTGTATGTTAATTTAATCACAAATGAATTTGTGCTTGAATTTGCAAGTGATTGGAACGAGATTTGAAATAAAATGGTAGAATATTTTAGATAATAAGTATATGAGAATAGAATCAGAAATTAAGTTATTAAAACAACTGAAATGAAGGCTATATATATATTTTAAGTGGTGCAATTCTTTGTGAAGAGTTACGGTCAGAAGATACAGAAACAACTCTTGAATCAAGGGTTGTTTCTGTTCGTAGAATGGAAGTGACCGTTCAGAAAATAGCCGTTATGCATTTTCAGTCGACTGAGGAAAAGATTTCAGTCTACTAAATATTCAAAAAAAATTGAATTAAAAGTTTTATATTAAAAAGACCCATAATTCAGTCGACTGAATAGGGTGGTTCAGTCGACTGAACCTTCAAGTGCATTGTGCACTGGTATTCGGTCGACTGAAACTTCTGATTCAGTCGGCTGAATTCTCTATTTCTGCCATAATAAAGGTTCTTTTGAAACTTTTTGTTAACGGAACTTGAAATAAATGAAGTACTTTGTATGTATATGATTTGAAAATAATTTTAAATACTTGTGTGTGTGCAAATACCACCTAGGAGAAATTTTAACAATAATCAACTACTAGACTAGACTATAGACAAACCATTAATAATTTTGAAACTTCTCTCTGAATTCTTGGTATGCAATCAATTGTTGAGTAGAATAACATCTCCTCTTGCAAATATGGTTAGTTCACATAATATTTACTTATACAGTTGTCATGATCAAAACATCAAAATACAAGGTTCTAACAGCATAACTTTTTATATACGCACCCGACTAATTATAAATTACAGCTAGAAAATATTGATAGCAACCAATACATCAACTAAATAAATAAATAAAAATATTTCATAAATATTAGTCAATTTAAATAATTTATAATATTTTATAAATCGATATAATCATTTGGTATTTAAAAGAATCTATCAATGCGGACGTGCGCCTCGTAGATCTAAATTAAGTAAGCGATTAATATCGAACTATTCTAATATTAACATTCAAACAACCTTAGCTAGTGGAGTGATAAGTTAGCCAAATTTATTGGTTATAGAAATTTATTGGTAAGATACAATTTTACAATTTAATCGGTACCATTTAGTTACGATTATTTACATTAATTCTCTTCATCAAAACTGTATCCTTTTAGGACTTATGTAATTTGGTTTTGGTCAAAATTCCAATATCATCCACATTCAACTTGGTTTTTCCAAACACAAACTCCTTGGTTTAATAATAACATTTACTGTTAACATTATTGCTCTGGCTAGAGACTTTGACACTGAGTTGACCATGATACTAACCTATTATAATGAGGAGATGAATTCTCTATTGAATAGTGTTTCACTTTCAATGCTTCAACTCAGACCTAACTATTGTTGCTCGATGAATTCCCATGCCATGATTGAACTATAATCAAAGTGGAGTATCCACATTGTAGTTCCATGGTATTAGAGGGAATTAAGTAACATTAGCACTTCAAGATCCCTTGTTTGACCTAAGTTATAATTGATCAACATAAAACTCTCAAGTGAGTCATTTCATAGACATCAAATGACTATCAATATGTAACCTCTTGGTGCCCCCCTACAGCCATAATTAATATGCTTTCCAACATTTGGAGAGTATTACGTACTCTAGTCTCAATACTCTCAACGGATGAATCAATATCCTTTCTCGAAACATCTTGCCTAGAAATATTTAAAATAATTTGTTATTTTAATGTGATAAATTTCTCATTATTACGACACATTATAATTGCTATCACATAACATGTCATTTATGGATTTTCTATTTATTATACTTTTAGATTGATTATTTAAATAGTTATAGTATCGTATAACAAATATATATTAGAATTCAAATACCTTTATTATGAATAAGATTGGTTATCAAGTTAGATATATGTATGTAATTTTCCCCTAGGGCATACCCCTAACTCTATTAATGTCATTGTAGCTTAGCATGGTTAGCATCACTTATCAGGATACCTTGCCTCAAGAATGTCTTTAATGAATGGATCTCAACTCGTCGATGAACCACTCGTCATTCTGTCACTGTTGACTTTGACTTATCAATCTCTTAATCATGTTGGTAATGTACTCTTCACTACCTTAGCCCGTCGATCGACTATCATCATGAACATCCCTAAGATTTTGGCTTGGAAAATGATCTCAATTTGTTCTATGACATCTAGGTTGCTTGGCCTCTAGAGAAACAATTTGTCCTAACGTATGTTGATACCTTGTTGGAGTCTATCCCCTTTTAGGCGGTTTGCTAGTGTTAGCTCTAGAACAAACAGCCTAAGGACCAATAGCTTGTCGTTTACCAACATCAACTAGTCGCAACTCATCTTCACTATCTGAAAAATTAAACCACTCAGCCAACTAGTCGGTACTGACCATTTTGGACCATTTGGTATCAGATAATTTTGACATTAGCTGAGAGGTTCCATCTCTTGCAACTTTTTTATGCATCTCCCTATCCCCTCTCTTCATCGGTAATTTATCTGGCCTCATGTTTTTGCTTTAACAAAGACAAGCTCTCTTTACTGGAATCAGAAGATGATGAATCTCTCCTGCTCTTCCTCGCCTATGAGATCTATGCTGATGTAGGTGTTGAGGCAAAGCCACCAGCTACTCTTGCATCTCTGTTATCATATCCATCTAAGCTTTCTGTTTCTGTGACATCTGTAAGTTTGTATCAGACATCATCTTCTATATCTTATCCTTTTTCACCGTCTCTTGCTGAGATGAAGATTCTGGTAAGGCCCTCGGCTGATTAGTTTCTTCTTTCTTATAGTGGGATCCTTCGTTATCCCCTTCCATGATAGCTTCAAACCTAGTAGGTTTACCTTTCCATGGAGCCTTTTCTTCTTCGATATGATTGTATACTTGCTTCGAATCCAAATAAAAATAGATCAACACTTGGAAAATTCGTTTTTAGTTAAAGCACTGAAAATTTTGCCTGAAATATTGGTATAACACCCACCGGTCGATCAATAACAAGATGAAATCGGTTAAAATGAAATTAAAATGGGAAAAATACAAGATTTTGAAGGTAGTTCGACTAGATTATTAAGCTTACTTCCACTGTCAACTTTATTTTGATTTGCTTTAAAAACTTGACCAAATTACAATTGATTTCATATCTGGAAAAATAGAGATTTTGAAAAAATTACAGAGTGTCCTTGTAAAGGACTAAAATAGAATAAAAAAGCCATTTTTTGCTGTCCATGGTCTTCTATTTTTTGGTGTACCTCTACACCATAGTTGGAAGAACATGCATAAGAAAATATTTCTCCATATCCGAGTTTCCAGCCATGAAGATGGAGTCAAAAGTTAAATATCTCTACATCATAACCATTCTATGTTGACTGGTCTTAGTCATTGGTGAATGGTTTAGCGAGTTTACTTCTTCAATATTTGTTTAAGTCATCAAAATTTGGATCTCCATTAACAAAATTGATCACTAAGGAATGTTCGGTACCAACCGATTTTGCCATCCAAAACTTGTGTTGTTCTTCAAAGTTGAAATAGCATCAACAGTAGCAAAATTGAGTCCTTTTAGCTTTGGACCGGTCCGTACTGAACAATCTAGACTGTTCAGTGCCAACCTGGTTGGATTCTTCCAAAATTAACCAAACTTCTTGGTGCTCCTCCATTTCACAATCTTGACATCTCCTGGGCTTCTCGATCCATTTTTCCATCATCTCGAAGTCCAGATTCATTGAGATGTCGCTTTGTCCAAATACCAAATAGCACTTGCCCTCCAAAGTATGCTTCTCTGTCAATGAAGCATGCTTTAAGATCAAGACAAGCGACCACATTTAATCTGTAAACATGTTTTCATCACATAAGCTATTATCGTGAAATGTCGCATCTACTCTGAGAATATTAGCACAATGTTTCATACAGTCCTGAACTACATCCTTTCTACAAACATAAAAGTTACACTTTCTATCAGAAGTCTTCAATCCTTGTTGGGAACTTTTTGAAAGCTACTCCAATCCTAAGTTAGGTAGATTTCTTCTCTTTAAAAAAAACTTGAAAATCAATTATGTTTGGTAACAACTGATTGTGGTCGGTATCTAACGATTTTCTATGTGCTATATACAGTCAACACTTAGAAAACAATTCGCCATGCTTTCACTTTGCGCTTTCCCATTCTCTTTGCCCTTGTAGCATTTCCAACCTCTAACTGATTTCAGTCCTTACGGCGCCACACCTCTTAGCACCACCGCCATTCAAATCACATCAAATGTTCATCGTGAAGCACTAAGCCCAACTTTAAGTCAAATTTCAACCGTTCCCAATCGTTTCAAACCTCGGTTGTAACAACCTTGATTTTTCAGTGTTGTTAATTTGAATTAAATAAGAATTTGAAATGAGGGTTTTAAAATGTGTATTTTATTAGATAAGCAATATATGAGATTAAAAGATGTTAAATTCTACACATGACATGATTACAAATCTTTAATGGCTTCCCGTCCCCATCCCTGTCCCCCCCATTAAACCCGCTATCAACCCCTTTACCGTTCCCAGCCTCAGCCCCGTCCTCCCCTCGCGCTGAGGTTCCCGGTGGATCGGGCCCTCCGCCTATCCGCATTCCCCCTTCGGCTGCAGCCCCCATCGATCCAGTTCGTCGTCCTCTTAACCATCTGGTCCGTCATCAGGCAGTCCATCCCTTTAGATCATCTTCGACGAAAACTTACGCTCAAGTGGCGGCCTCCCCTCCTCGTCCTCCCCTGCTCCAAAACCCACCGGTGATCAAACGCCATCGATTCCTTCCCATATTCAAATCGACCCCCGCTACTGTTGAATTTTTGAAGTCCAAACGTCCTTGCCTTCGGTGCGCGGGCAAAGACCACGTGGCTAAAGACTGCAGGGACACAAAGATTTGTTTTTTTTGTGGATTCTACGGTCATTCACAACTGACCTGTCCCAATAAAAGAAATGCTTCGGTTACTATGCATGCAGTGCCAGCTCCCTAGGCAAATCATCTCGCGCAGCCTAAGTGGGCCCCAAAATCTCCTGGCAAGCAAAAATATAAAATTCAAACTCATCTCCACACACAACCATCTCCTCTCTCCTCTCCCCAACCCCTCACTTCTCTTAGCTCTCCCCAACCCCTCACTTCTCATCATTTCCCCATGGATAACCTTCTAAATACTTCACGGCTACCATTATCAGCGACTACTGGATCATTGAGACCCTCTCCATTACCTTGGCATCCCACCTCCATTTCCGAGAATGGCCAATTTGGATCCAAGCCGATAACTGTTTTCTTGTATATAGCTCTTCTATTATTCTTCGAGAAAGAGCGTTGCAACTAAGGACTATCTCCAAATCAGGCAACTCGGGCACGGTTCTCATCCAACCCTAGTCGAACTTCGCGCCTCCGACTGCACCAAACCTCGAGCCCCAGGCATGGGCGAGAGTGCATGGCTTTCCTGCGCTCCTAAGGGACAACCTAGAAGCAGTGCGAGAAGCTCTAAGTCCCATCGGTCGTGTCACAAGCCTTGACGAATGCGATTGGGCCCACATTGACCATCGCTACCTATATCTACAAATACAATTCTTCAGAGGCATTATCACTCCATCTACTTTCGTTGCCAGAATCAACAACGCGGAGCACTTGCTTACGGTGGAGCGATCGGATTATGAGCACCCTAGGAGACGGCCTGAGACACTCATTATGGGCACTGACTTTGATCGTGAGTGGCGATGTTTCTCTGAGCCTCTCAACCTCCCCTCGGACCAGTCGGACCCGGATGATCGCTTTGATGCAATGAACTATGAAACCTCCATGTCACCACCGAACCCCCCTATTCCCCCCCAAAACAACATACCAGATGACTCTTTCGAAGTTGTGGGCCCAAACAGATGGGACGATTGGCCTGGCACCGAGCCCCGCTGGGACCCACTGTCTGACTTGGACCTCTCAGTCCCAATGCACCTCTAGACCCCCCGGCAACATGAGCCGTCATCTCCCCAACCAGCAGCTCAACCATCCAACCATGATCCCTTGTCAGCCCCTCAACGATTCGCTTCACTCTCCCCGATCCTCGTCCGACGAGGCAACCGACTGAACTACTCAAACTCTCTCCCTGGTAGCTCGGGTAGTTTTTTTAAACCAGTTGTGTTTTCCTCTGCTAATTATAAATTAAATCAAAAAAAATTGCACGTTGCATGGGTATTATTCTATCTGATGAACACCATTCGGCCATGCAATTGTTAGAAACTGAGCGTCTATCTCGTTCCTAATGAAAATTGCCTCATGGAATGTTCGAGGTTTGGGGGACCCGACTAAATGTTAGGCTATCAATCTTATCCCGACCCCACAAAAAATCGACATCTTATTTATCAAAGAATCCAAACTTGCAAACCCGTCCCCATCTCATCTCAAGTCATTACGTGGCTCCTACCTGACTGGCTGGGCCCACATAGACGCTTCTGAAACAAGGGGGGCATTATTACCGCATGGAATGAATCGCTTTGGTCTCTCTACCAAGTCATTTCTCATCCTGCCGCCCTACATGTTATCCTACGCCACCTTCATTCGGGTATACTCTACTTCTTCTCTAATATTTATGGTCCCCAAAACACCCTTGACAGGTCTATCCTCTGGGCAAACTGTATAGACTTCACCTCGCACATCAATGGTCCTTGGATCATTGGTGGCGATTTCAACACGACCAGATCTCCCTCTAAAAGGAACTCCGGTACCACCTCACAAGACTCAGCGGCCTTTAATGACTTTATCAACTCCTGCTTCTTCATTGACCCACCTATCAGCAATCGACTTTTTACCTGGTCTAACCGTAGAGCTGATCTTGCCTTAGAAAAATATGACCGCTTCCTTTTCAACCCAGCCTGGGACGACCTCCACCCTCTCTCTATCGTCAGTGGCCTTTCCACCACCTTATTCGACCACTGCCCTCAGCTTCTTGACACAGGCTCTAACCCAATCTCTAAGCGACCATTCAGATTCGAACGCCTTTGGCTCCTTGAACCTTCTTTTGACGATTTTGTCAAGACAGCATAGACCCAAACCTCTCGGATTCAGTCGGCTACTTCTCAAATTGTTTTCAAACTCAGATCACTTAGAAAGCTAATCCGGCCTTGGGCCAAATCCATTTGGGGCTCAATCCGGACTCTCATTGCAGTGACCCAAGATAACATTTTGCATCTTAACATTCTGGAAGAATCCCGCCCCTGTCTGCCTCTGAATCTAATCACCTTCGATAACTGGAACTCGAATTGGACAGACTTATTATCCAGGAATAGATTGGCTGGAAGCAACGCTCCAAAGCTAAATGGACTGAAGAGGGAGATAAAAACACTGCTTTCTTCCATCGGCTTGCCAATGGCCGTCGCAGATCCACCTTCATTTCTGAAATCTGCCATAATGATACTGTCTTTTCCGACCAATCTGACATCCTCCGCATATTCACTAATTACTACAGAAATATTCGTGGCAAATCGTCCCTGTCGCTCCCGCCCATTGATTGGAACCTCCTTTACCCCAATCCCACTTTGATTTCCATCGACCATCCCTTCTCGGAAGATGAAATTTGGTCAGCCCTGAGGGATATGGCTGGCGACAAAGCCCCAGGTCCGGATGGCTTTGGCCCCCTTTTCTTCAAACACTTCTGGGGAGTTGTCAAATCTGATATCACTGAAATGTGCCATGAATTCCAAAACAATCCCGCCGCAGTTGCTCGTATAAATTATGCTCACATCCTCCTGATCCCCAAAACCCCAGGCTCAATCTCCCTCCCTTCTTTTTGACCCATCTGCCTCCTCAACACCACCTTCAAGGTCATCACTAAGATCTTGGCCAATCGCCCCCAAAGTGTCATTGGCTCTCTGGTTGGGGTTGAATAATCGGCCTTCATCCTTGGCCGCAGCATCCATGATTGTGTGGCGGTCACACAGGAAGTCATCTCCTTCTGTCACTTATCAAACACCCCTGGAGCCCTACTCAAGCTTGACTTCTCCAAAGCCTCTGACTCTGTTAACCTGAACTATTTGCTAGCCCTTATGAAACATAGAGGTTTTTCTGACACTTGGTGTAAATGGATACAGTGCATTCTCAATACAAGTCTTTCATCAATTTCCATCAATGGCTCGCTGGGTGGTCATATAAAGTCAGCTCATGGATTAAGGCAAGGCGATCCCCTATCTCCACTTCCCTTTGTCCTCATCTCAGACGTGTTTAACCGCATGGTCAAGCTTGCAACATCCAACAATCTCTTAGCTAGCATTAAGCTCCCAAATTCGAACCTATCAGTCTCTAATCTCCATTTTGCGGAAGACACCATTCTGCGTGTTTCCCCTGAACCCGCTCATATTCACTGTCTTAAAGTCCTTCTTTACGTCTTTGAACTTATCTCCGGCCTATCCATCAACTTTAACAAGAGCTCCATCGTCATGCTTGGAAAATCCCATCACCTCGGTCCCTCTTCCGCTGCACTGCTCAACTGTAATCTGGGCCATTTCCCCATCACTTACCTTGGAATCTCCCTATATCCCACTAACCTTGCACGCTCGGACTGGCTCCCTCTTATTTCTAAGATCGAGTCTTGCCTTGCGTCCTGGAAGGCTAAATCTCTATCTACGGCTGGCCGCCTTGTCCTTGTCAAATCCGTCCTATCTGCCCTACCATCGTACTGGATGTCGTTTCATAGACTGCCAAGCTGGGTTATTAATAAAATCGACATTGTTCGTCGATCTTTTCTCTGGAATGGCAATAATCCAAAATGCTTGATCAATTGGAAAACTGCCTGCCTGGATCAGGATCATGGTGGACTAGGCATCACTAACCTCGACACTCTCAACACAGCTCTCCTATCAAAGTGGATCTGGTGCATTATCACACCAGGTAATCTCCTCTGGAAAGAATGGATACTTCAACTCCACTACCACTCTAACCCTCATCTGGTCCTTCATTCCACCCCTCGTCTCAAACCTTCTCCCTTCTGGGCCGGCGTCTTACGAAACATTCCACGTGTCAAATATCTATTTCATGTCTCTTTGGGCAATGGAGTAGTTGTCTTTTTTGGCTTGACATATGGCAGGATCAATCTCCCCTTGCTCGCTCTTTCCCTAACCTTTTTTCCCATAACTCCCACTCCATTGCAACTGTTGGTGAGACCTCGATCATAGGCCCACACGGCCTATGTCCCCCATCTCTCTTTGATCTTAACACCTTAACTGAGCTTACATCAGCTTCGAACATGCTTCTCTCACTCCAACTCTCCAACATACCAGATCACTATAACTGGGCCTTATCTCCTGAGAAAGGTTTCTCCGTTGCCTCATGTTACTCATTTCTCAACCATCCTGGCAGGTCATTCACTTTCGCAAGACTATGGAAATGTAAGCTCCCTCCCCGCATTTTATTTTTCCAATGGTGCCTCATACATGCTCGTATCAACACCAAGGATACACTCAGGCATAAGAATATTCCTGTTGACCCTCTACGCGCCTTGTGTTCCATGCAAGATGAATCCGTCTCCCATCTCTTCTTTGACTGCGACTTCTCCTACCACATTTGGGCCACGACCAGTGCTACCCTACTTGGCCATATCCATGTTCTTCGCTCGTTCTTTGATTATTGGCAGTATAACCCTTCGGACAGGAATCTTGACTCCTTCATTGCTATCTACAGTTGATGTATTTGGAAAGAAAGAAATGTACACATATTCAATAAACCTAACTACACTATTGATGGGATATGTAACCGAATCTCTCACTTGTTTTCTCTCTGGACAGGTTCTACGCGCAGAAGGCCCTTTACTCGGGTTCTGCCATCCAGGGACAATGCTAATGCGGAATAATCCACTCTATTGCTGAGGCAGAGGACATGCCTCTTGTGTACTTACCTCAACACTTGTGTAAAAAATGCTACCGCTCTTGTAAATATTGCACACTGGGTTGTGAAATTATATTTTGGCCATCGACCAGGCCTGTTGGTCGAACTCTACTACTTATTTTTCCAGCTATTAACCAGCTATGTAGCCACGCGCTACACACCCGTTTCTCTCTAAAAAAAGATGTTAAGTTCTAGTTTTTAAAACTTGTTAAATAATGTGTTAGTGCTTTCTAATAATGTGTAATTTTATTTAATAAGAAAAATGAGAATTTTTTAAATTTAATTAATTTATTTATTAAGTTGTTATATTTTGAAAGATGCAAAACACCTTGTTTAAAATAATTAAAATAAGGATTTAACATTATAAATTTATATTTTATTATTTAACCATGAAGTTTAAGTGACGAACTTAATTTTATTGTATTTATTTGAATTTTTTTGTGTTGTAATCAATAAGATATTGGTGTTTTAAAATGGTAGAAAAGTTTAGAATGTTGGTATTGTTTTAATTAACTAAGGGTTAGGTTTAATCTATTTTCAGCCCAATAATGCTCAAAAGTGATAACTTCCTTCTCTCCTTCCCAAGGAACAACCATACATTAATTTTACTACTCTCTGCTAAAAAAACACACACAAAACAGAAACTTCTCAAAACTCAAAACCTAAAGCAAAATCCTAGTATTTAAATCCAATAAAATCCGGAAAAATATGAGAAAATCAAGAGTAAGTCTCTCTAACCTAATTCATTATGTAGACTAATTGATTTTTGGTTTTCATTGTTTAATCCTTGCTGTTTTTATTTTGGGACTGAGATTAAGTCTAGGGTTTGAATGTGTAGAAGAAGGCAAACCAATTTCAATGGATTGCTAAGGCTAATTCAAGGAAAAATGTGAGTTTTATTTTAACTCACATAATCTATCTTCAAACTAATAATTCCATATCTTTGAATTCTCTGAAATAATTGTGGAATTGGATGTGTGATTTGTTGCTTATGTGATTATTTTGTTGTTGTTTGCCGAAATTGAATTAGGAAGATTGCTGTAATAAAACAATGATATCTCGGTGCATATTAATCCAAAATGACCAAAACTTTTTGTGGTAGATAGCTCTATCAGTTAGCTACAATTTTTTTTGATAACTTTTCGAAATTCTGAGGTTTATTAGTTCGAAATCGAGTTTGATTATGATAGTGTTGCTCTGTTCATGTGTAATTGCCAAGTTGAAACCTAAAATACAAATGGCCATAACTTTTTCGTTATTAATCGAAATTCGATGATTCATGATGTTTTGGAAAGCATAGATAATCTTCTACAACTTTTTTTTTATGTTTTGTAATATTTTGTGATTTTCATAGCCAAAACTATGTTTTAGTGTCGTTGTCCTGAGAATTAAAAACAGCGATAATGAAGTAAAAACCTGATAATTGTTTTAGTCGTGTCTTTTTCATTTCTTATCGGAATTCAATAATTCTTAGTGCTGTGGAAATCTTATTTTTTGTGTGACAACTTTCATGCTCAACATATTTGAAAATTTTGAGCATAGGTTGATCGAAATTCTAATGCAAACTCTAAGCTCTATCACTTTGATAATTACATTATATAAACTAAACGGTTAGTAAATTAGACGTATCTTTCTTATTTCTTGTCGGATTTAGATAATTCTTAAGGGTCTGGAAAGCTTAGACTATGTTCTAAAACTTTCATGTTTTTAGGTTTGCAAAATTTTGAGGTTGAAGTAGTCGAAAGCATATTTCTTTATCGCTGCCCTGAGAATAAACGACAACGATAGTGAATTTAAAATATGAGAATTATTTTGACCATAACTTTTGAACCGTAAGTCTAAATTAGATGATCTTTATCTTGTTTAAAATCTTAGACATTTTCCTAAAATTTTCATGGTTTTGAGATTTGAAAAAGTATGGTATATATGGGCTCGAAACTGAAAATCTAAATGATTTAAATTTGAGTTGAAAATATATAAATGGATATGTTTCATATTCAAGTAATATTACGAAAGGGAGTTTATTTAAATTTATAAATCTCAAACTTTTTTCTATATTAGTTTGACTTTATTTTGTAAATGATTTTAATAAGTAATTAAAAATATATATACATATATTAATTATTTCTGTATATAGAGTTATGGATTTGAAGATATGAGTGATTATGGTTTTATAAAATAAGTGATAGAATATACAAGCGGCTTTGGGAATATGGTTTTAAAAAAAGTGAGTCTAATTTATTTCTAAATAATATATACATAAATATATATATCAAAATGTATTTGGAAGAATAATAGAAGTGGTTTTAAAATATGGGTTATTAACTAAATGTTTTATACGGAAATTTGAGACACTTTGTACATAAATGTAAATTTGGAATGATTCGGGTTTATGGAATATTTTATCAAATAAGTGAAAATTTATTTTAATCAAAATAGTAAATAAACTTATGGAAATTCATAACAAGTGTTTCTAGACAATAAAATCAAAGAGAGAAAAAATATTTTGAGAACCTTAATTCTATAATTTGAGGAGTACTAATAATCGACTTAGTTTCATTGATTGGTTTAAATGCTTTCGAATAACGCTTCATCGAACATGGTATAACTCATTGATTAGAATGTTTGAGTGGAATTTACTAGCCTATTAATGAATACTCGAATTTCATTGGGTAGTATGGGATGCCTTGGTTAAATTCTTATGATCGTATTTAGGAAAGTACTTAACACTTTAGAGTTGTATTCTCTTCTGGTGTGTGACAAGTGCTTGCTAGATCCTTAAGAGAATATGGTTCAGATTTTCTAGTGGTATCCGTAATAAGTGATATTTACTAGCTTTTAGTAAATACTTGAATTTCACCATACGGTATGGGACGTATTGGTTAAATTCTAGTGACTGCTGAAGGTGATAGTATTTAGCACTTTAGAGTTTACTCTCTTTTGGTGTGCGGCAAGTGGCTGCTAGATCCTTAAGAAGTTTATTCCTGGATTTTTTTCAAACATAATAATTTAATAATATTAAATAAATGTGGAAGTATCGAGTCATGGTTTCTACGATCACCTTGATCGGTATGGACTATCCTTGAGATCATTCTGTGATTATGTGATTCTATGTTCCCGATCTGAGTACGATCCTTGGTATCAGATCGGGTCGAGTGATACCAATTTGTTTGTTTGTTTGCCACGGGTTTTGAGTACAATTATTGCGATTGTTTTGGACAATCTTTACGATCGGTTTGGATTAAGATCTCTTGGATTCTGGATATTTGGATTCTATGACTGTTCTGTGTATATAGACTTGGGTCTTGTGTTTGTGAAATAAACATATATTCTTGTGTCTTGTGTTCGTGAAATAAATATATGTTCTTGTCTCTTGTGATGGATGTTAAGTTCATTCTGTTATTTTGTGTTTAGTGACTCGTTCATGTTTGTGACGTAAACTAATAACCCTGTATTGGGTTAATCACCGATATTTGTGTGCTTAGAGATATTGTGTTTTGTTCTGTGAATTCAATCCTGAACATCTGTATTTACTTATATGTTGTTTGTTCTTATGCTATATCTTGTTCTCACCCTATTGGATATTTAGAGATAGTCTGACCCGGGTGTTATTTTGCTCGGGTCAGGTCGAGACTTTTCAGGTTACAGGACATGTTGACCTTTGAATGGTTGTGTGAGATAAACATTTGGACTTTTAGTTTATCCCATTTAGGAATTTGGACCTTGTATATAAAATGTATAATTGAGATTAGAGAATTGTTAAATTTGTATAACAATCGAGTTTAGTATATCATTTTGTAAACTAAATAATTTGTATACGTATAAGTTAAGATTTATTCCGCTGTGATCTGTGACTGTTATTTATATGATATATTGTTCTGGTTTTGAGAAATCGGTGTGTCTATTACTTTGTATTAATACTGTACACATCAAGTTCAATTCAGATATTAATTGAAAATGGTAAATGAAGTGTCAGTGTTAGTAGAAAGATATATTCACATTCGATCGCCCTTAACAAGTCGTATTCTCCTAATTAGCAGACGACATTACTTGTAATTTTATTTGCTAAGCTGGGCATCGCGGTGGGGTTGTTACAGTTTGGTATCAAAGCTATGTCAGAACATTATAGCATATAATATTACGGATCTGAAACCTAGATGACTTAGAGTCCTGTCCCCTGGGGTGTGTAGTAGATAGTTATATTAATTATCTAATTAGCGATAGGAATATAAAATGATTATCGAGATAATCATTTGGGACATAATTGATTTAAAAATTTTAAATTGATAAATTTGAATTTGTGACATTAAACCTTTTGGAATTAATGAGTAAAATCTTTTAGAGTTTAGAAAATTTTGGAATTAAACTAGAATGAATTAATTTTAAAGTAAACAATTTTACCTTTATATAAAAAATTGGAGAAAATCGAGTAAATAAGTTTAAGAGTTAAATGGTCTAGAATTAATCAGAGTTGTGCAGCGAAATTTCAGACATTGAATTGTTTCGTTGTAAGTGGTTATATATGTTTTGATTGATTGGTTAATTGGTTGCTAGGAATTAATTGCTTAGTTGCATTTATTTAAAATTGGATGCATAGATGTTAGTATAATAAAATAAATGCATCTAAACTTGTGCTTATCTATTATGTTGACTTATCCGGATGTTAACCCGCCTTTTGGCAAGGCCGTAGACAAGTGGATTTAACTAAAATCGACTGCTCGTTTGTCGAGACTGGAATACGATGGGTTCGAGTCAACTGGATAGACAGACGATCAATCACGAATGATAAATATGATTATGAAGTCGGGGTATGGCATAGTCGATGGCCAAAAGTCATAGGATACACGAAATATGGGTTTCGACAAAAGTCAAGTTGTCGCGAGTCACCCGGGGTTTACTTCGAGTCGTTCCTAGGTTTGCTTGGAGTTTTCATGGAGTTTGCTTCGGGTCACATTGAGTTGTGCTTCGGGTTGCTCTAGGTCGGTAGTAGTCCACAAGTGGGTCGGTGTTGTGAAGGTTTTGGGTCGGTAGGAAGGTGGTTCGGTAATGATGAAGTGGGTCGGTAGTGGTATAGATCGGTAGTGGTGTGGATCGGTGATTGGAGTGGGTCGGTAGGAAGCTGGGTCGGTCATGTTGGATTGGGTCGGTAGGAAACTGGGTCGGTCATGTTGGAGTGGATCGGTAGAAGGTGGGTCGGCTTCGAGGAGTGCTTCAGGTCGACACGTTCGTAGCTCCGGGTCAGCACTCCATTTTAGTTAAGTTGGCATTTGGAAATTGGGTCGGCATTCTAGGGGATTGACATCTTTGATTTGCTTTGGGTCGGTATTCGCTTATCCCCGAGTCGGCATGTATCGTTTGGTCGTGGTAGAAAAGTAAAGGTGGGTCGACCGGATATGGTTCGGCATTGGTGGTTTGGCACGTGTGGTTCGGCCTTAATAGGTCAGCAACAAAATTGTGGATCGGCATGTTTGAGGATAGGATCGGCTTCATTTCGCTCCGAGTTCTAGCCTAGTTTCCGAGTCTCGAATAAGCTTGCTTCGGGTCATGCTAAGAGGATATCGGGTCGGCATATTATAAACTCGGGGTCAGTCGTGATGGTTAGGTTTGGATCGGCTATGGTCTTGGTGGGCCAAGACCACTCAGGAAGCCCAATGACTTGGATTTTGCCTATAAATATAGCATGTGGGGCTTCATAAAAGGGGATCTTCATTCTGTTTCCCTTCTTCTCCTTCATCAATGCTGCTCTGCCATTATTGTTTTAAAAACTCTAGATTGTAACCATAATTGATTCTCATATCAATAAAAAGGTAATTTCTGGAGTGGACGTTGGCCAGAGTCAGCCGAACCACTATAAATCTTTTGTTTTTACTGCTTCTTTTTAACTTTTACTGCTTTTCATATTTATACTCTCTACATAACTCTATCTATGACCTGTGACTGTGATTTGGTGCTTTCATCTGGATTTGGGTGTTGGTGACCAATTTTGGCACTACCATTTTTGTGCTTTCACTGAGAATAGCACACAGGGATTCAGAAGCTTGGATTTTGAATTTAAAGGCTTAGGAACTCGGATTCTGGGAAGCAATGGTTAGGCCATCGACAAGGAGACAAATGACAGAAAGAAGTAATCAAGAAGGAAGTCAAGAGGCCTCCTCTGGAGCTGGGTCAAATCGAGCATCTGTCTACATCACTAGGGACGAGATGTAGATTATGATGGATTCTATGCAGGAGAAGTTGATGAAAAGGCAAGAGGAAATGATGCAAACACTTCTTAGATAATTTGGACAGGCAGGAACAGCAGGAGCTGCAGGAGCTGCATGAGCTCGGATCCATGGAGCTGGATCAGAAGGACTCAACAGGCAAGTAGATGGAGTGGTTCAGCAGGGGCAGCCCCAATCAGCAGACAACTATCAATCTGGATGGACCTAGACTCGAGGGAACACCATCGGGTAATTCTAGACCAATCTATGGTGGGATACCAGATGACGCTGCGCAGCCCTAGCGCCAACAGGAATACAGGAGTGCGTGACGAGGAGTATGTACCTGAATTCCCTCGAGGACTTGGAGGGCGGTTAGGAAATGGAGATGGGGGGCAACCCTTGGTAGAAAACACTGGATTAGCTGAGATTATCAAACGAACTATTCACGGAGGTCTGACAAACAAGGATTTGGAGGGAGTACACAAAAGTCTGTTTGCCCGTAACATCAGGATGGCTAGGAATCCACCCGATTTCAAGCTGCCCACTCTGGAAGTATACAACGGTAAGACGGATCCCACTGACCACTTGATAAGGTACACAAGGCATATGGAAGTGCTGGGGGCATCAGAGGAGGTTATGGACTAGTGTTTCCCTCTGTACTTGACCGATATAGCTGCTATGTGGTTCAGATAGCTGGAGGATGGATCTATTAGAACATGGACACAACTGGTGGATAGGTTCTTGAAACAGTTTCGAGTTCACATAAAAAGGCCGAAGAATGTGGTGACACTGACGTCAGTTAAGCAAAGGGCGGATGAATCGCTCAGAACTTTCTTAACTCGGTTTAATGCAGCAGTTGCTTCGGTGGATCGGCCAGATCCATCAATGGTTCTAATGGCAGCGATATCAAGAGTCAGGGAAAATTCGGATTTCAAAGTGTCGGTTATATGAGATCCACCAATGGATCTCAAGGAATTATTTCACGAAGCCGAGAGGTTTCTTCGACAAGAGGATGCATGTTTGGATATGAGGTCAAAGGAAGTAAACATGGTTAAGGATAGAGAACCATCCGTTGAAAGCTCGGGTAAAGATAAGGATAAAGGGAAGAGGAAGCGCTGGGGAGAACCAAAATTCTCCACTTACACAGGACTGAATGAGACATTGGAATAGATATACTTGGACACTCGGGATCGCCTTCCTTATTGAAGGCCGGCAAGGAGGGAACCTTCAGAACGCGAAAGGGCATCGGGAAGACACTGTCTCTTTCATGATCTGGATGGGCATGATACTAACAGCTGCAGGCATCTAAAGGATATAATCGAGGAACATGTAAGGAATGGTCATTAGCGGCAATATGTCGAATCTCGGAATGCGGCGGTGGAACAGGAGCAGTCACCGCCTACCTTGAACGATGATGGTGCGAGGCCCAGGAATGGTGGTCTATTGGTTATCAATTAATCGTGATGGTTTGGAATAAGTAACAAACTCTAGGCAGACGGCTAAGTCGCTTACTCATGTACAGGGATGGAGACAACCCCTAGGCATGCTCAAAGATGATGTTAGACCGTGACGCTCTGGTTTGTGAAATCAATTTTTTCTTTTGGCTTAGACACTTACTTTTTTTGCTTTGGTTTTGGAGTTTGGTTTGAACTCCCGGTTTTGCTTTTTTTCTAGTTTGGATTATGGTTTGGACGTTTGTCTTTTGGTTTGGATTTTTGATATGGATTTCTGATTTTTTTTGGTTTGATTTGGATTTCAGATTGGATTTTGATTGGATTTTCCTTTGGTTTTTGGCTAAAATGTCGTCGAGCATGGATTATGCTCGGCAAGGGTATGGAGAGACCAGGATTCGGCCTAGGACTTAGGCCTCATATTGTCTATCAGTTGTTATTAAAGGTCGTCGAGCATGGACTATGCTCGGCAAGGGTCCGGAGGGACCAGGATTCGGCCTACGATTTAGGCCCTATATTATCTATCGGTTACTATTACCGGTCATCGAGTATGGACTATGCTCGGCAAGGGTCCGGAGCGACCAAGATTCAGCTTAGGACTTAAGCTAAGGAATTACTCGGTGTTTAGGGACACTGAACCAGGAACACCATGGCATTACTTAACACAGGTCGTCGAGTGTCGACTGCGCTTAGCAAGAACCCGGAGAGGTTACAAACTTGGATATTGACTGTGAACAACTAAGGATTTGGGCATGGACCCAGAGCGGTCCCGGATTTGGATATCGACCCGGAGAGGTCACGGATTCGGTTATTGGTTATTGGATATGGATGGATTTGGAATTAGATAACGACTTGGAACAATCGCGGAGTAGACTATCGGATTTGGATGGAATTGCTTGATAATGAATGCAACATGGACTTCGGGTATCGGATTTGAGGCTGTTCAAAACACACCTTCCAATAGCAAGGCATGCTTTGGGGGGCAAATATTAACTCGCGTTTTGGCAAGGCCATAGACAGGCAGATTTAACTAAAATCGACTGCTCGTTTGTCGAGACTAGAATACGATGGGTTCGAGTCAACTGGATGGATAAAGGATCAATCATGGATGATAAATATGATTATGAAGCTGGGGTTCGGCATATTCGATGGCCAAAAGTCACGAGATACTCGAAATATGGGTTTTGACAAAATTCGAGTTGTCATGAGTCACCTGGGGTTTACTTCGAGTCGTTCTTAGGTTTGCTTTGAGTTTTTATGGAGTTTGCTTCGGGTCACATTGAGTTGTGCTTCGGGTTGCTCTAGGTCGGTAGGAGTCCACGAGTGGGTCGGTGTTGTGAAGGTTTTGGGTCGGTAGGAAGGTGGTTCGGGCATGATGAAGTGGGTCGGTAGTGGTATGGATCAGTAGTGGTGTGGATCGTTGATTGGAGTGGGTCGGTAGGAAGCTGGGTCGATCATGTTGGACTGGGTCGGTCGAAAACTGGGTCGGTCATGTTGGAGTGGATCGGCAGAAGTGGGTCGGCTTCGAGGAGTGCTTCAGGTCGACAAGTTCATAGCTCTGGGTCAGCACTCCATTTTAGTTAAGTTGGCATTTGGAAAATGGGTCGGCATTGAAGGGGATCGGCATCTTTGATTTGCTTCGGGTCGGTATTCGTGTATCCCCGGGTCGGCATGTATCGTTCGGTCGTGGTAGAAAAGTTAAGGTGGGTCGGCCAGATATGGTTCGGCATTGGTGGTTTGACACGTGTGGTTCAGCCTTAAAAGGTCACAAACAAAATTATGGATCAGCATGTTTGAGGATAGGATCGGCTTCATTTCGCTCCAAGTTCTAGCCTAGTTTAATCCGAGTCTCGGATAGGCCTGCTTCGGGTCATGCCCAGGGGATATCGGGTCGGCATATTATAAACTCGGGGTCGGTCGTGGTGTTTAGGGTTTGGATCGGCTATGGTCTTGGTGGGCCCGGACCACTCTGGAAGCCCAATGACTCGGATTTTTCCTATAAATACAACATGTGGGGCTTCAGAAAAGAGAATCTTCATTCTGTTTCCCTTCTTTTCCTTCATCAAGGCTGCTCTACCATTATTGTTTTAAAAACTCCAGATTGTAATTGTAATTGATTCTCATATCAATAAAAAGAAAATTTCTTGAGTTGACATAGGCCGGAGTCAACCGAACCACTATAAATCCTTTTTTTTACTGCTTTCTTTTTAATTTTTACTACTCTTCATATTTATAATCTCTACATACACTCTATCTTTGACCTATGACTGTGATTTGGTGCTTTTATCTGGATTTGGGTGTTAGTGACCAATTTTGGCGCTAACATCGGACGTTGTTTAAGAATTCTGATCGATATATGGGACGCCATGTTATCGATAGGGGTTCCTAAACATCGAACGTGACATTTTGACATAAGTATTAACTAAAACTTGGAAATTTAAGTACGAATTTCTTTCGTTATGATATATTATATTGTCAATCTAGCTAAAGTGTAATCATGAATTGTTAATATCTCCTTTATGATATGAATTTGATATTAAATACTAATATGAATTTTTGAGATAGTTGTAGATATCTGAAGTTAAATAGATATCGTTTAAAAGACTACAAATTGTTTGCTTAAGGAATACTAGCGGACTCACTAATATTTCAAATATAAGCTACGTATCTTGGATTACATATAGCATTTTTGTGTTTTTCCCTACGGGATGCCTCATCCTTGAGATGAGATGTATATTATGTAATTATATTCATATTGTAAATTTTCGAAACGCTAGCCGCGCAAAGGAGTCGCTGGCGAAATTTTTCGCAAATTTGAGGCGTTAGAATATTTTTGAGAAATTTTGATAACTGAAAATTTAAGTTTAATGTAAATTGAAGTGATATTAATTGAAAATTTTGAAAATGAAATTAGAAACCAATTAACAAAATAATTGTTTCAAGAGAAAATTTTGTATTATAGATTTCCTCATTAAGGAAATTATGGGGACGTAATTCGTTTAAGAGGGAAAGTCTATAACAACCCTGATTTTTCAGCGTTGTTAATTTGAATTAAATAAGAATTTGAAGTGAGGGTTTTAAAATGTGTATTTTATTAGATAAGAAATATATGAGATTAAAAGATGTTAAATTCTTGTTTTTAAAACTTGTTAAATAATGTGTTAGTGCTTTCTAATAATGTGTAATTTTATTTAAGAAGAAAAATGAGAATTTTTGAAATTTAATTTATTTATTTGTTAAGTTGTTATATTTTGAAAGATGCAAAACACCTTGTTTAAAATAATTAAAATAAGGATTTAACATTAAATAAATTTATATTTTATTATTAACCATGAAGTTTAGGTGAAGAACTTAATTTTAGTGTATTTATTTGAATTTTGTATGTTGTAATCAATAAGATATTGGTGATTTAAAATAGTAGAAATGCGTAGAAGTTGGTATTGCTTTAATTAACTAAGGGTTGGGTTAAATCTATTTTTAGCCCATTAGTGCTCAAAAGTGATAACTTCCTTCTCTCCTTCTCAAAGAACAATCATACGTTCCTTTTACTACTTTCTGCTAAAAAAAACACACAAAACAGAAACTTCTCAAAACTCAAAACCTAAAGCAAAATCCAAGTATTTAAATCCAATAAAATCCAGAAAATTATAAGAAAATCAAGAGTAAGTCTCTCTAACCTAAATCATATTGTAGACTAATTGATTTTTGGTTTTCATTGTTTAATCCCTGCAGTTTTTATTTTGGGACTGAGATTAAGTCTAGGGTTTTAATGTGTAGAAGAAGACAAACCAATTTCAATGGATTGCTAAGGCTATTTCAAGGAAAAAAGTGAGTTATTTTAACTCACATAATCTATCTTCAAATTAATAATTCTATATCTCTGAATTCTCTGAGATAATTGTGGAATTGGATGTGTGATTGGTTGCTTATGTGATTATTTTGTTGTTGTTTGCTGAAATTGAATTAGGAAAATTGCTGTAATAAAACAGCGATATCTTAGTGCATATTAATACAAAATGACCTATCCTTTTTATGGTAGATAGGTCGATCAGTTAGCTACAAATTTTCTTTTGATAACTTCTCAAAATTCTGAGGTTTATTAGTTCGAAATCGAGTTTGAATATAATAGTGTTGCTCTGTACATGTGTAATTGCTAAGTTGAAACCTGAAATTAAAATGGCCATAACGTTTTCGTTATTAATCAAAATTCAATGATTCTTGATGTTTTAGAAAGCATAGATAATCTTATACAACTTTCATTTTTTATGTTTTGTAATATTTAGTGGTTTCCATGGCCAAAAATACATTTTAGTGTCGTTGTCCTGAGAACTAACAACAACAATAATAAAGTAAAAACCAGATAATTGTTTTAGTCGTATCCTTTTCATTTCTTATCCAAATTCGGGATGATTCTTAGCGTTCCAAAAAGCTTATTTTGTGTGTGATAACTTTCACGTTGAACATATTTGCAAATTTTAAGCATAGGTTTATCGAAATTCTAATGCGAACTCTAAGCTCTGTCACTTTGATAATTACATTATATAAACTAAATAGTTAGTAAGTTGGACATATCTTTCTTATTTCTTGTCGGATTTAGAAAATTCTTAATGTTCAAGAAAGCTTGGACTATGTTCTAAAACTTTCATGTTTTGAGTTTTGCAAAATTTTGAGGTTGAAGTAGTCGAAACCATATTTCTTTATCGCTGCCCTGAGAATAAACGACAGCGACAGTGAATTTAAAATCTGAGAATTATTTTGACCATAACTTTTGAACCGTAAGCCCAAATTAGATAATCTTTATCTTGTTTAAAAGCTTAGGCATTTTCCTAAAACTTTCATGTTTTGAGATTTGAAAATTTATGGGAAATATGGGGTCGAAACTGCAGATCTAAATACTTTAAATTTGAGTTGAAAATATATAAATGGATATGTTTCATATTCAAGTAATTTTACGAAAGAGAGTTTATTTAAATTTATAATTCTCAAACATTTTTATATATAAGTTTTACTTTCTTTTGTAAATGATTTTAATAAGTAATTATAAATATATATACATATATTAATTATTTATAGTATATAGAGTTATGGATTTGAAGATATGAGTGATTATGGTTTTATAAAATAAGTGATAGAATATACAAGTGGCTTTGGGAATATGGTTTTAAAAAAAGCGAGTCTAATTTATTTCTAAATAATATATATATATATATATCAAAGTGGATTTGGAAGAATAATAAAAGAGGTTTTCAGATATGGGTTATTAACTAAATGTTTTATACGAAAATTTAAGACATTGTGTACATAAATGTAAATTTGGAATAATTCGGGTTTATGGAATAATTTATCAAATAAGTGAAAATTTATTTTAATCAAAATAGTAAATAAACTTATGGAAATTCATAACAAGTGTTTCTAGACAATAAAATCAAAGAGAGAAAAAATATTTGAGAACCTTAATTCTATAATTTGAGGAGTACTAATAATCAACTTAGTGTCACCGATTGGTTTAAATGTTTTTGAATAATGCTTCGTCGAATATGGTATAACTCATTGAATAGAATGTTTGAGTGGAACTTACTAGCCCATTAATGAATACTCGAATTTCACCAGGTAGTATGGGATGCCTTGGTTAAATTCTTGTGATCATATTTGGGAAAGTATTTAACACTTTAGAGTTGTATTCTCTTCTGGTGTGTGACAAGCGGTTGCTAGATCCTTAAGAGAATATGGTTCAAGTTTTCCAGTGGTATCCGTAATAAGTGATATTTACTAGCTTTTAGTAAATACTTGAATTTCACCTTACGGTATGGGACGTATTGGATAAATTCTGGTGATTACTGAAGGTGATATTATTTGGCACTTTAGAGTTTACTCTCTTTTGGTGTGTGGCAAGTAGCTGCTAGATCCTTAAGAAGTTTATCCTTGGATTTCTTTTCAAGCTTAATAATTTAATAATATTAAATAAATATGGAATTATTGAGTCATGGTTTCTACGATCACCTTGATCGGTATGGACTATCCTTGAGATCATTTTGTGATTCTATGTTCCCGATCTGAGTACGACCCTTGGTATCGGATCGGTTCGAGTGATACCGATTTGTTTGTTTGTTTGCCATGAGTTTTGAGTACAATCATTGCGATTGTTTTGGACGATCATTACGATCGGTTTGGATTAAGATCTCTTGGATTCTGGATATTTGGATTCTGTGACTGTTCTGTGTTCGTGAAATAAGTATATATATTTGGGTCTTGTGTTTGTGAAATAAACATATATTCTTGTGTCTTGTGTTCGTGAAATAAATATATGTTCTTGTGTCTTGTGATCGATGTTAAGTTAATTCTGTTATTTTGTGTTTAGTGATTAGTTCGTGTTTATGACGTAAACTAATAACCCTGTATTGAGTTAATCACTGATATTTGTGTGCCTAGAGATATTGTGTTTTGTTCTGTGAATTCAATCCTGAACATCTGTATTTACTTATATGTTGTTTGTTCTTACGCCATATCTTGTTCTCACCCTATTGGATATTTAGAGATAGTCTGACCCGGGTGTTATTTTGCTCGGGTCAGGCCGAGACTTTTCAGGTTACAGGACAGGTTGACCTTTGAATGGTTGTGCTAGCAAGGAGATAAAAATTTGGACTTTTAGTTTATCCCATTTAGGAATTTGGACCTTGTATATAAAATGTATAATTGAGATTAGAGAATTTTTAAATTTGTATAACAATCGAGTTTAGTATTTCATTTTGTAAACTAAATAATTTGTATACATATAAGTTGAAATTTATTTCGTTGTGATCCGTGACTATTATTTATATGATATATTGTTCTGGTTTTGAGAAATCGGTGTGTCTATTACTTTGTATTAATACTATACATGTCAAGTTCAGTTCAGATATTAAGTGAAAAAGGTAAATGACGTGTCTGTGTTAGTAGAAAGATATATTCACATTCGATCGCCCCTAACAAGCCGTATTCTCCAGATTAGCAGACAACATTACTTGTAATGTTCTTTGCTAAACTGGGCATCGCGGTGAGGTCATTACATCGGTCTTCGAGGTGGATTGGCACCGCTCTAAGGCTGTTGTCGCTTATCATGGTTTGCAATGTTGTACCACAGCCTATTACCGCCGATTTAACACCAAGCCAAAGTCAACTCCTCCTTTCATCATCACCACCTCCTCTATAAGCCTTAAGAACCGAAGAGCCATCTTAGTTCTTTTACGTGCTTGGAATGGAGTTGGTAAAGGGAATAGAGTAACTAACTTTTCTATAGCTTGCTGTTGAATGTGGATTAGCATTTTGGCAACCGATAAGGGATTCCAAAACAATGTTTTGTTGAACATATTTCAGCATCCAACTAATTTGGGTGTTGATACCCTGATATTTTTCACGCTATCGACACTTAGAATCGAACAACACACTCTTGTTGTCCAACAAAGAAAATACTCTATATAGCTTCGGACAACAGTTTCATCTCGTAACCTTTACAACAATGGCTAAAATCCAACATACTATTCTATTGCATAGTGGGGCTTGTTTGCTAGCACAAGCGGGCTATCTACATAAAGTGCTCCATACACCATGCCAAGGATACAAGATACACAACAAAGAGACTAACACATTGCATTTCCTAAGTCAATGCATAGAATCTGATTAATCAACACACGTCGACATCCGTAGGATTCTCTACGTCGGCTACATGGTTTTCAATTAAAGTAGTACATTGAAATAAATCATACCTGACCATGCAAGAATGGCTGATAGTAGACGATCTCTGTAACACCCCTAATTTTATTAACATTATTCAGGAGATTTAATTAGGATAAATTAAATGGAATAATTTAGATAAGGAGATTGAGGTTGATTAATGAATTAAGTGGTCGTGCTTATCTAACCAAATAAACTTATAAATGGTTAAGATACTAAACATAAGGGCATTAGGGTAAATAGCCGCCTATATTTTCCACCCTTATACTATCTCCCTTAGTCATACACGTTCATTTTATCGAAACAAAAATTTATAACCATAAGGAAGCAAGGCCGGTCATTAGGAAGAAAGAAGAGAAGAGAAAATCAACTTAAAGCTTAGGATTCAAGCTAGAAGAAATCAATCTCCAACAAACTTCAATTTCCTTATCTAATCTAAGGTGAATAATAATTTCTACATCTCTATTTTAGTTTTATAATCATATGGTTTCGGATTTTAGTGTAAATATGTTTTTATGATATATTGAATGATGATATGCTTGAATTATGATTTATATGGATTAAACAAGTTTGTTAAAAAGGAGATATATATGGTTTTAGGGTAAAACCGAGATGAAATAATGTTTAAATGTCACGGGAAAATTATACGTTATAGGAAACATGATTTTGGAGATGGGTTTCAATTTCCATAATTTTCTGAATTAATGGGTATTTTATATAAATTTTCTATTGAAGAAATTGATTTATTGTGTTACAAATTATTTATGACTAAAATAATTATTATTTGGGTTTGAGATTTTTATATGTTGGAGAACATATTAAAATAGATTTTCTGGAGTTTTAGCTGATTTTTCCTAAGTGATTGATGAATATATAAAATTATTTAAGGCATGAGACTTAAATGTTTTATATATTTAATTAAGGAGAAGGGGCATTTTATAAAATAAAATTATTATTTAATTCTGAAATTAGTGGCAGCACTTTTCTGAAAAGTATTTAGTAACCAATGAGAAATTGATAAACAAATGCGAGTTAGTTGAAAAGTTATCGTTTTTAAGTTAAAAACAAGAAAATCATGCTTTTAGCATGTTTCAGCCATTTTAGGCATTAAACCTTCCGACCCAGACCTTCCGACATGGTCCAAAGGGTCTTGCTTTTGACAAGGTCAAGGTTCAATGCATATGGTACCAAGTTACTTGGTACGTAATGAATTGAACAAGGTCGAAGGGTACTTAATCGAAAGGTTGGTTGCCAAAGAGGTTGGGGTATGTTTGTTTTACAAACCAAAGCTTACACCTACTTGCTTTCAAAAAGGAGCTCTCGACTTGGTTGCTTTCGACCAGGTTAATTGTCTAAAATAAAGGTTTTAAACCTTTCGACACAGTTGAAGGGTTACTACGGCTTTGTCATTGTTTTGTATTGAACCTTCTAACCAGTTGAAAGGTTATAGCTGCTTTTTCGAACCTTTCGAAGTCGTTGCTTTTGACAAAGTCGAAAGGTTTACTTATTTTAAAACCAGTCGCTTCTCCATGCTTTTGAAAGGTATCAAAGCTTTCAACTTAGATGATTTACCCTTGTTTTATAATTGAAGTATAACCCAAAGCTTTCGAAGGAGTTGTTTTAAAGGCAGAGGCCTATTATTTTAAATGATATGTTTTAAAGCTTTCAAAGCAGAGCTTTCGACAAAGTCGAAAGGTTGCTTCCAATGAAGTCAAAAGGTTTTCAAAGAAGATTCTCTACATGTTTTAAATTGAACCCAGTGAGTTTTTGACAGGTTGGTTTTCCAATGCTTTCGAAAGGTTTGAGTTTTAATGGTTTCGAAAGGTGTTCCTATGCTTTCGAAAGGTTTGAGTTTCAATGGGCTCGAAGGGTTTGGAAAGATGTGTTTTAAAGTAAAAAAAGGCAGGAGCCTATTTTTTTAAAAGGATATTATTAAATCCCTTCGAATAAGTTGAAAATAGTAGCTTTCGACATTGTCGAAATGTTTTAAGACCCATACTCTAAATTTTAAAGGAAAACCCACGGCTTATATAAAGGAGATTTGTAATGACTTTAAGTATGTGATTTTGGAGGAGTAATGCCTTGGTCAAAATATAAGTTAAAGGTGTAAACTACGTTTTATGAAATGTATTCCGAGGACTTTATATCCACAGGAGTGGTATTGTTAAATTGTTGTTTTGCTTCTACAAATATGAATATATTTACACGATAACCCATAACTGTCTTTTGGGAAAAAGGGGTAGGAGAACCAACTAGGTTAACTCAATAGTGAATATAAATTACTTAAACTCCTGAATGAGTAAAATTGCATCCAAGTAGTCAGAGTGACGAAAAATATAGAATGCCTAAACTTTATAGTTATTAGTGTTAACCAAAAGATTCATAGTCAACCAATGAAAACTATGATTAAGTAGTTATTGGAGTAAACCAAAAGGTTCATAGTTAACCCATGAAAACTATGATTAAGTAGTTATTGGAGTAAATCAAAAGGTTTATTGTTAACCCATGAAAACTATGTATTAAGGATAGTTAGCAGGGGGTAATTGGTTTATAGTGAACCCATGAAAACTATATCCAGATTAAGAATTTACATCAGTCAATAGGTTCCTAGTAAAACCATGAAAACAAGAATAAGAAAGTGGCTAATTGAAGTATCAGTAGGTTCCTAGTTAACCCATGAAAACTAGGATGTAAGGTTAGTTATTGGATAAATCCATAGGTTCTTAGTCAACCCATGAACACTAGGATAAGGTGATTGTTGGTGAAATGACTAAAAGGTTCAAGGGAACCCATGAATTAATTAAGTTAACTGGCAGGAGCCTATAGGTTCTTAGTGGTCCCATAAAAACTATGGATAAGACAGGGTGTCAAATAAAACGAGGGTTGGGAAATCCTAATTGTTTTCAAGTATGCATATCATCATAACATTTTGAAAATGTATGTTTTAACCTGTTTGCCACAAAATTGGTCACAAACACCCAATAGCCGTTGAAAGCACCAGTTCGTAATCACAGATCACAAATATCAAATATGTAGGAGAATAAGTATGCAAATCACTCAGGAAACTCAATAAAAACAGCAAATGACACAGGATTTATAGTGGTTCGGCAATCTTGACTACGTCCACTCTGAAGTTGATGACTTTATTGATTGATACTTGAAGATCACAATTTCTTATAATGTAGTACAACTGATTTTATAAGCTAAGTCTGAAACTAAGGTAGCAGTGGTGATTTGAAGTAAATTTGGCAGAATCCGGCGCTCTTTAGCTCTTAAAATTATCCGACCCCTTTTCTGAATGACCAGGGGCTCTATTTATAGGTGTAGGAGGCTGATATTTCGCCTAAAATTAGGGAGACTACTTCTAGCACGTGTGGGGGCCCATGCGCCCACGTCTTAGGAAATCCGGGCCAACTTTGGGATCGATTCGAAGTCCATTCGAATCGATCAAGAAATCATCCAATCGAGCTGAGATTTGGTGTGGAAATTCTTCAACCTGTGCACAAGCTTCTGTGAAAATTTCATAGCATTTGGACTTGTAGAACTTCAGATATTGTCGATTCGAAATGGTATTCTTTGATAGGCTGTTTCGTTCGAATCGATTCATTCGAATGGATTGCTTCGAATTGATGGTGGAGCATGCTTCTGTGATGACGTGGAGCACGATCTTCGCATCGATCCGCTTTTGTTGCCAATTTGATCGAGTCGTCCCGGAGACTTCGCCGCTTTGACTCGATGGATTCGAAGACACCAAAAATCCCTGGATTCGAATGACGCCTACTTCGTGTCGATGGCTAAAGTGTCTCAATCGATACGGAGTCAATCGTAGCTGGATGGATTCGATGGAAGGCACTTCAATGAATTCGAACACGCCACCCATGCATGGATTCGAAGCAGAGCATCTTGTTGGGTATGAAGCAGGATGTCTTCATGGATTCGAACATATGTCCTACCTATGGATTCGAATCAGGGGTGATCTCCTTCATCTTGTATCGATCATAAGTTGAGCATACGTACTCGGATCGTCTTGAAACTTGGAACGTTGGCTTCCCTAGCTTTGCTTGTTATGTCTTGTTAATCGTGGCTCGATCCGGACTCGGACAAAATTCATCGATATCCATAGTGAGCCTGCGTGTAACCGATCTCCAAGATGAACTATCACTGGTTTCTAGTCAAGTTCTTGGTGTCACGGCCTTGCCAAAAGCCGGGATAACATTTGCCCCCCAAAACATGCCTTGCGATAGGAAGGTGTGTTTTGTAGTTCCATAAGCTGGATGTTCATATCCTATTATTGACCTGTAAAAAACTTGATAGTCTTTCCTGACCACGAATGACGATCGTTCGCAACCGTATGTCATTTGAGGTAATATGGGACCTTTCGAGGTCGGATGCCGTTCGCGACAAATAACGAAATGGGACCGTTCGCGGTCGGATGTCGTTCGCGGCTAAATGTGATCGTTCGCGATCGAATGTCATACTGGGTGAATTGTGACCGTTCGTGGTCGGGTGCCGTACGAGGTAGAGTGTGATCGTTCGCGATAGAATGTTATACTAGGCGATTTGTGACCGTTCGCGGTCGGATGCCGTTCGAGGCGATTTGTGACCGTTCGCGATCGGGTGCCATTCGAGGCGATTTGTGACCATTCCCGGTCGGGTGCCGTTCGAGGCGATTTGTGACCGTTCGCGGTCGGATGCCGTTCGAGGTGATTTGTGACCATTCGCGGTCGGGTGCCGTTCGAGGCGATTTGTGACCGTTCGCGGTCAGGTGCCGTTCGAGGCGAATTGAGTGTGCCCGGGGAGGGACTTAGTATCATCAATACCAGGTTTCACGTTCGGGTGAATTCCCGGATTGTTTGTTGCAACGGTTTTGTAACGACCCGGAAATTTCGAACCCGAAATTTCCAGATAGTTAGAAGAAAAAGAAAGAGATAGAAGAAAGAAACAGAAGAAGAAGAATCAGAAACATCAACATCTCACATTCGCAGCGGATAAAATATAATAATAAATGGTAACAGTTTTACAAAACAATATTAAATCTGTCGATTTCATTTTAATACATCAGAGTTACATATTTATACAGACACTGGATATACATAATTATCAAGCCTCAGATATACAATAATATAACACAGTAGAAACACTCCATACGTTCCTGCCATCCAGCTCGTCTCCTGAACTCCCAAACGTCCTTACCTGAAAATCTGTAATACTCGGTCTGACCCGAGCATTACATCAAAGTAACACCCGGGTCAGGCTGGAAACCAGCGTGAGTAAACCCATCTAACAAGAAATTCCAATTTATAGAACTTATTTAAAACCCGGGGTAACTCGTACTTTACTATAAGTAACCAACTTATATAGTCAATACTTATTTTCACAAAAAAATATCTAAGTATCCAACTTAGTTTAAATGGTCCATATTATCCCAAACCTGCCTATTGATTTCACATATCAATCTATAAAGAATTATGGAAGATTTCAAATCGAAGTGGTTCCGGATATCACTGATATCCGATCCCGGTCTCTTCGAATTCAAATGTCATCTTAACCCAAGTTATTCAAATGTAATACAATTCAAACTTTAAATGCAGGATGTCACTTTTACCTAGTATTCCATCATTAATAGATAATCACATTTTCACTGTTCAGCCCAAACATATCATATCACAAAACTTTTCATATCAGAGATATCAATCAATTCAAGGCATTAAATATAATCCAAAAATATGAATTATTAATCCATATTAAAATTTATTTAATTAATTCAAATTAAATTAGTTACTTAAGAATTAATCACCAATTCCCTGCTTAATCATAATTAATTACAATCCTTTAATTAATTAATCACCCCTTAATTACCTTATAAGCTCATTAATTAATCTTTAATTACAGATTAATTATTCTTTAACTATTAATTAATAAACCTTAATTATTAATTAATAAAACTTAATTTCAAATTAATTAATTATTTATTACAATTTAATCAATCCTTAATTACCAATTGATTAATCTCTAATTACTTAATTAACTAATACTTAATAACAAATTAATTAACCTTTAATTAATTAACTTTTAACCCTTAATTATTAATTTATTAATCCTTAATCATTAATTTAATTAATTAATTAATCCTTAATTACTTCATTAACTACCAAACCTTAATTATGAAGTTAATTAACCTTAATCAATCTTTAATTACTTAAGATTTAATCAATTAAAAGATAAACCATTTATCTTTATTATTTAATCCTTATTTAATAACCTTTGGAAATAAATCATCATCAATACATTAATTAACTTAAAATCTTTAAGTTAGATTAAGGATTATAAAACATTTCATTTTCTCAATTATTCACTTAATTACAAAAATTAAGTTTATAAACTTTAAAACAAAAGTTATATAGATAAAAACACTTTTAACTTAATAAATTTGGAATAATTACTTTTGAAAACAATTTGAGATTAAATTAAATAATCACCTAATATTTAATTATTCAAATCAAGATAATTTAATTTCAAAACAAATTTGCACTTATAGTCTCTATATTTTGAAAATTTGTTTTAAAGTTGATCAATATCTTTGTTTTTGAAACTTATTTTAAATATTTGCCATCTCTTTTTGTTTATAAATTAGTCAACAATTTACATAAAATTTTGAAATCTGTAATAATTTAAAAATCTGGTAGCTTAACTCAACTAGCCCGAGACAAGCGAACAAAACCCGGCCCATTACTGATTTTCTCGAGCCCTACTTCGAGTTAACCAACATGCTTCGAGCAAAACCATCATTTCCCCGAGTTCGACCCGATGAAAAACTCATCTTCCTCAAATCTTCAAATAACACCAGATACCCATTATCACGCGTGCACGTGCACGACTGGACGCCACTACTACGATCGTCACCGTGACCTTCCACCAGTCTACGACGTCCATCTCATCACGAACGATCACCCAGAACCACGAGTCTCCCCGTAAAACAAAATCGAACACACCCGAACCCATCAGGCAAAACTCGATCACCTATTCCTCCTAGCGCCACACAATTCCGATCACCGAAGTTCACATCTTCTTATCCACAGCCTCGCCGATGACCCCTACTTCAATTCCCATATGGCCAATCAACTCCGATGTTGTCTCGTCACCGCAAATGTCACGAGAACATCGACTAACCCATCAGAACATTAAACCCTACAACGCCCCTGTATCGCCGCCGCGATGATCGTTGGACACTCCAACCATTTTTCCCGTGACCTCCTCCCTTCCAGCCACCTTCAGGCACAACCTCGAACACCCCAGGTTCACCAATCGCCAGAAATTGGTGAAATCTCAGTTCCCGTTCAACCCCAAATTACTCAATCAATACATGTTTAAAAATCTAGATTTTACTCTTAAAAATCATCGTTTCCAAAATCGATTCAAATCATATAAGTTAAACTTGAGATTTATCTACTTTGATTTTTGATTCAAATCGATTTACCACTGTACACTTTAATTTTTGACATAATTACTTCATGTGCATACTTGAAACTATTTAAAAAAAACAAATCTGACAATTACTAACAAATTTCCTTCAATGATCATAACATAAAAGTATTTATATAGGGAGATATTGATTTTCTTTGATTTAGTTTTTGTCTGTAACTAAGAACAGAGATATTAACTATATTCAGAGACATGCAGATCCATATTCACATTCATATATACAATCACATCTATAACATTACTTCACCAATACATTTAAGTATATACCAGAATTTAGTTTTGAAAAGAGTGTTTACTCACCTGCTTAACTTAAGAACAGAGAATAGTGCTCAGGTTTTTGAATTGAAAATGAAGTCTGCTCTTGATTTTGAAATGATTTGTTGTGTACTTGAATCTGAACTTGAATTTACTTGATTAGGGTGAGTTGATCCTTGCTTTAGCTTTAGGTTTAAATTTGCAGATGTAGATTGTTGTTTGAAATTTCCTCTGGTTAGTTTACAGCTTTTAGTTTTCTCTGTTTAGTTTTGAAAATAGAAGATAGAAAAGAAAAGAGAGAGTAGAGGTAGAGGTATATATAGCCAAATTTTATCTTTTATTAAAAATGAAAAGAAAATGAATATCATGACACTTGTTAAATTGTATGATCAAATTAGTTACACTTGTAATTTCATGTAATCCTTAGCTTACATTAGTTATTATGCATGAGTTAATTACTTTTTAAATGGTTTAAAAAAACTTTTATATTTAATTTCCTAATTAATATATACATTTCTTAATTTATATATATATAAAATCCATAAAAATAATAATATAAAACAAACTATATCCTAAATAAAATCCTATATAATATATTTTAAAATCCAAAATATATTTAAGATGTATATCTGTCTTTTGAAATTCAATATCTAAATTCAAATACAATTTAAAATCCAAACTGTAATCAACTCACACAAATATATTTACTTAAACAAACACAAATTCAATTTGTTTGAAAATAATAATTTTTCTATTTAAAATCTTCTTATATCCATATATATAAACAATCATTATTATTATTTTTTAAAGAATAATTTGTCAAATTTTAAGTAATTATATTAGGAGATTATCAAATATTTATCCAAATATCTATAATCCAATTTTTTATCATATTTTCAAATTCACTTACACAACCAGATATCTTTTATTATCATAATTTTATTTGTTCAATTGAATAAACCGGTTAATTATCCAATTACCAGATGTCCAAAAATCTCGGTTATCACATTCCTCCCCCCTATGAATCTTTTCGTCCTCGAAAAGGAACGAAGCCATAATTTTCAATACTTATTATCAGATAAATTATCTTTTGATCATTTTTTTAAAACACTTTAAAATCTATATAGTATTACAAAAATAGTTTTTATAAAAATACTTTTATAACTCGATGTCTCAACAAATCCATCCTCGTTCTCACAAAAATTCGGTCATACGTTGATCAGGCGTAGGACTGAAAATCTATAAGTACTTGGTAAACCCGTTTTCAACACCCAGTGAAAATACTTGGAAAATAATTTATGAAAATATAGAAAACCGTTTTGAAAACTGAGGAAATATCTTTGGTGAGAATGCTCTGGAAATCATCACCCCCATCCATGGTCACAGTTACATCACGGGTTACGTTGCCATCGCAGCAAAAGTCCATGTAACTGATGACAGCATGGAACCCACAACAGATCGCAGTTACATTCCAGGGTTACGTTGCCGTCGCAGCAAAAGTCCATGTAACTGTTGGCTCTCAGCGGCACACACGATTTCGCTGTCAAAATGAAACTTCTCCACTCTACATAGGTCGCAGTCTACCGATATAAAATCAAACGCAGACTGTTGGCTCTCAGCGGCACACATGACTTTCGCTATGTTACCATAGTGTCGCAGTCTACCGATATAAAATCAAACATAGACTGTTGTGGGTTCTATATACTTGGGGAAACTCGAGGAATTCTATCTAGAATTTTGTCTGGATAGTTAGATTTGATTGATTGGATGAATTGGTTGCTATGGTTGTTAGCATATGGATGATAGTATATGCTTGTGTTTTAAAATTTAAAATCTTTAATAAGATTATTAAATTACCTTTGTTTAAATTTCGGGGACGAAATTATTTTAAGGGGGAAGGAATGTAATATCCCGGAAATTTTAACAATATCAATTTAATAATCTGTTAAATAATTAAATTGATATTGATGATCTTTGATAATAAGATTTGAATTTAATTTAATAATCTGATTAAATTAGTATTAATTGGTGATTTTATCTTTTAAAAGTTAATAAGATATTTTCTATTTGAATATATATATTTATTTGTATATATTGTAAATAGAAGCTTTGGGTAAATTGGGAATTTAGATTTAATTAATATGACTTTTCAAAGTTATTTAAATTAGTAAATTTATAGTTTTAAAATACTTTAATTGCTTAAGATATTTTTACTTAATAATTTGAGTTTGAATTTGGATTTAAATTTGAATCTTTAAAAGATAATTATTTTATTTTATTTGGGTATAAAATATATGAATTTAGAAAGTGTTTATTTAATAAGTAAATAAATACAAAATATATTTTTACACTTAAAAATGAATGAAATACATTGTATATGATTCTTAGAATATAAATGGGTTTTTATTTTATTTTTCTTTCAAAGGTTTCATTTATGTATAATATAGAAAAGCATTTATAATTAAGAAATGTATTTATTAAGTAAGAAATTAATATAAAAGCTTTTAAAATCTTTTTAAAAATAATATGAAATTAAAAAGACAAGTGTTAAAATCTAAAGCCATTATTTTAACAAGTGTTCATATCTTAAGCTTTGTTTTAACATGTGTAATTTAAGTAACAATTGTGTATGACAAGTGTCTTAATTAATTTCATTTCTTTTATTTTATAAAAAATATAATTTACATACATATATACATTTGCATATCTCCACTTCATTTTCTTTTAAAAATCTTCATTTCAAAACCAAGAAAACCCAAACCAATTCTCTAATACAAAATCTGAAATCAGTATTCGAAATACCTCAAAACAAAACCAAATTCAAACAATCTATAATTCATTTTCCAAATCATCTCAAAAAGCTGTCTGCATATTCAAAACCAAAGACCTCTGTAATTCATCTTCCAAATCAAACAGATCAGCCAACATTTCTTCTTCAAAAACAAATCTGTATCATTCCTCAAACTAAATTTCAAATCAACTTGTTGTAACATTCTTCTTCAAATCAAAAACAAAGGCCAGTATGCATTTTTCAATCTGGAATCAACTTAAGAAAACTGTCTGCATTCATTTTCAATCTGGAACCACCTCAAGTCTATCTGCCTTCATTTCTTTCAACCTGGGGTTTTCCAAAGCAAACATGTAATCTCATTTTCAAAAGGCATGCATGCAGTCTGTAAATCAAGGAGCAATAACATTTTAGCAACTCAAACATTTTAAAGCAAAAGCATTCGGGATTCTAAAGTTAAAAGCAGTTCAAATTAAGTGCTCTGTTCTCTGTTGCATGCAAATCTGTGAGTAAACCATATTTTTTTTTAAAACAGTTTAAAAATCTGGATTTCATTTTGATATATGAATGAAAATCATGTTGCTTGCCTGAAAATCTGGATTGAAATGGATGCATGTGTATGTGTTAGTATTGAATGCTTGTATATATGCTCTGTTGAAAGTTTATAAATAACAGTGAGTAACTTTTAAAATTTAAACATAATTTGGTTGCATGTGAATGTTATAGATAGTTCTGCATATATATATGTATTGATGTATGAATATACAAGTGAAATTCTGCTGTATGTATATATGGATGTTTTGTGTACATGTGTGATCATGTCTCTGTCCAGTTTTATTTCCAAACTCCAGAATTCCTTACTACCTGATCTAGTTCTTGTTAGGACTAAACTTATAAACAAAAGTTGTTGATTTAGCATAGAAGAATGTTTTAAAATTTAGTTAAGTTAAACTTTAAAACCAAGTGTCTCTGGAAATCAAAAATAACAGTATATGTTATATAAAAGTGAAAATTTAAATCTTGTATTTTATAAATCCAGGTACATGGATTGAAAACATAAACTATAATATGATTTTTAGCTTTGAAATCATAATTTTTAGTTTAGTAAAATGAGTGCAGTTCTGTATTGAACTAAATAGGGGATTTTGGGAAATTCTGGTGATCTTTTGATTTGTGGTAGTCGGGGTTTTGGGTATTGGCAGAGGAATGATCAGGGATGATGTAAAAATTGTCAGGAGAATTTTTAACGCCGTGGGGAAGAATTGATTTGGGATTAAAGTTTTAAACCCTAGTTTTACTTAGTCTTGATAAAATGATCACCCCGATCTCTTTGGTCGATCGAGTGTAAAGGGGTTTTAAGAGAGGGAGGCTTGGTCGATGACGAGTGCATGGTCGGAA
This sequence comes from Allium fistulosum, assembly GCA_030737815.1. Taxonomy (NCBI): domain Eukaryota; kingdom Viridiplantae; phylum Streptophyta; class Magnoliopsida; order Asparagales; family Amaryllidaceae; genus Allium; species Allium fistulosum. The sequence goes on along the minus strand of CM060907.1, from coordinate 1,043,075,660 downwards.
TTCCAGAAGTTCTGGTGGTCGGAAATGCGAAGACGAGGGATTTGCCAGGTTTTGGTGATGGTTGGTCCTTTTGTTCCAGGTTTTTGAAATTGAACTCAATTTCGATTTCGCGAAATGATTAAAGATTCGATGATCGTAGCTGGGTTGGTGGTTGATCGTCGAAGTGGTGGAGATGTCATCGATGATCGAAGCTCTGGCAGTGGGGTGTGCACGTGCACGCGATCGAAATGTCTGGTGAAGTCTGTTAGCAGAGAAAGGTTCCAGTGTTGCTCGAGTTTTCTTGAGTGCGACTCGAAGTTTTTAAGTTTTGACTCGAAGTGATTTAAGGGAGTCTCGAGTATTTTTGTGTGTTACCAGGTTTTTCAAACAGGCTGTCTGTTTAAATTTAAATCTAAATTTAAAGACTGTAAAGAAACATTTAAAAACAGGAAGTTGAATTTTTTTTAAAGGATATAAGATTTCTTTAACATGTAAAAGTTTTTGAATTAGATTTAAACTTTGATAAAGACAAATTGTTATTCATTTTAAGTCTCAAATTTAAAATGAAATTTAGGTGTAAATTTGAAATGGATATTTTCAAATGTAGGTAAGAATGATAATTTATCTATGGATAAGAAAAATGTTTTATCTTAAAGTTGAAATCATTAAACTTTAAGGTAATTAAAAATGGTTTAATAAATTTAATAAATCAATGTTTTGGATTAATTAATTTATTATTATTGATTTAAAATACTTTGTAAATGAATAACTTGATTATTAATAAAACAAAGTTTTATCTTAAGAAAATTTGAAGTTTGTATTCATTAAATTATAAGGAATTTAATGGATAATTTATTTATTTGATTAATTAATCATTTGGATTAATTAATAGATACTTAAAGGTTTAAACAAATAAATTAATAATTAAGATTAATTAATTAGAATAATTAATTTATAATTAAGGATTTTGAATTAGATATTAATTAATGATTAAGAATTAATTAATAAAGTAATTAAATAATTGTTAATGAAGGTCATTAACTATGGATTATTTAATAATTAATTAATGTAATTAATTTTAATAGTTAATTAGATTAATTAATTTAAAGATAATCATTATAGAATTTGATTTAAATAAATTACTTAATGGAAGTAATTAAGAATTAATTATTATTGTAATTAATTGAAGTTAATTTGATTAGTTAAGTTAATTAATTAGGTTTAATTAATTTAGAATAATCAAGAGATGATTTGATAATAATTACTAAATTGTAATTATTAAGGTATATTATTTAGGGAAGTAAATAATAAGATAATTACTTGAAGTAATTAATTGAATGATGATGTATTAATGAAAGTAATTTGAGTTAATTACTTTGAATAATTAATCAAGGGATTAATTAATAAATTAATTAAGGAGTAATTAATTTAGTTAATGAAAGTAATTAAGAATAGTTAATTACTAAAGGAGATTAATCAAGAGTGATTAATAAATATTGTTTAATTAAAGGTTAATTACTTAATGTAATTAATTTAATTAAGTAATTAATAATTAAGTAATTAATAATTAAGTTGTAATTAAGGATCATTAATTAATATAATTAATGATGTAATTAAGATTGGTTAATTAAGTAATAATTAATAAATGAAGTGATTAATTAATGTAATTAATTAAGGATAAATATAATTAATTATAGTGATTAATTTAATTAATTATAGTTAATTAATTAATGAAGTAATTAAAGGTTAATTACTATAAGTGGTTAAGGTTAATTAATTTGAGTAATTAATTAAAGATAAATAACTGGAAGGTAATTAAAAGATAATTAATCAAAGATGATTAATTGAAAAAGGTAATTAGAGGATAATTAATTAATTTTGTAATTAATTAATGTTTAAGTAAGAAGGATTTATAAAATAAAAATAATTAGTTTAATTAACTTTAAATTAATTAGAGATGATATAGATCATTACTTATGGATGGATGATAATACTGAATGCTTTGCATTTGATTGATATCTCTGATGAGATATATGCTATGTGATATGGATGTTTAGTTGAATTATGATAATATGGATTATCTGATGATATTGATAATGTTGATTATCTATTGAATTTTCTTTCTAAGTGTATAAAGATAATTGAATTAAATTGTTTTAACCTTTAAAACAACTTGGCCTTAAAAGATACGTTTTGGATTTCGATGAGACCGGGATCGGGTTTCCGTATACCGGATTTCCAGGTCTGGAGACCCGAATACCACATCGATCCAAATTTACGTTAGGTCGTGAAATCCAAATGGAGCAAGTGAAGACTCGAGGTGTAAGAACGATTCTTTGTCAGTATAACTCTGTGGGTGATTCCGTAATGAGTTGACGGAGATAGTACTTTCAGATTCGAGATAAAGATTTAGAGTGCAAGGGTTATTGTCGTTAACTCTGAGGGTGATTCCAATACGAGTGTAACGAGATAATGCCTTCGGTTTCGTTCGAACCCGGAACGAACTTGTATGGATTGAATGCTTTCAGCACATCGTCAGGAGGACGATGAGCATTCTAAGATAGATGTATTCTGTTTTAAGGTAATCGTGACCTCAAGCCTCACAAACCGGGAATGGCTAAAACAGGGGAGGTGCAGCAAGGTTAGTGGGTAGCACCCAAGTAGGACAAGATTATCTCTGTCTAGAGGTCCCTTCTTATTATTATTCGGCTGTGTGGGCAGTTGTGAGCTCCAACTGCTGGGATATCTTGTGCGGGAATTATCCAGTAAGGGATGTTCCGACCTTGTGTTGCAGGGGATTGGGAGTGATCCTTGGTACGGTGATCTAGGCCACGTACTGTGACGGGCGGTACCCCGGTAGCCCTGCCATTGAATGGAATCCAAAATCCAATAAGTGATAACGGACTTGATTTTATACCTATGTATGCTGGAATTTAATGAATGTAACAATTTCGGCTATTTCATATTTATTTGAAAACCCTAGACCTATTATAATACAATCGAATTTCCTATCAAATGTTTTGGTTAACGTAAGGTAAAAACTTACCCATGTTTATGTGTGGGAAGTCTTACGTGATACCTTTTTCTTTCAAAAGGTTTTGAAGTTAAACAAGTTTAACCTGTTACTCACACCAGACCCATGTCTGACCCAAGTTGTTTATTTCTGATTTATAAACTCTTGGGTACTCAAATTTTTACGAGTAGCCAAGGGATTCAGGTTTAGCTTTGACGAGTAATCTGGAGGAGCAATGGAGCAGGAGGCTTCGGCGTTGTAGATATAGATAGTAGTTTTCCGCTGTGTTGATCTTTGTATTGATCTGTATTGTGTTGAGATATAATAACTAGACAGATGTTTATAACTGTCTAGTATGTGATGTGTAATCTGTGTAACTCTGATAGATGATGTATATGATACTATGTAATATTTATGTGATATATTATATTTCGTTTCCTTTCCGCTGTGAGTATCTGTTGTTGTTTTCTTTTCTCTTCTTCTCTTTTCTATTTCTCACCCCTTTCTTTCTTACTGTCGATGCGATTTTCCGGGAGTGGAAAGTCGGGTCGTCACACGTGGTATCAGAGCTTAGGTTGAGCGAATGCCTAAGTTTTTGGTTAAGTGAATATCAGAGCTATTGGTTGAGTGAATACCTAGCTCTAGAGTGGTATCTATCGTGAGAGAGCGTATTTGTAATTTTTATATAACTATATATATATTCTACCTATATTGTTGGGTTACCCGTACAGGTTCTCCAATATAAGATATAAAGGTAGATAGGGTAGTAGTGTATGAAACACGACTACCAATGGTTGGAATTAAGGTTGGAAGTGTATTTATCGAGACTGTAGACCCAATACTGTCTCGAGTAAGTTTTGCTGTGATGAAGGATTTCATCGAATCTCTGAAGGAAACCTGTTAAGGTTCGGAATTTATCTGTAAAGTTGGATGAGTAGAGTTTGGATCTATCGGTTGAACAGAAGCAAGTGATGGTATCTGAGTAACTCAGGTAATAGTAGCTGTATGATGAGTTGCAGTGACGATGGATGTTCCCGAAGATGTTTTCTTTGGAATGAGTTTAAGGAAGGGTGTCTGTTTCAGTGTTATGGCTGAGTTCAGCATGGTATTTCTGTTTGGTTTGGAGTTCGAGTTTCTCGAAGATCTTTGGAGTAGAAAGTCCTTGGCATCAGTATCAGCAGTGCAGCTCGGAGTGTTCTGTATGTTGGCAGGAAGTTTTCTGGCTGAGCAGTTTTCTAGAGGTGAAATTCAGAAGCAGCAGGATGCATCCATTTCTTCGATGGATTGGATAGTTAAGTATGGGCTGTTCTGATTTGTTAAGAGGAACAGTTTTCTTTGGAAATAGGCTGGGTTGATCGCAAAAGTGACTTGCGATAGTTGAGTGTTCTCTTGGGTTATTGGAGATTTTCTAAATGTCTTCGGGAAGTCAGAAGTTTGTCAGCATTTGGAGATTGAGTTTTCTTATCGACTGGATTCCAGGAGTAGTACCGGTAGTTCAGTCTAGTTGAAGGATGTTTCCTAGAGATGGAGTTGGTGCAGCAACTCAAGTTTTGATGAAGTATCTGAGTTTTATTTATGGATCAGTGAACCTTATTTCTGGAATGAGTTGTCCAGTCTGTGCTTGTGTTCTATCTCAGATCTGAATTGAGCAGCGAAAGCAGTTTGGAGTATATCTCTGGATAGGAGAAGTAAGTTTGGAATCTAGTGATGTTGTGAAGTAAAGTTATGCTTGGATCTCTTCTGTGTTCTGATTTGGATAAGTATTGGGTTTTCAGGATTGAATTGTCAGTTTGGACAACTGGAATTCATTGTGTTTTACGTATCTCTGAGGGAGTACGTGTTTGATCTATCTCTAGTTTTGGAATCAGCAGTTCAGGAGGATTTGGTAGTTGAGTCAGACTCGTCTGTAGTCTGATATCCTGTCTAGTTCTGTAGATATAGATGAGTAGGAACCCTGTAGCTTCGTAGTTTAGATTGTTGTAGAGCGAGTATCCCGGTATATATATACTTGGGGAAACTCGAGGAATTCTATCTAGAATTTTGTCTGGATAGTTAGATTTGATTGATTGGATGAATTGGTTGCTATGGTTGTTAGCATATGGATGATAGTATATGCTTGTGTTTTAAAATTTAAAATCTTTAATAAGATTATTAAATTACCTTTGTTTAAATTTCGGGGACGAAATTATTTTAAGGGGGAAGGAATGTAATATCCCGGAAATTTTAACAATATCAATTTAATAATCTGTTAAATAATTAAATTGATATTGATGATCTTTGATAATAAGATTTGAATTTAATTTAATAATCTGATTAAATTAGTATTAATTGGTGATTTTATCTTTTAAAAGTTAATAAGATATTTTCTATTTGAATATATATATTTATTTGTATATATTGTAAATAGAAGCTTTGGGTAAATTGGGAATTTAGATTTAATTAATATGACTTTTCAAAGTTATTTAAATTAGTAAATTTATAGTTTTAAAATACTTTAATTGCTTAAGATATTTTTACTTAATAATTTGAGTTTGAATTTGGATTTAAATTTGAATCTTTAAAAGATAATTATTTTATTTTATTTGGGTATAAAATATATGAATTTAGAAAGTGTTTATTTAATAAGTAAATAAATACAAAATATATTTTTACACTTAAAAATGAATGAAATACATTGTATATGATTCTTAGAATATAAATGGGTTTTTATTTTATTTTTCTTTCAAAGGTTTCATTTATGTATAATATAGAAAAGCATTTATAATTAAGAAATGTATTTATTAAGTAAGAAATTAATATAAAAGCTTTTAAAATCTTTTTAAAAATAATATGAAATTAAAAAGACAAGTGTTAAAATCTAAAGCCATTATTTTAACAAGTGTTCATATCTTAAGCTTTGTTTTAACATGTGTAATTTAAGTAACAATTGTGTATGACAAGTGTCTTAATTAATTTCATTTCTTTTATTTTATAAAAAATATAATTTACATACATATATACATTTGCATATCTCCACTTCATTTTCTTTTAAAAATCTTCATTTCAAAACCAAGAAAACCCAAACCAATTCTCTAATACAAAATCTGAAATCAGTATTCGAAATACCTCAAAACAAAACCAAATTCAAACAATCTATAATTCATTTTCCAAATCATCTCAAAAAGCTGTCTGCATATTCAAAACCAAAGACCTCTGTAATTCATCTTCCAAATCAAACAGATCAGCCAACATTTCTTCTTCAAAAACAAATCTGTATCATTCCTCAAACTAAATTTCAAATCAACTTGTTGTAACATTCTTCTTCAAATCAAAAACAAAGGCCAGTATGCATTTTTCAATCTGGAATCAACTTAAGAAAACTGTCTGCATTCATTTTCAATCTGGAACCACCTCAAGTCTATCTGCCTTCATTTCTTTCAACCTGGGGTTTTCCAAAGCAAACATGTAATCTCATTTTCAAAAGGCATGCATGCAGTCTGTAAATCAAGGAGCAATAACATTTTAGCAACTCAAACATTTTAAAGCAAAAGCATTCGGGATTCTAAAGTTAAAAGCAGTTCAAATTAAGTGCTCTGTTCTCTGTTGCATGCAAATCTGTGAGTAAACCATATTTTTTTTTTTTAAAACAGTTTAAAAATCTGGATTTCATTTTGATATATGAATGAAAATCATGTTGCTTGCCTGAAAATCTGGATTGAAATGGATGCATGTGTATGTGTTAGTATTGAATGCTTGTATATATGCTCTGTTGAAAGTTTATAAATAACAGTGAGTAACTTTTAAAATTTAAACATAATTTGGTTGCATGTGAATGTTATAGATAGTTCTGCATATATATATGTATTGATGTATGAATATACAAGTGAAATTCTGCTGTATGTATATATGGATGTTTTGTGTACATGTGTGATCATGTCTCTGTCCAGTTTTATTTCCAAACTCCAGAATTCCTTACTACCTGATCTAGTTCTTGTTAGGACTAAACTTATAAACAAAAGTTGTTGATTTAGCATAGAAGAATGTTTTAAAATTTAGTTAAGTTAAACTTTAAAACCAAGTGTCTCTGGAAATCAAAAATAACAGTATATGTTATATAAAAGTGAAAATTTAAATCTTGTATTTTATAAATCCAGGTACATGGATTGAAAACATAAACTATAATATGATTTTTAGCTTTGAAATCATAATTTTTAGTTTAGTAAAATGAGTGCAGTTCTGTATTGAACTAAATAGGGGATTTTGGGAAATTCTGGTGATCTTTTGATTTGTGGTAGTCGGGGTTTTGGGTATTGGCAGAGGAATGATCAGGGATGATGTAAAAATTGTCAGGAGAATTTTTAACGCCGTGGGGAAGAATTGATTTGGGATTAAAGTTTTAAACCCTAGTTTTACTTAGTCTTGATAAAATGATCACCCCGATCTCTTTGGTCGATCGAGTGTAAAGGGGTTTTAAGAGAGGGAGGCTTGGTCGATGACGAGTGCATGGTCGGAATTCCAGAAGTTCTGGTGGTCGGAAATGCGAAGACGAGGGATTTGCCAGGTTTTGGTGATGGTTGGTCCTTTTGTTCCAGGTTTTTGAAATTGAACTCAATTTCGATTTCGCGAAATGATTAAAGATTCGATGATCGTAGCTGGGTTGGTGGTTGATCGTCGAAGTGGTGGAGATGTCATCGATGATCGAAGCTCTGGCAGTGGGGTGTGCACGTGCACGCGATCGAAATGTCTGGTGAAGTCTGTTAGCAGAGAAAGGTTCCAGTGTTGCTCGAGTTTTCTTGAGTGCGACTCGAAGTTTTTAAGTTTTGACTCGAAGTGATTTAAGGGAGTCTCGAGTATTTTTGTGTGTTACCAGGTTTTTCAAACAGGCTGTCTGTTTAAATTTAAATCTAAATTTAAAGACTGTAAAGAAACATTTAAAAACAGGAAGTTGAATTTTTTTAAAGGATATAAGATTTCTTTAACATGTAAAAGTTTTTGAATTAGATTTATACTTTGATAAAGACAAATTGTTATTCATTTTAAGTCTCAAATTTAAAATGAAATTTAGGTGTAAATTTGAAATGGATATTTTCAAATGTAGGTAAGAATGATAATTTATCTATGGATAAGAAAAATGTTTTATCTTAAAGTTGAAATCATTAAACTTTAAGGTAATTAAAAATGGTTTAATAAATTTAATAAATCAATGTTTTGGATTAATTAATTTATTATTATTGATTTAAAATACTTTGTAAATGAATAACTTGATTATTAATAAAACAAAGTTTTATCTTAAGAAAATTTGAAGTTTGTATTCATTAAATTATAAGGAATTTAATGGATAATTTATTTATTTGATTAATTAATCATTTGGATTAATTAATAGATACTTAAAGGTTTAAACAAATAAATTAATAATTAAGATTAATTAATTAGAATAATTAATTTATAATTAAGGATTTTGAATTAGATATTAATTAATGATTAAGAATTAATTAATAAAGTAATTAAATAATTGTTAATGAAGGTCATTAACTATGGATTATTTAATAATTAATTAATGTAATTAATTTTAATAGTTAATTAGATTAATTAATTTAAAGATAATCATTATAGAATTTGATTTAAATAAATTACTTAATGGAAGTAATTAAGAATTAATTATTATTGTAATTAATTGAAGTTAATTTGATTAGTTAAGTTAATTAATTAGGTTTAATTAATTTAGAATAATCAAGAGATGATTTGATAATAATTACTAAATTGTAATTATTAAGGTATATTATTTAGGGAAGTAAATAATAAGATAATTACTTGAAGTAATTAATTGAATGATGATGTATTAATGAAAGTAATTTGAGTTAATTACTTTGAATAATTAATCAAGGGATTAATTAATAAATTAATTAAGGAGTAATTAATTTAGTTAATGAAAGTAATTAAGAATAGTTAATTACTAAAGGAGATTAATCAAGAGTGATTAATAAATATTGTTTAATTAAAGGTTAATTACTTAATGTAATTAATTTAATTAAGTAATTAATAATTAAGTAATTAATAATTAAGTTGTAATTAAGGATCATTAATTAATATAATTAATGATGTAATTAAGATTGGTTAATTAAGTAATAATTAATAAATGAAGTGATTAATTAATGTAATTAATTAAGGATAAATATAATTAATTATAGTGATTAATTTAATTAATTATAGTTAATTAATTAATGAAGTAATTAAAGGTTAATTACTATAAGTGGTTAAGGTTAATTAATTTGAGTAATTAATTAAAGATAAATAACTGGAAGGTAATTAAAAGATAATTAATCAAAGATGATTAATTGAAAAAGGTAATTAGAGGATAATTAATTAATTTTGTAATTAATTAATGTTTAAGTAAGAAGGATTTATAAAATAAAAATAATTAGTTTAATTAACTTTAAATTAATTAGAGATGATATAGATCATTACTTATGGATGGATGATAATACTGAATGCTTTGCATTTGATTGATATCTCTGATGAGATATATGCTATGTGATATGGATGTTTAGTTGAATTATGATAATATGGATTATCTGATGATATTGATAATGTTGATTATCTATTGAATTTTCTTTCTAAGTGTATAAAGATAATTGAATTAAATTGTTTTAACCTTTAAAACAACTTGGCCTTAAAAGATACGTTTTGGATTTCGATGAGACCGGGATCGGGTTTCCGTATACCGGATTTCCAGGTCTGGAGACCCGAATACCACATCGATCCAAATTTACGTTAGGTCGTGAAATCCAAATGGAGCAAGTGAAGACTCGAGGTGTAAGAACGATTCTTTGTCAGTATAACTCTGTGGGTGATTCCGTAATGAGTTGACGGAGATAGTACTTTCAGATTCGAGATAAAGATTTAGAGTGCAAGGGTTATTGTCGTTAACTCTGAGGGTGATTCCAATACGAGTGTAACGAGATAATGCCTTCGTTTCGTTCGAACCCGGAACGAACTTGTATGGATTGAATGCTTTCAGCACATCGTCAGGAGGACGATGAGCATTCTAAGATAGATGTATTCTGTTTTAAGGTAATCGTGACCTCAAGCCTCACAAACCGGGAATGGCTAAAACAGGGGAGGTGCAGCAAGGTTAGTGGGTAGCACCCAAGTAGGACAAGATTATCTCTGTCTAGAGGTCCCTTCTTATTATTATTCGGCTGTGTGGGCAGTTGTGAGCTCCAACTGCTGGGATATCTTGTGCGGGAATTATCCAGTAAGGGATGTTCCGACCTTGTGTTGCAGGGGATTGGGAGTGATCCTCGGTACGGTGATCTAGGCCACGTACTGTGACGGGCGGTACCCCGGTAGCCCTGCCATTGAATGGAATCCAAAATCCAATAAGTGATAACGGACTTGATTTTATACCTATGTATGCTGGAATTTAATGAATGTAACAATTTCGGCTATTTCATATTTATTTGAAAACCCTAGACCTATTATAATACAATCGAATTTCCTATCAAATGTTTTGGTTAACGTAAGGTAAAAACTTACCCATGTTTATGTGTGGGAAGTCTTACGTGATACCTTTTTCTTTCAAAAGGTTTTGAAGTTAAACAAGTTTAACCTGTTACTCACACCAGACCCATGTCTGACCCAAGTTGTTTATTTCTGATTTATAAACTCTTGGGTACTCAAATTTTTACGAGTAGCCAAGGGATTCAGGTTTAGCTTTGACGAGTAATCTGGAGGAGCAATGGAGCAGGAGGCTTCGGCGTTGTAGATATAGATAGTAGTTTTCCGCTGTGTTGATCTTTGTATTGATCTGTATTGTGTTGAGATATAATAACTAGACAGATGTTTATAACTGTCTAGTATGTGATGTGTAATCTGTGTAACTCTGATAGATGATGTATATGATACTATGTAATATTTATGTGATATATTATATTTCGTTTCCTTTCCGCTGTGAGTATCTGTTGTTGTTTTCTTTTCTCTTCTTCTCTTTTCTATTTCTCACCCCTTTCTTTCTTACTGTCGATGCGATTTTCCGGGAGTGGAAAGTCGGGTCGTCACACGTATAATAGGGTCTAGGGTTTTCAAGTAAAATACAGAAATAGCTGAAATGCTTACATCTCACATTCCAACATAGTTGGGCACAACTAATACGTACGGCACTTATTGGAGTTTGGATTCCATACAATGGCAGGGCTACTGGGGTACCGCCCGTCACAGTACGTGGTCTAGATCACCGTACCGAGGAGTACGCCCGCTCCCCTGCAACCAATTTTAAATTCCACGGATCCCTCTGTGGGCACCAGCTCTGATACCACTGTAACGACCCGACTTTCCAGACCCGGAAAATCGAACCATTTGTGTTAAAGAAGAAGAGGTAGAAGAAGAAGAAACAGAAAATCAACAACAGAATCTCACATCGCAGCGGAATAAAATATAATATATACAAAACAGATCTTTACTCAAACAGAAAAATATATCTGTTTATACAATATATTTACAGAATACATCATCAGAGTTCATCACATCAATGACATACATCCAAATACACAGCGGAACAATAAACAAATACGGAAGTACGTATCACCATCCAGCTCGTCTCCTGAGCTCCACAGCTACAATCTGAACCTGTTTATCTCGGTCTGACCCGAGCATCATATAAACAATACCCGAGTCAGTCTGGAATACCAGCGTGAGAAAATAACACTCAATTGATTATTAAAGTTTCAAAAATCCCTTTGAAAACAAAAACATCTCGTAAGACCACGCCACAAATAAACATGTCGGGTTTTTACCTTACGATAGCTAAAACACTTTTTATCAAAATCCTCTGATATTATAATAGTGTCTATTCACAAATACTTATTAAAATAGCTGAAATTGTTACATTATTAAATTCCAGCATACTAGCCACAACGTGGGTAATACAAACAAAACTCGTACAAGGCACGTAGGGAGAATGGATTTCCAACGAATGACTAGGTACTGGGGTACCACCTGTCACAGTACGTGGCCTAGATCACAGTACCGAGGAGTACGCCCGCTCCCCTGCAACACAAGGCCGGAATCATCCCTTACTGGATAATTCCAAATAAAATCACCCCACGGTTGGGATCAGCAACCGCACCACTAAGCCGAAATAAAAAGGGACATCTAGACAGGGATGACCTTACTCTCAAGTGGGGGCTACCCACGAAGCCTTGCTGCATAACCCCTGATTTTCAGTCATTCCCGGTTGATGAGGCTTGAGGCTAAACGATACCTTTATAGCACATATCCCTTAGAATGCCCATCGTCCACCTGACGATGTCACGAAAGCATTCGTCCATATAAGTCCGTCCCGGGTTCGAACGGAACCGAAGGCACTATTCCTACTACATCCATTTTGGAAATATCCTCAGGATTAGTAGCGACTAGCCCTTGCACTTCACTGCTCCATCTTTGACTCCGAACACGTTACTCGAAAACGTATAAACCGGATCGAAGTGGTATTCGAGTCTCCAGACCTAGAATCCCGGTATACGGAAACTCGATCCCGGTGTAACGACCCGTATTTTTACGGATCGACAAGTTCGTCAAAATCTGGAATTTTTGCATTTTAAAGTCATTTCAGATTTTAGGCAAATTTTGCCTAAATCCTAAGTCGTTCACGACTTAGCATGAGTCGTGAGTCGTATACGACTTAGGAGAGGAGTTCTGGGCGAGTTAAGGACTCAAGGAGATAAGTCGTAGCTGGGCTAGGTTAGTAGGTTGAAGTTTACTCGGCAAGTGTTGAGTCGTAGGTTGTAAGTCGTTGCCGAGTTAAGGGATAACAACCTAAGGAAGTGACCGACTTATAGTTTTAACCGACTTAAGGATAGTGGTGAGTTAAGTGTTAAGTCGGCTGACGAGTCAAGATAGTGGTCGACTTAAGACCTGGACGACTTAGTAGTTAGTATGTCTGACCAGTTATTTGTTAAGTCGTTGCCGAGTTAAGGAAGTGGGGTTGACCGACTTAAGAGTTGGGTCGGCAACGACCTAAGGACATGTTGTGAGCGACCTAAGTGTTTGGGTGTTAAGTGTTAGGTCGGCAGGGTGATTGAGTCGGTAGGTAGTTGAGTCGGCAACGTGTGTTGAGTTGTGAGTCGGCAGTACGTCTCTTGTGTTAAGTCGTAACCCAGTTACGAGTTAAGTCGTAGTTGTATTCCTTCGTATGTCTTAAGTCGGCAAGGCACTTATGTCGGCAACGACCTAAGTTAAGTCGCGCCTATGTGTTAAGTCGCAGTTGCGCTTTGTTGTTGAGTCGTCAACCGACTTAGGACTTGGGTTTTGCGGCAGTATGATAAGTCTGCTTCGTTGAGTCGGTCATTTGGTTAAGTCGTAGGTCGGCGAGGCAGTTAAGTCGTTAGGTCGTATAGGCTGGTTAACTCGGCAGGCAGATGAGTTTTTAGGTCGGCAAGGCACTAGGTCGGCAAGGCATTAGGTCGGCATGGTGTTAAGTCGGCACCGACTTAAGAAGATAGCCGAGTTACGACTTAAGGCCAGTTTTCAGCTATAAATAGGAGGGGTTGTTCTCACTTTTTGGGATCCGGATTTTGAAGCGACGAAGTGCTGCCATTTTGAGAGCTCGACTTCTACACTTCTTCACTTCTTTTCTCCACTCTAATCTAGTGCTTCCATCCATCCAAATCGAAGATCGAGATTGAAGATTCAAAAGCTTGGATTGAAGATCTTCATCTTTTCAAGAGAGATTTCTTCATTTGAAGCGGATTTGTGATAGATCTAGCTTCATCCTTCGCTGTCCAGATCTGAAGTGTGTTGATTTGAGGTTGTTTAGGTGATTTGGTGAGTGGTGATTATCTCTCACACGGATCCAAAGGAGTATATCGGATTGTTGGCTCGTTTTGGTGTTAAAATAGAGATTTCCATGCATTTTCTTCATCCTATGTGTAGATCCATATAGATCCATTGTTCATGATGATGTTGCATCCACTTTATCATATGTTAACCTATGCAAGTTCATTCATCAAGTTTGTAGAGATATAATACATGTTTTCATGCTTATTGGACTTTCAACTCTTTAATTACGAAAATGCCATTATTGTTATAATTGTCTACTTAGATCATATTTGAATGCTTGATTGCTTGGATTGATGTTTGATTTGATTGCTTGTTATGAACTAGATGATTGATGATTAGATTTAGATCGAAGATGATTCAAAAGCTAAGGGAAAGGCTCTTGAAATGGAAAAGCTGCTCGTGGCATATGTAGCGGGATGATGAAGCTCTTATGCATAGATTTGATGATGTGGTGATGAGATGAGGCTTTGCGAGGATGTAATGAAGCGAGGCAATCATGTGATGAAGACTTGGTCTAATCTAGACGGGATCATTCCAAGCATGTTGATAACTCGGTGATATGATTCGAGTTGAGGATAATGAATGGATTCGAGAATAGTCATCGAGGAGGATGACTAGGAGGCTTGGATAGCATCGTTGTTGAAGGTTCTAGCATGCTCTAAGCAAGAGTACGTTTGGGCAGATTCGATAGTCCCAACGGCCAACTGTTGATGGTCGAGTACTCTGGGCAGATTCGATAGTCCTAGGCACGGGCTGCGACGACGTGCGGGAGTTATGTCTAGAACCGGGGTTTCCATTAGCCCTTGACGGACGGCTGAAAGAATGTGCCGGTCATTCAATTAACGGTGATATCGAAGCAATGATAACAGTGATAGCCAGAGTCATGGATGTTTGGTTGTATCGTCATTCGGACTCAAGAGCGGTATTTTCTGGGTGCTTATCTGATTTAGGCCTTGGTACTTGGAAAAACATCGCCCTTGACTCGAGTGATAGTAGCTTTACTTTAAATTGTATGCTCTGCTATGTTTGCTTCTGCTTAGTGTGTGTCTGGGGGCTATCACTGTAGAATGAGGTTGGAGTGGGAGGGTTGTATTCCTATTCCTTTTCCTTTATGCTCTTTTGGTATGTTGTTAGTTAATTTACTGCTCACTAAGACTGTTGTCTGACTCAAGGCTTTATGTTTTAATTCTTATTGCCTTGGGCTGTTCGTCCATTTTGGGACGGGCAGACTAGGTAGCAGGTGACAGGTGCTGTTCTCTTCTCACGATGCTGATATCGAAGACGAGCTAGAGGGTTGCATATTATCTTCTTATTATATGTACTGGATATTCCGCTGTTTTGTATTCTCTGAGAGATATGTAGTGAGGCTGGATGTATTGACTATATGGATGCTTGTATTCAACTATTATGGAGTTTTATATGATGTCATTTTGTTCTGTAAAGCTTCACTATACATATGTTCTATTGTATTTTGTCCATGCGCTGTGAGTAATACGATAGATTCTTTTGTTTTAAATCTTACCTTGACAATCGTCCATGGTCGCCTGGCACACTTTACAGCGCACTATCTCTAGATTCGGTGCAGGGGTCATGGGCGGTCGTCACATTTGGTATCAGAGCATTGGTTAATCGGTTTTACCCAACGCTCGCTGAAGTAACTACGTATGAGAGACGTAATTGTATTTTGATGGATGATTACTATATATAATATAGTAGCTTAGTAGAGTTTGAGTCCTTTATGCAGTTGTTTCTCTAGATGTTCTAATCATTCCTTTTTATAGATATTGAGAATGAGTCGAAGAGGGAGATCTGTTCTTGAGTATGTTTCTGAGTTTGAAGCTTTGTCCAAGTATGCTCGGTCATATATTGAGTCTGCTTACCAGAAGAATGAGAAGTTCGTGACTGGTTTGGATAGTTATCTTGGGAGACAGTTGGTGGATCATTTGGACGATTCATTTGAGAAGCTTGTAGAGAAAGCTCTTAGGCATGAGAGTCTGTTTCCTAAGGAAGGATCTGTTGTTGCTGTGACCAAGGGAGAATCTAAACCACAGCAGGGTGGAAACCAGAAGAGGAAGCAGCAGCAGCAGAAGGGTAAGGATGGCCAGAAGAAGCCGAAAGGCGAGGTGACTTGCTACAATTGTCAGCAGAAGGGCCATTTCTCCAAGGATTGTAAGAATCCGAAGGCACCGATGAAGTGTCACAACTGTGACAAGCCGGGACATTTCAGGAAGAATTGCCCAGAACCAAGGAAGGACAGGCAGATTGTGCAAGCCTATGCTTTGGGGGTTGTTCCGTCGTCTTCGAAAGCTCCTACTGCTGAAGAAAAGGGAAAGAGTGTGGTTGTTCAAGGTACTCTTTTCCTATGTGGTGTTCCAGTTAGAGTTCTGTTTGATACTGGAGCGTCGCATTCGTTTGTTTGTAATGAACTCGTTGGCCGGTTAGGTTTGACACCGGGTATTGTTGATAGGCCATTGGTCGTGACTAATCCAGTTGGGGGTTCGTCTTGTTTGTGTATGTTATGCCGTGGTCTGGTTGTGTCGAGTCATGGTTGCTCTTTTGTTTGTGATTGCTTTGTTCTGAACTTTGCGGGGTTCGGAATTATTTTGGGTATGGACTGGCTTAGGAAGTATGCGGCTAAGGTTGATTGTGAAAGGTTGGAAGTGACAGTCGAGAATGTGGAAGGGCGAAAGATTGTGATACGATGTAAGCATGAAGAAGGCGTCTTCATGAGCTTCATGTATTCGCTAGTTGTTCCACGGGATGGACTGTCATCAGTGCCGATCGCTAATGGATTCGAGGATGTCTTTGACGAAGTCAAAGGGTTGCCGCCGCATAGAGAGATCGAGTTTCGAATAGATCTAGTTGAAGGAGCCAGACCTGTTGTGATGCCTCTTAGGCGGATGGCGCCTAGGGAACAGCAGGAGTTGAGGGTGCAAGTTGATGACCTTTTACAGAAAGGATTCATTCGGCGTAGTGTGTCCGAATGGGGTGCACCAGTTGTGTTTGCAACCAAGGCAGATGGGTCGTTGAGATTGTGCGTCGATTATCGTGAGCTGAATAAGGTGACTAAGAAGAACAAGTATCCATTGCCGAGAATAGATGACTTGTTTGATCAGCTTCACGAAGCCAAGGTGTTTTCTCAGATGGATTTGGCAACGGGATTTCACCAGTTGAGAGTGGCTAAGGATAGTGTGTCGAAGACTGCTTTTAGGACACCATCCGGTTTCTTTGAGTGGCTGGTAATGCCGTTTGGATTGACTAACGCGCCAGCATATTTTGTGGATCTTATGAATAGAGTGTTCAGAGATCAGTTGAACAAGTTCGTACTTGTGTTCGTGGATGATATTCTGATTTATTCCAGAACGGAGGAAGAGCACAAGACGCACTTGCGTATTGTTTTGGAGATCTTACGGAAACATCAGCTGAAGGCTAAGTTTTCGAAGTGTCACTTCTGGAAGAGTGAAGTGAGGTTCTTAGGCCATGTGATTTCTGGAAATGGAATAGCGGTTGATCCCGCTAAGGTGGCAGCAATCCAGGATTGGGTTAGACCTAAGAATGCATCTGATGTGAGAAGTTTTCTTGGATTAGCAGGATATTATCGACGGTTTATCAAAGACTTCTCCAAGATAGCTGCACCGTTAACAGGATTGACGAAGAAGAACCAAGTGTTCAGTTGGGATGCTAAGTGTGAGCAAGCTTTCGGAATCCTGAAAGAGAGACTGACAAGTGCTCCTGTTTTGACTATTCCTAGTGGGAATGATGAGATGGTGGTTTACACCGACGCATGTGGTACTGGACTTGGAGCAGTGCTGATGCAGAAGAATAAAGTTGTTGCGTATGCCAGTCGACAACTGAAGCCGCATGAAAGGAATTACCCAACTCATGATTTGGAGTTAGCGGCGATTGTATTTGCTCTGAAGATGTGGAGACATTACCTGTTGGGAGTTCGATTCGAGTTGTTTACGGATCACAAGTCGTTGAAGTATCTTTTCTCCCAGAAGGATTTGAATCTTCGGCAGCAACGTTGGCTAGAGTTTTTAGCATCATATGATTTTGGTATAGCTTATACTCCGGGAAAAGGTAACGCAGTGGCTGATGCGTTAAGTCGAAGACATGCAGGATTGGGAGCCATGTTTTCTGAATGGAAGAGTCTCGAATACTTAGCTGGATTCGACTTCAGGCCTAGATGCGAATTGGAACCTGAAATGTTGGCAAACTTATCGATAAGACCGACTCTTGTGGAAAGGATTGGCGAGAGTCAAAAGCGAGATGATAAGCTTGTCAAGATTATCCGTGAATTGGAATCTGGATTGGAGCCAGAAAAGGATAAAGGATTCGAGGTCGATAGAGAAGGTTGGCTTCGAAAGCAAGGACGACTAGTGGTTCCCGATATAGATGAATTGAGGAGTGAAGTTCTGAAGGAAAGTCATCACTCGAAGTTGACAATTCATCCAGGTGGAAATAAGATGTATCGGGATATGAAGAGAACCTACTACTGGGAAGGCATGAAGAAAGATGTTGGAGATTTCATTTCCAAGTGTATGAACTGTCAGTTGGTAAAGGCTGAACAGAAGAAGCCAAGTGGATTGCTTCAGCCCTTAGAAGTTCCTACATGGAAGTGGGAACAAGTGTCGATGGATTTTATTGATGGATTGCCTAGAACCAGAACAGGAAATGAAGGGATTTGGGTCATTGTGGATCGTCTGACTAAGAGTGCACGATTCATTCCTGTTCGATCGACTAGGACTGCATCAAAGTTGGCTGAGTTGTATGTGAAGTGGATAGTTCGATTCCATGGTATTCCGAAGAGTATAGTGAGCGATCGAGATCCATTGTTCACTAGTGGATTTTGGAAGAGCTTCCAGGAAGTTTTGGGAACCGAGTTGTGTTTGAGTACAGCTTATCACCCTCAGACAGATGGTCAGACCGAGAGAGTCAACCGAGTTTTGGAAGATCTTCTTAGAGCATGTGTTTTGGACTTCGGAGGATCATGGGAAGATCACCTTCATTTGGTGGAGTTTGCGTACAACAACAGTTACCAGTCAAGCATTGGTATGGCACCGTATGAGGCATTGTATGGAAGACCGTGTAACTCTCCGACATGTTGGTTGGAAACTGGAGAAAAGCTGATGCTTGGGCCAGAGATGATTCGACAGACTTCAGATTGCATAGAGATCATTCGGCAACGAATGAAGGCAGCCCAAGACCGTCAGAAGAGTTATGCTGATAAGCGTCGAAAGGATTTGGAGTTTGACGTAGGAGATATGGTTTTTGTGAAGATTTCTCCACTGAAGAATGTTATTCGATTCGGAAAGAAAGGAAAATTGACTCCGAGATTTGTCGGACCATTCCCGATTATCGAGCGAATTGGAAGGCTCGCTTACAGATTGGAGTTACCGGAGAAGATGTCGGGTGTGCACAATGTTTTTCATGTATCGTATCTACGGAAGTATGTGCACGACTCGAGAACAGTGGTTTCTGCTGATAGCTGTGAAGACTTAGAAGTTGATCCAGTTGATAGAAGACCTCGTAAGCCGCTTCGTGTTGTTGAAACCGACACGAAACAGCTTAGGAGGAAGGTAGTTAAGTTGCTCAAGATACAATGGAGTGATGATGATAACGACTGTACGTGGGAAGTGGAAGAGAGGATGAAAGCAGCTCATCCTGAACTCTTCGAGGTATGGCCCTAAGGTGTCGTGTCATCTCGCGATATTGTAACTTGTTCTAATTTTAGAATTTCTGTACGCTAAGTTAGAATTGGATGCATGGTTTGTTGATTGCTATGGATGGTAGGCGTACAGAATAGTTTTTGATTGCTTGGAATTTCGGGGGCGAAATTCCTAAGGGGGAGAGAATGTAACGACCCGTATTTTTACGGATCGACAAGTTCGTCAAAATCTGGAATTTTTGCATTTTAAAGTCATTTCAGATTTTAGGCAAATTTTGCCTAAATCCTAAGTCGTTCACGACTTAGCATGAGTCGTGAGTCGTATACGACTTAGGAGAGGAGTTCTGGGCGAGTTAAGGACTCAAGGAGATAAGTCGTAGCTGGGCTAGGTTAGTAGGTTGAAGTTTACTCGGCAAGTGTTGAGTCGTAGGTTGTAAGTCGTTGCCGAGTTAAGGGATAACAACCTAAGGAAGTGACCGACTTATAGTTTTAACCGACTTAAGGATAGTGGTGAGTTAAGTGTTAAGTCGGCTGACGAGTCAAGATAGTGGTCGACTTAAGACCTGGACGACTTAGTAGTTAGTATGTCTGACCAGTTATTTGTTAAGTCGTTGCCGAGTTAAGGAAGTGGGGTTGACCGACTTAAGAGTTGGGTCGGCAACGACCTAAGGACATGTTGTGAGCGACCTAAGTGTTTGGGTGTTAAGTGTTAGGTCGGCAGGGTGATTGAGTCGGTAGGTAGTTGAGTCGGCAACGTGTGTTGAGTTGTGAGTCGGCAGTACGTCTCTTGTGTTAAGTCGTAACCCAGTTACGAGTTAAGTCGTAGTTGTATTCCTTCGTATGTCTTAAGTCGGCAAGGCACTTATGTCGGCAACGACCTAAGTTAAGTCGCGCCTATGTGTTAAGTCGCAGTTGCGCTTTGTTGTTGAGTCGTCAACCGACTTAGGACTTGGGTTTTGCGGCAGTATGATAAGTCTGCTTCGTTGAGTCGGTCATTTGGTTAAGTCGTAGGTCGGCGAGGCAGTTAAGTCGTTAGGTCGTATAGGCTGGTTAACTCGGCAAGCAGATGAGTTTTTAGGTCGGCAAGGCACTAGGTCGGCAAGGCATTAGGTCGGCATGGTGTTAAGTCGGCACCGACTTAAGAAGATAGCCGAGTTACGACTTAAGGCCAGTTTTCAGCTATAAATAGGAGGGGTTGTTCTCACTTTTTGGGATCCGGATTTTGAAGCGACGAAGTGCTGCCATTTTGAGAGCTCGACTTCTACACTTCTTCACTTCTTTTCTCCACTCTAATCTAGTGCTTCCATCCATCCAAATCGAAGATCGAGATTGAAGATTCAAAAGCTTGGATTGAAGATCTTCATCTTTTCAAGAGAGATTTCTTCATTTGAAGCGGATTTGTGATAGATCTAGCTTCATCCTTCGCTGTCCAGATCTGAAGTGTGTTGATTTGAGGTTGTTTAGGTGATTTGGTGAGTGGTGATTATCTCTCACACGGATCCAAAGGAGTATATCGGATTGTTGGCTCGTTTTGGTGTTAAAATAGAGATTTCCATGCATTTTCTTCATCCTATGTGTAGATCCATATAGATCCATTGTTCATGATGATGTTGCATCCACTTTATCATATGTTAACCTATGCAAGTTCATTCATCAAGTTTGTAGAGATATAATACATGTTTTCATGCTTATTGGACTTTCAACTCTTTAATTACGAAAATGCCATTATTGTTATAATTGTCTACTTAGATCATATTTGAATGCTTGATTGCTTGGATTGATGTTTGATTTGATTGCTTGTTATGAACTAGATGATTGATGATTAGATTTAGATCGAAGATGATTCAAAAGCTAAGGGAAAGGCTCTTGAAATGGAAAAGCTGCTCGTGGCATATGTAGCGGGATGATGAAGCTCTTATGCATAGATTTGATGATGTGGTGATGAGATGAGGCTTTGCGAGGATGTAATGAAGCGAGGCAATCATGTGATGAAGACTTGGTCTAATCTAGACGGGATCATTCCAAGCATGTTGATAACTCGGTGATATGATTCGAGTTGAGGATAATGAATGGATTCGAGAATAGTCATCGAGGAGGATGACTAGGAGGCTTGGATAGCATCGTTGTTGAAGGTTCTAGCATGCTCTAAGCAAGAGTACGTTTGGGCAGATTCGATAGTCCCAACGGCCAACTGTTGATGGTCGAGTACTCTGGGCAGATTCGATAGTCCTAGGCACGGGCTGCGACGACGTGCGGGAGTTATGTCTAGAACCGGGGTTTCCATTAGCCCTTGACGGACGGCTGAAAGAATGTGCCGGTCATTCAATTAACGGTGATATCGAAGCAATGATAACAGTGATAGCCAGAGTCATGGATGTTTGGTTGTATCGTCATTCGGACTCAAGAGCGGTATTTTCTGGGTGCTTATCTGATTTAGGCCTTGGTACTTGGAAAAACATCGCCCTTGACTCGAGTGATAGTAGCTTTACTTTAAATTGTATGCTCTGCTATGTTTGCTTCTGCTTAGTGTGTGTCTGGGGGCTATCACTGTAGAATGAGGTTGGAGTGGGAGGGTTGTATTCCTATTCCTTTTCCTTTATGCTCTTTTGGTATGTTGTTAGTTAATTTACTGCTCACTAAGACTGTTGTCTGACTCAAGGCTTTATGTTTTAATTCTTATTGCCTTGGGCTGTTCGTCCATTTTGGGACGGGCAGACTAGGTAGCAGGTGACAGGTGCTGTTCTCTTCTCACGATGCTGATATCGAAGACGAGCTAGAGGGTTGCATATTATCTTCTTATTATATGTACTGGATATTCCGCTGTTTTGTATTCTCTGAGAGATATGTAGTGAGGCTGGATGTATTGACTATATGGATGCTTGTATTCAACTATTATGGAGTTTTATATGATGTCATTTTGTTCTGTAAAGCTTCACTATACATATGTTCTATTGTATTTTGTCCATGCGCTGTGAGTAATACGATAGATTCTTTTGTTTTAAATCTTACCTTGACAATCGTCCATGGTCGCCTGGCACACTTTACAGCGCACTATCTCTAGATTCGGTGCAGGGGTCATGGGCGGTCGTCACACCCGGTCTCTTCGAAACGATCAGCGCATTTTGGCCAATATTGATAGTCGGTTGTTTAACTATCAATTAACATCCATAACAACCATCAACAATAAATAATTTCTCCAAATTATCTATTTTTCCCAAAATATCTTCACTACATATTATTTCCCTTTCCAATCCCCATTGGAAACAATTTCAAACTATATTCCCTTCAAGGACTAATTTTCCAAATATTTATTTTCACTGGAACACCAAGTACAAACCATTTTAGATTTTAAAATAATTTTAAAACACTTTATTATAAATATACTTTATAAAACACCTTTGAAAACTACTTTAAAATTTAAGTCCAAATATATATTTAAAAACATTTAAAATAAAGCCACTTTTAAAAATATAAACAAATTTCCTTTTAAAACGTATTATCAAATCACTTTTATATCTATTACAATAATAGTTTTTGAAAAATACTTACTTTTGAAAATTTACATTTGAAATAATAGATTTTCTAAACCTGATTTGTAAAATAACAATAAATCTTTAGCAAATATTTAAAATTGCTTTTAAAACCAAATGTACTTGGCTATCCAGAAAATACTTCTCTTCCACTTCTTTTAAAAATAAATCATTATTTATTCTTAAACCAATTCTCCTTCCTTTATAAATTCTCATCCTGAATTTATATTTAAAATGTCTACCGACATTTATTTCACTTTATAAACTCAGTTTATAAATTTCCAAAATCTCATTTCTCTTTAAATTTCAAATTCCAACATTTACATCAATTCTACAATTGATTTCAAATTTGCTTTACTTTGGAATAAAATTCCTTGTTTACTTTATTTATTTCAAATACAACACCCTTTTAAATTTTATTTCTCATTTGTGAATTTAAAACCCCCTTTTACTGAAAATACCTATTTTTAATTCCCAACATTCCTTATTTACGCTTTTAATTTAAATTATATTAAATCATTAAACTTAAAAGAAATTTTTCTATTTCTTTAAAAACAATATCACTTGAGTTTTAAATTTTATTAGTAAACTTTAAATTTCTTTTTCCCATATTTACTAAAATTCCAATTCACTTCATTTTATCTTATTTCCAATTCACCTTTAAATTTATTCCAATTTAATTAAATTTTCATTCTTTATTTTCTTCAAAAATTCAATCCCATAGATTTTCAAAATTTATTATACTGGGAATTCAATCAACCACAACATCCAATATCAAATCATCACAGGATATCAATATTCAAATCACAGAATAATACGATAAATTTTTGAGGAATCCAGTTGGATCCCTCCAACCTGTTTCCCTGCATCCACAGACGTTAGCACAATACCAATTCCACTTCGAGGTGGAATATCGCGGTATATGGGATTTAAATAAATATCATCCGCTATTATGCGGCGCATAGGGTCTCATCCGCTATATAATGCGGGAATATCAACAATTCCAATATATACATATGCCAATATGTATATATTGCTATATACTACTATATATATATAGCACATCAAATCAATGCAATCATCCAATCAATTAAATTTAACCATTTAAATTTAAATTAAAAATTCAGCTGAGTGAGATTAACTCACCTTCGATTATTCTTTTGCAACTCAATCCAAACCGGCTCGTTTTCATCGTTTATGACCTTGTATAAGAATTATAGGATTTTATTAGTGTTTGAATTATCGAACAATTTTTCACCCTTTATTGATATAATTAAATCAAAGGTTAAATTTTAAACTAATGTTCCTTTTATAAATTATTTAAAATAATTGAGTCAGGTGTGGAAATGTGTATATAACTTCCTTTTCAGTTCCAATTTAAATCTGATTACAATAACAGTATATATTCTCTCATTAACATTTTTTTCTCAAACCAGACAACTTCCTATTTCTAACTTCATTTATTATTATTATTATTTTCAAAACTTTGTCTAAATATGTATTACTGTGAATTTACATGTATAGGCATAAAAACTATCTTTTATAAAAATTCGACAACAAATTTTCCCATTTCTTTTCTGTATAAAAATATGTGTATATGTTATAAATTAAATTAGAGATAGTGTAGTTACCCTACAGCCTCGAACCATCAGCCCTAGCCTTGCCCAAAATTCGAACACTGCCTTCCCGAGCTCGATCGCGACAAGCCTGGCCTCAATCGGAATGACTCGCGAAACCCTAGCACCCATTGCCGCCCCTACTTCACGCGCCTCATCCACATTCGATCGCGATGCCCTCCCAAATATCCTCCAGAAATCGCGAGCCTCGAATCGTACGCGCCTCGAGACATCCCAGCTCGAAACGAAGGCCACACTTGCCTTTAAATCGAATCCCAAGCAAACGAGATCGACGAACTGTCGAGTTCCCCTGGCTACGCCCCTCCAGATCGCGATGACTTCGCGTTGATTCGAGAATGAAATAAAAGGAAATCGAGCCGCGATCATTAATTTGTAACTGAGATGCTCTGTTTTTTTTTTTTTTTTGAATTTGTCGAGGGAGATTGCGATTTATAAGAGAAGAGAAGGGAAAGAGAACGGTACTTGATTTCGTTTTCTGGAATGAAGTGGGAAAAGAAATCGTTCGGCCATTGATTTTATTCCTTTGATTTCGTTCTGAGGAAGATTGCGTGATGTTTAATAAAAGAGGGAACACGATGGAAAAGAAGTCGGCTTCTAACAGAGATAGGTTGGCTGAAGACAGTATAGGGTGGCTGTTGATTTAACAATTATATTTTACATAAAAAATCTCGATTAAATTTTCAACGTGTTTACTAATCGTATGCTCACACAAAAACTCCGAACACTACGAAAATTGAAACTCGGTAATAATACAATATTATGGATCCAATGGGACTGGTTTTGTTGAAATCCGAGACTGTGCCTCGGACGACTATTTTTAAATCCAATTTAAACGATATATTTTAAAACTGAACAAAACTCTTTGAAATTCCATTTTGAAAGTTCTATCATCTTCAGTATCATTAATATGAATTTTTCCAAGCTTCCAAAATATTTTTAATTAGCTTAGAATGCCAGATTTACTATTTTATCCAACTTCAAATAATTTAATTTAATAATTAAATCACCCAATAAACAGCGATATTTGAAATTTAAGTTAATAATTAACCTCTGAATATTTAAAATTAATTAAATATTCCAGTTTCAAATACTCAAAAATTCCGGGTCGTCACATTCCTCCCCCCTTAAAAGAATTTCGTCCCCGAAATTACTAGTTAGGAAGAATGATTCAATCCCCGTTAACTATTTTCCAAATCGAACAGTTTTAACAACTTTCCAAAGTCTTCTTTTATTAATGATACACTAATCATCTTTTAACTTTCCAACTTATTCATAAGTTCAACCCAAATCACTTACTTATCAATTCAAATCTAAATTTGAATTCAAATTTTAAATTATCAAAATTTTCTCAAAATTTTTCTAACTCCCTAAATTTCTGAAAAATTTCGCCAGCGTCTCCTTTGCGCGGCTAGCTCGGTACTACTACAAAATGGCTCTACGGCCTCCCAATCTCAAAAAGAAAACAAAAAGCCAAGTGGCTGGATCAAAAACCCAATCAAATTTCATATAGAAATTCAAATACATACCTTTTGTTGGGCCATTAAATTTATCTTCTAAAATCAAAATCCCAATTTATCCATTGCTTTTATACACCTGTATATCCTACTAAGCAATAATATTCAATCACAATTCCAAAGTCATTTTATACTTTCCTTTACAAATTTTCCATATTTGCTTTACTTAAGCCCGTACGATGCACATATATCATCCGTACGCAATATCACATTCGACCGCTCAATCGATCACACAATTTCACTTCCGAACTAGTATCGTCCACCCGACTTCCTAGTACGGACTCAGATCTGGTTTCTTGATCAGAAACCGTCATTCTCCTTGCATAGCCACAAACTATGATAGAGAATTTCCAGAATCAATCAACAATCCATATCCAGGTTCGCCGTTGAAAATTGAGTGAAAAATCCTAATTCGGATCGATAAAACTATCTCGAAATTCTGTGTTCGACATCTGGATCAAATAGCTATGCGAATAAAATAATATACGTACACCTTACGTAATTAGCCCAATTGAATTATCCATTTTATCAATTTCCTTTTTATTCACATTCATTTTTGATTGTTATCCCCTTATTCACAACTATCCCATTTCACAACTTCAGTTTCACCTTAATTCAATTATTCACTTAGCATACTTTCAGTACCACATTTTCTTAAGAATTCACTATTCATTTCTTAAGTTTAAGATAAACATTTTACATACTGCTTATACATATTTTCACTTCACTATTGAAGTTCCTATCCATTTCTATCCACTTTTGCGTTTACATTTCCACTTGAATTCAATTTATCTTCCACTTTGAATATTGAATTAGTTGCACTTACTAATTAATTTAAATCTCAATTAAAAGTTTATTTGCAAGCTTACTTTCCTTAGTTCTTTCGATTTCACTTACTTTACATTCATATTTAAACTAGATTCAATTATTCGGTTCCAATTCCATTTGCTTAGCAAATTTAGATTATTTATCGTTAATGAAAATTTTCAAAAAATTCAAAAATTTTCTAACTCCCAAAATTTACGGAAAATTTTGGCAGAGTCTCCCTTGTACGGAGGGACTTCTGCGATATCGCAGGATGCACAAATATATATATACATCGGCCTCAGGCCGGAAATCACAATATATATCAATATATGCAGTTCATATTTCCTATTTTTGAATTTTTTTGCATAAGCGTACCTTATTTTAGCATTTTTAAAGCAAAGCGGTTATTTATTTAAGCAATTAGCGCAGTCAAATCCAGCCAAACGGTTTTCCTGAACCTGTACTAACTCAACTTAAACAGGTTAGTGACAAATATCCAAAGTTTGCTATCATTTCAATTAATTTCATTAGCTAACACATACAACATAAGCAATATTCACTAAACACTTCCATAAGTGAATTTATTAGGCCCAACACAAATTAAATGTTTCCATTTTAAATGGTTTACACTGCATTACTTACATCCTATTCATTTTAATCCAAATGAATACGTATTTATTACGATTGATTTAAAAATCAATTATATTTCCTTTCTATCAATTCATAGAATTTTATTTAACCTCGTTTTACCTCAAACGATCCATTTTCTAATACAATTCGACAATATCAATGTGAATAAATGATTACTTCTGCTTTAGAACCATTTAGGTTAAATCCAATAAATTTACATTTAACCTATTCCATTTTAAATTTATTCACAACTTCCATTGTATTTCTTCCATATCCAAAGAGTTTGATTGCAAACCATTTTATTAAACTCAGCCACCAATATCAAATAACCATCACAAAATTTTACTCAAGTTATTTATTTTCTTCAAACCATTCCACCCAATAACTTAAGTTTATTTTATTCAACAACTTCCGTTCAAATCCTTGATTTCATTTTCTTTTAATCAAATCCCATATTTGATTTTCCTTGAGTTCAATCTTATTTTATATCCAAAGTTTGGATTTTCACATTTATCTGTTTGAGTAGAATTTTATTTCATTAAATATTATCTATACTCGGCAGAATTTATTTCTATCCAATTTAATTCAATTTCAATTTATATAACTTATTTCAAGTTAAATTCAAATATATTTCCTTCACTTTCATTTACTTAAGTTAAATTTTAATTGCCGGATTACAATTTCCCAATTTCTTCTTATTAATATCAACTTCACTTTATAAGTACAATAGTTGATCCATTTATTCATTCACCAATTCATTATTTAACCAATAAATTTTATTTCCAA
The DNA here is from genome assembly GCA_030737815.1 of Allium fistulosum. Lineage (NCBI taxonomy): Eukaryota > Viridiplantae > Streptophyta > Magnoliopsida > Asparagales > Amaryllidaceae > Allium > Allium fistulosum. Next base: position 1,043,047,281 of record CM060907.1, on the reverse strand, counting down.
ACATTAATTATTTTTAGTCCATCTTGACTACTTTTTCCCATTCACATTTTACCCTTTACTCCAGATTATACATTAAATTTTAGTCAAGTATATATTTTTCATTATTATTATTCTATAAATATTCCAAAATAAGATTCCAGAGTATACACAAATTTTCAAAATTTCAAAATCCCTTTTTGAAATCAACTATATCCAAACTCCTTTGGTAAATTCCATTATCTTTTTGAATTCTAAAATCAAACCCAGTTCGCAACAAATTCAATTTGAAACAATTTGGTAGCAATTTCTCTTTGGAAACTCGAAAATGAACACCGATGATGTCGCGATCATCATCGGGATTATTTTCCAGCGACCCAAGAGAGTTTAGTTCTTTTATCACTTTAAATCATTTCAAATATTTCCCAAAATAGTATCACTACTATTTCTCCCACACCCTTGAAAACCGTTTTCAAATCCAAAGGAATTTTAAGTCCTTTCTTAAAAATTCCAAATTTCCAACCCATCCAATTAAATTTAAACCTTTCTCTGGAATTCTATTTTAAATTACTATCTCATTTGGATATGGAGTTTATTCCAATTTATAAATTACATTTATAATCCAGTAGTTCAGCTAGTTGAAGGATGGTTCCTTGAGATAGAGTTCGGTGAAGCAACTCAAGTTTTGATGAAGTATCTGAGTTTTCTTTATGGATTTGTGGAATCATTTTCTGGAATGTGTTATTCAGTTTGTGCTCATGATCTTCATCAGCATCCTCTTCTGCTCCAGATCAGAGTTGTGCGGCGGAAGCAGTTTGGAAGTGCATCTGTTTATTTTTCTGGATTGAAGGAGTAAGTTTAGTCTTCTATTGTTTGAGGAGTAGAGTTTGTCTTTGATCTTGAGAAGATCATTGTGATGGGTTGTTTTTGATCTAGTTGTTTCTAGAGGCATCAGCGAAGGGTGAGCTGATCAGTAAAGATGTAGACAGCCCAGGATCATCCGAAGAAATTTTTTTATAAGAGATAAGGGAATTTGGATTTCAAAGACGGAGATTGATTTTGGATAAGTTTTCTCCGATCGAAGGAGCTATAAGATTTGGTAAGACTGGGAAGTCAGCTCTGTGATATTTTGGATCTCTTCTGTATTCTGATTTGGATAAGTTATGATCTATTTCTGGTTTTTGAACCAGCAGTTCAGGAAGATGTGGTTGTTGAGTCAGACTTGTCTATAGTCTGATATCTTGTTTGGTTCTGTAGATCTAGATGAGTAGAAGCTCTGTAGCTTAGTAGTTTAGATTGTTTGTAGAACGAGTATCCCGGTATATATATATATACACTTGAGGAAACTCGAGGAATTCTATCTAGAATTTTGTCTGAATAGTTAGAATTTGTTTGTTTGGATGTTTGTTTGCTATGGTTGTTAGCATATGGATGATAATATATGCTTGTAATTTAAAATAAATCTTTAATAAGATTATTAAATTACCTTTGCTTTTAATTTCGGGGACGAAATTATTTTAAGGGGGAAGGAATGTGATATCCCTGAATTTTAGGCAATATCAATTTAATAATCTGTATTAAAAAAATTAAATTGATTTGATAATTTTGTAATTTAATTTGAATTGATTTAATAATATTCTTTAATAAATATTTAAAATAGTGAATTTATCTTTTAAAAGCTAAATAAAATGTTTTCTATTTATAATGAATATATATATTTGTATATATATTGTGATTAGAAATCTTTGGTTTGAATTTTTTTTAAATAAATAAATAATGTTTTTAAAATTCTAATATCTTGGGTAAACTGGGAAATTATGATTTATTTAAAGTTAAAACTTTTCAAAAATATTTTATAAGTAACTATATGGTTTTAAAATACTTAAGGTAAATATTACTAGTTTAAATATCTTTAATTTAGATTTTAAATAAGATTAGCAAAATGATTTGTTTAACATTATTATTTTTATATGATTTGTAAATTAGATATGAAAGTTTAAAATTTAAATATGAAACATTAATCCATTTAAATAATAAGTAATTTATAATCTCTTGTATCAATTATATAAAATTGTCAAGTGAGTTATTTTCAAATAATAAATATATGTATTGTTTTTATCTATAAATATAATTGGTTTTACTCTTTAAAGTTATCTATATATATCTAAGTATTAAAAACTAATTAATTAAGTTAAAAGCTTTTTATTAACACTTAATTTTAAATACAAATTACTTATAGGACAAGTGTAAACATTTTAGAGCTAAATTAACATGTGTTAAGTAATAAACCACTTTAATGTGACAAATGTAAATTGTTTTAACAAGTGGCATTTTAAAGTTTGGTTTTCTTTTTATTTTTTTTTTATAAAATTTCAGCCATGCAATATATTTTTCTTCCTTTCATTTCTTTTGCCATTCTCTTTCAAAAAGCTAAGAAGAAACTCAAAATCAAAACCATCTTCCTAAAACAAAATCTGAAACTTTCCTCAAACAATAGAAGAAAAATCAAAAAAAGAAAATTTTAAACACCTCTTCAAAATCAGTAACACCCAGTTCAAAAACAGAACCTGAAACCATCCCTCGAAACTCAGTTCAAAACATAATTCCTGTAATTCATTTTCCAAATCAGAAGCCTGAAATTCATTTCTCAAACCAATGTGCAAACCTGTAATGATTTATCTTCAACCTGGAAAACATTTTCAAGCATGTCAGCATAATAAAGTTTTCCAGTATGATTAATCAAGGCAACAATGCAAAATTTTCAAGTATCAAAGTCTCTAAAGCATTTCAGTTTCAAAAGCCTTCCAGTTTTTATATTTCTTTAAGATCAAAGCCTTTCAAGTTTCAAGCATTCAAGTTTCTGGAATCAACAAGACAATGCAAATTTTCAAATTCAGTTTCATAAAGCTCTCTGCATTTTTAAATTGTGAGTAAACCTTTATTTTTAAAACAGTTTTAAAATCTGAGAATAAACTTAAATGTTGTGATGAATGTTATAGTAGTTTGGTTTGCATATGATTTACCTGTGAATGTATACTGGTAAAATAAAATGCATGTTCTAAAAATTAGTAGGTATACACATATACTTCTCTGTTATTTTAATGTGAGTAGATTTAACTTAAACAGTTTTAATTAAATTCATATGATAGGTCTGTAGCCCTAGTTTGTCTGGAAGAACATTTTTGATTGGTTCGACGTATATAGTGGATCGAGTGTGATGATATTTTGGGTAATGGTGGATGATGGGTGGACGAGAACTTGGCCGGAGTTTCAGAAGTAATGGCGGTCGGAGCTTCGAGAAGTAGGCGTTGACAGGTTTTCGTGGAGACTACTGGTTGTGGTTTCCAGGTTCGATTTGAAGTCTAGATTTGGTTTTCAAGCTTTTGTAAGACCAACTAATGATCGTGGTGAGTCGAGGAGCTGTTATCTGGTGTGGGATGATCGGAGAAGATGGCCAGAGGCGATCAGAGTTACGGTGCATGTGCACGGTGCACCATTTTGTTCCTGTCGATTTTGGTTTGAGGGAATTTAGTCTCGAGAAACTCTCGGGTAGATAGGTGTTTTACTCGGGGTTTTTGTTATTTGACTCGAAGTTAAGTATGTAAGGCTCGGGTAATTTCTGGGTTAAGGGAAATCTGCTCTGTTTTGAAAATTTGAAAACTGGGTTTTTTAAATTTGTAAAGAAGATTTAAATCTAAGTTTAAATCTAAATTTTAAAATAGATTCAAGTTTAATTTGAATCTTAGTTTGAAAATAAATTAAGTTTAAATTCAAATTTTTTAAATAACTTAAAAGGTGTTAAGGAAATTAGTGTATTTAAAAGAAATTGAATTTAAATGAAGATTGAAAATGTAAAGAAAAGATTTAAATAAAGTTTTTAAAGTTTAAATGTTTTAATGAATTTAAATGTTAGGTTATGGTTTAAATGTTTAAATTTAAAAAGAACTAGGTTTTAAACTCTTATAAAATTCTTTTATAAGAAAGGTATTCTTTAGCATGAAAATTTAATAGGTTTTAAATTGATTTAAATTTTGTTAAAGATAAATTGAGTTCATTTTAAAAACTTGAATTTAAATGAAATTTAAAATTAGAATTTAATATTTTGTTATTCATTTAAGTATTAGGATAATTAAATGGATAATTAACTTATTTTATAAATTAATGAAATGGATAATTACTTAAAGTAATTAAGGAGTTAAACTTAAGGTTTAAGATTAATTATTCTTAGAATAATTGACTTATAATTTAAGAATCATTAATTAAATAAGGTTAAATTTTAATTAATGATTAGAAAATAATTTATCTAGTAATTAAGATTGTTTAAGTTATAGTTAAGCACTTAATTAATAATTAATCAGTGATTAATTAAATGATTATAAAGATAAATTAAATAGTAATTAATAATGATTAATCTAAGTTAATTACTTAAGAAAAGTAATTAAAGAATTAATGAAGATCATTAAGTTGAGATGAGTAATTAATTAATGTGATTAATTTTTATAATTAATTAGATTAATTAAGGATAATCAATTTTAGAAATGGTTAAGTATATTTATGGAAGTAATTTGGATTGATTACTTTTTGGAATTAATCAAGGGATTAATTAAAATTAACTAATGAGTAATTAACTTATTTAATGAAGTAATTAAAAATAGTTAATTACTGAATGTGGTTAATCAATAGTGATTAATAAATATGGTTTGATTAAAGGTTAATTACTTAATATAATTAATTTAAATATAATTTATAATTAAGTAATAATTAAGGATCATTAATTAATATAATTAATGATGTAATTAAGGTTTAATTAATTAAGATTAATTAATCAATAATAAGTGATTATAGAGTAATTAATTAATGTAATTAATTTAAAGATTAATGTAATTAATTATAGTTAATTTATTTATAAAGTAATTAAAGGTTAATCACTGTATTTGATTAAGAATAATTAATTTATAAAATTAATTAAGGATAATTACTTGAATGTAATTAAGGGGTATTAATCAAGGGTGATTAATTAAGATAATTAATGTGAGGATAATGAACTAATTGATTTGTAATAAGTTGATGGTTAAGTAAGCAAGGTTTAAAATGATGAAGTAATTAATTTAATTCATTTTAAATTAATTAAAGATAAGTAATTAATTTAATTCACTTTAAATTAATTAGAGATGGAAGTAATTAATTTAATTCATTTTAAATTAATTATAAATGGTGTTATTATAGATCATTGCTTATAAATGGATGATATTAATTACCTTGAATGGTTTGAATCTCAGATATGAGATTAGTATTGTGTGATATGGATGTATTGGTTGCATAGTGATAATGATATGGATTATCTGTTTGTGATAATAATGTTGATATCTATTGTGATATTGTAAATTATCTATCTGTGTGTAGTATAGATAAGAATTGAATTGTTTTAACCTTAAACAACTTGGCCTTAAAAGATACGTTTTGGATTTCGATGAGACCGGGATCGGGTTTCCGTATACCGGTATTCCAGGTCTGGAGACCCGAATACCACATCGATCCAAATTAAACGTTAGGTCGTTAATCCAAGAGGAGCAAGTGAAGACTCGAGGTGTAAGAACTATTCTTTGTCAATATAACTCTGTGGGTGATTCCGTAATGAGTTGGACGGAGATGGTACTTATAGGTTCGAGATGAAGATTCAGAGTGCAAGGGCTATGGTCGTTAACTCTGAGGGTGATTCCAAAACGAGTGTAACGAGATAGTGTCTTCGGTTTCGTTCGAACCCGGAACGAACTTATATGGATTGAATGCTTTCAGAACATCGTCAGGAGGGCGATGAGCATTCTAAGATAGATGTGTTCTTTTAAAGGTAATCGTAACCTCAAGCCTCATCAACCGGGAATGGCTAAAACAGGGGAGGTGCAGCAAGGCTTCGTGGGTAGCGCCCACTGAGAGCAAGATATATCCCTGTCTAGAGGTCCCTTCTTTTATTTCGGCTTAGTGGGTAGTTGATTCGCGACAACTACTGGGGTTGTCTTGTTCGGGACTATCCAGTAAGGGATGGTTCCGGCTTTGTGTTGCAGGGGAGCGGGCGTACTCCTCGGTACGGTGATCTAGGCCACGTACTGTGACGGGCGGTACCCCAGTAGCCCTGCCATTGATGGAAATCCATTCTTCCTACGAGACCCTACGGACTTGATTGTATACCTATGTATGCTGGAATTTAATGAATGTAACAATTTCGGCTATTTCATATTTATTTGAAAACCCTAGACCCTATTATAATAAAACTGAATTTCCTATCAATGTTTTGGTTAGCGTAAGGTAAAAACTTTTCCGTGTTTATGTGCGGGAAGTCTTACGTGATACCTTTTGTTTTTCAAAAGGTTTTGAAGTTAAACAACTTTAACCCGTTTACTCACACCAGACCCATGTCTGACCCAAGTGTTTATTTTCTGTTTTATTAAACTCTTGGGTACTCAATATTGTATTGAGTAGTCGAGGGATTCAGGTTAGTCTTGACGAATACTGGAGGAGCTGTGGAGCAGGAGGCTTCAGCGTGTAGATATATAGAGTTCCGCTGTGTATGATGTATTGTATTGATATAGTTCTGTTGTATAATAGACAGAAGTTTATAACTGTCTATATCGTGATGTATAAGTTATGTACTCTGATGTATATGATACTATGTAATATCTTATGTGATATAATATATTTCTCGTTCCGCTGTGAGATTTCTGATGTGTTGTTGTTCTTTCTTTCTCTTCTTTCTTCTTCTATCCCTTTCTTTCTTTATGATGATACGACTTTCTGTGGAGAGAAAGCCGGGTCGTCACAGTTTTATTAAATTAATTTTATTAAATTTAATTAAGTATGATATATATATATCAAAGATCATTAATAACAAATTAATTAAAACAATTTGGTTTTAAATTTCTTTAATTAAGTAAGTATTTCTTTAACATGTGTTTTAAAGGGATTTAAATGGTTTTAAAACTTTGTTAAAGTTAAAATTTGTATTCATTTTAATCTTAAATTTAAAATGAAATTTAAAAGTAAATTTAAAAGTAAATTGTTTTAAATGCTTTATTTATGATAATTTAATCATAAATAAGAAATAGGTTTATCTTAAAGATAATTTAGATTTAATAAAATAAATTATTAAGGTAATTAAAAGATAATTAATCAATTTAATTAATTTGATTTGGGTTTATAAATTTAGTAATTAAGAAAATTGATTAATTAAGGTTTAATTAAATTAATTAAAGGATAATTAATTTGAAATTAAGGATCATTAATTTGATAAGTTAAGATTATTAATTAATGATTAGGAATAAATAAATCAAGTAATTAAGGATTAATTAAGTTATTGTTAGATACTTAATTAATTAAGTAATTAGGGATTAATTTATTAGTAATTAGAATTAATTAATTTGAAATTACTAATGGTTAATTAATGTTTAATTATTTAAGAAAGATAATTAAATAATAGTTAATAGTTAATGTAGATCGTTAACTTGGAATTAAATAAGTAATTAATTAATGTGATTAATTTTGATAATTAAGTAAATTAATTAATTAAGGTTAATCATTTGTGAAATTGTTAGTAAATTACTTAATGGAAGTAATTAAGAAATTTATTACTTATTGTAATTAATTGAGTTTAAATTGATTAGTTAAGTTAATTAATTAAGTTTAATTAATTTAAGATAATCACTTAATGATTGTATAATTACTTAATGTAATTTAAGGAGGTATAATTACTTAGGGAAGTAATTAATGGATAATTACTGATGTAATTAATAAAGTAATTAAGGGTAGTTAATTACTTAATGGAAGTTAATCAAGGGATTAATTAAGAAATTAATTAAGGAATAATTAATTTATTTTAAGAAGTAATTAAGGTTAGTTAATTACTGAATGTGATTAATCAATAGTGATTAATAATTATGGTTTAATTAAAGATTAATTACTCAATGTAATTAATTTAAATAAAGTAATTAATGATAAAATGTAATTAAGGATCATTAATTTATATAATTATGATGTAATTAAGAATTGATTAATTAAGTAATAATTATAAATGAAGTGATTAATTAATGTATTTAAGGAGTAATGTAATTAATTATAGTTAATTAATAAAAGAAGTAATTAAAGGTTAATTACTATAAGTGGTTAAGAATAATTAATTTGTATAATTAATTTAATACTAATTACTTGAATGTAATTAAATAATTAATCAAGGATGATTAATTAAATTGAATAATTGGATGATGATTGATTAATTGATTGATAATTAATTAATAATGATTTAAGCAGGATTTATAGATGTAGTAATTAATTTAATTTACTTTAAATTAATTAAAGATGAAATAATTAATTTAATTCATTTTAAATTAATTATAGATGGTGATAAATAAATCATTGCTTATGAATGGATGATATTGTGTACCTTGAATGGTTTGAAATCTCAGATATGAGATAATTGATACTGTATGATTTGGATGCATTGGTTGCATAGTAAAGATGATAAGAATTATCTGCTTATAATGATAATGTTGATTATCTATTATGAATCTGTGAATTATCTATCTATGTGTTAATAGATAGTAGAATTAAATTGTTTTAACCTTTAAAACAACTTGGCCTTAAAAGATACGCTTTGGATTTCAATGAGACCGGGATCGGGTTTCCGTATACCGGAATTCCAGGTCTGGAGACCCGAATACCACATCGATCCAAATTTACGTTAGGTCGTGAAATCAAATTGGAGCAAGTGAAGACTCGAGGTGTAAGAACTATTCTTTGTCAATATAACTCTGAGGGTGATTCCGTAATGAGTTGACGGAGATAGTACTTTCAGATTCGAGATGAAGATTCAGAGTGCAAGGGTTATTGTCGTTAACTCTGAGGGTGATTCCAATACGAGTGTAACGAGGTAATACCTTCGGTTTCGTTCGAACCCGGAACGAACTTGTATGGATTGAATGCTTTCAGAACATCGTCAGGTGGACGATGAGCATTCTAAGTGATGTCCTGATTAAAGGTAATCGTAGCCTCAAGCCTCATCAAACCGGGAATGGCTAAAACAGGGGAGGTGCAGCAAGGTTAGTGGGTAGCACCCAAGTAGGACAAGATTATCCCTGTCTAGAGGTCCCTTCTTATTATTCGATTGAGTGGGCAGTTGAATTGCAACAACTGCTGGGATATCTTGTGCGGGAATTATCCAGTAAGGGATGTTCCGGCCTTGTGTTGCAGGGGATTGGGAGTGATCCTCGGTACGGTGATCTAGGCCACGTACTGTGACGGGCGGTACCCCGGTAGCCCTGCCATTGTATGGAAACCCAACTTCCAATAAGTGATAACGGACTTGATTGTATACCTATGTATGCTGGAATTTAATAATGTAACAATTTCAGCTATTTCATATTTATTTGAAAACCTTAGACCTATTATAATACAATCGAATTTCCTATCAAATGTTTTGGTTATCGTAAGGTAAAAACTTACCCGTGTTTATGTGCGGGAAGTCTTACGAGATACCTTTTCTTTCAAAATGGTTTTCAAAGTTAAACAAGTTTAACCTGTTACTCACACCAGACCCATGTCTGACCCAAGTTGTTTATTTCTGTTTTATAAACTCTTGGGTACTCAAATTTTTACGAGTAGCCAAGGGATTCAGGTTATCTTTGACGAATTATCTGGAGGAGCAATGGAGCAGGAGGCTTCGGCGTTGTAGATATAGATAATAGTTCCGCTGTGTTAATCTCTGTAATAGAGTTGTGTATTGTATTGAGTTGTAATAACTAGACAGATGTTTATAACTGTCTAATATGTGATGAATAATCTGTATAACTCTGATAATCATTGTATATGATGTAATACTTTGTTATTAATATAAATTATTCATTCCGCTGTTGAGATTCTGTTATTGCTCTTTCTTTCTTCTCTTCTTTTCTACTTTCTCACCTCTTTCTTTTCTTCAAAACGATGCGTCTTCCTAGTCATAGGATGTAATTAGGAATTGATTAATTAATCTTTCTTTTATTTCATTTCAAATTAAAGATTTAAAATAAATTATAAATTTAACTTTAACCAAATTTAAATTAAATTTACAATTCCCTTTTTAAAAACCAAATGTTAAAGAACACTTAACATTTATAAAAGAATTTACAAGATTTTTAAATTCATTCTTTAAAATTCAAACCTTTTTAATTTTACTTTAAACATCTTAAATTTTGTTTAAATATTATAATACAAACTTATTCATTTCACATCTGGGATACAAAATAAACTTGAACCCATATTTTTAACTTGATTTAAAACATAGTTTAAATCCTGCTTAATTAATTATTAATTAAACCAATTAATTAATCAATACTCTAAGTATCTATCTAAATTAATCATTCCTGATTAATTACCCTTTTATTACTTTAAGTAATTAATACTTAATTAATTTCACCAATTAATTATCTTAAACCATTCAGTAATTAATCTTTAATTACTTCATTAATTAATTAACTATATTTAATTACATTAATCCTTAATTAATTACAATTAATTAATTACTTAATCACTTATTATTTATATTAATTAATCTTAATTAATCAATTCCTAATTACATCAGTAATAAAGATAAATCTAAAAATCAAAATCTGAAACCATTGTTCAAGTTTAAAAACCTGAGATTTTCCTCAAAAATTCAAATCTGCAAAATTTATTTCCCTGTAACTCAATTTCCCAAACCAAATACCATAACCAGAAATCAAGTGCAAATAGAAACTGCAACCTGTAGTATGTTTTCAAAAGTTCAAAACAAATTTTCAATCCAGTTCTAAGCTCTGCATTTCCCATATCTGCATCATCTTTCAAGTGCATGCAAATGAATAATTTGGGTCAAGAGCAAACCTGAAGCATTTCTGTTTAAAGCAAGAATCAAACTTCAACTTCAGATTCGAATTCAAAGCTTCAGTTTTTCAAATTCCAGAAATCAAGCAAATTCAGTTTTCAAAGTTTTAAGGCAATTCAAAGTCTTCAGCTCCATTTCCATTCAAGTTTTCAAAGCTTCATCTCAGTTTAAATCACCTCTGCACTTCATTAAAAATGTGAGTAAACATCAACTTAAAAATCTTAAGTAATAATGAGCTGTTGATTGTTAGATTTTTGAAATGTTTTATGTTTGCATGTGTATGTATATATATGTATTAGCTGTGTATATGAATGTGTTGTATATGTATATGTATCTGGTTGAAAGCATGCATGACTGTTGTTCTTGAATATCCCTGTTCTTAGTTCAGGTTTAAATTTGTTTATCTAAATTCAAAATCATCTCCTTTGATCTCTGTTAGACTTTAGTTCCAAAACAAATTTAGTTTGTTTAAAACTTGAACTTGAATTTAAACATAGTTTAAACATGTTTATGTATATATAGTAACTGGAAATTAAAATTTACAGTAAGAATTTATAAAGATGTTAAAATCAATTATTACAACTATCTGATTCAAATACATAACCTAAATTGGTCTGGATAAACATGATTTTTAAAATAAAAATTATGATTTTTAGATTTGAATTGGATATGAATTTGGGAATTTTCTAGAAATTGGGTTTGGGCCAATTTCTGGCGATCGGAGGGTGATGGAGTCTCGTGTTCATTACTGGAGCATGCTGGAAGGTAGGGGGTCTTGACAAAATTGATCGGTGAATTTTCTGATCATCATGGTGGCGGCATGGTAACGTTGTAGGGTTTAAGGACATATTTTTGTCTGAGTCGTTTTTGGAATAATTTCATTGTCAATAGATGATCGGGGGTGACCGGACCTATGGGGGACGAAGCTAGGGGTTCTGGCGAAGGTTCAGGCAGAAGGTCGTGGCCTCAGGTGGTAGTGGATCGCGATACGAGGTGGTTTTGGTTGTTCGTTTGGGTTCCTGTTTTGGATCGAACTGTTCGATTTCGATTTTGTGTCTGTGGTGATCTATGGGTGATCGGAATCGAAGTGATGGACCATTTACGACTTGTCGAGGGTAGTGTAGTTGGTCGGAGCTCTGACGAGCTAGCGTGCACGTGCACAGCGACGTTGTGATGTCTGGGAGGATGGGTTCGTGGCGACTCGAAGGGAGACTCGGGAATTTGGGAGATAAACTCGAGTTTGGCATCGTGTTCGTGAGTGTTACTATTTTGGTTTTTAACAGTTTTAAGATTTAAACTAAATACTGTTTTTTTTTTTTAAGAAGAAGGTGGAGAAAACTCGGGTTGGACTCGAGCAGGGTAAAGGTTTTACCCGAAGCAAGATTAGTTAAGGAATGAGAAGCATGTTAAAAGTTTTTATAAAGTAAATTTAATTTTTGAAATTTAGAAACAAATTTAGTTTAAGTTCCTCATATAAATTCATAAATAAATGTTCTCCTTAACATTTGATTAAGAAGTTTTGAAATTTGTTTAAATTAAATTTTATTAAGTAAAATTTAAAGTTATTTTAAACTTAAGTTAAAATGCAATTTTAAAGGTTTTATAAAAACAAGTTTTAAAGTTTAAATTGAAAACTAGTTTAAACCATTACTTGTAGATGGTTAAGGCATTTAAGGGAGGTTATGTTTTATTAACTTTAATTTATCAAATTAAATGATTATTTATTTTAAACCTTAATTAATGAGTGAATTGAGAAAAGTTAGTTATTAAGATAAGATGGTTTAATCTTAAGATAATTAAAGTTTTAATGTCTTGATATTAATTAAGTTAATTAAGAAATTAGGTATAATTAATTAATTTAATTAATAATGATTAAGGATTAGTTAAGGAATTGATTAAGCATAATTAATTAACTCAATGATGAAGGTTGATTTAATTAATGACTAAAGATTAATTAATTTGTATTTAATTAATTAAGTAATTAGAGGTTAATTAATTTGTAATTAAGAAATACTTAATTAAGTTTTATTAATTGATAATTAAGGTTTATTAATTAATAATAAAAAAATTAATTAATCTGTAATTAATAATTAATTAAATGGTTTAAGAGTAATTAAGGATGAATTACTCAAGTATAATTAATGATATGAATGTGATTGATTTAAGTTAATTAATTTGTAAATTAATTAAAGATAATCACTTGATAAAGACATTAAGTATGAATACTTAATAAGATTGATAAGTATAATTACATAGTGTAGGTAATTAATGTATAATTACAGGATGTAATTAATTAAAGGAAATTACTTAATGGGAAGTAATGGAAGTATAATTACTTTACAAGAAGTAATTAAGGATTAATTATTTGGTAATTAATTAAAGGATTAAAGAAATTAATTAAGAAGTTAATTAATTAGGGTAAGTAATCATAGGATGATAATTACTGTATATGATTAATTAAGGTGGATTAATAGAAAGGATTAATTAAAATAATTAATTAAGGATAATTAATCAATGCAATTAATAAAAGTAATTAATGGTTAATTACTGTTAATGGTTAAGAATAATTAATTTGTGAAATTAATTAAGGATATTTACTTTATGTAATAAATAATTAATCAAGAGTGATTAATATTTAATGATTAATTAATTAAATGGATTGTAATTAATTAATGTTGATTAAGCAAAGAATAGGAATTAATTCTTAAGTAATTAATTTAATTTAAGTTGATTAAATTAATTATAATAGAGATTAATAAATGGTTGCTTATGAATGATGGTTGAGTAGAATGTCTGATTTGGTTGATATCTATTAAATGATATGCTATGATATTCTGTGATATGATATTGGATATATCTGTGATAAATGTGATATTTATCTGTGTTAAATGCTGTGTAAATTCAAGTATTGAATTAAATTAAATTGTTTAAACCTTTAAACAACTTGGCCTTAAAAGATACGTTTTGGATTTCGATGAGACCGGGATCGGGTTTCCGTATACCGGTATTCCAGGTCTGGAGACCCGAATACCACATCAATCCAAATTAACGATAGGTCGTGAATCTCAAGTGAAGATGAAGATTCAGAGTGCAAGGGTTATTGTCGTTAACTCTGAGGGTGATTCCAAAACGAGTGTAATGAGATAATGCCTTCGGTTTCGTTCGAACCCGGAACGAACTTGTATGGATTGAATGCTTTCAGCACATCGTCAGGTGGACGATGAGCATTCTAAATGATGTGTTTTGATTAAAGGTAATCGTAGCTTCAAGCCTCATCAAACCGGGAATGGCTAAAACAGGGGAGGTGCAGCAAGGTTAGTGGGTAGCACCCAAGTAGTATGAGATTCCTCTGTCTAGAGGTCCCTTCTTTTTATTCGGCTGTGTGGGCGGTTGAATAGCTACAACCGCTGGGGTTTCTTATGCGGGAATTATCCAGTAAGGGATGTTCCGGCCTTGTGTTGCAGGGGATTGGGAGTGATCCTCGGTACGTTGATCTAGGCCACGTACTGTGACGGGCGGTACCCCGGTAGCCCTGCTGTGACGTCTCGGGTTTTGCCCGTTCGAAAATTAACATCCGTACTTCACATTGTACTAGAATGTCGCAGATTCGACCGTTCAAATCCGATTCGCCGGAGCTATAACACAATTAAGTAAAACAACACAGCGGCAGAAAAGAATAATACATTGATATACAATATCTGATACAACAGAGTGATACAATGAATATCAATATACATCAGAGATATGATACAAGAAATAGCAGCGGAAAAGAAAACGATAACAACAGCAACGGAACAATATCAATAGAAGTGATAACTCCAAAATGATCTTCAGACAAGAATGAATCCACAACTCCAAGATAAGCAACTCCGATGAATGAACTAGCTCCAGATAATCTACTAAACCTGAATATCTGAAAAGAAACCAAACTCTAGACTGCTCGTGTGAAAAATTATGAGCACCCAGAGTTTAGGAAGGGAACAATAAACTCCGGATCAGTCATGGGACTAGTGTGAGCAACAAAAACAGTTTATCTTTAAACAATCAACAAAAGATTTTAAACATTGAAATCCGCAATGCTTTTAGAAAATGAAACTACCATAAGACCTCCCGCCACACACACAATGCAAACGCAGAATTGGAGGAGATTTCTTCTTATGATAGTCAAACATGCTTACTACGCAAATCATTGGATTATTATTATTAGTGCATAGTGAAGAAACATTTCGAAAGTATAATATTAATCTTAGCCAACATACGACCAGTATCGTATGCCTACTATAGCTACCATCTAAACAGTGGTGACCACCGTACGTAAATGGCAGGTTCTACAACTAAAACCGTACAAGTTCCGTATTGGAGAAATGGATTTCCAACAAATGGTCAGGCTAAGGAACTTCCTTCCGCCGCATGGGAACGCCTCTGGCGGGACGCCCCGAGAGACAAACTGCTCTCTGCCAAACAAGGCCGGGTTACCCCTGTAACAGGTAACTCACGAATATGCCACCTCCCGGTCCTTTGGGACCTTTATCCGAGCGCTCGATATCCAACATCACACATCATAAAGAAAGTGTATCCACATGAGTAAGTATCAGGGCTCCATACCATGATACCACCCCTTTCCAGAAGGAAATGACATACCCTAAAGGGCGCGACCCTCATAACCTTGCCGCAACGATCCTGTTTCGACCATTTCCGGGTTGTGAGGCCCTGACGAAGTCTCGTCCACAAAGCTACGCTTTGTCACAAAGCCATGCTTTGGGTCAACAGATGATCAACCTATGATCACAAAGATAAATGATCAAACAAATGATCATATCACAAATGATCAAACACTGATCATCACACAGCAACACTCAGCATGCCACATTACCAAATTGGGATATATCGCTGATAAATTTCAACTACATAACCTCTGAGCTCGTACGTCTCAGAGAAGGGTGTTAAGCTAAGAGAATAAATTCTCCGCCACCAACAGATATGTATTTGAAAGAAATCGGCTTTATATCTCAAAGTGTAATGTCAGACATGTATCCATACAAGTCTGTTCCGGGTTCGAACAGAACCGAAGGCACTTCTCACGAAGCCCTTGCAAATTCGGATAATTTCCAATCACGTCCGGACTTCCCGTCACTAAGGGTGATAAAACCTCTATATCGGGGATCAGCCGATGCAGAGTAACTCGACGGTAATCCTTCCGTTTTCAAAAATATCCGGTCTTCAACACCGGTCTTCAAATGCTATCCATAACGACGTATCACATATTCGGAATGGGTTATACGACCCAAAGGTCCTCTTCCGGCTAAACCGAATAGTGAGCGTAATATTTAAAAACATATGGATATGGGATTTCAATTAAGTCACAACTTAAACCCAACTTTCTTTTCAACTGATTTAACAAATTACCATTTTTAAATCTTTAAACAAAAAGATTCAACCTTTACGGTTTAAACAGTTTTCACACTTTAATCCTTTAAACAAAAGATTCATTCACAGATTTTCCAAATTAATTTCCATTTCAATTTGATTAACTTGTTAAATCTTTAAATCAAGATTTAACTTATAGCTTTCAAAACAATTCCATTTCGGATGGTTTAGATAAATCATTATTTTAAATCTGTTAGAAATAAACAGATTCAATTCATAGTTTTTCAAAACAATTTATTCATAACTTGGAAAACCATTTTCCACTTCAATATTGAAATTCCTTTAATTAAACTGGAATTTCATTTCTTATCTGAAAGCTTTTATTCTTTTAAAACAACAGTTTCATTTCAGAAAATCCGATTCATTCATACGAGTGGAAATCCTTGGGTTAAATCCAAATTCTCAAAATTATACTTTTAAATGGTTTAACTTCAGATAAACACATTTATAACATTTTCAATCCCTAGTTTCAAATCATAGGATTCAATTCCAAACTTGAATTCAAATTTAAATCAAATTATTTAAATTTTCAAAACTCGATTAAGTTATTCAAAATAACTTTTATCTTTGAAATTCCATTTCAATTGCTTTTCACTTTAAACCCAAATTTCAAATTTCAAAATCAATTGAAATTAAAATTTCAATTTTAAAAATATCAAATTTAAATTATCTGCGACTTAACCGATTTCCACGTGAAATCCATATTTGTGTGTGTATGGTGTAGTCCAGGGTTTTACACAATAGTGCACAACATCAATCATCACAGATATATCGATAAGCGGTAAAATCGATAACGCTTATCTTCATTCACAGATTCATAGATAAAATAAATTTATCAGTCACAAAGATTCACTATTACAATTCGATGTGGGTTTCGGATAACCAACTGGAATCCGACTCCCTGTCGCATCGAAATTCAAGTGTCGTTTTACGGCCCAAGGGTTTCATATTCACATGGTAATATATCACAGAATAGAAATTTCAAATCACAACATAAATCAGGGTATATCACAAAGCATCATATATCAGGGATATCAAATAATTCAATCATTCAATAGGACCTAAACATTCACAAGTAAGGTCAGTTAATTATCGGATTAATTCCAATCAGATCTATTACTTATGAATTCCATTATAATTATTAATTAGTTACCAATCAATTTGATTAATTACTCTTTTAAACCATTGGTTTACCTTTAATTAATGCATCCTAATTATTTAGTTTATTAAGTACTAACTGTAACTTAATTAGTTCTTATTTACAATTAATTAATTTCAATCATTTATTAGAAGTCTAGTTTATGATTCATAAGTAACAATTAATTATGCCTTAATTAAATCAACTTTACTTTACTTAATTATTTTTAAACTTACAATTACTACTTTAATTAATACAAATCATTAATTATCATGATTAACTATCTTAGCAAATAAATGAATTACAATTCATCAAATTTTCATTTACTTAAGATAAATTTATTTTCATTAATGATTTCATTATCACTTATAGATATATATCGAAAACATTTATATTCAATCCAATTTCTTTTCAAGGTTTAAAATAAATACCAATTTATTTTATAAGCTTAAATCAAATTAGTGAACCTTGTAATTACTCGTCAAAGTAATACATACCTTATAAAAGGAATTTTTAAAGAATTTTGAAGCCCAATTCATTTTAGTTTAAAATCTGGGTAAGTTTAAAACAGGAACAAAATGTTTCCGAGCCCAAAACACCAATTCTCGAGACAGACTCGAGTGAAACCCGACCATTTTCACGTTTTTTCCGAGTCAACCCTAAGACACTCGCGTACACTCCTCCCCTCGAGACAATCCATCATTTACTTCGAGTACGTCCCCGAGTCGCCCCTTTCTCCTCCAAACTCCATTTCCCAGTGCAGACGAAAATTCTCGTGCACGTGCACCGGAGCTCCACTTACTTCTGGCGAACTCCACTAGCTCCGGCAAGTCATGATCAATCACCTCATCGACCTCAAATCGACTAACAACTCAATCATGCCCTCATTCAAAATCGAGCATAGCTCGAGAAACTCGAACCCAGACATCCACCACAATTCTTCTCGCCGACGCGACGCCGACCATCTGAAGACTCGAGCTCTCAACCATGGCTTTGTCATCCACCGAGCCACCGTTTCCCAAGGCCTTGCTCCACTCGATGCAAGGATGTGGCCATGGCGATCACAATTTCGAGCGCAAGAAAAATTAGGTTTACAAAATAAATTCGATCGCTGCTGTCGCCTCCGAGGTCGTGGCCATTCCCGCCTATTTTTCCTACCACCCCAGTAAGCTCATCCACCCCCTCGCACAACCCGACCACCCCCAGTTCCTCCGATTGCCTGAATTTGCCAAGAACCCACTTTCCGATCATCTACGAATTTCTCTTCACATACTCAAAGAAAAATTTCCATCTTCGATTTAAAAATCCTATCTTTTGATAGCAATACGAGAAATGTAATTAAATTTAAGTTTCATGACACTCGAATATATCACAAAGTTAAATTCTTCATGTAAAATAAATTTTTGAGATGTGTTTGAAACTCTATTTTACTGGAAAACTTCTCCAGACCTTAATTTAAGTATGAAAAAAACTTGTTTTTGTTTTAAACTTCAAAGTCTAATGAGGATTAGTTAAAGAGATTATTGAATACCATGTTGATTTTCTACTTTGAAATCCAAACAGAGAACAAGTGATACACAGGCATATATATGACAGAGTTAAACTTGAAAGATACTCAACTAAGCATTCTTAAACCAAATCATACATACACAGGAACTCAAAAATATATATACACATCTCAGACAGAAATTAAGCAACATATATACTTAAGTATTTTAAAATTTTAAGTTACTCACCAGTGTTTGAAAATGAAGAACATAGCCTTTTATTTGAAAACAGGCTTTGAAAGATGCTAACTGGAACTCTTTTTATTTTGATCTTCATATTTGTTTTAAGTTGAAAATAAGCTTCAGAGATGAACAGAGGCCAGTGAATAGGCTTTAAGCAAAAATCTGGAATTATTTTAAAACTAGAAACTTGCATAGCCATTACAGTTAAAACTTTAAACTTGAATGCTTGCTTTAAAATGCTTTGATCTGGTTTTGAGGAAGTTGTGTTGAACGAGTGAAAAAAGGAAGATATGTATAGAGAAAGATTGTACAGGCTTGATTATTTTATTTGTAAAAAAAAATAAGCCAGAGATATTTTTTCTATCTTGGTGGCTGAAATGATCTATATTGGGTACTAGAAATGTTCAACATTAAATGCCTATGTCCTTATGTCTACACATACATATCCCATTCTTTAGTTCGTATGTACTTATGCTTGTATATACTTTTCTTTATGTAAAAATGTTCAGAGATCTTTCAAGTGTACATACCATTTCCTGTACAACATGAACATGCTTCCTCTCTTAGCCTGCAAATATGTTTCTAAAGTGTACATACTATTTTACTTGAGCTTTACTTTGTAATTGGTAAGGTTATTGTATTATGTTAGCTTGTTTATTTATCTCTATCTTTAAACTAAAATTAAACTTCTATTTTAATATGTTGTTGGAATTCGTCTAATTGTGTTTACTTTATAATATTGGTCTTCATACTTATATTTTTTATTGTTTTTATTAAGTACAATTTTTGTTTGTGTTTTATTTTTCTTTGTATTATTACCATATTGAATTCTATTTTAAATATGTTGTTAAAATTTTAACTATGTGTATTTATTTTATATTCTTACAATTTTATCCTATATCTTATTTATTTCTTATTATCTTGTAATATAGATGACATTATATATTTTTATAATTATTTTTAAACTATTTACTTGAAACTCAAATTCAATCATATACAATTTTTAAATTTAAATGATCGTTCAAATAAAATTGTGAATCGGGGAAACTCGCTCAAATTTTCTAATTAAATTTACAAATTTTTATCCAAAAATTTATTTAATTACTCAATTAAATTCAAAAATCCATTTAATTATTAATTTAAATTAAATAAAAATCTGGGGTCGTTACAGACTTCCCCCCTTAAAAGAATTTCGTCCTCGAAATTACCAAGGAAGACACAAAGATAGATGAAGGATATTTCATCAATTCAAACTGAACATTTATTCTGCATTTGGTTCACCAAATCAGAATATCAATAACAGATACAAAAACGAATCTGTTTAGCACTTCACAAGATACTCGGGTTATCCAGATTTACGAAATATGTAGTGGCATCGGTTAGTTCGAAGTGATAACTAACCATTCGTAGAACATATCGGGACCCAAAGAATAGACAGATATATATGGATACGATTTCCTAAATTTTTAGTTTAGAAACTAAATTATACCTATCAACCATAGCAACAAAGCAACCAATCCATCCAAACAAACAATTTGGCCTATCCGAAGTTTATGTCCCATTTTAATATATCGAATTTCTTCCTGGATCTACCAGAAATTATCGAAGAATTGAGAAAAGATGTTGAACAAAAGAGATTGATAGAGAAAAGATTGTTTCCTTGTTGTTACAGAGTATCGACCATTTATAGTCGTATTTCTCTGTCCCCTATCTCATCCTCTTCTTGCACTCATACTTACTATCAGTGGATAGCAAGAGAATTTACTGAGACGTTCAGACGGATATCTGAGAATACTCATTCTAGGGTATACTTCACCCTATCTCTAATGAGCTACTTAACGTGTTATACTCCTGAGCTAAAGTTCAACCTTAGCTCTGATACCACATGTGACGTCTCGGGTTTTGCCCGTTCGAAAATTAACATCCGTACTTCACATTGTACTAGAATGTCGCAGATTCGACCGTTCAAATCCGATTCGCCGGAGCTATAACAAATGCGATCCATATCATGCTGTAATATAGCAAATGCGATCCATAACGACGTATCACATATTCGGAATGGGTTATACGACCCAAAGGTCCTCTTCCGGCTAAACCGAATAGTGAGCGTAATATTTAAAAACATATGGATATGGGATTTCAATTAAGTCACAACTTAAACCCAACTTTCTTTTCAACTGATTTAACAAATTACCATTTTTAAATCTTTAAACAAAAAGATTCAACCTTTACGGTTTAAACAGTTTTCACACTTTAATCCTTTAAACAAAAGATTCATTCACAGATTTTCCAAATTAATTTCCATTTCAATTTGATTAACTTGTTAAATCTTTAAATCAAGATTTAACTTATAGCTTTCAAAACAATTCCATTTCGGATGGTTTAGATAAATCATTATTTTAAATCTGTTAGAAATAAACAGATTCAATTCATAGTTTTTCAAAACAATTTATTCATAACTTGGAAAACCATTTTCCACTTCAATATTGAAATTCCTTTAATTAAACTGGAATTTCATTTCTTATCTGAAAGCTTTTATTCTTTTAAAACAACAGTTTCATTTCAGAAAATCCGATTCATTCATACGAGTGGAAATCCTTGGGTTAAATCCAAATTCTCAAAATTATACTTTTAAATGGTTTAACTTCAGATAAACACATTTATAACATTTTCAATCCCTAGTTTCAAATCATAGGATTCAATTCCAAACTTGAATTCAAATTTAAATCAAATTATTTAAATTTTCAAAACTCGATTAAGTTATTCAAAATAACTTTTATCTTTGAAATTCCATTTCAATTGCTTTTCACTTTAAACCCAAATTTCAAATTTCAAAATCAATTGAAATTAAAATTTCAATTTTAAAAATATCAAATTTAAATTATCTGCGACTTAACCGATTTCCACGTGAAATCCATATTTGTGTGTGTATGGTGTAGTCCAGGGTTTTACACAATAGTGCACAACATCAATCATCACAGATATATCGATAAGCGGTAAAATCGATAACGCTTATCTTCATTCACAGATTCATAGATAAAATAAATTTATCAGTCACAAAGATTCACTATTACAATTCGATGTGGGTTTCGGATAACCAACTGGAATCCGACTCCCTGTCGCATCGAAATTCAAGTGTCGTTTTACGGCCCAAGGGTTTCATATTCACATGGTAATATATCACAGAATAGAAATTTCAAATCACAACATAAATCAGGGTATATCACAAAGCATCATATATCAGGGATATCAAATAATTCAATCATTCAATAGGACCTAAACATTCACAAGTAAGGTCAGTTAATTATCGGATTAATTCCAATCAGATCTATTACTTATGAATTCCATTATAATTATTAATTAGTTACCAATCAATTTGATTAATTACTCTTTTAAACCATTGGTTTACCTTTAATTAATTCATCCTAATTATTTAGTTTATTAAGTACTAACTGTAACTTAATTAGTTCTTATTTACAATTAATTAATTTCAATCATTTATTAGAAGTCTAGTTTATGATTCATAAGTAACAATTAATTATGCCTTAATTAAATCAACTTTACTTTACTTAATTATTTTTAAACTTACAATTACTACTTTAATTAATACAAATCATTAATTATCATGATTAACTATCTTAGCAAATAAATGAATTACAATTCATCAAATTTTCATTTACTTAAGATAAATTTATTTTCATTAATGATTTCATTATCACTTATAGATATATATCGAAAACATTTATATTCAATCCAATTTCTTTTCAAGGTTTAAAATAAATACCAATTTATTTTATAAGCTTAAATCAAATTAGTGAACCTTGTAATTACTCGTCAAAGTAATACATACCTTATAAAAGGAATTTTTAAAGAATTTTGAAGCCCAATTCATTTTAGTTTAAAATCTGGGTAAGTTTAAAACAGGAACAAAATGTTTCCGAGCCCAAAACACCAATTCTCGAGACAGACTCGAGTGAAACCCGACCATTTTCACGTTTTTTCCGAGTCAACCCTAAGACACTCGCGTACACTCCTCCCCTCGAGACAATCCATCATTTACTTCGAGTACGTCCCCGAGTCGCCCCTTTCTTCTCCAAACTCCATTTCCCAGTGCAGACGAAAATTCTCGTGCACGTGCACCGGAGCTCCACTTACTTCTGGCGAACTCCACTAGCTCCGGCAAGTCATGATCAATCACCTCATCGACCTCAAATCGACTAACAACTCAATCATGCCCTCATTCAAAATCGAGCATAGCTCGAGAAACTCGAACCCAGACATCCACCACAATTCTTCTCGCCGACGCGACGCCGACCATCTGAAGACTCGAGCTCTCAACCATGGCTTTGTCATCCACCGAGCCACCGTTTCCCAAGGCCTTGCTCCACTCGATGCAAGGATGTGGCCATGGCGATCACAATTTCGAGCGCAAGAAAAATTAGGTTTACAAAATAAATTCGATCGCTGCTGTCGCCTCCGAGGTCGTGGCCATTCCCGCCTATTTTTCCTACCACCCCAGTAAGCTCATCCACCCCCTCGCACAACCCGACCACCCCCAGTTCCTCCGATTGCCTGAATTTGCCAAGAACCCACTTTCCGATCATCTACGAATTTCTCTTCACATACTCAAAGAAAAATTTCCATCTTCGATTTAAAAATCCTATCTTTTGATAGCAATACGAGAAATGTAATTAAATTTAAGTTTCATGACACTCGAATATATCACAAAGTTAAATTCTTCATGTAAAATAAATTTTTGAGATGTGTTTGAAACTCTATTTTACTGGAAAACTTCTCCAGACCTTAATTTAAGTATGAAAAAAACTTGTTTTTGTTTTAAACTTCAAAGTCTAATGAGGATTAGTTAAAGAGATTATTGAATACCATGTTGATTTTCTACTTTGAAATCCAAACAGAGAACAAGTGATACACATGCATATATATGACAGAGTTAAACTTGAAAGATACTCAACTAAGCATTCTTAAACCAAATCATACATACACAGGAACTCAAAAATATATATACACATCTCAGACAGAAATTAAGCAACATATATACTTAAGTATTTTAAAATTTTAAGTTACTCACCAGTGTTTGAAAATGAAGAACATAGCCTTTTATTTGAAAACAGGCTTTGAAAGATGCTAACTGGAACTCTTTTTATTTTGATCTTCATATTTGTTTTAAGTTGAAAATAAGCTTCAGAGATGAACAGAGGCCAGTGAATAGGCTTTAAGCAAAAATCTGGAATTATTTTAAAACTAGAAACTTGCATAGCCATTACAGTTAAAACTTTAAACTTGAATGCTTGCTTTAAAATGCTTTGATCTGGTTTTGAGGAAGTTGTGTTGAACGAGTGAAAAAAGGAAGATATGTATAGAGAAAGATTGTACAGGCTTGATTATTTTATTTGTAAAAAAAAATAAGCCAGAGATATTTTTTCTATCTTGGTGGCTGAAATGATCTATATTGGGTACTAGAAATGTTCAACATTAAATGCCTATGTCCTTATGTCTACACATACATATCCCATTCTTTAGTTCGTATGTACTTATGCTTGTATATACTTTTCTTTATGTAAAAATGTTCAGAGATCTTTCAAGTGTACATACCATTTCCTGTACAACATGAACATGCTTCCTCTCTTAGCCTGCAAATATGTTTCTAAAGTGTACATACTATTTTACTTGAGCTTTACTTTGTAATTGGTAAGGTTATTGTATTATGTTAGCTTGTTTATTTATCTCTATCTTTAAACTAAAATTAAACTTCTATTTTAATATGTTGTTGGAATTCGTCTAATTGTGTTTACTTTATAATATTGGTCTTCATACTTATATTTTTTATTGTTTTTATTAAGTACAATTTTTGTTTGTGTTTTATTTTTCTTTGTATTATTACCATATTGAATTCTATTTTAAATATGTTGTTAAAATTTTAACTATGTGTATTTATTTTATATTCTTACAATTTTATCCTATATCTTATTTATTTCTTATTATCTTGTAATATAGATGACATTATATATTTTTATAATTATTTTTAAACTATTTACTTGAAACTCAAATTCAATCATATACAATTTTTAAATTTAAATGATCGTTCAAATAAAATTGTGAATCGGGGAAACTCGCTCAAATTTTCTAATTAAATTTACAAATTTTTATCCAAAAATTTATTTAATTACTCAATTAAATTCAAAAATCCATTTAATTATTAATTTAAATTAAATAAAAATCTGGGGTCGTTACACCTGCCATTGATGGAAATCCATTCTTCCTACGAGACCCTACGGACTTGATTGTATACCTATGTATGCTGGAATTTAATGAATGTAACAATTTCGGCTATTTCATATTTATTTGAAAACCCTAGACCCTATTGTAATAAAACTGAATTTCCTATCAATGTTTTGGTTAGCGTAAGGTAAAAACTTTTCCGTGTTTATGTGCGGGAAGTCTTACGTGATACTTTTTGTTTTCAAAAGGTTTTGAAGTTAAACAACTTTAACCCGTTTACTCACACCAGACCCATGTCTGACCCAAGTGTTTATTTTCTGTTTTATTAAACTCTTGGGTACTCAATATTATATTGAGTAGTCGAGGGATTCAGGTTAGTCTTGACGAATACTGGAGGAGCTGTGGAGCAGGAGGCTTCAGCGTGTAGATATATAGAGTTTCCGCTGTGTTTAATGTATTGTATTGATGTAGTTGTGTTGTATAATAGACAGAAGTTTATAACTGTCTATATTGTGATGTTTAAGTTGTGTAACTATGATTATGTAAAGACTATGTAATAGTTATGTGATATATTATATTTTATTCTGTTTCCGCTGTTGAGATTCTGTTGTTGTTCTTTCTTCTTCTCTTCTTTACTCTTTTCTATCTCTTTCTTTCTTCATGATGATACGACTTTTTTGGAGAAAAAGTCGGGTCGTCACAGTTCAAAATGTGACGACCCGGAAATTTCGAACCCGAAAATTCCAGATAGTTAGAAGAAAAAGAAAAGAGATAGAAGAAAGAAACATAACAAGACACAGATTCTCACATTCGCAGCGGATAAAAATACAATATCAAATAATAATATCAGTTATACAAAGAAAACTGTATTTGTTAATTACATTTTAATATATCAGAGTTACAACATTCACAAATCACTGGACAGATACAATTAACCTGTTCCAGACTACAATCTATATATACTACACAGTCTCATATACACAGCGGAAAAACCCTCTATACGTTTCTGCCATCTAGCTCGCCTCCTGAGCTCCAGAACGTCCTAACCTGAAAAGCTGTAATACTCGGTCTGACCCGAGCATTACATCAAAGTAACACCCAGGTCAGGCTGGAAACCAGCGTGAGTAAACCCATCTAACATGGAATACTAAAGCATACAACTTATTTAAACCTGGGGTAACTCATACCTTAGTACGAGTTCTTAACTTGCCATAGTCAAATACACATCTTACAATCATATCTAAGCATTATTACTCAGATTAAATGACCAAGTTATATCATTTATTCCAATCCAGCCTATTTAATTTCACATATCAAATCTATAAAGAATTATTGTAGATTACAAATCGAAGTGGTTTCGGGCATTTACCGATACCCGACCCCGGTCTCTTCGAATTCAATGTCATTTTTAATCCAAGTTGTTAAATTTTTAAACAATACAATTTAAATCCAGGATATCATACAACAATTCAACTCAGATAGGTAATCTACATTATCACAGTTTAACCTATTCATATCACAGAGCATCACACATCAGAGATATCAATCAATTCAAATCATTCAACACAATTCAATCATCCATAAGTAAGATCAACTGATCCCTTGATTTCAATTAATTTAAACCAGATAAATTTCTTATGAATGAATTACTAATCCTGGTTAATTAATATTAATTTTTACAAACCATTTAACTTAATATCCTTTAATCATTTATTAATTAACCTTTAATAATACATTAATTAATTTTAAATTATTAATTAATTAATTTATCCTAATTTAATTATAATTATTTAGTCAACCTTTAATTAAAGAAATTAACCTTTTATTACTTACATTAAGTAATTATCTTTAATAACTTAAATCAAGTAATTAATCTTTAATCACTTAAGAATTTAATTTAATTTAAAGATAATCCACTTATCTTAAATTTTAATTACTTTAATTATCATTAAAATCTTTATTTGATAAACCTTTCATTAACAAAATAAGTTAACTCAGATTTTTAAAGTTAATTAACAATTCAACATTTTTTTTTTCTTAATTAACCCCATAATATTATTAAGTTTATTTAATATAAACTTCCAAAATAAAGATTATATATATATATTAAAACACTTTTAAACTTAATAAATCTTAAAATAATTTATATTTTAAACCTTTTAACCAATTCAAAATTTTGATAAACATTAAATCATTTCCAACAGAATTTGTTTTTAACAAATTTTAAAAAAAATAAAAATGGATTGGTAAAAAAAAAATTTAAAACTGTTTTATATAAAAACAACAGACCCGAGCCAATTCTTATTTTACTCGAGCTTGACTTCGAACTACGAATTCCAGTTTCTTCGAGACCATCATGCTTCGACTTCGAGCCGTGACCCGATCCACTATCTTCTTCCCCAACCACCATAATACACTGATACACAAATGAACTCGTGCACGTGCACCGGTGCCAGAGCCATCTCCGATCAACCACGTCAACTTCGACAAGTCGACGACAACCATCCCAAGCCAACTAACCTCCCAGAACCCACGATATCGCTTCGCAATCGAAAACGAGCACACCAGCAACCCACAAACCCAAACCTGATCAACTGGATCCATCTCGTACCATCAATCCCAACTACCAGAGGTCAAGCGATCATGCCTGTAGACTCGCCAGAGTATCCCTTTCCTGATTCCCCTACAATGGTTGACTCCGATCATCCATCGATGATGAAATCAACTCGAGAACACCGTTGACAAATACGTGCCTTTAAACCCTACAACTTCGAAAATCAACTTCCCTAGTGAACAAAAAAATTTCCGATTATTTTTCCCATGTTTATTGAACCTCCAGCTAGCTGTGGCCATGACCCCGATGTCCAACAACTCTCCGATCACCTGAATCTTATCAAAACCCAATTTACGTTTATTACCCCAATGCCCATGATTTTATAACTTTAAAATCATGAATTTCTTATCAAAAATCCTTGTTTATGAAGACGAACAGGATTATGTAATTAAAACTCAAGTTTTAATTAATTGAATTTTGAACTAAATTTAAACCCTGAATTTTTATACAGAGGCCTGAGAGCCTGTACACAGACATGCACATCAATTTTATACATATATAAACATATGCAGGCATATTTCATCTAGACAAACATCATTCACAGCATACTTCATTTACTTATCAAAAACACTAAGTTATAGACTAAAGTTCTGGTAGTTTACTTACTTGTATCTTGAAGACATAGAGCAGAGCCTATTTTTAAACTGGAAACTGAATTTATTTATTTATTTTTCTCTAAAACTGATCCCTGATCTGTTGAGTTGGAATTTGAAACCTGAAAAAAATTTTTACAGGTTCCTAATTCCTACTGTATGGCCTTGATTTACAGAAATATATGAACTTGTGATACTTGTGTATATTTTTAAATCTTAATTTATATTCAAACAAACATACTTTGTTTGAAATCTAAGGCCTAACAATAATTAGTTAAGGATATTTTGAATTTTGATCAAGATTTAAGCTTGAAACAAGAATTGAGTTCTCCCAGGTTCATTCAAGTATGTATACTTCTACTCAATCCTATAATCAGAGATCATACTTATATTTATACATGTATAGCATACTTTATTTCAGGAATTCACATGCATCAGGCATCATTTACTTAAAATTTTTAAATAAAATGTTTACTCACCTTTGAAAATAGAGAACCAGATTGTTCTCAAACCAGATTTTAAATGTGAAACTGATTTTGAATTTGCTTGAGGTTGATTTTGCTGCTAGCCCTTTAAATTTTGAAACTGAGTTGATCTTTGGAAATTTGTAAGCTTGCTTCTTGACTTGAATTTGAATTTGAGCTTAAATGTTTGTTCTTGTTTCAGATGTTGGAATCCCAAGCTGAGGATTTGTTTCTGATTTTTTTTGTTTGTGTTTGATTATGAGGTTGTTGAAAATGTATACAGGCTTGAGTTTTTCTTTGCTTTGAAATGAGAAATAGTAAAAAGTAATGAAGAGAAGAAATAGTTGCATATATAGGTTTACTTATGATTTTTATAAAATATAAAAGAAAAATAAAATAAATTGGTGACACTAGTTTAACTTTTTAACACTTGTCATTAATATGTATTAATTTGCTTCCATTTGTCCAACTATACACATTTAACTAACATGTGTAATTATGCATGTCTTTATTTATATTTAAAATGTTTTTTTATAAAACTTTTGTATTTAATTAATAAATATTTTTTTCTTAATTTATATTGATATGAACTTTTTAAAGAAAATAATATGAAACAAATTATATACTAATAAAATCATATACATATATATTTTATATCCAATTTAATTTTAAGATATTTATTCTTTGAATTTCCAATTCAAATTCAAATTTTAATTAAATTTACAATCAACACATATATATATATAACAACACTTTATTTTTTTGTTTTAAAAGAAGAATTTGTCAAATATTAAATAATTTATATAGGAGATTATCACATCTAAATTTGTTAAATTTATAAATCAGTATTTTTAAAAGTTAAATTAGATAACTATCCAATTATTTGATGCCCGAAAATCCGGGATATCACATTCCTTCCCCCTTAGAATCTTTTCGTCCTCGAAAAGGAACGAAGCAAGAAATTTATTAAAATGATTATTACAAGAAAAATTACTCTTTGATAAATTTTACTATAAACTCTTTTTATTAAGAAAATTTAAAACACTTTAAGAAAAATCCACATAATATTATTAAAATGACTTTATTAAAATACTCTTTATAACTCAATGTCTCAACAAGTCAATCCTTGTTCTCACAGAAATTCGGTCATACGTTGATCAGGCGTAGGACTGAAAATCTATAAGTACTCGGTAAACTCGTTTCCAACACCCAGTGAAAATACTTTGGAAACTAATTTATGAAAATATAGAAAACAGTTTTCAAAATAGAGGAAATATCTTTGGTGAGAATGCTCTGGAAATCATCACCCCCATCCAAGGTCACAGTTACATCACGGGTTACGTTGCCATCGCAGCAAAAGTCCATGTAACTAATTACACCATGGAACCCACAACAGATCGCAGTTACATCCAGGGTTACGTTGCCATCACAGCAAAAGTCCATGTAACTGTTAGCTCTCAGCGGCACACACGATTTCGCTGTCAAAATGAAACTTCTCCCACATAGGTCGCAGTCTACCGATATAAAATCAAACGCAGACTATTGGCTCTCAGCGGCACAAACGACTTTCGCTATGTTACCATAGTGTCACAGTCTACCGATATAAAATCAAACGTAGACTGTTGGCTCTCAGCGGCACACATGACTTTCGCTATGGTCTGCAGTAGATCGTAGTGACATTGAGTTAAACTGTCGTCACAGCAAAACCCAAATGCCTCTGTGGGCACCAGCCCCTCGACTTTCGCTACACAAATAATCCTCAGGAACTAGTTTATTCCGGACTCCTCACAGGATCAACTTTAGAAACCCCCCTTGGGGCTCAAGGCAGTACCACCCAGTGGCACTCCTGAGAAGTTCATTTCAAGGGAGCGCCTTTTTCTCCAGAGCTATTCACAAAACACTTTATACTATATACTTATAGTATCTTCAAATCATATCCTTTATGATTTATATCAAAATCTCCTTTACACAAAATCGATTCTCAAAATCGATAGTTCCAAACTTGGCTTTCCCAAAATCAAAAATTGATTTTCTCAAAAATCAAAAGCCTTTCCAAATTACATAGGTTCCCAAAACTTTTTTTTTTCAAAATCATTCTCATAAGATCCTTTATATATATATAGATATATATACCTTAAAAATCTTTGGATCACTTCAAACTTGTATAAAACCTCTTTTATACTTCAAATATTTCCAAAAACCCTTTTTATTCTGGCTAGATCCAATAAGGGTAGTTTATCATATTACAAAATATAACTTTATTTATTTCCAAATCAAATATTCAAGTTTGATTTCTTTATAAAGTTATTTACCCTTTACTTACTTCCATAAAGTAAATTTTAACCAAAGAAATATCCAATTCCATTATATTTTACCAATATACTTTTCATTTCAAAACCATTTCAAATTCCTTATTCACAAATTTTCAATGCCAATTTCATACAAACCCGTACGATGTACACATATTATCCGTATGCTATATCAATTTGATCGCTCACTCGATCACACAATTTCTCTTCCGAACCAGTATCGTCCACCCGACTTTCTAGTGCGGACTCAGATCTGGTTTCCTGATCAGAAACTGTCATTCTCCTTGCATAGTCACAACTATGATAGAGAATATCCAGAACCAATCAACAATCCATATCCAAGTTCGCCGTCGAAAATCGAGCGAAAAATCCCAACTCGGATCGATAATACTATCTCGAAATTCTGTGTTCGAATCTGGATCAAATCACTATGCGAATAGAATAATATACGTATATCTTACGTATTTATCTTTATTGGTTATTTGCCAAATCAATTCTCTTTCTATTCACATTTCCTTTAAATCCATTCACTTATTCTCAATTGCTTCCATTTCCAATTGAGTTATTACTTCAATTACAAACAGTTTGAACTCTGACCAATTTAAATTTAAAAATAGCTTGAAAAGGTTTAAAATAGGTAAGTAGTTGAAAAATAGTTATTAGTTTGTAAAATAGCTGTAAAATAGTTAAGTAGTTATAAAATAGTTAGATAATTGCAAAATAGTTTTTTTTTTAAAATAGTAATTACATATGAGTAACTGAAAAATAGTAATTAATTTATAAGATAGTTTCAAAATAGTTAAATAGTTCCAAAATAATTATAAAATAAGTATAAGATAGTTTGGGGTTTAAGAAGAAAAATTATATAGTAAATAGTTTGGAAAAATATATTTGTATTAAAACAATTTATTTTGAAAATAATCCAGAGCCAAACTGTTTAATTCCAATTATTAATTAATGATTAGGAATAAATAAATCAAGTAATTAAGGATTAATTAAGTTATTGTTAGATACTTAATTAATTAAGTAATTAGGGATTAATTTATTAGAAATTAGAATTAATTAATTTGAAATTACTAATGGTTAATTAATGTTTAATTATTTAAGAAAGATAATTAAATAATAGTTAATAGTTAATGTAGATCGTTAACTTGGAATTAAATAAGTAATTAATTAATGTGATTAATTTTGATAATTAAGTAAATTAATTAATTAAGGTTAATCATTTGTGAAATTGTTAGTAAATTACTTAATGGAAGTAATTAAGAAATTTATTACTTATTGTAATTAATTGAGTTTAAATTGATTAGTTAAGTTAATTAATTAAGTTTAATTAATTTAAGATAATCACTTAATGATTGTATAATTACTTAATGTAATTTAAGGAGGTATAATTACTTAGGGAAGTAATTAATGGATAATTACTGATGTAATTAATAAAGTAATTAAGGGTAGTTAATTACTTAATGGAAGTTAATCAAGGGATTAATTAAGAAATTAATTAAGGAATAATTAATTTATTTTAAGAAGTAATTAAGGTTAGTTAATTACTGAATGTGATTAATCAATAGTGATTAATAATTATGGTTTAATTAAAGATTAATTACTCAATGTAATTAATTTAAATAAAGTAATTAATGATAAAATGTAATTAAGGATCATTAATTTATATAATTATGATGTAATTAAGAATTGATTAATTAAGTAATAATTATAAATGAAGTGATTAATTAATGTAATTAAGGAGTAATGTAATTAATTATAGTTAATTAATAAAAGAAGTAATTAAAGGTTAATTACTATAAGTGGTTAAGAATAATTAATTTGTATAATTAATTTAATACTAATTACTTGAATGTAATTAAATAATTAATCAAGGATGATTAATTAAATTGAATAATTGGATGATGATTGATTAATTGATTGATAATTAATTAATAATGATTTAAGCAGGATTTATAGATGTAGTAATTAATTTAATTTACTTTAAATTAATTAAAGATGAAATAATTAATTTAATTCATTTTAAATTAATTATAGATGGTGATAAATAAATCATTGCTTATGAATGGATGATATTGTGTACCTTGAATGGTTTGAAATCTCAGATATGAGATAATTGATACTGTATGATTTGGATGCATTGGTTGCATAGTAAAGATGATAAGAATTATCTGCTTATAATGATAATGTTGATTATCTATTATGAATCTGTGAATTATCTATCTATGTGTTAATAGATAGTAGAATTAAATTGTTTTAACCTTTAAAACAACTTGGCCTTAAAAGATACGCTTTGGATTTCAATGAGACCGGGATCGGGTTTCCGTATACCGGAATTCCAGGTCTGGAGACCCGAATACCACATCGATCCAAATTTACGTTAGGTCGTGAAATCGAAATGGAGCAAGTGAAGACTCGAGGTGTAAGAACTATTCTTTGTCAATATAACTCTGAGGGTGATTCCGTAATGAGTTGACGGAGATAGTACTTTCAGATTCGAGATGAAGATTCAGAGTGCAAGGGTTATTGTCGTTAACTCTGAGGGTGATTCCAATACGAGTGTAACGAGGTAATACCTTCGGTTTCGTTCGAACCCGGAACGAACTTGTATGGATTGAATGCTTTCAGAACATCGTCAGGTGGACGATGAGCATTCTAAGTGATGTCCTGATTAAAGGTAATCGTAGCCTCAAGCCTCATCAAACCGGGAATGGCTAAAACAGGGGAGGTACAGCAAGGTTAGTGGGTAGCACCCAAGTAGGACAAGATTATCCCTGTCTAGAGGTCCCTTCTTATTATTCGATTGAGTGGGCAGTTGAATTGCAACAACTGCTGGGATATCTTGTGCGGGAATTATCCAGTAAGGGATGTTCCGGCCTTGTGTTGCAGGGGATTGGGAGTGATCCTCGGTACGGTGATCTAGGCCACGTACTGTGACGGGCGGTACCCCGGTAGCCCTGCCATTGTATGGAAACCCAACTTCCAATAAGTGATAACGGACTTGATTGTATACCTATGTATGCTGGAATTTAATAATGTAACAATTTCAGCTATTTCATATTTATTTGAAAACCTTAGACCTATTATAATACAATCGAATTTCCTATCAAATGTTTTGGTTATCGTAAGGTAAAAACTTACCCGTGTTTATGTGCGGGAAGTCTTACGAGATACCTTTTCTTTCAAAATGGTTTTCAAAGTTAAACAAGTTTAACCTGTTACTCACACCAGACCCATGTCTGACCCAAGTTGTTTATTTCTGTTTTATAAACTCTTGGGTACTCAAATTTTTACGAGTAGCCAAGGGATTCAGGTTATCTTTGACGAATTATCTGGAGGAGCAATGGAGCAGGAGGCTTCGGCGTTGTAGATATAGATAATAGTTCCGCTGTGTTAATCTCTGTAATAGAGTTGTGTATTGTATTGAGTTGTAATAACTAGACAGATGTTTATAACTGTCTAATATGTGATGAATAATCTGTATAACTCTGATAATCATTGTATATGATGTAATACTTTGTTATTAATATAAATTATTCATTCCGCTGTTGAGATTCTGTTATTGCTCTTTCTTTCTTCTCTTCTTTTCTACTTTCTCACCTCTTTCTTTTCTTCAAAACGATGCGTCTTCCTAGTCATAGGATGGCGGGTCGTGACAGTAACTGTAACGGCCCGGAATTTTCGAACCCGAAAATTCCAGATAGTTAGAAGAAAAAGAAAGAGATAGAAGAAAGAAACAGAAGAAGAAGAAGAAAACAGAAACACAGAATCACAAATTCTCACATTTCGCAGCGGATCAAAATATAATATCACATAAATAACAGTTTTAAAAAAAGAACTGTATTTGTTAATTACATTTTTATACATCAGAGTTACAACATTCACAAATATACTAGACAGTTAGAATTAACATGTCTCTAACAACTATAGCATATTACAGCGGAAAACACTCCATACGTTCCTGCCATCCAGCTCGCCTCCTGAGCTCCAGAACGTCCTTTCCTGAAACCTGTAATACTCGGTCTGACCCGAGCATTACATCAAAGTAACACCCGAGTCAGGCTGGAAACCAGCGTGAGTAAACCCATATAATTTGAAATGCCAAGTTATACACTTACTTGCAACCCAGGGTAACTCGTTCCTTAGTACGAGTTCTTAACTAGTTATAACCAACACTTATTCCACAAAACAATACTAAGTAGCGTTACTTAGTTTAAATAGTCCGGTTTACTTAAATTTATCTCATTCCAGCCTATTAGATTCCATATTCACATCTATAATGAATTAAAGATTACTAATCGAAGTGGTTTCGGATATTGTTGATATCCGACCCCGGTCTCTTCGAATTCAATGTCATCCTTAAAACCAAGTTGTTTAAGTGAATACAATTAAATTTAAAATTCAGAATACAGCATTTCATCACAGATAGATAATCCATATTATCACAGTTAAATCTCAACATATCATCTCACATAGTATCACGAATCATATATCAGATATATCAATTAATTCGAGGTATTCCATATCATACAATCATCCATAAGCAACCATTTATTAATCTCTATTATAATCAATTTAATCAACTTAAATTAAATTAATTATTTAAAAATTAATTCCTATCCTTGCTTAATCAACCATTAATTAATTACAACCTTTTTAATTAATTAATCATTTAATATTAATCACTCTTGATTAATTATTAATTACATAAAGTAATTATCCTTTAATTAATTTCACAAATTAATTATTCTTAACCATTTAACAGTAATTAACCTTTAATTACTCTCATTAATTATATTAATTAATGATTCTTAATTAATTACTTTCATTAATTAATTAACTATAATAAATTACATTATTCCTTAATTAATTACATTTATTAATCACATATTAATTAATTACTTTCATTTATCAACCTTACATAATCATCAACAGTAATTAACTATTCTTAATTACTTCTTAATTATTTATCATCCATAAATTAATTAATCTTTAATTAATTCAACTTAAATTAATTATTCTCAAATTAATTCCTAAATTAATTAATCACACAAATTAATTATTCTTTAAATTACATTAAGTATTAAAACACTTCATTTTATTTTATTTTGGAAATGAATTTAATTACATAATAAATCTAATACATTTATTTTCTTTAAAACAAAATGATTTAAACATTTACATTTTTAAAACTGTTTTTCAAAAATCTGAAGCCACACTCGAGTTAACTACCCAAATCCCCGAGACAAACTATGTTTCCCTTCGATCCCAACCCGAGAAACCCGCTCCCCTTCCCTACTTCGAGTCTATACGAATTTATTCCCGAGACGACTTCGAGTTACCCTGCCATTCTTCTTCTTCCTCAATACCACGAACAACCAGACATCAACATACACGCGTGCACGTGTACGACTGATCCAACCATCTCCGATCAACGCTTCGAACGCCAGCAAGTCTCCGACCACCTCCCCGAGCATTCCAACCACCCAGAAGAAAGAATCCGATTGCTAAACAAAAATCGAGTATTCGAACGAAAATCTGGAACAAACCAGATAAATGAAACCTCACCGTGACGACGAACTACGCCAGCGGAGCTCTCGCCACCATGTCCATAACTCCGCCGCACGACAACGCACCAATTCCCTCGGTTCTGAACGATTCCGGTGCCCCATCGACGATGAAAACGTCACGACTCACCCCTAGTCCAAATCCTGACTTCGAAACCTATATTGACTTCGCCTGATCACGACAGCCACCTAAAAATCTGGCGAACATTTTTCCATGGATCCCCTGACTTCCAGTTACCTTCAGCCCCAAACCCGACAACCATCACCCTGCCGATCACCAGGAAATGCCCAAAGTAGGTTTTCCGTTCAACCCCAAAATTACACCCCAAATCAAAACTAAAAATTATGATTTTGTTATTAAAATTCATGGTATTTACATACGAATCTGATGATGTATATGAGTCCCAAAATCTTAACATTTGAATTTTTGACATGCATTGGGCTTTTACTGTAATTTCTAATTTTCTAGCAAATATTCAAACTAATTATACTTACAGTAATTTTAAAATCAAGGTCTTGATAATTTAATCACATTTTGTTTGAACAACAAAGCTTAAAATAAATTAGGTGAAGAGAAATTGGAAATTGAACTTGCTTAAAGCCTGTAAAATTTTAAACAGAGGCATATTTGCTTGTTCACAGACATGCACTCAATTCAACATACATATATACAGACATGCATACTCAAAATTCATATATAGGCATGAAATCTTATTTTATATCTATACAAACCATTTTCACAATCATACTTTCAAGTATTTATCCAAACATCAAAATATAATATAAGTTCAAGATAGTTTACTCACAGTATAATTGGTTTTCGAAAATGAAAGGTATATTATGTGAAATAATTGGAAATGGAGATCGGGAAAAATGGTTGGAGTGTCCAACGATCATCGCGGCGGCGATACAGGGGCGTTGTAGGGTTTAATGTTCTGATGGGTTAGTCGATGTTCTCGTGACATTTGCGGTGACGAGACAACATCGGAGTTGATTGGCCATATGGGAATTGAAGTAGGGGTCATCGGCGAGGCTGTGGATAAGAAGATGTGAACTTCGGTGATCGGAATTGTGTGGCGCTAGGAGGAATAGGTGATCGAGTTTTGCCTGATGGGTTCGGGTGTGTTCGATTTTGTTTTACGGGGAGACTCGTGGTTCTGGGTGATCGTTCGTGATGAGATGGACGTCGTAGACTGGTGGAAGGTCACGGTGACGATCGTAGTAGTGGCGTCCAGTCGTGCACGTGCACGCGTGATAATGGGTATCTGGTGTTATTTGAAGATTTGAGGAAGATGAGTTTTTCATCGGGTCGAACTCGGGGAAATGATGGTTTTGCTCGAAGCATGTTGGTTAACTCGAAGTAGGGCTCGAGAAAATCAGTAATGGGCCGGGTTTTGTTCGCTTGTCTCGGGCTAGTTGAGTTAAGCTACCAGATTTTTAAATTATTACAGATTTTCAGGTAAGGACGTTTGGGAGTTCAGGAGACGAGCTGGATGGCAGGAACGTATGGAGTGTTTCTACTGTGTTATATTATTGTATATCTGAGGCTTGATAATTATGTATATCCAGTGTCTGTATAAATATGTAACTCTGATGTATTAAAATGAAATCGACAGATTTAATATTGTTTTGTAAAACTGTTATCATTTATTATTATATTTTATCCGCTGCGAATGTGAGATGTTGATGTTTCTGATTCTTCTTCTTCTGTTTCTTTCTTCTATCTCTTTCTTTTTCTTCTAACTATCTGGAAATTTCGGGTTCGAAATTTCCGGGTCGTTACAGTTACCACGTGTGACGACCCGGCTTTCCACTCCCGGAAAATCGCGTCGACAATAAGAAA
This sequence comes from Allium fistulosum, assembly GCA_030737815.1. Classification (NCBI taxonomy): domain Eukaryota; kingdom Viridiplantae; phylum Streptophyta; class Magnoliopsida; order Asparagales; family Amaryllidaceae; genus Allium; species Allium fistulosum. The sequence goes on along the minus strand of CM060907.1, from coordinate 1,043,008,489 downwards.
GAAAGGGGTGAGAATATAGAAAGAAGAGAAGAAAGAAAGAAACAACAACAACGATCTCACAGCGGAACGAATAAATTATATTAATAACATAAATAAACTATATTATACAACACTTATCAGAGTTTACACATCTATACAACACATACTAGACAGTTATAAACATCTGTCTAGATATTACAACTCAATTACAATACAAGACTCTAACACAGATATCAACACAGCGGAATACTATATCTACGAACGCCGAAGCCTCCTGCTCCATTTCTCCTCCACAATTCGTCAAAGCTAAACCTGAATCCCTTGGCTACTCGTAAAAATTTGAGTACCCAAGAGAAAAAAAAGAAGAGAGAACAAACTTGCAATTCAAAGTAGCAGTTTCAAATGCCACTTCAACCTGCAACTAAAATGAAGATCAATTGAAATTCAACTCTGCTGCAATTTAAAGGGAAGTACAACAGCAGTTTCAACTTTTAAAACATCATATTGCAAGCATGCAAAGTATCACAACAAAATCAAATGCAACAGTAAAGCAAATTCAAAATTTTAAAAAGCCTGGAAACAAAAACATGTCCTCTGCTCTCTGTCTATACATGCCTGGTGAGTAAATACTTTTAAAAACAGTTTTTAAATTTGAAAATTTACTTGATATATGTGATAGATTGTACTGTAATGATGTGTATATGTTTATATGTATATTGTTTATGAATGCATGTTGGAATTGTGAAATGTCTGAGGATATAGGTGGCTGTATAAATTCATCTTCTCAGTTTTTTTTACAGGATTTGTTTTCTTAAAGAAAATTCAAATTTCCAAATAGAATCAATATAAGATATTGATGTTTAAATGAAAAATGGATGTTAATGTGTGATGATGATTTTAAAAATTGTTTCAGGGTTTTAAGTTCAACAAAAATATTTAAAAACTGGAAGAACAGAGAAATACTTAATTATGTTAAAAATCATCTATCTTTAATTCTAAATTGAATTACAGGAATGAATTCGTGATTAAAAATCATGAATTTTGATATGCATTTCATAATTTTTAAACTGTTAATTCTTGAGAATTCTCGTGATGAACGAGTTGGGCGATTTGGGTGATTGCCGATAATCGGCGATGACTGGAGGGTCGATGTTCGGGCTGAAGATGGTCTGAGGGTTGGGAAATGAGGGAAAATGTTGGAAGTATTTATCGATGGTTGTGGCGTTCTATTGGAGGCGAAGAAGGGTTTTAAGTGGAGTTTAATAGTCTGGGTTGTCGAAGCAAATTTCGACATGGACAGGGGACCGGAGTGACTTGCGATGGCGGGGATGGTTGCTGGAAGGTTTGACGAAGCTATAGTGAAAGGGCAGGCGATCTCGAGGTGGGAGGCGTCGTAACGGTGATGTTTTTTTTTTCCTGGCCATGAATGTTTCCAGTTTGATCGATAATGGTCGAATTTCATTTCGATGATCGAGATTGGTTTCTGGGTTCGTATTCTTGCTCGCGAGTGGTAGTGGGATCGTCGTCGATGGTCACGACAACCTTAGTTGGCCGGAGGCGGTTGGGCAGGTGCACGTGTGCACGTTCGTGTACGTCTGGTCTGTTACGTTGGGGAAGACGAGTTGATTCCGGGGGCTGTCTCGTGTAATTTGCAGTATTTCTCGAAGTAGATGAAGTAGCGAGTGATTCGAAGCTAGCTCGGGAATTTAGTGATTTTACTCAGGTTTTTGGTGAGGTTTACTCGGGCTGTTCTGGTTAAACTAAAAGTTTGATTTTACAATTGTTTTCGAGTTTAAAAGTAAAGTAAACAAGTTAAGTTATGGAAATAATCTGGTTTTCAAGAATAAATGTTTTAACAAGTCTTAAATATGTTTAAAATGAATAAGTTCTTAAAGGATAGAAAAGTAGATTTTCAAAATAATTTTTGTATTAAAAATTTTTTTTTTAAAAAGTTTTTAAAGATTTAAAGGTTAAATTAGATGTTGAAATTATTTTAAAATTATAATTGGATTTCTAAAATGTTTTGTTTTCTTAATAAAGTAAATGATAAGAATTTAGTAATCAATTATAATAAGGAGTTTATCTTTAAGTGATTAAGAGTTTGACTAATTAAAAATAATTAATATGAAAAAAAAAATAAGGGTAATTCAATTATTATTAATTAAAGAGTAATTAAATGAAAGTGATTAAGTCACTTGATGTTATTAATTAAAAGATGAATTATTATAATTGATTTGAAGTTAATTAATTAAGAGTAAATAAATTAATTAAAGGATTAAGATTAGTTACTTGTTAAGGTAATTAATTAAGAGAGTAATTAACTAATGAAAAGTAATTAGAGAATAATTAATGGAAGTAATTAAGGGTTAATTACTTAGTCAATTTGATTGATAAATTAATATGATTAATTAATTAATGGATGTGATTAATTTAAGAAATTTCTAAATGAATTAATTTGAGGTGTAATTAATTAATAAAGTAATTAATTAAGGATTAACTGTTAATTTAAATTGATTAATAATTACTTAATGAAGTAATTAAAGATTAATTAATTGTAATTAATTGAGGATTAATATAATTAATTATAGTTAATTAATTAATAAAAGATCATTAATTATTATAAATTAATGATAGTAATTAAAATTTAAATACTGTATATGGTTAAGGATAATTACTTGAATGTAATTAAAGATAATTAGTCAAAGAAGATCAATTAGGATAAATAATTAAGAAATGATTAATTAATTTGTAATTAATTAAATGTTAAGTAAGATAGATTAAGGTAATCCAACTAATTAAAGGATAGTAATTAGTTTAATTAGAGATTAATTAAATTAATTAAGAATGAATCAACTTGTTATGGATTGGTTGAATAATATTAGATGACTTGGATTGATTTTATCTCTGATGGACAATTGAGATGTGCTATGATATGAATGGGTTAAACTGTGATAATGTAGGTTACCTATCTGAATTGGATTGTTGTATGATATCTTGAATATGAATTGTATTGTCTGAACTTAACAATTTGGATTAAGGATCACATTGAATTCGAAGAGACAGGGGTCGGGTATCAGTAAATACCCGAAACCACTTCGATTAGTGTTCTGCTATAATTCTATATAGATTTGATTGGTGGAAATCAATAGGCTGGAATGGAATAATTAAGTAACATAATTATTTAAACTAAGTAACGGTACTTAGATTTTTGTTTGTGAAAATAAGTGTTGATTATATAAGTTGTTTACTTGTAATAAAGTACGAGTTACCCCGGGTTTAAATAAGTTCTATGAATTGAAATTTCATATTAGATGAGTTTACTCACGCTGGTTTCCAGCCTGACCCGGGTGTTACTTTGATGTAATGCTCGGGTCAGACCGAGTATTACAGATTTCCAAGTAAGGACGTTCTGGAGCTCAGGAGGCGAGATGGATGGCAGGAACGTATGGAGTTTGCCGCTGTGTATTTAAGAACTTATTGATAGTAGTCTGGGACAGATTGATAACTGTCTAGTCTATTTGTGTATATGTTGTAACTCTGATGTATTGAATGTAAAGTAACAATTACAGTTTTTCTTTGTATAAATGCTATTATTTGTTATTATATTTAGTCCGTTGCGAATGTGAGATGTTGTGTTTTCTTTCTTCTTTCTATTCTTCTTCTATCTCTTTCTTCTTTTCCTTAACAATTCGGAATTTTCGGAGTCGAAAATCCCGGGTCGTTACATTTGCTCTGTGGGTTTACAGTCTCGATATATACTTCCAACCTCAAACATTCAAACTCCAACTATTGGTAATTGTGTTTCATACACCACCTCCCTATCTACCTTTATATCTTATATTGGAAAACCCGAACAGGTAACCCAACAAATAGGTAGAAATATATATATATTTAAAATGATACTTTTTATATAGAAATTATTTCTGGGTAAAATTATTTCATTTACCTCTTTAAAACAATATTGTGTCGAATTGTTCTATACAAGTGTTTAGAGATCCCTATCAATGTTGTGGCGTCCCACACATTGACCAGAATCCATAAACTACTCAATAAACCAATTAACACAATATAAAACAATTTTATATTCACTAACAAATACGCGCTCATATCTATTAATACTCTCAAAATTCCCACCAGAGCCAAGGTTATCGCCAGCCTAAGCTCTGATACCACGTGTGACGACCCGACTTTCCACTCCCGGAAAATCGCATCGACAGTAAGAAAGAAAGGGGTGAGAAGTAGAAAAGAGAGGAAGAGAAAAGAAACAAACACAAATACTCACAGCGGAAACGAACAAAATATATTATATCACATAAATATTACATAGTATCATATACATCATCTATCAGAGTTACACAGATTTCACATCACATACTAGACAGTTATAAACATCTGTCTAGTTATTACATCTCAACATAATACAGATCAATACAAAGATCAACACAGCGGAAACTACTAACTATATCTACAACGCTGAAGCCTCCTGCTCCATTGCTCCTCCACAATTCGTCAAGGCTAACCTGAATCCCTTGGCTACTCGTAAAAATTTGAGTACCCAAGAGTTTATAAAACAGAAATAAACAACTTGGGTCAGACATGGGTCTGGTGTGAGTAACAGGTTAAACTTGTTTAACTTCAAAACCTTTTGAAAACAAAGGTATCACGTAAGACTTCCCACACATAAACATGGAAAAGTTTTTACCTTACGCTAACCAAAACATTTGATAGGAAATTCGATTGTATTATAATAGGGTCTAGGGTTTTCAAGTAAAATACAGAAATAGCTGAAATGCTTACATCTCACATTCCAACATAGTTGGGCACAACTAATACGTACGGCACTTATTGGAGTTTGGATTCCATACAATGGCAGGGCTACTGGGGTACCGCCCGTCACAGTACGTGGCCTAGATCACCGTACCGAGGATCACTCCCAATCCCCTGCAACACAAGGTCGGAACATCCCTTACTGGATAATTCCCGCACAAGATACCTCACGGTTGGGATCAGCAACCGCACACACTAAGCCGAAAATATAAAGGGTCATCTAGACAGAGGTAACCTTGTCCTACTTGGGTGCTACCCACTAACCTTGCTGCACCTCCCCTGTTTTAGCCATTCCCGGTTTGTGAGGTTTGAGGTTACGATTACCTTTAAATAGAATACATCTATCTTAGAATGCTCATCGTCCACCTGACGATGTGCTGAAAGCATTCAATCCATATAAGTTCGTTCCGGGTTCGAACGAAACCGAAGGCATTATCTCGTTACACTCATTTTGGAATCACCCTCAGAGTTAACGACAATAATCCTTGCACTCTAAATCTTCATCTTCACTTGATTCACGACCTATCGTTAATTTGGATCGATGTGGTATTCGGGTCTCCAGACCTGGAAATCCGGTATACGGAAACCCGATCCCGGTCTCATCGAAATCCAAAGCGTATCTTTTAAGGCCAAGTTGTTTTAAAGTTAAAACAATTCAATTCAATTATCTTTATACACATAGAAAGATAATTCACAACATCACAATAGATAATCAACATTATCGATATAACAGATAACCCATATTATCATCACAATTCAACTAACATCCATATCACACAGCATATATCTCATCAGAGATATCAATCAAATGCAAAGCATTCAGTATTATCATCCATCCATAGGTAATGATTTATATCATCTCTAATTAATTTAAAGTGAATTAAATTAATTACTTCATTCTATAAATCCTGCTTACTTAATCATTAATTAATTACAATTTAATTAATTATCCTTTAATAATTCATTTCAATTAATCATCTTTGATTAATTACCTTTTAATTACATTCAAGTAATTTATTCTCAATTAATTACTTAAATTAATTATCCTTAACCACTTATAGTAATTAACCTTTAATTACTTCATTAATTAATTAACTAAAATTAATTAACTTAATCAACTATAATTAATTACATTAATCCTTAATTAATTACATTGATTAATTACTTTATTTATTAATTATTACTTAATTAACCAATCTTAATTACATCATTAATTATATTAATTAATGATCCTTAATTACAACTTAATTATTAATTACTTAATTAAATTAATTACATTAAGTAATTAACCTTTAAGTAAACAATATTTATTAATCACTCTTGATTAATCTTCAATCAGAAATTAACTACCCTTAATTACTTCCACTAACTAAATTAATTACTTCCTTAATTAATTTCTTAATTAATCCCTTGATTAATTATTCAAAGTAATTAACTCAAATTACTTCTATTAATAAAATCATTATTCAACTAATTACTTCCAGTAATTATCTTATTATTTACTTTCCTAAATAATCTTACCTTAATAATTACATTAAGTAATTATCTTCAAATTAATTAATCTAATTAATTATTAATATTAATCACATTAATTAATTATTTAATAATCCATAGTTAATGACCTTCATTAACAATTATTTTCTTAAATAATTAACTTATATTAATTATTATTAATTTCAAATTAATAAATCTTAATAACAAATTAATTAATCTCTAATTATTTAATTAATTAAGTGTTAACCATAACTTAATTAATCTTTAATTACTTTATTAATTAATTCTTAATCATTAATTAATATTCTAATTTATAAACCTTAATTACAAATTAATTATTCTATTTAATAAATCTTAAACCTTAATTAAGATAATTTAAATCCTTAATTACAAATTAATTAATCTAAATCATTAATTAATTAGATTATTTAAACCATTGTAATTAACTTAAAGTTTTAATGATTTTAACTTTAAGATAAAACATTTTCTTATCCAAGGTTAAACTATCATTCACAAATACATTTGAAAACATCCATTTTCAATTTAACTTTTAAATTTCATTTTAAATTTAAAAACCAAGTTTTAAAATTTAAAACCTGCAAGCTAAACTCACATCATCAACTCAAGTACAGACTCGAGCTACCATCCCAAAACCCTGATACTAACTTCGAGTTCTCCTCTTCTCCTACATTTTCTTTTAACTTAGTAAAATAATAAAAAAAAAAAAACTGCTATACTACACTTACTCGAGCACGAACCATTCCCGAGTCAAACTACCACTTACTCGAATACCCCTTCGAGTCGCCTACGAAATCACTCCGAGATCCAAACACGAGATCATCGCCGTGCAAACGTACACGTGCACATGCATTCGCCACCGTTCTGACCATCTTTGCCGACGTCTGCAGATCACCGATGACCTGCCCTATCATCTCGACTACCCAGATTCGATCGATTCGCCTGGAAACGAAATCGAACCAATCAAGACAAACTGGAACCCAAAATTATCGACCAAAACCACCTCGAGCTGCAATCTCCGATCACCAAAAGCATCGACACTCCGACCAAATCTTCGCCGCACCACGACACGTCGATCTAACCCATACCTGTCACCTCCGGTTACCCCACGGCCACGCAGCAACCACGCGAACCCAACCATCCCAAACTTGATCTTAAACCCTACAATGATATCGTGTCGCCGCCACGGTGATCAGAAAATTTATCGATCATTTTTCCCGAGCTTGACAACCTTCCAGCTAACACCAGTAGCGATTTCGAGATTCACCTCTTCACCGATCACCAGGAAGTGCCAAAAACTCCTTTCCCGTTCAACCCACAAGTTCTCATAATTTACTAAACTAAATAATTTTATTTTTCCTTTAAAATTCATAGATTTCGAATACGAACAAGATTATATAAGTTGATCAAGAAACTATGCTATTCGAAATTGACATGGTTTAGAGTTTATACTGTATTTCCTTGCTTCCAGCAAAACTAACTCAATAATTATACTTGAAAGTATATTTACAATTAAAATCTGGTAAATTTAAACATATCTTGTTTAAACATTAAACCCTAAAAAGAATTAGAGGATGAGTAATTGAATTTTTTAGATTGTTTCTATTCTGTAAACTTTTAACAGAGCAAATGTTTTTATATCCAGACATGCACACATCTTTTACATTATCTATATACATACATGCCAGCATATTTACATTTATACAAATACTTTTCATAACCCATTCATCATATAAAATCGAGATTAAAGTGGTTTACTTACTGGAAAACTAAAACAGAGGAGCATAAACATCAATATACACAAATATTTCAAAATCATCATGCAAGCATTATTTCCAAACTTATATTACAGATCTACTTTAACCATATATCAATGCATCATACTTTAAAGAGGTTCAAGATAGCAGATTCAAACAGAGATTTAAATATTGGAACAGAGGTGTAACGACCCGTATTTTACGGATCGAAAAGTTTGTCAAAATCTGGAATTTTAGCACTTTCAAGTCATTTCAGATTTTTAGGCAGATTTGTTTAAGTCCTAGGTCGTGAACGACCTAAGAGCTAAGTCGTGACCGAGTTAAGGACTTCGGCGAGTTAGTGTTAGGTCGTGGGTTAGTTGGAGCGACCTATAGAATTAGGCGACCTAGGATTTAGTTAAGTAATTAGGTCGGCAGGGCGAGTTAACGACCTAAAGACTGACCGACTTAAGGGAGTAGCCTATCTAAGAAGTTGACCGACTTATAATATTAACCGACTTAAGGATAGTGGTGAGTTAAGTGTTAAGTCGGCTGACGAGTTAAGATAGTGGTCGACTTAAGACCTGGACGACTTAGTAGTTAGCATATCTGACAAATTATTTGTTGAGTCGTTGCCGAGTTAAGGAAGTGGGGTTGACCGACTTAAGAGGTTAGGGCGACCTAAGGAAGAATAGTAGGCAGCCTAAGTATTCTGGAGTAGAGTTGGGTCGGCAACGACCTAAGGACATGTTGTGAGCGACCTAAGTGTTTGGGTGTTAAGTGTTAGGTCGGCAGGGTAATTGAGTCGGTAGGTAGTTGAGTCGGCAACGTGTGTTGAGTTGTGAGTCGGCAGGACGTCTCTTGTGTTAAGTCGTAACCCAGTTACGAGTTAAGTCGTAGTTGTATTCCTTCGTATGTCTTAAGTCGGCAAGGCACTTAAGTCGGCAACGACCTAAGTTAAGTCATGCCTATGTGTTAAGTCGCAGTTGCGCTTTGTTGTTGAGTCGTCAACCGACTTAGGACTTAGGTTTTGCGGCAGTATGATGAGTCTGCTTCCTTGGGTCGGTCATATTGTTAAGTCGTAGGTCGGCGAGGCAGTTAAGTCGTTAAGTCGTAGGCGCATGCCATAAGTCGTAACCGACTTAGGAGACAGCTGTTTTGTTGCGAGTCATAGGCAGATGAGTTTTTAGGTCGGCAAGGCACTAGGTCGGCAAGGCACTAGGTCGGCATGGTGTTAAGTCGGCACCGACTTAAGGAGATAGCCGAGTTACGACTTAAGGGCAGTTTTCAGCTATAAATAGGAGGGGTTGTTCTCACTTTTTGGGATCCGGATTTTGAAGCGACGAAGTGCTGCCATTTTGAGAGCTCGACTTCTACACTTCTTCACTTCTTTTCTCCACTCTAATCTAGTGCTTCCACCCATCCAAATCGAAGATCAAGATTGAAGATTCAAGAGCTTAGATTGAAGATCTTCATCTTTTCAAGAGAGATTTCTTCGTTTGAAGTGAGATCTTGTCGGATCTAGCTTAGTTCTTCGCTGTCCAGATCTGAAGTGTGTTGATTTGAGGTTGTTTAGGTGATTTGGTGAGTGGTGATTATCTCTCACACGGATCCAAAGGAGTATATCGGATTGTTGGCTCGATTTGGTGTTAAAATAGTGATTTCCATGCATTTTCTTCATCCTATGTATAGATCCATGTAGATCCATTGTTCAAGATGATGTTGCATCCATTTTATCATATGTTAACCTATGCAAGTTCATTCATCAAGTTTGTAGAGATATAATCCATGTTTTCATGCTTATTGGACTTTCAACTCTTTAATTACGAAAATGCCATTATTGTTATAATTGTCTACTTAGATCATTTTTGAATGCTTGATTGCTTGGATTGATGTTTGATTTGATTGATTGTTATGAACTAGATGATTGATGATTAGATTTAGATCGAAGGTGATTCAAAAGCTAAGGGAAAGGCTCTTGAATTGGAAAAGCTGCTCGTGGCATATGTAGCGGGATGATGAAGCTCCTATGCATAGATTTGATGATGTGAAGTTGAGATGAAGCTTTGCGAGGATGTAATGAAGCGAGGCATTCTGTGATGAAGACTTGGTCTAATCCAGACGGGATCATTCCAAGCATGTTGATAACTCGGTGATATGATTCGAGTTGAAGATAATGAATGGATATGAGAATAGTCGTCGAGGAGGATGACTAGGAGGCTTGGATAGCATCGTTGTTGAAGGTTCTAGCATGCTCTAAGCAAGAGTACGTTTGGGCAGATTCGATAGTCCCAACGGCCAACTGTTGATGGTCGAGTACTCTGGGCAGATTCGATAGTCCTAGGCACGGGCTGCGACGACGTGCGGGAGTTATGTCTAGAACCGGGGTTTCCATTAGCCCTTGACGGACGGCTGAAAGAATGTGCCGGTCATTCAATTAACGGTGATATCGAAGCAATGATAACAGTGATAGCCAGAGTCATGGATGTGTGGTTGTATCGTCATTCGGACTCAAGAGCGGTATTTTCTGGGTGCTTATCTGATTTAGGCCTTGGTACTTGGAAAACATCGCCCTTGACTCGAGTGATAGTAGCTTTACTTTAAATTGTATGCTCTGCTATGTTTGCTTCTGCTTAGTGTGTGTCTGGGGGCTATCACTGTAGAATGAGGTTGGAGTGGGAGGGTTGTATTCCTATTCCTTTTCCTTTATGCTCTTTTGGTATGTTGTTAGTTAATTTACTGCTCACTAAGACTGTTGTCTGACTCAAGGCTTTATGTTTTAATTCTTATTGCCTTGGGCTGTTCGTCCATTTTGGGACGGGCAGACTAGGTAGCAGGTGACAGGTGCTGTTCTCTTCTCACGATGCTGATATCGAAGACGAGCTAGAGGGTTGCATATTATCTTCTTATATGTACTGGATATTCCGCTGTTTTGTATTCTCTGAGAGATTTGTAGTGAGGCTGGATGTATTGACTATGTGGATGCTTGTATTCAACTATTATGGAGTTTTATATGATGTCATTTTGTTCTGTAAAGCTTCACTATACATATGTTCTATTGTATTTTGTCCATGCGCTGTGAGTAATACGATAGATCCTTTTGTTTTAAATCTTACCTTGACAATCGTCCATGGTCGCCTGGCACACTTTACAGCGCTTTATCTCTAGATTCGGTGCAGGGATCATGGGCGGTCGTCACATTTGGTATCAGAGCATTGGTTAATCGATTTTACCCAACGCTCGCTGTCGTAACTACGTATGAGAGACGTAATTGTATTTTGGTGGATGATTACTATATATAATATAGTAGCTTAGTAGAGTTTGAGTCCTTTATGCAGTTGTTTCTCTAGATGTTCTAATCATTCCTTTTTATAGATATTGAGAATGAGTCGAAGAGGGAGACCAGCTGCTAGGGGAGGTCGTGCTACTGAAGAGACTGCTGATTATGCAGCCATGTTCGAAGCTATGATGACTTCGATCATGAGAAGGATACCAGTTCCGGGGGCGGCAGTTGATGTTGGAGTTCAAGTCCAAACTCCGAAACCAGTGGATTTTGCTAAGTTGTGCAAGGATTATACTGCTCTTGGAGGGAAGGTTTTCTTGGGAACAGAATCAACTATCGAAGTCCAGAGATGGATAGATGCTTGTAGAAGGATCTTTGGTGATTTGGGAATTGATGATGCAACTAAGAGGAAGTTGGCATCGAGGCAGCTTCAAGGGAGAGCTTCTGATTGGTGGAACTCTATTACCATCACTACTCCGGAAGAAGAGATTACTTGGGAGCAATTCCAAGTCAGATTTGAAGCTAAGTTCATTTCTACAGCCCAGAAGTCTGTTCTGTTCAAGAGGTTTGTGGAGCTCAAGCAAGGTGGAAGATCAGTTCTTGAGTATGTTTCTGAGTTCGAAGCTTTGTCCAAGTATGCCCGGTCGTATATTGAATCTGCTTATCAGAAGAATGAGAAGTTTGTGACTGGCTTGGATAGTTATCTTGGGAGACAGTTGGTGGATCATTTGGACGATTCATTTGAGAAGCTGGTGGAGAAAGCTCTTAGGCATGAGAGTCTGTTTCCTAAGGAAGGACCTGTTGTTGCTGTTACCAAGGGAGAGTCTAAACCACAGCAGGGTGGAAACCAGAAGAGGAAGCAGCAGCAGCAGAAGGGTAAGGATGGCCAGAAGAAGCCGAAAGGCGAGGTGACTTGCTACAATTGTCAGCAGAAGGGCCATTTCTCTAAGGATTGTAAGAATCCAAAGGCACCGATGAAGTGTCACAACTGTGACAAGCCGGGGCATTTCAGGAAGAATTGTCCAGAACCAAGGAAGGACAGGCAGATTGTGCAAGCCTATGCTTTGGGAGCTGTTCCGTCGTCTTCGAAAGCTCCTACTGCTGAAGAAAAGGGAAAGAGTGTGGTTGTTCAAGGTACTCTTTTCCTATGTGGTGTTCCAGTTAGAGTTTTGTTTGATACTGGAGCGTCGCATTCATTTGTTTGTAATGAACTAGTAGGCCGGTTAGGTTTGAAGCCGGATATTGTTGATAGGCCATTAGTAGTGACTAATCCAGTTGGGGGTTCGTCTTGTTTGTGTATGTTATGCCGTGGTCTAGTTGTATCGAGTCATGGTTGCTCTTTTGTTTGTGATTGCTTTGTTCTGAACTTTGCGGGGTTCGGAATTATCTTGGGTATGGACTGGCTTAGGAAGTATGCGGCTAAAGTTGATTGCGAAAGGTTGGAAGTGACAGTCGGGAATGTGGAGGGGCGAAAGATTGTGATACGATGTAAGCATGAAGAAGGCGTCTTCATGAGCTTCATGTATTCGCTAGTTGTTCCACGGGATGGACTGTCTTTAGTACCAATCGCAAATGGATTCGAGGATGTCTTTGACGAAGTCAAAGGGTTGCCGCCGCATAGAGAGATCGAGTTTCGTATAGATCTAGTTGAAGGAGCCAGACCTGTTGTGATGCCTCTTAGGCGGATGGCGCCTAAGGAACAGCAGGAGTTGAGGGAGCAAGTTGATGACCTTTTACAGAAAGGATTCATTCGGCGTAGTGTGTCCGAGTGGGGTGCACCAGTTGTGTTTGCAACCAAGGCAGATGGGTCGTTGAGATTGTGCGTCGATTATCGTGAGCTGAATAAGGTGACTAAGAAGAACAAGTATCCATTACCGAGAATAGATGACTTGTTTGATCAGCTTCACGAAGCCAAGGTGTTTTCTCAGATGGATTTGGCAACGGGATTTCACCAGTTGAGAGTGGCTAAGGATAGTGTGCCGAAGACTGCTTTTAGGACACCATCCGGTTTCTTTGAGTGGCTGGTAATGCCGTTTGGATTGACTAACGCGCCAGCATATTTTGTGGATCTTATGAATAGAGTGTTCAGAGATCAGTTGAACAAGTTCGTACTTGTGTTCGTGGATGATATTCTGATTTATTCCAGAACGGAAGAAGAGCACAAGACGCACTTGCGTATTGTTTTGGAAATCTTACGGAAACATCAGCTGAAGGCTAAGTTTTCAAAGTGTCACTTCTGGAAGAGTGAAGTGAGGTTCTTAGGCCATGTGATTTCTGGAAATGGAATAGCGGTTGATCCCGCTAAGGTGGCAGCAATCCAAGATTGGGTTAGACCTAAGAATGCGTCTGATGTGAGAAGTTTTCTTGGATTAGCAGGATATTATCGACGGTTTATCAAAGACTTCTCCAAGATAGCTGCACCGTTAACAGGATTGACGAAGAAGAACCAAGTGTTCAGTTGGGATGCTAAGTGTGAGCAAGCTTTCGGAATCCTGAAAGAGAGACTGACGAGTGCTCCTGTTTTGACTATTCCAAGTGGGAATGATGAGATGGTGGTTTACACCGATGCATGTGGTACTGGACTTGGAGCAGTGCTGATGCAGAAGGATAAAGTTGTTGCGTATGCCAGTCGACAACTGAAGCCGCATGAAAGGAATTACCCAACTCATGATTTGGAATTGGCGGCGATTGTATTTGCTCTGAAGATGTGGAGACATTATCTGTTGGGAGTTCGATTCGAGTTGTTTACAGATCATAAGTCGTTGAAGTATCTTTTCTCCCAGAAGGATTTGAATCTTCGGCAGCAACGTTGGCTAGAGTTTTTGGCATCGTATGATTTTGGAATAGCTTATACTCCGGGAAAAGGTAACGCAGTGGCAGATGCGTTAAGTCGAAGACATGCAGGATTGGGAGCCATGTTTTCTGAATGGAAGAGTCTCGAGTATTTAGCTGGATTTGACTTCAGGCCTAGATGTGAATTGGAACCTGAGATGTTGGCAAACTTATCGATAAGACCCACTCTTGTGGAAAGGATTGGCGAGGGCCAAAAGCGAGATGATAAGCTTGTCAAGATTATCCGTGGATTGGAATCTGGATTGGATCCAGAAAAGGATAAAGGATTCGAGGTCGATAGAGAAGGTTGGCTTCGGAAGCAAGGACGACTAGTTGTTCCCGATATAGATGAATTGAGGAGTGAAGTTCTGAAGGAAAGTCATCACTCGAAGCTGACAATTCATCCAGGAGGAAACAAGATGTATCGGGATATGAAGAGAACCTACTACTGGGAAGGCATGAAGAAGGATGTTGGAGATTTCATTTCCAAGTGTATGAATTGCCAGTTGGTTAAAGCCGAACAGAAGAAGCCAAGTGGATTGCTTCAGCCCTTAGAAGTTCCTACATGGAAGTGGGAACAAGTGTCGATGGATTTTATTGATGGATTGCCTAGAACCAGAATGGGAAATGAAGGGATTTGGGTCATTGTGGATCGTCTGACTAAGAGTGCTAGATTCATTCCTGTTCGATCGACTAGGACTGCATCAAAGTTGGCTGAGTTGTATGTTAAGTGGATAGTTCGATTCCATGGTATTCCGAAGAGTATAGTGAGCGATCGAGATCCATTGTTCACTAGTGGATTTTGGAAGAGCTTCCAGGAAGTTTTGGGAACCGAGTTGTGTTTGAGTACAGCTTATCATCCCCAAACAGATGGTCAGACCGAGAGAGTCAACCGAGTTTTGGAAGATCTCCTCAGAGCTTGTGTTTTGGATTTCGGAGGATCATGGGAAGATCACCTTCATTTGGTGGAGTTTGCGTACAACAACAGTTACCAGTCAAGCATTGGTATGGCACCGTATGAAGCGTTGTATGGAAGACCGTGTAACTCTCCGACATGTTGGTTGGAAACTGGAGAAAAGCTGATACTTGGGCCAGAGATGATTCGTCAGACCTCAGATTGCATAGAGATCATTCGGCAACGAATGAAGGCAGCCCAAGACCGTCAGAAGAGTTATGCCGATAAGCGTCGAAAGGATTTGGAATTCGACGTAGGGGATATGGTTTTTGTGAAGATTTCTCCACTGAAGAATGTTATTAGATTCGGGAAGAAAGGAAAATTGACTCCGAGATTTGTTGGACCATTCCCGATCATCGAGCGAATTGGAAAGCTCGCTTATAGATTGGAGTTACCGGAGAGGATGTCGGGTGTGCACAATGTTTTTCACGTATCGTATCTACGGAAGTATGTGCATGACTCGAATGCAGTGGTTTCTGCTGATAGCTATGAAGACTTTGAAGTTGATCCAGTTGATAGAAGACCTCGTAAGCCACTTCGTGTTGTGGAAACCGACACGAAACAGCTTAGGAGGAAGGTAGTTAAGTTGCTCAAGATACAATGGAGTGATGATGATAACGACTGTACGTGGGAGGTGGAAGAGAGGATGAAAGCAGCTCATCCTGAACTCTTCAAGGTATGTCCCTAAGGTGTCGTGTCATCTCACGATATTGTAACTTGTTCTAATTTTAGAATTCTGTACGCTAAGTTAGAATTGGATGCATGGTTTGTTGATTGCTATGGATGGTAGGCGTACAGAATAGTCTTTGATTGCTATGATTGCTTGGAATTTCGGGGGCGAAATTCCTAAGGGGGAGAGAATGTAACGACCCGTATTTTACGGATCGAAAAGTTTGTCAAAATCTGGAATTTTAGCACTTTCAAGTCATTTCAGATTTTTAGGCAGATTTGTTTAAGTCCTAGGTCGTGAACGACCTAAGAGCTAAGTCGTGACCGAGTTAAGGACTTCGGCGAGTTAGTGTTAGGTCGTGGGTTAGTTGGAGCGACCTATAGAATTAGGCGACCTAGGATTTAGTTAAGTAATTAGGTCGGCAGGGCGAGTTAACGACCTAAAGACTGACCGACTTAAGGGAGTAGCCTATCTAAGAAGTTGACCGACTTATAATATTAACCGACTTAAGGATAGTGGTGAGTTAAGTGTTAAGTCGGCTGACGAGTTAAGATAGTGGTCGACTTAAGACCTGGACGACTTAGTAGTTAGCATATCTGACAAATTATTTGTTGAGTCGTTGCCGAGTTAAGGAAGTGGGGTTGACCGACTTAAGAGGTTAGGGCGACCTAAGGAAGAATAGTAGGCAGCCTAAGTATTCTGGAGTAGAGTTGGGTCGGCAACGACCTAAGGACATGTTGTGAGCGACCTAAGTGTTTGGGTGTTAAGTGTTAGGTCGGCAGGGTAATTGAGTCGGTAGGTAGTTGAGTCGGCAACGTGTGTTGAGTTGTGAGTCGGCAGGACGTCTCTTGTGTTAAGTCGTAACCCAGTTACGAGTTAAGTCGTAGTTGTATTCCTTCGTATGTCTTAAGTCGGCAAGGCACTTAAGTCGGCAACGACCTAAGTTAAGTCATGCCTATGTGTTAAGTCGCAGTTGCGCTTTGTTGTTGAGTCGTCAACCGACTTAGGACTTAGGTTTTGCGGCAGTATGATGAGTCTGCTTCGTTGGGTCGGTCATATTGTTAAGTCGTAGGTCGGCGAGGCAGTTAAGTCGTTAAGTCGTAGGCGCATGCCATAAGTCGTAACCGACTTAGGAGACAGCTGTTTTGTTGCGAGTCATAGGCAGATGAGTTTTTAGGTCGGCAAGGCACTAGGTCGGCAAGGCACTAGGTCGGCATGGTGTTAAGTCGGCACCGACTTAAGGAGATAGCCGAGTTACGACTTAAGGGCAGTTTTCAGCTATAAATAGGAGGGGTTGTTCTCACTTTTTGGGATCCGGATTTTGAAGCGACGAAGTGCTGCCATTTTGAGAGCTCGACTTCTACACTTCTTCACTTCTTTTCTCCACTCTAATCTAGTGCTTCCACCCATCCAAATCGAAGATCAAGATTGAAGATTCAAGAGCTTAGATTGAAGATCTTCATCTTTTCAAGAGAGATTTCTTCGTTTGAAGTGAGATCTTGTCGGATCTAGCTTAGTTCTTCGCTGTCCAGATCTGAAGTGTGTTGATTTGAGGTTGTTTAGGTGATTTGGTGAGTGGTGATTATCTCTCACACGGATCCAAAGGAGTATATCGGATTGTTGGCTCGATTTGGTGTTAAAATAGTGATTTCCATGCATTTTCTTCATCCTATGTATAGATCCATGTAGATCCATTGTTCAAGATGATGTTGCATCCATTTTATCATATGTTAACCTATGCAAGTTCATTCATCAAGTTTGTAGAGATATAATCCATGTTTTCATGCTTATTGGACTTTCAACTCTTTAATTACGAAAATGCCATTATTGTTATAATTGTCTACTTAGATCATTTTTGAATGCTTGATTACTTGGATTGATGTTTGATTTGATTGATTGTTATGAACTAGATGATTGATGATTAGATTTAGATCGAAGGTGATTCAAAAGCTAAGGGAAAGGCTCTTGAATTGGAAAAGCTGCTCGTGGCATATGTAGCGGGATGATGAAGCTCCTATGCATAGATTTGATGATGTGAAGTTGAGATGAAGCTTTGCGAGGATGTAATGAAGCGAGGCATTCTGTGATGAAGACTTGGTCTAATCCAGACGGGATCATTCCAAGCATGTTGATAACTCGGTGATATGATTCGAGTTGAAGATAATGAATGGATATGAGAATAGTCGTCGAGGAGGATGACTAGGAGGCTTAGATAGCATCGTTGTTGAAGGTTCTAGCATGCTCTAAGCAAGAGTACGTTTGGGCAGATTCGATAGTCCCAACGGCCAACTGTTGATGGTCGAGTACTCTGGGCAGATTCGATAGTCCTAGGCACGGGCTGCGACGACGTGCGGGAGTTATGTCTAGAACCGGGGTTTCCATTAGCCCTTGACGGACGGCTGAAAGAATGTGCCGGTCATTCAATTAACGGTGATATCGAAGCAATGATAACAGTGATAGCCAGAGTCATGGATGTGTGGTTGTATCGTCATTCGGACTCAAGAGCGGTATTTTCTGGGTGCTTATCTGATTTAGGCCTTGGTACTTGGAAAACATCGCCCTTGACTCGAGTGATAGTAGCTTTACTTTAAATTGTATGCTCTGCTATGTTTGCTTCTGCTTAGTGTGTGTCTGGGGGCTATCACTGTAGAATGAGGTTGGAGTGGGAGGGTTGTATTCCTATTCCTTTTCCTTTATGCTCTTTTGGTATGTTGTTAGTTAATTTACTGCTCACTAAGACTGTTGTCTGACTCAAGGCTTTATGTTTTAATTCTTATTGCCTTGGGCTGTTCGTCCATTTTGGGACGGGCAGACTAGGTAGCAGGTGACAGGTGCTGTTCTCTTCTCACGATGCTGATATCGAAGACGAGCTAGAGGGTTGCATATTATCTTCTTATATGTACTGGATATTCCGCTGTTTTGTATTCTCTGAGAGATTTGTAGTGAGGCTGGATGTATTGACTATGTGGATGCTTGTATTCAACTATTATGGAGTTTTATATGATGTCATTTTGTTCTGTAAAGCTTCACTATACATATGTTCTATTGTATTTTGTCCATGCGCTGTGAGTAATACGATAGATCCTTTTGTTTTAAATCTTACCTTGACAATCGTCCATGGTCGCCTGGCACACTTTACAGCGCTTTATCTCTAGATTCGGTGCAGGGATCATGGGCGGTCGTCACAAGAGGTGCTTCAAGATTTTCAGACAAACACTCAAAAAAAGAAAAATTCACATGCACAGGCAATTCATCTCAGAAGTCATCTGAAAGCAACTTAAAATTACTTAGCATTTAAATTAAAAGTTTACTCACCTAATTAAAGAAGACAGAGCCTTCATTTTTCTGAAAACAGCCTTTGCTTTGATTAAATTTGAAAACTTGAGTTGCTTCCTTATTTTTGATTTAAGCTTGCATGCCTTTGAATTTGCTTTTAATTCCAGTTTTTGCTTGCCTCTGTTTTGAAGAATACATGCAGACTTATTTCCAGGTTTAAGAAATGATTTCAGGCTTTGATTTTGATCTTGGAAAATGATTTACAGGTTTTGATTTGAATTTGATTTCTGGTTTTGAGGAGTGTTACTCACTGATTTTGTTTTTGAGAAATTTGTTTTCAGCTGAAGTTTTTCTTTAGTTTTGGAATTTAAGAGAATAGAAAAAAGAATGAAGAGAATGAAGTATATGTTTATATAAGTTAATATGTAGTTTATTAAAAATAAAAATAAAAGAAAACTAAAATCTAAAAACTTGCCATGTGTCATTTAGAGTTGTTAATAAATTTACACTTGTTATGTAGGTGTCTTTATATATAGATTTACACATGTCATTTAAGTAACACTTATTCATTTTAAATGTAAATAAAGCCTTTTCTTAATTATTAAAATACTTATCTATATATATAATTACTTATTAAAGATAAACAAAAGCTAATTATACTTATAAATAAAAGTTTATACAAATATTTTAAAATCCAAAACAATTTAAATATATATTCTTTTGAATTTCAAAACTTAAATTCAAGTTTAAATAAAATTAAATCCTAAGATTCAATTTAAAAGTTAAGTTATATATATTTACATACACTATTTATTCCATTCAAAAATAACAATTCTATAGTCTTTAAAATTCATACATATTAAAAATAATACATTATACTTATTATTTGAAAATGACATATTTTATTAAACAAGAGATTATATTATCAAGAAATATTTAAAAAGAAATAAAACAAACCATTTTTTGTTAATCTTATTTATATTTAAACTTAAGTTAAAAATATATTAACCAATTTAAACATTTACCCAAAGTATATTTAAAACTATAAAGTTATTTATTTAAATAACTTTGAAAAGTCCATATTAAATTAAATCTAAATTCCCAATTTACCAAAGCTTCTATTTACAATATATATAAATAAATATATATATTCAAATAGAAAATATCTTATTAACTTTTAAAAGATAAAATCACCAATTAATACTAATTTAATCAGATTATTAAATTAAATTCAAATCTTATTATCAAAGATCATTAATATCAATTTAATTAAGTAAGTTTTATATTCTTATTAACTTTTAAAAAATAAAAACTTTAGATTATCTTTTGTTTTAAATTTCGAGGACGAAATTCTTTTAAGGGGGAAGGAATGTGATATCCCGGGATTTCGGGGAATTTAAAATGTGATAATCTTTTAAATTAATTATTTAAAATTGGTAAAATTGTTATTTTCAAACAATTTAATAAAGAGTTGATTTTAAATATAGTTATATTCTTAAAATATATGAATAAAGTTTTTATTTAAAAATAAGATTTCTTTTATATCATTTTCCTTAAAGGAATTTATTTATATGAATTTATAAAGTATTTAGTTGATAGTAGATAAATATAAAAGTTTTATATTAGCATTTAAAATGGATTAAATATACTATATATGATTTAGTTAAAATCTAATTGGTTTTTATTTTATTTTCTTTTAAAAGTTTTATTTTTT
Source organism: Allium fistulosum (assembly GCA_030737815.1). Taxonomy (NCBI): domain Eukaryota; kingdom Viridiplantae; phylum Streptophyta; class Magnoliopsida; order Asparagales; family Amaryllidaceae; genus Allium; species Allium fistulosum. The sequence goes on along the minus strand of CM060907.1, from coordinate 1,042,987,705 downwards.
ATAAATTAAGAAAAGCATTTATAAAATAAGATATGTATTTATCTAATTAGGAAATAAATATAAAAAGCTTTTAAAATCATTTAAAAATATTTATGCATGTAGTATTACATGTGTTAACATATAAACTCACTTGATAACATGTGTTAAGCAATTAATTAAGGCAAGAGACAAGTGTCATTACTTGTTTTTATTTTCTTTAAATTTTAATTTAACCAAAATTTAATCTATATAGAACACTTTCACTTTCTTCCTTCATTCCTTTTCTTATGCTTTCATTTTCAAAACAAGAAACTATGGCCAGATCTGTAAGTCATTTCCTCTAAAACAAACTGCAAACATCTTCAAATCTAAGATCAAAAACCCTGTCACACAATTTCAAACCAAAATACAAACCTGTAAATCCATTTTCAAATCTGCAACCATTTCAAGCCAAAAGCCTGTAATCATCTCCTCTAAAACCAATGCAAAACAAAAGATCGTAAAACCTGTAACCATTTATATCTCAAAGCAGTTTTCAAAAAGCCTGCAACATCTTGTTTTCAAAAATTGAAATAAATAAATTTTAAGCCTGTAATGTTTTCAAACTGGAATCTAGTCTGGAACCATCATCAACATGTTCCAGTTTATCAAGCACTCCAGTTTTAAAAATCAAAGCCATTTCAAAGATTCAAGCAATTCAGTTTCTGGAATCAAAACAACAAAGCAAATTTGTTGAAGCAAATCTGAAGCTTTTCTGTTTCAAAAGGGGTCTATCTTCAAATTCAAAGCATTTTTGCAAGTACTCCAGTTTTTAAAGATTCAAGTTCAATGCATTTTGCAAATTTCCAGTGCAATATCAAACCTCTCTGCATTTCTTTAAAAGGTGAGTAAACTTTCAATTTAAAACAGTTTTAATCTATGACTGTATGGATGCATGTGATAAATTCGTATATAATTGTTGTATTATGGTTTGCATGATTGTTTATATCTGGAATATATTTTGAATTGCTCTGTTACATGTGTGCATGTCTGATTTTACATTTATAAACTGGTCTCTGTTATTTCCCAGGCTCAAGACTTACCTTCTAAAATTCATATCTCAATATACAAGCAATTTTGAGTTAAAATCTTTAAAGGAAAACTGTTAGAAATAGTTAGATTCAAGTTTTAAAAATAACTTTAATTAAAGTTAATTAGTAGAATTTCTGGAATCTAGAAATGTCAGTGATAATCAACATAAGGCAGAAAAATCGAATGATGTAATTTCGAGTTTTGATTATATAAACTGTTTCGAATTGAAAAATGTTGAATTTTAATAATCAAAACAAGATTTTTAAGTTTATGATTGTCGAGATATAGTGAGTTGAACGGAAATCACTTTTTCGTCGATTTCTGGCAATCGTGGAAGAAATGATCATCGAGATCATTGCTGGAGGAGGCTGGTGCGATAGGGATCCTAGGAAAAATAATCGGTGGATTTATTAACCACCGTGGTGGCAGGACGATTGTGGTATAGGGTTTAACGACCTGTTTGGGTCAACGATGATTTGGAGGCTCATTCGTAGACATGGCTGCTTCGGAGGCAACCGCAGGTGGGGGAAAAGAAGAAGGGGTCTCAGGCGAAGGTCCAGGCGTGATGCAGTGATCTCCGGTGGTCGGAGTTAGGAAGTGCGAGTAAGTTTTGCTCGAACTATTTTGTTTCAGTAGGCTCGATAGTGTTCGATTTTGAGTTTGTAATCGATGTGAGGTTTGGGTGATCGGAATCGAGAATGGTGGTCGAAGACGATGTGCTGGCAATGGCGACGTTGACCGGAGTTGCTCCGATCATCTGTACATGTGTACAGATGTCAGCAGCGTGTCAGTGGTTTGGGTATTGAGAAGATGATGTTGGTTTGGGTTTACTCTCGGGAAAGTTGGGATGTTGCTCGAGTTTGCTACGGGTCGTTTTGAAAGTTTTAAATCTATACAGAAAATTTTAGAATTTAAAATGTAACAGAGTTAAAAAGAAGAAGTTGGGAAAAACTCGAAGCGATCTCGAGTAGGAAGGTGAGATGACTCGAAGCAGGGATCGGGAGAGGAAGTGTTAAGCACGTATTAAAGTTTTATTAATAACAGGTTGAAATTTAAAGATGGTTCTCTGTTTAAACTTGTCTAAACCTCTTTTAAAATGTTCTTAAACTTTATTTAAGGGTATGTTTGATTAATTTAAGTTTGTTAAAAACTTAAATAAAATGTTTAAAAACTAAATCAATTTGTAAATATAATTAAATGTTAATTAAAGGTTAAGTTTAATTAATGTGATGTAGTAATTAACAAAGGAAAATGATTGGTTAAAGATAATTAAGATTTTGATAATTTAAATAAAATAATTTAAGGGTGATTAATTTAATTAATTTTTGACTTAGAATTTATTAATAGTTATTAATTAATTAATTAGAGGTTAATTAATTTGTAATCAAGACTCATTAATTAAATAATTAGAGATTATTAATTAATGATTAAAAATTAATTAAGGATAAATCAAATGGTAATTAAAGATTAATTAAATAATAATTAAGGATTGATAAATTTGCTATTAAGTTTTATTAATTGATAATTAAGGTTTATTAATTAATAATTAAAGAATAATTAATCTGTAATTAAGGTTAATTAATTTATTTAAGAGTAATTAAGGAATGAATTACTCAATTTTAAATAATAAATGGATGTGATTAATTTAAGTTAAATAAAGATAATCACTTGATAAAGAATTAAGTATGAATACTTAATAAGGTTAAAAAGTGTAATTACTTAATATAAGTAATTAATGTATAATTACAAGATGTAATTAATTAAAGGATAATTATTTAATGAGAAGTAATTAAGGATTAATTATTTGGTGTAATTAATTAAAGGATTTAAGTAATTAATTAAGGAGTTAATTAATTAGGGTAAGTAAATTATAGGATGATAATTACTGTTTATGATTAATTAAGGTGGATTAATAGAAGTGATTAATTAAAGTTTAATTAATTGAAGTAATTAAGGATTAATGTAATTAATTATAGTTAATTAATTAATGGAAGTAATTAATTAAGGATTATTAATTAATGTAATTAATGAAAGTAACTAAAGGTTAATTACTGTTAATGGTTAAGAATAATTAAATTGTGAAATTAATTAAAGAATAATTACTTTATGTAATTAATGAATAATTAATCAAGAGTGATTAATATTTAATGATTAATTAATTAAATGGATTGTAATTAATTAATGGTTGATTAAGCAAGGTTAGGAATTAATTCTTAAGTAATTAATTTAATTTAAATTGATTAAATTGATTATAATAGAGATTAATAAATGGTTGCTTATGAATGATGGTTGAGTAGAATGTCTGATTTGGTTGATATCTATTGGATGATATATTGGATATATCCGTGATAAATGTGTGATATTTATCTATGGTTAATGCTATGTGAATTCAAGTATTAAATTGAATTGAATTGTTTAAACCTTTAAACAACTTGGCCTTAAAAGATACGTTTTGGATTTCGATGAGACCGGGATCGGGTTTCCGTATACCGGTATTCCAGGTCTGGAGACCCGAATACCACATCGATCCAAATTAACGATAGGTCGTGAATCTCAAGTGAAGATGAAGATTTAGAGTGCAAGGGTTATTGTCGTTAACTCTGAGGGTGATTCCAAAATGAGTGTAACGAGATAATGCCTTTGGTTTCGTTCGAACCCGGAACGAACTTGTATGGATTGAATGCTTTCAGCACATCGTCAGGTGGACGATGAGCATTCTAAGTGATGTGTTCTGATTAAAGGTAATCGTGACCTCAAGCCTCATCAAACCGGGAATGGCTAAAACAGGGGAGGTGCAGCAAGGTTAGTGGGTAGCACCCAAGTAGTATAAGATTCCCCTGTCTAGAGTCCCTTTTTATTTCGGCTGTGTGGGCGGTTGCTGGCTCCAACCGCGGGGTTTCTTATGCGGGAATTATCCAGTAAGGGATGTTCCGGCCTTGTGTTGCAGGGGATTGGGAGTGATCCTCGGTACGTTGATCTAGGCCACGTACTGTGACGAGCGGTACCCCGGTAGCTCTGCCATTGTATGGAATCCACAATCCAATAAGTGCCGTACGTATTAGTTGTGCCCAACTATGTTGGAACGTGAGATGTAAGCATTCCAGCTATTTCTGTATTTTACTTGAAAACCCTAGACCCTATTATAATATAACTGGATTTCCTATCAAATGTTTTGGTTAGCGTAAGGTAAAAACTTACCCATGTTTATTTGTGGGGAGTCTTACGTGATACCCTTGTTTTCAAAAGGTTTTGAAGTTAAGCAATTTAAACCGTTTACTCACACCAGACCCATGTCTGACCCAAGTGTTTATTTTCTGTTTTATTAAACTCTTGGGTACTCAAATTTTTACGAGTAGCCAAGGGATTCAGGTTTGCTTTGACGAATCTTTGGAGGAGCAATGGAGCAGGAGGCTTCAGCGTTCGTAGATATAGTGTTCCGCTGTGTTAGTCTGTATGAGTCATTTGTTGAGTATATTTGAGTTGTAATGACTAGACAGATGTTTATAACTGTCTAGTATGTGTTGTATAAGCTGTGTATCTCTGATGTATATGATACAATGTAATATCTTATTTGATTAATATAATTTATTCGTTCCGCTGTTTAGATTCTGATGTGTTTCTTTCTTTCTTCTCTATCTTATCTCTTTTCTATCCCTTTCTTTCTTCTTGATGATACGACTTTTTGTGGAGAAAAAGCCGGGTCGTCACATTACTGTAACGACCCGACTTTCTATGCCCAAAAAGTCGCATCATTATGAAGAAAGAAAGGGATAGAAGAAGAAAAGAAAAGAAGAAAGAACAACAACACGTCAGAAATCTCACAGCGGAACGAGAAATATATTATCACATAAGATATTACATAGTATCATATACATCAGAGTACACAACTTATACATCACAGAATAGACAGTTATAAGCTTCTGTCTATTATACAACACAAGTACATCAGTACAATACAGACTAATACAAACACAGCGGAAACTCTATATATCTACTCGCTGAAGCCTCCTGCTCCATAGCTCCTCCAAAATTCGTCAAGACTATCCTGAATCCCACGACTACTCAATACAATATTGAGTACCCAAGAGTTTAATAAAACAGAAAATAAACACTTGGGTCAGACATGGGTCTGGTGTGAGTAAACGGGTTAAAATTGTTTAACTTCAAAACCTTTTGAAAACAAAGGTATCACGTAAGACTTTCCACACATAAACATGGAAAAGTTTTTACCTTACGCTAACCAAAACATTTGATAGGAAATCTGATTTTATTATAATAGGGTCTAGGGTTTTCAAGTAAAATATAGAAATAGCTGAAATGCTTACATCTCACATTCCAACATAGTTGGGCACAACTAATACGTACGGCACTTATTGGAGTTTGGATTCCATACAATGGCAGGGCTACCGGGGTACCGCCCGTCACAGTACGTGGCCTAGATCACCGTACCGAGGATCACTCCCAATCCCCTGCAACACAAAGCCGGAACCATCCCTTACTGGATAATCCCGAACAAGACAATCCCGTGGTTGGCGCGACCAACCACACACTAAGCCGAATGAAAAGAAAAGGGACCTCTAGACAGGGATCTATCTTGCTCTCAGTGGGTGCTACCCACGAAGCCTTGCTGCACCTCCCCTGTTTTAGCCATTCCCGGTTGATGAGGCTTGAGGTTACGATTACCTTTAATCAGAACATATCACTTAGAATGCTCATCGTCCGCCTGACGATGTGCTGAAAGCATTCAATCCATACAAGTTCGTTCCGGGTTCGAACGAAACCGAAGGCATTATCTCGTTACACTCGTTTTGGAATCACCCTCAGAGTTAACGACAATAACCCTTGCACTCTGAATCTTCATCTTCACTTGAGATTCACGACCTATCGTTAATTTGGATCGATGTGGTATTCGGGTCTCCAGACCTGGAATACCGGTATACGGAAACCCGATCCCGGTCTCATCGAAATCCAAAACGTATCTTTTAAGGCCAAGTTGTTTAAAGGTTTAAACAATTTAACTTATCTATACAGATAGATAATTCACAATTCACAACTGATAATCACATTATCAATTAAACAGATGATTCATAACCAAATAGGTAATCCATATCAACATCACAATAGTTAATCTATATTATCATCATAATGCAACCAAGCATTCATATCACACAACATCTTATCTCATTTCTGAGATTATATCCATTCAAGACAAATCAATGTCATCCATTCTTATATAAGGAATGATTTATTTAATCACGACATAGTTAATTTAAAATTGATTTAAATTAACTATCTTAATTTTTAATTAATTTAAAGTGAATTAAATTAATTACTTCATCTCTTAATTAATTTAAAGTAAATTAAATTAATTACTTATCATAAATCTTACTTATATAATCATTAATTAATTATAAATTAATTAATTAATCTTTCTCTAATTATCCACTTTAATTAAGCACCTTGATTAATCATTCTTTAATTACATTAAGTAATTATCTTTAATTAATTTCACAAATTAATTATCCTTAACCAATTACAGTAATTAACCTTTAATTACTTCATTATTTAATTAATTTAAAATAAATTACTTTAATCCTTAAGTAATTATAATTAATTAGTTGTCATTGGATTAATTAATCTTAATTAATCAACTCTTAATCACATCATTAGTTATAACTAATGATCCTTAATTATATCTTTAATTATTTATTAATTACATTAAGTAATTATCCTTTAATTAAACCATAATTTATTAATCACCTCTTATTTAATTACTTTCATAAAATAATTATCCTCTAATTAATTTATTAAACAACTTTCCTTTTACTTAATTACATTCAGTAATTATTCCTTAATTACTTCATCAAGTAATTATACTTAATTTAATTCATAAGTGATTATCTTAAGTAATTACAAATTAATTAATTTAACTTAATCATTTAAATTTAATTAAATGATCCTTAACTTATTATATTAAAGGTTCTTAATTAAGAAACTACTATCTTAATTAAATCAATTATTTACCAATAACACTTGATAATTAAAATAATTTAATTATCTAAATTTCCTTTTCAAATTTAATTATCTTTAATTAAATCAACATCCTAAATACTTAAGAAAATTCTTTTTTTTTTTAATTGATTACTAAATCTTAACCATTAAACCTTAATTAATTTAAAATATAAGATTTTAGAAATCAATTATTAATCAACACATTTTAAATTAAACCTTTAAATCTTTAAAACTTATTCTATTTTATTGAATTAAATTTTAATACTAAAATCATTTTGAAAATCTATCTTTAATCCTTTTAGAAATTATCTTTTTAAAACTTATTTAAAATTTGTTAAAACATTTATTTGAAATCAATTTATTTAACAAGTAAAAACTTGTTTAACTAAGTTATGTATGGTGGTTTAAAAATAAATTTACTTTTAAACCACCACATCGCCACGCTACTATCTCCTGCCTCGCGATCCACTCCGATCTTCCCCAACCTATGCCATTTCCTCGACAGCAACCACGATCGAAAACACACCAAAAACCCTACTTCAATCGAATTCGAACAATTCGTCCATAAGAAAAATTCAATTGTATTTTTCCCATGATCACAATCAATCAACCCTCCTCCATACCAAAAATCGTTCAACTCTAACATGCGGATCACCACTAATCGCCTATCAACCCAAATTCGAACAAACCCAAATTACGTTCGAATTTCCAAACTAAAATTTTTGATATGCATGCCTAAATTCATGATTTTTCAGTACGATTTCATATATATAATTCAACTTAGAATTTAGAGCAATTGATTTTTAACTTATATTTTAATTTCACTGTATTTTCTTCAATTCGAGGGAAATTCCAAATTATAAAATCCTAGAATTATTTTTAGATGATAATTTACATGATTACAAACAACTTCTATTTACAAATCAAAGGCCAATTCGAATTAAAAATCTAGTTATTGAATTTACTATGGCAATTGAAACTGTTATAAATATACAGAGCATATACAGGCATCTCAATATCATCATTCACTCAATCACCAACATACATCAATTAAATCTAAGAATTCAGACACATCATCATGATTTCATCACAAGAATAACGTATAAATCCAGGATTAAAACTGTTTTTAAAATTTCATTTACTCACCTTAATATCAAAACAGAGAGACAGGCTTTTAAATTTCTGATTTCTGGAAACTGCTCTTGATTTTGTTATTGAGATTTGAAATCCTTTTGCATGCTTTATTTATGTTGAATCTGGTGTGGAAGTTGCTGTTGAACTTCATTTGCATGTTGAATTACAGAGCTTGATTTAGTTGCAGGTTGATTTCGAGTTGCAGCATTCACTTTCAAACTGATTTTGCACATTTTACATTCCCAGATTTTTTTATCTTCATTTGCTTTTAGTTTTGTTTCAGGTTTTTAGAAGAAGAAAGAGTATTTAGAAAGAAAAGATTCGAACTGAGCAAATGAAGACCAGATTTCTTCTTTTACTACATTATTTTTAAATTAAATTTTAAATGAAGATAATGTTGCCACTTGTATTTTAAAGTCTAGAACATTATATAACCATTTAAAATTTAACACTTTAAAGAAAACTAAAATAAAACTTTTAATTATATCATTAATTACAATAATTAATGAACCTTTATCAATTAACTAATATTGGATGATTGATTTATATTGGATGATTGATATTGGGTAATGGTTGATATTGGATGAATGTTGATATGAATTATCTATTATGATAATGTTATTTATCTATCTGTTTATATCATCCTGAATATAAGTTTAATTGGTTAAAACCTTTAAACAACTTGGCCTTAAAAGATACGTTTTGGATTTCGATGAGACCGGGATCGGGTTTCCGTATACCGGTATTCCAGGTCTGGAGACCCGAATACCACATCGATCCAAATTTACGATAGGTCGTGAATCTCAAGTGAAGATGAAGGTTCAGAGTGCAAGGGTTATTGTCGTTAACTCTGAGGGTGATGCCAAAACGAGTGTAACGAGATAATGCCTTCGGTTTCGTTCGAACCCGGAACGAACTTGTATGGATTGAATGCTTTCAGCACATCGTCAGGCGGACGATGAGCATTCTAAGTGATATGTTCTGATTAAAGGTAATCGTAACCTCAAGCCTCATCAACCGGGAATGGCTAAAACAGGGGAGGTGCAGCAAGGCTTCGTGGGTAGCACCCACTGAGAGCAAGATAAATCCCTGTCTAGAGGTCCCTTTTCTTTTATTCGGCTTAGTGTGTGGTTGGTCGCGCCAACCACGGGATTGTCTTGTTCGGAATTATCCAGTAAGGGATGGTTCCGGCTTTGTGTTGCAGGGGAGCGGGCGTACTCCTCGGTACGGTGATCTAGGCCACGTACTGTGACGGGCGGTACCCCAGTAGCCCTGCCATTGTATGGAATCCAAACTCCAATAAGTGCCGTACGTATTAGTTGTGCCCAACTATGTTGGAATGTGAGATGTAAGCATTTCAGCTATTTCTGTATTTTACTTGAAAACCCTAGACCCTATTATAATATAACTGGATTTCCTATCAAATGTTTTAGTTAGCGTAAGGTAAAAACTTACCCATGTTTATTTGTGGGGAGTCTTACGTGATACTTTTGTTTTCAAAGGTTTTCAAAATTTAGCAATCTAACCGTTTACTCACACCAGACCCATGTCTGACCCAAGTGTTTATTTTCTGTTTTATTAAACTCTTGGGTACTCAATATTGTATTGAGTAGTCGAGGGATTCAGGTTAGCTTTGACGAATTCTGGAGGAGATTTGGAGCAGGTGGCTTCAGCGTGTAGATTTATTATGGTGTTTCCGCTGTGTTTGTATTGAGTCTGTATCTGTGATACTTGAGTTGTATGAATTAGACAGATGTTTATAACTGTCTAATATGTGTTGTATAAGTTGTGTAACTCTGATGTATATGATACTATGTAATATTTTATATAATATATTATATTTCATTCGTTCCGCTGTGAGTTTCTGATGTTGTTGTTCTTTCTTCTTTTCTTTCTTTTCTTCTTCTATCCCTTTCTTTCTTCATAACGATGCGTCTTTCTGGGCAAATTTAAAAGTAAATTTAAAAGTAAATTGTTTTAAATGCTTTATTTATGATAATTTAATCATAAATAAGAAATAGGTTTATCTTAAAGATAATTTAGATTTAATAAAATAAATTATTAAGGTAATTAAAAGATAATTAATCAATTTAATTAATTTGATTTGGGTTTATAAATTTAGTAATTAAGAAAATTGATTAATTAAGGTTTAATTAAATTAATTAAAGGATAATTAATTTGAAATTAAGGATCATTAATTTGATAAGTTAAGATTATTAATTAATGATTAGGAATAAATAAATCAAGTAATTAAGGATTAATTAAGTTATTGTTAGATACTTAATTAATTAAGTAATTAGGGATTAATTTATTAGTAATTAGAATTAATTAATTTGAAATTACTAATGGTTAATTAATGTTTAATTATTTAAGAAAGATAATTAAATAATAGTTAATAGTTAATGTAGATCGTTAACTTGGAATTAAATAAGTAATTAATTAATGTGATTAATTTTGATAATTAAGTAAATTAATTAATTAAGGTTAATCATTTGTGAAATTGTTAGTAAATTACTTAATGGAAGTAATTAAGAAATTTATTACTTATTGTAATTAATTGAGTTTAAATTGATAAGTTAAGTTAATTAATTAAGTTTAATTAATTTAAGATAATCACTTAATGATTGTATAATTACTTAATGTAATTTAAGGAGGTATAATTACTTAGGGAAGTAATTAATGGATAATTACTGATGTAATTAATAAAGTAATTAAGGGTAGTTAATTACTTAATGGAAGTTAATCAAGGGATTAATTAAGAAATTAATTAAGGAATAATTAATTTATTTTAAGAAGTAATTAAGGTTAGTTAATTACTGAATGTGATTAATCAATAGTGATTAATAATTATGGTTTAATTAAAGATTAATTACTCAATGTAATTAATTTAAATAAAGTAATTAATGATAAAATGTAATTAAGGATCATTAATTTATATAATTATAGATGGTGATAAATAAATCATTGCTTATGAATGGATGATATTGTGTACCTTGAATGGTTTGAAATCTCAGATATGAGATAATTGATACTGTATGATTTGGATGCATTGGTTGCATAGTAAAGATGATAAGAATTATCTGCTTATAATGATAATGTTGATTATCTATTATGAATCTGTGAATTATCTATCTATGTGTTAATAGATAGTAGAATTAAATTGTTTTAACCTTTAAAACAACTTGGCCTTAAAAGATACGCTTTGGATTTCAATGAGACCGGGATCGGGTTTCCGTATACCGGAATTCCAGGTCTGGAGACCCGAATACCACATCGATCCAAATTTACGTTAGGTCGTGAAATCGAAATGGAGCAAGTGAAGACTCGAGGTGTAAGAACTATTCTTTGTCAATATAACTCTGAGGGTGATTCCGTAATGAGTTGACGGAGATAGTACTTTCAGATTCGAGATGAAGATTCAGAGTGCAAGGGTTATTGTCGTTAACTCTGAGGGTGATTCCAATACGAGTGTAACGAGGTAATACCTTCGGTTTCGTTCGAACCCGGAACGAACTTGTATGGATTGAATGCTTTCAGAACATCGTCAGGTGGACGATGAGCATTCTAAGTGATGTCCTGATTAAAGGTAATCGTAGCCTCAAGCCTCATCAAACCGGGAATGGCTAAAACAGGGGAGGCGCAGCGGAAGCATTTAATACATAACTTCAAATAACAATATATATGCTCTGATATCACACGTAACGACCCGCCACTCAAGCTTGCCTCTTTATTTTGAGTTTCCAGAGCCAATTCAAATATATTTTATCTTAATTAAATTCTAAACCTAACTTAATAACTACATAAACAACTTTGTTTCAAAACCCAAGTTCTAACAGAGATTAGATCAAAAGAAAAGGAATTTTGATCATAAATTTGAGTTTGTAACTGGGAACAGAGATATCATAGGCAACAGACAATATAAACCAACATACTCATATACATACATGCTCAGATACTTATTTAAAAATATACTCACATACAAACTTAATTTCAGAAGTAAGCATGCAATCAAATTCTTATACTAAAATTTAGAAAGATTGTTACTCACTTTTTGAGAATGAACAGAGCATAATAAATCCTGGAAACATGAACTGGAATACTTGCTTTGATTCAAACTGAGTTGCTATTTGATCTTTAAAAACTTTTAACTTGAATGTTTCTGAAGAAACTTGCATGCATGCTTTGATTATTGAGATGTTTCTCTAAATCAGATTGCTTGCTTCCAGATTACAGAAAGTATGCAGGCTTCCAGATTTGAAGAGAAAAACAGGCTTTTGAATCTTTTAAAAATGATGCAAGCTTTTTAAATTCATTCCAGATTAAAGAAAAATGCAGGCTATCGGGCTTTGATTTGAAAATGGTTTCAGGTTTAACACTTCCAGGCTTTTGATTTTCAGATTGAAGAAATGGTTACAGATCTTTGTTTTGAGAATATGGTTTAAGGAATGTTGATTACTGATTTGAAGAAGAATGTTCAGATTGAAGAATTTGTTATAGATTTAATTTTTGAGAATTTTGGTTTGAGTATACTTCAGATTTTGCTTAGAGAATAGGCTGAATTCTTTTATGACTTGAAAAGAAATAGAAAAGGAATGAGAATGAGGAGTAAATGAAAATATAGGTTTATTTGTGATTTAATAAAAATAAAAGAAAAATAAAAATAAAAATGACACTTGTCTTCATATGTGTTAATTTGTTTACACTTGTTTTAAACAAGCCTTTATATGTTTACACATGTCTTTATATTTAATTTATATTTATTTTAAATGTAAAAACCTTTTCTTTATTTATTAAACACTTATTACTTATCTATGTATATATATACTTTTAAAGAAAATAAACCAAATATATATATAAAAATAAGATCTTATACATATATTTTAAAATCCAAACTATTTAAATATTACCTCTTTTGAATTTCAAAATTAAATCTAAATTCAAATTCAAATTATTTTTAAAATCCAATTTAAAGTCAATTTAAAACAACACATTCAATTTGAAAATAACAATCTTATTTTATTAAGGTCTATTTATTTAAAAACAATACACTATTAATATTGTTTGAAAATAACTCATTTATCAATTTTAAAATAATTTATAAAAAAGATTATAAATTACTACTATTTATTAAATGAATTAACATATCATATGTAAATGGTATTTAAATTTATATATACTCTTAAACCATATTTATTAAGCAATATTTAAAAAGAAGTAAAATAACCTTACTATTAATCTTTATTCAAAACCATATAGTTATTTTGTTTAAATAGCTTTGAAAAACTTAATATTAAATAAATCATAATTTCCAAACTATCAAAATGTATATTAGAAATTTAAAAACAAGATTTCATTTATTTATTAAATATCAAACACAAGCTTATCCAAATACAATATATACAATTGTATATACATTATAAATAGAAATCATCTTATAAATTTTTAAAGGATAAATTTACTAATTAAATATTCATTTAATTAGATTATTAAATCAATTCAAATATTTATTATCAAAGATTAACAAATCAATTTAATTATTTTTAAACAGATTATTAAATTGATATTGTCCAAAATTTCCGGGATATTACATTCCTTCCCCCTTAAAATAATTTCGTCCCCGAAATTTAAAACAAAGGTAATTTAATAATCTATTTAAATCACAAACAAATATTATCATCCATATGCTAACAATCATAGCAAACAATTCACTCAATCAAACAATTCAAACTATCCAGAAAAATTCTAGATAGAATTTCCTCGAGTTTCCCCAAGTATATATATACCGGGATACTCGCTCTACAACAATCCAAACAACCAATACTACTAAGCTATAGAGCTCCTACTCATCTAGATCTACAATACTAAACAGAATATCAGACTACAGACGAATCTCACTCAACAACCAAATCCTCAAGAACTGCTGGTTCCAAAACCAGAGATAGATCAAACACGTACTCCCTCAGAGATACGTAAAATTCATTGAATTCCAGTTATCCAAACTGACAATTCAACCTTGTAGATCAAAGTACTTATCCAAATTAGATCACAGAAAAGATCCAGAATAACTCGGAGCTAACTTCCCAGACTTACCCAATCTTATAGCTCCCTTTTACCAGAGAAAACTTCAATATCAACGAAGTCTCCAACTTCGAATTCAAAATTCCTCCGTCTCTTATCCACAAAATCCTTCAAACGATCTTGGACTTCCTACAAATCCTTCCTGATCAGCTCAACCTTCGCTGATGCTTCTTGAAACAAACCGGACCAAAGATAACTCAACCAATGATCCTCTCAAGATCTACCCAATCCAAAACCAAACTCTACTTCACCATTATCCGAAGATTCCAAACTAACTTCTCCTATCTGGAAAAGACAAATAGGAGCACTCGCCAACTGCTTCTGCTGCACCACTCTGATCTGGAGTAGAATGAAAATGTTGATGAAGAACACGAGCAAAGACTGGACAACACATCCCAGAAAATCTCGGATAATTCAAAAGAATACTCAAACTATCGCAAGTCATTTTTGCGATCCACCCAGCCAAATAAAACTGTTCTTTCTTTACCAATCAGAACAGTTCACACTTGACTATCCAATCCATCGAAGAAATGGATTCTCTCTGCTGCTTCTGAACTTCACCTTCAGAAAAACTTCTGCCGAAAACAGAACACTCCGAGCTGCACTACTGCCACTGATGCCACAGACTTCTCAATCCAAAGTTCTTCGAGAAATTCGGACTTCAAACAGAACAAAAACATCTTGCTGAACTCAGCCTCAACACCGAAGCAGACACACTTCATTAACTTGTTCCAAAGAAAACATCTTCGGGAACATCCATAGTCACTGCATCTCATCACGCAGCTACTTCTTCCAGAAGTATCAAGATACCATCACTCGCTTCTGTCCAACCGACAGCTCCAACTTTACTCATCCAAACTACAAAGATAAACTCCGAACCATAACAGTTTCCTTCGGAGATCGATGAAATCCTTCATCCCAGCAAAGTTCACTCGAGACGGTATTAGGTTTACAGTCTCGATAAATACACTTCCAACCTCAACACTCAGACTCCTAATCTTAGATGATAAATTATTATCATCTCAACCAATCATTATAAATACCATATACTTTTAAAATGATACTTTTTATATATAGAAAATATATCTGGGTAAAATTATTTCACCTTCCCTTTTTTTTTTAAAACAATATTGTGTCCGTTGGCCTGGTCCAAGTGTTTAGAGATCCCTATCAATAACGGTAGCTACTCGTATTGACCAGAATCCATATACCACTTAACCGATCAATTTACACAATATAAAACCATTTTATATAACTATCAAATACGCACTCTCGTATATATATATACACTCGGACTCAAACAGGTTGCTACAGATCCTAATTGAACAACCCTTCCGAACCTAGGTATTCACTCAACCTAGTGTTCTGATATTCACTTAACCAAAAGCTTAGGCATTCGCTCAACCTAAGCTCTGATACCACACGTAACGACCCGCCACTCAAGCTTGCCTCTTTATTTTGAGTTTCCAGAGCCAATTCAAATATATTTTATCTTAATTAAATTCTAAACCTAACTTAATAACTACATAAACAACTTTGTTTCAAAACCCAAGTTCTAACAGAGATTAGATCAAAAGAAAAGGAATTTGATCATAAATTTGAGTTTGTAACTGGGAACAGAGATATCATAGGCAACAGACAATATAAACCAACATACTCATATACATACATGCTCAGATACTTATTTAAAAATATACTCACATACAAACTTAATTTCAGAAGTAAGCATGCAATCAAATTCTTATACTAAAATTTAGAAAGATTGTTACTCACTTTTTGAGAATGAACAGAGCATAATAAATCCTGGAAACATGAACTGGAATACTTGCTTTGATTCAAACTGAGTTGCTATTTGATCTTTAAAAACTTTTAACTTGAATGTTTCTGAAGAAACTTGCATGCATGCTTTGATTATTGAGATGTTTCTCTAAATCAGATTGCTTGCTTCCAGATTACAGAAAGTATGCAGGCTTCCAGATTTGAAGAGAAAAACAGGCTTTTGAATCTTTTAAAAATGATGCAAGCTTTTTAAATTCATTCCAGATTAAAGAAAAATGCAGGCTATCGGGCTTTGATTTGAAAATGGTTTCAGGTTTAACACTTCCAGGCTTTTGATTTTCAGATTGAAGAAATGGTTACAGATCTTTGTTTTGAGAATATGGTTTAAGGAATGTTGATTACTGATTTGAAGAAGAATGTTCAGATTGAAGAATTTGTTATAGATTTAATTTTTGAGAATTTTGGTTTGAGTATACTTCAGATTTTGCTTAGAGAATAGGCTGAATTCTTTTATGACTTGAAAAGAAATAGAAAAGGAATGAGAATGAGGAGTAAATGAAAATATAGGTTTATTTGTGATTTAATAAAAATAAAAGAAAAATAAAAATAAAAATGACACTTGTCTTCATATGTGTTAATTTGTTTACACTTGTTTTAAACAAGCCTTTATATGTTTACACATGTCTTTATATTTAATTTATATTTATTTTAAATGTAAAAACCTTTTCTTTATTTATTAAACACTTATTACTTATCTATGTATATATATACTTTTAAAGAAAATAAACCAAATATATATATAAAAATAAGATCTTATACATATATTTTAAAATCCAAACTATTTAAATATTACCTCTTTTGAATTTCAAAATTAAATCTAAATTCAAATTCAAATTATTTTTAAAATCCAATTTAAAGTCAATTTAAAACAACACATTCAATTTGAAAATAACAATCTTATTTTATTAAGGTCTATTTATTTAAAAACAATACACTATTAATATTGTTTGAAAATAACTCATTTATCAATTTTAAAATAATTTATAAAAAAGATTATAAATTACTACTATTTATTAAATGAATTAACATATCATATGTAAATGGTATTTAAATTTATATATACTCTTAAACCATATTTATTAAGCAATATTTAAAAAGAAGTAAAATAACCTTACTATTAATCTTTATTCAAAACCATATAGTTATTTTGTTTAAATAGCTTTGAAAAACTTAATATTAAATAAATCATAATTTCCAAACTATCAAAATGTATATTAGAAATTTAAAAACAAGATTTCATTTATTTATTAAATATCAAACACAAGCTTATCCAAATACAATATATACAATTGTATATACATTATAAATAGAAATCATCTTATAAATTTTTAAAGGATAAATTTACTAATTAAATATTCATTTAATTAGATTATTAAATCAATTCAAATATTTATTATCAAAGATTAACAAATCAATTTAATTATTTTTAAACAGATTATTAAATTGATATTGTCCAAAATTTCCGGGATATTACTGTCACGACCCGCCATCCTACGTCCAGGAAGACGCATCGTTTTGAAGAAAAGAAAGAGGTGAGAAAGTAGAAAAGAAGAGAAGAAGAAAGAACAATAACAGAATCTCAACAGCGGAACGAATAATTTATATTAATAACAAAAGTATTACATCATATACAATGACTATCAGAGTTACACAGATTATACAACACAGACTAGACAGTTATAAACATCTGTCTAGTTATTACAACTTAACACAAAACTCTATTCAGAGATTAACACAGCGGAACTACTATCTATATCTACAACGCCGAAGCCTCCTGCTCCATTGCTCCTCCAGATAACTCGTCAAAGCTAACCTGAATCTCTTGGCTACTCGTAAAAATTTGAGTACCCAAGAGTTTATAAAACAGAAATAAACAACTTGGGTCAGACATGGGTCTGGTGTGAGTAACAGGTTAAACTTGTTTAACTTCAAAAACCATTTCGAAAGAAAAGGTATCACGTAAGACTCCCCATAAATAAACATGGGTAAGTTTTTACCTTACGCTAACCAAAACATTTGATAGGAAATTCGATTGTATTATAATAGGTCTAGGGTTTTCAAATAAATATGAAATAGCTGAAATTGTTACATTATTAAATTCCAGCATACATAGGTATACAATCAAGTCCGTTATCACTTATTGGAAGTTGGGTTTCCATACAATGGCAGGGCTACCGGGGTACCGCCCGTCACAGTACGTGGCCTAGATCACCGTACCGAGGATCACTCCCAATCCCCTGCAACACAAGGCCGGAACATCCCTTACTGGATAATTCCCGCACAAGATATCCCAGCAGTTGTTGCAATCAACTGCCCACTCAATCGAATAATAAGAAGGGACCTCTAGACAGGGATAATCTTGTCCTACTTGGGTGCTACCCACTAACCTTGCTGCACCTCCCCTGTTTTAGCCATTCCCGGTTTGATGAGGCTTGAGGCTACGATTACCTTTAATCAGGACATCACTTAGAATGCTCATCGTCCACCTGACGATGTTCTGAAAGCATTCAATCCATACAAGTTCGTTCCGGGTTCGAACGAAACCGAAGGCATTATCTCGTTACACTCGTATTGGAATCACCCTCAGAGTTAACGACCATAACCCTTGCACTCTGAATCTTCATCTCGAATCTGAAAGTACTATCTCCGTCAACTCATTACGGAATCACCCTCAGAGTTATATTGACAAAGAATAGTTCTTACACCTCGAGTCTTCACTTGCTCCATTTTGATTTCACGACCTAACGTAAATTTGGATCGATGTGGTATTCGGGTCTCCAGACCTGGAATTCCGGTATACGGAAACCCGATCCCGGTCTCATCGAAATCCAAAACGTATCTTTTAAGGCCAAGTTGTTTTAAAGTTAAAACAATTCAATTCAATTTATCTATATACACATAGATAGATAATTCACAATAGATAATCGACATTATCATTAAAAGCAGATAATCCATATCATCATCATTATGCAACCAAAGCATCCAAATCATACAGTGTCAATTATCTCATCTCTGAGATCTCAAACCATTCAAGGTACATCAATATCATTCAATATCCTTAAGCAATGATTTATTAATCACCATATAGAGTTAATTTAAAATGAATTAAATTAAATACTTCATCTCTAATTAATTTAAAGTAAATTAAATTAATTACTTTCATCATTAACAATCTTGCTTAAGTTACTATTAATAAATTATAAATTAATTAATCAACCCTTATCCAATTATTCATTTTAATTAATCATCCTCGATTAATTAACATTTAATTACATTCAAGTAATTAATATTAAATTAATTCACAAATTAATTATTCTTAATTAATTAGAGTAATTAACCTTTAATTACTTTATCTATTAATTAACTATAATTAATTACATTACTCCTTAATTAATTACATTAATTAACCACTCAGTTATTAATTATTTCTTAATTAATCAATTCTTAATTACATCATTAATTATATTAATTTATGATCCTTAATTACATTTTATCATTACTTAATTACATTAAGTAATTAATCTTTAATTAAACCATAATTTATTTATCACTATTGATTAATCACATTCAATAATTAATTAACCTTAATTACTTCTTAAAATAAATTAATTATTCCTTAATTAATTTCTTAATTAATCCCTTGATTAATTTCCATTAAGTAATTAACTACCCTTAATGACTTTATTAATTACATCAGTAATTATCCATTAATTACTTTCCTAGGTAATTATACTTCCTTAAATTACATTAAGTAATTATACAAATCATTAAATGATTATCTTAAGTTAATTAAACTTAATTAATTAACTTTAACTAATCAATTCAACCTCAATTAATTACAATGAGTAATTAATTTCCTAATTACTTCCATTAAGTAAAACAATTCACAAATGATTATCTTTTAAATTAATTAATCTAATTAATTATCTAAATTAATCACATTAATTAATTATCCTTAGTTAATGATCTACATTAACTATTAACTATTCTTTAATTATCTTTCTTAAATAATTAAACATTAATTAACCATTATTAATTACAACTTAATTAATTTTAATTATCAATAAATTAATCTCTAATTACTTAATTAATTAAGTACTTAACTATAACTTAATTAAACCTTAATTACTAAATTTTGAACCCATAATTACTAAATTTATTAACCCAATTATTAATTTATTAAATTGATTAATTATTCTTTAATTATCTTAATAATTTATTGAATTATAAATCATTAAGTTCTAAATATCTTTAAGATAAACCTTAATCTCATTAATGATTAAATTATCATTTGCAAAACATTTTAACAACAATTTGTTTTACATTTACTTTCAAATTTCATTTTAAATATAAGATTTAAAATGAGATTAATTTTAACTTTAGTAATGTTCAAACAATTTAAAAACCTTTAGATTACATGATAAAGTAAATACTAATCTTATAAAGGAAATTTAAAAGAATTTTTAACCAAATTCATTTTTAAATTTCAAATCATATATAAATGTGCTTATCATTCAAAGTTGTTTTAAAAACATTTTAAAATTTAAAAACTCCCTTTTTAATTCAAACTAAGATTCAAATTCATTTTTGAATCCAGATTTAAACTCAAATTTAAAGTCCCGTTTAAATCTTTATTCTCAGATTTTTTTTAAAAACATTTTATAAAATACTTTTAACATTTTTAAAGTTGTTAAAACCTTCAATTTTATAAAGCTTAATTTAAATTTTAAAACTAGATTACAATTCAGTTTTGAATCTATATTTTAAATTTAGTTTTAAATTCTGCATTTAAAAACTTACTTTCAAACTTAAAATAAATTTTAAATTTGAAAAACTGACAGTTTTTAAGTAGAAACCTGTAACAGTTTTATACTCGAGTTTCACCTAAATTTGCTTCGAGACAAATTGCTATTTACCCGAGCAAAACAAATTTTGACTCGAGAAATTCCCAAGTACCCATTTTCCCCCAAAACCAACTTCATCAGAAAGTTTGAAAGTGCACCGTGCACATGCACGGTGACACTGATCATCTCCGATCATTGGTGATGATCTTTTTCCATCCAAAACCACTCCAACATCCCAACTCGATCATCAGATCGAACCCTAAATCTCGAAATCGAATTCGAGTCTCCATCCCAAACCTGGAAACAGTACTCACTTTACAAACTAGAACCTGGCAACGCTTCAAACCCTGGCCTCCGATCACCAGAAATGTTGATACTCCGGCCACGACTTCGCCTTCGACCCATCTTCCATCTCCCAAAACTCCTCTACACTCGATCAATCCAAATGGTCGTGATGATCGATTTATTATACCTAGTTAAAACTAGGGTTCCCAATTGAATCTCGCCACCACTGCCTCCTTGATGATATACATCACCAACCAGTATTTTTCCCATCAACTACATTCACTTCTTCATCACTACCCAAAGTCCTGACCTCTCCTATCACTTGGATCACCAGAGAAATCTCAGATTTTCATTTCTAGTTCAAACTAGAACTGCAGCTACGATTCTAAGTAAAAAAAATTA
The DNA here is from genome assembly GCA_030737815.1 of Allium fistulosum. Lineage (NCBI taxonomy): Eukaryota > Viridiplantae > Streptophyta > Magnoliopsida > Asparagales > Amaryllidaceae > Allium > Allium fistulosum. Next base: position 1,042,966,061 of record CM060907.1, on the reverse strand, counting down.
TGATATTTGATTTAAAATTCATGTTTTAGTATGAGGTTTCAGATCCTAAGTCTAAAATAATAAATCATGAGGTTTGAATTTTGACTTATAGTAGATTTTCTATGTTATTCCAGATTTCCAGAGACAATGTAAAATTATTTCAACTTAACTAAAATTTTAAACTAAAATCTAAGATAAAACAACAACTTTTGTTTTAATTCTATATCCTAATAAAGATCGAATCAATGATAATGTAATATTCACCAAATTCTTAATTTAAAAATAAGAACAGACAAGAAACAGATACATATCAGCATACATATACGCATTCATATACTCATAACAGATTCACCAACACATACACATGCAATGCATTCTTATTCCAGTAATCAACATGCAAACAGGTATTCAAACTTATATTTTAAAAATGATTGTTACTCACCTATTTTAAAAGAAGCAGAGCCTCCAGATTTTTGAAAAGCTTGAAAACCTTAAGAGATTTAGTTGCTGGAATTTGTCTTTTGAAAACTTGAGAATTGGAAATTTGCATTGCCATTTCTTTTAAAACTTTAAACTTGAATTTACAGATGAGTTTCTACTTGCTTCTGTCTGCATCTCAGGTTGGAAAAAATTGCATGCAAGCTGAAATGATTTTGCCCTTTTAAAACAGAGAAGAAATTGCTTTGATGATCTCTGCTTTTGAAGATCCAGGTTTGAAGAATGTAGGCTTGATTCCAGGTATTGAAGATGAAAACAGACTTTGATTTTGAGTTTGCTTTTTAAAACAGAGTTGAAGAATGATGTTCAGACTTTATTTCCAGGTTTATGAAATGAGTTCAAGCTTTTGATGTTTTGATTTTTGAAGATGCTTAACAGGCTATTGAATTTGAATAGATAGTGGTTTGAGGATTTACTTACAGATTTAGTTTAGAGGAGTTTGTACAGGGTTATTATGTTTGGATGGATTTCTGGTTTTGAGGAGTGAATTTCAGATTTGCTTTGAGTTATTATACAGCTGAATTTTTTTCTTAGTTTGGCAAATGAAATAGAAAAAGAATGGAAGGAGGAAGGCAAAGTTTATATAAGCTGAAATTATAAAATAAATAAAAATAAAAGAAAAACAAAATTAAATGACACTTGTCATTATCCCTTACTCATAATTTAACACTTGTTTAAATGAGGTCTTAGGAAAATAACATGTGTCCTTTTTATTTAATGAGTATATATATATTTAAAATGTTAATAAGGATTTTTCACTTTAATAATTCTTATGTAAATGTATATATGTATTTCTCTTTTAAAGAAAATGTAAATAAACAAATTAAAAGCTTATCCAAATATTTTTAAAATGTTTATTCTTTTAATTTCTATTATAAATCCAATTTCATATTTTAAATCCAAATAAAAATCAAGTTATATATATGCATATATAACTACCATTTATATTTAAAATAACCATTCTATTTTATTAAAGTCTATTCATATTTAAAAAAACAAAGTATTATAATTATTATTTGAAAATATCAAATTTGACAATTTTAAATAATTTATAAAAGTATAGTTTAAAAGAATTTTTAAATTAAATAAATTGGTTTAAAAATCTTGTAAATTCTTTTATAAATGTTAAGTGTTCTTAACATTTGATTTAAAAAGATTTTGTATATTTGATTTAAACATTGGTTAAGGTTAAAGTGTAATCTATTCTAAATCTTTTAATTTAAAAATGAATTTAAAGAAAGATTTTAAAGTAAAAGGTTTTAAAGACTTTTATTTATAATAACTAAAGTAGTTAAAGGTTAATACTTTAGTTCAGAAAATAATTAAGATTTAATTATATAGGAGTAATTAAATTAATAAGGTAATTAAAGAAAAATTGATAATTTAATTAATTAATTGGTAATTAAGAGTTTATCAAGTTGATTAAAGATTAATTACCTAAAGAAGTAATTAAAGAATTGTTAAATAATTAATGAGGGATCATTAATTAGGGATAAATAAATAATTAATTAATGAGATTAATTTTGATAATCAAATTGATTAATAAATTAATTTAATTATTTTTAAACAGATTATTAAATTGATTTGTTAATCTTTGATAATAAATATTTGAATTGATTTAATAATCTAATTAAATGAATATTTAATTAGTAAATTTATCCTTTAAAAATTTATAAGATGATTTCTATTTATAATGTATATACAATTGTATATATTGTATTTGGATAAGCTTGTGTTTGATATTTAATAAATAAATGAAATCTTGTTTTTAAATTTCTAATATACATTTTGATAGTTTGGAAATTATGATTTATTTAATATTAAGTTTTTCAAAGCTATTTAAACAAAATAACTATATGGTTTTGAATAAAGATTAATAGTAAGGTTATTTTACTTCTTTTTAAATATTGCTTAATAAATATGGTTTAAGAATATATATAAATTTAAATACCATTTACATATGATATGTTAATTCATTTAATAAATAGTAGTAATTTATAATCTTTTTTATAAATTATTTTAAAATTGATAAATGAGTTATTTTCAAACAATATTAATAGTGTATTGTTTTTAAATAAATAGACCTTAATAAAATAAGATTGTTATTTTCAAATTGAATGTGTTGTTTTAAATTGACTTTAAATTGGATTTTAAAAATAATTTGAATTTGAATTTAGATTTAATTTTGAAATTCAAAAGAGGTAATATTTAAATAGTTTGGATTTTAAAATATATGTATAAGATCTTATTTTTATATATATATTTGGTTTATTTTCTTTAAAAGTATATATATACATAGATAAGTAATAAGTGTTTAATAAATAAAGAAAAGGTTTTTACATTTAAAATAAATATAAATTAAATATAAAGACATGTGTAAACATATAAAGGCTTGTTTAAAACAAGTGTAAACAAATTAACACATATGAAGACAAGTGTCATTTTTATTTTTATTTTTCTTTTATTTTTATTAAATCACAAATAAACCTATATTTTCATTTACTCCTCATTCTCATTCCTTTTCTATTTCTTTTCAAGTCATAAAAGAATTCAGCCTATTCTCTAAGCAAAATCTGAAGTATACTCAAATTTTTACGAGTAGCCAAGGGGTTCAGGTTTAGCTTTGACGAATTGTGGAGGAGCAATGGAGCAGGAGGCTTCGGCGTTCGTGGATATAGTATTCCGCTGTGTTGATATCTGTGTTAGAGTCTTGTATTTGAGTTGTAATATCTAGACAGATGTTTATAACTGTCTAGTATGTGTTGTATAGTTGTGTAAACTCTGATAAGTGTTTTATACTATGTAATAGTTTCTTTATGTTATTAATATAATTTATTCTTTCCGCTGTGAGATAGTTGTTGTTGTTTCTTTCTTTCTTCTCTTCTTTTCTATTTTCTACCCCTTTCTTTCTTATTAATGATGCGTCATTCTGTGGAATGAGTGGCGGGTCGTTACGTGTGGTTATTATCTTTTAATTAATCCCTTGATTAATTATTTAAAGTAATTAACTTTAATTACTTTCCTAAGTAATTACACTTCACTAATTACATCTAAGTAATTATACTTATCATCCTAATTATTTAATTAATTAACACTAAACCATTAATTAATCAAATTATTAAATTTTTTTTTTTTTTTTACTTTGTTATGTTAAAATTTTTAAAAACTGTTTAAACTACATATCCCGGAAATTTGAGCAATATCAATTTAATAATCTGTTAAATAATTAAATTGATATTGATGATCTCTGATAATAAAATTTGAGTTTAATTTAATAATCTGATGAAATAAGTATTTAATTGGTAAATTTTATCTTTTAAAAGTTAATAAGATATTTTCTATTTGAATATATATATTTATTTGTATATATTGTAAATAGAAAAGCTTTGGTAAATTGGAAATTTAGATTAAATTTAATATGAACTTTTCAAAGTTATTTAAATAAATAACTTTATAGTTTTAAAGTACTTTAGGTAAATGTTAAATTGTTTAAGATATATTTTAAGCTTAAGTTTAAATTTTAAATAAAAGGTTTGTTTTATTTCTTTTTAAATATTACTTGATATATATGATTTAAAAATAGAAGTTTAAATACAATTTACATATGGCATTAATTCATTTAAGTAATAAGTAATTTATAATCTCTTTTATAAACTATTTAAAATGGTCAAATGTGTTATTTTCAAATAATAGATATATGTATTGTTTTTATATATAAATATGATTGGTTTTATTCTTTAAAAGTTATCTATATATATAAATAAGTATTTGTAAATTTATAAATTAAGTAAAAAGCTTTTAATTTTATATAATTGGTTTTATTTACATTTTCTTTAAAGTAATTTATATACATATATACATTTAGGTAAGTATTTATAAAAAGTAAACTAGTATAAAAGCTTTTATTTACATTTTAAAATAAATAAATATATGTATTAATTACTTAAAAGACATGTGTAATAAAATTAAGACACATATATTACAAGTGTTAATATTTGGGACAAGTGTCATTTTAATTTTTGTTTTCTTTTATTTTTAATCATTTCAACTTATATAAACCTATTTCTTTCTCTTCATTCTTTTTCTATTCCTCTTTTCAAAAACAAAAGAAGCTCGATCCTATTCTCAACAACAAATCTGATAACCAACGTTTTCTAAAACCAGATATTATCAATCAATAACCTGTAGTTCATCATTTTTCTTCAATCTGTTCAAAAGTCTTCAGTCATCTCTACAAGTTTTTAAATCATAGAAGCAATTAGTTATAAATCAAGCCTGCATGCAACTGCATCTTTTCAAACTAAGACAAGCATTCAAGTTTTCAAATCAAAGAAGCTCATACTTCAGCAATTCAAGATCTTAAATCAGAAAACATTTTCAACATTCAAAATTACAGTATCAAAAGCTTTTCACAATGGTGCTCTGTTCTCTGCTTCATGTCTGGTGAGTAAACCTTAAATTTAAAAACAGTTTTAAATCTAGACTTAGATGCTTGTGATAAAATGTTGTAGTAATATAGTATAAAGCTTTTACAGGAATGCTTTGTTTTGAATTGCATGTATATATATATTATATCAGTGGATATATAGATAAACCTAAAGCCTGTCTTTGTTTTATAACCTGATGAGAAACTTCCCACCTAGAATCTATTTTCATGTTGATGCCTGTGAGTAAACATTTGTTTTAAAAGCCTTAAATTATTTGATAACTTGGTGAATGTGATAATCTTTGAAATTATGATGTGAATTATGTTTTGAATGATTGTTTAAAAATGATTGCATGTATATATGTATGATGTTTTTGTGTGCATGACTGTGTATATTCATATGTATACTTCTCTGTTATGTTGCAGGCTAGATCCCTTAGTATAAATTCAATATCTCTTCATCCAGACAAATTCAAGCTTTGATCTTTAAAAAGAAAATGTTTTTAACATCATAATTTAATTTTTTAAATAGTTCCAAGAAGAAATATTTAGAAATTTTTTTTGAAAATAGGATATTACAGAGAAATCTATTTATAACAGAAAAATCGATGGTTTTGATTTCATGATTTGATTTCATAATGTGATTCGTATTGGCAAATGCTGAATTTAGGTAAAGAAATCATGACTTTTAAGTAAGTAATTGGTGAGATATCTCGAGATGAACGGGAAATGTATTTTTACCAATTCCCGTTGATCGGCGATGAGGTGTGCAGCGAGGCTTGGAATGGAGGTGGCCGGTGAGTGGAGGATCACAGGAAAAATAGTGGGAGACTTTTCAGAACGACGAGGTGGCAGAACGGCGACGAAGTAGGGTTTTAGGCATGTTCGAGTCGAGGTGGATTTCATGGCCAGTATGACGTCGTCGTGATGTCGAGTTGTGCCGCAGTAGGGGAAAAGGAAGGTGGTGGTGTGGCGAAGGTCTAGGCACGAACTCGTGGTCACTGGTGGTCGGAGTTAGGCGGTGGGAGGTGGTTTGTGTGATCGGGTTTTGTTCCGCTGGTCCTCGTTTTGCTCGAATTCGATTTTGAAGGTTGTATCGAGATTCTGTGTAGTGGGAACGATCGTGCTTGTCAACGGTGACTTGTTGGTGGAAGCGACGTTGATCGGAGCAGGGGCGATCGAGCGTGCACGTGCACGTGTGCACGTATGTGTCAGGCGATGTTAAGGTAGTGGGGAGGAGGAAGTTGCTCGAGTTTAGCTCGAAGATTTCTCGTGTTCGACTCGAAGGGAGAGAAGGAGCGTGAGTGCTCGAGTGGTCACTCGGGAAGAAACGAAGTTGGCTCGGGATTTTTGACTGTTAACTGGTTTTTAATTGTGAAGTAAATTTTAGTTGCCAGGTTTTAAATTTTTAAAAAAAAAAGAAATCAAGTTCAGGTTTAAAAAGCAAAAGTAAGTTTAAATGTTTGTTAAATTTAAATGTTTTGAATTTAAAAGGGCATTTGTTTAAATCTTGTAAAATTTCTTTTATAAGAAAAATATTATTTATCATTTAAAGGTTTTAAATTGATTTTAAAACTTGTTGAAGTTTAATTATAAGTTAATGATTTGTATGCATTTAATTATTAGAGTAATTAAATGGATAATTAATTTATCTAATAAATTAATGAAATAAATAATTACTTAAAGGTAATTAAAGGTTCAATCTTAAAGGTTTAAGATTAATTATTTTTAGAATAATTAACTTGTAATTAAGATTCATTAATTAAATAGGATTTGATTTTTAATTAATGATTAAGATAAATTAATTAGGAATAATTAATTTGTAATTAAGGATTTTAAATTAGAATATTGTGGATTCTGGTCAATACGAGTAATTAACGTTATTGATAGGGATCTCTAAACACTTAAATAGAACAATTCGACACAATATTGTTTTAAAGAGGTAAATGAAATAATTTTACCCAGAAATAATTTCTATATAAAAATATATTGTTAAAATTTCCGGGATATTACATTTAATAATTAATTAGTTACATTTATTAATCACCTTGATTAATTTCATTTAGTAATTAACTACCCTTAATTACTTCTTTAAATAAATTAATTACTCCTTAATTAATTTCTTTTAATTAATCCCTTGATTAATTCACAAGTAATTAAACTCAAATTACTTCTATTAATACATCATCATTCAACTAATTACCTCCAGTAATTATCAATTATTTACTTCCCCAAATAATCATACTTTAATAATTACATTAAGTAATTATTTATCAAATCATCTCTTGATTATTCTAAATTAATTAAACTTAATTTATTAACTTAAACTAATCAAATTAGCTTAATTAATTACAATAAGTAATTAATTCTTAATTACTTCCATTAAGTAATTCATTTAAACAAATTCTATAATTGATTATCTTTAAATTAATTAATTAATGGAAGTAATTAAGAATTAATTACTTATTGTAATTAATTAAGCTAATTTGATTAGTTTAAGTTAATAAATTAAGTTTAATTAATTTAGAATAATCAAGAGATGATTTGATAAATAATTACTTAATGTAATTATTAAAGTATGATTATTTGGGGAAGTAAATAATTGATAATTACTGGAGGTAATTAGTTGAATGATGATGTATTAATAGAAGTAATTTGAGTTTAATTACTTGTGAATTAATCAAGGGATTAATTAAAAGAAATTAATTAAGGAGTAATTAATTTATTTAAAGAAGTAATTAAGGGTAGTTAATTACTAAATGAAATTAATCAAGGTGATTAATAAATGTAACTAATTAATTATTAAATGTAATATCCCGGAAATTTTAACAATATCAATTTAATAATCTGTTAAATAATTAAATTGATATTGTTAAAATTTCCGGGATATTACATTTAATAATTAATTAGTTACATTTATTAATCACCTTGATTAATTTCATTTAGTAATTAACTACCCTTAATTACTTCTTTAAATAAATTAATTACTCCTTAATTAATTTCTTTTAATTAATCCCTTGATTAATTCACAAGTAATTAAACTCAAATTACTTCTATTAATACATCATCATTCAACTAATTACCTCCAGTAATTATCAATTATTTACTTCCCCAAATAATCATACTTTAATAATTACATTAAGTAATTATTTATCAAATCATCTCTTGATTATTCTAAATTAATTAAACTTAATTTATTAACTTAAACTAATCAAATTAGCTTAATTAATTACAATAAGTAATTAATTCTTAATTACTTCCATTAATTAATTAATTTAAAGATAATCAATTATAGAATTTGTTTAAATGAATTACTTAATGGAAGTAATTAAGAATTAATTACTTATTGTAATTAATTAAGCTAATTTGATTAGTTTAAGTTAATAAATTAAGTTTAATTAATTTAGAATAATCAAGAGATGATTTGATAAATAATTACTTAATGTAATTATTAAAGTATGATTATTTGGGGAAGTAAATAATTGATAATTACTGGAGGTAATTAGTTGAATGATGATGTATTAATAGAAGTAATTTGAGTTTAATTACTTGTGAATTAATCAAGGGATTAATTAAAAGAAATTAATTAAGGAGTAATTAATTTATTTAAAGAAGTAATTAAGGGTAGTTAATTACTAAATGAAATTAATCAAGGTGATTAATAAATGTAACTAATTAATTATTAAATGTAATATCCCGGAAATTTTAACAATATTCCACTGTCACGACCCGCCATCCTACGTCCAGGAAGACGCATCGTTTTGAAGAAAAGAAAGAGGTGAGAAAGTAGAAAAGAAAGAGAAGAAGAAGAACAACAACAGAATCTCAAACAGCGGAACGAATAAATTATATTAATAACAAAAGTATTACATAATATACAACACTTATCAGAGTTATACAACATATACATCACATACTAGACAGTTATAAACATCTGTCTAGACATTACAACTCAAATACAATACAAACACTATCACAGAGATCTACACAGCGGAATACTATATCTACGAACGCCGAAGCCTCCTGCTCCATTGCTCCTCCAGAATATTCGTCAAAGCTAAACCTGAATCCCTTGGCTACTCGTAAAAATTTAAGTACCCAAGAGTTTATATAAAACAAAAATAAACACTTGGGTCAGACATGGGTCTGGTGTGAGTAACAGGTTAAAGTTGCTTAACTTCAAAACCTTTTGAAACAAAGGTATCACGTAAGACTCCCCACAAATAAACATGGGTAAGTTTTTACCTTACGCTAACCAAAACATTTGATAGGAAATTCGATTGTATTATAATAGGGTCTAGGGTTTTCAAGTAAAATACAGAAATAGCTGGAATGCTTACATCTCACGTTCCAACATAGTTGGGCACAACTAATACGTACGGCACTTATTGGATTTTGGATTCCATACAATGGCAGGGCTACCGGGGTACCGCCCGTCACAGTACGTGGCCTAGATCACCGTACCGAGGATCACTCCCAATCCCCTGCAACACAAGGCCGGAACATCCCTTACTGGATAATTCCCGCACAAGATATCCCAGCAGTTGTTGCAATTCAACTGCCCACTCAATCGAATAATAAGAAGGGACCTCTAGACAGGGATAATCTTGTCCTACTTGGGTGCTACCCACTAACCTTGCTGCACCTCCCCTGTTCTAGCCATTCCCGGTTTGATGAGGCTTGAGGCTACGATTACCTTTAATCAGGACATCACTTAGAATGCTCATCGTCCACCTGACGATGTTCTGAAAGCATTCAATCCATACAAGTTCGTTCCGGGTTCGAACGAAACCGAAGGCATTATCTCGTTACACTCGTATTGGAATCACCCTCAGAGTTAACGACAATAACCCTTGCACTCTGAATCTTCATCTCCAATCTGAAAGTACTATCTCCGTCAACTCATTACGGAATCACCCTCAGAGTTATATTGACAAAGAATCGTTCTTACACCTCGAGTCTTCACTTGCTCCAATTGATTTCACGACCTAACGTAAATTTGGATCGATGTGGTATTCGGGTCTCCAGACCTGGAATTCCGGTATACGGAAACCCGATCCCGGTCTCATCGAAATCCAAAACGTATCTTTTAAGGCCAAGTTGTTTTAAAGTTTAAACAATTCAATTATACTATCTATTTACACACAGATAGATAATTCACATATTCACAATAGATAATCAACATTATCATTAAAAGCAGATAATCCATATCATCAGCATTATGCAACCAAAGCATCCAAATCATACAGTATCAATTATCTCATCTCTGAGATCTCAAACCATTCAAGGTAAATCAATATCATTCAATATCCTTAAGCAATGATTTATTAATCACATATATAGTTAATTTAAAATGAATTAAATTAAATACTTCATCTCTAATTAATTTAAAGTAAATTAAATTAATTACTTTCATCATTAACAATCTTGCTTAAGTCACTATTAATTAATTATAAATTAATTAATCCACCCTTATCCAATTATTCATTTTAATTAATCATCCTTGATTAATTACATTTAATTATATTCAAGTTTAAAGAAACTTCATTTAAAATCATGAAGCAAGTGATGTATCTTGGTAACTTCTGGAAAAAGTAGCTGTGTGATGAGACACAGTGACTATGGATGTCTCCGAAGATGTTTTCTTTGGAACAAGTTTAAGGAGTAAGTCTACTTCGGTGTTGTGGCTGAGTTCAGCATGACCCGGAAATTTCGAACCCGAAATTTCCAGATAGTTAGAAGAAAAAGAAAGAGATAGAAGAAAGAAACAGAAGAAGAAGAATCAGAAACATCAACATCTCACATTCGCAGCGGATAAAATATAATAATAAATGATAACAGTTTTACAAAACAATATTAAATCTGTCGATTTCATTTTAATACATCAGAGTTACATATTTATACAGACACTGGATATACATAATTATCAAGCCTCAGATATACAATAATATAACACAGTAGAAACACTCCATACGTTCCTGCCATCCAGCTCGTCTCCTGAACTCCCAAACGTCCTTACCTGAAAATCTGTAATACTCGGTCTGACCCGAGCATTACATCAAAGTAACACCCGGGTCAGGCTGGAAACCAGCGTGAGTAAACCCATCTAACAAGAAATTCCAATTTATAGAACTTATTTAAAACCCGGGGTAACTCGTACTTTACTATAAGTAACCAACTTATATAGTCAATACTTATTTTCACAAAAAAATATCTAAGTATCCAACTTAGTTTAAATGGTCCATATTATCCCAAACCTGCCTATTGATTTCACATATCAATCTATAAAGAATTATGGAAGATTTCAAATCGAAGTGGTTCCGGATATCACTGATATCCGATCCCGGTCTCTTCGAATTCAAATGTCATCTTAACCCAAGTTATTCAAATGTAATACAATTCAAACTTTAAATGCAGGATGTCACTTTTACCTAGTATTCCATCATTAATAGATAATCACATTTTCACTGTTCAGCCCAAACATATCATATCACAAAACTTTTCATATCAGAGATATCAATCAATTCAAGGCATTAAATATAATCCAAAAATATGAATTATTAATCCATATTAAAATTTATTTAATTAATTCAAATTAAATTAGTTACTTAAGAATTAATCACCAATTCCCTGCTTAATCATAATTAATTACAATCCTTTAATTAATTAATCACCCCTTAATTACCTTATAAGCTCATTAATTAATCTTTAATTACAGATTAATTATTCTTTAACTATTAATTAATAAACCTTAATTATTAATTAATAAAACTTAATTTCAAATTAATTAATTATTTATTACAATTTAATCAATCCTTAATTACCAATTGATTAATCTCTAATTACTTAATTAACTAATACTTAATAACAAATTAATTAACCTTTAATTAATTAACTTTTAACCCTTAATTATTAATTTATTAATCCTTAATCATTAATTTAATTAATTAATTAATCCTTAATTACTTCATTAACTACCAAACCTTAATTATGAAGTTAATTAACCTTAATCAATCTTTAATTACTTAAGATTTAATCAATTAAAAGATAAACCATTTATCTTTATTATTTAATCCTTATTTAATAACCTTTGGAAATAAATCATCATCAATACATTAATTAACTTAAAATCTTTAAGTTAGATTAAGGATTATAAAACATTTCATTTTCTCAATTATTCACTTAATTACAAAAATTAAGTTTATAAACTTTAAAACAAAAGTTATATAGATAAAAACACTTTTAATCTGGGAGCATGCATGTAATTTATAAATCAAGGAGTAAGAGTATTCCAGCAACTAAATCTCTAAGGGTTCAAGGCTGTTTTCAAAATCAAAAAGAGGCTCTGTCTTCTTTTAAAATCTAGTGAGTAACATCATTTTTAATAAGTTTAAGTTTAAAGTTGCTGCATGCTAATGTCTGTATTAAGTATGTGATATGGGTATATATATAGCAGTAGATCTTCTTGTATATATGAATGAATGTATGTGTGTATGTTGTTATCTCTGTATTGCACTATCTTTTGTTTCCAGGTTTAAGAATTGATCAGAACTCATTATCACATGATCTAATCTATGTTAGTATTTAATATTCAAACAGAATATGCTTGCTGTATCATGAATTAGAGTTTAGGAATTTATTTAAGTTAAAATAACTTTGTGTTGGCTCTGTAAACAAAGATAACAGAGAATATTGAACATAGGTGGAAAATGAAATCTCAAGATTGATGGTTCCAGATATATGATCGAAATTCCAATACAAAACGATGATTTTTAAAACCAAAATCATAATTTTTAATTTAGTTTTGAGATAGAAATTTAGAATTAACTGTAAATGGCTTTTCGAACGCCCTGTGGTGATCTAGGGGATCTTAGGAACCGGGTTTTCTTCTAGAGATAGGGGAGTGATCAGAGCGTAATGGAAAAATGCTAGGAGGTGGTGCAGTGGTTTGTGACGAAGGGGATTGATCGGAGAAAATTTTAAACCTAGTTTTAGGCATGGTCACGAATCTGTCTCGTTCGTCATCACCAGTGGATCGAGCGTGGTGGGACTTTGAGGTTCGCAAGAGTAAAAGTGGCCGAGGCTGTGGACGGTGGCGATGACGTTCAGGTGATCGGAGGATCGGGTTTCCGTATACTGGATTTCCAGGTCTGGAGACCCGAATACCACATCGATCCAAATTTACGTTAGGTCGTGAAATCGAAATGGAGCAAGTGAAGACTCGAGGTGTAAGAACTATTCTTTGTCAATATAACTCTGAGGGTGATTCCGTAATGAGTTGACGGAGATAGTACTTTCAGATTCGAGATGAAGATTCAGAGTGCAAGGGTTATTGTCGTTAACTCTGAGGGTGATTCCAATACGAGTGTAACGAGATAATGCCTTCGGTTTCGTTCGAACCCGGAACGAACTTGTATGGATTGAATGCTTTCAGAACATCGTCAGGTGGACGATGAGCATTCTAAGTGATGTCCTGATTAAAGGTAATCGTAGCCTCAAGCCTCATCAAACCGGGAATGGCTAAAACAGGGGAGGTGCAGCAAGGTTAGTGGGTAGCACCCAAGTAGGACAAGATTATCCCTGTCTAGAGGTCCCTTCTTATTATTCGGTTGAGTGGGCAGTTGAATTGCAACAACTGCTGGGATATCTTGTGCGGGAATTATCCAGTAAGGGATGTTCCGGCCTTGTGTTGCAGGGGATTGGGAGTGATCCTCGGTACGGTGATCTAGGCCACGTACTGTGACGGGCGGTACCCCGGTAGCCCTGCCATTGTATGGAATCCAAAATCCAATAAGTGCCGTACGTATTAGTTGTGCCCAACTATGTTGGAACGTGAGATGTAAGCATTCCAGCTATTTCTGTATTTTACTTGAAAACCCTAGACCCTATTATAATACAATCGAATTTCCTATCAAATGTTTTGGTTAGCGTAAGGTAAAAACTTACCCATGTTTATTTGTGGGGAGTCTTACGTGATACCTTTGTTTCAAAAGGTTTTGAAGTTAAGCAACTTTAACCTGTTACTCACACCAGACCCATGTCTGACCCAAGTGTTTATTTTTGTTTTATATAAACTCTTGGGTACTCAAATTTTTACGAGTAGCCAAGGGATTCAGGTTTAGCTTTGACGAATATTCTGGAGGAGCAATGGAGCAGGAGGCTTCGGCGTTCGTAGATATAGTATTCCGCTGTGTAGATCTCTGTGATAGTGTTTGTATTGTATTTGAGTTGTAATGTCTAGACAGATGTTTATAACTGTCTAGTATGTGATGTATATGTTGTATAACTCTGATAAGTGTTGTATATTATGTAATACTTTTGTTATTAATATAATTTATTCGTTCCGCTGTTTGAGATTCTGTTGTTGTTCTTCTTCTTCTCTTTCTTTTCTACTTTCTCACCTCTTTCTTTTCTTCAAAACGATGCGTCCAGGAAGACGAATCATATATCAGATATATCAATTAATTCGAGGTATTCCATATCATACAATCATCCATTCACAAATTGATTAATCTCTATTATAATCAATTTAATCAACTTAAATAAAATTAATTATTTAAAAATTAATTCCTATCCTTGCTTAATCAACCATTAATTAATTACAACCTTTTTAATTAATTAATCATTTAATATTAATCACTCTTGATTAATTATTAATTACATAAAGTAATTATCCTTTAATTAATTTCACAAATTAATTATTCTTAACCATTTAACAGTAATTAACCTTTAATTACTCTCATTAATTATATTACAAAAATTATGAAGCTATTTTTGTGCATGCTGGTTATAAGTGATCTGTTTATTATTTGTTCTAGGTGAGTAACTTCATTATTACACTTAAAGTTTTTGAATCTATTGCATGATAATTACTGTGATTAAGTATGTATCATGTGTATATATATATAGCAGTAGATTTTCTATGAGGATGTGAATGAAAATAGGTGTGCATGTCTGTGTACAGGGAAGTTTGCTCTGTTCTAAAACTTACAGTCCTAAATAAGTTTAAAATTTCAATTCCTCTTCCCCTGATTCACTTTAGATCTTGATATAGAAACAAAATCTGTTAGAAATAACAAGTTAAAGATTTTAAAAAAAATATTATTAAGTATATTGATAAGTAGAATTATTGGGAATAAGAGATAATAGCAGGAATTAAAGTATAAGTCAAAAATCCAAATTTCATAATTTATTAATTCAGGATTATATATCAAATCCTTAAACAAAATCATGATTTTTAAAAGAAAAATCATAAATTTTAGAATTGAATTGGCAGAACAGTTCTGGTTTGATCAGATGGGGTGTTTTTGGTTGCCTCTGGTGATCTAGTTGCTTGGCGAAGTCATGGTTCTCACTGGAGCATGCTGGAGGATGGTAGATTGATGGAAAAATAGGTGTAAATTTTTCCGATGATCAAGTTGTGCAGTCGAAAGCATTTTAGGGTTTAATGTGAGATTTGGGAGGGTAGGCTTTGTCGAGGTGGAACGGCATCGGTGGCGTACTAAGTTCGATCGCGTTGGGGGAAAAGGCTTCGGTGGCTCGAGGCGCATCTGTTGTCATTGCCGTTGAGTTTCACGAGGCGTGGGTGGTCGGCGACAGGGGGTTTTCTGATCGCGTGTATCTTCCAGTTTTGGGTGTGAGTGTTGTTTTTGAGTTTACTTCGTGTTTCGCTGATCTGCTTAGCTGAAGAGTTTGTCGTGGTTAAAGGTGTGTTGTCGAAAGCCTGATAGTTGGTCGGCGGTGAGTTTTCTGGCCGTGCACGTGCACGTGCACGTCTGGGTAGGACTGTGGTGTTTTGGGGAAGAAGGGATGAGACTCGGGTTTGTTTCCGTGATTTTGAGTGGGGGACTCGAAGGAACTGTCGAAGTAAAATAAGTTGAGCTCGGGTTATTTTCTTTGTTCCAAGTTTTGTTCTAAAACCTGACAATGTACAGGGTTTTAAGTTCAAACTAAATTGAATAAAAGAAGCAAAGTAAGATTTAAACAAAAGTTGAAACAAGATTAAAATATGAATTCAAAATGAATTTGAATTCTAGTTTTCAAATAAATAAATTTTATAAAATGGAATGTTTTATCAACTATAAATTGTTACAGTATTTTATAAGTGATTCTAAAATCTGAAAATAAGATTTAAACTTGATTTGAATTTTAGTTCAAATCTGAATTCAAAACTGAGTTTTGAATTCTAGTTTGAAATAAAAACAAAGCTTTTGAATTAAAATGGTTTGAAACAACTTTGGATGTTGAAGTACATTTTAAATTGATTTGAATTTTAAATGAATTTGGTTTTAAATTTCTTTAATTAAGTAAGTATTTCTTTAACATGTGTTTTAAAGGGATTTAAATGGTTTTAAAACTTTGTTAAAGTTAAAATTTGTATTCATTTAATCTTAAATTTAAAATGAAATTTAAAAGTAAATTTAAAAGTAAATTGTTTTAAATGCTTTATTTATGATAATTTAATCATAAATAAGAAATAGGTTTATCTTAAAGATAATTTAGAATTAATAAAATAAATTATTAAGGTAATTAAAAGATAATTAATCAATAATTTGATTTGGGTTTATAAATTTAGTAATTAAGAAAATTGATTAATTAAGGTTTAATTAAATTAATTAAAGGATAATTAATTTGAAATTAAGGATCATTAATTTGATAAGTTAAGATTATTAATTAATGATTAGGAATAAATAAATCAAGTAATTAAGGATTAATTAAGTTATTGTTAGATACTTAATTAATTAAGTAATTAGGGATTAATTTATTAGTAATTAGAATTAATTAATTTGAAATTACTAATGGTTAATTAATGTTTAATTATTTAAGAAAGATAATTAAATAATAGTTAATAGTTAATGTAGATCGTTAACTTGGAATTAAATAAGTAATTAATTAATGTGATTAATTTTGATAATTAAGTAAATTAATTAATTAAGGTTAATCATTTGTGAAATTGTTAGTAAATTACTTAATGGAAGTAATTAAGAAATTTATTACTTATTGTAATTAATTGAGTTTAAATTGATTAGTTAAGTTAATTAATTAAGTTTAATTAATTTAAGATAATCACTTAATGATTGTATAATTACTTAATGTAATTTAAGGAGGTATAATTACTTAGGGAAGTAATTAATGGATAATTACTGATGTAATTAATAAAGTAATTAAGGGTAGTTAATTACTTAATGGAAGTTAATCAAGGGATTAATTAAGAAATTAATTAAGGAATAATTAATTTATTTTAAGAAGTAATTAAGGTTAGTTAATTACTGAATGTGATTAATCAATAGTGATTAATAATTATGGTTTAATTAAAGATTAATTACTCAATGTAATTAATTTAAATAAAGTAATTAATGATAAAATGTAATTAAGGATCATTAATTTATATAATTATGATGTAATTAAGAATTGATTAATTAAGTAATAATTATAAATGAAGTGATTAATTAATGTAATTAAGGAGTAATGTAATTAATTATAGTTAATTAATAAAAGAAGTAATTAAAGGTTAATTACTATAAGTGGTTAAGAATAATTAATTTGTATAATTAATTTAATACTAATTACTTGAATGTAATTAAATAATTAATCAAGGATGATTAATTAAATTGAATAATTGGATGATGATTGATTAATTGATTGATAATTAATTAATAATGATTTAAGCAGGATTTATAGATGTAGTAATTAATTTAATTTACTTTAAATTAATTAAAGATGAAATAATTAATTTAATTCATTTTAAATTAATTATAGATGGTGATAAATAAATCATTGCTTATGAATGGATGATATTGTGTACCTTGAATGGTTTGAAATCTCAGATATGAGATAATTGATACTGTATGATTTGGATGCATTGGTTGCATAGTAAAGATGATAAGAATTATCTGCTTATAATGATAATGTTGATTATCTATTATGAATCTGTGAATTATCTATCTATGTGTTAATAGATAGTAGAATTAAATTGTTTTAACCTTTAAAACAACTTGGCCTTAAAAGATACGCTTTGGATTTCAATGAGACCGGGATCGGGTTTCCGTATACCAGAATTCCAGGTCTGGAGACCCGAATACCACATCGATCCAAATTTACGTTAGGTCGTGAAATCAAATTGGAGCAAGTGAAGACTCGAGGTGTAAGAACTATTCTTTGTCAATATAACTCTGAGGGTGATTCCGTAATGAGTTGACGGAGATAGTACTTTCAGATTCGAGATGAAGATTCAGAGTGCAAGGGTTATTGTCGTTAACTCTGAGGGTGATTCCAATACGAGTGTAACGAGGTAATACCTTCGGTTTCGTTCGAACCCGGAACGAACTTGTATGGATTGAATGCTTTCAGAACATCGTCAGGTGGACGATGAGCATTCTAAGTGATGTCCTGATTAAAGGTAATCGTAGCCTCAAGCCTCATCAAACCGGGAATGGCTAAAACAGGGGAGGTGCAGCAAGGTTAGTGGGTAGCACCCAAGTAGGACAAGATTATCCCTGTCTAGAGGTCCCTTCTTATTATTCGATTGAGTGGGCAGTTGAATTGCAACAACTGCTGGGATATCTTGTGCGGGAATTATCCAGTAAGGGATGTTCCGGCCTTGTGTTGCAGGGGATTGGGAGTGATCCTCGGTACGGTGATCTAGGCCACGTACTGTGACGGGCGGTACCCCGGTAGCCCTGCCATTGTATGGAAACCCAACTTCCAATAAGTGATAACGGACTTGATTGTATACCTATGTATGCTGGAATTTAATAATGTAACAATTTCAGCTATTTCATATTTATTTGAAAACCCTAGACCTATTATAATACAATCGAATTTCCTATCAAATGTTTTGGTTAGCGTAAGGTAAAAACTTACCCATGTTTATTTATGGGGAGTCTTACGTGATACCTTTTCTTTCGAAATGGTTTTTGAAGTTAAACAAGTTTAACCTGTTACTCACACCAGACCCATGTCTGACCCAAGTTGTTTATTTCTGTTTTATAAACTCTTGGGTACTCAAATTTTTACGAGTAGCCAAGAGATTCAGGTTAGCTTTGACGAGTTATCTGGAGGAGCAATGGAGCAGGAGGCTTCGGCGTTGTAGATATAGATAGTAGTTCCGCTGTGTTAATCTCTGAATAGAGTTTTGTGTTAAGTTGTAATAACTAGACAGATGTTTATAACTGTCTAGTCTGTGTTGTATAATCTGTGTAACTCTGATAGTCATTGTATATGATGTAATACTTTTGTTATTAATATAAATTATTCGTTCCGCTGTTGAGATTCTGTTATTGTTCTTTCTTCTTCTCTTCTTTTCTACTTTCTCACCTCTTTCTTTTCTTCAAAACGATGCGTCTTCCTGGACGTAGGATGGCGGGTCGTGACAGTGGTGTGACGACCCGACTTTCATTCCACAGAAAATCGTATCATCAATAAGAAAGAAATAGATAGAAATAGAAAAGATAGAAGAAAGAACTAATAGATATCAGAATCTCACAGCGGAAACAGAACAAAATATAATATATCACATATCCATTACATAGTTTTTACACATATCAGAGTTACCCATATATACAACATCCAAAACAAGACAGTCATAAGTATCTGTCATTACATTACACCCACAAAATACATCTTAGAGTTAATACACAGCGGAAAGATACATATACATATATAGCTACGCCAAGTCTCCATCTCCAGGTCCTTCCAAAATTCGTCTAAGCAAAACCTGATCACTTGGCTACTCATAAAAATTTGAGTACCCAAGAGTTTAAGAAAAACAAAAATAAACTCTGGGTCAGACATGGGTCTGGTGTGAGTAAACGGTTAAGTTGTTTATCTTGAAAATCATTTGGAAACAAGGGTATCACATAAGACTTCCCACATATAAACACGGGTAAGTTTTTATCTTATGCTAACCAAATCATTTGATAGGAAATTTGGTTATATTATAATAGGGTCTAGGGTTTTCAAATAAAATACAGAAATAGCTGGAATGCTTACATCTCACATTCCAACGTAGTTGGGCACAACTAAATCGTATGGTTCTTATTGGAAATTGGATTCCATACAATGGCAGAGCTACCGGGGTACCGCTCATCACAGTACGGGGCCTAGATCACCGTACCGAGGATCACTCCCAATCCCCTGCAACACAAAGCCGGAACCATCCCTTACTGGATAATCCCGAATAAAATCACCCCACAGATGGCCGTCGCCAACTGCACCACTAAGCCGAAATAAAAGGAACTTCTCTAGACAAGGATGACCTTACTCTCAGTGGGTGCTACCCACGAAGCCTTGCTGCACCTCCCCTGTTTTAGCCATTCCCGGTTGATGAGGCTTGAGGTTACGATTTACCTTTAAATCAGAACACATCACTTAGAATGCTCATCGCCCTCCTGACGATGTGTTGAAAGCATTCAATCCATACAAGTTCGTTCCGGGTTCGAACGAAACCGAAGGCATTATCTCGTTACACTCGTGTTGGAATCACCCTCAGAGTTAACGACCATAACCCTTGCACTCTGAATCTTCATCTTCATTTGAGATTCACGACCTATCGTTAATTTGGATCGATGTGGTATTCGGGTCTCCAGACCTGGAAATCCGGTATACGGAAACCCGATCCCGGTCTCATCGAAATCCAAAACGTATCTTTTAAGGTCAAGTTGTTTTAAAGTTAAACAATTCAATTCATCACTTTGAATTCACATAGCATTTATCATAGATAATCCATACATCCATTACAGATATATTCAACTAATCACAGTATCACAGAATATCACCCAATAGATATCTATCAATCCAGACATCCTACTTCAACAACCATTCAAACAGAATTTATTAATCTATATTATAATTAATTTAATTATCTTAAATTAAATTAATTACTTAAGAACTAATCATGTAACAACCCGCATATCTATCAATTCTATATTTAAATATTTTATTTAAATATTTTATCGTTAGTCGGATGTTAGTCCGAAAAGCTACTTTTTGCATACGGTCAAATTAGGACTCGAGACCACCCCCATTGAGTTCAAAATGACGTTTGCGATCTTTTTGAGTGTAAACTTCGATATGTTTGGAGATAGTGAAATTTTCGTCACTTTTCCCGCTTGAGACTTTGGGTTGGACTGCACCTTCTTAACTCAGCCCACCCCCTCTTCTCTTCATCACTTCAAGCTTCTTCAAAAATGGTGGAGGGAAAGAGAAATTAAAACTCCCAAACACAAATTCCATTGCAAATCCGAGATTCAACATCAAATTCACGTTTAGACCATTGATTCAAGCTTGGTGGTGTTCTTGCCTTGCTCTCAAATCTCCATCTTCATCAAATTCCGTGAAAAGGTGAGATTTTTGATCTCACATCTTGCCTATATCTATCTTGGACTGTTGGGAATGATCCCCTATTGTATTTGCATCAACATTTGCATTTGGTTTGGATTGGATTGGCGAAAAACTTCGATTTTCAGCGTTTTGGTGATTTTTCTAGCCTTAAGTCGTTTCTGCCTTCGCTGAGTCGTCCACGAGTTAAGCCTAAGTCGTGAGTCGTTCACGAGTTAAGGGCTTAGGTCGCGCGCGTGTATTTCTGTTCGTCTGGCCTGAGTCGTTCACGAGTTAAAGGCTGAGTCGTTCGCGAGTTAAAGGCTGAGTCGTTCGCGAGTTACTGGCTTGAGTCGTTCAGGAGCTAAAGGCATAAGTCGTTCAGGAGCTAAAGGCATAAGTCGTTCAGGAGCTAATGGCATAAGTCGTTCAGGAGTTAAAGGCCTTAAGTCGTAGGTCGTTTTGCAGTTAGCTCGCTCGCCCTGGCTTAAGTCGTTAAGTCGTTAAAGGCTTAAGTCGTTAAGTCGTTCAAGACTTAGGTCGTATGACCTTATCCCTTAAGTCGTAAGTCGCTTACCTCCCTTAAGTCGTAAGTCTCTTGCCTCCCTTAAAGTCCTAGGTCGTATGACTCTTAAGTCCTAGGTCGTTGGCTTTAAATCGTTAAGTCGTAGGTCGCTGCTTCTCTTAAGTCGCTCGGCCATGCCAACTCCGCTAGCTCGCAACTGTTAGGTCGTATGACCTTAAGTCGTAGGTCGTCTCAGACCTAACATTCCCGCTGCTTCTCTTAGGTCGCTTGACCCTAAGTCGTAGGTCGCTTGACTTCGTTAAGTCGTAAGTCGTTCGCGAGTTAGTACTTGGTCGTTTGACCTGTTCTTCTGCTAGCTCGCTTGGCATTCTCCACTTAGGTCGTATGACCTTATCCCTTAAGTCGTAAGTCGTTCGCGAGTTAGTACTTAGTCATTTTACCTGTTCTTCAGCTAGGTTGCACGGCAGTCTTCCCTTAGGTCGTATGACCTACTTCTCCTTAGGTCGTTGGACCAGCTTGCCTTCACTAAGTCGTACCGTGACGGGGCGCTGCCCCGCACCCCGCCGTGGGCGCTGCCCCCTGGACCCCCGCGACCTGACCGGGCAGGTCGAACCCCGTATTACTCTGCGTAGGCAATCTCGTCTGAAAAACATTGATCAGAATTTCTACTTTGATGGTTTTGGAATTGACTTCTTTGGACTTTACTCACGTCTTCGAACGTGAATTGATTTGTTCTACCATCGTTTTATGACTTGTCACTTTAAAGATATATGAAGGTTTCAATACTAATAGTAAATATCAAAACTCTTTCATCAAAGCGATTTCAACACTATTTTAAGTATCAAAAGTTCGTTTTCTCAAACCGATTTTCAATCTACTAGTATATACAAGCCTTTACTTCACTCGAATGAGAAATCGACTTAAACGACTTAGTAAAACGGGTGGTATGAAACGCTTGCGTTCACTTCGTCGGTTAGCTCTTGGACTTGTTCGATTGAACCCTTTTTGTGACAATTTCCTAGTGAAGATTTACAGCTTGTTCGTAAATATTTAAGTTAAGCAAGTGGTTATGGGACATGAAGCTAAACTCATATATTTACTAGCTTGGTGTGATTGACACTTCCTTATGATCATGACGATCATTTTTGTGATTTAGACTAGCGATTGAGCGATGTCTCTTTGTCTACGTGGGAGACTATACCCCGATCATGTGATATTTCTCCATCACATTTCTAGGGTAGCACCCTACGGTCTTCGGGCCATTCATGTGTTAAAATTTAATGGATAGCTTCCATGAGATAGCTTCTCGTCATGTGTTTACGCGTAGGTGAGTTTTCATGCTCCCATTCATGTGTTAGGCCTCCCCCCCCTTTATGTGTTTTCTGGATTTCTGATGATGATTTCTGGAATTTTGTGCTTCACCAATTTTCATGATTTTCATTGATATGATATCAGTTTTTGTGCATTGGTGAATTCATGTGTTATTGACTTGTTATGAATACAAGTTTAGGGTATGAAACCCTACCTTATCTTTGAGAAGATTCTTGTGATATTGATTAATCTTTTGTTGATTATCATTTACATACTTATAGTAGTATGTCGCTATGGTTATTACATGTTCATGTCATGCCTTTTACTGTATACCATATCATCTGATATTTATAGTTAGACTGATCCGTTTATTATTTTCTTATAAATAATACTCGGGTCAGACCGAGATGTTACAGGTGCTTCTGCTTGACTTCTCTTCAGGATTATTCTGACTTTTGGCTAACTACTTAGATTAGTAGTTTTTGGATGTACACCTTTGAGATATAGACTCTATGTTGTGTACTTATTCTTTTGTATAGCACGTGATGCTATTCTTTTGTATTATCGTGGATCTTTCTGACCACTACTCTGATGTACACTTTCATGTGTTATATATTTATTCATATCTTCTTCCGCCTTTGTGATATGGATGTCTGTGACTGATTTATGTTATGATTATTTCTATGTTTGTTTTCCGAAGATTATATATAGCCACCGTGTGATAGCTTTGTGTTTGTACCGGTATGTCGGATTTCCTCCTTAAAAGATATGCATTCTATTCTATCTGACGTATCGGTGCTCGCACAAAGAAGTTACATGGATGGTCGCTCCTCCACAGCCTTATTCTCCGCGCTAATTGACAGCACTACATCGTAGTGTTCTTGGTTAGCTTGGGTATAGAGGTGGGGCGTTACAAATCACTTATTCTGCTTAATCAATTATTAATTAATTACAATCATTTAATTAATTAATCAAACCTTAATTACTTTTATAAGTAAATTAATTAACCTTAATCAGAGATTAATTATCCTTTAATTATTAATTAATAAACCTAAATTATTAATTAATAAAACTTAATTTTAAATTAAGTAATCCTTAATACTTGATTAATTATCCCTTAATGATCAATTAATTTATTACTAATTACCAATTAATTACTTAATTAATTTCTTAATTAATTAACTACTAATTATTAATTAATTAACTTTAATTATCTGATTTATAATTCTTAATTACAATTAATTAACTCTTAATTAATTAAAATCTTTAACTATTGATTTATTTATTATTCAATTAATAATTAAAATTAATTAATTACTCTTTATTAAATCTTAATTATCTTCAACAAACCATTTTCTTTTGTTAATTACTTAATCACATTATTAAGTTAACCTTTAATTAACATTTAATTATAACTAAAAATGATTTAGTTTTAAAACATTTTATTTAAGTTTTAACAAACTTAAGTTTAACAAACCTACCAATAAAATAGAGTTTTAAAAGCAATTAAAAAGAAGTTTAGAAAAGTTTAAACATAGAAAACATTTTAAAATTTCAAGCTTTTATTATTTTTAAAACTTTAAAACGTGCTACATTCCTGCTCCGAGTCATCCACGTATTTTACTCGAGATCGCTTCGAGTCTTCCCCTCAACTTCTTCTTCCTTCCCCTAGTTTCTTTTTAAAAACTAAAACTGCTAAACTATACTACACGCACACGGGAGAACTTCGAGTCTGGCCATCTAAAAACCCGAGACTCCTTCGAGTCGCCCACGTCTCCAGTTTTCCTGACACACACTTCACCGTGGTGCACGTGCACGGCGATTCCAGCTAACTCCGGCGAACTCTCTCGTCTCCGGCAAATCACAATTCAACTCGTCAAACAACTTCGAGCATCAAAATGCAATCAACTAGCCTAAATCGAAAACGAGCTATCCATTCGAACAGCAGTTCGACATCACCTGGAACGAACGCCTCGCCACCACGCCTCTGACCATCGTTCCACCTGAAACTTCGTCAACATCCTCCCAAGTCCTTCACGCATCCATCCCCCTCGCTCACGTGAAGCTCGATCCATCGTAGGTGCTCCAATCGTCTTGTTTTCATCACGACAGAAACAAAGGTGTTAAACCCTAGATTGCTCAAAAGCCAATGCCACCCATGATGATAAAATCATCAAGTATTTTTCTCAATATCACTGACCACTAACCCAACTACTACCAGAATTTCGAGTATCAATTGTTTGAGGATTTCCAGAATTTGGTGAAAACCCATTCCACGTTCAACACCAAACTGCTCTCAATTCACTAAATTAAAAATTACCAGATTCATTTTAAAAATCCTATTTTCTTGAGTGGATTCTTATTATATAATTAAATCCCCAAATAACAACACTTGATTTCAACATTTATCAAGGTTCTTACTGTATATTGCTTAACTACAGGCAGATCTCAAACCTGAATACTTAACTATGGTTTTTAAAAGTTAGATCATGTTTAAATGATCCTATTTTATTTGAAAACAAAAGATAATCACAGAATAGATAAAGAGAAATTTGATTTCTTGATTTATATTTAACTCTGTAACTTAAAAACAGACAGGCATATTTCAAACAAACCATAAACAGATCTTACACTAATAAATATATACATGTAGGCCTATTTACATTCATACAACAACACTTAAATATAGTCTCAAGATAATATGATAGATCTAAGGTTTGTTTTGTTTACTGGAACATTTGAACAGAGCAGATTTTATACACATACAGGTATATGATCATGGTAATGCATATATAGCTTGTTAAATTCAATCATTTAATCAACTTTTCATATAATATTGTCACAGGAAATAAAACAAACAACTATATTACTGTTTTTATCATTTAGTTTACTCACCTGATTTTAGAGATGTTGAACAGAACTTTGAATCTGAAATGTTTTGAACAGAGCTGAGATGTTTGAAAACTTAAACAGCTAGCTCCAGCACTTTGAATTGTTTGTTTAGCTTTGAGTTTGTTGATTCTTGAAAACTTGCTGCAGTTGTTTTGTTGATCTCTGATTTTGTTCTTCAGTTTGAAAATAGTTTGCAGTTTTAGATTTTGAGGAAGCTTTTAACTTGGATTTTGGTTTCAGATTTTAGAATTGTGGAGAGGAATTTGTTTGAATGTTTAAAGCTTTGGGTATTATTCTCTTCAGTTTTGAAAACGTGCTGTAGCTTGAATGTTTAGAGAAAGAGGTAGGAAAAGGGAAAAGTTATGAGAAGTAGATATATATAGAATTTGTTTTTGATTTAAAAAGAAAATAAAAATGAAATGGTGACACATGTCCCTAAACCCTCTTAATATCTTAACACATGTATTTTAAAGTGTTTAAATGTTAACACCTATTTTTTTCCATGCATAAATACTTTTACATTTATTAAATAAAGATTTTATAATTTATTTCCTAATAACTAATGCATATTTTTAAATATATAAATGAAAAAATCTTCTAAAAGAAATGGAATAAAACAAACTATATTTATAAAAATCATTTATACACACCTTTAATCCAATATATATAAATAGATATATATATCATCTCTTTGAACCCAAATATAAGATCTAACCAATTTTTAAATAAAATTTTAAAATCAAATTTTGATGAATATATATATTTAAACTCCATTTATTTCAATTGAAATAAATATTCCACTTAAAATCTATATTCACACATATATATATATACAATACATTTTTATTGTTTTAATATAACAATATTGCTAATTTAATTAATTTATTTAAGAGATTATCATATTTAATTTCTTTGAAATTCCCGGGATATCACATTCCTCCCCCCTTAAAAGAATTTCGTCCCCGAAATTAAAACAAAAGATAATCCAAAATTTTATTTCATTTCAACAAACTAAGCATACATATCATCCATACAACAATCAAACAGACAATTTACTCAAACAAACAATCACTAGTTATCCGGACACAGATCCGGATAAGCCTTCCTAAAACTGTCTAGAGTCTCCCAGGTACAATCTTTGGGATCCTTGCTCCACTGCACCTTGACTAGCTTCACCACTTTGTTTCTGAGTTGCCTCTCATCTTGATCGACTATCTGAACAGGATGCTTTACAACAGATAAGTCCGGCTCGATCTCTAAATCTTCCTGCACTGCTGGCTCCACAATAAGAGATGGATCATGCACGTACTTTCTCAAATGAGATACGTGAAATACATTATGAATTCCAGCCATCCGATCTGGTAACTCAATTCTATATGCCACGGTACCAATCCTCTCCAGTACTCGGAATGGACCAATATATCTTGGGGCGAGTTTTCCCGTCTTCCCAAATCTAATAGTTCCTTTTATCGGGGAAACTTTGACAAAGACCATATCTCCAATCTCGAATTCCAATTGTCTTCGTCTTTTGTCTGCATACTTCTTTTGACGATCCTGCGCTGCTTTCATCCTCTTCTTGATAAGCTCTACCTTTTCAGAAGCTTCTCGAATCAAATCTGGACCGAGAACTAGACGATCTCCCGATTCTACCCAACAGGATGGTGATCTACAAGGTCTTCCATACAACGCTTCATAGGGTGCCATCTTGATACTTGCTTGGTAGCTATTATTGTACGAGAATTCTACTAAATGTAGATGGTCTTCCCAAGATCCACCAAAATCTAGAATACAAGCTCTAAGCATATCTTCAAGAATACGATTTACCCTCTCCGTCTGCCCATCTGTCTGGGGATGATATGCTGTACTCAGACTCAAACTCGTTCCCAAAGCTGACTGCAAAGCCTCCCAAAATTTGCTGGTGAAAATAGGATCACGATCGCTTACTATGCTGACTGGAACACCATGCAGTCTAACAATTTCTTTCAAGAAAATCTCGGCCAAAGATACTGCAGTACGGGTTGTCTTAACCGGAATAAAATGGGCGCTTTTGGTTAGCCGGTCAATAATTACCCATATTCCTTCATTTCCCTTTTTGGTCCTTGGTAAACCGTCGATAAAATCCATAGAAATCATTTCCCATTTCCACTGAGGAACTTCCAAAGGCTGTAATAATCCTGCGGTCTTCTGCTGATCGCCTTTCACCTGCTGACAGGTCGCACATCTATTAACAAAAGTAGCTACATCCTTCTTCATATTTGGCCACCAAAAGACTCTCTTCACATCTTTATACATCTTTGATATTCCCGGGTGAATACTCAGCCTGGAGCGATGACCTTCTGATAGTACTTCCCGCCTTAACCCATCCACATCTGGTACACAAAGGCGATTATTAATCTTTAACACTCCTTGGTTGTCAACCTCAAAATCTGAGTATCGACCTTCTTTTGTTCCAAGAATTAGTTCCTCAAAAGTTTTATCTTCCATCTGCTTACTTATAATCTTTTCTTGGAGAGACGGAACAACTTCCAAAAGAGATAGAATTGCATTCCTACTTAGAGCATCCGCCACAACGTTCGCCTTCCCTGGAGTATACAAGATATCCAGATCATAAGATGCCAAAAATTCAACCCATCGCTGCTGCCTCAAATTTAGATCTTTCTGGGAGAAAAGATGCTTCAAAGGTTTGTGATCCGTAAAAAGCTCGAACTTCTCTCCTAGCAGATAATGCCTCCAAATTTTCAAAGCAAAAACAATAGCCAACAATTCCAGATCATGCGTAGCGTAATTCTTTTCATGTGGCTTCAACTGCCTACTCGCATACGCAATGACTCTTCCATTCTGCATCAATACCGCACCCACTCCTACAATACAAGCGTCAGTGTAGACTTCAAACTTGCTCTTACCATCGGGAACAGCTAGAACAGGTGCACTAGTCAGTCTTGCCTTCAAATCCTGGAATGCTTCTTCACATTCGGGGGTCCATTTAAATTTTACTCCTTTCTTAGTCAACTTAGTTAAATGCGAAGAAATCTTAGAGTAGTTCCGAATAAACTTCCTATAGTAGCCAGCTAAACCTAGGAAACTGCGGATTTCCGTTGGAGTCTTCGGTTGCTTCCATTCTTGAATAGTTGCTACCTTTGCTGGATCTACAGAGATACCTTCTCCAGAAACAATATGGCCCAAAAATCTAACCTCCGACTTCCAAAAATGACATTTCGAAAACTTGGCCTTCAGAACATGCCTTCGCAGAGTCTCCAATACTATCTCCAAATGTCGCTTATGCTCCTCTTCAGATTTGGAATAGACAAGAATATCATCGATGAATACGAGTACAAACTTATTCAACACGTCCCGAAAAACTCGATTCATCAGGTCAACAAAGTAGGCTGGAGCGTTGGTTAATCCGAAAGGCATAACCAACCACTCATAGAAACAATTTGGTCCCCTAAACGCAGTCAAGGGTATACTATCTTCAAATACCCTTAGCTGATGGAAACCTGAAGCTAAATCCAATTGGGAGAAAACATAAGCTCCATTCAATTGATCAAAAAGATCATCAATACGAGGCAAAGGATACTTATTTCGAATGGTCACTTTGTTCAACTCTCGATAATCAACACAGAACCTTAGTGATCCATCCGACTTTGTTACAAAGACAACAGCCGAACCCCAACTTGAAAAACTAGGTCGGATTAAACCCTTCGATAAGAAATCTTGAGTCTGCTTTACCAATTCTTCTCTCTCCTTTGGTGCCATTCTTCTACTGGGCTGGACAACTGGTACTGCCCCTGGAATTAGATCAATTCGAAACTCTATCTCTCGATGTGGAGGTAAACATTTGACTTCTTCAAATACATCAGGAAAATCTTTAACCACATCAATATCTCCTCCCTTCTCTTGAGAAGTCTCAACTCCATGTAAAAGACTACTCAAGTGAATTCCAGAATTATCACACGTTACTTTAGCAATCCTACCCAGATCAGTTTCTAACGAAACTGTTCTTTCTTCACAATTTAGGACAGCTTTATGTCTATCAAGCCAATCCATTCCCAGAATAAGGTCAAATCCCTTAAAATCTAATACATAAGGTTCACATGCAAAACTATGGGAAAGATAAGTAATCCTCAATCCTTTACAAATCCTATCAAGTCGGGTTACTCCACCTATGGGATTAGAGACGCAAATAGAATCTTCTACGATACTAAGGGTAAGGTGAAATTTTACTACCGTCTCTAAATACCACTGTCACGACCCGCCATCCTACGTCCAGGAAGACGCATCGTTTTGAAGAAAAGAAAGAGGTGAGAAAGTAGAAAAGAAAGAGAAGAAGAAGAACAACAACAGAATCTCAAACAGCGGAACGAATAAATTATATTAATAACAAAAGTATTACATAATATACAACACTTATCAGAGTTATACAACATATACATCACATACTAGACAGTTATAAACATCTGTCTAGACATTACAACTCAAATACAATACAAACACTATCACAGAGATCTACACAGCGGAATACTATATCTACGAACGCCGAAGCCTCCTGCTCCATTGCTCCTCCAGAATATTCGTCAAAGCTAAACCTGAATCCCTTGGCTACTCGTAAAAATTTGAGTACCCAAGAGTTTATATAAAACAAAAATAAACACTTGGGTCAGACATGGGTCTGGTGTGAGTAACAGGTTAAAGTTGCTTAACTTCAAAACCTTTTGAAACAAAGGTATCACGTAAGACTCCCCACAAATAAACATGGGTAAGTTTTTACCTTACGCTAACCAAAACATTTGATAGGAAATTCGATTGTATTATAATAGGGTCTAGGGTTTTCAAGTAAAATACAGAAATAGCTGGAATGCTTACATCTCACGTTCCAACATAGTTGGGCACAACTAATACGTACGGCACTTATTGGATTTTGGATTCCATACAATGGCAGGGCTACCGGGGTACCGCCCGTCACAGTACGTGGCCTAGATCACCGTACCGAGGATCACTCCCAATCCCCTGCAACACAAGGCCGGAACATCCCTTACTGGATAATTCCCGCACAAGATATCCCAGCAGTTGTTGCAATTCAACTGCCCACTCAACCGAATAATAAGAAGGGACCTCTAGACAGGGATAATCTTGTCCTACTTGGGTGCTACCCACTAACCTTGCTGCACCTCCCCTGTTTTAGCCATTCCCGATTTGATGAGGCTTGAGGCTACGATTACCTTTAATCAGGACATCACTTAGAATGCTCATCGTCCACCTGACGATGTTCTGAAAGCATTCAATCCATACAAGTTCGTTCCGGGTTCGAACGAAACCGAAGGCATTATCTCGTTACACTCGTATTGGAATCACCCTCAGAGTTAACGACAATAACCCTTGCACTCTGAATCTTCATCTCGAATCTGAAAGTACTATCTCCGTCAACTCATTACGGAATCACCCTCAGAGTTATATTGACAAAGAATAGTTCTTACACCTCGAGTCTTCACTTGCTCCAATTTGATTTCACGACCTAACGTAAATTTGGATCGATGTGGTATTCGGGTCTCCAGACCTGGAATTCCGGTATACGGAAACCCGATCCCGGTCTCATTGAAATCCAAAGCGTATCTTTTAAGGCCAAGTTGTTTTAAAGGTTAAAACAATTTAATTCTACTATCTATTAACACATAGATAGATAATTCACAGATTCATAATAGATAATCAACATTATCATTATAAGCAGATAATTCTTATCATCTTTACTATGCAACCAATGCATCCAAATCATACAGTATCAATTATCTCATATCTGAGATTTCAAACCATTCAAGGTACACAATATCATCCATTCATAAGCAATGATTTATTTATCACCATCTATAATTAATTTAAAATGAATTAAATTAATTATTTCATCTTTAATTAATTTAAAGTAAATTAAATTAATTACTACATCTATAAATCCTGCTTAAATCATTATTAATTAATTATCAATCAATTAATCAATCATCATCCAATTATTCAATTTAATTAATCATCCTTGATTAATTATTTAATTACATTCAAGTAATTAGTATTAAATTAATTATACAAATTAATTATTCTTAACCACTTATAGTAATTAACCTTTAATTACTTCTTTTATTAATTAACTATAATTAATTACATTACTCCTTAATTACATTAATTAATCACTTCATTTATAATTATTACTTAATTAATCAATTCTTAATTACATCATAATTATATAAATTAATGATCCTTAATTACATTTTATCATTAATTACTTTATTTAAATTAATTACATTGAGTAATTAATCTTTAATTAAACCATAATTATTTCATTAGTAATTAATTTAATTTACTTTAAATTAATTAAAGATGAAATAATTATGGTTTAATTAAAGATTAATTACTCAATGTAATTAATTTAAATAAAGTAATTAATGATAAAATGTAATTAAGGATCATTAATTTATATAATTATGATGTAATTAAGAATTGATTAATTAAGTAATAATTATAAATGAAGTGATTAATTAATGTAATTAAGGAGTAATGTAATTAATTATAGTTAATTAATAAAAGAAGTAATTAAAGGTTAATTACTATAAGTGGTTAAGAATAATTAATTTGTATAATTAATTTAATACTAATTACTTGAATGTAATTAAATAATTAATCAAGGATGATTAATTAAATTGAATAATTGGATGATGATTGATTAATTGATTGATAATTAATTAATAATGATTTAAGCAGGATTTATAGATGTAGTAATTAATTTAATTTACTTTAAATTAATTAAAGATGAAATAATTAATTTAATTCATTTTAAATTAATTATAGATGGTGATAAATAAATCATTGCTTATGAATGGATGATATTGTGTACCTTGAATGGTTTGAAATCTCAGATATGAGATAATTGATACTGTATGATTTGGATGCATTGGTTGCATAGTAAAGATGATAAGAATTATCTGCTTATAATGATAATGTTGATTATCTATTATGAATCTGTGAATTATCTATCTATGTGTTAATAGATAGTAGAATTAAATTGTTTTAACCTTTAAAACAACTTGGCCTTAAAAGATACGCTTTGGATTTCAATGAGACCGGGATCGGGTTTCCGTATACCGGAATTCCAGGTCTGGAGACCCGAATACCACATCGATCCAAATTTACGTTAGGTCGTGAAATCAAATTGGAGCAAGTGAAGACTCGAGGTGTAAGAACTATTCTTTGTCAATATAACTCTGAGGGTGATTCCGTAATGAGTTGACGGAGATAGTACTTTCAGATTCGAGATGAAGATTCAGAGTGCAAGGGTTATTGTCGTTAACTCTGAGGGTGATTCCAATACGAGTGTAACGAGATAATGCCTTCGGTTTCGTTCGAACCCGGAACGAACTTGTATGGATTGAATGCTTTCAGAACATCGTCAGGTGGACGATGAGCATTCTAAGTGATGTCCTGATTAAAGGTAATCGTAGCCTCAAGCCTCATCAAACCGGGAATGGCTAAAACAGGGGAGGTGCAGCAAGGTTAGTGGGTAGCACCCAAGTAGGACAAGATTATCCCTGTCTAGAGGTCCCTTCTTATTATTCGGTTGAGTGGGCAGTTGAATTGCAACAACTGCTGGGATATCTTGTGCGGGAATTATCCAGTAAGGGATGTTCCGGCCTTGTGTTGCAGGGGATTGGGAGTGATCCTCGGTACGGTGATCTAGGCCACGTACTGTGACGGGCGGTACCCCGGTAGCCCTGCCATTGTATGGAATCCAAAATCCAATAAGTGCCGTACGTATTAGTTGTGCCCAACTATGTTGGAACGTGAGATGTAAGCATTCCAGCTATTTCTGTATTTTACTTGAAAACCCTAGACCCTATTATAATACAATCGAATTTCCTATCAAATGTTTTGGTTAGCGTAAGGTAAAAACTTACCCATGTTTATTTGTGGGGAGTCTTACGTGATACCGTTGTTTCAAAAGGTTTTGAAGTTAAGCAACTTTAACCTGTTACTCACACCAGACCCATGTCTGACCCAAGTGTTTATTTTTGTTTTATATAAACTCTTGGGTACTCAAATTTTTACGAGTAGCCAAGGGATTCAGGTTTAGCTTTGACGAATATTCTGGAGGAGCAATGGAGCAGGAGGCTTCGGCGTTCGTAGATATAGTATTCCGCTGTGTAGATCTCTGTGATAGTGTTTGTATTGTATTTGAGTTGTAATGTCTAGACAGATGTTTATAACTGTCTAGTATGTGATGTATATGTTGTATAACTCTGATAAGTGTTGTATATTATGTAATACTTTTGTTATTAATATAATTTATTCGTTCCGCTGTTTGAGATTCTGTTGTTGTTCTTCTTCTTCTCTTTCTTTTCTACTTTCTCACCTCTTTCTTTTCTTCAAAACGATGCGTCTTCCTGGACGTAGGATGGCGGGTCGTGACAGTTATACAAATCTTTATATATATTAATTACCATACCTTAAACCCTATATCAACGCCGTTCGGCCACCACTATCATCTGATAATCCAGCGAGCATTTTTCCTAAGATCCTTGATCTTCGAACAACCTCCGGTGATAATCACGACGCACCCCTATTTTCCGTTTGCCGTGAATTGACAAAAACTCAGATTCTGTTCATCTCTCAATTCCTCACCATTTACAAGTTTAAAAATTATGATTCAATCGCTAAAAATCATCATTTTCAAAAACGAAACCAATTATATAATCGGCACTTGAAATCATGAGGGTCAAATTATTGATATGTTTTGAGTTTTGCTGAAAATTCCTATTTCCAAAATATTTACTGAATAATTCTACTTGGAAATTTTTTTTTAAAATTAATGTTACATTGTTACTAACATTTTTCATTTAGAGATTATAGCCTAAAACTGATTGTGCAAAGAGATACAAAATTTTCTTTGAATTTATAAAACCTGTTACAAAACAGGGTATGTATATTACATATAATATATTTTAAAACCTGTTTATCCAAGCAACCATACCATTCATACATGCAAACCATATTTACAACCCTACTATCATAAATCATCACATGCATCGGATATCAAGATGATTTATCCTTTCAAAATTTAGTTTACTCACCTGTTATTTTGCAGAACAGAGAAAGCTGGAAACTTGATCTGCTACATGAACTGGAATATTTTGATTTTCTTAATCTGATCTTGAATTTGCTTTGAAACTGATCTTGAATTTGTTTGCCAGCTCCAGTTGAAGTTGATTTAAGTTGTAGTTTGGATTGTAGTTGATTTTATTTCTTACAGCTTTTGTTTTCAGGTTTGAGATTGTTCCAGTTTAAAATGTTTTGAATTTGTTTTCATTTTGGTTTACAGGCTTGTGAAGTTGTGAAAAAGAACCGATGAAGCCTGGTTTCTTCTTTTAAACCTATTTTACTTAAAATTTAAATTAAATTGTTTAACTGAAAATCTTGGTTTAAAGGATGACATTTGATTCGAAGAGACCGGGATCGGGTATCAGAAATATACCCGAAACCACTTCGATTTGTAATCTATAATTCTTTATAGATTTGTTGGTAAATCGAATAGGATGGAATGAAATAAATCGAGTAATCTGGATCATTGTAACTAAATAACGATACTTAGATATTATTTTGTGAAATAAATTGTTTGAATATAATAAGTAAGAACTCGTAGAAGATACGAGTTACCCTGGTTTTATATAAGATCTATGAATTGAAATTTCATGTTAGATGAGTTTACTCACGCTGATTTCCAGCCTGACTCGGGTGTTACTTTGATGTAATGCTCGGGTCAGACCGAGTATTACAGATTTCAGGTAAGGACGTTCTGGAGCTCAGGGGGCGAGCTGGATGGCAGGAACGTATGGAGTATATTCCGCTGTGATATATTATTGTTGTTAGAGACATGTTATTTCTAACTGTCTAGTATATTGTGAATGTGGTAACTCTGATGTATAAAAATGTAATTAACAAATACAGTTTTCTTTGTATAACTGATATTATTATTTGATATTGTATTTTGATCCGCTGCGAATGTGAGAATCTGTGTCTTGTTCTGTTTCTTTCTTCTATCTCTTTTCTTTTTTTCTTCTAACTATCTGGAATTTTCGGGTTCGAAATTTCCGGGTCGTTACATTTGATGTAACGACCCGGGGTTTCAACTCTGAAAATCCCAGATAGTTAGGAAAAGAAAAAGAAAGAGATAGAAGAAGAAGAAGAAAACAGAAACACAGAATCATCTATTCTCACATTCGCAGCGGATCAAAATATAATATCACATAAATAACAGTTTTACAAAAAGAAATGCATCAATACACTTTTACATTTTATATCAGAGTTACGCTATTACACAACACAGGACAATTTGAAAACATGTCTCAGATAATCAACAATAATATATACAACAGATATCACTCCATACGTTCCTGCCATCCAGCTTGCCTCCTGAGCTCCAGAACGTCCTTACCTGAAAATCTGTAATACTCGGTCTGACCCGAGCATTACATCAAAGTAACACCCGGGTCAGGCTGGAAACCAGCGTGAGTAAACCCATAATATGACATACCAATTCATAATCTTATTTAAAACCCGGGTAACTCGTACTTTACTACGAGTTCTCAACTTATTATAATCAACACTTATATTTCTCAATTCAATCTCTAAGTACCTTTGCTTAGTTTTAAATGGTCCAATCATTTAAATTTTTCCATTTTAATTTATTGATTTCTCATATCAATCTAAAATGAATCGAAGTGGTTTCGGGCATTTACTAATACCCGACTCCGGTCTCTTCGAATCATCTTAAGCAAAGCTGTTTTAGTTTAAAACAATTCCATTAATATCTAGAATTACATATTTACATAGCCATTTATCACAGATAGTCAAAATCATACAATTCAATCCAACATATCATATCACACAAATCACATAGAGATATCAACTAATTTAAGGCATACAACATCACTTAATCCTTCATAAGCAAGATTAATTAGTCATACCATTTCTAATTAATTTAAATAAATTTAATTAATTACTTCAATCATTTTTAATCCTGCTTACTTAATATTAATTAATTACAAACCATTAATTAATCATCCCTTAATTATCCTTTCTAATTACATTAAGTAATTTGCCTTTAGTTAATTCACCAATTAATTATCCTTAACCATTCACAGTAATTATCCTTAATTAATTACTTAAATTAATTATCTTATAATTACTTACATTGATTAATTATTCCTTAATTAATTACATTTATTATTTAACTAACCTTAATTAATCAATCCTTTAATTACTTACTTTAAGTAATTTATCCTTAATTACTTCATTAAGTATTTATCATTAATTAAATCACTTTTAGTAATTATCTATTAATTACTCTCCTTAATAAATCCTTAATTACTTCCACTAAGTAATTATCCTTATATTAATTACATCTAGTAATTTCTTAAATTAATTTAACTTAAATTTATCATAACCTTAAATAATTAAAGGTAAATTCTTTATCTTCAATAATTACATCATTAAACATTATTAGGAAGACATTTAGGAATTAATTTCATAATTAATCTAGCATACATTTTATATAAATCAACCAACTATTAAATATTTAACTTTAAAACTTTGAAACTAGTTTCAAATCCGGATAATCTTCTTTTAAGACTCATTTATTTAATACATATCAATATTTGCATTAGTCTTAACTTAATACCTTCATATTTAAAAACCTGGAACACAATTCTTACAAAACTAAAACTCAGTTACACAATCGAACAACCCGAGTCAAAGTCCCAAAGACTCGAACAAAAACCCGAGCTCAATCCCATACACTCTCTCTTTCCTACATCCCTCGAGTCTCACCACCATTTTACTCGAGAACAACCCGAGTGGAAAGCTTCTTCTCCACTCAAACGAACGACAGACAGGAACGCATGTGCACCGTGCACATGCACCATCCCTCTGACCAACTCCGATCAACACCGAAGACATCAACAAGTCATCGCTACATACCTCAGTCTCCACTACGCCCAGAACAACGAAAACGATGGCTAATCAAAATCCAGCTATCGAACTCACAGGATCTCCAGACTCGACCATTCAAAACACTCGCCGTCGACGAATGCGACCACCGGAGCATCTGTTTCTCTGACCACAGTAGCATCACAGGCCATACGACGTAACTCCCCCTACGCGATCCTTCCCGATGCACCATCGACGTCAGTCACATCTCGATTATCCAACACAACCAAACAGCACTCCAAGCCCTAGTTCACCATACTCCGGTCACCACGGTCATTGATAAAACAGTTGGCCATTTTTTCATAGGTCATCAACCCCCCAGCCATCCTCGATATCAACCCCAAACTCCAATTCGACCTAGATCATCGCCAATTGCCGAAAATTCCAAAATCACTCATCTCAGATAATCCCATCAATCCCTTATCTAAAAATCAAGATTTCTCTACCTAAATTCATGATTTCATACAAGCATTCAAGTTATAAACCTGTTTTAATATTTTAAGATGTTTGATATTTTTGCCTATTTTAAATAATGACTGATCATATTGTTTACAGAGACAACCAGTTCCCTAATTTAACTTAATTATAATTCATAAACTTAAATCCATACTAAACAAACAATTTCTGGTTTACATGCATATCCTAGTTGAGATCAAATCAAGTGTAATGAATACTATTTAAAATTTTAGTTTTAAAAGCAGAAACAGGTATACAGATACCTGTAAACACACATATATACACACACAGAATATCCATCACAATACAATCATCCAAGCATAGTTATTCCTATTTATCCACATGCAACAGATAAATTTAACCCTTTTTAAATTGTGAAGTTATTCACTCTAAAAATGAAGGCAGAGCAGTTTTATTCATAGCAGTTTTTGATTTTGAAAAAGGAAAAAAAAACAGTTTGAATTAGAACTTGAGTTCTGGAAATTTTTTTTTAGCTTTGATTTTTTTTTTAGATTTACTCACATAAATATCACTTGT
Organism: Allium fistulosum; assembly: GCA_030737815.1. NCBI lineage: Eukaryota > Viridiplantae > Streptophyta > Magnoliopsida > Asparagales > Amaryllidaceae > Allium > Allium fistulosum. The sequence continues at coordinate 1,042,927,098 of CM060907.1, read as the reverse complement.
ATACCCAGGCATCACATCTTTTCACTCATGCAAGTAATATTTGAGACATTTCTAAAATCAAATCTTGCATACATTCAATTATAAAGTAGAATTTAGTTTTCCAAGAGGTAGATTTACTCACCTGTATTAAAAACAGAGGGCAGAGCTTATTTTCTTAGATCTGGAACTGATTTTTTTTTTTTTGAACTGCAACTTGAAACTAGAATTTAGTTGAGATGATCCTTTGCTTAGCTTCAGATTGAATTCGTGAAAGAGATTTCTTTGATCTGAGTTGTTGAATCCTAGCTTGAATTTGCTTAGCTTGCTCTTAACTTGAATTTGTGGGGATATTGTTTTGAATTTTTTCTTTTATTTCTCTGGTTTTTAGTGTACAGATTTCTGGTTTTCTTTGTTTTGATAATCAAGATAAGAGAAAATTGAAATAGAGGGGTAGAGATATGTTTATACAACTTAGATTAATTTATTTTAAAATAAAAAGAAAACAAATTATACTTGTTCAATTGGCTTACAAGTGTCACTAACATGCTATAATTAATTTACACTTGTATTTAGATAAAACCTTTGGCTTACATTTGTATTTTCATGCATAAATATGTTTTAATATATATATTTATATTTTTCATAATATTTCCAATTTAGTTTTATATTTAAAAATGTCTTAAGTGTTTTAAATATTTAAACTTCTCTTATATTTATCTATATAAAACTTTAAAGAAAATGATATAAAACTGATTATATACCAAATATAATCATATATAGATATATTATTAAATCCAATTTATTCTCCAAGATGTTATATATTTGAATTTCAAATCCAAATTCTCTTTTTAAAATCTACTTATATATATATATATTTATATATAAACAAATACACATTTTATTTGTTTGACAAAATAAATTAGACAAATTAAATAATTAGATTATTTTAAATAATTTATAAAGAAGATTATTACATTATTATTGCCCAAAAAAATTCCAGGATATCACATTCCTCCCCCCTTTAAATCTTTTCGTCCTCGAAAAGGAACAAAGCAAAAATTTTATTACAATGTTGATTGTCAGTTAAATTATTCCTTAGACATCTTAATTCTTAACTCTTTTTATTTAAATTTTTCAAAACATTTTTAAAAATCTACATAATATTATCAAAATAGTTTTTTTTTTTATAAAAATACTTTTTATAACTCGATGTCTCAACCAGTCCATCCTCGTTCTCACAGAAATTCGGTCATACGTTGATCAGGCGTAAGACTGAAAATCTATCAGTACTTGGTAAACCCGTTTTCAACACCTAGTGAAAATACTTGGAAAATAATTTATTGAAAATATCGAAAATAAATTTGAAATCGAGGAAATATCTTTGGTGAGAATGCTCTGGAAATCATCACCCCCATCCAAGGTCACAGTTACATCACGGGTTACGTTGCCATCGCAGCAAAAGTCCATGTAACTGATTACACCAAGGAACCCACAACAGATCGCAGTTACATCCAGGGTTACGTTGCCATCGCAGCAAAAGTCCATGTAACTGTTGGCTCTCAGCGGCACACACGATTTCGCTGTCAAAATGAAACTCCTCCACATAGGTCGCAGTCTACCGATATAAAATCAAACGCAGACTGTTGGCTCTCAGCGGCACAAACGACTTTCGCTATGTTACCATAGTGTCACAGTCTACCGATATAAAATCAAACGTAGACAGTTGGCTCTCAGCGGCACACATGACTTTCGCTATGGTCTGCAGTAGATCGCAGTGACATTGAGTCAAATTGTTGTCACAGCATAACTCAAATTCCTCTGTGGGCACCAGCCCCTCGACTTTCGCTACACAAATAATCCTCAGGAACTAGTTTTGTCCGGACTCCTCACAGGATCAACTTTAGAATCCCCCCTTAGGGTTCTAAAGTTACCCCGGGTTTTTCTTTATGATTTTCACTTAGTATAAAATTGTATGGGTTTACTCACGCTGGTTTCCAGCCTGACCCGGGTGTTACTTTGATGTAATGCTCGGGTCAGACCGAGTATTACAGATTTTCAGGAAAGGACGTTCTGGAGCTCAGGAGTCGAGCTGGACGGCAGGAACGTATGGAGTGTTTCTACTGTGTTATATTATTGTATATCTGAGACTTGATAATTGTGTATATCCAGTGTCTGTGTAAATGTGTAACTCTGATGTATAAAAATGTAATCGACAGATATAATATTGTTTTGTAAACTGTTATTATTTATTATTATATTTTATCCGCTGCGAATGTGAGATGTTGATGTTTCTGATCTTCTTCTTCTTCTTCTATCTCTTTCTTCTTTTTCATAACTATCTGGAATTTTCGGGTTCGAAAATCCCGGGTCGTTACATTTGGTATCAGAGCTGATGGTTAAGCGAGAACCTTGGCTCTGTTGGGATTACTCGTTAAGGATAGGGTCAATGGTACCCTAGAACGAGTTGAGTGTGTATATATATATATATGAGAGCGTAATTGTTATTTTCTTATATAAGGATTTTAAATGATTTTATATAAGAATATATTTTGATATATAAAATGATATTTCTTTCTAATAAATATTAAGGTAATTGGTTGTTAAAATATTGGAATTAAATTAAGTGGTAATAGAAATAAAGCCAAATTAAAATTGAATGAAGATAAGTTTGAAATGAATTCAAACTAAAATTAAAATCTTGAATTTGTAGAAATGTTATCAAGAATAAAGGTAATAATGAATTGGTTTCCAGATATGATAATCTTGGTTATTATCATAAATGGTAATTGTGTTTAATAATGAATGTTGTTAATGATTTAGCAAAATGAAATGTTTAGGGAAGTAAACATTTAAGTGAGTATAACTTATAAATTGGAATTGAAGAGAATTTAAAATTGTGAAATTTTAAATCTAAGTCCAGAAAACTTGAAATTGTTTTAAAGGAGTTGTTTTGAATTTAAAACAAAGGTGGTTTAAAAATTTAAAGTATAACTTGGTGTGTAAAGAAAATGTATATATGAGGAATATATATAATACCAATGATGATTTGAAATAAACACTTAGTGTTGAGTTCTAAATTGGAATGTGATGTAAAACCCAAAGTAAAGTAAGTTTTTAAACTTAAAAGGGGAAAGACTATTAATCTGAAGTTTAAAATTTGAATGGGAATTCAAATTGTGAAAAGTTGACCGGATTAAGTAAATTTAACTTGAAGGAAGTTAAATAAGTTGAATAAATAACTTGAATTGGAAATTTCAAGATGAAATTTAAATTTAACTTGGGTAGTTAAATGGTTAATTTAAATGGGAGTTATGAGTGATCTCAAAATGGGTTTGAGATCTGGAAATTGAAAATGGATAATAAATTAGAATCTGAAGATTAAATTGTTTTTGAATTCTTATTTGAACTTTGTAATAAGTTAAGTAAAGATAATTTTAAAATGGAATTTTGAAATTTGAATTCAGAATTAAAAGGTTTAAAGATTTAATTTGTTAAAAAAAAAAAAAAGGGGTTGAATTAATTTAAAAGTGAAGGAATTGTGATTTAAGGAATTAAATCAATATTTTAAAAAAAAAATTAACTCGAATTTATATAATTCGAGATAGTTTAAAAATTGAGATTTAAATTGAATTAGTTCAAACTGAATTTGATTTGAATAATTTGAAATTGTAATTAAAATGAATATGTTTAAAATCAAATGGAATTTGATTTGAAATTTGGAAAGGAATTAAGATTAATTCAACTTGAATTGGGGTTAAATCAATTTCAATGGAAATTGAAGTTATTTAAATTGGAATTGAGTCAATTTAAATGGAAGTGAAATTTAAATTGAATTGATGGGAAATTAATTGGAAATGGAGATTGGGAAATTAAACAGTTTGGCTCTGGATTATTTTCAAAATAAATTGTTTTAATACAAATATATTTTTCCAAACTATTTACTATACAATCTTTCTTCTTAAACCCCAAACTATCTTATACTTATTTTACAATTATTTTGGAACTATTTAACTATTTGAAACCATCTTATAAACTAATTACTATTTTTCAGTTACTTATATCTAATCACTATTTTAAAAACTATTTTGCAATTATCTAACTATTTTATACCTACTTAACTATTTTACAGCTATTTTATAAACTAATAACTATTTTTCAACTACTTATCTATTTTAAAACTTTTTCAAGGTATTTTAAATTTAAATGGGTCAGAGTTCAAACTGTTTATAATTGAAGTATTAACTCAATTGTAAATGGAAGCAATTGAGAATAAGAGAATAGAATTAAAGGAAATGTGAATAGAAAAGAGAATTGATTTGGCTAATAACCAACAAAGATAAATACGTAGGATATACGTATATTATTCTATTCGCATAGTGATTTGATCCAGATTCGAACACAGAATTTCGAGATAGTATTATCGATCCGAGTTGGGATTTTTCGCTCGATTTTCGACGGCGAACCTGGATATGGATTGTTGATTGGTTCTGGATATTCTCTATCATAGTTGTGACTATGCAAGGAGAATGACGGTTTCTGATCAGGAAACCAGATCTGAGTCCGCACTAGGAAGCCGGGTGGACAATACTAGTTCGGAAGTAAAATTGTGTGATCGATTGAGCGATTAGATTGATATAGCGTACGGATGATATGTGTACATCGTACGAGTTTGAATGAAATTGATATTGAAGTTTGTGGATAAGGATTGTAAAATGATCTTTGAAATGAAAAGTATATTTGTGAAATATAATGGAATTGGATATTTCTTTGGTTGAAATTTACTATATGGAAGTAAGTAAATGGTAAATAACTTTATAAAGAAATCAAACTTGAATATTTGATTTGGCAATAAATAAAGTTATATTTTATAATATGATAAACTTCCCTTATTGAATCTAGCCAGAATAAAAAGGGTTTTGAAATATTTGAAGTATAAAAGAGGTTTTATACAAGTTTGAAATGATCCAAAGATTTTCAAAGTTATATATATCTATATCTATATATATATATAAAGGATCTTATGAGAATGATTTTGAAAAAGGTTTTTGGGAACCTATGAATTTGGAAAAGGCTTTTGATTTTTGGGAAAATCAATTTTGGGAATTTGGAAAGCCTAATTTGGGAATTATCGATTTTGGTAATCGATTTTGTGTAAAGGAGATTTTGATAAATCATAAAGGGTATGATTTGAAGATACTATAAATGTATAGTATAAAATGTTTTGAGTATAGCTCTGGGGAAAAAGGCGCTTCCTTGAAATGAACTTCTCAGGAGTGCCACTGGGTGGTACTGCCTTGAACCCCAAGGGGGGATTCTAAAGTTGATCCTGTGAGGAGTCCGGACAAAACTAGTTCCTGAGGATTATTTGTGTAGCGAAAGTCGAGGGGCTGGTGCCCACAGAGGCATTTGAGTTATGCTGTGACAACAATTTAACTCAATGTCACTGCGATCTACTGCAGACCATAGCGGAAGTCATGTGTGCCGCTGAGAGCCAACTGTCTACGTTTGATTTTATATCGGTAGACTGTGACACTATGGTAACATAGCGAAAGTCGTTTGTGCCGCTGAGAGCCAACAGTCTGCGTTTGATTTTATATCGGTAGACTGCGACCTATGTGGGAGAAGTTTCATTTTGACAGCGAAATCGTGTGTGCCGCTGAGAGCCAACAGTTACATGGACTTTTGCTGCGACGGCAACGTAACCCTGGATGTAACTGCGATCTGTTGTGGGTTCCATGGTGTAATCAGTTACATGGACTTTTGCTGCGATGGCAACGTAACCCGTGATGTAACTGTGACCTTGGATGGGGGTGATGATTTCCAGAGCATTCTCACCAAAGATATTTTCTCTATTTTCAAAACTGTTTTCTATATTTTCAATAAATTATTTTCCAAATATTTTCACTGGGTGTTGAAACCGGGTCTGCTAAGTACTTATAGATTTTCAGTCTTACGCCTGATCAACGTATGACCGAATTACTATGAGAATGAGGATGGACTGGTTGAGACATCGAGTTATAAAAAGTATTTTTATAAAACTATTTTGGTGATATTATATTGATTTTTGAAGTATTTTAAAATTTCTTAATTAAAAAGTTTATAGATGAAAATACTCAAAGAATAATTTAAGTGTAATAAAATTCTTGCTTCATTCCTTTTCGAGGACGAAAAGATTTAAAGGGGGGAGGAATGTGATATCCCGGATTTTCGGGCATCAGATAATTGGATAGTTATCTGATTTAACTTTAAAAAAATACTGATTTATAAATTTAACAAATTTAAATGTGATAATCTCCGGTATAAATTATTTAAAATTTGGAAAAATTGTTAATTTCAAACTAATAATAATAATGTGTTGTGTATATATATATATTAAATAGAATAATTATTACAAATTGAATTAGGGTTTGTTTAAATATATATATCAAATTAATTTTAAGATTGATTTTAAAGTTTTATTTAAAAATTGGTTTGAACTTATATTTGGATTTCAAAAAGATGATATATATATATATATATATATCTTAATATATATTTTGGATTTAAAGGTATGTATAAATGATTTTTGTATAAATATAGTTTGTCTTATTCTATTTCTTTAAAAAGATTTTCATTTATATAATTAAAATATGTATTTAGTTATTAGGAAAATAAATTATAAAAGCTTTATTTAATAAATAAAAAATTTAATTTTGCATGAAAGATATATGTGTTAACATATAAACACCTCTAAATAACATGTGTTAAGTTATTAAATGAGTTTAGTGACAAGTGTCACATTTTTATTTTATTTCTTTAATTTTAATAAATCAAAATTTAAATCTATAAAGCACCACTTCTTATTCTTCATTCACTTTTTCTATCACATTTTTCTTAAAAATCAAACTGCAGCCACGTTTCAAAACAGAGAAGAAAAAAATAATACCAAACCTGAAAACATTTCCAAAACAAAATCTAGAATTCAAGAAAATCAAACACTTAGCAAATCAGTTTCAAAGTCTTCTACAAGATTCAAGTTTTTCAAGAATCAGCAACTCAAATCTAAACTAAGAATTCAAGTTCCAGATCCAAGCTGTTCAAGTTTAAGTTTTCAAACCTCTCAAATTTCAAAAGCTCTGTTCAAAACATCTCTAACAGGTGAGTAAATATTTATTTAAAAGTTCAAGTAAATAAATATTGTTGCATGTGTATTTCTGTGATGAAGATTGTTTTGCATGTGTATATATATAAGTGAAATTCCTGTATATATGGATGTATTGTAGTCTGTTACATATATACATCTCTGTTTCCATAGTTACAGAGTTGAAATAAATAAGAAATTCAAAATTTCTTAAACCATTCTATGGTGTATTGTAGTTTTCAAACAAAATAGGATTGTTTAAACATAAATTAAGGTATAAAATTTTATTCATAAATTTTATGTTTGAAATTCTTCTAGAATCAAGAAATAGAGTAGCAAATTCTAAAACAGGTAAAAATCAAACTCAACGATTTGTAAATTCAGGTATTTATTCTGAATCCTCTAAGCAAATTAGGATTTTTAAAACAAAAATTGTAATTTTTAGATTAGTATTTTAGGAGCAGATCGTAGTTGAACTGGGAATAGGTTTTGACCAATTTCTGGCGATCGACGAACACTTAGACGTTGGGGTTTTTGTCGGAGCTTAGTTGTCGACTGGGAAGGTCAGGAAAAATGGCGCAGGTGGTGATCGAGCGTCGTGGCGTTGGAATTTGGATGGAGTAGGGTTTTGGAGGCAGTTTTGATCGAGATTGCGTTCGAGGTGGTTTCATCACCGTGGGAAGGTCGGAGTGGTTCGCGAGGTGTTTGATGGTTGCTGGTAGACGTGACGGAGCTACGGTGAAGGTGGCGTGGTGTCTCGAAGCAGGGATCATCGGTGATGTCGATTTCTGGTGATGTTCGTTGTTGAGCAGATGGGTTCAATACCTTGTTTTCGATTCTCGTTCGAATCGAGATTTTTGGTCGATCGAATGGGTTGCCGTGGATGAAGATGACTTGTCGGAGGTCGGAGTAGGGATCGTCGTCGATCAGAGAACTCGTGCACGTGCACGAGCACGTTTGCGTGCACCAGCGTGTCTGTGATGGAATCGGTTTTGGGAAGATGATGATTCTTCGTGACAAACTCGAAGTAAGCCAGCTATTGGCTCGGGTTATGTTTAAGGTGCGAGAGTATTTGAATAAACTGTTTTAAAAAAGTTTAAACAAGGAAAAAAAAATAGAATGGGAAGAACTGGCTCGGGGGAAATATGAGTTTGCTTGGGGATTACTCGGGTCAGTATAGTAAGGAAATATCGAAGTCTGAATTTAAGTTAAAACAGGTCTTAACCTTTCTTTTTGTATTAAAACAATAAGTGTTTTATATCTAAAAGTTGATTTATTTAGTTGTAAAATTTATTTTAACTTAGTAATCCTTGAAATTTATTTAAGATTTAATTTATAATGTAATTTAATTAAGGAATAAATGTTTTATCATTAATTAACTTAAGGGTCTTAAGTTAAATTATGGATTAATGATAATTTGTTTCAAGGTCTATTTGATAAGATTTTTAAAAAATAATTAGGAGGTAAATCAAGATAAATAACTTATCTTTTAATTAACTAAGGTTTGGGTAGTTAAATTTATTAATTAAATAGAGATTAATTATTATAGGTAATTAAAGATAAATTAATTAATTATTAAGGGTTGATTAATTAATAACCAAAGGATAATTAGAGGATTAATTAATCAAGGTAATTAATTAAGGATATTTAAGTGATTAAGATTAATTAATTAAGTAAGTATAACCAATTGATTATTGAAAAATCAAGAAATAGTTAATAAATGAATATGATTAATCAAGGATAATTAATTAAAGATTATTTGTCAAAAATAATTAATTAAAAGGATAATTAATTAAGGGAAGTGATTAGAGGATCATTAAATAATGTAATTAATTAATTAAGATGATTAATTAAAGGTTAATTACTTAATGTAATTAAAAGACAATTAATCAAGGATGATTAATTAAGATGGATAAAAAAAATGTTAAGTGAGCAGGATTAAGGTAATCCAAGTGATTAAAATTGGTAATTAATTTAATTGGAGATTAATTAAATTAATTAGGAATTATATATAATAAATCTTGTTTATGGATGGTTGAATGATATTGGATGACTCAGATTAATGACATCTCTTATATTCAATTGAGATGTGCTGTGATATGAATGGGTTGAACTGTGATAATGTAGGTTACCTTTCTGGGTTGAAGTGTTATGTGATATGATATCCTAGATATGAATTGTATTTTTTAAACTTAACATCTTGGATTAGAGATGACATTAAATTCGAAGAGACCGGAGTCGGGTATTAGTTAATACCCGAAACCACTTCGATTCTTTATAGATCGATATTTGAAGTAAGTATTGAGCATAACAAGTAATGAACTCGTAGTAAAATATGAGTTACCCCGGGTTTTTCTTTATGATTTTCACTTAGTATAAAATTGTATGGGTTTACTCACGCTGGTTTCCAGCCTGACCCGGGTGTTACTTTGATGTAATGCTCGGGTCAGACCGAGTATTACAGATTTTCAGGAAAGGACGTTCTGGAGCTCAGGAGTCGAGCTGGACGGCAGGAACGTATGGAGTGTTTCTACTGTGTTATATTATTGTATATCTGAGACTTGATAATTGTGTATATCCAGTGTCTGTGTAAATGTGTAACTCTGATGTATAAAAATGTAATCGACAGATATAATATTGTTTTGTAAACTGTTATTATTTATTATTATATTTTATCCGCTGCGAATGTGAGATGTTGATGTTTCTGATCTTCTTCTTCTTCTTCTATCTCTTTCTTCTTTTTCATAACTATCTGGAATTTTCGGGTTCGAAAATCCCGGGTCGTTACAACAATTGTTAAGAACTATAACATTCCTTCCCCCTTAGAATCGGTGGCGGGTGATATCCCGATTGTTGTATGGATTGAATCTCCGTTGTGAGATTCCAATCGTTCGAAAATCCCGGGTCGTTACAACAATTGTTAAGGACGTAGGATGGCGGGGTAACTCATACTTCACTTAAACCTTCGTTGTACACGTGCAATTATAAATTGTTCGAAAGTCCTGGACATGGTGGCGAGTGATATCCGTTGTGATATCCCGGGATTTCGGGGAATTTAAAATGAGATAATCTTTTAAATTAATTATTAAATATTGGTAAAGGTTGTTGTTTTCAAACAATTTAATATTGAGTTGTTTTTAAATATAAGTAGAAATAGATTTTTTTAATAGACATATAATTTCAAATTTAATAAGTATTGTTTAAATGTATATATATGTGTATTTAAATTGATTTTTAAATAGGATGATTATTTACAATTTATAATGTAATTGTTTAAAATGGATATCTATATTTATTTGAGTTGATTTTAAATTTAGATTTTAAATTAACTTTGAAATTGAATTTAAGAATTGAATTTAAAGAAATATATATATCTTAAATCTTAAAATAAAATAATAATATAGTTTGGATTTAAAATATATGAATAAAAGTTTTATTTAAAAATAAGATTTGTTTTGTATTATTCTCTTTAAAGAAATTTATTTATAGAAATTTGAAAGAGTATTTATTTAATAGGAATAAATACAAAAGCATTTGAATATTCATTTAAAAATGGATTAAATATAATATATATGATTTTATTAGAATATAATTGGTTTATATTCTATTTCCTTTTAAAGATTTTATTTACTTAAGGTTTAGGAAAGTATTTATAAATTAAGAAATGTATTAATCAATTAGGAAATTAATAATAAAAGCTTTTAAAATCTTTTAGAAATAATATAAAAAGTAATTAATTACAAGTGTTAACATCTAAATCATGCTAAGTAACATGTGTTAAGTAATTAGGTAAGGTTGAAGACAAGTGTCACATTTATTTTATTTTTCTTTTATTTTTAATTAAATCTAAATTTACTTATATAAACATATATCTTCCTCTTCATTTCCTTTTTTCTATCTTCTCATTTCAAAAGCAAAGAAAACTTCACCTCTAAACTAATTTACAAAACCAGAAAAAAAAAAAAGGAAGAGAAAATCTGTAATCTTTTCAAACCAGAGAATCCAAGAATCAAACGCAAAATACTCCTCAAATTCAAGTTCAAAAATCTGTAACAAATTCTCCTGTAATCATTTTTCAAAACCCTGTAAAGCATTTTCCAAAGCTCTGTAATATCAAGCCTGTAACCATCCTTCAAGTATGCATGCAAGTATATCTGAAGCCAAAGAAAATTCTTTCCAGTTTCAAAGCATTTCAGAGATCTAAGCATATCAGTTTTCAAATTGTCAAAAGCTTCAGTTTTTCAAGCCTCTGTTTCTTTTTAAAACTGGTGAGTAAATCTAATTTTAAAAACAGTTTTAAAATTGTTATTATGTCTTGATATGCCTGATAAATGTCACAGTAAAATGATATGCAATGATTACTTGAATAATTGATGTGAATGGATGTTTAGATAAAAGTTTGTTATAAAATATCTGTGCATATTAATGTTCATGCTTTCTGTTATTTTCCTGTGAATAAAATTAAAACATAAATCAGTTTTAATCTGATATATATATATGAAGTATTGAGATGAATCTAGTAATGCATGTTTAAAATTATGTATGCATGCTTGTTAAAATCTGAATACCTGTCTATATGAATGTATATATTGGTATGTATGATTATGATCAACTCTGCTTACTTTCTAACAGACTAAATATTGAACGAAACTAAAAATTATCTTCAAGTATCTTTGTTAGGCTAAAGTATTCAAACAAATGTTGTTTGTTTGAGTATAATTAAGTTTTAAAATTTTAAATTATATAAATTGAGTTTGAAACTCTCTGGAAAATAAAAAAATAATAACAGTGGAAGTTTAAAATTGGGTTAAAATTTAGTGAAATGATTTATTTATTTAAGTGTATAATCTGATTCATCTTTGAGAAATAGAATTTTTAAAACTAAAATCTCGATTTTTAGTTATATATAGAGGGTGCAGTTCACAGATGATCAGAATATGGTTTATGGGTTATTTCTGGTGATCGACTAGTTTTCGAAGGTTGAGATTTGGCATGGAGAGGCCGGTATGATCACTGATCATAGGAAAAATGGAGATCGTTTTTATAATTGACCGTGGTGGAGTCACGTTGTCGAACTAGGGTTGACTTTCTGTTTTTGGTCGATTTGGTTTAAGTGGCTGTAGTGTCGTCGTCAAGGCGTTTGGGGCAATCGGACCGAGGGGGATGTAATCGAGGCGTGGTGGCGAAGCGATGTACGAGGTGGTAGAGCTTCAGATCATCAGAGGCGATGGGGCGAGGCGTTTAAGTTGATCAGTTTTAGATTTCTTTTGTGTCGAATTGCTCGATTTTGTGTCAGTGAGTTTTCGAGTTTCCTGGGTTGTCGAGTGGGTTGATGATGTCGTCGCCGACTTGTTGAGGGTGGTCAGAGGTGCCAGAATTATCGCCGGCGTTAGTACACGTGCACGGTGTCCTGCCTATGTCAGTGGAGTGTTGTGGGAATTCGTCTCGAGGAAAGACTCGTGCAGTTTGGTATGTGACTCGAGTGTAAACTCGAGTGGTTCGGGTGAGTATGGTTTCAGGTTCAAAATTTTAAAAACTTAAGCTAAAACTAAACTAAATTTTGAAATTAAAGGGGACTCGGGTTAGACCCGAGTGATATTTGGGTTCGACCCGAAGCAAGTGTTAAGCATATAAAAAAAAAAGGGTTTTAAATTTGGTTTTGAAATTTAAAATGAAATAGTTTAAACTTACTTATATAAATTACTTATAATAGTTGTTTGCTTTAACATTGTTTAAGTAGTTTGAAAACTTTGTTTAATTTAAATTTTGTTAAATAAAGTTAAAGTTATTTTGAAACCGTAAGTAGAAATAAAATTTAGATATTTTATAAAGCAAGCTATTTAATTTAAATTGAAAATAGAACTATTACTTTATAATATTTTAAAGCATTTAAAAGTAGGTTGTGATCTGTAACTTTTAATTTATCATGTTGAATGAGTATTTTGAACTTAATTAATGATTTAATTAAGTAAGTTAATATTTTTAAAATAATGTTTTAATGATAAATAAGGCATTAATAAGATAAGGTTTTATCTTAAGATAATTATGGTTTTAATGATTTGAAATTACTTAATAATGATTAAGGATTAGTTAAGAAATTAATTAAGAGCAATTAATTTATTTAATTAACTCAATGATTAAGATTGATTTGATTAATAACTAAAGATTAATTAATTTGTAATTAATTAATTAAGTAATTAGAGGTTGATTAATTTGAAATTAAGAAGTACTTAATTAAGTTTATTAATTAATAATTAGGTTTTATTAATTAATAAATAAGAAATAATTAATCTATAAAGATTAAATAAAGGTTAATTAACTGTTATTAAGAATTGATTAACTAATAATTAATGATCAATTAATTTGTTATTAAGATTTATTAATTGATAATTAAGGTTTATTAATTAATAATTAAAAGAATAATTAATCTGAAATTAGAGATTAATTAATTAAAGAGTAATTAAAGGATAAATTACTCAGCTATGATTTATAAATTATGAATGTGATTAATTTAAGTTAATTAATTTGTTAATTATATAAAGATAGTCACTTGGTAATTGATTAAGTATAAATTACTTAATGAGATTGATAAGTGTAATTACTTAGTATAAGTAATTAATAAATAAATTACTGAATGTAATTGATATAAGGGAATTACTTACTGGGTAGTAATTGAAGTATAATTACTTTGCAAAAGTAATTAATAATTAATTATTTGGTGTAATTAATTAAAGGATTAAAGTAATTAATTAAGAAGTTAATTAATTAAGGTAAGTAATTATAGGATGATAATTATATTAAGGTAAGTTAATTAATTAAGAAGTTAATTAATATAAACACTGTAACGTTATGAGTAATTACAGTAATTACCGTGGTGGCTTTAATTAAAATTTAAAATCAGTAATCAAAATAGTTAAAAAAAAAAAAAAAATTCAAACCAAAGATTTCTAATCACAATATATATACAAATATATATATATATTCATTATAAATAGAAAACATTTTATTTAGCTTTTAAAAGATAATTTCACTAATTTAAATATTTATTAAAGAAGAAAAATTAAATTAATTCAAATTAAATTACAAAATTATCAAATCAATTTAATTTTTTTAATACAGATTATTAAATTGATATTGCCTAAAATTCAGGGATATCACATTTTAAATTTTGTTAAAGATAAATTGAGTTCATTTTAAAAACTTGAATTTAAATGAAATTTAAAATTAGAATTTAATATTTTGTTATTCATTTAAGTATTAGGATAATTAAATGGATAATTAACTTATTTTATAAATTAATGAAATGGATAATTACTTAAAGTAATTAAGGAGTTAAACTTAAGGTTTAAGATTAATTATTCTTAGAATAATTGACTTATAATTTAAGAATCATTAATTAAATAAGGTTAAATTTTAATTAATGATTAGAAAATAATTTATCTAGTAATTAAGATTGTTTAAGTTATAGTTAAGCACTTAATTAATAATTAATCAGTGATTAATTAAATGATTATAAAGATAAATTAAATAGTAATTAATAATGATTAATCTAAGTTAATTACTTAAGAAAAGTAATTAAAGAATTAATGAAGATCATTAAGTTGAGATGAGTAATTAATTAATGTGATTAATTTTTATAATTAATTAGATTAATTAAGGATAATCAATTTTAGAAATGGTTAAGTATATTTATGGAAGTAATTTGGATTAATTACTTTTTGGAATTAATCAAGGGATTAATTAAAATTAACTAATGAGTAATTAACTTATTTAATGAAGTAATTAAAAATAGTTAATTACTGAATGTGGTTAATCAATAGTGATTAATAAATATGGTTTGATTAAAGGTTAATTACTTAATATAATTAATTTAAATATAATTTATAATTAAGTAATAATTAAGGATCATTAATTAATATAATTAATGATGTAATTAAGGTTTAATTAATTAAGATTAATTAATCAATAATAAGTGATTATAGAGTAATTAATTAATGTAATTAATTTAAAGATTAATGTAATTAATTATAGTTAATTTATTTATAAAGTAATTAAAGGTTAATCACTGTATTTGATTAAGAATAATTAATTTATAAAATTAATTAAGGATAATTACTTGAATGTAATTAAGGGGTATTAATCAAGGGTGATTAATTAAGATAATTAATGTGAGGATAATGAACTAATTGATTTGTAATAAGTTGATGGTTAAGTAAGCAAGGTTTAAAATGATGAAGTAATTAATTTAATTCATTTTAAATTAATTAAAGATAAGTAATTAATTTAATTCACTTTAAATTAATTAGAGATGGAAGTAATTAATTTAATTCATTTTAAATTAATTATAAATGGTGTTATTATAGATCATTGCTTATAAATGGATGATATTAATTACCTTGAATGGTTTGAATCTCAGATATGAGATTAGTATTGTGTGATATGGATGTATTGGTTGCATAGTGATAATGATATGGATTATCTGTTTGTGATAATAATGTTGATATCTATTGTGATATTGTAAATTATCTATCTGTGTGTAGTATAGATAAGAATTGAATTGTTTTAACCTTAAACAACTTGGCCTTAAAAGATACGTTTTGGATTTCGATGAGACCGGGATCGGGTTTCCGTATACCGGTATTCCAGGTCTGGAGACCCGAATACCACATCGATCCAAATTAAACGTTAGGTCGTTAATCCAAGAGGAGCAAGTGAAGACTCGAGGTGTAAGAACTATTCTTTGTCAATATAACTCTGTGGGTGATTCCGTAATGAGTTGGACGGAGATGGTACTTATAGGTTCGAGATGAAGATTCAGAGTGCAAGGGCTATGGTCGTTAACTCTGAGGGTGATTCCAAAACGAGTGTAACGAGATAGTGTCTTCGGTTTCGTTCGAACCCGGAACGAACTTATATGGATTGAATGCTTTCAGAACATCGTCAGGAGGGCGATGAGCATTCTAAGATAGATGTGTTCTTTTAAAGGTAATCGTAACCTCAAGCCTCATCAACCGGGAATGGCTAAAACAGGGGAGGTGCAGCAAGGCTTCGTGGGTAGCGCCCACTGAGAGCAAGATATATCCCTGTCTAGAGGTCCCTTCTTTTATTTCGGCTTAGTGGGTAGTTGATTCGCGACAACTACTGGGGTTGTCTTGTTCGGGACTATCCAGTAAGGGATGGTTCCGGCTTTGTGTTGCAGGGGAGCGGGCGTACTCCTCGGTACGGTGATCTAGGCCACGTACTGTGATGGGCGGTACCCCAGTAGCCCTGCCATTGATGGAAATCCATTCTTCCTACGAGACCCTACGGACTTGATTGTATACCTATGTATGCTGGAATTTAATGAATGTAACAATTTCGGCTATTTCATATTTATTTGAAAACCCTAGACCCTATTATAATAAAACTGAATTTCCTATCAATGTTTTGGTTAGCGTAAGGTAAAAACTTTTCCGTGTTTATGTGCGGGAAGTCTTACGTGATACCTTTTGTTTTTCAAAAGGTTTTGAAGTTAAACAACTTTAACCCGTTTACTCACACCAGACCCATGTCTGACCCAAGTGTTTATTTTCTGTTTTATTAATCTCTTGGGTACTCAATATTGTATTGAGTAGTCGAGGGATTCAGGTTAGTCTTGACGAATACTGGAGGAGCTGTGGAGCAGGAGGCTTCAGCGTGTAGATATATAGAGTTCCGCTGTGTATGATGTATTGTATTGATATAGTTGTGTTGTATAATAGACAGAAGTTTATAACTGTCTATATCGTGATGTATAAGTTATGTACTCTGATGTATATGATACTATGTAATATCTTATGTGATATAATATATTTCTCGTTCCGCTGTGAGATTTCTGATGTGTTGTTGTTCTTTCTTTCTCTTCTTTCTTCTTCTATCCCTTTCTTTCTTTATGATGATACGACTTTCTGTGGAGAGAAAGCCGGGTCGTCACAGTTGGTATCAGAGCAAGTAGGTTGAGTGAATACCTAGGCTCTGGAGTGGTGTCTATCTTGAGAGAGCGTATTTGTAATTTTTATATATATTTCTACCTATATTGTTGGGTTACCTGTTCGGGTTTTCCTAATTAAGTTATAAAGGTAGATGAGGTAGTGTTGTGTGTAACATAACTACAATTAGGTTGGAGTCCGAGTGTTGAGGTTGGAAGTATATTTATCGAGACTGTAGACCCAAATACTGTCTCGAGTAAGCTTTGCTATGGTGAAGGATTTCATCGATATTCGAAGGAAACCTGTTAAGGTTCGGAGTTTATCTTTGAAATATGAATGAGTAGAGTTGGATCTGCCGATGAGGCAGAAGCGAGTGATGGTATCTTGATACCTCAAGTAATAGTAGCTGCGTGATGAGACGCAGTGATTATGGATGTTTCCAAAGATGTTTTCTCTGGAACGAGTTTAAGGAAGTGTGTATGCTTCGGTGTTGTGGCTGAGTTCAGCATGGTGTGTTTCTGCTTTGGTTTGGAGTCCGAGTTTCTCGAAGAGCTTTGGATAGGAGCATCCGTGGCAGCAGTGCAGCTCGGAGTATTCTGTGTGTTGGCAGGAAGTTTTTCTGGCTGAGTAGTTTTTCTGAAAGTGAAGTTCAGAAGCAGCTGAGTGGATCCATTTCTTCGATGGATTGGATAGTTAAGTATAAGCTGTTCTAATTGGTAAAGAGAGGACAGTTTTCTTTGGAATTAGGCTGGATTGATCGCAAAAGTGACTTGCGATTGCTAAGTGTTCTCTTAGATTATCAGAGTTTTTCTGGATGTCTTCAGGGAAGTCAGAGATTTGTCGGCATTGGAGATTGAGTTTTCTTATCGACTGGATTCCAGAAGTGATACTGGTGGTTCAGCTCAGTAGAAGGATGGTTCCTTGAGATAGAGTTCGGTGAAGCAACTCAAGTTTTGATGAAGTATCTGAGTTTTCTTTATGGATTTGTGGAATCATTTTCTGGAATGTGTTATTCAGTTTGTGCTCATGTTCTTCATCAGCATCCTCTTCTGCTCCAGATCACAGTTGTGCAGCGAAAGCAGTTTGGCAAGTACTTCTGTTTGTTTTCTGGATTGAAGAAGTAAGTTTAGTTTTCTGTTGTTTGAAGAGTAGGATTGGTGTCTTTGGTTTTGTTGATCTTGAGGAGATCATTGTGATAGGTTGTTTTTGATCTAGTTTGTTTCTAAAGGCATCAGCAAAGGATGAGGTGATCAGTAAGGATGTAGACAGCCCAGGATCATCCGAAGGAATTTGAATTTCGAAGACGGAGATTTGATTTTGGATAAGTTTTCTCCGATCGAAGGAGCTATAAGATTGGGTAAGTCTGGGAAGTCAGCTCCGAGGTATTTTGGATCTCTTCTGTATTCTAATTTGGATAAGTGTTTGATCTATCTCTGGTTTTGGAACCAGCAGTTTAGAGATTTGGTTGTTGAGTCAGACTCATTTGTAGTCTGATATCTTGTTAGTTCTGTATACTAGATGAGTAGGAACTCTGTAGCTTAGTAGTATTGATTGTTTGGATTTTGTAGAACGAGTATTCCGGTATATATATATACTTGGGGAAACTCGAGGAAATTCTATCCAGAATTTTGTCCGGATAGTTAAATTTGTTTGATTAGATAAATTGTTTGCTATGGTTGTTAGCATATGGATGATAATATATGCTTGTAATTTAAAATAAATCTTTAATGAGATTATTAAATTACCTTTGCTTTTAATTTCGGGGACGAAATTATTTTAAGGGGGAAGGAATGTGATATCCCTGAATTTTAGGCAATATCAATTTAATAATCTGTATTAAAAAAATTAAATTGATTTGATAATTTTGTAATTTAATTTGAATTAATTTAATTTTTCTTCTTTAATAAATATTTAAATTAGTGAAATTATCTTTTAAAAGCTAAATAAAATGTTTTCTATTTATAATGAATATATATATATATTTGTATATATATTGTGATTAGAAATCTTTGGTTTGAATTTTTTTTAAATAAATAAATAATGTTTTTAAAATTCTAATATCTTGGGTAAACTGGGAAATTATGATTTATTTAAAGTTAAAACTTTTCAAAAATATTTTATAAGTAACTATATGGTTTTAAAATACTTAAGGTAAATATTACTAGTTTAAATATCTTTAATTTAGATTTTAAATAAGATTAGCAAAATGATTTGTTTAACATTATTATTTTTATATGATTTGTAAATTAGATATGAAAGTTTAAAATTTAAATATGAAACATTAATCCATTTAAATAATAAGTAATTTATAATCTCTTGTATCAATTATATAAAATTGTCAAGTGAGTTATTTTCAAATAATAAATATATGTATTGTTTTTATCTATAAATATAATTGGTTTTACTCTTTAAAGTTATCTATATATATATCTAAGTATAAAAAACTAATTAATTTAATTAAAATCTTTTTAGTAACACTTAATTTTAAATATAAATTACTTATAGGACAAGTGTAAACATTCTAGAGCTAAATTAACATGTGTTAAGTAATAAACCACTTTAATGTGACAAATGTAAATTGTTTTAACAAGTGGCATTTTAAAGTTTGGTTTTCTTTTTATTTTTATTTAATAAAATTTCAGCCATGCAATATATTTTTCTTCCTTTCATTTCTTTTGCCATTCTCTTTCAAAAAGCTAAGAAGAAACTCAAAATCAAAACCATCTTCCTAAAACAAAATCTGCAAACATCTGTTCAAAGATCTGCAGAGGTTTCAAAACTTGTATTCAAACATCTATAACCAAAATGATTTCAGCACTTTAGTTCAAAAGCAAAGCTGTAATCAAAGCCTGTAGCAAGTTTCAACTTCAAATACAACCTCTAGTTAAAGTGATTTTCTCAAATGCAAGCAAAAATCAACATCTCTGTAAAGATTAATTTCAGCAAATTCAAAACAAATAGTAGTCGAATTCCTCAAAATCAAACAAGTACCTGTAATTCTGTTTCAAAAATCTGATGGAAGCCTGTAACCTTCTTCAAGCCTGCAATTTCTGTCTCAAACAAAATCTGGAGTTTGTCTTCAGCAATATAGGATCTTGGACCTGCATACAAGCCTAAAACAACAGCATGCAAGTTTTAAAATCAAACAAAGACTCAAGTTTTAAAAGATTCAAAAGATTTTTCATAGTGGAGACTCTGATCTTCATTTCAAAATAAGGTGAGTAAACAATTTATCTTAAAAACAGTTTTCTGTAATATCTGTTGTTATGATGAATGTGATGAATGATTGTAATGGATTGTGTTGCATGAATTATATGGATGTTAATGCATGTATATTATGTATATGAAATGTCTGTGATATACATGTTGTTGATTGTGAACACACACACATATATATCTAGACTCTGTTTAAATTTCCAGGCTCAAGTTCTATTAAATTCATATCCTCTTGATCTATTAGCTATTAGAGTATAGGCTTTAAAACAAATTTGTTTGTTTAGTCATAAGGTAAGGTTTAAAATTTTAAATTAAGTTAAATAATTTGAATTGGCTCTGGAAACTAAAAAGAATATGCAAACATCAGTTTTGACAAAAATTTAATCTCTGTAATTCATTGGTTCAGGATTATGAATTGAAAACTTATACAAAATCTTGATTTTTAAAACTTAAATCACGATTTTTAGAATTAAAATGAGGTAGCAGTTTGAGTTTGAAGAGATTATACATTTTTGATGGGTTCTGATGATCTAAGTGTTCGGGGTGTATGCTGTTTTCTCTGGAGGTGGAAGGATGATCGGGAATGTCAGGAAAAATGGTTGTTGGATGATCAAAGCATTATGGAGGTGGTGGTTGATCAGGGAAGATCGTAGCCCTAGTTTTATGGTAAAAGGGAAATTTGTTTCCCACGGCAACGAGAATGGATCGAGTTCACTGGAATTTTGGGAAATGGAAACTTGAAGGTGGTCGAAGGCATGGCTGGAGTTTCTGACACTCCGGTGATCGGAGGGAGGAGTACGAGGAGTTTCCAGGTGCTGCTATGCTTCCAGATTTGAGCAATAATGCTCGATTTTGATTTCAAGGTGATTGAGAGATTCCGATGGACGTTGTCTGATCTGAGGAGGATCGCCGACTTACGTAGGGTAGTGGCGATGTCAGGAGATGATCGGAGCTCCGGTGCATATGTACGGTGTGCATGGATTGATGTCTGGTGATGTTTGTTTAGGAATTAGTACACTCGAGTTATCTCGAGTAATTTGAGTCTTGACTCGAAGCAAGGTAGGAATTTACTCGGAGTAAATTAGGCAAGGCTCGGGGTAATTTCTGGGTTAAGGGAAATCTGCTCTGTTTTGAAAATTTGAAAACTGGGTTTTTTAAATTTGTAAAGAAGATTTAAATCTAAGTTTAAATCTAAATTTTAAAATAGATTCAAGTTTAATTTGAATCTTAGTTTGAAAATAAATTAAGTTTAAATTCAAATTTTTTAAATAACTTAAAAGGTGTTAAGGAAATTAGTGTATTTAAAAGAAATTGAATTTAAATGAAGATTGAAAATGTAAAGAAAAGATTTAAATAAAGTTTTTAAAGTTTAAATGTTTTAATGAATTTAAATGTTAGGTTATGGTTTAAATGTTTAAATTTAAAAAGAACTAGGTTTTAAACTCTTATAAAATTCTTTTATAAGAAAGGTATTCTTTAGCATGAAAATTTAATAGGTTTTAAATTGATTTAAATTTTGTTAAAGATAAATTGAGTTCATTTTAAAAACTTGAATTTAAATGAAATTTAAAATTAGAATTTAATATTTTGTTATTCATTTAAGTATTAGGATAATTAAATGGATAATTAACTTATTTTATAAATTAATGAAATGGATAATTACTTAAAGTAATTAAGGAGTTAAACTTAAGGTTTAAGATTAATTATTCTTAGAATAATTGACTTATAATTTAAGAATCATTAATTAAATAAGGTTAAATTTTAATTAATGATTAGAAAATAATTTATCTAGTAATTAAGATTGTTTAAGTTATAGTTAAGCACTTAATTAATAATTAATCAGTGATTAATTAAATGATTATAAAGATAAATTAAATAGTAATTAATAATGATTAATCTAAGTTAATTACTTAAGAAAAGTAATTAAAGAATTAATGAAGATCATTAAGTTGAGATGAGTAATTAATTAATGTGATTAATTTTTATAATTAATTAGATTAATTAAGGATAATCAATTTTAGAAATGGTTAAGTATATTTATGGAAGTAATTTGGATTAATTACTTTTTGGAATTAATCAAGGGATTAATTAAAATTAACTAATGAGTAATTAACTTATTTAATGAAGTAATTAAAAATAGTTAATTACTGAATGTGGTTAATCAATAGTGATTAATAAATATGGTTTGATTAAAGGTTAATTACTTAATATAATTAATTTAAATATAATTTATAATTAAGTAATAATTAAGGATCATTAATTAATATAATTAATGATGTAATTAAGGTTTAATTAATTAAGATTAATTAATCAATAATAAGTGATTATAGAGTAATTAATTAATGTAATTAATTTAAAGATTAATGTAATTAATTATAGTTAATTTATTTATAAAGTAATTAAAGGTTAATCACTGTATTTGATTAAGAATAATTAATTTATAAAATTAATTAAGGATAATTACTTGAATGTAATTAAGGGGTATTAATCAAGGGTGATTAATTAAGATAATTAATGTGAGGATAATGAACTAATTGATTTGTAATAAGTTGATGGTTAAGTAAGCAAGGTTTAAAATGATGAAGTAATTAATTTAATTCATTTTAAATTAATTAAAGATAAGTAATTAATTTAATTCACTTTAAATTAATTAGAGATGGAAGTAATTAATTTAATTCATTTTAAATTAATTATAAATGGTGTTATTATAGATCATTGCTTATAAATGGATGATATTAATTACCTTGAATGGTTTGAATCTCAGATATGAGATTAGTATTGTGTGATATGGATGTATTGGTTGCATAGTGATAATGATATGGATTATCTGTTTGTGATAATAATGTTGATATCTATTGTGATATTGTAAATTATCTATCTGTGTGTAGTATAGATAAGAATTGAATTGTTTTAACCTTAAACAACTTGGCCTTAAAAGATACGTTTTGGATTTCGATGAGACCGGGATCGGGTTTCCGTATACCGGTATTCCAGGTCTGGAGACCCGAATACCACATCGATCCAAATTAAACGTTAGGTCGTTAATCCAAGAGGAGCAAGTGAAGACTCGAGGTGTAAGAACTATTCTTTGTCAATATAACTCTGTGGGTGATTCCGTAATGAGTTGGACGGAGATGGTACTTATAGGTTCGAGATGAAGATTCAGAGTGCAAGGGCTATGGTCGTTAACTCTGAGGGTGATTCCAAAACGAGTGTAACGAGATAGTGTCTTCGGTTTCGTTCGAACCCGGAACGAACTTGTATGGATTGAATGCTTTCAGAACATCGTCAGGAGGGCGATGAGCATTCTAAGATAGATGTGTTCTTTTAAAGGTAATCGTAACCTCAAGCCTCATCAACCGGGAATGGCTAAAACAGGGGAGGTGCAGCAAGGCTTCGTGGGTAGCGCCCACTGAGAGCAAGATATATCCCTGTCTAGAGGTCCCTTCTTTTATTTCGGCTTAGTGGGTAGTTGATTCGCGACAACTACTGGGGTTGTCTTGTTCGGGACTATCCAGTAAGGGATGGTTCCGGCTTTGTGTTGCAGGGGAGCGGGCGTACTCCTCGGTACGGTGATCTAGGCCACGTACTGTGACGGGCGGTACCCCAGTAGCCCTGCCATTGATGGAAATCCATTCTTCCTACGAGACCCTACGAACTTGATTGTATACCTATGTATGCTGGAATTTAATGAATGTAACAATTTCGGCTATTTCATATTTATTTGAAAACCCTAGACCCTATTATAATAAAACTGAATTTCCTATCAATGTTTTGGTTAGCGTAAGGTAAAAACTTTTCCGTGTTTATGTGCGGGAAGTCTTACGTGATACCTTTTGTTTTTCAAAAGGGTTTTGAAGTTAAACAACTTTAACCCGTTTACTCACACCAGACCCATGTCTGACCCAAGTGTTTATTTTCTGTTTTATTAAACTCTTGGGTACTCAATATTGTATTGAGTAGTCGAGGGATTCAGGTTAGTCTTGACGAATACTGGAGGAGCTGTGGAGCAGGAGGCTTCAGCGTGTAGATATATAGAGTTCCGCTGTGTATGATGTATTGTATTGATATAGTTGTGTTGTATAATAGACAGAAGTTTATAACTGTCTATATCGTGATGTATAAGTTATGTACTCTGATGTATATGATACTATGTAATATCTTATGTGATATAATATATTTCTCGTTCCGCTGTGAGATTTCTGATGTGTTGTTGTTCTTTCTTTCTCTTCTTTCTTCTTCTATCCCTTTCTTTCTTTATGATGATACGACTTTCTGTGGAGAGAAAGCCGGGTCGTCACAGTTGGTATCAGAGCAAGTAGGTTGAGTGAATACCTAGGCTCTGGAGTGGTGTCTATCTTGAGAGAGCGTATTTGTAATTTTTATATATATTTCTACCTATATTGTTGGGTTACCTGTTCGGGTTTTCCTAATTAAGTTATAAAGGTAGATGAGGTAGTGTTGTGTGTAACATAACTACAATTAGGTTGGAGTCCGAGTGTTGAGGTTGGAAGTATATTTATCGAGACTGTAGACCCAAATACTGTCTCGAGTAAGCTTTGCTATGGTGAAGGATTTCATCGATATTCGAAGGAAACCTGTTAAGGTTCGGAGTTTATCTTTGAAATATGAATGAGTAGAGTTGGATCTGCCGATGAGGCAGAAGCGAGTGATGGTATCTTGATACCTCAAGTAATAGTAGCTGTGTGATGAGACGCAGTGATTATGGATGTTTCCAAAGATGTTTTCTCTGGAACGAGTTTAAGGAAGTGTGTATGCTTCGGTGTTGTGGCTGAGTTCAGCATGGTGTGTTTCTGCTTTGGTTTGGAGTCCGAGTTTCTCGAAGAGCTTTGGATAGGAGCATCCGTGGCAGCAGTGCAGCTCGGAGTATTCTGTGTGTTGGTAGGAAGTTTTTCTGGCTGAGTAGTTTTTCTGAAAGTGAAGTTCAGAAGCAGCTGAGTGGATCCATTTCTTCGATGGATTGGATAGTTAAGTATAAGCTGTTCTAATTGGTAAAGAGAGGACAGTTTTCTTTGGAATTAGGCTGGATTGATCGCAAAAGTGACTTGCGATTGCTAAGTGTTCTCTTAGATTATCAGAGTTTTTCTGGATGTCTTCAGGGAAGTCAGAGATTTGTCGGCATTGGAGATTGAGTTTTCTTATCGACTTGAATACAAGGAGTGATACCAGTAGTTCAGCCCAGTAGAAGGATGGTTCCTTGAGATAGAGTTTGGTGAAGCAGCTCAAATTTTGATGGAGTATCTGAGTTTTCTTTATGGATTTGTGGAACCATTTTTCTAGGATGTGTTGTCCAGTTTGTGCTCGTGTTCTTCATCAGCATTTTCTTCTGCTCCAAATCAGAGTTGTGCGGCGGAAGCAGTTTGGAAGTGCATCTGTTTGTTTTCTGGATTGAAGAAGTAAGTTTAGTCTTCTATTGTTTGAGGAGTAGAGTTTGTTTTTGGTTTTGGTTGATCTTGGAAAGATCATTGTGTTGGGTTGTTTTTGATCTAGTTTGTTTCTAGAGGCATCAGCAAAGAGTGAGGTGATCAGTAAGGATGTAGACGGCCCAGGATCATCCGAAGGAATTTGAATTTCGAAGACGGAGATTTGATTTTGGATAAGTTTTCTCCAATCGAAGGAGCTATAAGATTTGGTAAGACTCGGAAGTCAGCTCCGTGGTATTTTGGATCTCTTCTGTATTCTAATTTGGATAAGTGTTTGATCTATCTCTGGTTTTGGAACCAGCAGTTTAGAGATTTGGTTGTTGAGTCAGACTCATTTGTAGTCTGATATCTTGTTAGTTCTGTATACTAGATGAGTAGGAACTCTGTAGCTTAGTAGTTTAGATTGTTTGTAGAGCGAGTATCCCGATATATATATACTTGGGAAACTCGAGGAAATTCTATCCAGAATTTTGTTCGGATAGTTAAATTTGTTTGATTAGATAAATTGGTTGCTATGATTGTTAGCATATGATTGATATAGGATTGTGCTTTGAAAATTAAATTTTTAAATGAGATTATTAAATTGCCTTTGCTTTTAAATTTCGGGGACGAAATTATTTTAAGGGGGGAGGAATGTGATATCCCGGAATTTTGGGTAATATAAATTTAATAATCTGTATTAAAAAAATTAAATTGATTTGATAATTTTGTAATTTAATTTGAATTGATTTAATAATATTCTTTAATAAATATTTAAAATAGTGAATTTATCTTTTAAAAGCTAAATAAAATGTTTTCTATTTATAATGAATATATATATTTGTATATATATTGTGATTAGAAATCTTTGGTTTGAATTTTTTTTTAAATAAATAAATAATGTTTTTAAAATTCTAATATCTTTGGTAAACTGGGAAATTATGATTTATTTAAAGTTAAAACTTTTCAAAAATATTTTATAAGTAAATATATGGTTTTAAAATACTTAAGGTAAATATTACTAGTTTAAATATCTTTAATTTAGATTTTAAATAAGATTAGCAAAATGATTTGTTTAACATTATTATTTTTATATGATTTGTAAATTTGCTATGAAGGTTTAAAATTAAAATATGAAACATTAATCCATTTAAATAATAAGTAATTTATAATCTTTTGTATAAATTATATAAAATTTGTCAAGTGAGTTATTTTCAAATAATAAATATATGTATTGTTTTTATCTATAAATATAATTGGTTTTACTCTTTAAAGTTATCTATATATATCTAAGTATTAAAAACTAATTAATTAAGTTAAAAGCTTTTTATTAACACTTAATTTTAAATACAAATTACTTATAGGACAAGTGTAAACATTTTAGAGCTAAATTAACATGTGTTAAGTAATAAACCACTTTAATGTGACAAATGTAAATTATCTTAACAAGTGGCAATCTTTTGTTTAACAATTTATACTAAAAATAATATTTCATTTAGAAGAAAATCTGTTTTCTCATTTTTCAGTTCAAATCTATTCTTCCTCCTCTTCATTTCTTTCCTAGTCTCAAATTCAAAAACTAAGAAATTAAAACCTGTAAAATCTTCTCTCAAAACAAATCTGCAAACATCTGTTCAAAGATCTGCAGAGGTTTCAAAACTTGTATTCAAACATCTATAACCAAAATGATTTCAGCACTTTAGTTCAAAAGCAAAGCTGTAATCAAAGCCTGTAGCAAGTTTCAACTTCAAATACAACCTCTAGTTAAAGTGATTTTCTCAAATGCAAGCAAAAATCAACATTTCTGTAAAGATTAATTTCAGCAAATTCAAAACAAATAGTAGTCGAATTCCTCAAAATCAAACAAGTACCTGTAATTCTGTTTCAAAAATCTGATGGAAGCCTGTAACCTTCTTCAAGCCTGCAATTTCTGTCTCAAACAAAATCTGGAGTTTGTCTTCAGCAATATAGGATCTTGGACCTGCATACAAGCCTAAAACAACAGCATGCAAGTTTTAAAATCAAACAAAGACTCAAGTTTTAAAAGATTCAAAAGATTTTTCATAGTGGAGACTCTGATCTTCATTTCAAAATAAGGTGAGTAAACAATTTATCTTAAAAACAGTTTTCTGTAATATCTGTTGTTATGATGAATGTGATGAATGATTGTAATGGATTGTGTTGCATGAATTATATGGATGTTAATGCATGTATATTATGTATATGAAATGTCTGTGATATACATGTTGTTGATTGTGAACACACACATATATATATCTAGACTCTGTTTAAATTTCCAGGCTCAAGTTCTATTAAATTCATATCCTCTTGATCTATTAGCTATTAGAGTATAGGCTTTAAAACAAATTTGTTTGTTTAGTCATAAGGTAAGGTTTAAAATTTTAAATTAAGTTAAATAATTTGAAT
This sequence comes from Allium fistulosum, assembly GCA_030737815.1. Taxonomy (NCBI): domain Eukaryota; kingdom Viridiplantae; phylum Streptophyta; class Magnoliopsida; order Asparagales; family Amaryllidaceae; genus Allium; species Allium fistulosum. The sequence goes on along the minus strand of CM060907.1, from coordinate 1,042,898,986 downwards.
TGGCTCTGGAAACTAAAAAGAATATGCAAACATCAGTTTTGACAAAAATTTAATCTCTGTAATTCATTGGTTCAGGATTATGAATTGAAAACTTATACAAAATCTTGATTTTTAAAACTTAAATCATGATTTTTAGAATTAAAATGAGGTAGCAGTTTGAGTTTGAAGAGATTATACATTTTTGATGGGTTCTGATGATCTAAGTGTTCGGGGTGTATGCTGTTTTCTCTGGAGGTGGAAGGATGATCGGGAATGTCAGGAAAAATGGTTGTTGGATGATCAAAGCATTATGGAGGTGGTGGTTGATCAGGGAAGATCGTAGCCCTAGTTTTATGGTAAAAGGGAAATTTGTTTCCCACGGCAACGAGAATGGATCGAGTTCACTGGAATTTTGGGAAATGGAAACTTGAAGGTGGTCGAAGGCATGGCTGGAGTTTCTGACACTCCGGTGATCGGAGGGAGGAGTACGAGGAGTTTCCAGGTGCTGCTATGCTTCCAGATTTGAGCAATAATGCTCGATTTTGATTTCAAGGTGATTGAGAGATTCCGATGGACGTTGTCTGATCTGAGGAGGATCGCCGACTTACGTAGGGTAGTGGCGATGTCAGGAGATGATCGGAGCTCCGGTGCATATGTACGGTGTGCATGGATTGATGTCTGGTGATGTTTGTTTAGGAATTAGTACACTCGAGTTATCTCGAGTAATTTGAGTCTTGACTCGAAGCAAGGTAGGAATTTACTCGGAGTAAATTAGGCAAGGCTCGGGGTAATTTCTGGGTTAAGGGAAATCTGCTCTGTTTTGAAAATTTGAAAACTGGGTTTTTAAATTTGTAAAGAAGATTTAAATCTAAGTTTAAATCTAAATTTTAAAATAGATTCAAGTTTAATTTGAATCTTAGTTTGAAAATAAATTAAGTTTAAATTCAAATTTTTTAAATAACTTAAAAGGTGTTAAGGAAATTAGTGTATTTAAAAGAAATTGAATTTAAATGAAGATTGAAAATGTAAAGAAAAGATTTAAATAAAGTTTTTAAAGTTTAAATGTTTTAATGAATTTAAATGTTAGGTTATGGTTTAAATGTTTAAATTTAAAAAGAACTAGGTTTTAAACTCTTATAAAATTCTTTTATAAGAAAGGTATTCTTTAGCATGAAAATTTAATAGGTTTTAAATTGATTTAAATTTTGTTAAAGATAAATTGAGTTCATTTTAAAAACTTGAATTTAAATGAAATTTAAAATTAGAATTTAATATTTTGTTATTCATTTAAGTATTAGGATAATTAAATGGATAATTAACTTATTTTATAAATTAATGAAATGGATAATTACTTAAAGTAATTAAGGAGTTAAACTTAAGGTTTAAGATTAATTATTCTTAGAATAATTGACTTATAATTTAAGAATCATTAATTAAATAAGGTTAAATTTTAATTAATGATTAGAAAATAATTTATCTAGTAATTAAGATTGTTTAAGTTATAGTTAAGCACTTAATTAATAATTAATCAGTGATTAATTAAATGATTATAAAGATAAATTAAATAGTAATTAATAATGATTAATCTAAGTTAATTACTTAAGAAAAGTAATTAAAGAATTAATGAAGATCATTAAGTTGAGATGAGTAATTAATTAATGTGATTAATTTTTATAATTAATTAGATTAATTAAGGATAATCAATTTTAGAAATGGTTAAGTATATTTATGGAAGTAATTTGGATTAATTACTTTTTGGAATTAATCAAGGGATTAATTAAAATTAACTAATGAGTAATTAATTTATTTAATAAAGTAATTAAAAATAGTTAATTACTGAATGTGGTTAATCAATAGTGATTAATAAATATGGTTTGATTAAAGGTTAATTACTTAATATAATTAATTTAAATATAATTTATAATTAAGTAATAATTAAGGATCATTAATTAATATAATTAATGATGTAATTAAGGTTTAATTAATTAAGATTAATTAATCAATAATAAGTGATTATAGAGTAATTAATTAATGTAATTAATTTAAAGATTAATGTAATTAATTATAGTTAATTTATTTATAAAGTAATTAAAGGTTAATCACTGTATTTGATTAAGAATAATTAATTTATAAAATTAATTAAGGATAATTACTTGAATGTAATTAAGGGGTATTAATCAAGGGTGATTAATTAAGATAATTAATGTGAGGATAATGAACTAATTGATTTGTAATAAGTTGATGGTTAAGTAAGCAAGGTTTAAAATGATGAAGTAATTAATTTAATTCATTTTAAATTAATTAAAGATAAGTAATTAATTTAATTCACTTTAAATTAATTAGAGATGGAAGTAATTAATTTAATTCATTTTAAATTAATTATAAATGGTGTTATTATAGATCATTGCTTATAAATGGATGATATTAATTACCTTGAATGGTTTGAATCTCAGATATGAGATTAGTATTGTGTGATATGGATGTATTGGTTGCATAGTGATAATGATATGGATTATCTGTTTGTGATAATAATGTTGATATCTATTGTGATATTGTAAATTATCTATCTGTGTGTAGTATAGATAAGAATTGAATTGTTTTAACCTTAAACAACTTGGCCTTAAAAGATACGTTTTGGATTTCGATGAGACCGGGATCGGGTTTCCGTATACCGGTATTCCAGGTCTGGAGACCCGAATACCACATCGATCCAAATTAAACGTTAGGTCGTTAATCCAAGAGGAGCAAGTGAAGACTCGAGGTGTAAGAACTATTCTTTGTCAATATAACTCTGTGGGTGATTCCGTAATGAGTTGGACGGAGATGGTACTTATAGGTTCGAGATGAAGATTCAGAGTGCAAGGGCTATGGTCGTTAACTCTGAGGGTGATTCCAAAACGAGTGTAACGAGATAGTGTCTTCGGTTTCGTTCGAACCCGGAACGAACTTGTATGGATTGAATGCTTTCAGAACATCGTCAGGAGGGCGATGAGCATTCTAAGATAGATGTGTTCTTTTAAAGGTAATCGTAACCTCAAGCCTCATCAACCGGGAATGGCTAAAACAGGGGAGGTGCAGCAAGGCTTCGTGGGTAGCGCCCACTGAGAGCAAGATATATCCCTGTCTAGAGGTCCCTTCTTTTATTTCGGCTTAGTGGGTAGTTGATTCGCGACAACTACTGGGGTTGTCTTGTTCGGGACTATCCAGTAAGGGATGGTTCCGGCTTTGTGTTGCAGGGGAGCGGGCGTACTCCTCGGTACGGTGATCTAGGCCACGTACTGTGACGGGCGGTACCCCAGTAGCCCTGCCATTGATGGAAATCCATTCTTCCTACGAGACCCTACGAACTTGATTGTATACCTATGTATGCTGGAATTTAATGAATGTAACAATTTCGGCTATTTCATATTTATTTGAAAACCCTAGACCCTATTATAATAAAACTGAATTTCCTATCAATGTTTTGAAATAAATATAAACACTTATATAAGTATTCTGATGTATAGAAATTACTTATATAAAATAAATAAATAGAAGTAATTTCAAAATTTGATCCACTGATTAATTAATTACTTTTTATATATATTTCTTTAAATTTAATGATACTAGCTACTGTATCAAAGTTAAAATTTGTATTCATTTTAATCTTAAATTTAAAATGAAATTTAAAAGTAAATTTAAAAGTAAATTGTTTTAAATGCTTTATTTATGATAATTTAATCATAAATAAGAAATAGGTTTATCTTAAAGATAATTTAGATTTAATAAAATAAATTATTAAGGTAATTAAAAGATAATTAATCAATTTAATTAATTTGATTTGGGTTTATAAATTTAGTAATTAAGAAAATTGATTAATTAAGGTTTAATTAAATTAATTAAAGGATAATTAATTTGAAATTAAGGATCATTAATTTGATAAGTTAAGATTATTAATTAATGATTAGGAATAAATAAATCAAGTAATTAAGGATTAATTAAGTTATTGTTAGATACTTAATTAATTAAGTAATTAGGGATTAATTTATTAGTAATTAGAATTAATTAATTTGAAATTACTAATGGTTAATTAATGTTTAATTATTTAAGAAAGATAATTAAATAATAGTTAATAGTTAATGTAGATCGTTAACTTGGAATTAAATAAGTAATTAATTAATGTGATTAATTTTGATAATTAAGTAAATTAATTAATTAAGGTTAATCATTTGTGAAATTGTTAGTAAATTACTTAATGGAAGTAATTAAGAAATTTATTACTTATTGTAATTAATTGAGTTTAAATTGATTAGTTAAGTTAATTAATTAAGTTTAATTAATTTAAGATAATCACTTAATGATTGTATAATTACTTAATGTAATTTAAGGAGGTATAATTACTTAGGGAAGTAATTAATGGATAATTACTGATGTAATTAATAAAGTAATTAAGGGTAGTTAATTACTTAATGGAAGTTAATCAAGGGATTAATTAAGAAATTAATTAAGGAATAATTAATTTATTTTAAGAAGTAATTAAGGTTAGTTAATTACTGAATGTGATTAATCAATAGTGATTAATAATTATGGTTTAATTAAAGATTAATTACTAAATGTAATTAATTTAAATAAAGTAATTAATGATAAAATGTAATTAAGGATCATTAATTTATATAATTATGATGTAATTAAGAATTGATTAATTAAGTAATAATTATAAATGAAGTGATTAATTAATGTAATTAAGGAGTAATGTAATTAATTATAGTTAATTAATAAAAGAAGTAATTAAAGGTTAATTACTATAAGTGGTTAAGAATAATTAATTTGTATAATTAATTTAATACTAATTACTTGAATGTAATTAAATAATTAATCAAGGATGATTAATTAAATTGAATAATTGGATGATGATTGATTAATTGATTGATAATTAATTAATAATGATTTAAGCAGGATTTATAGATGTAGTAATTAATTTAATTTACTTTAAATTAATTAAAGATGAAATAATTAATTTAATTCATTTTAAATTAATTATAGATGGTGATAAATAAATCATTGCTTATGAATGGATGATATTGTGTACCTTGAATGGTTTGAAATCTCAGATATGAGATAATTGATACTGTATGATTTGGATGCATTGGTTGCATAGTAAAGATGATAAGAATTATCTGCTTATAATGATAATGTTGATTATCTATTATGAATCTGTGAATTATCTATCTATGTGTTAATAGATAGTAGAATTAAATTGTTTTAACCTTTAAAACAACTTGGCCTTAAAAGATACGCTTTGGATTTCAATGAGACCGGGATCGGGTTTCCGTATACCGGAATTCCAGGTCTGGAGACCCGAATACCACATCGATCCAAATTTACGTTAGGTCGTGAAATCAAATTGGAGCAAGTGAAGACTCGAGGTGTAAGAACTATTCTTTGTCAATATAACTCTGAGGGTGATTCCGTAATGAGTTGACGGAGATAGTACTTTCAGATTCGAGATGAAGATTCAGAGTGCAAGGGTTATTGTCGTTAACTCTGAGGGTGATTCCAATACGAGTGTAACGAGGTAATACCTTCGGTTTCGTTCGAACCCGGAACGAACTTGTATGGATTGAATGCTTTCAGAACATCGTCAGGTGGACGATGAGCATTCTAAGTGATGTCCTGATTAAAGGTAATCGTAGCCTCAAGCCTCATCAAACCGGGAATGGCTAAAACAGGGGAGGTGCAGCAAGGTTAGTGGGTAGCACCCAAGTAGGACAAGATTATCCCTGTCTAGAGGTCCCTTCTTATTATTCGATTGAGTGGGCAGTTGAATTGCAACAACTGCTGGGATATCTTGTGCGGGAATTATCCAGTAAGGGATGTTCCGGCCTTGTGTTGCAGGGGATTGGGAGTGATCCTCGGTACGGTGATCTAGGCCACGTACTGTGACGGGCGGTACCCCGGTAGCCCTGCCATTGTATGGAAACCCAACTTCCAATAAGTGATAACGGACTTGATTGTATACCTATGTATGCTGGAATTTAATAATGTAACAATTTCAGCTATTTCATATTTATTTGAAAACCTTAGACCTATTATAATACAATCGAATTTCGTATCAAATGTTTTGGTTATCGTAAGGTAAAAACTTACCCGTGTTTATGTGCGGGAAGTCTTACGAGATACCTTTTCTTTCAAAATGGTTTTCAAAGTTAAACAAGTTTAACCTGTTACTCACACCAGACCCATGTCTGACCCAAGTTGTTTATTTCTGTTTTATAAACTCTTGGGTACTCAAATTTTTACGAGTAGCCAAGGGATTCAGGTTATCTTTGACGAATTATCTGGAGGAGCAATGGAGCAGGAGGCTTCGGCGTTGTAGATATAGATAATAGTTCCGCTGTGTTAATCTCTGTAATAGAGTTGTGTATTGTATTGAGTTGTAATAACTAGACAGATGTTTATAACTGTCTAATATGTGATGAATAATCTGTATAACTCTGATAATCATTGTATATGATGTAATACTTTGTTATTAATATAAATTATTCATTCCGCTGTTGAGATTCTGTTATTGCTCTTTCTTTCTTCTCTTCTTTTCTACTTTCTCACCTCTTTCTTTTCTTCAAAACGATGCGTCTTCCTAGTCATAGGATGGCGGGTCGTGACAGAATGTGATATCCCGGGAATTTGGACAATATCAATTTAATAATCTGCATTGGGAATTAAATTGATTTATTGATCTTTGTTAATAAATTTGAATAAATTTAATAATCTAATTAAAATAAATATTTAATTAGTGATTTATCTTTTAAATCTTTAATAGAATGATTTCTATTAATAATATATATATAAGTGTATATATTGTAAATAGATGAGTTGGTTGGATTTAACAAATAAAGTTATGTTTTCAAATTTCTAATATTTAATAATTTGGAAATTATGATTTAATTTAATATTTAGCTTTTCAAAGATATTTGATAAATAACTATATAGTTTTAAATACATAAGATAAATGTTTAATTGTTTAAAAAAATAGATTTTAGCTTAAGTTTAAATTTAAATTGAATATGAATTTGGATTTATAATAAAAATTCAAAAGAGAAATATTTTAAAATATTTTGGATTTAAAATATAGATATAAGATTTTATTTATATATATATTGGTTATTTACATTTTCTTTAAAGTAATTTATATACATATACATATTAGGTAAGTATTTATAAATAGTAAACTAGTGTAAAAAAGCTTTTATTCACATTTTAAAAATAAATAAAGTTATGTATTAAATACTTATAAGACAAATGTCATTATATTAACACCCTAAATTAACATGTGTTGACTAATAAATAAAACTACATGACAAGTGTCATTTAATTTCCAATTTTCTTTTCTTTTATTTTACTAAATAATTTTCAGCCTATAAACACATATACTTCTCTTCTTCTATTCTTTATCAAATTCAAAAGCTAAGAAAAAAATCTGAAACTCAGTCCTATTCTCAAACCCTCCTCAAAACAAAATCTGTAATTAAATCCTCAAACCACTATCTATTCAAATTCAATAGCCTGTTAAGCATCTTCAGAAATCAAAACAACAAAAGCTTGAACTCATTTCATAAACCTGGGAATAAAGTCTGAACATCATTCTTCAACTCTGTTTTAAAAAGCAAACTCAAAATCAAAGTCTGTTTTCATCTTCAATACCTGGAATCAAGCCTGAGATAAGCAAGCACCTGGAAATCATATCTTAAAACATCTCAACAACTTAAAGTTTCCAGTAGCATGCATGTCGTTTTCAAGTTTTCAAAGGCAAGAAGCATTTCAGTTTGATAAGCAAGCTACAGCAACTCAAGTTTTCAAATTCAAATCAAAGCAAAGGCTGTTTTCAAAAATGAAGGCTCTGTCTTCTTTAATTAGGTGAGTAACCTTATATTTAAAATAAATTGGATGCATGTTAGATGGTTGAATATAAATATGTATTGATAATTGAATGTCTGCTATTTTTGTGCCTGCTGGTTATAAGTGATCTGTTTATTATTTGTTCTAGGTGAGTAACTTCATTATTACACTTAAAGTTTTTGAATCTATTGCATGATAATTACTGTGATTAAGTATTTATCATGTGTATATATATATAGCAGTAGATTTTCTATGAGGATGTGAATGAAAATAGGTGTGCATGTCTGTGTACAGGGAAGTTTGCTCTGTTCTAAAACTTACAGTCCTAAATAAGTTTAAAATTTCAATTCCTCTTCCCCTGATTCACTTTAGATCTTGATATAGAAACAAAATCTGTTAGAAATAACAAGTTAAAGATTTTAAAAAAAATATTATTAAGTATATTGATAAGTAGAATTATTGGGAATAAGAGATAATAGCAGGAATTAAAGTATAAGTCAAAAATCCAAATTTCATAATTTATTAATTCAGGATTATATATCAAATCCTTAAACAAAATCATGATTTTTAAAAGAAAAATCATAAATTTTAGAATTGAATTGGCAGAACAGTTCTGGTTTGATCAGATGGGGTGTTTTTGGTTGCCTCTGGTGATCTAGTTGCTTGGCGAAGTCATGGTTCTCACTGGAGCATGCTGGAGGATGGTAGATTGATGGAAAAATAGGTGTAAATTTTTCCGATGATCAAGTTGTGCAGTCGAAAGCATTTTAGGGTTTAATGTGAGATTTGGGAGGGTAGGCTTTGTCGAGGTGGAACGGCATCGGTGGCGTACTAAGTTCGATCGCGTTGGGGGAAAAGGCTTCGGTGGCTCGAGGCGCATCTGTTGTCATTGCCGTTGAGTTTCACGAGGCGTGGGTGGTCGGCGACAGGGGGTTTTCTGATCGCGTGTATCTTCCAGTTTTGGGTGTGAGTGTTGTTTTTGAGTTTACTTCGTGTTTCGCTGATCTGCTTAGCTGAAGAGTTTGTCGAGGTTAAAGGTGTGTTGTCGAAAGCCTGATAGTTGGTCGACGGTGAGTTTTCTGGCCGTGCACGTGCACGTGCACGTCTGGGTAGGACTGTGGTGTTTTGGGGAAGAAGGGATGAGACTCGGGTTTGTTTCCGTGATTTTGAGTGGGGGACTCGAAGGAACTGTCGAAGTAAAATAAGTTGAGCTCGGGTTATTTTCTTTGTTCCAAGTTTTGTTCTAAAACCTGACAATGTACAGGGTTTTAAGTTCAAACTAAATTGAATAAAAGAAGCAAAGTAAGATTTAAACAAAAGTTGAAACAAGATTAAAATATGAATTCAAAATGAATTTGAATTCTAGTTTTCAAATAAATAAATTTTATAAAATGGAATGTTTTATCAACTATAAATTGTTACAGTATTTTATAAGTGATTCTAAAATCTGAAAATAAGATTTAAACTTGATTTGAATTTTAGTTCAAATCTGAATTCAAAACTGAGTTTTGAATTCTAGTTTGAAATAAAAACAAAGCTTTTGAATTAAAATGGTTTGAAACAACTTTGGATGTTGAAGTACATTTTAAATTGATTTGAATTTTAAATGAATTTGGTTTTAAATTTCTTTAATTAAGTAAGTATTTCTTTAACATGTGTTTTAAAGGGATTTAAATGGTTTTAAAACTTTGTTAAAGTTAAAATTTGTATTCATTTTAATCTTAAATTTAAAATGAAATTTAAAAGTAAATTTAAAAGTAAATTGTTTTAAATGCTTTATTTATGATAATTTAATCATAAATAAGAAATAGGTTTATCTTAAAGATAATTTAGATTTAATAAAATAAATTATTAAGGTAATTAAAAGATAATTAATCAATTTAATTAATTTGATTTGGGTTTATAAATTTAGTAATTAAGAAAATTGATTAATTAAGGTTTAATTAAATTAATTAAAGGATAATTAATTTGAAATTAAGGATCATTAATTTGATAAGTTAAGATTATTAATTAATGATTAGGAATAAATAAATCAAGTAATTAAGGATTAATTAAGTTATTGTTAGATACTTAATTAATTAAGTAATTAGGGATTAATTTATTAGTAATTAGAATTAATTAATTTGAAATTACTAATGGTTAATTAATGTTTAATTATTTAAGAAAGATAATTAAATAATAGTTAATAGTTAATGTAGATCGTTAACTTGGAATTAAATAAGTAATTAATTAATGTGATTAATTTTGATAATTAAGTAAATTAATTAATTAAGGTTAATCATTTGTGAAATTGTTAGTAAATTACTTAATGGAAGTAATTAAGAAATTTATTACTTATTGTAATTAATTGAGTTTAAATTGATTAGTTAAGTTAATTAATTAAGTTTAATTAATTTAAGATAATCACTTAATGATTGTATAATTACTTAATGTAATTTAAGGAGGTATAATTACTTAGGGAAGTAATTAATGGATAATTACTGATGTAATTAATAAAGTAATTAAGGGTAGTTAATTACTTAATGGAAGTTAATCAAGGGATTAATTAAGAAATTAATTAAGGAATAATTAATTTATTTTAAGAAGTAATTAAGGTTAGTTAATTACTGAATGTGATTAATCAATAGTGATTAATAATTATGGTTTAATTAAAGATTAATTACTCAATGTAATTAATTTAAATAAAGTAATTAATGATAAAATGTAATTAAGGATCATTAATTTATATAATTATGATGTAATTAAGAATTGATTAATTAAGTAATAATTATAAATGAAGTGATTAATTAATGTAATTAAGGAGTAATGTAATTAATTATAGTTAATTAATAAAAGAAGTAATTAAAGGTTAATTACTATAAGTGGTTAAGAATAATTAATTTGTATAATTAATTTAATACTAATTACTTGAATGTAATTAAATAATTAATCAAGGATGATTAATTAAATTGAATAATTGGATGATGATTGATTAATTGATTGATAATTAATTAATAATGATTTAAGCAGGATTTATAGATGTAGTAATTAATTTAATTTACTTTAAATTAATTAAAGATGAAATAATTAATTTAATTCATTTTAAATTAATTATAGATGGTGATAAATAAATCATTGCTTATGAATGGATGATATTGTGTACCTTGAATGGTTTGAAATCTCAGATATGAGATAATTGATACTGTATGATTTGGATGCATTGGTTGCATAGTAAAGATGATAAGAATTATCTGCTTATAATGATAATGTTGATTATCTATTATGAATCTGTGAATTATCTATCTATGTGTTAATAGATAGTAGAATTAAATTGTTTTAACCTTTAAAACAACTTGGCCTTAAAAGATACGCTTTGGATTTCAATGAGACCGGGATCGGGTTTCCGTATACCGGAATTCCAGGTCTGGAGACCCGAATACCACATCGATCCAAATTTACGTTAGGTCGTGAAATCAAATTGGAGCAAGTGAAGACTCGAGGTGTAAGAACTATTCTTTGTCAATATAACTCTGAGGGTGATTCCGTAATGAGTTGACGGAGATAGTACTTTCAGATTCGAGATGAAGATTCAGAGTGCAAGGGTTATTGTCGTTAACTCTGAGGGTGATTCCAATACGAGTGTAACGAGGTAATACCTTCGGTTTCGTTCGAACCCGGAACGAACTTGTATGGATTGAATGCTTTCAGAACATCGTCAGGTGGACGATGAGCATTCTAAGTGATGTCCTGATTAAAGGTAATCGTAGCCTCAAGCCTCATCAAACCGGGAATGGCTAAAACAGGGGAGGTGCAGCAAGGTTAGTGGGTAGCACCCAAGTAGGACAAGATTATCCCTGTCTAGAGGTCCCTTCTTATTATTCGATTGAGTGGGCAGTTGAATTGCAACAACTGCTGGGATATCTTGTGCGGGAATTATCCAGTAAGGGATGTTCCGGCCTTGTGTTGCAGGGGATTGGGAGTGATCCTCGGTACGGTGATCTAGGCCACGTACTGTGACGGGCGGTACCCCGGTAGCCCTGCCATTGTATGGAAACCCAACTTCCAATAAGTGATAACGGACTTGATTGTATACCTATGTATGCTGGAATTTAATAATGTAACAATTTCAGCTATTTCATATTTATTTGAAAACCTTAGACCTATTATAATACAATCGAATTTCCTATCAAATGTTTTGGTTATCGTAAGGTAAAAACTTACCCGTGTTTATGTGCGGGAAGTCTTACGAGATACCTTTTCTTTCAAAATGGTTTTCAAAGTTAAACAAGTTTAACCTGTTACTCACACCAGACCCATGTCTGACCCAAGTTGTTTATTTCTGTTTTATAAACTCTTGGGTACTCAAATTTTTACGAGTAGCCAAGGGATTCAGGTTATCTTTGACGAATTATCTGGAGGAGCAATGGAGCAGGAGGCTTCGGCGTTGTAGATATAGATAATAGTTCCGATGTGTTAATCTCTGTAATAGAGTTGTGTATTGTATTGAGTTGTAATAACTAGACAGATGTTTATAACTGTCTAATATGTGATGAATAATCTGTATAACTCTGATAATCATTGTATATGATGTAATACTTTGTTATTAATATAAATTATTCATTCCGCTGTTGAGATTCTGTTATTGCTCTTTCTTTCTTCTCTTCTTTTCTACTTTCTCACCTCTTTCTTTTCTTCAAAACGATGCGTCTTCCTAGTCATAGGATGGCGGGTCGTGACAGTGGTATCAGAGCATTAGGTTGAGTGAATACCTAGGCTCTGGAATGGTGTCTATCTTGAGAGAGCGTATTTGTAATTTTTATATAACTATATATATATATATAATTCTACCTATTTGGGTTACCTGTTCGGGTTTTCCAAATTAAGTTATAAGGGTAGATGAGGTAGGTTGTGTGTAACACGACTACCATTGATTGGAGTTTGAATGTTTGGAGTTAGAAGTGTATTTGTCGAGACTGTAGACCTAATACCGTCTCGAGTGAGCTTTGCTATGGTGAAGGATTTCATTGATCTCTGAAAGAAACGATTAAGGTTCGGAGTCAATCTTTGAAGTGCAGTTGGATGAGTAGAGTTTGGATCTACCAGTTAAGTAGAAGCGAGTGATGGTATCTTGGTAACTTCTGGAAGAAGTAGTTGTATGATGAGATACAATGACCATGGATGTTTCCGAAGATGTTTTCTTTGGAACAAGTTTAAGGAGTAAGTCTACTTCGGTGTTGTGGATGAGTTCAGCATGGCATCTCTGTTTGAGGTTCGAGTTTCTCGAAGAGCTTTGGATTAGGAAGTCTTTGGCATCTGTGGCAGCAGTGCAGTTCGGAGTGTTTTGTGTATTAACAGGAAGTTTTCTGGCTGAGCAGTTTTTCTGAAGATGGAGTTCAGAAGTAGCAGAGTATATCCATTTCTTCGATGAATTGGATAGATAAGTGTGAGCTGTTCCGATAGGTAAAGAGAGAACAGTTTATCTTTGGATACTGGACTGGGATTGATCGCAAAAGTGACTTGCGATAGTTTGAGTGATCTTTGAGTTATTGAAGATTTTTCTGGATGTTTTCAATAAAGTCAGAAGTTGTCCGCATCTGGAGATTGAGTTTTCTTATCGACTAGATTCCAGGAGTGGTACCGGTGGTTCGACTAGTGGAAAGATGTTTCCTAGAGATAGAGTTGGGTGAAGTAGCTCAGGATTTGATGGAGTATCTAAGTTTTCTTTATAAATCTGTTGAACCTTATTTCTAGGATGGGTTATCCAGTCTGTGTTGTGTTCTTCATCAGCATTCTTATCTACTTCAGATCAGAGTTGTACAACAGAAGCAATTTGGAAGTGCATCTCTGAATAGGAAAAGTAAGTTCAGTCTTCTGATGTTTGAGGAGTAAAGTTGTGGATCTCTTCCTTGTTTTGATTTGAATAAGTATTTGGTCTTCCGGATTGAATTGTCAGTTTGGACAACTGGAATTCGTTGTGTTTTACGTATCTCTGAGGGAGTACGTATTTGATCTATCATTGGTTTTGGAACCAGCAGTTCGGGAGGTTTTGTAGTTGAGTCAGACTCGTCTGTAGTCTGATATCCTGTCTAGTTCTGTAGATCTAGATGAGTAGGAGTTCTGTAGCTTCGTAGTTTAGATTGTTTGTAGAGCGAGTGTCCCGGTATATATATATACTTGGGGAAACTCGGAAAATTTTAACCAGAATTTTGTCTGGATAATTAGAATTGTTTGATTGGATGATTGTTTGCTATGGTTGTTAGTATATGGTTGATAATATATGCTTGTTAAATATTGAATAGATTATTAAATTACCTTTGTTTAAATTTCGGGGACGAAATTATTTTAAGGGGGAAGGAATGTGATATCCCGGGAATTTGGACAATATCAATTTAATAATCTGCATTGGGAATTAAATTGATTTATTGATCTTTGTTAATAAATTTGAATAAATTTAATAATCTAATTAAAATAAATATTTAATTAGTGATTTATCTTTTAAAACTTTAATAGAATGATTTCTATTAATAATATATATATAAGTGTATATATTGTAAATAGATGAGTTGGTTGGATTTAACAAATAAAGTTATGTTTTCAAATTTCTAATATTTAATAATTTGGAAATTATGATTTAATTTAATATTTAGCTTTTCAAAGATATTTGATAAATAACTATATAGTTTTAAATACATAAGATAAATGTTTAATTGTTTAAAAAAATAGATTTTAGCTTAAGTTTAAATTTAAATTGAATATGAATTTGGATTTATAATAAAAATTCAAAAGAGAAATATTTTAAAATATTTTGGATTTAAAATATAGATATAAGATTTTATTTATATATATATTGGTTATTTACATTTTCTTTAAAGTAATTTATATACATATACATATTAGGTAAGTATTTATAAATAGTAAACTAGTGTAAAAAAGCTTTTATTCACATTTTAAAAATAAATAAAGTTATGTATTAAATACTTATAAGACAAATGTCATTATATTAACACCCTAAATTAACATGTGTTGACTAATAAATAAAACTACATGACAAGTGTCATTTAATTTCCAATTTTCTTTTCTTTTATTTTACTAAATAATTTTCAGCCTATAAACACATATACTTCTCTTCTTCTATTCTTTATCAAATTCAAAAGCTAAGAAAAAAATCTGAAACTCAGTCCTATTCTCAAACCCTCCTCAAAACAAAATCTGTAATTAAATCCTCAAACCACTATCTATTCAAATTCAATAGCCTGTTAAGCATCTTCAGAAATCAAAACAACAAAAGCTTGAACTCATTTCATAAACCTGGGAATAAAGTCTGAACATCATTCTTCAACTCTGTTTTAAAAAGCAAACTCAAAATCAAAGTCTGTTTTCATCTTCAATACCTGGAATCAAGCCTGAGATAAGCAAGCACCTGGAAATCATATCTTAAAACATCTCAACAACTTAAAGTTTCCAGTAGCATGCATGTCGTTTTCAAGTTTTCAAAGGCAAGAAGCATTTCAGTTTGATAAGCAAGCTACAGCAACTCAAGTTTTCAAATTCAAATCAAAGCAAAGGCTGTTTTCAAAAATGAAGGCTCTGTCTTCTTTAATTAGGTGAGTAACCTTATATTTAAAATAAATTGGATGCATGTTAGATGGTTGAATATAAATATGTATTGATAATTGAATGTCTGCTATTTTTGTGCCTGCTGGTTATAAGTGATCTGTTTATTATTTGTTCTAGGTGAGTAACTTCATTATTACACTTAAAGTTTTTGAATCTATTGCATGATAATTACTGTGATTAAGTATGTATCATGTGTATATATATATAGCAGTAGATTTTCTATGAGGATGTGAATGAAAATAGGTGTGCATGTCTGTGTACAGGGAAGTTTGCTCTGTTCTAAAACTAACAGTCCTAAATAAGTTTAAAATTTCAATTCCTCTTCCCCTGATTCACTTTAGATCTTGATATAGAAACAAAATCTGTTAGAAATAACAAGTTAAAGATTTTAAAAAAAATATTATTAAGTATATTGATAAGTAGAATTATTGGGAATAAGAGATAATAGCAGGAATTAAAGTATAAGTCAAAAATCCAAATTTCATAATTTATTAATTCAGGATTATATATCAAATCCTTAAACAAAATCATGATTTTTAAAAGAAAAATCATAAATTTTAGAATTGAATTGGCAGAACAGTTCTGGTTTGATCAGATGGGGTGTTTTTGGTTGCCTCTGGTGATCTAGTTGCTTGGCGAAGTCATGGTTCTCACTGGAGCATGCTGGAGGATGGTAGATTGATGGAAAAATAGGTGTAAATTTTTCCGATGATCAAGTTGTGCAGTCGAAAGCATTTTAGGGTTTAATGTGAGATTTGGGAGGGTAGGCTTTGTCGAGGTGGAACGGCATCGGTGGCGTACTAAGTTCGATCGCGTTGGGGGAAAAGGCTTCGGTGGCTCGAGGCGCATCTGTTGTCATTGCCGTTGAGTTTCACGAGGCGTGGGTGGTCGGCGACAGGGGGTTTTCTGATCGCGTGTATCTTCCAGTTTTGGGTGTGAGTGTTGTTTTTGAGTTTACTTCGTGTTTCGCTGATCTGCTTAGCTGAAGAGTTTGTCGTGGTTAAAGGTGTGTTGTCGAAAGCCTGATAGTTGGTCGGCGGTGAGTTTTCTGGCCGTGCACGTGCACGTGCACGTCTGGGTAGGACTGTGGTGTTTTGGGGAAGAAGGGATGAGACTCGGGTTTGTTTCCGTGATTTTGAGTGGGGGACTCGAAGGAACTGTCGAAGTAAAATAAGTTGAGCTCGGGTTATTTTCTTTGTTCCAAGTTTTGTTCTAAAACCTGACAATGTACAGGGTTTTAAGTTCAAACTAAATTGAATAAAAGAAGCAAAGTAAGATTTAAACAAAAGTTGAAACAAGATTAAAATATGAATTCAAAATGAATTTGAATTCTAGTTTTCAAATAAATAAATTTTATAAAATGGAATGTTTTATCAACTATAAATTGTTACAGTATTTTATAAGTGATTCTAAAATCTGAAAATAAGATTTAAACTTGATTTGAATTTTAGTTCAAATCTGAATTCAAAACTGAGTTTTGAATTCTAGTTTGAAATAAAAACAAAGCTTTTGAATTAAAATGGTTTGAAACAACTTTGGATGTTGAAGTACATTTTAAATTGATTTGAATTTTAAATGAATTTGGTTTTAAATTTCTTTAATTAAGTAAGTATTTCTTTAACATGTGTTTTAAAGGGATTTAAATGGTTTTAAAACTTTGTTAAAGTTAAAATTTGTATTCATTTTAATCTTAAATTTAAAATGAAATTTAAAAGTAAATTTAAAAGTAAATTGTTTTAAATGCTTTATTTATGATAATTTAATCATAAATAAGAAATAGGTTTATCTTAAAGATAATTTAGATTTAATAAAATAAATTATTAAGGTAATTAAAAGATAATTAATCAATTTAATTAATTTGATTTGGGTTTATAAATTTAGTAATTAAGAAAATTGATTAATTAAGGTTTAATTAAATTAATTAAAGGATAATTAATTTGAAATTAAGGATCATTAATTTGATAAGTTAAGATTATTAATTAATGATTAGGAATAAATAAATCAAGTAATTAAGGATTAATTAAGTTATTGTTAGATACTTAATTAATTAAGTAATTAGGGATTAATTTATTAGTAATTAGAATTAATTAATTTGAAATTACTAATGGTTAATTAATGTTTAATTATTTAAGAAAGATAATTAAATAATAGTTAATAGTTAATGTAGATCGTTAACTTGGAATTAAATAAGTAATTAATTAATGTGATTAATTTTGATAATTAAGTAAATTAATTAATTAAGGTTAATCATTTGTGAAATTGTTAGTAAATTACTTAATGGAAGTAATTAAGAAATTTATTACTTATTGTAATTAATTGAGTTTAAATTGATTAGTTAAGTTAATTAATTAAGTTTAATTAATTTAAGATAATCACTTAATGATTGTATAATTACTTAATGTAATTTAAGGAGGTATAATTACTTAGGGAAGTAATTAATGGATAATTACTGATGTAATTAATAAAGTAATTAAGGGTAGTTAATTACTTAATGGAAGTTAATCAAGGGATTAATTAAGAAATTAATTAAGGAATAATTAATTTATTTTAAGAAGTAATTAAGGTTAGTTAATTACCGAATGTGATTAATCAATAGTGATTAATAATTATGGTTTAATTAAAGATTAATTACTCAATGTAATTAATTTAAATAAAGTAATTAATGATAAAATGTAATTAAGGATCATTAATTTATATAATTATGATGTAATTAAGAATTGATTAATTAAGTAATAATTATAAATGAAGTGATTAATTAATGTAATTAAGGAGTAATGTAATTAATTATAGTTAATTAATAAAAGAAGTAATTAAAGGTTAATTACTATAAGTGGTTAAGAATAATTAATTTGTATAATTAATTTAATACTAATTACTTGAATGTAATTAAATAATTAATCAAGGATGATTAATTAAATTGAATAATTGGATGATGATTGATTAATTGATTGATAATTAATTAATAATGATTTAAGAAGGATTTATAGATGTAGTAATTAATTTAATTTACTTTAAATTAATTAAAGATGAAATAATTAATTTAATTCATTTTAAATTAATTATAGATGGTGATAAATAAATCATTGCTTATGAATGGATGATATTGTGTACCTTGAATGGTTTGAAATCTCAGATATGAGATAATTGATACTGTATGATTTGGATGCATTGGTTGCATAGTAAAGATGATAAGAATTATCTGCTTATAATGATAATGTTGATTATCTATTATGAATCTGTGAATTATCTATCTATGTGTTAATAGATAGTAGAATTAAATTGTTTTAACCTTTAAAACAACTTGGCCTTAAAAGATACGCTTTGGATTTCAATGAGACCGGGATCGGGTTTCCGTATACCGGAATTCCAGGTCTGGAGACCCGAATACCACATCGATCCAAATTTACGTTAGGTCGTGAAATCAAATTGGAGCAAGTGAAGACTCGAGGTGTAAGAACTATTCTTTGTCAATATAACTCTGAGGGTGATTCCGTAATGAGTTGACGGAGATAGTACTTTCAGATTCGAGATGAAGATTCAGAGTGCAAGGGTTATTGTCGTTAACTCTGAGGGTGATTCCAATACGAGTGTAACGAGGTAATACCTTCGGTTTCGTTCGAACCCGGAACGAACTTGTATGGATTGAATGCTTTCAGAACATCGTCAGGTGGACGATGAGCATTCTAAGTGATGTCCTGATTAAAGGTAATCGTAGCCTCAAGCCTCATCAAACCGGGAATGGCTAAAACAGGGGAGGTGCAGCAAGGTTAGTGGGTAGCACCCAAGTAGGACAAGATTATCCCTGTCTAGAGGTCCCTTCTTATTATTCGATTGAGTGGGCAGTTGAATTGCAACAACTGCTGGGATATCTTGTGCGGGACTTATCCAGTAAGGGATGTTCCGGCCTTGTGTTGCAGGGGATTGGGAGTGATCCTCGGTACGGTGATCTAGGCCACGTACTGTGACGGGCGGTACCCCGGTAGCCCTGCCATTGTATGGAAACCCAACTTCCAATAAGTGATAACGGACTTGATTGTATACCTATGTATGCTGGAATTTAATAATGTAACAATTTCAGCTATTTCATATTTATTTGAAAACCTTAGACCTATTATAATACAATCGAATTTCCTATCAAATGTTTTGGTTATCGTAAGGTAAAAACTTACCCGTGTTTATGTGCGGGAAGTCTTACGAGATACCTTTTCTTTCAAAATGGTTTTCAAAGTTAAACAAGTTTAACCTGTTACTCACACCAGACCCATGTCTGACCCAAGTTGTTTATTTCTGTTTTATAATGTGAATAAAAGCTTTTTTACACTAGTTTACTATTTATAAATACTTACCTAATATGTATATGTATATAAATTACTTTAAAGAAAATGTAAATAACCAATATATATATAAATAAAATCTTATATCTATATTTTAAATCCAAAATATTTTAAAATATTTCTCTTTTGAATTTTTATTATAAATCCAAATTCATATTCAATTTAAATTTAAACTTAAGCTAAAATCTATTTTTTTAAACAATTAAACATTTATCTTATGTATTTAAAACTATATAGTTATTTATCAAATATCTTTGAAAAGCTAAATATTAAATTAAATCATAATTTCCAAATTATTAAATATTAGAAATTTGAAAACATAACTTTATTTGTTAAATCCAACCAACTCATCTATTTACAATATATACACTTATATATATATTATTAATAGAAATCATTCTATTAAAGTTTTAAAAGATAAATCACTAATTAAATATTTATTTTAATTAGATTATTAAATTTATTCAAATTTATTAACAAAGATCAATAAATCAATTTAATTCCCAATGCAGATTATTAAATTGATATTGTCCAAATTCCCGGGATATCACATTCCTTCCCCCTTAAAATAATTTCGTCCCCGAAATTTAAACAAAGGTAATTTAATAATCTATTCAATATTTAACAAGCATATATTAATAAAACTTTAAATTTAGAGTTTGTGTACTGGATTTCTGTAAATCTTGAAAGGATCCGTTTGTTGGATTGTTTCGATCTAGTTTGTTTTTATAAACATCAGCAAAGGTTGAGCTGATCGGAATAGATATAGGCAGTCCGGAATTGTCAGAAGAGTTCTGAAGATTAGAGATGGAGGAATTTGGAATTCAAAGTTGGAGACTTCGTTATTGTTGAAATTTTCTCTGGTAAAAGGAGCTACAAGATTGGGTAAGTCTGTGAAGTCAGCTCCGAGTTGTTTTGGATCTCTTCTGTATTCTGATTTGGATAAGTGTTTGATCTACAGGATTGAATTGCCAGTTTGGATAACTGGGATTCGGAGTATATCGCGTATCTTTGAGGAAGTACGTGTTTGATCTATCTCTGGTTTTGGAACTAGTAGTTCAGAAAGATTTGGTTGTTGAGTCAGACTTGTCTATAGTCCGATATCCTGTTTAGTTTTGTAGATCTAGATGAGTAGGAGCTCTATAGCTTCGTAATTTAGATTGTCTGTAGAACGAGTATTCCGGTATATATATATACTTGGGGAAACTCGTGGAAATTTAGGAAGCTTATCCGGATCTGTGTCCGGATAACTAATATTGATTGTTAGATTTGAATTGTTTGTTTGGATAAAATTGGTTGTTTATTTGTATTGGCTGATAGGTATGCTTAGATTGGTTGAAATAAAATAAAAACTTGGGATTATCTTCTGTTTTAAATTTCGGGGACGAAATTATTTTAAGGGGGGAGGAATGTGATATCCCTGGAATTTCAGGGAATTTAAAATGTGATAATCTTGTAAATTAATTATTTAAAATTGGTAAAATTGTTATTTTCAAACAAATTTATAATGAGTTGTTTTTAAATATAGTTATAAACAGATTTTAAATAGACTTGTTATTTTTCTAATTTAATAAGTGTTGTTCAAAAATATATATATATGTATATTGATTTTAAATAGGATAATTATTGATAATTAATAATATGTTTGTTTGAAATGGATATCTATATTTATTTAAATTGGACTTTAAATTGACTTTGAATTTGAATTTAAGGATTGAATTTAAAGAAATATATATATATATCTTGAAAATGAAAATAATAATATAGTTTGGATTTAAATCATATGAATAAGTTTTTATTTAAAAATAGATTTGTTTTATATTATTATTTTTATAGAAATTTATCTATAGAAATTTGGATATGTATTTATTTAATAGGAATAAATACAAAAGCTTTTGAATATTCATTTAAAAATGGATTAAATATAATATATATGATTTTATTAGAATATAATTGGTTTATATTCTATTTCCTTTTAAAGATTGTATTTACATAAGGTTTAGAAAAGTATTTATGAATTAAGAAATGTATTAATCAATTAGGAAATTAATAATAAAAAGCTTTAAAAATAATATGAATATAAATAATTACAAGTGTTAGCTTCTTAACCATGTTAAGTACATGTGTTAAGTAATTGAATAAGGTATGAGACAAGTGTCTCCTTTATTTTATTTTTCTTTAAATTTTAATAAAATCAAAATCTACTTATATAAACTTCTACCTTTCCCCTTCATTCTTTTTCTCTAATTTCAGTTCAAAGACTAAAAACCCAAAAACAGAAAAGTTATCAATCCCGAAATGATCTCCACAACCCAAAAACTGAAATTTATTTCCAAAACTCAAAATCTAAATCCTGTAAAGCTTCTTCTTCAACTTGTAAACTGTTTTATTCTCAAGCCTAAAATCTCCTCAAAACCAAATGCAAACCAGAGAATTATAAAAGCCTGTAATCACTTCCACAAATACAAGCCTGAAATTTATTTCCAAAACTCAAAATCGAAACCTGTAAAGCAATCACCAGATCAACTCAAAACATTTTTCTCAAGCCTGTAACCATCCTTCAAGTATGCATGCAAGTATATTTGAAGCCAAAGCAAAAGTTTCCAAAGCTTTGCAGTTTTAAGGAAATCAAGCAAATTCTTTCCAGTTCAAATCAAAGCATTCAAGTTTTCAAATTGTCAAGAGATTCAGTTTTCAAATCTCAGTTTTCAAGTCTCTGCAATTCATTAAAAAGGTGAGTAAACCTTTATTTTTAAAACAGTTTTAAAATCTGAGAATAAACTTAAATGTTGTGATGAATGTTATAGTAGTTTGGTTTGCATATGATTTACCTGTGAATGTATACTGGTAAAATAAAATGCATGTTCTAAAAATTAGTAGGTATACACATATACTTCTCTGTTATTTTAATGTGAGTAGATTTAACTTAAACAGTTTTAATTAAATTCATATGATAGATATTTGAAGTAGAAGTATGATGCATGTTGAATATATGTATGCATGTTGATGTGAATATGAATATATGTGTATAAATTAGTATAGAATTTTGTGTGTATGATTTTATTCAGGTGTGCATGTCTGTTTGAATCCCTGTTCTCCTCTGTTTCATATTACAGGTTTCAAATACTAGAATTAAGCTCAAATCTCTTTACCTGTTATTGTTAAACTTTGGGTTAGAAATAAAATGGTTTAGTATATTAATAATCTATGTACTAAAAAATAGATTCAGGTATCTGATGTTGGAAATCCTCTGGAAACTTAGAAATTTAGTAACCATTCCAACATAAATGTTAAAATCAAATGATGTAATTTGATGAATCAATTATACAAATTGTATTGTCTTTATAAAATATGAATTTTAAAAAGAAAATCAGAATTTTTAGTATTAAAATGAAGATGCATTTTGGGAATATCGGGAAATTGTTTTCTGAGCATTTTCTGGCGATCAGAACATTTTTGGTGATCGTGGTTTCGTCTGGAGATAGCTTGATTATCAGAGAGTTTGGGAAAAATGCTAAGTGATTTTATTTATCACTGAGGTATTGATGATCGATCGAATTGGGTTTAAACCCTAGATTTTGTGTGGTCTGGAAAATGGATCGTGGCAGTGTCTCAAGGTAATCGAGTTCGATGGGAGCAAGCGTAATGGCTTCGTGGATGATCGAAGGTAGTGTGACTGTGGTGGCGTGATCTCTGGTTGTCGGAGTCACTAGGATGAGGGGGATTCGTGATTGAGGTTCTGGTTCCAGTTCTCTCCATTGTCTCGATTTCGATTTTGTGTCTGTGGTGATCTATGGGTGGTCAGAATCGAAGTGATGGACCATTTATGACTTGTCGAGGGTAGTGGGGTTGGTCGGAGTTCTGGCGAGCTAGCGTGCACGTGCACAGCGACGTTGTTATGTCTGGGAGGATGGGTTCGTGGCGACTCGAAGGGAGACTCGGGAATTTGGGAGATAAACTCGAGTCTGGCATCGTGTTCGTGAGTGTTACTATTTTGGTTTTTAACAGTTTTAAGATTTAAACTAAATACTGTTTTTTTTTTAAGAAGAAGGTGGAGAAAAACTCGGGTTGGACTCGAGCAGGGTAAAGGTTTTACCCGAAGCAAGATTAGTTAAGGAATGATAAGCATGTTAAAAGTTTTTATAAAGTAAATTTAATTTTTGAAATTTAGAAACAAATTTAGTTTAAAGTTCCTTAGATAAATTCATAAATAAATGTTCTCCTTAACATTTGATTAAGAAGTTTTGAAATTTGTTTAAATTAAATTTTATTAAGTAAAATTTAAAGTTATTTTAAACTTAAGTTAAAATGCAATTTTAAAGGTTTTATAAAAACAAGTTTTAAAGTTTAAATTGAAAACTAGTTTAAACCATTACTTGTAGATGGTTAAGGCATTTAAGGGAGGTTATGTTTTATTAACTTTAATTTATCAAATTAAATGATTATTTATTTTAAACCTTAATTAATGAGTGAATTGAGAAAAGTTAGTTATTAAGATAAGATGGTTTAATCTTAAGATAATTAAAGTTTTAATGTCTTGATATTAATTAAGTTAATTAAGAAATTAGGTATAATTAATTAATTTAATTAATAATGATTAAGGATTAGTTAAGGAATTGATTAAGCATAATTAATTAACTCAATGATGAAGGTTGATTTAATTAATGACTAAAGAATAATTAATTTGTATTTAATTAATTAAGTAATTAGAGGTTAATTAATTTGTAATTAAGAAATACTTAATTAAGTTTTATTAATTGATAATTAAGGTTTATTAATTAATAATTAAAAAAATAATTAATCTGTAATTAATAATTAATTAAATGGTTTAAGAGTAATTAAGGATGAATTACTCAAGTATAATTAATGATATGAATGTGATTGATTTAAGTTAATTAATTTGTAAATTAATTAAAGATAATCACTTGATAAAGACATTAAGTATGAATACTTAATAAGATTGATAAGTATAATTACATAGTGTAGGTAATTAATGTATAATTACAGGATGTAATTAATTAAAGGAAATTACTTAATGGGAAGTAATGGAAGTATAATTACTTTACAAAAAGTAATTAAGGATTAATTATTTGGTAATTAATTAAAGGATTAAAGAAATTAATTAAGAAGTTAATTAATTAAGGTAAGTAATCATAGGATGATAATTACTGTATATGATTAATTAAGGTGGATTAATAGAAAGGATTAATTAAAGTTTAATAAATTAAAGTAATTAATTAAGGATAATTAATTAATTAATGGAAATAATTAATTAAGGATAATTAATCAATGCAATTAATAAAAGTAATTAATGGTTAATTACTGTTAATGGTTAAGAATAATTAATTTGTGAAATTAATTAAGGATAATTACTTTATGTAATAAATAATTAATCAAGAGTGATTAATATTTAATGATTAATTAATTAAATGGATTGTAATTAATTAATGTTGATTAAGCAAAGAATAGGAATTAATTCTTAAGTAATTAATTTAATTTAAGTTGATTAAATTAATTATAATAGAGATTAATAAATGGTTGCTTATGAATGATGGTTGAGTAGAATGTCTGATTTGGTTGATATCTATTAAATGATATGCTATGATATTCTGTGATATGATATTGGATATATCTGTGATAAATGTGTGATATTTATCTGTGTTAAATGCTGTATAAATTCAAGTATTGAATTAAATTAAATTGTTTAAACCTTTAAACAACTTGGCCTTAAAAGATACGTTTTGGATTTCGATGAGACCGGGATCGGGTTTCCGTATACCGGTATTCCAGGTCTGGAGACCCGAATACCACATCAATCCAAATTAACGATAGGTCGTGAATCTCAAGTGAAGATGAAGATTCAGAGTGCAAGGGTTATTGTCGTTAACTCTGAGGGTGATTCCAAAACGAGTGTAATGAGATAATGCCTTCGGTTTCGTTCGAACCCGGAACGAACTTGTATGGATTGAATGCTTTCAACACATCGTCAGGTGGACGATGAGCATTCTAAATGATGTGTTTTGATTAAAGGTAATCGTAGCTTCAAGCCTCATCAAACCGGGAATGGCTAAAACAGGGGAGGTGCAGCAAGGTTAGTGGGTAGCACCCAAGTAGTATGAGATTCCTCTGTCTAGAGGTCCCTTCTTTTTATTCGGCTGTGTGGGCGGTTGAATAGCTACAACCGCTGGGGTTTCTTATGCGGGAATTATCCAGTAAGGGATGTTCCGGCCTTGTGTTGCAGGGGATTGGGAGTGATCCTCGGTACGTTGATCTAGGCCACGTACTGTGACGGGCGGTACCCCGGTAGCCCTGCCATTGATGGAAATCCATTCTTCCTACGAGACCCTACGGACTTGATTGTATACCTATGTATGCTGGAATTTAATGAATGTAACAATTTCGGCTATTTCATATTTATTTGAAAACCCTAGACCCTATTGTAATAAAACTGAATTTCCTATCAATGTTTTGGTTAGCGTAAGGTAAAAACTTTTCCGTGTTTATGTGCGGGAAGTCTTACGTGATACTTTTTGTTTTCAAAAGGTTTTGAAGTTAAACAACTTTAACCCGTTTACTCACACCAGACCCATGTCTGACCCAAGTGTTTATTTTCTGTTTTATTAAACTCTTGGGTACTCAATATTATATTGAGTAGTCGAGGGATTCAGGTTAGTCTTGACGAATACTGGAGGAGCTGTGGAGCAGGAGGCTTCAGCGTGTAGATATATAGAGTTTCCGCTGTGTTTAATGTATTGTATTGATGTAGTTGTGTTGTATAATAGACAGAAGTTTATAACTGTCTATATTGTGATGTTTAAGTTGTGTAACTCTGATTATGTAAAGACTATGTAATAGTTATGTGATATATTATATTTTATTCTGTTTCCGCTGTTGAGATTCTGTTGTTGTTCTTTCTTCTTCTCTTCTTTACTCTTTTCTATCTCTTTCTTTCTTCATGATGATACGACTTTTTTGGAGAAAAAGTCGGGTCGTCACAGTTGGTATCATATGATTTGGATAAAATAATAATGGAATAAATTTATTTTTCAAATTGGAAATGGAGATTGGGAAATTAAATGAATTTAAAACAATTTAAAACAATTTTATCCATTTCTTTTGCTACAGTAAATAAATAAATTAAAGTTACTTTTTACCCAAAATTTAAATAAATAAATTTTAACTTTGAAATATATAAAATTTAAATAAATAAATAAATTTAAGAAATATATATAAAATGTAAACAAATACAAATTTTAACTTTGATACAGTAGCTAGTATCATTAAATTTTGCTACAGTACAGCATGATAGGGGGTTCTCGCTTCGCGGTTTGGTGGCGAACGGGAGACTCTTACCCCTACATGTCCCTGAGAGGTAAAGGCCTTGTGAGGGTTGGTTGCGAGTCGAGAGGCTGGCCGTAAAAGCAAATTCGAGGTATCACTGTATGCCACGGTGGGTCTGGGATGGTTGCAAAGCCTACCGGTCGCCGCTGCCTCCGGGTCGTTACAGTTGGTATCAGAGCAAAGGTTAAGCGAGAACCTTGGCTCTGTTGGGATTACTCTTTAAGGATAGGGTCAATGGTACCCTAGAACGAGTTGAGTGTATATATATATATATGAGAGCGTACTTGTTATTTTCTTATATAAAGGTTTTTAAATGGTTTTAAAATAAATGATTTTTATTTAAGTTTATCTTTTGATATATATATATAGAAATAATTTTCTAATTATTAAATATATTAAAGAAATTGGTTGTTGAATCATTGGAATAAAATAAAATAATGAGAATTAAGTGGTAATAGTAATACAACCAAATTGAAATTGAATGAAGATAAGTTTGAAATGGATCCAAACTAAAATTAAAATCTTGAATTTGTAGAATAAAGATAATAATAAATTGGTTTCCAGATATGATAATCTTGGTTAATATCATAAATGGTTGTTGTATTTAATAATGAAATGTGTATTAATGAGTAAGCAAAATGAAAATTAAACCTTAATTTGAAATTAAGGATATGGAATTCCTTTTAACTTAAGATTTGAATGTTAAGAATTGAATTTGTAACTTAAAATTGTTTAAGAATTAGTTTCAAAGTTGGAAGATAAAATTGGGCAATATATTGAATTTTGAAGATAAAATTTCTTTGAACCTTTAAATTGAACTTTAAATTAAGTTAAGTAGTGATAATTTAAAATGGAATTTTGGAATTTGGATTCAGAATTAAATGGTTTAAAGATTTAAGTTGTTCAATTAAAAATAAAGGTTGATTTGATTTAAAAATAAGGGTTAATTTGACTTAAGGAATTAAATCAACATTTAAAATGTTTAACACAAATTTATATAGTTCGAGATAGTTTTAAATTGAGATTTGAATAGAATTAGTTCAAATTGAATTTGATTTGAATTAATTATAATTGTGATTGAAGATGTATAAGTTTAAAAATTCAAATGGTAAATTAGAATTGAAATAATTTGAAATTGAAGCTGGTTCAATTTGAAATTAATCCAAATTGATTTGAAATAATTTGGAATTATGATTAAAAGTTGAATAAGTTTAAAAATCAAATGGAATTTGATTTGAATTTGGAAAGGAATTAATGTTAATTCAACTTGAATTGGGATTAAATCAATTTCAATGGAAATTGAAGTATTGAGTCAATTTAAATGGAAGTGGAAATTAAAATTGAATTGATGGGAAAATAATTGGAAATGGAGATTGGGAAATTAAACAGTTTGGCTTTGGATTATTTTCAAAATAAATTATTTTAATACAAATAAATTTTTCCAAACTATTTACTATACAATCTTTCTTCTTAAACCCCAAACTATCTTATACTTATTTTACAATTATTTTGGAACTATTTAACTATTTTGAAACTGTCTTATAAACTCATTACTGTTTTTCAGTTACCTATATCTAATCACTATTTTAAAAAAACTATTTTGCAATTATCTAACTATTTTATACCTACTTAACTATTTTACAGCTATTTTACAAACTAATAACTATTTTTCAACTTCTTATCTATTTTAAACTTTTTCAAGCTATTTTTAAATTTAAATAGGTCAGAGTTCAAACTGTTTGCAATTGAAGTAATAACTCAATTGGAAATGGAAGCAATTGAGAATAAGTGAATGGAATTAAAGGAAATGTGAATAGAAAAGAGAATTGATTTGGCTAATAACCAATAAAGATAAATACGTAGGATATACGTATATTATTCTATTCGCATAGTGATTTGATCCAGATTCGAACACAGAATTTTGAGATAGTATTATCGATCCGAGTTAGGATTTTTCGCTCGATTTTCGACGGCGAACCTGGATATGGATTGTTGATTGGTTCTGGATATTCTCTATCATAGTTGTGACTATGCAAGGAGAATGACGGTTTCTGATCAGGAAACCAGATCTGAGTCCGCACTAGGAAGCCGGGTGGAAAATACTAGTTCGGAAGTGAAATTGTGTGATCGATTGAGCGATCAAATTGATATAGCGTACGGATGATATGTGTACATCGTACGGGTTTGAATGAAATTGGCATTTAAAATTTGAGGATAAGAAATTTGAAATGGTTTTCGAAAATGAAAGGTATATTATGTGAAATATAATGGAATTGGGTATTTCTTTGGTTGAAATTTACTTTATGGAGGTATGTAAATGGTAAATAACTTTATAAAGAAATCAAACTTGAATATTTGATTTGACAATAAATAAAGTTATATTTTGTAATATGATAAACTTCCCTTATTGAATCTAGCCAGAATAAAAAGGGTTTTGAAATATTTGAAGTTTAAAAGAGGTTTTATACAAGTTTGAAATGATCCAAAGATTTTCGAAGTTATATATATCTATATATATATATAAAGGATCTTATGAGAATGATTTTGGAAAAGGTTTTGGGAACCTATGAATTTGGGAAAGGCTTTTGATTTTTGGGAAAATCAATTTTGGATTTTGAAAAGCCTAGTTTGAGAATTATCGATTTTGGTAATCGATTTTGTGTAAAGGAGATTTTGATAAATCATAAAGGGTATGATTTGAAGATACTATAAGTATATAGTATAAAGTGTTTTGAGAATAGCTCTGGGGAAAAAGGCGCTTCCTTGAAATGAACTTCTCAGGAGTACCACGGGGTGGTACTGCCTTGAACCCCAAGGGGGGTTTCTAAAGTTAATCCTGTGAGGAGTCCGGAATAAACTAGTTCCTGAGGATTATTTGTGTAGCGAAAGTCGAGGGGCTGGTGCCCACAGGGGCATTTGAGTTATGCTGTGACGACAGTTTAACTCAATGTCACTACGATCTACTGCAGACCATAGCGAAAGTCGTGTGAGCCGCTGAGAGCCAACAGTCTATGTTTGATTTTATATCGGTAGACTGCGACACTATGGTAACATAGCGAAAGTCATGTGTGCCGCTGAGAGCCAACAGTCTGCGTTTGATTTTATATCGGTAGACTGCGACCTATGTAGAGTGGAGAAGTTTCATTTTGACAGCGAAATCGTGTGTGCCGCTGAGAGCCAACAGTTACATGGACTTTTGCTGCGACGGCAACGTAACCCTGGAATGTAACTGCGAACTGTTGTGGGTTCCATGCTGTCATCAGTTACATGGACTTTTGCTGCGATGGCAACGTAACCCGTGATGTAACTGTGACCATGGATGGGGGTGATGATTTCCAGAGCATTCTCACCAAAGATATTTCCTCAGTTTTCAAAACGGTTTTCTATATTTTCATAAATTATTTTCCAAGTATTTTCACTGGGTGTTGAAAACGAGTTTACCAAGTACTTATAGATTTTCAGTCCTACGCCTGATCAACGTATGACCGAATTTTTGTGAGAACGAGGATGGATTTGTTGAGACATCGAGTTATAAAAGTATTTTTATAAAAACTATTTTTGTAATACTATATAGATTTTAAAGTGTTTTAAAAAAATGATCAAAAGATAATTTATCTGATAATAAGTATTGAAAATTATGGCTTCGTTCCTTTTCGAGGACGAAAAGATTCATAGGGGGGAGGAATGTGATAACCGAGATTTTTGGACATCTGGTAATTGGATAATTAACCGGTTTATTCAATTGAACAAATAAAATTATGATAATAAAAGATATCTGGTTGTGTAAGTGAATTTGAAAATATGATAAAAAATTGGATTATAGATATTTGGATAAATATTTGATAATCTCCTAATATAATTACTTAAAATTTGACAAATTATTCTTTAAAAAATAATAATAATGATTGTTTATATATATGGATATAAGAAGATTTTAAATAGAAAAATTATTATTTTCAAACAAATTGAATTTGTGTTTGTTTAAGTAAATATATTTGTGTGAGTTGATTACAGTTTGGATTTTAAATTGTATTTGAATTTAGATATTGAATTTCAAAAGACAGATATACATCTTAAATATATTTTGGATTTTAAAATATATTATATAGGATTTTATTTAGGATATAGTTTGTTTTATATTATTATTTTTATGGATTTTATATATATATAAATTAAGAAATGTATATATTAATTAGGAAATTAAATATAAAAGTTTTTTTAAACCATTTAAAAAGTAATTAACTCATGCATAATAACTAATGTAAGCTAAGGATTACATGAAATTACAAGTGTAACTAATTTGATCATACAATTTAACAAGTGTCATGATATTCATTTTCTTTTCATTTTTAATAAAAGATAAAATTTGGCTATATATACCTCTACCTCTACTCTCTCTTTTCTTTTCTATCTTCTATTTTCAAAACTAAACAGAGAAAACTAAAAGCTGTAAACTAACCAGAGGAAATTTCAAACAACAATCTACATCTGCAAATTTAAACCTAAAGCTAAAGCAAGGATCAACTCACCCTAATCAAGTAAATTCAAGTTCAGATTCAAGTACACAACAAATCATTTCAAAATCAAGAGCAGACTTCATTTTCAATTCAAAAACCTGAGCACTATTCTCTGTTCTTAAGTTAAGCAGGTGAGTAAACACTCTTTTCAAAACTAAATTCTGGTATATACTTAAATGTATTGGTGAAGTAATGTTATAGATGTGATTGTATATATGAATGTGAATATGGATCTGCATGTCTCTGAATATAGTTAATATCTCTGTTCTTAGTTACAGACAAAAACTAAATCAAAGAAAATCAATATCTCCCTATATAAATACTTTTATGTTATGATCATTGAAGGAAATTTGTTAGTAATTGTCAGATTTGTTTTTTTTAAATAGTTTCAAGTATACACATGAAGTAATTATGTCAAAAATTAAAGTGTACAGTGGTAAATCGATTTGAATCAAAAATCAAAGTAGATAAATCTCAAGTTTAACTTATATGATTTGAATCGATTTTGGAAACGATGATTTTTAAGAGTAAAATCTAGATTTTTAAACATGTATTGATTGAGTAATTTGGGGTTGAACGGGAACTGAGATTTCACCAATTTCTGGCGATTGGTGAACCTGGGGTGTTCGAGGTTGTGCCTGAAGGTGGCTGGAAGGGAGGAGGTCACGGGAAAAATGGTTGGAGTGTCCAACGATCATCGCGGCGGCGATACAGGGGCGTTGTAGGGTTTAATGTTCTGATGGGTTAGTCGATGTTCTCGTGACATTTGCGGTGACGAGACAACATCGGAGTTGATTGGCCATATGGGAATTGAAGTAGGGGTCATCGGCGAGGCTGTGGATAAGAAGATGTGAACTTCGGTGATCGGAATTGTGTGGCGCTAGGAGGAATAGGTGATCGAGTTTTGCCTGATGGGTTCGGGTGTGTTCGATTTTGTTTTACGGGGAGACTCGTGGTTCTGGGTGATCGTTCGTGATGAGATGGACGTCGTAGACTGGTGGAAGGTCACGGTGACGATCGTAGTAGTGGCGTCCAGTCGTGCACGTGCACGCGTGATAATGGGTATCTGGTGTTATTTGAAGATTTGAGGAAGATGAGTTTTTCATCGGGTCGAACTCGGGGAAATGATGGTTTTGCTCGAAGCATGTTGGTTAACTCGAAGTAGGGCTCGAGAAAATCAGTAATGGGCCGGGTTTTGTTCGCTTGTCTCGGGCTAGTTGAGTTAAGCTACCAGATTTTTAAATTATTACAGATTTCAAAATTTTATGTAAATTGTTGACTAATTTATAAACAAAAAGAGATGGCAAATATTTAAAATAAGTTTCAAAAACAAAGATATTGATCAACTTTAAAACAAATTTTCAAAATATAGAGACTATAAGTGCAAATTTGTTTTGAAATTAAATTATCTTGATTTGAATAATTAAATATTAGGTGATTATTTAATTTAATCTCAAATTGTTTTCAAAAGTAATTATTCCAAATTTATTAAGTTAAAAGTGTTTTTATCTATATAACTTTTGTTTTAAAGTTTATAAACTTAATTTTTGTAATTAAGTGAATAATTGAGAAAATGAAATGTTTTATAATCCTTAATCTAACTTAAAGATTTTAAGTTAATTAATGTATTGATGATGATTTATTTCCAAAGGTTATTAAATAAGGATTAAATAATAAAGATAAATGGTTTATCTTTTAATTGATTAAATCTTAAGTAATTAAAGATTGATTAAGGTTAATTAACTTCATAATTAAGGTTTGGTAGTTAATGAAGTAATTAAGGATTAATTAATTAATTAAATTAATGATTAAGGATTAATAAATTAATAATTAAGGGTTAAAAGTTAATTAATTAAAGGTTAATTAATTTGTTATTAAGTATTAGTTAATTAAGTAATTAGAGATTAATCAATTGGTAATTAAGGATTGATTAAATTGTAATAAATAATTAATTAATTTGAAATTAAGTTTTATTAATTAATAATTAAGATTTATTAATTAATAGTTAAAGAATAATTAATCTGTAATTAAAGATTAATTAATGAGCTTATAAGGTAATTAAGGGGTGATTAATTAATTAAAGGATTGTAATTAATTATGATTAAGCAGGGAATTGGTGATTAATTCTTAAGTAACTAATTTAATTTGAATTAATTAAATAAATTTTAATATGGATTAATAATTCATATTTTTGGATTATATTTAATGCCTTGAATTGATTGATATCTCTGATATGAAAAGTTTTGTGATATGATATGTTTGGGCTGAACAGTGAAAATGTGATTATCTATTAATGATGGAATACTAGGTAAAAGTGACATCCTGCATTTAAAGTTTGAATTGTATTACATTTGAATAACTTGGGTTAAGATGACATTTGAATTCGAAGAGACCGGGATCGGATATCAGTGATATCCGGAACCACTTCGATTTGAAATCTTCCATAATTCTTTATAGATTGATATGTGAAATCAATAGGCAGGTTTGGGATAATATGGACCATTTAAACTAAGTTGGATACTTAGATATTTTTTTGTGAAAATAAGTATTGACTATATAAGTTGGTTACTTATAGTAAAGTACGAGTTACCCCGGGTTTTAAATAAGTTCTATAAATTGGAATTTCTTGTTAGATGGGTTTACTCACGCTGGTTTCCAGCCTGACCCGGGTGTTACTTTGATGTAATGCTCGGGTCAGACCGAGTATTACAGATTTTCAGGTAAGGACGTTTGGGAGTTCAGGAGACGAGCTGGATGGCAGGAACGTATGGAGTGTTTCTACTGTGTTATATTATTGTATATCTGAGGCTTGATAATTATGTATATCCAGTGTCTGTATAAATATGTAACTCTGATGTATTAAAATGAAATCGACAGATTTAATATTGTTTTGTAAAACTGTTATCATTTATTATTATATTTTATCCGCTGCGAATGTGAGATGTTGATGTTTCTGATTCTTCTTCTTCTGTTTCTTTCTTCTATCTCTTTCTTTTTCTTCTAACTATCTGGAAATTTCGGGTTCGAAATTTCCGGGTCGTTACAGTTTGATACCAAATGTGACGACCCGGCTTTTTCTCCACAAAAAGTCGTATCATCAAGAAGAAAGAAAGGGATAGAAAAGAGATAAGATAGAGAAGAAAGAAAGAAACACATCAGAATCTAAACAGCGGAACGAATAAATTATATTAATCAAATAAGATATTACATTGTATCATATACATCAGAGATACACAGCTTATACAACACATACTAGACAGTTATAAACATCTGTCTAGTCATTACAACTCAAATATACTCAACAAATGACTCATACAGACTAACACAGCGGAACACTATATCTACGAACGCTGAAGCCTCCTGCTCCATTGCTCCTCCAAAGATTCGTCAAAGCAAACCTGAATCCCTTGGCTACTCGTAAAAATTTGAGTACCCAAGAGTTTAATAAAACAGAAAATAAACACTTGGGTCAGACATGGGTCTGGTGTGAGTAAACGGTTTAAATTGCTTAACTTCAAAACCTTTTGAAAACAAGGGTATCACGTAAGACTCCCCACAAATAAACATGGGTAAGTTTTTACCTTACGCTAACCAAAACATTTGATAGGAAATCCAGTTATATTATAATAGGGTCTAGGGTTTTCAAGTAAAATACAGAAATAGCTGGAATGCTTACATCTCACGTTCCAACATAGTTGGGCACAACTAATACGTACGGCACTTATTGGATTGTGGATTCCATACAATGGCAGAGCTACCGGGGTACCGCTCGTCACAGTACGTGGCCTAGATCAACGTACCGAGGATCACTCCCAATCCCCTGCAACACAAGGCCGGAACATCCCTTACTGGATAATTCCTGCATAAGAAACCCCGTGGTTGCGGCCAAACAACCACCCACACAGCCGAAATAAAAAGGGACTCTAGACAGAGGAATCTTATACTACTTGGGTGCTACCCACTAACCTTGCTGCACCTCCCCTGTTTTAGCCATTCCCGGTTTGATGAGGCTTGAGGCTACGATTACCTTTAATCAGAACACATCACTTAGAATGCTCATCGTCCACCTGACGATGTGCTGAAAGCATTCAATCCATACAAGTTCGTTCCGGGTTCGAACGAAACCGAAGGCATTATCTCGTTACACTCGTTTTGGAATCACCCTCAGAGTTAACGACAATAACCCTTGCACTCTGAATCTTCATCTTCACTTGAGATTCACGACCTATCGTTAATTTGGATCGATGTGGTATTCGGGTCTCCAGACCTGGAATACCGGTATACGGAAACCCGATCCCGGTCTCATCGAAATCCAAAACGTATCTTTTAAGGCCAAGTTGTTTAAAGGTTTAAACAATTCAATTCAATTTAATACTTGAATTCACATAGCATTAACCATAGATAAATATCACACATTTATCACGGATATATCCAATATATCATCCAATAGATATCAACCAAATCAGACATTCTACTCAACCATCATTCATAAGCAACCATTTATTAATCTCTATTATAATCAATTTAATCAATTTAAATTAAATTAATTACTTAAGAATTAATTCCTAACCTTGCTTAATCAACCATTAATTAATTACAATCCATTTAATTAATTAATCATTAAATATTAATCACTCTTGATTAATTATTCATTAATTACATAAAGTAATTATTCTTTAATTAATTTCACAATTTAATTATTCTTAACCATTAACAGTAATTAACCTTTAGTTACTTTCATTAATTACATTAATTAATAATCCTTAATTAATTACTTCCATTAATTAATTAACTATAATTAATTACATTAATCCTTAATTACTTCAATTAATTAAACTTTAATTAATCACTTCTATTAATCCACCTTAATTAATCATAAACAGTAATTATCATCCTATAATTTACTTACCCTAATTAATTAACTCATTAATTAATTACTTAAATCCTTTAATTAATTACACCAAATAATTAATCCTTAATTACTTCTCATTAAATAATTATCCTTTAATTAATTACATCTTGTAATTATACATTAATTACTTATATTAAGTAATTACACTTTTTAACCTTATTAAGTATTCATACTTAATTCTTTATCAAGTGATTATCTTTATTTAACTTAAATTAATCACATCCATTTATTATTTAAAATTGAGTAATTCATTCCTTAATTACTCTTAAATAAATTAATTAACCTTAATTACAGATTAATTATTATTTAATTATTAATTAATAAACCTTAATTATCAATTAATAAAACTTAATAGCAAATTTATCAATCCTTAATTATTATTTAATTAATCTTTAATTACCATTTGATTTATCCTTAATTAATTTTTAATCATTAATTAATAATCTCTAATTATTTAATTAATGAGTCTTGATTACAAATTAATTAACCTCTAATTAATTAATTAATAACTATTAATAAATTCTAAGTCAAAAATTAATTAAATTAATCACCCTTAAATTATTTTATTTAAATTATCAAAATCTTAATTATCTTTAACCAATCATTTTCCTTTGTTAATTACTACATCACATTAATTAAACTTAACCTTTAATTAACATTTAATTATATTTACAAATTGATTTAGTTTTTAAACATTTTATTTAAGTTTTTAACAAACTTAAATTAATCAAACATACCCTTAAATAAAGTTTAAGAACATTTTAAAAGAGGTTTAGACAAGTGTCATTACTTGTTTTTATTTTCTTTAAATTTTAATTTAACCAAAATTTAATCTATATAGAACACTTTCACTTTCTTCCTTCATTCCTTTTCTTATGCTTTCATTTTAAAAGTTTATAAATTAAATTCTTAAATTACTTATATTTAAAGTGTTTCATTTTAAAAGTTTATAAATTAAATTTTAAACCGCGAAGCGAGAACCCGAAAATTCCAGATAGTTAGAAGAAAAAGAAAGAGATAGAAGAAAGAAACAGAAGAAGAAGAAGAAAACAGAAACACAGAATCACAAATTCTCACATTTCGCAGCGGATCAAAATATAATATCACATAAATAACAGTTTTAAAAAAAGAACTGTATTTGTTAATTACATTTTTATACATCAGAGTTACAACATTCACAAATATACTAGACAGTTAGAATTAACATGTCTCTAACAACTATAGCATATTACAGCGGAAAACACTCCATACGTTCCTGCCATCCAGCTCGCCTCCTGAGCTCCAGAACGTCCTTTCCTGAAACCTGTAATACTCGGTCTGACCCGAGCATTACATCAAAGTAACACCCGAGTCAGGCTGGAAACCAGCGTGAGTAAACCCATATAATTTGAAATGCCAAGTTATACACTTACTTGCAACCCAGGGTAACTCGTTCCTTAGTACGAGTTCTTAACTAGTTATAACCAACACTTATTCCACAAAACAATACTAAGTAGCGTTACTTAGTTTAAATAGTCCGGTTTACTTAAATTTATCTCATTCCAGCCTATTAGATTCCATATTCACATCTATAATGAATTAAAGATTACTAATCGAAGTGGTTTCGGATATTGTTGATATCCGACCCCGGTCTCTTCGAATTCAATGTCATCCTTAAAACCAAGTTGTTTAAGTGAATACAATTAAATTTAAAATTCAGAATACAGCATTTCATCACAGATAGATAATCCATATTATCACAGTTAAATCTCAACATATCATCTCACATAGTATCACGAATCATATATCAGATATATCAATTAATTCGAGGTATTCCATATCATACAATCATCCATAAGCAACCATTTATTAATCTCTATTATAATCAATTTAATCAACTTAAATTAAATTAATTATTTAAAAATTAATTCCTATCCTTGCTTAATCAACCATTAATTAATTACAACCTTTTTAATTAATTAATCATTTAATATTAATCACTCTTGATTAATTATTAATTACATAAAGTAATTATCCTTTAATTAATTTCACAAATTAATTATTCTTAACCATTTAACAGTAATTAACCTTTAATTACTCTCATTAATTATATTAATTAATGATTCTTAATTAATTACTTTCATTAATTAATTAACTATAATAAATTACATTATTCCTTAATTAATTACATTTATTAATCACATATTAATTAATTACTTTCATTTATCAACCTTACATAATCATCAACAGTAATTAACTATTCTTAATTACTTCTTAATTATTTATCATCCATAAATTAATTAATCTTTAATTAATTCAACTTAAATTAATTATTCTCAAATTA
This sequence comes from Allium fistulosum, assembly GCA_030737815.1. Taxonomy (NCBI): domain Eukaryota; kingdom Viridiplantae; phylum Streptophyta; class Magnoliopsida; order Asparagales; family Amaryllidaceae; genus Allium; species Allium fistulosum. The sequence goes on along the minus strand of CM060907.1, from coordinate 1,042,860,109 downwards.
ATTCCTAAATTAATTAATCACACAAATTAATTATTCTTTAAATTACATTAAGTATTAAAACACTTCATTTTATTTTATTTTGGAAATGAATTTAATTACATAATAAATCTAATACATTTATTTTCTTTAAAACAAAATGATTTAAACATTTACATTTTTAAAACTGTTTTTCAAAAATCTGAAGCCACACTCGAGTTAACTACCCAAATCCCCGAGACAAACTGTGTTTCCCTTCGATCCCAACCCGAGAAACCCGCTCCCCTTCCCTACTTCGAGTCTACACGAATTTATTCCCGAGACGACTTCGAGTTACCCTGCCATTCTTCTTCTTCCTCAATACCACGAACAACCAGACATCAACATACACGCGTGCACGTGTACGACTGATCCAACCATCTCCGATCAACGCTTCGAACGCCAGCAAGTCTCCGACCACCTCCCCGAGCATTCCAACAACCCAGAAGAAAGAATCCGATTGCTAAACAAAAATCGAGTATTCGAACGAAAATCTGGAACAAACCAGATAAATGAAACCTCACCGTGACGACGAACTACGCCAGCGGAGCTCTCGCCACCATGTCCATAACTCCGCCGCACGACAACGCACCAATTCCCTCGGTTCTGAACGATTCCGGTGCCCCATCGACGATGAAAACGTCACGACTCACCCCTAGTCCAAATCCTGACTTCGAAACCTATATTGACTTCGCCTGATCACGACAGCCACCTAAAAATCTGGCGAACATTTTTCCATGGATCCCCTGACTTCCAGTTACCTTCAGCCCCAAACCCGACAACCATCACCCTGCCGATCACCAGGAAATGCCCAAAGTAGGTTTTCCGTTCAACCCCAAAATTACACCCCAAATCAAAACTAAAAATTATGATTTTGTTATTAAAATTCATGGTATTTACATACGAATCTGATGATGTATATGAGTCCCAAAATCTTAACATTTGAATTTTTGACATGCATTGGGCTTTTACTGTAATTTCTAATTTTCTAGCAAATATTCAAACTAATTATACTTACAGTAATTTTAAAATCAAGGTCTTGATAATTTAATCACATTTTGTTTGAACAACAAAGCTTAAAATAAATTAGGTGAAGAGAAATTGGAAATTGAACTTGCTTAAAGCCTGTAAAATTTTAAACAGAGGCATATTTGCTTGTTCACAGACATGCACTCAATTCAACATACATATATACAGACATGCATACTCAAAATTCATATATAGGCATGAAATCTTATTTTATATCTATACAAACCATTTTCACAATCATACTTTCAAGTATTTATCCAAACATCAAAATATAATATAAGTTCAAGATAGTTTACTCACAGAAATTTTGTTTGAACAGAGCAGCCTTTTTTAAAAAGAAAACTGGAAACGTTCTTGATTTTGAAACAGCGAGCTTTGAATTGATCTGGAAACAACACTTGATTTTGAACTGGAACTTGATCTACTTTGTTTAAGCTTGAATTTGCTTTTGCTCAGCTTGAATTTGAGAGAGTTGAAGTTATTGTTTGATTTTCTTTGTAGTTTAGTTTTCCAGGTTTTTGAAAGTGGAAAGAAAGATGAAAACCTGGTTTATCTTATCTATGTTATTTAAAACTTAAAGTTAAAGAAAAATAAAGTTTTGCCACTTGTATCTTAGATTGTTTATCTAGCTTACACATATTAAATAAATTTACAAATGTCTTTAAATCACCATAATATACTTACAAGTGTTAAACTCTCCTTTTATTAAATCCTTTAAGTCATATATATGTATTTATATAGCATATTTACATGTATATAAAATGTTTGTCTTTATATAAATAAGCTTTTTAAATTTAAATAAATATACAAATATGAATTCATGTAAATGTTTGTTTATAAATAACTTATGTTTTGATCCAATTTAAATATATATGTTTTACTAATTTATATCCCTATTTATTTCTAAGATGTTTATACTTAAATTTCAAATCCAAATTCTCTTTTAAAAATCTACTTAAATATATTAAAATTAATACATATTTACTTGCTTAGGAAAAAGAATAAATTTTAGATTATAAAAGAAATTTATTCCATTAGTTATTAGCCTAAAATTTCGGGATATCACATTCCTTCCCCCTTAGAATCTTTTCGTCCTCGAAAAGGAGTGAAGCCAGATTTATTAAAATGCTTGTGTAACAACCCTGAGATTGCAATTACCGAATGATGGAGTAAAATTATGATTTTAAGTTAAAAAGGGGCTAAACAAATTTTTGAGAAGTTAAATTTACAATTTGTTTGCAAATTAAAATATTTTGGGTTGAAATGAGGAATTTTTAAATAAAAAGTGATTATAGGCTAATGGGCTAAATAAGACAATTATAAGGTTTTAATCAAAAATAGAATGCTTCTTAGGATTTTGGTTCACATGATAACATTAGAAAATAAAACCAAGTCCTAATGGGTTTCTAAAACCCCTTACCATTACCCATTAGCCTAACCCACTCCTTTATAATATCTCAAACCCATCCAAACCCTAACCCTCCTCTTCATAACTTCAAAACCTAGATCTAAACAAAATTAATGGCCTCCATTTAGAAGCTCCATCTCCTTCTCTTCATAAATTAGTTTAATCCTAGAAAAAAGAAAGAAAGGTAATGCAATCTCTTATATTATCTAATCCTCCTTCTTAATCCATATTTATCTCAACCTTCATGTTGTAACTATTGTTTTATTTTTTTGATTTTGGGTCCTTGAAGTCTCTTGATCTTTGCTTGGAGGTTAAGCCTTTTGGCTTGCTTGATTGTGCACAAATACTATTTGTTCTTTTGCCTCATTAAGGTAATTACTATTGATTAGTAATTAATGCTAGTTGTAATATTGGTAATTACTATTTGTTAGTAATTATTGCTAGTATAATGTTGATGAAAAATTTTGGTGCCAAAAACTGAAAAAAACACTCCAAAATGTCAAAAAACTCAAAAAATAGCTGGCTGGAAATTTACATCAGGCTCAAACAGGCCAAAAACCCAAATCTGAGTGCACCAGGGCCAGTCTGGGTGCTGCCCAGGTGCAACAGGCTAGCCCAGTAGGGCTAGCCAGGAGCTGGACCCAAAGTCCCCAGCCCACACGGGCTGGGGCCGGCCGCAGGTCCCCAGCCCGCATGGGGCTGGGGCGGGCCGCATGTCCCCAGCCCGTGTGGGCTGGGGCGGGTCCCCAGGCCCAGCCGCTTGGGCTGGGGCACCCCTTATATCCCCAGCCCGCCTGGGCTGGGGACTAAGGGCGCGGGCTTCGGCCCGCGTCCCTTAAACCCCAGCCCAGGCGGGCTGGGGCACTTCATAGTATCCCCAGCCCGCCTGGGCTGGGGATCAAGGGCGCGGGCTTCAGCCCGCGTCCCTTAAACCCCAGCCCGGGCGGGCTGGGGCGGACTGACGCGGGCCGGGCCCGCGTCCAATAATTTAAAAAAAAAAAAAAAAAAAAAATTCAGAAATAATATTCCCAGCCCAGACGGGCTGGGGCAGGCTGACGCGGGCCGGGCCCGCGTCGAAAAGAAGAAGAAAAAAAAAAAAAAAAAAAAAATCAGAAATCACCTCTGTTCCAGATTTGTACCCCCACTTCGCGATGCCACCTCGATCGCATCGGAAGTCGGAATTCGACGTTTTTGGTCTCGTTGGAAAGGTGGAGTTTCGAACTTCATCTCTATAAAATTTGGGCATCATCGGTATTCGTTTGGTACTTCGAATTTCATGTCGAAGTTGAACTCTGGTCGCTGTTTGTAAACAGTGTAAATCTTGTTCTGGGTCCAACTTTGAGACGTCGCTGCTACTTCGTCTCAACTCGGAATCCAGAAATTCTTTTTGCATCTTAAAGTAGGGATGTTAGACTACATGCCTGCAAATTTTTATGACATTTGGACACAGTTTGCTGGTCCAAATAAATTGTCGAACTTGGGTTCACAGCTGTTTTTGAATGTTTACAAACACTTAGAATATTTTTGATGATTTTCTGGTTTTCATTGATTTCTTTGAGATTTGTGTCTAGATTTCGTACACGGGTTTTATGAATCATTTTCAAAAGATTTTTCACTCCTAAATGGCTTTTGAAAATTATTATATAATATTATTTTAATTATTAAATTAATTACTCCATAATAGGAGACCTTTCAAAAGACCGTTTTAAAAGTGATTTCGAAAATCAATTATAAATCCGTTTTACACCATTATTTTCTATAATAAAAATCTCACACTCACTTTTAGCACGTCGAGCGAAGTGGAAAGGTGCTTAAACGGTTAGGAAATCTCCGGCCTATGGAAACCGTGTGTATTTTCTTTCCGGTTAATCCCCGACCTATTCGATTGATCGTTTTGACCTTTGGGTCTAGTTTACCGATGATATGAGGTAGACTTTTTATTGTTTGGAGTGTGAGCTTGCTATTGGTTAGGAAACCGTTTAGTGCGAACGTGGGGTATGGGACTCATTGTTAACACTTTGCGGGTTCCTCTCCAAGAAGTTAGTGACACATTAGCCTCTGGGCGGCCAGTACTGGACCTCTGGGTCACCACGCCTCTGGGCAACCGTCTCTGGACACCTGCTCTATGGAGCATTTTATTTTTCGGCGTGTGCCTCTGGGCCTTTATCCTTCTGGGAAGGATCTCGCCGTCTCGCGCGTTTCGCATCGGTGCGAGTGATCGATCACAACTCTACAGTACTTGGCAACAACGACTCTGGTCGGTGCACGTGCAACATTTGTATTATCTGATGATTTTTATATCCATTCGAGTACCGCCATTCGGCGTTGGTTCTATGGAACCATACGATGTAAGTGCGATTACCTTGTGGATTCACAGTGTCTCTGGACACTGCTTTTCAGTGTTTGATTTCATTGATTTTTCAGTATATCCCCATTGCTCTTTGGAGCATCGATCTTTGCTTGGGCATTGATTACAGACTCTGGTCACTCTTGGGATTATTGCCTATGGGCATCTTTTTATAGCTTTGGCTACGCCGATGATATGAGGCGATTTTATTTATTCTACACTTTGGTGTTGATTTCTCTTTGGAGATTTTTATTGTTTATTAATGATTAGGGATCGTCATTATATTCATGTGGTTCATAATATACTTCTCTTTAGATAAGTACTGTTTTACTTATGTACCGCATTATTATATATCTCAGTTATTACTGATTGTTTAGCTAGCCTGACCCGAGTGTTTTCGCTCGGGTCAGACCGAGTTGTTTCAGGTTAGGTCTCTGGACTTAGCTGCTCTGTGCTTCCGCTTTGGACTTATCTGCTATGCTTTTGAGATAGCTTATCTTAGTGTCCGCTTATGTTATTATTCAAACTCTGATATGTACATATTTTTGACTCACATGAGTGAGCAGTGGCTTTGTACCCACTTATGATATTTGGATCTGTATTGACGATGTATTGTTTTGGGATTTTATATCTGTTATGTGATTCTGTTCTGTGATGTTTTATCATTTTATTACTATGCTTATTCTGATAGATCTTTAGCCATTTGTAATTTCGTTATAAGTATTTACCGAATATATCGAACCACCTGATTGAGAAAAATTTAAAAAGATTCCACCTTTCGACGTATTCGGTAGATAGTTATAGCTTGATTACAAATGGTCGCTCCCACTATACTCTATTCTCCGCTTTAACAGACAGTATTACTACCGTAATACTCTTTGTTACAGTGGGTCTCGGAGTGGGGCGTTACAGCTTGGTATCAGAGCCTGGTTTCAGGAATAAGCATAATAAACACAGAACAGATACACTTAGTACAATACATTTTAATTAGATCCGAATTAAATCAAATCCCTTCCTTATGTTTATTGATAGATAAGTTAGGAATATGTTTAGGAATCTGTTATATTCCGTAGTATTCCTTGATTAAATATCTATCATTGAATCATGTCTAACTCTAATTCCCGTTTGACTTTCAGTATGTCTGGAAGGGGAAGAGGGAGACCCACACGTCAGACCAGTGCTGCTGGGCAGTCCAGCAACACTCATCCAGAGGGCGTGTTCATGACCACCGACCAGATCATGGAGCTGGTTCGGAATTCCCAGTCTCATTCTCAGTCTCCAGCCCCAGTTGCTGATGTTCCGCGCAAGTCTGCTTTTGCACGTCTCTGCAGTGATTTTACCCATCTCGGAGGGAAGCCGTTCAGTGGCTCCGAGAATGTCTTAGAGGTCCAGGCTTGGATTCGGATATGCGAGCGCATTTTCACTCGTATGGATATCCCGGATCATGACCGTGTTCTTATTGCTTCTAGTCAGCTTCAGAGTCGTGCCCTGGATTGGTACGAACTTCTTATTGCCGAGGTCGATGAGACTACACTTACTTGGGCTCAGTTTCGTGAGAGATTTGAGCTCAAATTCATTCCAGAGTCAGAGAAGAACTCCCTTGCTCGCCGCTTTCTTGATCTCAAGCAGGGGAAGTCCTCCGTTTCCGATTATGTCTCTTCCTTCGAGGCCCTGTCCAAGTACGGCCTTGAGTTTATTGCTACTCCTTATAAGAGGAACCTCAAATTTGTTGAGGGCTTGAAGAAATATCTGAAGAGGCAGCTTATGCTTCAGCTTGAGCTCTCATTCGAGAAGCTGGTCGATGCAGCTCTACATCTTGAGTCAGTCGAGATGGAGCATAGTGATGATGGTGGTGTGGGTGCCACAAACCCCACCAAGAAGAGGTTTCCTCCTGGCAAGTCTGGCTCTTCGTTTCAGCACAAGAAGAAGAAGACTGGCAGTTCCACAGTTCAGACTCAGCCTCAGACTCGTCCTCAGTCCCAGACTTCTGCTCAGCCTAGTGGGACACGTCCTCCGAAGAAATGCTTCAATTGCGGTTCCCCAGATCACTTTATTCGAGAGTGTCCCAAACCTCTCTATTGCACCTTCTGTAAGAAGGAGGGACACAGGATCACCACTTGTCCTATTGCTCCAGCTAGTGCCAAGCCTGGCAGGCTTAATGCTGCCAAGGCTTCTACCACTTCTGCTCAGCCTAAAGGTACACATCCTTCCGTTCTTGAAGGCTCTTTTTTATTTCATGGTAGATCTATTAGAGTTCTTTTTGATACGGGTGCCTCTCACTCATTCGTATCAAAGGAACTAGTTGATACTTTATCTTTGGATGTTACTTGTATGGTTTCTTCACTAAGGATTGTGAATCCCATTGGTGGATCCACGACCCTTAGCTTGCTCTGTGAGAATATAGATATTGATCTTTGTGGCTTTTCTTTCCGTGCAAATCTCCACGTTATGGAGTATTTGGGCTTTGATATGATTCTTGGCATGGATTGGCTCATTCAGCACGACGCCAAAATTATTTGTTCGGAGCGGATATTATTCATTCATCACCCTGACTCGTCCTCTCCGTTAGCTATTGTTCTTCAAGATGTTGGGCTTTCTGATGTTACTTTATTCTCTCTTGATTCACGAGATGATGAGGTAGACATATCTCGTATTCCTGTTGTTCGGGATTTCCCCGATATATTCGAGCCAGTATCAGGCCTGCCGCCAAAGCGGGCCATTGAGTTCCGCATCGATCTCATTCCAGGCTCCCACCCAGTTGGGCGTCCTCCCACGAGGATGTCTACTAAAGAGAATGAGGAACTCAGGAAGCAGTTAGTGGAGCTTGAGGCGAAGCAGCTCATTCGGTCCAGTTCTTCGCCATGGGGTGCTGCTGTGGTCTTTGTTAAGAAGCCCGATGGCTCTCTTAGGCTTTGCATTGACTATCGCAAGCTTAATGAGTTGACCATCAGAAATCGTTATCCATTGCCACGGATAGACGATATGTTTGATCAGTTGAGCGGTGCGAAGGTCTTCTCTCAGCTCGACCTTGCCACCGGATTCCATCAGCTACGAGTCGCCGAAGACAGCATTCCTCTTACAGCTTTTCGCACTCGTTATGGTTCTTTTGAGTGGTTGGTCATGCCGTTCGGCTTGACGAACGCTCCGGCTTTCTTTGTCGATCTTATGAATCGAGTATTCCGGGAATACATCGATAGATTCATTCTGGTCTTCATCGACGATATTCTTATTTATTCTAGATCCGAGGCAGAGCATGCTCATCATTTGCGGATCGTCTTGGATACTCTTCGTCAGCATCAGCTTAAGGCCAAGCTCTCCAAGTGCCATTTTTGGGAGAGCAAGGTCAAGTTCTTGGGCCATATTGTATCATCTGAGGGTATTTCTGTCGATCCTTCAAAGATCGAAGCTATTCGGAATTGGAAGCAGCCCGAGAACGTTCATGATATTCGCAGCTTCCTTGGTCTGGCGGGTTATTACCGTCGATTTATCAAGGATTTCTCTCGAGTTGCACTTCCCCTCACGACTCTAACTCGTAAGGGGGTTCGCTTTATTTGGTCTGATAAGTGTGAAGCTTCTTTCCAGCGATTGAAGGAACTTCTCACTCATGCTCCTATCCTTGTGGTTCCTGAGAGTAACCAGGATCTTGTTGTTTACACCGATGCTTGTGGTAGCGGGCTCGGTGCTGTTCTTATGCAGAAGGATCGGGTAGTTGCTTATGCTTCCAGGCAACTGCGTCCGAATGAGGTTCGCTATCCTACTCATGATCTTGAGTTAGCAGCTATCGTCTTTGCTTTGAAGATGTGGCGTCATTATCTATTGGGCGAACGTTTCATTCTCTACACCGATCACAAGTCGCTGAAGTATTTATTCAGTCAGAAAGATCTCAATATGAGGCAGCAGCGATGGCTTGAGTTTCTCGCCTCATATGACTTAGACATTCAGTATACCCCTGGCAAGGGTAATCGGGTGGCTGATGCACTCAGTCGCAAACACTCGGCAGTAGTTTCTATGATGATAGCCGAGTGGGATATTCTTGAGACTCTTTCTTTGTGTGATTTTCGAAATCGAGCTCCGTCTTCTGACCCTCAGATCTTGTTATTCAGCTTGGAAGCTCGACCTATTCTATTGGATCGCATTGCCCATGCTCAGCGGCAGGATCCAGACTTGTTGCGATACATTCATCTCCTTGAGTCGGGATCCAGTGATGAGACATTGTTGGATTATTCTATTGATTCTCATCGGTGTCTTCGCAGGAAGAACCGTATTTTGGTACCATCTGATTTATCACTTAGGCGTGACATTCTAGACGAGTGTCATCGCACTAAGTACACTATTCATCCCGGGTCGAGTAAGATGTATGCCGACATGTGTCGTCTATTTTATTGGGAGGGCATGAAGAGCGATGTTGCAAGTTATGTAAGCCGTTGCATGACTTGTCAACAGATCAAAGCTGAGCATCAGCGTCCATCCGGTCTTCTTCAACCGCTAGAGATTCCATTGTGGAAATGGGATCAGATATCCATGGATTTTATTGACGGTCTGCCTCGATCGAGGTCAGGCCATACTTCTATTTGGGTCATCGTCGATCGCTTGACCAAATCAGCTCATTTCATTCCTATTAAGTCCACTCGGACTGCTCCTCAGCTTGCCAAGCTGTATGTGAAGGAAGTCGTTCGACTTCATGGCATTCCTAGCTCTATCGTCTGTGATCGAGACACTATCTTTACTAGTCACTTCTGGAAGTGCCTACAATCAGCTTTGGGCTCAAAGCTGAATTTCTCGACTGCTTATCATCCTCAGACTGATGGTCAGACAGAGAGGGTGAATCGTGTTTTAGAGGATCTTTTGCGCTGTTGTATTCTGGATTTCGGAGGTAGTTGGGAGGATCACTTACCGCTTGTAGAGTTCTCCTACAACAACAGCTTTCAGTCTAGTATCGGCATGGCACCTTTCGAGGCTCTTTACGGAAGGCCGTGTCGCTCTCCTGCTTGTTGGTTAGAATCTGGGGAGAAGCACCTTCTTGGTCCAGATTCAGTTCGGGAATCTTCTGAGAAGATTATTCTTATTCGTCAGAGAATGAAAGAGGCGCAGAACCGTCAGAAATCCTACGCGGACAGCCGTAGGAAGCCTCTTGAGTTCTCCATTGGTGATCATGTCTTTATTCGGATATCTCCCATGAAGGGGGTTGTGCGTTTCAGCTCTACAGGGAAGTTGGCTCCTCGTTATGTCGGACCATTTCCTATTACGGAACGCATCGGCCCCGTTGCTTATCGTGTGGCTCTACCTGCTCATTTCTCTGGAATACATGATGTGTTCCATGTCTCTCAGCTTCGCAAGTGTGTGCGCGATCCTGATTCTATTATCGAGCCTCATATTGTGCCTGATTTGGAGATCTCACCCAATCTGTCTATAGAGCAGCAACCTCTTCGTGTGCTTGATTCGGAGATCAGACGTCTTCGAAACAAAGAGGTTCCGCTTGTGAAGATTCAATGGTCGTCTAATCCTAAGGACTGCACTTGGGAGACCAGAGAATTTATCGAGCGTACTTATCCTGGTTTTCTTTCATCTTCCGGCACGGGTGAGCATCTATATTTTATCTTATGTATTTCTTTTGTGGATTAGATGTTATAGACGACTCCTATATTTAAGGAATTGCGAGGACGCAATTTCCTTAAGGGGGGGAGTCTGTAACAACCCTGAGATTGCAATTACCGAATGATGGAGTAAAATTATGATTTTAAGTTAAAAAGGGGCTAAACAAATTTTTGAGAAGTTAAATTTACAATTTGTTTGCAAATTAAAATATTTTGGGTTGAAATGAGGAATTTTTAAATAAAAAGTGATTATAGGCTAATGGGCTAAATAAGACAATTATAAGGTTTTAATCAAAAATAGAATGCTTCTTAGGATTTTGGTTCACATGATAACATTAGAAAATAAAACCAAGTCCTAATGGGTTTCTAAAACCCCTTACCATTACCCATTAGCCTAACCCACTCCTTTATAATATCTCAAACCCATCCAAACCCTAACCCTCCTCTTCATAACTTCAAAACCTAGATCTAAACAAAATTAATGGCCTCCATTTAGAAGCTCCATCTCCTTCTCTTCATAAATTAGTTTAATCCTAGAAAAAAGAAAGAAAGGTAATGCAATCTCTTATATTATCTAATCCTCCTTCTTAATCCATATTTATCTCAACCTTCATGTTGTAACTATTGTTTTATTTTTTTGATTTTGGGTCCTTGAAGTCTCTTGATCTTTGCTTGGAGGTTAAGCCTTTTGGCTTGCTTGATTGTGCACAAATACTATTTGTTCTTTTGCCTCATTAAGGTAATTACTATTGATTAGTAATTAATGCTAGTTGTAATATTGGTAATTACTATTTGTTAGTAATTATTGCTAGTATAATGTTGATGAAAAATTTTGGTGCCAAAAACTGAAAAAAACACTCCAAAATGTCAAAAAACTCAAAAAATAGCTGGCTGGAAATTTACATCAGGCTCAAACAGGCCAAAAACCCAAATCTGAGTGCACCAGGGCCAGTCTGGGTGCTGCCCAGGTGCAACAGGCTAGCCCAGTAGGGCTAGCCAGGAGCTGGACCCAAAGTCCCCAGCCCACACGGGCTGGGGCCGGCCGCAGGTCCCCAGCCCGCATGGGGCTGGGGCGGGCCGCATGTCCCCAGCCCGTGTGGGCTGGGGCGGGTCCCCAGGCCCAGCCGCTTGGGCTGGGGCACCCCTTATATCCCCAGCCCGCCTGGGCTGGGGACTAAGGGCGCGGGCTTCGGCCCGCGTCCCTTAAACCCCAGCCCAGGCGGGCTGGGGCACTTCATAGTATCCCCAGCCCGCCTGGGCTGGGGATCAAGGGCGCGGGCTTCAGCCCGCGTCCCTTAAACCCCAGCCCGGGCGGGCTGGGGCGGACTGACGCGGGCCGGGCCCGCGTCCAATAATTTAAAAAAAAAAAAAAAAAAAAAATTCAGAAATAATATTCCCAGCCCAGACGGGCTGGGGCAGGCTGACGCGGGCCGGGCCCGCGTCGAAAAGAAGAAGAAAAAAAAAAAAAAAAAAAAAATCAGAAATCACCTCTGTTCCAGATTTGTACCCCCACTTCGCGATGCCACCTCGATCGCATCGGAAGTCGGAATTCGACGTTTTTGGTCTCGTTGGAAAGGTGGAGTTTCGAACTTCATCTCTATAAAATTTGGGCATCATCGGTATTCGTTTGGTACTTCGAATTTCATGTCGAAGTTGAACTCTGGTCGCTGTTTGTAAACAGTGTAAATCTTGTTCTGGGTCCAACTTTGAGACGTCGCTGCTACTTCGTCTCAACTCGGAATCCAGAAATTCTTTTTGCATCTTAAAGTAGGGATGTTAGACTACATGCCTGCAAATTTTTATGACATTTGGACACAGTTTGCTGGTCCAAATAAATTGTCGAACTTGGGTTCACAGCTGTTTTTGAATGTTTACAAACACTTAGAATATTTTTGATGATTTTCTGGTTTTCATTGATTTCTTTGAGATTTGTGTCTAGATTTCGTACACGGGTTTTATGAATCATTTTCAAAAGATTTTTCACTCCTAAATGGCTTTTGAAAATTATTATATAATATTATTTTAATTATTAAATTAATTACTCCATAATAGGAGACCTTTCAAAAGACCGTTTTAAAAGTGATTTCGAAAATCAATTATAAATCCGTTTTACACCATTATTTTCTATAATAAAAATCTCACACTCACTTTTAGCACGTCGAGCGAAGTGGAAAGGTGCTTAAACGGTTAGGAAATCTCCGGCCTATGGAAACCGTGTGTATTTTCTTTCCGGTTAATCCCCGACCTATTCGATTGATCGTTTTGACCTTTGGGTCTAGTTTACCGATGATATGAGGTAGACTTTTTATTGTTTGGAGTGTGAGCTTGCTATTGGTTAGGAAACCGTTTAGTGCGAACGTGGGGTATGGGACTCATTGTTAACACTTTGCGGGTTCCTCTCCAAGAAGTTAGTGACACATTAGCCTCTGGGCGGCCAGTACTGGACCTCTGGGTCACCACGCCTCTGGGCAACCGTCTCTGGACACCTGCTCTATGGAGCATTTTATTTTTCGGCGTGTGCCTCTGGGCCTTTATCCTTCTGGGAAGGATCTCGCCGTCTCGCGCGTTTCGCATCGGTGCGAGTGATCGATCACAACTCTACAGTACTTGGCAACAACGACTCTGGTCGGTGCACGTGCAACATTTGTATTATCTGATGATTTTTATATCCATTCGAGTACCGCCATTCGGCGTTGGTTCTATGGAACCATACGATGTAAGTGCGATTACCTTGTGGATTCACAGTGTCTCTGGACACTGCTTTTCAGTGTTTGATTTCATTGATTTTTCAGTATATCCCCATTGCTCTTTGGAGCATCGATCTTTGCTTGGGCATTGATTACAGACTCTGGTCACTCTTGGGATTATTGCCTATGGGCATCTTTTTATAGCTTTGGCTACGCCGATGATATGAGGCGATTTTATTTATTCTACACTTTGGTGTTGATTTCTCTTTGGAGATTTTTATTGTTTATTAATGATTAGGGATCGTCATTATATTCATGTGGTTCATAATATACTTCTCTTTAGATAAGTACTGTTTTACTTATGTACCGCATTATTATATATCTCAGTTATTACTGATTGTTTAGCTAGCCTGACCCGAGTGTTTTCGCTCGGGTCAGACCGAGTTGTTTCAGGTTAGGTCTCTGGACTTAGCTGCTCTGTGCTTCCGCTTTGGACTTATCTGCTATGCTTTTGAGATAGCTTATCTTAGTGTCCGCTTATGTTATTATTCAAACTCTGATATGTACATATTTTTGACTCACATGAGTGAGCAGTGGCTTTGTACCCACTTATGATATTTGGATCTGTATTGACGATGTATTGTTTTGGGATTTTATATCTGTTATGTGATTCTGTTCTGTGATGTTTTATCATTTTATTACTATGCTTATTCTGATAGATCTTTAGCCATTTGTAATTTCGTTATAAGTATTTACCGAATATATCGAACCACCTGATTGAGAAAAATTTAAAAAGATTCCACCTTTCGACGTATTCGGTAGATAGTTATAGCTTGATTACAAATGGTCGCTCCCACTATACTCTATTCTCCGCTTTAACAGACAGTATTACTACCGTAATACTCTTTGTTACAGTGGGTCTCGGAGTGGGGCGTTACAGCTTGTAATTAGATAAATTTCTTTTTGATTATTTTAAAACACTTTTAAAATCTACATGGTATTATCAAAATAGCTTTATATATAAAAATACTTTTTTTTTTTTAACTTGATGTCTCAACAGTCCATCCTTGTGCTCATAGAAATTCGGTCATACGTTGATCAGGCGTAAGACTAAAGATCTATAAGTACTTAGCAGACTCATTTTCAACATCCAGTGAAAATACTTGGAAAATAATTTTATTGAAAATATAGAAAATCATTTACTTTGAAAATAGAGGAAATATTTTTGGTGAGAATGCTCTGGAAATCATCACCCCCATCCATGGTCACAGTTACATCACGGGTTACGTTGCCATCGCAGCAAAAGTCCATGTAACTGATAACAACATGGAACCCACAACAGATCGCAGTTACATCCAGGGTTACGTTGCCGTCGCAGCAAAAGTCCATGTAACTGTTGGCTCTCAGCGGCACACACGATTTCGCTGTCAAAATGAAACTTCTCCCACATAGGTCGCAGTCTACCGATATAAAATCAAACGCAGACTGTTGGCTCTCAGCGGCACAAACGACTTTCGCTATGTTACCATAGTGTCACAGTCTACCGATATAAAATCAAACGTAGACAGTTGGCTCTCAGCGGCACACATGACTTCCGCTATGGTCTGCAGTAGATCGCAGTGACATTGAGTTAAATTGTTGTTACAGCATAACTCAAATGCCTCTGTGGGCACCAGCCCCTCGACTTTCGCTACACAAATAATCCTCAGGAACTAGTTTTGTCCGGACTCCTCACAGGATCAACTTTAGAAACCCCCCTTGGGGCTCAAGGCAGTACCACCCAGTGGTACTCCTGAGAAGTTCATTTCAAGGAAGCGCCTTTTTCCCCAGAGCTATTCTCAAAACACTTTATACTATATAATTATAGTATCTTCAAATCATACCCTTTATGATTTATCAAAATCTTCTTTACACAAAATCGATTACCAAAATCGATAATTCCCAAATTAGGCTTTCCAAATTCCCAAAATTGATTTTCCCAAAAATCAAAAGCCTTTTCCAAATTCATAGGTTCCCAAAAACCTTTTTCAAAATCATTCTCATAAGATCCTTTATATATATATAGATATAGATATATATAACTTTGAAAATCTTTGGATCATTTCAAACTTGTATAAAACCTCTTTTATACTTCAAATATTTCAAAACCCTTTTTATTCTGGCTAGATTCAATAAGGGAAGTTTATCATATTACAAAATATAACTTTATTTATTGTCAAATCAAATATTCAAGTTTGATTTCTTTATAAAGTTATTTACCATTTACTTACTTCCATATAGTAAATTTCAACCAAAGAAATATCCAATTCCATTATATTTCACAAATATACTTTTCATTTCAAAGATCATTTTACAATCCTTATCCACAAACTTCAATATCAATTTCATTCAAACTCGTACGATGTACACATATCATCCGTACGCTATATCAATCTGATCGCTCAATCGATCACACAATTTCACTTCCGAACTAGTATCGTCCACCCGACTTCCTAGTGCGGACTCAGATTTGATTTCTTGATCAGAAACCGTCATTCTCCTTGCATAGTCACAACTATGATAGAGAATATCCAGAACCAATCAATAATTCATATCCAGGTTCGCCGTCGAAAATCGAGCGAAAAATTCCAACTCGGATCGATAATACTATCTCGAAATTCTGTGTTCGAATCTGGATCAAATCACTATGCGAATAGAATAATATACGTACATCCTACGTATTTATCTTTGTTGGTTATTAGCCAAATCAATTCTCTTTTCTATTTACACTTCCTTCAATTCCATTCACTTATTCTCAATTGCTTCCATTTCCAATTGAGTTATTACTTCAATTACAAACAGTTTGAACTCTGACTTATTTAAATTTAAAAATAGCTTGGAAAAGTTTAAAGTAGATAAGTAGTTGAAAAATAGTTATTAGTTTGTAAAATAGCTGTAAAATAGTTAAGTAGGTATAAAATAGTTAGATAATTGCAAAATAGTTTTTAAAATAGCGATTAGATATAAGTAACTGAAAAATAGTAATTAGTTTATAAGACAGTTTCAAAATAGTTAAATAATTTCGAAATAATTAAATAGTTTCAAAATAATTGTAAAATAAGTATAAGATAGTTTGGGATTTAAGAAGAAAAATTGTATAGTAAATAGTTTGGAAACATATACTTGTATTAAAACAATTTGAAAATAATCCAGAGCCAAACAGTTTAATTTCCCAATCTCCATTTCCAATTAATTTCCCATTAATTCAATTTAAATTTCCACTTCCATTTAAATTGACTCAATACTTCAATTTCCATTGAATTTTATTCAATCCCAATTCAAGTTGAATTAATCTTAATTCCTTTCCAAATTTCAAATCAAATTCCATTTGATTTTAAACATATTCATTTTAATTACAATTTCAAATTATTCAAACTAATTTCAAATTGAATCCACTTAAATTTCAAATCATTTCAATTTCTATATGAATTAATCCCAATTCCCATTTGAATTTTTTAAACTCATTCAATCTTCAATTTTTATTTTAAATTAATTCAATTCAAATTTTCCATTTGAATTTTAAACTTATTTATCTTAAATCACAATTCCCATTTATTCAAATCAAATTCAGTTTGAACTAATTCAATTCAAATTTCAATTTAAAACTATCTCGAATTATATAAATTCGAGTTAAAATTTTAAATGTTGATTTAATTTCTTAAATCACAATTCCTTTACTTTTAAATTAACTCAACCTTTATTTTTAAT
This sequence comes from Allium fistulosum, assembly GCA_030737815.1. Classification (NCBI taxonomy): domain Eukaryota; kingdom Viridiplantae; phylum Streptophyta; class Magnoliopsida; order Asparagales; family Amaryllidaceae; genus Allium; species Allium fistulosum. Next base: position 1,042,843,282 of record CM060907.1, on the reverse strand, counting down.
TTTAACAAATTAAATCTTTAAACCTTTTAATTCTGAATTAAAATTTCAAAATTCCATTTTAAAATTATCTTTACTTAACTTATTACAAAGTTCAAATAAGAATTCAAAAACAATTTAATCTTCAGATTCTAATTTACCATTTACAATTTCCAGATCTCAAACCCATTTTGAGATCACTCATAATTCCCATTTAAATTAACCATTTAACTTTCCAAGTTAAATTTAAATTTCATCTTGAAATTTCCAATTCAAGTTATTTATTCAACTTATTTAACTTCCTTCAAGTTAAATTCAATTTAATCCAGTCAACTTATCCAATTTGAATTCCCATTTCAAATTTAAACTTTATATTAATAAACTTTCCCACTTAAATTCAAAAACTTATCACTTTGGGTTTTCATATCACATTCCAATTTAAAACTCAACACTAAGAGTTATTTCAAATTATCTTTGATATTATGTATATCCTTATATATACATTTTCTTTACACACCAAGTTATACCTTAAATTTTTAAACCATCTCTGGTTTTAAATTCAAAAATAATTTCAAGTTTTCTGGATTTAAAACTTCACAATTTAAAACCCACTAGAATTTACAAGTCTTACTTGCCTAAATGTTTTACTTCCCTAAAACATTCCATTATTAAACACAACAACCATTTATGATAATAACCAAGATTATCATATCTGGAAACCAATTCATTATTATCTTTTCTACAAATTCAAGATTTTAATTTCAGTTTGGATTCATTTCAAACTTATCTTTGTTCAATTTTAATTTGGTTGTATTACTATTACCACTTAATTTAATTCCAATATTTTAACAACCAATTACCTTAATATTTATTAGAAAGAAAGACCATTTTATACATCAAAATATATTCTTATATAAAATCATTTAAAATTCTTATATAAGAAAATAACAATTACGCTCTCATATATATATATACACTCAACTCGTTCTAGGGTACCATTGACCCTATCCTTAACGAGTAATCCCCAACAGAGCCAAGGTTCTCGCTTAACCTTCAGCTCTGATACCAACTGTAACGACCCGGGGGCAGCGGCGACCGGTAGGCTTTGCAACCATCCCAGACCCACCGTGGCATACAGTGATACCTCGAATTTGCTTTTACGGCCAGCCTCTCGACTCGCAACCAACCCTCACAAGGCCTTTACCTCTCAGGGACATGTAGGGGTAAGAGTCTCCCGTTCGCCACCAAACCGCGAAGCGAGAACCCCCTATCATGCTGTACTGTAGCAAACCCGATCCCGAAATTGTTTTAAATGAATTTAAGAATTTAAGAATTTAAAATTGTTTTACCGCGAATTTTATCCACTGATAGTTTTAAATATTACTTATATAAAATTTAAGAATTTCTTCTAACCATTTTTCGGGTTCTCACTTCGCGACCGGTAGGCTTTGCAACCATCCCAGACCCACCGTGGCATACAGTGATACCTCGAATTTGCTTTTACGGCCAGCCTCTCGACTCGCAACCAACCCTCACAAGGCCTTTACCTCTCAGGGACATGTAGGGGTAAGATTAAAATTACTTCTATTTATTTACCCAAAATAAAAATGTTTAAACTATATTTAAAAAATGAATTTCCGGAAATGAAAAATGGTGATTTAACTTCGGAGGAAGTTATAGTTAAGTATGGAATTGGAAATTTATGTTGGAATCATAAATTGACTTGAAATAAATCAGTGGATTTATATGAAAGAGTACTTTGGAATGTTAGAAACGGGAAAGTGTTTCCCTGGGAAACCAAGTAAATGTTTATAAAAAGATTTTATTTAACTAAGGTTAAGTTTAAAATTGTTTTAAAAGTATTTTCAAGAAATCGTTATTTTTAAAGAAATAAATTAATAATTTTTAATACCGTAATGATTTGAGAATATATTAGTAAATCTTTTTACGAATGGATTTATTTAAAAGTTGGTTTTAGCTTAAGTTGTTAAAATTAGCATTTTTCTTCTTATAACGCTATTTTGAATTTAGTTAAGATAAAACCCTTATTTTTAAATCAAAGTTTATGTGTTAATGACTAGTTTTCTTCACATATTTTAAATTTATATTTTGGGTAAATAAATAGAAGTAATTTTCATATATTAAAGTATATTTCAGTATAAAGTATTTTAACTGTTTTAAATGCAAATTGTTTTATACTTGGTTATTCCCGATGGGAATAAAGGGTAAAAGATTTACCTTGTAAAGGAAGAGTGGAAAATTGTTTTCAAATGAGTTTTGGAAATGTGAAAATATATCTTTGAAAGATATTAGAGGCAAATAAATAATATGGAGATTTTTTTTTATTATTGTGTGATGGATGTGTATGGATGTTTGTGAACATTAATTGATAGTTAAATCACCGACTATCAATATTGGCCAAATGCGCTGATCGTTTCGAAGAGACCGGGATCGAGTTTCCGTATACCGGGATTCTAGGTCTGGAGACTCGAAAACCACTTCGATCCGGTTTGTACGTTTCGCGAAAACGATTTCGGAGTCGAAGATGGAGCAGTGAAGTGCAAGGGCTAGTCGCTACTAATCCTGAGGATATTTCCAAAATGGATGTAGTAGGAGTAGTGCCTTCGGTTCCGTTCGGACCCGGGACGGACTTGTATGGACGAATGCTTTCGTGACATCGTCAGGTGGACGATGGGCATTCTAAGGGATTTGTGCTATAAAGGTATCGTTTAGCCTCGAGCCTCATCAACCGGGAATGACTGAAAATCAGGGGTTATGCAGCAAGGCTTCGTGGGTAGCCCCCACTTGAGAGTAAGGTCATCCCTGTCTAGATGTCCCTTTTATTTCGGCTTAGTGGTGCGGTTGCTGATCCCAACCGTGGGGTGATTTTACTTGGAATTATCCAGTAAGGGATGATTCCGGCTTTGTGTTGCAGGGGAGCGGGCGTACTCCTCGGTACTGTGATCTAGGCCACGTACTGTGACAGGTGGTACCCCAGTGCCTAGTCATTCGTTGGAAATCCATTTTCCCTACGTGCCTTGTACGCGTTTTGTTTGTATACCTAGTATGCTGGAATTTAATCATGTAACAATTTCAGCTATTTGAATAAATATTTGTAAATAGACACTATTATAATATCAGAGGATTTTTATAAAAAGTGTTTTAGCTATCGTAAGGTAAAAACCCGACATGTTTATTTGTGGCGTGGTCTTACGAGATGCTTTTGTTTCAAAGGATTTTTGAACTTTAATAATCAGTTTGGATGTATTTATGATGCGCTGGTATTCCAGACTGACTCGGGTGTTATTTTATTATAATGCTCGGGTCAGACCGAGTATTTTACAGGATAGGTTGCTATGGAGCTCAGGAGAGGAGCTGGAGTTCGAGACGTATTTCTCGTACTTGTATTATTCCGCTGCTGTGATTGTTGTATTGACTGATTGACTGGATATTGATGATGGTATTGATATACTCTGATGATGATGTATTGTATATAAACAGATATAGTTTCATTTTGTGTAAAGATCTGTTCTATATATTATATTTTATCCGCTGCGACTGTGAGGTTCTGATTTTGTTTAGTTCTTTCTTCTTCTGTTTAGTTTTCTTCTTCTTCTACCTTCTTTCTCTTCCTACAATCTATCTTTTCCGGCGTTCGATCGTCGGCATATTATACTGTTGAGTATTTTGTGTCGATTTTCGAGGGTTGAGAAGGGCGGGTCGTCACACTTGGTATCAGAGCGTTCTGATACCAACTGTGACGACCCGCCCTTCTATCCACAGAAGAACGCATCGACAATAAGAAAGAAAGAGGTAGAAAATAGAAAAGAAGAGAAGAAAGAAAGAAACAACAACAACGATCTCACAGCGGAACGAATAAATTATATTAATAACATAAATAAGCTATATTATACAACACTTATCAGAGTTTACACATCTATACAACACATACTAGACAGTTATAAACATCTGTCTAGATATTACAACTCAATTACAATACAAGACTCTAACACAGATATCAACACAGCGGAATACTATATCTACGAACGCCGAAGCCTCCTGCTCCATTTCTCCTCCACAATTCGTCAAAGCTAAACCTGAATCCCTTGGCTACTCGTAAAAATTTGAGTACCCAAGATTTTATAAAACAGAAATAAACAACTTGGGTCAGACATGGGTCTGGTGTGAGTAACAGGTTAAACTTGTTTAACTTCAAAACCTTTTGAAAGAAAAGGTATCACGTAAGACTCCCCACAAATAAACATGGGTAAGTTTTTACCTTACGCTAACCAAAACATTTGATAGGAAATTCGATTGTATTATAATAGGGTCTAAGGTTTTCAAATAAATATGAAATAGCCGAAATTGTTACATTATTAAATTCCAGCATACATAAGTATACAATCAAATCCGTTATCACTTATTGGAATTTGGATTTCCGTACAATGGCAGAGCTACCGGGGTACCGCTCATCACAGTACGGGGCCTAGATCACCGTACCGAGGATCACTCCCAATCCCCTGCAACACAAAGCCGGAACCATCCCTTACTGGATAATTCCGAATAAAATCACCCCACAGATGGCCGTCGCCAACTGCACCACTAAGCCGAAATAAAAGAAGGAACTCTCTAGACAGGGATGACCTTACTCTCAGTGGGTGCTACCCACGAAGCCTTGCTGCACCTCCCCTGTTTTAGCCATTCCCGGTTGATGAGGCTTGAGGCTACGATTTACCTTTAAATCAGAACACATCACTTAGAATGCTCATCGCCCTCCTGACGATGTGTTGAAAGCATTCAATCCATACAAGTTCGTTCCGGGTTCGAACGAAACCGAAGGCATTATCTCGTTACACTCGTATTGGAATCACCCTCAGAGTTAACGACAATAACCCTTGCACTCTGAATCTTCATCTTCACTTGAGATTCACGACCTATCGTTAATTTGGATCGATGTGGTATTCGGGTCTCCAGACCTGGAATCCCGGTATACGGAAACCCGATCCCGGTCTCATCGAAATCCAAAACGTATCTTTTAAGGCCAAGTTGTTTTAAGGTTAAAACAATTCAATTCTTTATCTATATACACAAAAATAGATAATTCAATAGATAATTTACATTATCATCCAAACAGATAATTCATATTATCATTTCAATCCAACCAAACATCCATATTATAGATCAGCACATCTCTTATCAGAGATATCAACAATGCAAAGCATTCCATATCATTCAACCATCCCTAAGTAATGATTTATATCATCTCTAATTAATTTAAAGTAAATTAAATTAATTACTTCATTTTATAAATCCTTCTTACTTAATTATTAATTAAACCAATTAATTAATCATACTCTAAGTATCCATTTTAATTAATCAATCCTGATTAATTTATCCTTTATTTACTTCAAGTAATTAATCCTTAATTAATTCCACAAATTAATTATCTTAATCCATTATAGTAATTAATCTTTAATTACTTCAGAAATTAATTAACTATATTTAATTATATTAATTCTTAATTAATTACAATTAATTAATTACTTTAATCACTTATTATTGATTAATTAATTTAATTAATCGACTCTTAATTACATCATTAATTATATTAATTAATGATCCTTAATTACACTTAATTAATTATCTTATTTAAATTAATTATATTTAATAATTAATTAGTCACATTTATTAATCACCTTTGATTAATCTCATTTAGTAATTAACTTCCCTTAATTACTCCATTCCATAAATTAATTACTCCTTAATTAATTATCCTTTAATTAATACCTTGATTAATTATTTAAAATAATTAACTCAAATTACTTTTATTAACCATCTTTAGTTAATTACATCCACTAATTAACTTTAATTACTTTTCTAAGTAATTTATACTCCACTAATTACCTTTAAGTAATTATCAAATCACCCAGTGATTATCTTAAATTAATTAAATAAATTAAATTAAACTTATCAAATTTATTTAATTAATTACCTTAAGTAATTTATTTCTTTAATTACTTTTATTAAGTAATTTATACTTAACCAATTTTACAAATGATTATCATTTATTAATAATCTACACTTATCTAATTAATAATTTCTTAATTTCAAATTAATTAACTCTTAATTAATTAACTTAAAATCTTAATTATTTAAATAATTAACATTAAACCATTAATTAATTAAATTACCAAATTACTCCTTAATTACCTTATTAATTTAATGACTCCTATATCATTAAATCTCTAAATTAAAGTATAAACATTAATAACTACTTAATTATCATTTACAAAAGGCTTTGAAATTCTTTTACTTTTAAATCTTCCTTTTATTCATTTCAAATTTAAGATTTAAAATAAATTTCAAATTTAACTTAACCAAATTTAAATCAAATTATAACCCAATGTTAAAGAACCACTTAACATTAAAGATTTTAAACTAATTTATTTAAATCCAAATCTTTTTTTTTTTAAATTATACTTCCAACATTTTAACTTTGTTTAAACATTATAAATTTTATAACTTATTTATTTCAAACTGGAATACAAATTAGATTTTGAAACCATACTTTAAATTTGATTTAAAACTTTGTTTAAAATCCTACTCTACAATTTAAACTTATTTCAAAATTTGAAACACTGCCAGGTTTTTACTTCTGTTATCATCAGATCTACCTGAGCCCAATATAAAAATTCCCGAGTAAAAACTGGAAACCCCCGAGTCCCACTTCGAGTTTCCCTTCCCCTTTCTATTTAAAACTTTGTTATAAAATTTTTAAAAACAAAATAACCCATATTGTTTCCCCTTCGAAACCCCCGAGTCCAGTTCCCATTTTCTTGAACACGACTTCGAGACAAAACATCAACAACTCGAGAACGACGGCTTCTTCCCCAAAGCTCAGATCAACTACAGTTACAAATGTGCACGTACACAGTCGCTCCGACCACCATAGATCATCGCCGCGACTCTCGACAAGTCAACGACATCCACGCCGACCCTCACGTCCACTCAGATCAGAAGAAACGCCTTCGAATTGAAAATAAGCTCCTCGATCAAACTGGAGCAAAACCAGACCAGATAAAATCATCACCAGTCACCAACTCCGACCACCGGGTTACTCGCCCATCAACCAGAAGTTACGCCACTACCACCTGCTTCGTTCCCCTACATCGCGATCCAGTCCGATGTCACCTCCATGTCGCAAATACCACGATATTCAAGCCGAGCAAAAACAACTCAAAAACCCTAGTTCGATCGATCTCGAAAAATTCCCTTATTTGAAAAATCTACTCGCATTTTTCCTAACATCCACAACCCACCATCTAACTTCGATCCAAATTTCGAATCAAAATATTGCATGGATAATCAGAAATCCACAAAATTCCCAATTTCGTATAAACCCCAAATTCATCTTAAATACATAATTAAAAATTATGAAATTAGTGTTAAAATTCGTGATTTCCTATCACGAATTCACCCATACAATTCAAACTAAAATTCGAGTTATTTGATTTTCGACATGCAACAGTATCTTACTGTATTTTTCCTTTTTAAAATTATTCATAAATTAAAAATTTCATAAAAACTATTTTTAATATCACCTTCAATCATAAACAAACAATTTTCATTTGATCAACAAGACCAAATACTGATGTTAGTGGGAGGTTTTGATTTTTTTGAAATGATTCCTGTCTGCAAATAAACCAGAGAACAGAAGCAACAGACTTTTCTTACCTATATAAATATTTCTATAAATTCAATAACATAAATACTGAATGAACTACATGAAATACTCAATATAAATTCAAAGATTTAACATGCACTAGAGTTTAAACAAATTTTCAAACTGTTTTTAAATAGTTTACTCACTTGATAAATAACAGGGGATAGGTTTTTATATGTAAACAGACAGGCTCACACACATATTCATACCAATTCATATAAATTCAAATTAGAAACTTCAATTCCAGCCAATATCATCACATGCAAACATATATCATATTCTTAAGTTTTAGAAAATGTAAGTTACTCACATTTTAAAAAGCAGAGAACAGAGCTACAAATCTGAAGAGCTTTTGAATCTTTAAAACTTAAATTATAAACTTGAATTGCCTCTTTGTTATTGGATCTTGCATGCATGCCAATTATCTTGTTGAGATGTTGCTTAATTCTTGATTTTAAACTTGCTTCCAGATTTTGAAAAGAAGTTGCAGGCTAAAAGCTTTGATTCCAGGTTTTGAAGAAAATGAACATGCTTTGTTTTGAGAACTTGTTTGATTACAGATATATTTTGAGAGATTGTTTGTTTCAGATTTTGGTTTTAGAAAATAGGCTGAAGTCTTTTGTCTTTTGAATTGAAGAAGATAGAAAAGAAAAAAATGAGTATAAGAGATAGATGTATATATAAGTAAAAATGATTTATTTTAAAATAAAAAGAAAAATTAAAAACAACAATGACACTTGTCTTTCTCATATTCTAATTTTACAACACATGTTAAAATGGTTACTTAATAATTTAACACTTGTCTTTTTATTTAGTTTTATTTATTTTAAATGTAAATAAATCTTTTTCTTTATTTATAAAACACTTATTACTTATCTATTTATATATATAATACTTTTAAAGAAATAAAACTAATTATATATATATATAAAGCTTATACATATATTTATAAAATCAAAAACTATTTAAAACCTTACCTCTTTTGAATTTCAAAATTAAATCTAAATTCAAATTCAAATTAAATTTAAAATCCAATTTAAAATCATGTTATATACATACATATCTAACTACACTTTCAATTTGAAAATAACTATTTTATTTTATTAAAGTCTATTTATATTTGTATATAAAACAATATATTATAATTATTGTTTGAAAATAACATTTTATCAATATTAAAATAATTTATAAAAGAGATTATTAATTTACTACTATTACCAATTTAATTAACATATCATATGTAAATTGTATTCTAAACTTTATATATATATATACTTCTTAAATCATATTTATTATCAATATTTAAAAAGAAAATAAATTAACCTTAATATTAATCTTTATTTAAAACCATATAGATATTAATTTTAAATAACTTTGAAAAGCTAATATTAAATAAATCCAAATCTCCAAACTATAAATATATATATATTAGAAATTTAAAACAAGATTTCATTTATTATTTAAATTTCAAATCCAAGCTTATCTATTTACAATATATACATATATATATATACATTATAAATAGAAATCATTTTATTAATATCTAAAAGATAAATTTCACTAATTAAATATCCATTTAATTAGATTATTAAACCAATTAAAATTTTATTATCAAACATTATTAATCAATTTAATTATTTAAACAGATTATTAAATTGATTATTGCCCATAAATTCCGGGATATTACATTTAATGATTAAAATATCATTAATAAAGCATTTAAACCAAATTACCTTTAAATTTACATTTAAATTTCATTTTAATTTAAGATTTAAAATGAAGACAAGTTTAACTTTAACAAAGTTATAAAACTATTTAAATCCTTTTTAATGTTGTTAAATCAATTCAAAATTCAAATACTTTATCTTATTTAAAAACTAAGATTTTAACTTAAACTCCAGATTTAAAAACTAAACTTATTTAAACTTTACTTTTAGATTTAAACATCAGTTTTAAATTTTATTTTAAAATTTAAAAACTGATCAAACAGGTTTCTGTAAAACCTGTAACACCATTCAACCCGAGTTATACTTTCAAAAACCACGAGAATCACTTCGAGTCTTCTACCAAAAATCACGAGAACATACCCGGGTCGCTCCTCCTTCTTCCCCAAACACATCAGATACTCAGACGTGCACGTGCACGTGCACCAACCCACGGCGACGTTTCCGACCATCTCTCCGGCATTCTCCAAGCTGCAAACGATCTCAACGATCAACTCGACCAAACGGAACTACAAAATTTATGGTCAAACGAAAACGAACAATCTCGAACAAAACAGGAACCAAAATCTGATCGGTAATCGATCGCTGATCGTCACCTCCGACCTCCAGGCCTCACGCCGTTCAACCCAAAGCCACGCCATGATATCCAGCTCCGATTCCCCCATGACCGATCGCCTGAAACACCTCGAGATTGACGCAGTTCCTCTTTAAACCCATACGAGTAAAACTGGCCTTAAAACCCTAAAATCCATCACCCAACCCAATCCAAGCCTTAATCCAACAAATGGCCACGGTCAAGCTCTTCACCATAACTACGCGCACCTCCCAGCGTCACCGTCCCGATGTCTCCCCCACCCACGGTTGTGAAATTAATTTTTAAAGAGAAATTGGTCCTCTTAAAATTCCTTACATTATGAACTACTAAAAATCACAATTTTACTTCTAAAATTCTTATTTCTATAAAAGAATCTAAATAGCGTGCTTGAATTCTTGTTTTAAATACATTAAATTTTCACCCAATTTGGTTATTTACTGTAAAACTTATCACTTGTTAACTATACAGCATAATCTATCCATAGGATTATTTTTAACTTAAACCACACACAAAAATAAACGTTTTCATAGTTTATAACATCAACAGATTTGAATTCGATCTAGAGATATAGAATTTTAAACTTGTTTAGTCTGTTAGAATCAAACAGAGGCCAGACAGATATGCACATATGTATATATTCAGTAGTTCAAACAATTACATCCATGTATACAGGGTAGTTTCAATCATATTTCAAAAATGAATCATTCATGCAAACATATTATATCATATCCATATTAATTTCTCACATGCAATAGATTTGAACTGTTTTAACAATCAGGAAAACAAGAACAGAGAATATTACAGACAAACATACAATTACCTATAGACATTCACTTATAGATATATGCAATACTCATTTATATTCGACCACTACTAGCATGCAACCATTTATATTTTAAATGTTAAGAGTTACTCACAGATTTAAAATAGAGACAGGGCTTTTCTGATTTTTGAAAACAGCACTTGAAATCTTTTGAATCCTTAAACTGAAATGCTTTTGCTATTGAAACTTTAAACTTTGAACTTGAATGCTGCTCTGATTTAAATACTTGAGTCTTTTGCATTGCTAAGCTGATTTACTTGCTAGCTGAAATGATTTTGTCTTTTTAAAACAGAGAAGAAATTGCTTCCAGATTTTGAAATGCATTCAGATTGAAGAGAGGTTACAGGTTCTTGATTTCAGGTTGAAGAAAATGGTTTCCAGGTTTTGATTTGCATTCTTGTTTTGAGGAGTGTTTTGATTATAAATTGTTTTTGAAAAGTTTGTTTGAGGAAGTTGATTTCAGATTTTGTTTTTGAGAATAGGACTGAGTTTTCTTTTTGAATAGAAAAAGATAGAAAAGAAAATAATGAAGGGAAACATATGTATTTATAAGTTAGAATATGATTTATTAAAAAAAATAAAAGAAAATTCAAAAATAAATAGAAAGACACTTGTTATTTATCTTGACATTTGTCACACACACTAATTTTCTAAATTACACATGTTATAGGTAGCTTAGGAAAATAACACATGTCATCTTAAGTTAATTAGTTATATTTTAAATGTTAATAAAGATTATTGACTTAATTAATAATTTCTTATGTAAATACATATATGAATTTCTCTTTTAAAGAAAATGTAAATAAACAAATTAAAAGCTTATCTAAATATTTTTAAAATGTTTATTCTTTTAATTTCTATTATAATCTAAATTCATATTCAATTTAAATTTAAAAATCCAAATTTAAAATCAAGTTATATATATATGCATATATAACTACCATTTAAAAATAACAATTCTATTTTATCAAAGTCTATTCAAATTTATAAAAACAAAGTATTATAATTATTATTTGAAAATATCAAATTTGACTATTTTATAAAAGAAATTATAGATTACTTCTATTTTAAAATCATATATATCAAGTAAAGAAATAAAACAAATCTTTTATTCAAATTTAAACTTAAGCTAAAAATCTATTTTAAACAATTAAACATTTATCTTATGTATTTTAAACTATATAGTTATTTATTAAATGTCTTTGGAAAGCTTAATATTAATTTAAATCATAATTTCCAAATTACCAAATATTTGAAAACATAATTTCATTTGCTAAATTCAAACCAACTCATCTATTTACAATATATACACTTATATATATATTATTAATAGAAATCATTCTATTAAAGTTTTAAAAGATAAATCACTAATTAAATATTTATTTTAATTAGATTATTAAATTTATTCAATTTATTACAAAGATCATCAAATCAATTTAATTTCCTATGCAGATTATTAAATTGATATTGTCCAAATTCCCGGGATATCACATTCCTCCCCCCTTAAAATAATTTCGTCCCCGAAATTTAAACAAAGGTAATTTAATAATCCATTTAAATCACAAGCATATACTATCATCCATATACTGACAACCATATCAACCAATCATCCAAACAAACAATTCTAATTATCCAGACAAAATTCTGGATAAAATTTCCTCGAGTTTTCCCCAAGTATATATATACCGGGATACTCGCTTTACAAACAATCTAAACTACGAAGCTACAGAGTTCCTACTCATCTAGATCTACAAAACTAAACAGGATATCAGACTACAGACGAGTCTGACTCGACAACCAAGTCCTCCAAAACTGCTATTTCCAAAACCAAGAACACCAACTTCCCAATCATCAGAAGACTGAACTTACTCCTCCTATCCAGGAAACAAGATAGATGCACTCCCAAACTGCTTCTGCTGCACAACTCTGATCTGAAGTAGATAAGAATACTGATGGAGAACACAAACAAAGACTGAACAACTCATCTAGAAAAATGGTTCAACAGATTCAACAAGAAAACTCAAATACTCCATCAAAACTTGAGCTGCTTCACCCAACTCTATCTCCAGATGCGGACAACTTCTGACTTCCCTGAAGACATCCATAAAATCTTCAATAACTCAAAGATCCCTCAAACTATCGCAAGTCACTTTTGCGATCAACCCAGTCCAGTATCCAAAGATACTATTCTCTCTTAACAAATCAGAATAGCTTACACTTATCTATCCAATCCATCGAAGAAATGGATCCACTTTGCTGCTTCTGAACTTCACCTCCAGAAAAACTACTCAGCCAGAAAACTTTCTGCTAACACACAGAACACTCCGAGCTGCACTGCTGCCACTGATGCCAAGGACTTCCTAACCAAAGCTCTTCGAGAAACTCGAACCTCAAACAACAGAAACACCATGCTGAACTCAGCCACAACACCGAAGTATACATACTCCTTAAACTTGTTCCAAAGAAAACATCTTCGGAGACATCCATAGTCACTGCGTCTCATCACACAGCTACTTCTTCCAGAAGTTTCCAAGATACATCACTTGCTTCTGCTTAACTGGTAGATCCAAACTCTACTCATCCAACTGCACTTCAAAGATTGACCCCGAACCTTAACAGTTTCCTTCGGAGATTGATGAAATCCTTCACCACAGCAAAGCTCACTCGAGACTGTATTAGGTCTACAGTTTCATCAGATACACTTCCAACTCCAAACATTCAAACTCCAATCAATGGTAGTTGTGTTACACACAACCTACCTCATCTACCTTTATAATCATATTGGAAAACCCGAACAGGTAACCCAACAAATAGGTAGAAATGAATATATATAGTTATATAAAAATTACAAATACGCTTTCTCAAGATAGACACTACTCCAGAGCCTAGGTATTCACTCAACCTAATGCTCTGATACCACTGTCACGACCCGCCATCCTACGTCCAGGAAGACGCATCGTTTTGAAGAAAAGAAAGAGGTGAGAAAGTAGAAAAGAAGAGAAGAAGAAGAACAACAACAGAATCTCAACAGCGGAACGAATAAATTATATTAATAACAAAAGTATTATACAATATACAACGACTATCAGAGTTACACAGATTATACAACACATACTAGACAGTTATAAACATCTGTCTAGTTATTACAACTCAACACAAAACTCTATTCAGAGATTAACACAGCGGAACTACTATCTATATCTACAACGCCGAAGCCTCCTGCTCCATTGCTCCTCCAGATAACTCGTCAAAGCTAACCTGAATCTCTTGGCTACTAGTAAAAATTTGAGTACCCAAGAGTTTATAAAACAGAAATAAATAACTTGGGTCAGACATGGGTCTGGTGTGAGTAACAGGTTAAACTTGCTTAACTTCAAAACCTTTTGAAAGAAAAGGTATCACGTAAGACTCCCCACAAATAAACATGGGTAAGTTTTTACCTTACGCTAACCAAAACATTTGATAGGAAATTCGATTGTATTATAATAGGTCTAAGGTTTTCAAATAAGTATTCACATAGCCGAAATTGTTACATTCATTAAATTCCAGCATACATAGGTATACAATCAAGTCCGTTATCACTTATTGGAAGTTGGGTTTCCATACAATGGCAGGGCTACCGGGGTACCGCCCGTCACAGTACGTGGCCTAGATCACCGTACCGAGGATCACTCCCAATCCCCTGCAACACAAGGCCGGAACATCCCTTACTGGATAATTCCCGCACAAGATATCCCAGCAGTTGTTGCAATCAACTGCCCACTCAATCGAATAATAAGAAGGGACCTCTAGACAGGGATAATCTTGTCCTACTTGGGTGCTACCCACTAACCTTGCTGCACCTCCCCTGTTTTAGCCATTCCCGGTTTGATGAGGCTTGAGGCTACGATTACCTTTAATCAGGACATCACTTAGAATGCTCATCGTCCACCTGACGATGTTCTGAAAGCATTCAATCCATACAAGTTCGTTCCGGGTTCGAACGAAACCGAAGGCATTATCTCGTTACACTCGTATTGGAATCACCCTCAGAGTTAACGACCATAACCCTTGCACTCTGAATCTTCATCTCGAATCTGAAAGTACTATCTCCGTCAACTCATTACGGAATCACCCTCAGAGTTATATTGACAAAGAATAGTTCTTACACCTCGAGTCTTCACTTGCTCCATTTTGATTTCACGACCTAACGTAAATTTGGATCGATGTGGTATTCGGGTCTCCAGACCTGGAATTCCGGTATACGGAAACCCGATCCCGGTCTCATCGAAATCCAAAACGTATCTTTTAAGGCCAAGTTGTTTTAAAGTTAAAACAATTCAATTATACTATCTATTTACACACAGATAGATAATTCACATATTCACAATAGATAATCAACATTATCATTAAAAGCAGATAATCCATATCATCTTTACTATGCAACCAATGCATCCAAATCATACAGTATCAATTATCTCATATCTGAGATTTCAAACCATTCAAGGTACACAATATCATCCATTCATAAGCAATGATTTATTTATCACTATCTATAATTAATTTAAAATGAATTAAATTAATTATTTCATCTTTAATTAATTTAAAGTAAATTAAATTAATTACTACATCTATAAATCCTGCTTAAATCATTATTAATTAATTATCAATCAATTAATCAATCATCATCCAATTATTCAATTTAATTAATCATCCTTGATTAATTATTTAATTACATTCAAGTAATTAGTATTAAATTAATTATACAAATTAATTATTCTTAACCACTTATAGTAATTAACCTTTAATTACTTCTTTTATTAATTAACTATAATTAATTACATTACTCCTTAATTAATTACATTAATTAATCACTTCATTTATAATTATTACTTAATTAATCAATTCTTAATTACATCATAATTATATAAATTAATGATCCTTAATTACATTTTATCATTAATTACTTTATTTAAATTAATTACATTGAGTAATTAATCTTTAATTAAACCATAATTATTAATCATTATTGATTAATCACATTCAGTAATTAACTAACCTTAATTACTTCTTAAAATAAATTAATTATTCCTTAATTAATTTCTTAATTAATCCCTTGATTAACTTCCATTAAGTAATTAACTACCCGTAATTACTTTATTAATTACATCAGTAATTATCCATTAATTACTTTCCTAAGTAATTATATCTCCTTAAATTACATTAAGTAATTATACAAATCATTAAATGATTATCTTAAATTAATTAAACTAAATTAATTAACTTAACTTATCAATTTAAACTCAATTAATTACAATGAGTAATTAATTTCTTAATTACTTTCATTAAGTAATTTTATTAATTTCACAAATGATTATCCTTTAAATTAATTAAACTTAATTTAATTATCAAAATTAATCACATTAATTAATTATCCTTAGTTAATGATCTACATTAACTATTAATTATTTTAATTACCTTTCTAAAATTATTAAACATTAATTAACCATTATTAATTACAACTTAATTTATCCTAATTATCAATAAATTAATCTCTAATTACTTAATTAATTAAGTACTTAACTATAACTTAATTAAACCTTAATTACTTGATTAATTTATTCCTAACCATTAACTTATAAAATTAATGATCCTTAATTCAAATTAATTAACCTTTAAATTAATTTAATTAATCCTTCATCAATAAAGTTTTAAACCCTTAATTACTAATTTATTAACCCAAGTCATAAATTAATTAAATTGATTAATTATTGTTAATTACCTTAATAATTTATTTTATCCCATATCATTAAATCTTAATTATCTTTAAGATAACACTTTATTCCTATTAATGATTAAAATATCATTAATAAAGCATTTAAACCAAATTACCTTTAAATTTACATTTAAATTTCATTTTAATTTAAGATTTAAAATGAAGACAAGTTTAACTTTAACAAAGTTATAAAACTATTTAAATCCTTTTTAATGTTGTTAAATCAATTCAAAATTCAAATACTTTATCTTATTTAAAAACTAAGATTTTAACTTAAACTCCAGATTTAAAAACTAAACTTATTTAAACTTTACTTTTAGATTTAAACATCAGTTTTAAATTTTATTTTAAAATTTAAAAACTGATCAAACAGGTTTCTGTAAAACCTGTAACACCATTCAACCCGAGTTATACTTTCAAAAACCACGAGAATCACTTCGAGTCTTCTACCAAAAATCACGAGAACATACCCGGGTCGCTCCTCCTTCTTCCCCAAACACATCAGATACTCAGACGTGCACGTGCACGTGCACCAACCCACGGCGACGTTTCCGACCATCTCTCCGGCATTCTCCAAGCTGCAAACGATCTCAACGATCAACTCGACCAAACGGAACTACAAAATTTATGGTCAAACGAAAACGAACAATCTCGAACAAAACAGGAACCAAAATCTGATCGGAAATCGATCGCTGATCGTCACCTCCGACCTCCAGGCCTCACGCCGTTCAACCCAAAGCCACGCCATGATATCCAGCTCCGATTCCCCCATGACCGATCGCCTGAAACACCTCGAGATTGACGCAGTTCCTCTTTAAACCCATACGAGTAAAACTGGCCTTAAAACCCTAAAATCCATCACCCAACCCAATCCAAGCCTTAATCCAACAAATGGCCACGGTCAAGCTCTTCACCATAACTACGCGCACCTCCCAGCGTCACCGTCCCGATGTCTCCCCCACCCACGGTTGTGAAATTAATTTTTAAAGAGAAATTGGTCCTCTTAAAATTCCTTACATTATGAACTACTAAAAATCACAATTTTACTTCTAAAATTCTTATTTCTATAAAAGAATCTAAATAGCGTGCTTGAATTCTTGTTTTAAATACATTAAATTTTCACCCAATTTGGTTATTTACTGTAAAACTTATCACTTGTTAACTATACAGCATAATCTATCCATAGGATTATTTTTAACTTAAACCACACACAAAAATAAACGTTTTCATAGTTTATAACATCAACAGATTTGAATTCGATCTAGAGATATAGAATTTTAAACTTGTTTAGTCTGTTAGAATCAAACAGAGGCCAGACAGATATGCACATATGTATATATTCAGTAGTTCAAACAATTACATCCATGTATACAGGGTAGTTTCAATCATATTTCAAAAATGAATCATTCATGCAAACATATTATATCATATCCATATTAATTTCTCACATGCAATAGATTTGAACTGTTTTAACAATCAGGAAAACAAGAACAGAGAATATTACAGACAAACATACAATTACCTATAGACATTCACTTATAGATATATGCAATACTCATTTATATTCGACCACTACTAGCATGCAACCATTTATATTTTAAATGTTAAGAGTTACTCACAGATTTAAAATAGAGACAGGGCTTTTCTGATTTTTGAAAACAGCACTTGAAATCTTTTGAATCCTTAAACTGAAATGCTTTTGCTATTGAAACTTTAAACTTTGAACTTGAATGCTGCTCTGATTTAAATACTTGAGTCTTTTGCATTGCTAAGCTGATTTACTTGCTAGCTGAAATGATTTTGTCTTTTTAAAACAGAGAAGAAATTGCTTCCAGATTTTGAAATGCATTCAGATTGAAGAGAGGTTACAGGTTCTTGATTTCAGGTTGAAGAAAATGGTTTCCAGGTTTTGATTTGCATTCTTGTTTTGAGGAGTGTTTTGATTATAAATTGTTTTTGAAAAGTTTGTTTGAGGAAGTTGATTTCAGATTTTGTTTTTGAGAATAGGACTGAGTTTTCTTTTTGAATAGAAAAAGATAGAAAAGAAAATAATGAAGGGAAACATATGTATTTATAAGTTAGAATATGATTTATTAAAAAAAATAAAAGAAAATTCAAAAATAAATAGAAAGACACTTGTTATTTATCTTGACATTTGTCACACACACTAATTTTCTAAATTACACATGTTATAGGTAGCTTAGGAAAATAACACATGTCATCTTAAGTTAATTAGTTATATTTTAAATGTTAATAAAGATTATTGACTTAATTAATAATTTCTTATGTAAATACATATATGAATTTCTCTTTTAAAGAAAATGTAAATAAACAAATTAAAAGCTTATCTAAATATTTTTAAAATGTTTATTCTTTTAATTTCTATTATAATCTAAATTCATATTCAATTTAAATTTAAAAATCCAAATTTAAAATCAAGTTATATATATATGCATATATAACTACCATTTAAAAATAACAATTCTATTTTATCAAAGTCTATTCAAATTTATAAAAACAAAGTATTATAATTATTATTTGAAAATATCAAATTTGACTATTTTATAAAAGAAATTATAGATTACTTCTATTTTAAAATCATATATATCAAGTAAAGAAATAAAACAAATCTTTTATTCAAATTTAAACTTAAGCTAAAAATCTATTTTAAACAATTAAACATTTATCTTATGTATTTTAAACTATATAGTTATTTATTAAATGTCTTTGGAAAGCTTAATATTAATTTAAATCATAATTTCCAAATTACCAAATATTTGAAAACATAATTTCATTTGCTAAATTCAAACCAACTCATCTATTTACAATATATACACTTATATATATATTATTAATAGAAATCATTCTATTAAAGTTTTAAAAGATAAATCACTAATTAAATATTTATTTTAATTAGATTATTAAATTTATTCAATTTATTACAAAGATCATCAAATCAATTTAATTTCCTATGCAGATTATTAAATTGGATAAGGGTTGATTAATTAATTTATAATTTATTAATAGTAACTTAAGCAAGATTGTTAATGATGAAAGTAATAATTATTTTATTAAATAACTTCTTAATTTAAATCTTATTTAAAACTTAAACTAAAATATATATTTATAATAAATAAGAAATTATTCTTGTTAATTAAATCTCAATTACCATTTCTAAAAGTATTATGTTAAATATATACATAGTTTGTAATTTGGAAATTATATTTAACATAATACTTTTAGAAATGGTAATTGAGATTTAATTAACAAGAATAATTTCTTATTTATTATAAATATATATTTTAGTTTAAGTTTTAAATAAGATTTAAATTAAGAAGTTATTTATTGGGTCAGACCGAGTATTACAGATTTTCAGGTAGGACGTTTTGGAGCTCAGGAGACGAGCTAGATGGCAGGAACGTATAGTGTATTTCCGCTGAAGTATATTTTTGTGTATCTGTGACATGATAATTGAATGTATTCAGTGACTGAATATATGTAAACTCTGATGTATTATAAATGTAAATTGACAGATATAGTATTCTTTTGTAAACTGTTATTATTGATTATTATATTTTATCCGCTGCGATTGTGAGTTGTTGATGTTTCTGTTCTTCTTCTTCTATCTCTTTCTTCTTTTTCATAACTATCTGAAATTTTTGGCTTAGAAAATTTCAGGTCGTTACATTTGATATCCCGGGTTTTTGGGCAGTATAAATTTAATAATCTGTATTAATAATTTAATTGAATTGATAATTTTCCTTTATAATTTTAATTTAAATTGGTAAATTAATCTTTAAAGGATAATAAATATTTAATCTGGCAATATTGATAAGATTTATTTTCAAAGCTAATAAAGTTTTAATCTATTTATAATATATATATTGTTATATATTGTGAATAGGATATCTTTTGTTTTAAATTAAAGATGTATTTTCAAATTGTAATATATATGTATGTATATATTATTATTTGAAGTTGTATTGAAATTTAATATAATAATTCTCAAATTTATGTTAAAAATATTTTCTATTTAAAGATATATGTATATTTGTATATATTGGAATTTTGGTTTGAAAATTTATAAAAATGTTCAAATTCTAATATATATATATATATATTGTAATTTGGAAAGTATAATTTAATATAATACTTTTTCAAAGGGTATTTGGTATTTCAATTTATATCTCTTAAACAATAAAGATAATTAAATTGGATTTAAAAATATATGTATAAGATTTTATTTGTTTTATAATATGTTTCTTTAAAGAAGTTTATATACATATATTTAGATAAGTGTTTATTAATTAGTAAATTTAATTTAAAAAGCTTTTAAATTATTTAAAAATTTAATTAAAATACCTAATGACAAGTGTAAATACATTAACACATGTTAGTAACATTTGTAATGTAATTAAGTGATATAAAGGACACATGTAAGTTTTTAAAACAAGTGTCATCTCTTATTTTTATTTTCTTTAAATTTTAATAAAATCATAACTTAAATTATAAAAAAACATGCATTTCCTCTTTTCAATCTCTTTTCTATTCTCAGCTCAAAACTGAAGAGATACTAAATCAAAACCTATAACTCAATCTCCCGAACTTGATAAATCAAATTTTCCAAATCCTGTTAACCACTTTCTCAAAATTAAAGCCTGTAACAAGTTTTCAAGCAAGCAAGGAAAACCTGGAAATCAAACAAGATTCAACATAAATCAGGCATGCAGGAATTACAAATGCAAACAACAAGAAGATCAAGCATCAACAATTAAACTTCAGATCAAAAATGCAATTCCAGGAAATATAACAAAACTGCTCTGTTCTCTGAAATTAAAGGTGAGTAAACACTATTTTAAAAACAGTAAAATTTATTTCTATGTTTGTTATGTGAGATTAATGTTGTAGTGATATGGTATGCATTGTTTACATGAATGATTGGAATGAATGTATGTGAATAAATTGTTATACTGGTGAAATGTTATATATCTTCTTCTCTGCTTTTGTTACAGGCTATGATTTGATATTATAAATTCAAAATCTCACAATAGAATCTATATTTGACTTTGAGGTATAAATGAAAGATGTTTGTTGAAGTATAATAAAGCTTATAAAAATAGTTCCAGGGTTGTAAATTCGATAGATAATTTTTAAAATGAATATAACAGTGAAATGCACATATATGTCAAAATTTAATTTATTTATTTTTAGATTTGGATTGCATAGTCGTATTCGTGGCAGAGAATCGTGAATTTAGGTGGTATAATCATGATTTTTAAGATTTGGTTGGTCAAGATTTTTCGAGTTGAACAGAAAACATATTTCTGTCAATATCTGGTGAACGAAGACAATCAGTGGGTCGAGATTGATGCTGGAGGTGGTCGGGGGTCTTGTGATCATCGAAAAAATCCTAATTGGATTTATCAATGATCGAGGTGGCGAAACGATGACAAACTAGGGTTAAATTACCTGTTTTGGACATTGGGGTAGTCGAGACTTTTGTGTGATCGTGGGTGAACTGGAGTGGATCGCGATGGGAGGGATCAGTGCAGGAGGATGAGGCGAAGCTTCGGTCATGTCGGCATGGGTTCCAGTGGTCGGTAGCGTTGGGACGAGGCGATTTTGTTGATCAAGTTTTGGGTTCCTATGGCCTAAATTGCTCGTTTTTCGATTTTCTGGCGAATTCGTGGAACTGGAAGGTAGGATGAGTTGACGAGATGATTATCGACTAAGTGGTGATGTCGCGGCGGTGAGATGGTCGGAGACGAGGGCGTGCACGTGCACGTGTGCACGTTTGAGCATATCTGGGACGTGAGGGCTTTGGGGAAGATGAAGCAACTCGAGATAGTGTCGTGTTGTTTTGCAGTCGACTCGAAGCAGCCTTGGTTGCGAGTGAGACGAGTTAGGCTCGAGGAAATTAGCGTTTGTCTCGGGTTCTTGCTCGAGATTTGTGGAGTTTGTTTTTGATAAGCAACCAGATTTTTAATTTTAAAGGAGAAAACAAGTTCAAGTTTTAAATTGTTTTTGTTCTTAAGTAAAACAAAATTTTAAAATTCTATTTGAAATAAATAGGTTAAAAATTAGAAAATTTAAAGTGTTTTAAATTTTAATTGATTTCTAAATGCATTATTTTCAAATAAGGTTAATGTTAAAATTTTGAGAACTAAATAGAATAATTTGTCTTTAAAGATTTGATTAATTCAAATAATTAAATTGTGATGATTAAGGTTAAATTATTTGGATATGAACTTAAGAATACTTGATTTTATGATTTGTTAATAAGTAAAGATTATTTAAGATAAATGATTTTCTAAATTAATTAATTAAGGATTTTGAAGTATAAGAAGTTAATCAATTAATTATTTAATTAATTTTAAATAATTAGTTAATTGTTTATTTAATTTTAAATAATCACTTAATTATGGATTAATTAAGTATAATTACTTAATGAAGTAATTAATGGTTAATTATTAGATGTAATTACTTATGGAAGTAATTAATGGAAAATTACTCATGGGAGTAATTAGCTGAGGTGATTAACGGGTAATCACTTAATGTTATCAGTTAAGGAATTAATTAATATAATTGTTTTTGAGTTAATTAATTATGAAGAAATTAATTAAGAATTATTTAATGATGGAATTAATTATTTGTTAAGTAATTAATTAAGAAAGTAATCGAGATCATTTAAATGAAGTAATTAGAAGATAATTACTTAGGTAAGTAATTAAGAGTTAATTACTTAATTATTTTAGTTAATTAATTAATGTGATTAATTAAAGGTGTTTAATTTAAGATTAATTACTAAGTGTAATTAATTAAAAAGTAATTAATTAATAAAGTAATTAATTAAGGATGAATTGTTAATTTGATTAATAATTACTTAATGAAGCAATTAAAGATTAATTAATTAGATTAATTAATCAAGGTTAATATAATTAATTAAGAAGTAATTAATTAAGATAAGTAATTACAAGATCGTTAATTACTATGATTAATTAAGGTTAATTAATGAATGTAGTTAATTAAAGATTAATTATTTAATTAACTAGAAGGTAATTAATTAATAAAGCAATTTGAGGATTAATTAATTAATTTTAGTTAATTGATAAAGGTTCATTAATTATTGTAATTAATGATATAATTAAAAGTTAATTACTGAATATGATTAAGGATAATTACTAAAAGGTAATTAAAGTATAATTAATCAAAGGAGATTAATTAAGAAAGATCATTAAGAGATGATTAATTAATTAATTAATTTGAAATTAATTAATGATAGTAAGCAGGATTAAGATAATCCAAGTGATTAAAGAATAGTAATTAATTTATTTAAAGATTGATTAAATTGATTTGGAGATAATCAAAACCTGCTTATGGATGATTGATTGATATTGGGTGATTGGTTGATATTGGATGATTTGGATATCTCTGATATATGCTGCTTTGTGAGATGAATGTTTGATATGAATTATCTATTGTGATAATGTGATTCATCTATCTGTTTATATCATTCAGAATATAAGTTTAAATGTTTAAACCTTTAAACAACTTGGCCTTAAAAGATACGTTTTGGATTTCGATGAGACCGGGATCGGGTTTCCGTATACCGGTATTCCAGGTCTGGAGACCCGAATACCACATCGATCCAAATTAACGATAGGTCGTGAATCTCAAGTGAAGATGAAAATTCAGAGTGCAAGGGTTATTGTCGTTAACTCTGAGGGTGATTCCAAAACGAGTGTAACGAGATAATGCCTTCGGTTTCGTTCGAACCCGGAACGAACTTGTATGGATTGAATGCTTTCAGAACATCGTCAGGCGGACGATGAGCATTCTAAGTGATATGTTCTGATTAAAGGTAATCGTAACCTCAAGCCTCATCAACCCGGAAATGGCTAAAACAGGGGAGGTGCAGCAAGGCTTCGTGGGTAGCACCCACTGAGAGCAAGATAGATCCCTGTCTAGAGGTCCCTTTTCTTTTATTCGGCTTAGTGTGTGGTTGGTCGCGCCAACCACGGGATTGTCTTGTTCGGAATTATCCAGTAAGGGATGGTTCCGGCTTTGTGTTGCAGGGGAGCGGGCGTACTCCTCGGTACGGTGATCTAGGCCACGTACTGTGACGGGCGGTACCCCAGTAGCCCTGCCATTGTATGGAATCCAAACTCCAATAAGTGCCGTACGTATTAGTTGTGCCCAACTATGTTGGAATGTGAGATGTAAGCATTTCAGCTATTTCTGTATTTTACTTGAAAACCCTAGACCCTATTATAATATAACTGGATTTCCTATCAAATGTTTTAGTTAGCGTAAGGTAAAAACTTACCCATGTTTATTTGTGGGGAGTCTTACGTGATACTTTTGTTTTCAAAGGTTTTCAAAATTTAGCAATCTAACCGTTTACTCACACCAGACCCATGTCTGACCCAAGTGTTTATTTTCTGTTTTATTAAACTCTTGGGTACTCAATATTGTATTGAGTAGTCGAGGGATTCAGGATAGTCTTGACGAATTCTGGAGGAGCTGTGGAGCAGGAGGCTTCAGCGAGTAGATATATAGAGTTTCCGCTGTGTTTGTATTAGTCTGTATTGTACTGATGTACTTGTGTTGTATAATAGACAGAAGTTTATAACTGTCTATTCTGTGATGTATAAGTTGTGTACTCTGATGTATATGATACTATGTAATATCTTATGTGATAATATATTTCTCGTTCCGCTGTGAGATTTCTGACGTGTTGTTGTTCTTTCTTCTTTTCTTTTCTTCTTCTATCCCTTTCTTTCTTCATAATGATGCGACTTTTTGGGCATAGAAAGTCGGGTCGTTACATTTGGTATCAGAGCAGTAGGTTGAGTGAATACCTAGGCTCTGAAGTGGTGTCTATCTTGAGAGCGCGTAATTGTTAATTATATAAAAATGGTTTTATATTGTGTTAATTGATCGGTTGAGTGGTATATGGATTCTGGTCAATACGAGTAGCTAACGTTATTGATAGGGATCTCTAAACACTTGAACCAGGCCAACGGACACAATATTGTTTTAAAGAGGTAGATGAAATAATTTTACCCAGAAATAATTTCTAAATAAAAAAAAAATATATATATCATTTTAAATATATATATTTATGTATTTCTACCTATTTATTGGATTACCTGTTCGGGTTTTCCAATATAAGTTATAAAGGTAGATAAGGTGGTAGTGTGTGTAACACAATTACCAATAGTTGGAGTTTGAATGTTTGAAGTTGGAAGTATATATCGAGACTGTAAACACAATATCGTCTCGAGTAAGTTGGCAGTATGGAGTAAGGATGTCTCGGATCTCTGAAGAAAATCCTTTTCAAGATTCGGAATCCATTATTGGAATGTAAAATTGGTTGAGCTCGGGTGAGCAAATTTTCTAGAGTTGGATCTATCAGTTGTGCAGAAGTAAGTGATGGTAGCTTGGCGACTTCAGGAAGGAGAAGCTGTGTGATAAGACACAGTATCTATGGATGTTCCCGAAGGAGGTGTTCTTTTTGGAGCAAGATTAAAAAGGTATTGGAGGAACAGTTGATGTCTACCACAGGAAAGACTCGGCTGTATAGGAATTCTCTAATATCGAGTAAGAGAGTTCTGTCTATTTTAAAGTATGGGACTAAGGTCGATTAATTGTTTCTTCGGACATGGTCTCATTGTTCCCTTAAGAAGAGTAAGTTATTGGCGTTTGGTTTGGAGCCGAGTTTCTTTTGGGATGTCTTCCATCTCGGAGGTTCGTTGTGAGGTTTGTTGATGGTTTTAGTTTTGAGAAGTCTTTGGATTAGAAGTTCTTGGTTAGCTGTGGTAGCAGTGCAGCTCGGAGTGTTCGGTGTGCTGTCGAGATAGAGTTTGGATGCAGCAGTATGGTCCGTTTCTTCGATGGTTCCGGAATCTATGTGGTTCTTCTAACAGTAGTCCGGGCAGATGGTGAAGTCTTTCTTGAATGGTTTACCTTGTTTGTAAAAGCTTAAGGCTGTTTTAATTGGTAAAGAGAAAACAGTTTCTTTGGAATCCGAACTAGGAAGAATCGCAAAAGTGACTTGCGATTAGTTTGGGAATTCATCTTAGGTAATATTTTGTTTGAGACTGAGGATTCTCATGTGGAAGTAGGAGCTACTGAAGTAATCAGAAGTTTGTCTGCATCTGGAGTTGAGTTCCATATTGTATTGGTTCCAGAAGCAATTTTGGGTAGTTAGTCTGGTAGCAGGATGATTCTTGGAGAAGCAGAGTTGGTGTATTAGCTTAGAAATTTTTGAAATTTGGATTGGTCAGTTCTAAATTTTGAATTAGATTCTGTTATAAGGATGTGTGACAGAGTCAGATGAGTCATTAAGAGTTTATGGATTTGATGAACAAAGTTTCCTGAATTTATTGGATAAGTTTATACCCGTTATCATCAGCAGTATTCTCATCTATTTCAGAATCAGAGTTGTGCAGCGGAAGCGAGGTATCAGCTGTACAAGGAAGGAAGCGAGTTCAGTTTGCTATTGCTTGGGAAGTAAAGCTTGTGTTCTAGATTTCGACGGATTTTGGATGACTTTTCTGTTGGATAGGATCCAGAAACTGGTTTGTTTGGTCCAGTTGTTTCTGAAAGCATCAGCGTAGGTTGAGCTGATCAAGATGATGGGCAAACCAGGTTTATCTATTGAGTTATGTAGATATGAGATAAGTAGTTTGGAATTTGAAGTTGGAAACTTCATTGTTGTTAAGATTTCTCTGGTTAAGAGAACAGTTTGGATAAGATTGAGTTGCCAGTTTAGATAGCTGGAATTCATTGTATTTCACGTATCTTTGAGGGAATACGTGTATGATTCATCATTGGTTGTTGAATCTGCAGTTCGGTTGCATTTGGAAGTTGAGCTAGACTTGAGTATAGTATGATGTTCTGTTCAAATTGGTGGATCTAGAGAAGTGAGAAGCTCTGGATTATAGTGGTGTTGTTTGTTTGATTGGTTGCTTTGATTGATAGGAATTGAATGATAGGTTTGTGTTTGAAATTAAAATCTTTGCTGGATTATTAAATTAACTTTGTTTTTAATTTCGGGGACGAAATTATTTTAAGGAGGGAGGAATGTGATATCCCGGGTTTTTGGGCAGTATAAATTTAATAATCTGTATTAATAATTTAATTGAATTGATAATTTTCCTTTATAATTTTAATTTAAATTGGTAAATTAATCTTTAAAGGATAATAAATATTTAATCTGGCAATATTGATAAGATTTATTTTCAAAGCTAATAAAGTTTTAATCTATTTATAATATATATATTGTTATATATTGTGAATAGGATATCTTTTGTTTTAAATTAAAGATGTATTTTCAAATTGTAATATATATGTATGTATATATTATTATTTGAAGTTGTATTGAAATTTAATATAATAATTCTCAAATTTATGTTAAAAATATTTTCTATTTAAAGATATATGTATATTTGTATATATTGGAATTTTGGTTTGAAAATTTATAAAAATGTTCAAATTCTAATATATATATATATATATTGTAATTTGGAAAGTATAATTTAATATAATACTTTTTCAAAGGGTATTTGGTATTTCAATTTATATCTCTTAAACAATAAAGATAATTAAATTGGATTTAAAAATATATGTATAAGATTTTATTTGTTTTATAATATGTTTCTTTAAAGAAGTTTATATACATATATTTAGATAAGTGTTTATTAATTAGTAAATTTAATTTAAAAAGCTTTTAAATTATTTAAAAATTTAATTAAAATACCTAATGACAAGTGTAAATACATTAACACATGTTAGTAACATTTGTAATGTAATTAAGTGATATAAAGGACACATGTAAGTTTTTAAAACAAGTGTCATCTCTTATTTTTATTTTCTTTAAATTTTAATAAAATCATAACTTAAATTATAAAAAAACATGCATTTCCTCTTTTCAATCTCTTTTCTATTCTCAGCTCAAAACTGAAGAGATACTAAATCAAAACCTATAACTCAATCTCCCGAACTTGATAAATCAAATTTTCCAAATCCTGTTAACCACTTTCTCAAAATTAAAGCCTGTAACAAGTTTTCAAGCAAGCAAGGAAAACCTGGAAATCAAACAAGATTCAACATAAATCAGGCATGCAGGAATTACAAATGCAAACAACAAGAAGATCAAGCATCAACAATTAAACTTCAGATCAAAAATGCAATTCCAGGAAATATAACAAAACTGCTCTGTTCTCTGAAATTAAAGGTGAGTAAACACTATTTTAAAAACAGTAAAATTTATTTCTATGTTTGTTATGTGAGATTAATGTTGTAGTGATATGGTATGCATTGTTTACATGAATGATTGGAATGAATGTATGTGAATAAATTGTTATACTGGTGAAATGTTATATATCTTCTTCTCTGCTTTTGTTACAGGCTATGATTTGATATTATAAATTCAAAATCTCACAATAGAATCTATATTTGACTTTGAGGTATAAATGAAAGATGTTTGTTGAAGTATAATAAAGCTTATAAAAATAGTTCCAGGGTTGTAAATTCGATAGATAATTTTTAAAATGAATATAACAGTGAAATGCACATATATGTCAAAATTTAATTTATTTATTTTTAGATTTGGATTGCATAGTCGTATTCGTGGCAGAGAATCGTGAATTTAGGTGGTATAATCATGATTTTTAAGATTTGGTTGGTCAAGATTTTTCGAGTTGAACAGAAAACATATTTCTGTCAATATCTGGTGAACGAAGACAATCAGTGGGTCGAGATTGATGCTGGAGGTGGTCGGGGGTCTTGTGATCATCGAAAAAATCCTAATTGGATTTATCAATGATCGAGGTGGCGAAACGATGACAAACTAGGGTTAAATTACCTGTTTTGGACATTGGGGTAGTCGAGACTTTTGTGTGATCGTGGGTGAACTGGAGTGGATCGCGATGGGAGGGATCAGTGCAGGAGGATGAGGCGAAGCTTCGGTCATGTCGGCATGGGTTCCAGTGGTCGGTAGCGTTGGGACGAGGCGATTTTGTTGATCAAGTTTTGGGTTCCTATGGCCTAAATTGCTCGTTTTTCGATTTTCTGGCGAATTCGTGGAACTGGAAGGTAGGATGAGTTGACGAGATGATTATCGACTAAGTGGTGATGTCGCGGCGGTGAGATGGTCGGAGACGAGGGCGTGCACGTGCACGTGTGCACGTTTGAGCATATCTGGGACGTGAGGGCTTTGGGGAAGATGAAGCAACTCGAGATAGTGTCGTGTTGTTTTGCAGTCGACTCGAAGCAGCCTTGGTTGCGAGTGAGACGAGTTAGGCTCGAGGAAATTAGCGTTTGTCTCGGGTTCTTGCTCGAGATTTGTGGAGTTTGTTTTTGATAAGCAACCAGATTTTTAATTTTAAAGGAGAAAACAAGTTCAAGTTTTAAATTGTTTTTGTTCTTAAGTAAAACAAAATTTTAAAATTCTATTTGAAATAAATAGGTTAAAAATTAGAAAATTTAAAGTGTTTTAAATTTTAATTGATTTCTAAATGCATTATTTTCAAATAAGGTTAATGTTAAAATTTTGAGAACTAAATAGAATAATTTGTCTTTAAAGATTTGATTAATTCAAATAATTAAATTGTGATGATTAAGGTTAAATTATTTGGATATGAACTTAAGAATACTTGATTTTATGATTTGTTAATAAGTAAAGATTATTTAAGATAAATGATTTTCTAAATTAATTAATTAAGGATTTTGAAGTATAAGAAGTTAATCAATTAATTATTTAATTAATTTTAAATAATTAGTTAATTGTTTATTTAATTTTAAATAATCACTTAATTATGGATTAATTAAGTATAATTACTTAATGAAGTAATTAATGGTTAATTATTAGATGTAATTACTTATGGAAGTAATTAATGGAAAATTACTCATGGGAGTAATTAGCTGAGGTGATTAACGGGTAATCACTTAATGTTATCAGTTAAGGAATTAATTAATATAATTGTTTTTGAGTTAATTAATTATGAAGAAATTAATTAAGAATTATTTAATGATGGAATTAATTATTTGTTAAGTAATTAATTAAGAAAGTAATCGAGATCATTTAAATGAAGTAATTAGAAGATAATTACTTAGGTAAGTAATTAAGAGTTAATTACTTAATTATTTTAGTTAATTAATTAATGTGATTAATTAAAGGTGTTTAATTTAAGATTAATTACTAAGTGTAATTAATTAAAAAGTAATTAATTAATAAAGTAATTAATTAAGGATGAATTGTTAATTTGATTAATAATTACTTAATGAAGCAATTAAAGATTAATTAATTAGATTAATTAATCAAGGTTAATATAATTAATTAAGAAGTAATTAATTAAGATAAGTAATTACAAGATCGTTAATTACTATGATTAATTAAGGTTAATTAATGAATGTAGTTAATTAAAGATTAATTATTTAATTAACTAGAAGGTAATTAATTAATAAAGCAATTTGAGGATTAATTAATTAATTTTAGTTAATTGATAAAGGTTCATTAATTATTGTAATTAATGATATAATTAAAAGTTAATTACTGAATATGATTAAGGATAATTACTAAAAGGTAATTAAAGTATAATTAATCAAAGGAGATTAATTAAGAAAGATCATTAAGAGATGATTAATTAATTAATTAATTTGAAATTAATTAATGATAGTAAGCAGGATTAAGATAATCCAAGTGATTAAAGAATAGTAATTAATTTATTTAAAGATTGATTAAATTGATTTGGAGATAATCAAAACCTGCTTATGGATGATTGATTGATATTGGGTGATTGGTTGATATTGGATGATTTGGATATCTCTGATATATGCTGCTTTGTGAGATGAATGTTTGATATGAATTATCTATTGTGATAATGTGATTCATCTATCTGTTTATATCATTCAGAATATAAGTTTAAATGTTTAAACCTTTAAACAACTTGGCCTTAAAAGATACGTTTTGGATTTCGATGAGACCGGGATCGGGTTTCCGTATACCGGTATTCCAGGTCTGGAGACCCGAATACCACATCGATCCAAATTAACGATAGGT
Organism: Allium fistulosum; assembly: GCA_030737815.1. Taxonomy (NCBI): domain Eukaryota; kingdom Viridiplantae; phylum Streptophyta; class Magnoliopsida; order Asparagales; family Amaryllidaceae; genus Allium; species Allium fistulosum. Next base: position 1,042,811,619 of record CM060907.1, on the reverse strand, counting down.
CGTGAATCTCAAGTGAAGATGAAAATTCAGAGTGCAAGGGTTATTGTCGTTAACTCTGAGGGTGATTCCAAAACGAGTGTAACGAGATAATGCCTTCGGTTTCGTTCGAACCCGGAACGAACTTGTATGGATTGAATGCTTTCAGAACATCGTCAGGCGGACGATGAGCATTCTAAGTGATATGTTCTGATTAAAGGTAATCGTAACCTCAAGCCTCATCAACCCGGAAATGGCTAAAACAGGGGAGGTGCAGCAAGGCTTCGTGGGTAGCACCCACTGAGAGCAAGATAGATCCCTGTCTAGAGGTCCCTTTTCTTTTATTCGGCTTAGTGTGTGGTTGGTCGCGCCAACCACGGGATTGTCTTGTTCGGAATTATCCAGTAAGGGATGGTTCCGGCTTTGTGTTGCAGGGGAGCGGGCGTACTCCTCGGTACGGTGATCTAGGCCACGTACTGTGACGGGCGGTACCCCAGTAGCCCTGCCATTGTATGGAATCCAAACTCCAATAAGTGCCGTACGTATTAGTTGTGCCCAACTATGTTGGAATGTGAGATGTAAGCATTTCAGCTATTTCTGTATTTTACTTGAAAACCCTAGACCCTATTATAATATAACTGGATTTCCTATCAAATGTTTTAGTTAGCGTAAGGTAAAAACTTACCCATGTTTATTTGTGGGGAGTCTTACGTGATACTTTTGTTTTCAAAGGTTTTCAAAATTTAGCAATCTAACCGTTTACTCACACCAGACCCATGTCTGACCCAAGTGTTTATTTTCTGTTTTATTAAACTCTTGGGTACTCAATATTGTATTGAGTAGTCGAGGGATTCAGGATAGTCTTGACGAATTCCCGGGTCGAGGGATCGGGTTTGCTACAGTACAGCATGATAGGGGGTTCTCGCTTCGCGGTTTGGTGGCGAACGGGAGACTCTTACCCCTACATGTCCCTGAGAGGTAAAGGCCTTGTGAGGGTTGGTTGCGAGTCGAGAGGCTGGCCGTAAAAGCAAATTCGAGGTATCACTGTATGCCACGGTGGGTCTGGGATGGTTGCAAAGCCTACCGGTCGCCGCTGCCCCCGGGTCGTTACAGTTGGTATCAGAGCAAAGGTTAAGCGAGAACCTTGGCTCTGTTGGGGATTACTCGTTAAGGATAGGGTCAATGGTACCCTAGAACGAGTTGAGTGTATATATATATGAGAGCGTATTTGTTATTTTCATATATAAAGATTTCAAATGATTTTTATATAAGATTATATATAAAGCAATATTTCTTTTTAATAAATATTAAGGTAATTGGTTGTTAAAAATATTGGAATTAAATTAAGTGGTAATAGAAATACAACCAAATTAAAATTTAATAAAGATAAGTTTGAAATGAATCCAAACTGAAATTAAAATCTTGAATTTGTAGAAATAAAGATAATAATGAATTGGTTTCCAGATATGATAATCTTGGTTATTATCATAAATGGTTGTTGTGTTTGAAAATGAAATGTTGTTAATGATTAAGCAAAATGAAATGTTTAGGGAAGTAAACTTTTGGGTGAATATGACTTATAAATTGGAATTGAAGATAATTTAAAATTGTGAAGTTTTAAATCTAAGTCCAGAAAACTTGAGATTGTTTTAAAGAAATTTGTTTTGAAATTAAAAAACCAAGAATGGTTTAAAATTTAAAGTATAACTTGGTGTGTAAAGAAAATGTATATATGAGGAATATACATAATACCAATGATGATTTGAAATAAACACTTAGTGTTGAGTTTTAAATTGGAATGTGATGTAAAACCCAAAGTAAAGTAAGTTTTTAAACTTAAAAAGGGAAAGACTATTAATCTGAAGTTTAAAATTTGAATGGGAATTCAAATTGTGAAAAGTTGACCGGATTAAGTAAATTTAACTTGGAGGAAGTTAAATAAGATTGAATAAATAACTTGAATTGGAAATTTCAACATGAAATTTAAATTTAACTTGGGTAGTTAAATGGTTAATTTAAATGGGAGTTATGAGTGATCTCAAAATGGGTTTGAGATTTGGAAATTGAAAATGGAAAATAAATTAGAATCTGAAGATTAAATTGTTTTTGAATTCTTATTTGAACTTTGTAATAAGTTAAGTAAAGACAATTTTAAAATAGAATTTTGAAATTTGAATTTAGAATTAAATGGTTTAAAGATTTAATTTGTTAAAATTAAAAATAAAGGTTGATTTGATTTTAAAGTAAAGGTTAATTTGATTTAAAGGATTAAATCAACATTTAAAATATTTAACTCAAATTTATATAATTCAAGATGGTTTTAAGTTGAGATTTGAATAGAATTAGTTCAAATTGAGTTTGATTTGAATTAATTAGAATTATGATTTAAGATGGATAAGCATAAGTTTAAATGATAAATTAGAATTGAAATGATTTGAAATTGAAGCTGGTTCAATTTGAAATTAATCCAAATTGAATTGAAATAATTTGGAATTGTGATTAAAGTTGAATAAGTTTAAAAATCAAATGGAATTTGATTTGAATTAGGAAAGAAATTGAGGATTAATTCATCTTGAATTAAGGATAAATCAATTTCAATGGAAATTGAAGTTATTTAAATTTGGAATTGAGTTAATTTAAATGGGGTGGAAATTTAAATTGAATTGATGAGAATTGAACAGTTTGGCTCTGGATTATTTTCAAAATAAATTGTTTTAATACAAATATATTTTTCCAAAACTATTTACTATACAATCTTCTTCTTAAACCCCAAACTATCTTATGCTTATTTTATAATTATTTTGGAACTATTTAACTATTTTGAAACTGTTTTATAAACTAATTACTATTTTTCAGTTACTTATATCTAATCGCTATTTTAAAAACTATTTTGCAATTATCTAACTATTTTATACCTACTTAACTATTTTACAGCTATTTTACAAACTAATAACTATTTTTCAACTACTTATATATTTTAAACTTTTTCAAGCTATTTTTAAATTTAAATAGGTCAGAGTTCAAACTGTTTGTAATTGAAGTAATAACTCAATGGTAAATGGAAGCAATTGAGAATAAGAGAATAGAATTAAAGGAAATGTGGATAGAAAGGAGAAATTGATTTAGCTAATAATCAATAAAGATAAATACGAAGGATGTACGTATATTATTCTATTCGCATAGTGATTTGATCCAGATTCGAACACAGAATTTCGAGATAGTATTATCGATCCGAGTTGGGATTTCTCGCTCGATTTTCGACGGCGAACCTGGATATGGATTTTTGATTGGTTCTGGATATTCTCTATCATGGTTGTGACTATACAAGGAGAATGACGGTTTCTGATCAAGAAACCAGATCTGAGTCCGCACTAGGAAGTCGGGTGGACGATACTAGTTCGGAAGTGAAATTGTGTGATCGAGGGAGCGATCAAATTGATATGGCGTACGGATGATATGTATACATCGTACGAGTTTGGATGAAATTGATATTGAAATTTGTGAATAAGGATTGTAAAATGATCTTTGAAATGAAAAGTATATTTGTGAAATATAATGGAATTGGATATTTCTTTGGTTGAAATTTACTTTATGGAGATAAGTAAATGGTAAATAAGTTTATAAAAAAAAAAAAAAAAAAAATCAAACTTGAATATTTGATTTGGCAATAAATAGTTATATTTTGTAATATGAGTAACTTCCCTTATTGAATCTAGCCAGAATAAAAAGGGTTTTGAAATATTTGAAGTATAAAAGAGATTTATACAAATTTGAAATGATCCAAAGATTTTTAAAGTTATATATATCTATATCTATATATATAAAGGATCTTATGAGAATGATTTTGAAAAAGGTTTTGGGAACCTATGAATTTGGAAAAGGCTTTTGATTTTTGGGAAAATCAATTTTGGATTTTGGAAAGCCTAGTTTGAGAATTATCGATTTTTGGTAATCGATTTTGTGTAAAGGAGATTTTGATAAATCATAAAGGATATGATTTGAAGATACTATAAGTATATAGTATAAAGTGCTTTGAGAATAGCTCTGGGGAAAAAGGCGCTCCCTTGAAATGAACTTCTCAGGAGTGCCACTGGGTGGTACTGCCTTGAGCCCCAAGGGGGGGTTTCTAAAGTTGATCCTGTGAGGAGTCCGGACAAAACTAGTTCCTGAGGATTATTTGTGTAGCGAAAGTCGAGGGGCTGGTGCCCACAGAGGCATTTGAGTTATGCTGTGACAACAATTTAACTCAATGTCACTGCGATCTACTGCAGACCATAGCGAAAGTCATGTGTGCCGCTGAGAGCCAACTGTCTACGTTTGATTTTATATCGGTAGACTGTGACACTATGGTAACATAGCGAAAGTCGTTTGTGCCGCTGAGAGCCAACAGTCTGCGTTTGATTTTATATCGGTAGACTGCGACCTATGTGGAGGAGTTTCATTTTGACAGCGAAATCGTGTGTGCCGCTGAGAGCCAACAGTTACATGGACTTTTGCTGCGATGGCAACGTAACCCTGGATGTAACTGCGATCTGTTGTGGGTTCCTTGGTGTAATCAGTTACATGGACTTTTGCTGCGATGGCAACGTAACCCGTGATGTAACTGTGACCTTGGATGGGGGTGATGATTTCCAGAGCATTCTCACCAAAGTTATTTCATCTATTTTCAAAAACGTTTTCAATATTTTCAAATAAAGTATTTTCCAAATATTTTCACTGGGTGTTGAAAATGGGTCTGCTAAGTACTTATAGATTTTCAGTCTTACGCCTGATCAACGTATGACCGAATTTCTGTGAGAACGAGAATGGACTTGTTGAAACATCGAGTTATAAAAATTATTTTTATAAAAACTATTTTATAATATTATGTAGATTTTAAAAGTGTTTTAAAATTGATAAAAGAAAAATTTATCAGATTTTAAGAATTGAATAAATTCTGGCTTCATTTCTTTTCGAGGACGAAAAGATTCTAAGGGGGGAGGAATGTGATAACCCGAATTTTTGGGCATCTGTTAATTGGAAATTAACAGAATTAAATTTAATAAAGTATTTATTTGTAAATTGAACAAATGAAACCCTGAGATATATTTGAAAATATATATATATAAATCTGAATTATAATAATGCTGGATTTTAAATATGAGATAGATATGTACTTGATAATCTCCTAATATAATTATTTAAAATTTGGCAAATTATTCTTTTAAAATAAATAATAATGTGTTGTTATATGAATATATATACATATGAGTAGATTTTACATAGAATTGGATTGGAAATTCAAGAATAAATATATATGATTATTTTTAGATCATGTATGAATATAAACATAAAACATAAGAAAAGATTTAAATAAAGAATCAATACTCTTTCTTTTAAATTACACATAAATAAGAATATTTAAAATAGGTATAGATTTAAAAACATATTCATTTATTAATATAAAAACAAATTGATATATAATATAAGATCATATAAAAACATTTAATACATGCAAATTACATGTGTAAGCATCATAATAAGAAATTAGGCAAGTGTAATGATTCTAGCATATAATTTAAACAAGTGTCATCTTTTTAAATTATTTCTAATGAGATTATATAATATCTTTATTTTCCTCTCTAACATTTTTCTTTCACCTTCACCTTTCAAACGAATAGCCTGTAAACAAAATTTAAAACCAGAAATTAAATCAAACAATTACTGTTTCAAGATTAAAAACAAAGGCAAAGATTTCAACTCAGCAAAAACATCAAGGCAAGCTGTAGATCTGTTTTAGGTAGCTCAAACTTGAAGAGATTTTCAGATCAAGGCTGTTGATCAACAACCCAAGATCAACTCATCTCATATATATATAAAAAAAAAGAGGATCTAAGTTCAACATCGAGCAACTTCCAGTTTTTTTTCAAAGTAAAATTGATTCTCTGTTCAAAAGCTGCAATTTATAACAATCAAGTAAAACCCATCTCAGTTTAAACAAGATTTGATCATCTCAAAACCTTCTGAGTAAAACTGGAAGTAAACTAGTTCAAGGATCATCAAGTCCAGTTTGCAGACATTCAAACTCTCTGTTCAACAACCCTTACAGGTGAGTAAACAAATTTTTTTAAAAAAAAAAACAGTTTAATCTAGTTTTAAACTAAAAATGCATGTGATGGTATTGATTTATATTGAATTCTTTAGCTCGAATTTATCTGAATTTGTATGCATGTGTATGTGAGATGTCTGTATATATGTATCAGGTTCTCTGTGTCCAGTCTATGATTTGTTTTGCCTTCAAAAATTTGAATTTCTCAATCTACTCAATATTTGACTTTGATATATAGATGGAAGTTGTTTGTTAGGATATGAAGATGATTTTAAAAATAGCTTTAAGATTTTTAATTCAATAAATAAATTTTAAAAAGGGAAATTACAGTGAAACCCAATTTTTGTAAAAAAAATCAACAGTCTTAATTCTTGATTTAAATTACATAAGTGAATTCGTGATTGCAAATCACGAATTTTAAAATACTTATCATGATTTTTAGATTGTTAAACAATGGGAATTTTCGAGATGAACGAAAATGGGTTTTTCGTCAATTGTGGGAGATCAAGTTGACTGGAATGGTTGGGGTTTCCTGTGGTGATCGAGAAGTGAATGGGGGAGACGGGAAAAATGATCGAAGCTGCCGTAGTTTGTCGTAGAGACAACGGCGACGAAATTGATTCTGTAAACCTAGTTTTTGTTGTGGTCTTGTATTGGTCTCGTTCGAATGCCACAAGACATCGAGTTCGACCGGTGTTTGGGAATGCGTAGAGGGGGAGTAGGCGAAGGCGTGGCCGGTGGTGGTGATGATTCTGGTGGTCGGAAGTGGGGGTACGACGCGAGTTTCCAGGAGGATGATGAGGGAGTTCTGGTTCCAGTAGTCGAGATTTTAGCTCGATTTTGAGTATGGGTTCGTGATGATATCTGGGTAGAGGAAATTGTTAGAGGAGGAGATCGACGACTTGTGAGCATCGGCGGCGATGAGCCAATGTCGCTCTGATGAACGTGCACGGGCACGTGCACGTTTGAACATATCTGATATTATTTGGGTTTGGGAAAGAAGGGGGACTCGGGGAAGCCTCGTGTATATTGCCTGACGACTCGAAGTATACGAGAGGGGAGATAGACTCGGGGTTTTAAAATTTTTGCTCGGGATTTCTTTTAGACTCGGGTCTGGGAATTTAGTGTTATAACAAGTTTTACTCATTTTAAAACTTGGTCAAGTTTTATATAATTTCTTAACCCATTTCTTTTTAATAAATTTTGATTTAAGTTAGGATTAATTAAGAGTTTAAAACAAATTATTTTAAGTTTTTAAAATATTTTAAATTATATATATAAACTTTAATTTTAAAGTTTATTTTAAATAAACTTGATGTTAAAATTAAGAAAGTTAATTAAGAAGATAAAATGTTTTAATTGTTAATTAACTTAAAGGTTTAAGTGAATAGGTTAATGACGATTAAATTCCAAGGGTCATTAAATAAGATTTAAATGATAATTGAAATAATGGTTTATCTTTTAAGATCATAAGTAATTAAAGATTAATTAATTAAAGTAATTTAAGGATAATTACTTAAAGGATAATTACTGAATGTAAGTAATTAAAGAATAAATAAGGTTAATTAATTAATCAATGTAATTAATTAAGGTTAATCAATCAATGTAATTCATTAAAGTTAATTAACAAATGTAATTAATTTAAAAAGTGGTTTATAATTAATCAAAGATAATTAAGCAAGATTTAAGGTAATTAATTTAATTTATATTAGGTGATTAAATTAAATTAATTGAGAATGGTTTGACTATTAATCTTGCCTATAGATGATAAACCTGAATTGAATACCTTAGTTTGTTTGAATATCTCTGATATATGAATTGTGATATACTGTGATATGATATGATGGGTTGAACAGTAATATTGTGGGTTATCTATCGATAATGAATTGCTGTGTGAATATGATACCATGTATTTAAAATTGATATGTATTCACATAAACGACTTAGATAAAGATGACATTGATTTCGAAGAGACCGGGGTCGGGTATCAGTAAATACCCGAAACCACTTCGATTTGAAATCTTCTATAATTCTTTATAGATTGATATGTGAAATCAAATAGGCCGGTTTGGAATAATATGGACCATTTAAACTAAGTTGGATACTTAGATATTGTTTTGTGAAAATAAGTGTTGACTATATAAGTTGTTTACTTATTATGAAGTATGAGTTACCCCGGGTTTATATAAGTTCTATGAATTGAAATTTCATGTTAGATGAGTTTACTCACGCTGGTTTCCAGCCTGACCCGGGTGTTACTTTGATGTAATGCTCGGGTCAGACCGAGTATTACAGATTTCAGGTAAGGACGTTCTGGAGCTCAGGAGGCGAGCTGGATGGCAGGAACGTATGGAGTGTGATATATTGTTAATTATTGGGACGAGTTATTTTAACTGTATAGTGATTGTGAAATGTTGTAACTCGGATGTATAAAAATATAATTGACTGATACAGTTTTCTTTGTATAACTGATATTATTATTTGATATTGTATTTTGATCCGCTGCGAATGTGAGAATCTGTGCCTTGTTCTATTCTTTCTTCTATCTCTTTTCTTTTTCTTCTAACTATCTGGAAATTTCGGGTTCGAAATTCCCGGGTCGTTACAGTAAGTAATTAAGACTTAATTAACCATTGATCCCACGTGTGACGACCCGACTTTCCACTCCCGGAAAATCGCATTGACAGAAAGAAAGAAAGGGGTGAGAAATAGAAAAGAGAAGAAGAGAAAAGAAAACAACAACAGATACTCACAGCGGAAACGAAACGAAATATAATATATCACATAAATCTTACATAGTATCATATACATCATCTATCAGAGTTACACAGATTACACATCACATACTAGACAGTTATAAACATCTGTCTAGTTATTACATCTCAACACAATACAGATCAATACAAAGATCAACCCAGCGGAAAACTACTATCTATATCTACAACGCCGAAGCCTCCTGCTCCATTGCTCCTCCAGATTACTCGTCAAAGCTAAACCTGAATCCCTTGGCTACTCGTAAAAATTTGAGTACCCAAGAGTTTATAAAACAGAAATAAACAACTTGGGTCAGACATGGGTCTGGTGTGAGTAACAGGTTAAACTTGTTTAACTTCAAAACCTTTTGAAAGAAAAGGTATCACGTAAGACTTCCCACCAATAAATATGGGTAAGTTTTTACCTTACGCTAACCAAAACATTTGATAGGAAATTCGATTGTATTATAATAGGTCTAGGGTTTTCAAATAAATATGAAATAGCCGAAATTGTTACATTCATTAAATTCCAGCATACATAGGTATACAATCAAGTCCGTTATCACTTATTGGATTTTAGATTCCATTCAATGGCAGGGCTACCGGGGTACCGCCCGTCACAGTACGTGGCCTAGATCACCGTACCGAGGATCACTCCCAATCCCCTGCAACACAAGGTCGGAACATCCCTTACTGGATAATTCCCGCACAAGATACCCCACGGTTGTCATGACCAACCGCACACACTAAGTCGAAAATAGAAAGGGACATCTAGACAGAGGTCATCTTGTCCTACTTGGGTGCTACCCACTAACCTTGCTGCACCTCCCCTGTTTTAGCCATTCCCGGTTTGTGAGGCTTGAGGTCACGATTACCTTAGAAAAGAACACATCTATCTTAGAATGCTCATCGTCCACCTGACGATGTGCTGAAAGCATTCAATCCATACAAGTTCGTTCCGGGTTCGAACGAAACCGAAGGCATTATCTCGTTACACTCGTATTGGAATCACCCTCAGAGTTAACGACAATAACCCTTGCACTCTAAATCTTTATCTCGAATCTGAAAGTACTATCTCCGTCAACTCATTACGGAATCACCTACAGAGTTATACTGACAAAGAATCGTTCTTACACCTCGAGTCTTCACTTGCTCCATTTGGATTTCACGACCTAACGTAAATTTGGATCGATGTGGTATTCGGGTCTCCAGACCTGGAAATCCGGTATACGGAAACCCGATCCCGGTCTCATCGAAATCCAAAACGTATCTTTTAAGGCCAAGTTGTTTTAAAGGTTAAAACAATTTAATTCAATTATCTTTATACACTTAGAAAGATAATTCACAATAGATAATCAACATTATCAATATCATCAGATAATCCATATTATCACAATTCAACTAAACATCCATATCACATAGCATATATCTCATCAGAGATATCAATCAAATGCAAAGCATTCAGTACTATCATCCATCCATAAGTAATGATCTATATCATCTCTAATTAATTTAAAGTGAATTAAATTAATTATTTTTATTTTATAAATCCTTCTTACTTAAACATTAATTAATTACAAATTAATTAATTATCCTCTAATTACCTTTTTCAATTAATCATCTTTGATTAATTATCTTTTAATTACCTTCAAGTAATTTATCCTTAATTAATTACTCAAATTAATTAACCTTAACCACTTATAGTAATTAACCTTTAATTACTACATTAAATAAATTAACTATAATTAATTAAATTAATCACTATAATTAATTATATTAAACCTTAATTAATTACATTAATTAATCACTTCATTTATTAATTATACTTAATTAATCAATCTTAATTACATCATTAATTATATTAATTAATGATCCTTAATTACAAATTAATTATTAATTACTTAAATTAAATTAATTATATTAAGTAATTAACCTTTAATTAAACAACATTTATTAATCACCTTGATTAATCTTCAATCAGTAATTAACTATCCTTAATTACTTTATTAACTAATTAATTACTCCTTAATTAATTTCTTAATTAATCCTTTGATTAATTCATAAGTAATTAAACTCAAATTACTTTCCTTAATACATAACCAATCAATTAATTACTTCTAGTAATTATCTTATTATTTACTTCCTTAAATAATCATACCTTAATAATTACTTTAAGTAATTATTTATCAATCATCTCTTGATTATTCTAAATTAATTAAACTTAATTAATTAACTTAACTAAATCAAATTAACTTAATTAATTACAATAAGTAAGGCAATTCAAGTTTTAAAATACAAGAAGCTTTTTCAAATCTGGAAGCTCTGTCATCTTTGAACAGGTGAGTAACAGCTTTTATCTAAACTAACTTAAGTAAATATAGTTGTTTGATTTTCTTGTGATAATCATGTTTGGGATGATGGATTCTCTGTAATATGTATGGTTTTAAATGCATGTATGGTTTGAGATGTTATTGCCTGTACTTCTCTGTTTTGTTTCCTGTGAATAAAATAAATTAAACTTAACCCATTTATAAATGATGATTATTAATTACTTAATCTAATTGATTATCAAAATTAATCATATTAACTAAGTATTTAATAATCTTTAATTAATGATTTATCATTAATATTAACAATTCTTTAATTACTTTATTTATTTAATGATTCCTATATCATTAAACCTCTAAATTAAAGTATAACTATTTATAACTACTTTAATTATCATTTACAAAAGCTTTGAATCTTTTACTTTTAAATCTTTCTTTTATTTCATTTCAAATTAAAGATTTAAAATAAATTATAAATTTAACTTTAACCAAATTTAAATTAAATTTACAATTCCCTTTTTAAAAACCAAATGTTAAAGAACACTTAACATTTATAAAAGAATTTACAAGATTTTTAAATTCATTCTTTAAAATTCAAACCTTTTTAATTTTACTTTAAACATCTTAAATTTTGTTTAAATATTATAATACAAACTTATTCATTTCACATCTGGGATACAAAATAAACTTGAACCCATATTTTTAACTTGATTTAAAACATAGTTTAAATCCTGCTTTTTAAAGTAAAAAAAAAAAAAAACTCATTTTAAATTAAAAAAAACTGTCAGCTTTTTAAACTGAACACAAAATCTACCCTAGACAAAACTGAATTAACTTCGAGTCAAAACCCAATTGCTCCGAGCCTTACACGCGAAAACTCGAGACTTCCCTCTGTTTTATCTCTAAAAACTGTTACAACCCATACGAGTTTCCCTTGGAAACAACTCGAGCCAGATCCCAACAATCACGGCATGACTTCGAGTCACAGAGACTTCATCTCCTTCTACCTCTAACCCAACTTCTTCCAGATGTACGAAATGTACATGTGCACATGCACAGGCGAAATGCTCGCCTCAGACCATCGACTCCGACGCCAACATATCGTCTCCGATCACCCTTCACGGTCTCGATCCCCTGAACCTCGAACAAATCCCTCTGTCGAAATCGAGATACCTGTCACAGGAACAGGAAGGAAACCCAAAACTGGAACATCATCAAACTCCATTCTCCGATCACCAGAAACATCACTGCCACCGGCCATGCCTTCACCTACTCCCCCTCTACTCATCCCCAAACACCGGTCGAACTCGATCCCCTGTGGCATTCGAACGAGACCAAAATGTAGATATGGCAAAAACTAGGTTTACAGACAGAATTCCATCGCTGTTGCCACCACGGCGAACTTCAGCGCCTTCCTTTATTTTTACCTGCATCTCCGTTCACTATTCCATCACCACAGTGAACCCCGAACGTTCTAGTCTACTCGATCACCAGAAATCGCCTATAACTTCAAAACTTAGTCCACTCGAACTGCTCCTTCATTCCAATGTTAAAAATTATGATTTTACCTTTAAAAATCAAGTTTCTAGTTAATGATTTAGTTTACATGTCTGAATTTAGAAATTTAAAAGTTCGAATTTTTGTCATATTTCAAATTGGCACTGTTTTCTTGAGTTATTGAATCATTACCAATGCAATTTAACTTAAGTCAATCCTAAACTAGAGGTTGGAATGAAACAAACAATGTTCTTCTAAGTCTTAAGTCCAAACGAAGATTAAATGAAAGAACTTGAATTTAAATCAAGACTTGAACAAAACACTGTAAACAGAAGAGTATAGATATTCACATGCCTGCATACCACATACTTCAGCAATTATAAACATGCAATCATTCTTCACAAATACAATATTAATCACAGCATTAATATTCAAACTAATTTATACTTTAAGTTCAAAAATGAGGTTATTCACAGATTTTCAAAAAAGATTTGAAGAACAGAGCTATCACAGGTAACATATATGCACATCAACATATATACATGCATGCATAGAGATATACCTAAAAATATATTCACAGATAACTTATTTTTAGAGGTAAGCATGCAACCAGATTTTATCCTTAAATTTTTAAAAGTATTGTTACTCACCATTTTAAAAGGCAGAGAAATTTCCAGGCTTCAAATTTTGATCTGGCAATTTCCTTTGATTTAAAACTTGAATTGTTTTGATCTGAAAAGCTTGTTGCAGAGATTACTGCTTGATTTCAGACTTGCTTTTGATTATCTGCTATAGGTCTTTTTTCTTTAATTTGAAAATGCTTTGCATGCTCCAATTTTGATGTTGAAAAAGAATTGCAGGTTGAAGAAATGTTTACAGACTTGTTTTCAAAACAGAGAAAATTGTTTTTATGATCTCTGCTTTGAATTTGAAACTGACTCTTTGAAAATGAGATTACAGGTTATTGGTTTGAGATTATAGTTTGAGGAGTATTTGATTACAGATTTGTTTTTCTGGAAATTTTGTTTAGAGGAATTTTGTTTGAGAATGTTGAATTTGATTTTCTGGTTTTGCTTTTAGAAGTGGAAAACAAATTTTCAGATTTTTGAAAAATGAAGATTAGAAAGGAATGAAGAAGGTGAAAACATGTTTTATAAGTGTAAATGATTTATTCAAAAATAAAAGAAAACAAAAGTTTAAAACTTGACATTTGTCATTCTCCTTTGTTAATTAATTAACACTTGTTATTTAGGTGACTTTATAGACTTACACATGTTATTTAAGTAATCCTATTTATTTTAAATGTAAATAAAATCCCTTTCCTTTATTTATAAATGCTTATGTATATATATTAATTATAAAGAAACAAAACTAATTATTACAAACAAAAGTTAACATATATTTTGAAATCCAAAACTATTTAAATATTACCTCTTGAATTCTAAATGAAAATCTAATTTAAAGTAATTTTAACAACACCTTAAATTTGAAATAACAATCCTATTTTACTAATGTCTATTTATCTATATATAAAACAATATATTATTTATATTGTTTTAAAAATAGCAAATTTGTCAAATTAAAATAATATTTAAGAGAGATTATAAATTACTACTATTATTAAATGAATTAACATATCAAATGTAAATTGTATTTTAAACTTATATATATATATATATATATATATATATATTCACTTTTAAATCATATTTAATAAGAAAATAAAATAATCCTTATTATAAATCTTATTTAAAACCATATAGATATTTTGTTTTAAATAGCTTTAAAAAGCAAATATTAAATAAATCATAATCTCAAAATTATCAATATATATATATTAGAAATTTAAAACAAGATTTCATTATTTATTAACTTTCAAATCAAAGGCAATCTATTTACAGTATATATACTCATATATATATTATAGATAGAAATCATTTTATTAACTTATAAAAGATAAAATTTCACTAATTAAATATCTATTTAATTAGATTATTAACCAATTCAAATTTTTATTATCCAATGTTATCAAATCAATTTAATTATTTAAACAGATTATTAAATTGGTATTGTCCATAAATTCCGGGATATTACATTCCTTCCCCCTTAAAATAATTTCGTCCCCGAAATTTAAAACAAAGGTATTTTAATAATCTTTTTAAATCACAATCAAATATTATCATGCATATGCTAACAACCATAGCGACCAATTTATCCAATCAAACAATTCTAATTATCTAGACAAAATGCTGAATCCAATTTCCTCGAGTTTCCCCAAGTATATATATACCGGGATACTCGCTCTACAAACAATCTAAACTACATCAATACATAGATTCATAATGTATATCAAAATATATTATATTTAGTACCAGTAAAAATATTTTTACAGGTGCTATCATTCCCATACAAGCATGCCTATATATACAGATACATATATCACCTTACTAACATTTAACACCTAACATCCATGACGTCCAAGGGTCATAGACACATACAAAAAGACACATACTAAAAAGAAAACACCCTAATCAACTATGGACTCTTGCTACTGGAGTCCTCCCCCTCAGGTCCTGACAACACCCTGTCCTCCCAATCACTATCTGGTTCTGAAACATCCTCTGGATCACCTACCCAAGGAATGAAACTCACACCATTAGCCGGCCTTTCTAATCCATTATCTAAATTCC
Source organism: Allium fistulosum (assembly GCA_030737815.1). NCBI lineage: Eukaryota > Viridiplantae > Streptophyta > Magnoliopsida > Asparagales > Amaryllidaceae > Allium > Allium fistulosum. Next base: position 1,042,796,288 of record CM060907.1, on the reverse strand, counting down.
AAATAATGGCATCATCATTTTCTGATTCGGAGTCTTTCTCTTCTTCGAATTCTTCTTCGTCCTCAATTTCTTCTTCTTCCTCAAATTCTTCTTCTTCCTCAAATTCTTCTTCTTCCTCAAATTCTTCTTCTTCCTCAAATTCTTCTTCTTCCTCAAATTCTTCTTCTTCCTCAAATTCTTCTTCTGGAGGCTGAGGCTGCTTATTAGGCTCTTCTTCATATACGGACGGTTGTCTAAGTTCTGATAAAATTCTTCTAACCTTTTCAACATCACCATCTCTTCTTGCCTTAGCCAAGACTCCACGGCAAACGCTACGGGTTCTCTAAAATTAATACCAAAATCCAAAGGTGAGATCTAAGGTTTAGACTTATATAGACTAAGAGTATATCAAGATCAATACTTCAAAATTTATTCCCTTTTAGATTCTTATTACCTAAGATTTTCATAAAATCATTATTTCAAAATAATTTAAGATATTTTAGAAAAGTGATTATAGGTAGAGAAAATACACACATATATAGTAAGTTTATAAACTCATTATTCCTTTAATTCATAAATTCATATTTATATATATGTATATATAGATTATAAATAAATTGTTATAAGGTTTTTTTTTTTTTTTTAAACATCTCTTTTTAGAAACCCATTATTCTAAAATTATCTTTTAAAGGATGGAAAATTTCTTAAAAATTTATTAGTCAAAAAGTTTCCAAATTTCTCTAGTAAATAAACTCAGTAAAATTTACTTTCCAAGATTCGAATCCTAAAGGGTTCAGCTTTCTAAGGAATTTAGGGTATACTTAAGTAAAAAGGCAACCAGTAAAATACACAAGGTTGACAACTAAGACCACTAAATCCTAGATGATAAATTATTATCATCTCAACCAATCATCACAAATACCATGTACTCTTAAAATGATACTTTTTATATATAGAAAATATATCTGGGTAAAAATTATTTCACCTTCCCTTTTAAAACAATATTGTGTCCGTTGGCCTGGTCCAAGTGTTTAGAGATCCCTATCAATAACGGTAGCTACTCGTATTGACCAGAATCTATATACCACCCAACCGATCAATTAACACAATATAAAGCCATTTTATATAACTAACAAATACGCACTCTCGTATATATATTTACACTCGGACTCAAACAGGTTGCTACAGATCCTAATTGAACAACCCTTCCGAACCTAGGTATTCACTCAACCTAGTGTTCTGATATTCACTTAACCAATAGCTTAGGTATTCGCTCAACCTGGCTCTGATACCACTGTAACTTACCGCTGTAACTTACTTTCGCTATGTTACCATAGTTGTAATTTACCGATGTAAAATATAATGGAATTGGATATTTCTTTGATTGAAATTTACTTTATGGGAGGTAAGTAAATGGTAAATAACTTTATAAAGAAATCAAACTTGAATATTTGATTTGACAATAAATAAAGTTATATTTTGTAATATGATAAACTTCCCTTATTGAATCTAGCCAGAATAAAAAGGGTTTTGAAATATTTAAAGTATAAAAGAGGTTTTATACAAGTTTGAAGTGATCCAAAGATTTTCAAAGTTATATATATCTATATATATAAAGGATCTTATGAGAATGATTTTGGAAAAGATTTTGGGAACCTATGGATTTTGGAAAGGGCTTTTGATTTTTGAGAAATCAATTTTGGATTTTGGAAAGCCTAGTTTGAGAATTATCGATTTTGGTAATCGATTTTGTGTAAAGGAGATTTTGATAAATCATAAAGGGTATGATTTGAAGATACTATAAGTATATAGTATAAAGTGATTAAGTCACTTGATGTTATTAATTAAAAGATGAATTATTATAATTGATTTGAAGTTAATTAATTAAGAGTAAATAAATTAATTAAAGGATTAAGATTAGTTACTTGTTAAGGTAATTAATTAAGAGAGTAATTAACTAATGAAAAGTAATTAGAGAATAATTAATGGAAGTAATTAAGGGTTAATTACTTAGTCAATTTGATTGATAAATTAATATGATTAATTAATTAATGGATGTGATTAATTTAAGAAATTTCTAAATGAATTAATTTGAGGTGTAATTAATTAATAAAGTAATTAATTAAGGATTAACTGTTAATTTAAATTGATTAATAATTACTTAATGAAGTAATTAAAGATTAATTAATTGTAATTAATTGAGGATTAATATAATTAATTATAGTTAATTAATTAATAAAAGATCATTAATTATTATAAATTAATGATAGTAATTAAAATTTAAATACTGTATATGGTTAAGGATAATTACTTGAATGTAATTAAAGATAATTAGTCAAAGAAGATTAATTAGGATAAATAATTAAGAAATGATTAATTAATTTGTAATTAATTAAATGTTAAGTAAGATAGATTAAGGTAATCCAACTAATTAAAGGATAGTAATTAGTTTAATTAGAGATTAATTAAATTAATTAAGAATGAATCAACTTGTTATGGATTGGTTGAATAATATTAGATGACTTGGATTGATTTTATCTCTGATGGACAATTGAGATGTGCTATGATATGAATGGGTTAAACTGTGATAATGTAGGTTACCTATCTGAATTGGATTGTTGTATGATATCTTGAATATGAATTGTATTGTCTGAACTTAACAATTTGGATTAAGGATCACATTGAATTCGAAGAGACAGGGGTCGGGTATCAGTAAATACCCGAAACCACTTCGATTAGTGTTCTGCTATAATTCTATATAGATTTGATTGGTGGAAATCAATAGGCTGGAATGGAATAATTAAGTAACATAATTATTTAAACTAAGTAACGGTACTTAGATTTTTGTTTGTGAAAATAAGTGTTGATTATCTAAGTTGTTTACTTGTAATAAAGTACGAGTTACCCCGGGTTTAAATAAGTTCTATGAATTGAAATTTCATGTTAGATGAGTTTACTCACGCTGGTTTCCAGCCTGACCCGGGTGTTACTTTGATGTAATGCTCGGGTCAGACCGAGTATTACATATTTTCAGGTAAGGACGTTCTGGAGCTCAGGAGTCGAGCTGGATGGCAGGAACGTATGGAGTGTATCTACTGTGTTATATTATTGTATATCTGAGACTTGATAATTGTGTATATCCAGTGTCTGTATAAATAGGTATCTCTGATGTATTAAAATGTAATCGACAGATATAATATTGTTTTGTAAAACTGTTATCATTTATTATTATATTTTATCCGTTGCGAATGTGAGATGTTGATGTTTCTGTTCTTCTTCTTCTTCTTCTTCTGTTTCTTTCTTCTATCTCTTTTCTTTTTCTCCTAACCATCTGGAATTTTCGGGTTCGAAATTTCCGGGTCGTTACACTTGGTATCAGAGCCAGGTTAAGCGAGAACCTTGGCTCTGTTGGGATTACTCGTTAAGGATAGGGTCAATGGTACCCTAGAACGAGTTGAGTATATATATATGAGAGCGTACTTTTTATTTTCATATATAAAAGTTTTAAATGATTTTATATCATTTTTATATCAGAATATATTTTGATATATAAAATGATATAAAATCATTTAAAACTTTTATATATGAAAATAAAAAGTACGCTCTCATATATATATACTCAACTCGTTCTAGGGTACCATTGACCCTATCCTTAACGAGTAATCCCAACAGAGCCAAGGTTCTCGCTTAACCTGGCTCTGATACCAAGTGTAACGACCCGGAAATTTCGAACCCGAAAATTCCAGATGGTTAGGAGAAAAAGAAAAGAGATAGAAGAAAGAAACAGAAGAAGAAGAAGAAGAAGAACAGAAACATCAACATCTCACATTCGCAACGGATAAAATATAATAATAAATGATAACAGTTTTACAAAACAATATTATATCTGTCGATTACATTTTAATACATCAGAGATACCTATTTATACAGACACTGGATATACACAATTATCAAGTCTCAGATATACAATAATATAACACAGTAGATACACTCCATACGTTCCTGCCATCCAGCTCGACTCCTGAGCTCCAGAACGTCCTTACCTGAAAATATGTAATACTCGGTCTGACCCGAGCATTACATCAAAGTAACACCCGGGTCAGGCTGGAAACCAGCGTGAGTAAACTCATCTAACATGAAATTTCAATTCATAGAACTTATTTAAACCCGGGGTAACTCGTACTTTATTACAAGTAAACAACTTAGATAATCAACACTTATTTTCACAAACAAAAATCTAAGTACCGTTACTTAGTTTAAATAATTATGTTACTTAATTATTCCATTCCAGCCTATTGATTTCCACCAATCAAATCTATATAGAATTATAGCAGAACACTAATCGAAGTGGTTTCGGGTATTTACTGATACCCGACCCCTGTCTCTTCGAATTCAATGTGATCCTTAATCCAAATTGTTAAGTTCAGACAATACAATTCATATTCAAGATATCATACAACAATCCAATTCAGATAGGTAACCTACATTATCACAGTTTAACCCATTCATATCATAGCACATCTCAATTGTCCATCAGAGATAAAATCAATCCAAGTCATCTAATATTATTCAACCAATCCATAACAAGTTGATTCATTCTTAATTAATTTAATTAATCTCTAATTAAACTAATTACTATCCTTTAATTAGTTGGATTACCTTAATCTATCTTACTTAACATTTAATTAATTACAAATTAATTAATCATTTCTTAATTATTTATCCTAATTAATCTTCTTTGACTAATTATCTTTAATTACATTCAAGTAATTATCCTTAACCATATACAGTATTTAAATTTTAATTACTATCATTAATTTATAATAATTAATGATCTTTTATTAATTAATTAACTATAATTAATTATATTAATCCTCAATTAATTACAATTAATTAATCTTTAATTACTTCATTAAGTAATTATTAATCAATTTAAATTAACAGTTAATCCTTAATTAATTACTTTATTAATTAATTACACCTCAAATTAATTCATTTAGAAATTTCTTAAATTAATCACATCCATTAATTAATTAATCATATTAATTTATCAATCAAATTGACTAAGTAATTAACCCTTAATTACTTCCATTAATTATTCTCTAATTACTTTTCATTAGTTAATTACTCTCTTAATTAATTACCTTAACAAGTAACTAATCTTAATCCTTTAATTAATTTATTTACTCTTAATTAATTAACTTCAAATCAATTATAATAATTCATCTTTTAATTAATAACATCAAGTGACTTAATCACTTTCATTTAATTACTCTTTAATTAATAATAATTGAATTACCCTTATTTTTTTTTTCTTATTAATTATCTTTAATTAGTCAAACTCTTAATCACTTAAAGATAAACTCCTTATTATAATTGATTACTAAATTCTTATCATTTACTTTATTAAGAAAACAAAACATTTTAGAAATCCAATTATAATTTTAAAATAATTTCAACATCTAATTTAACCTTTAAATCTTTAAAAACTTTTCAAAAAAAAAATTTTTAATACAAAAATTATTTTGAAAATCTACTTTTCTATCCTTTAAGAACTTATTCATTTTAAACATATTTAAGACTTGTTAAAACATTTATTCTTGAAAACCAGATTATTTCCATAACTTAACTTGTTTACTTTACTTTTAAACTCGAAAACAATTGTAAAATCAAACTTTTAGTTTAACCAGAACAGCCCGAGTAAACCTCACCAAAAACCTGAGTAAAATCACTAAATTCCCGAGCTAGCTTCGAATCACTCGCTACTTCATCTACTTCGAGAAATACTGCAAATTACACGAGACAGCCCCCGGAATCAACTCGTCTTCCCCAACGTAACAGACCAGACGTACACGAACGTGCACACGTGCACCTGCCCAACCGCCTCCGGCCAACTAAGGTTGTCGTGACCATCGACGACGATCCCACTACCACTCGCGAGCAAGAATACGAACCCAAAAACCAATCTCGATCATCGAAATGAAATTCGACCATTATCGATCAAACTGGAAACATTCATGGCCAGGAAAAAAAAAACATCACCGTTACGACGCCTCCCACCTCGAGATCGCCTGCCCTTTCACTATAGCTTCGTCAAACCTTCCAGCAACCATCCCCGCCATCGCAAGTCACTCCGGTCCCCTGTCCATGTCGAAATTTGCTTCGACAACCCAGACTATTAAACTCCACTTAAAACCCTTCTTCGCCTCCAATAGAACGCCACAACCATCGATAAATACTTCCAACATTTTCCCTCATTTCCCAACCCTCAGACCATCTTCAGCCCGAACATCGACCCTCCAGTCATCGCCGATTATCGGCAATCACCCAAATCGCCCAACTCGTTCATCACGAGAATTCTCAAGAATTAACAGTTTAAAAATTATGAAATGCATATCAAAATTCATGATTTTTAATCACGAATTCATTCCTGTAATTCAATTTAGAATTAAAGATAGATGATTTTTAACATAATTAAGTATTTCTCTGTTCTTCCAGTTTTTAAATATTTTTGTTGAACTTAAAACCCTGAAACAATTTTTAAAATCATCATCACACATTAACATCCATTTTTCATTTAAACATCAATATCTTATATTGATTCTATTTGGAAATTTGAATTTTCTTTAAGAAAACAAATCCTGTAAAAAAAACTGAGAAGATGAATTTATACAGCCACCTATATCCTCAGACATTTCACAATTCCAACATGCATTCATAAACAATATACATATAAACATATACACATCATTACAGTACAATCTATCACATATATCAAGTAAATTTTCAAATTTAAAAACTGTTTTTAAAAGTATTTACTCACCAGGCATGTATAGACAGAGAGCAGAGGACATGTTTTTGTTTCCAGGCTTTTTAAAATTTTGAATTTGCTTTACTGTTGCATTTGATTTTGTTGTGATACTTTGCATGCTTGCAATATGATGTTTTAAAAGTTGAAACTGCTGTTGTACTTCCCTTTAAATTGCAGCAGAGTTGAATTTCAATTGATCTTCATTTTAGTTGCAGGTTGAAGTGGCATTTGAAACTGCTACTTTGAATTGCAAGTTTGTTCTATTTTTTTTTTCTTTTTCAGTTTTTAGTTAAAAAAAAAAAGAAGAGAGTAAAGACTGAAAATGTTTTGAACTGAAAGAAAAATAGAAGCCAGGTTCTCTAATACAATATTCTTTTATAAATCTAAATTTCTAAATAAAAGAAAATGTTGCCACTTGTATTTTTATTTGTATTACAAATGTCCCAACTTGGTCTATGTGCTTACAAGTGTCTTTAATCATGTTAATATGTCTACACATATTACTTAAGTGTTTCTAAATAATTTTTTATTTAATTTAAATGTGAATATAACTTACATACTTTAATTTTCTTAATTTTCATATGTATATATACAAATTACTTTTAAAAGAAATTATTCTAAAACTAATTATAATTCAAATATATCTTCTACATGTATTTTATAACCTTTTAAATTTAAACACTTTAAAGAATACAAAACTTTATTTAAACTATCATATTTTAAAATAAATAACTATCTTATATTTTGAAAACAAATGAATTAATCTTTAACTTTTGAAAGATATTAAATTTAAAATAAAGCTTTAAATCACAATCCATATATATAAATTATCAATAGATTAAAATAAATTTCAACAATCAATTTTAAAATTCATTTTTAATTTAAAACAAAAGATATTTCCATTCACAATATATATATCAAATATATATTATAAATTGATTTAAAATTTTAATTAACAGATGTTCAAAAATCCGGGATATCACATTCCTCCCCCCTTAGAATCTTTTCGTCCTCGAAAAGGAACGAAACTAGAATTTATTACTATGCTTATTATTAGTTAAATGACTCTTTGAACATTTTAAATTATAAATTCCCTTTATATTAAAATTTTAAAATACTTTAAAATCTATATAAAAAAAAAAAAATTATAAAAATACTTTTATAACTCGATGTTTCAACAAGTCCATCCTTGTCCTCACAGAAATTCGGTCATACGTTGATCAGACGTAGGACTGAAAATCTATAAGTGCTCGGTAAACTCGTTTCCAACACCCAGTGAAAATACTTTGGAAAATAATTTTATTGGAAATATAGAAAACAGTTTTGAAAATAGAGGAAATATCTTTGATGAGAATGCTCTGGAAATCATCACCCCCATCCATGGTCACAGTTACATCACGGGTTACGTTGCCATCGCAGCAAAAGTCCATGTAACTGATAACAGCATGGAACCCACAACAGATCGCAGTTACATCCCAGGGTTACGTTGCCATCGCAGCAAAAGTCCATGTAACTGTTGGCTCTCAGCGGCACACACGATTTCGCTGTCAAAATGAAACTTCTCCCACATAGGTCGCAGTCTACCGATATAAAATCAAACGCAGACTGTTGGCTCTCAGCGGCACAAACGACTTTCGCTATGTTACCATAGTGTCACAGTCTACCGATATAAAATCAAACGTAGACAGTTGTAATTTACTTTATGGGATTTACAACAGAGTGAATCATATTGTGAGACGTATGTTCTAATTTGTGAAGAGAGAACAGTATCTGTGGAAGTTAGGTCGAGTTGATCGCAAAAGAGACTTGCGATTGTTCGAGTATTCTCTTGGGATTATTGGAGATTGAGATTCCGTATCGACTTGATTTGTGGAGTTACCGGTGGTTCAGCTTAATAGAAGGATGTCTCCTAGAGAATAATTTGGTGAAGCAGCTCAGGATTCTTTGGAGAGGGATTGATCAGTCCTAAATTTTCTAGAGGGGATTCTGCTAGGATGTTTTGACCAAATGGAATGGAGTCGCTAAGATTTTATGGTATGGTGAACTGTGGATGATCAAGTTTGTGCTCGAGTTCTTTGACAGCATTCTCATCTATTCAAGATCAGAGTTGTGCAGCGGAAGCAAGATAGCAGCTATTCTAGAGTGGAAGCAACCAGAAGTTGTAATTTTCTTGGAGTAAAGGATTTCTATAGGAAATTCAAGTATATCTCTAAGTATGAAGGATTTTTCAGGATTTGGAGGTAAGGTTGTCAAGTGCAACTGTTTGGCTATTTCAGATAGGAGAAGTAGTTCGAAGTGCTCTAATGATTGTGGAGTAGAGTTGTGTTCTGGATTTTGGCGTATTTTTGGAAACCATTTTGTTGAGTAGGATCCGGAAATTGGTTTGATGTTGGTCTAGATTATTTCAAGAAGCATCAGCAAGGGTTAAGCTGATCAGGAAGGATCTGTAGACAGCCCAGGATCGTCTGAAGATTTTTGTGGATAAGAGACGGAGGAATTTTGAATTCGAAGTTGGAGACTTCGTTGTTGTTGAAGTTTCTCTGATAAAAAGGGAACTATAAGATTGGGTAAGTCTGGGAAGTCAGCTCCGAGTTATTTTGGATCTCTTCTGTATGCTGATTTGGATAAGTGCTTTGATCTACTGGATTGAATTGTCAGTTTGGATAACTGGAATTCATTTTGTTTCACGTATCTCTGAGAGAGTACGTATTTGATCTATCTCTGGTTGTGGAACCAGCAGTTCTGGAGGATTTGGTTGTTGAGTCAGACTCGTCTGTAGTCTGATATCTTGTTTAGTTCTGTAGATCTAGATGAGTAGAAGCTTTATAGCTTAGTAGTTTTGATTGTTTGTAAAGCGAGTATCCCGGTATATATATACACTTGGGGAAACTCGAGGAAATTCTATCTAGAATTTTGTCTGGATAGTTAAAATTGTTTGATTAGATTAGATGGTTGCTATGATTGATAGCGTATGATTGATTGTGTGATTGTTGTTTAAAATTAAAAACTTTTGCTGGGTTATTAAATTATCTTTGCTTTTAAATTTCGGGGACGAAATTATTTTAAGGGGGGAAGAATGTGATATCCCTGAAATTTGGCAATATCAATTTAATAATCTTTATTAATAATTAAATTGATTTGATGATTTTATTTTATAAATTTGACAAGTTTATTCATTTTAAAAGGCTAATAATATTTTAATTGGCAATATGTATTAATATCTTTTCTAACAATTTAAAATTGGGAAGATTTATCTTTCTAAATCTAATATAAGTGTTTATATTTATAATGTATATATTTAGGTATATATATTATAAATAGGGAGTCTTTAATTTAATAAAACTATGTTTTCAAATTTATAATATGTATGAATATATATATATATTGTGTTTTGGAGTTATGTTATAAAATTCAATATAGTAATTATCTAAACTAATGTTAAAATATTTCCCATTTAGAATATATAAAATTTAATTATCTAAATTTCCTTTTCAAATTTAACTATCTTTAATTAAATCAACATTCTAAATACTTAAGAAAATTCTTATTTTAATTGATTACTAAATCTTAACCATTAAACCTTACTTAAATTAAAATATAAGATTTAGAAATCAATAAATCATTAAACACATTTTAACTTAAACCATTAAATCTTTAAAACTTTTCCAAAGTTATTGAATTAACTTTTAATACTAAATTATTTTGAAAAACTATCTTTAATCCTTTTAGAAATTATCTATTTTAAACTTATTTAAAATTTGTTAAAACATTTATTAGAAATCAATTTATTTTACAAGTAAAAACTTGTTTAACTAAGTTTTTAAAATTCAGAAATCAAACTTCTTTATCTTAAACAATTACCGTTCCACTATCTTAAACCAACTCACCACCAACCCGAGAAAATCTCGTGGGAAACTCGAAGCGAACGCGAGACGAATCCTCGTTACCACTTCCTTCGAGTAAAATCTGATAATTCCCGAACGAACCCCCGAGAACAAGCTTTCTTCCCCAAAATCAAATTGCCAGATGCACATGAACAAGCTCGTGTACGTGCACACACACGCTGGACGTTGATGATCTCCGTTCTGGTCTCCGGTAAGTCAATATCAACCTCGTCTTCACGTACGACCACCCAGATGTTCTCGATTCGAACGAGAATCGTTTTCGACCTTTCGAACCCATCAGTTCAAAACCACCATCACCAGAAAAACCATCCTCCACGGCAACCAAAGCTTCGAAACTCCTCGCCGTCTTAACCCCAGCTCCGCCTCACTGCCCCAAGCCTCCAGAACCATATGCGATCAACTCCGTTTGTCCATCGGTGCCGCGAAACCCATATGATCATCACGAGAAAAGCAGGGTCTTAAACCCTAACTTGACCAATTTCAGCCACCACGATCATCAATAAAATACCAAACTATTTTTCTGATGATTGCCATTGTCCCATTCACCTTCATGCTCACCCTCGATGGCCAACTCGTCGTCGTTCGCCATGAATCGACCAAAATGCCCAAAACAGAAAATCCCAAAATCCTCTTCAATTACCAATCTAAAAATCTTGATATATACACTAAAATTCATGGTTTCCACTCACGAATTCAAACATGTAATTCAAACTCAAATTCGATTTAATAAATTTTTGACCCAAATTGAAAATTTACAGTAAACTCAAAATTTCAGAGTCAATTATTCACTTTTAAATCCTGTAATTATTTTTAGTTGATAGATTATTTGATTGTAAACAACTCCTATTTATAAATCATTAACCAATTCACAATCAACTTCGAGTTATTGATTTTATTATGAAATGAATACTGCTATTATTACACAGAGATTATGAAAACTTCACAGGCATTCAAATGTAACTATACAGGCATGCATACAGGCATTTCAAAACTAATATACAAACATGCATTCATTTCAACATTTCAGATGATAAATCATCACATAAACAAAACATAGATCTGTTTTTAAAATAATATTTACTCACCTGGAATTATAAAACAGAGAAGAGAATAGAAACTGCTTCCAGGCTTATTCCAGACTTTATTATTTGATTTTAAACTTTCTTTTCTTTTGCTTGTTGAATTTGAATCTTGCTGTTGATCTCTGGTTACTAATTGATAGGTTTGAAACTGATTTGATCTTCTTTTGATTTGCAGTTAAATTCCCAGATTTTCCAGACTGATTTGTATTTGAGAATTTCAGATTTACATCTTCTTTTTGCTTTTAGATTTCAGGTTTTTCATTTTTCTTTTTGATTTGATTCGAATTGTATTAGTGGGGAAAGAAGAAGATAGTCTTAACTGAATGTGAAAACAGATTTTCTTCTTTCATACTAATTTTTAAATTTAGTTATTAAGAGAATTTGACATGTGTCTCTTTAATGCCTTAGTTTGTTTACACATATATACAATGACTTACAATTGTCACTTACATATATCAAAATGTGAACAAGTGTTTTTAATACTTAATTAATGATTTACAAATGTTATATAAGGGTTATTTAATGTTTAATTAATGTTTAACAATTGTTACAAAAGTTATTATCTTATTTAAAGCTTATTTAAGTTATACATATATTTATTTATGAAATATTTACAAGTATAAAATGTATTTATCTTTTATAAATTAAGCTTTTAAATTTCTATATAAATATACAAATGTAAAAATCAATTATTTAAAATAACTTATGCCTTGATCAAATGAATATAACATATTTTATATACTTGAGAAATTTATTTTAACTCTATATATATATATTTACAAATCAATTCAACTTATTTTTGAATTTTAAAAAGAAAAGAATATTAAAAACAAATGAACTTCTTAATTTAAATCTTATTTAAAACTTAAACTAAAATATATATTTATAATAAATAAGAAATTATTCTTGTTAATTAAATCTCAATTACCATTTCTAAAAGTATTATGTTAAATATAATTTCCAAATTACAAACTATGTATATATTTAAAGTTTGAAAACACCTTTATTAAATTCAAGTCATTACCTTTCCATTAGAATATATAAAATATATATATATATATATATATATATATATATATATTTGTATATTGAAATTAAAGCCAAAATGAGATAAAGAAAGAAAACAAACTATCAATAATTACTGTGATATCCCGGGTTTTTGCGCAATATAAATTTAATAATCTGGAAATATTTAATCTGGAAATATTGATTTAAAATTAATAAGATTTATTTTCAAAGCTAATAAAGTTTTAATCTATTTATAATATATATTTTGCTATATATATTGTGAATAGAAATCTTATGTTTAAATAAAAGATGTATTTTCAAATTGTAATATATATGTATGTATATGTTATGATTTGAAGTTGTATTGAAATTTAATATAATAATTCTCAAATTTGTGTTAAAAATATTTCTATTTAAAAATATATGTATATTTGTATATATTGGGATTTTGGTTTGAATTTAATAAAAGTGTTTCAAATTTATATATATAAAGTATAATTTGGAAAGTATAATTTAATATAATATTTTTTTCAAAGGGTATTTGGTATTTTAATTTATATCTCTTAAAAGATAATTAAATTGGATTTAAAATATATAAGATTTTACTTGTTTTATAATATTTTCTCTAAAGTAATTATATATATACATATATTAAGATAAGTGTTTATTAATTAATAAGTTAAGTATGAAAAGCTTTATATTAACATTTAAGAAACATAAAATACTTAAGGACATGTGTTAATACCTTAAGACATGTTAGTAACATGTGTAGTATAATTAAATGGCATAGTTGACAAATGTAAGTTTTTAAAACAAGTGTCATCTTTTAAATTTTATTTTCTTTAATTTTAAATAAATCATAACTTAATTTATAAAAAGTATACTTTTCATCTCTTCAATCTTCTTTTCCTATTCTCAGCTGTAACGAAAAAGAATTTCAAGCTTTCCAAATCCAGTAAACATTTTTCAAAATCAAAAGCTAAAGCCAAGATTCACCTCTGTTTAAAATTTAAATCCCCTCAAGTAAAAACCTGTAACAAGTTTATCAAGCAAGAAAACCTGGAAAACAAAATCCTCTAATGCAACCTGAGATCAACTTCAGATTAAAATTCAATAAGTAATGCAACAGCAAGCAATTGTAGATTCAAATACAAAGATTTCAGATTCAACAGCAATTCAAGTTTTTAAATCAAAAGCATTTGCCAGAAAAATTTAAAGCCTGGGAATTTCTCTGCTTTTAAAAAAAAAGGTGAGTAAATTTCTTTTAAAAACAGATTAAAACTGATCTTATGCTTAATGCTTGTTGAAGTAATATAGTATATTATGTCTATATAAATGCATAGATATGAATGTATATGTATATAGTGTGATGCATGTGGAATATTTGAAATCTATACAGACATATTCTCTGTTTTATAACGTGGTGAGCAAACTTCAAATTTAAAGAAACTAAATCCAATTATATATTGCTGTTTGTGATAAACTATCAAAGTAATGTGTTGCATGGTTGAATTTTTAAGCATTTGTCTGTATATAAGGTAAAACATCTGTATATATCTGTGAATTTGAATATGCATATGTCTCTGTTCAGTAACAAAATAATAGATTTGGTGATTTTTAAGATTAGGGAAGTAGAGAATTTCTGTGATGATCAAATTTGGGGTATTCGTCGATTTTCGACGATCTAATATAAATGAGAAACCTTAATTTTTTTAACCTGGAAATGAAATTGTTCTGTACTCTGCTAAACTGTGAATATTGTTCATCCCAGTATTCAAAAATCTTTATCTCTTCATCTAGTTCATATTGCATGTTGATGTAAACTAAGAAAATGTCTATTTTCTAGTATAGTTTTAGTTAAAAATGGATTGTGAGTATATTATGCTTTTCAGTTCATCAATGGCAGGTTTTATAGTAAGTAAGCATATTTTAGGGAAAGTTTAATGTTTTTAATTCAAGGATTCAAGCATGCAGTCTTGATTCTTGTGTGAAAATATGAATTTTAGTGGTAAAGTTATAATTTTTAGTGTTGTATATTTTGAGAAATTGTTAGATGAACGGATATCGTTCAAAAATTTATTTTCGTCGACTTCGTCGACGGGAGGAGTTGCGGTCAGTTCTAGAAGGAGCTGGTGGACATTGGGTGGGGTCGACCGAGGCGGAATGTTGAATTTGGATTTGGATGGGTTGATCGAGTGGGCTTTAGGGTTTTGGGAATGGTTTCGGTGGTCGGCGAACGCAAGTAAACTGGGTTATGTTGGAGCAACCGGAGTGCGTGAGGTTTGGCTCGGAGGTAGCTGCTGGAGTGGGCTTTCAGCTGAGATAGGCGGCGTGCGAGATAGTGGTCGGAGGTGAGAGCAGTTCGTCGTGGTTGGGTTTCAGGTTTGTTCGATGGTTCATCTGAGGATCGAATTTTCGATTGAGATGTCTGCTGACTTCGGCGATGTGACGTTTTGGAACGGGTAGCATTTTGTGACTCGACTGTGGTGTCGCGTCGATGGGTTGGTCGGGGGTGATGGTGTGTACGTGCACAGCGTGCACGAAGGATTGTCTGATCGGGATGATTCGGCAGGGGGTCGAGTTCGATCTGGGTTATGATTGGCTCGTGGGCATTTCAGTGTTCGACCGAGAGTGTTGTTTGAGTTAATCAGAGATAGATCTCCTCTGGTTGATATCATCGATTCTGGGTTTTTATTTTTTTGGATGTTCGTCTGAAGGTAGAAAGTATTGGGGGAAGAAGGAATATATTTCGGGTTTGTTTCCACTGATGGTTTGGGCTTCGGCTCGTGTGCAGTTCATTGTATTTTTGGTTCGATTTGTTTTGTTTTTGGGCTGTGGGCTTCAGGCCGATGGGTTTTGTTTCGTGTTTTGATCGGGGAAACTAAAGTTTTGCTCGGGTTAGTGGTGAGCTGGGTTTAAGAAAATTAAACAGCAAATGTTAAGTTTTAAAACAAAAGGGATTTTGACTTTGAAACCATTTCTAAGTTTTAAAAGCAAAGTTAAAACAAGTTTTTACTTGTAAAATAAATTGTTTTCAAAATAAATGTTTTAACAAGTTTTAAATAGGTTTAAAATAGATAATTTCTTAAAGGATTAAAAATAGATTTTCAAAATAATTTTAGTATTAAAATTTAATTCAATAACTTAGAAAAGTTTTAAAGATTTAAAAGTCAAATTTGAATGTTTAAATTGTTTTAATTATAATTGATTTCTAAATTTGTTTTATTTTAAATAAGTTTAACGATAAGGATTTAGTAAATCAATTATAATAAGGATTTATTTTAAGAAATTAAGAGTTTTGATTAATTAAAGATAATTAATATGGGAAGATAATTAAATTGTTGGTCAATCTAATTAACTTAATTAAGATAATGATTTTCTTAAATTAAGATCTTTAAGTATAAATAGTTAAGTAATTATTTAATTAAATTTAAATAATTAGTTAAATAATTAACTAAGTAAATTAATTAGTGATTAATTAGAGATAATCACTTATAAATTAATTAAGTATAATTACTTAATGAAGTAATTAAGGAATAATTACTGGATGTAGTTAAATAAAGGGAAATTATTTAATAAAGTAATTAGAGAAAAATTATTTTATGAAAGTAATTAAATGGAAGTGATTAAGGGTTAATCAACTAGCGTTATTAATTAAATAATTTATTTAATAAAGTTAATTAAAGGATTAAGGTTAATTAATAGGGTAATTAATTGGTTAAGGTAATTAATTAAAAAGTAATTAATTAATGGGGTAATTAAGGAAAGTTAATTACTAAATGAGATTAATCAAAGGTGATTAATAAATGTGGTTTAATTAAAGATTAATTATTAAATATAATTAATTTTAAATAGGATAATTAATTAAGAAGAAATTAAGGATCATTAATTTACTAATATAATTAATAATGTAATTAAGGGTTGATTAATTAAAATTAATTAATCAATAATAAGTAATAAAAAAAAAGTAATTAATTAAGGATTAATGTAATTAATTATAGTTAATGAAGTAATTAAAGATTAATTACTGTAATGGTTTAAGATAATTAATTTGTGAAATTAATTAAGAATTAATTACTTAAAGTAATTAAAGATAATTAATCAGGATTGATTAATTAAGATTTGATATTTAGAGTATGATTAATTAATTGGTTTAATTAATGATTAAGTAAGAAGGATTTATAGAATGAAGTAATTAATTTAATTCACTTTAAATTAATTAGAGATATTATAAATCATTACTTAGGAATGGATGAAAGATATTGAATTCTTTGCATTGTTTGATATCTCTGATGAGATATATGTAAATCTGTGATATAGATGTTGGTTGAATTGAAATGATAATATGGGTTATTTGTTGTGATGATAATATAGATTATCTATTAAATTATCTATCTTTGTGTATATAGATAAGAATTTAATTGTTTTAACCTTAAAACAACTTGGCCTTAAAAGATACGTTTTGGATTTCGATGAGACCGGGATCGGGTTTCCGTATACCGGATTTCCAGGTCTGGAGACCCGAATACCACATCGATCCAAATTAACGATAGGTCGTGAATCTCAAGTGAAGATGAAGATTCAGAGTGCAAGGGTTATTGTCGTTAACTCTGAGGGTGATTCCAAAACGAGTGTAACGAGATAATGCCTTCGGTTTCGTTCGAACCCGGAACGAACTTGTATGGATTGAATGCTTTCAGCACATCGTCAGGCGGACGATGAGCATTCTAAGTGATATGTTCTGATTAAAGGTAATCGTAACCTCAAGCCTCATCAACCGGGAATGGCTAAAACAGGGGAGGTGCAGCAAGGCTTCGTGGGTAGCACCCACTGAGAGCAAGATAGATCCCTGTCTAGAGGTCCCTTTTCTTTTATTCGGCTTAGTGTGTGGTTGGTCGCGCCAACCACGGGATTGTCTTGTTCGGGATTATCCAGTAAGGGATGGTTCCGGCTTTGTGTTGCAGGGGAGCGGGCGTACTCCTCGGTACGGTGATCTAGGCCACGTACTGTGACGGGCGGTACCCCAGTAGCCCTGCCATTGTATGGAATCCAAACTCCAATAAGTGCCGTACGTATTAGTTGTGCCCAACTATGTTGGAATGTGAGATGTAAGCATTTCAGCTATTTCTGTATTTTACTTGGAAACCATAGACCCTATTATAATACAATCGGATTTCCTATCAAATGTTTTAGTTAGCGTAAGGTAAAAACTTACCCATGTTTATTTGTGGGGAGTCTTACGTGATACTTTTGTTTTCAAAGGTTTTTCAAAGTTAAGCAATCTAACCGTTTACTCACACCAGACCCATGTCTGACCCAAGTGTTTATTTTCTGTTTTATTAAACTCTTGGGTACTCAAATTTGTATGAGTAGTCAAGGGGATTCAGGTTAGTCTTGACGAATTCTGGAGGAACTGTGGAGCAGGAGGCTTCAGCGTGTAGATATATAGAGTTTCCGCTGTGTATGATGTATCGTATTTATGTAGTTGTGTTGTATAATAGACAGAAGTTTATAACTGTCTATGTTGTGATGTATAAATCGTGTACTCTGATGTATATGATACTATGTAATATCTTATGTGATAATATATTTCTCGTTCCGCTGTGAGATTTCTGATGTGTTGTTGTTCTCTCTTCTTTTCTTTTCTACTTCTATCCCTTTCTTTCTTCATAACGATGCGTCTTTCTGGGCAAAGAAAGCCGGCTTCGAGTAATTACTGTGATATCCCGGGTTTTTGCGCAATATAAATTTAATAATTTCAATTTATAAAGGTAAGCATTTCGAGTAAATTTATATATCCCGAAGATGTTGAAATCTGCAACCATTTCAAGCCAAAAGCCTGTAATCATCTCCTCTAAAACCAATGCAAAACAAAAGATCGTAAAACCTGTAACCATTTATATCTCAAAGCAGTTTTCAAAAAGCCTGCAACATCTTGTTTTCAAAAATTGAAATAAATAAATTTTAAGCCTGTAATGTTTTCAAACTGGAATCTAGTCTGGAACCATCATCAACATGTTCCAGTTTATCAAGCACTCCAGTTTTAAAAATCAAAGCCATTTCAAAGATTCAAGCAATTCAGTTTCTGGAATCAAAACAACAAAGCAAATTTGTTGAAGCAAACCTGAAGCTTTTCTGTTTCAAAAGGGGTCTATCTTCAAATTCAAAGCATTTTTGCAAGTACTCCAGTTTTTAAAGATTCAAGTTCAATGCATTTTGCAAATTTCCAGTGCAATATCAAACCTCTCTGCATTTTGGTTAAAGGTGAGTAAACCTTTATTTTTAAAACAGTTTAAAAATCTGAGAATAAAATGTTGTGATGAATGCTATGGTAATATGGTTTGCATATGATTTCATCTGTGAATGCATGCTTGTATAATAAAATGCCTGTACTAAAATTAGTATGTATAAATATTTGCTTCCCTGTTAGTTAAAGTGAGTAAACATTTTATTTAAAAAGCTTAAGTGAATAAATCTTTTGCATGTGAATTTTTGAAATGAATTATGCCTCGCATGTATATATATATATATATATATTAGTGTAATCTCTGTATATAGATATGTGTTTGAATGTGCATGTCTGTAACCCTGTGCATATCTCTGTTTTATGACTAACAGGCTAAAATCTTGGTCTAGATCAGGTTCTCTTCAAACATTCTCCTTTAGGTTGTGAAACTTAAGCAAAACATGTTTGATTTTACATAAACTAAGTATTAAAAATATATTTAAGCAAGATAAGTTGAAAACTAACTGGAAATTTAGAAAGACAGTGGAAATGGTAAACTTATCAAATCCTCGACTTGAATAATTCATAGTTTCAGGTTTATAATCTGTTTGGTTATCTTAAATCATGAATTTTAAAAGATGAATCAAAATTTTTAGATTGGAATCAAGAGTGTATTTCGGGGTTGACCAGAAAATGGTCTTTGAGCAATTTCTGGTGATGGGTAGACTCGTGGTGGTTAGGAACTTTGCTGAAGGAAGAGTGAAGCTTGGTGGTCTCGGCAAAAATGTTAGGTGGTTTATTTACCCACCATGGCGACGGCGTTGGGTCGAAGAAGGGTTTTAACCCTAAGTTTAGTCGAGGTCTGTAATTGAGTTGCCGCGACATCTCTGAAGCATCGGGTTTGATCGCGATGGTAGGAAGTGGAGCTGGAAGTCAAGGCGATTCGATGGTGGTGCCGGTGAAGTCCATCGTGGTCAAATTCAACGGTGAGGGAAGTTTTCTGGCGATGGTGTTTTCCAGGCTTGGTCGAGGAGACTTGGTTTTCGACTCGAATGGGTTTGGCTCGATCTGGGTTATCGTGAGTGGTTGCGTGGGTTTGGGTAGTTGTAGTGAGCTGCCGCAACGATCATCGATGGTCAGAGTCGAGGGTGTACGTGCACCACGTGCACGTTGTGTCTGGGAGTTGAGTAGCTCGGGTGATTCTCGTGCGAGTAAGGGAATGTCTCGAAGCAGGGAGTGTGTGAGAGAAACTCGGGGTAGCTACGGGTAGGTCTCGGGTATGACCCGAAGTAAATCTAAACCAGTTTTGGAAAGGTTTTTTTAAAATAAGGCTTTTGAAATTTAAAAATAAATTAGTTTAAACTTCCTTATATAAATTTACTTTATATATAATAATTGTTTTCTTTATAAATTGATTAAGAAGTTTTGAAGTTTGTTTGATTTGAATCTTGTTTAAATAAGGTTTAAAGTTATTTTAAAATTTAAATTAGAAATGGAATTTTGAAGATTTTCCTAAAAGTAAGCTTTAAGGTTTAAAGTGAAATTTGTTTAAAGTAATTAAAGGAAGTTTTGGTAACTTTAATTTTTCAAGACAGATAATTATTTTATTCCAAAGTTTAATTAATGATTTGATGATTAATTAAGTAAAAAAAAAAAAAAGGAATTTAATCAATTTAATTAATTAATGATTAAGAATTATTTAATTAATAATTAATTAAATAGTGATAAATTAGTTGATAATTTAAAGATGAATAAATTAAGTAATTAAGATTGTTAATTAAGTAATTAGAAGTTAATTAAATTAAGTAATTAGAGATTAATTAGCTGGTAATTAAGAAGTACTTAATTTGTAATTAAGTTTTATTAATTAATAATTGGGTGTTATTAATTAATAATTAAGAAATAATTAATCTATAAAGATTAATTAAGGATTAATTAACTGATAATTAAGGATTGGTTAATTTATTATTAAGTTTTATTAATTGATAATTAAGGTTTATTAATTAATAATTAAAGAATAATTAATCTGTAATTAAGGTTAATTAATTTATTTAAGAGTAATTAAGGAATGAATTACTCAATTTTAAATAATAAATGGATGTGATTAATTTAAGTTAAATAAAGATAATCACTTGATAAAGAATTAAGTATGAATACTTAATAAGGTTAAAAAGTGTAATTACTTAATATAAGTAATTAATGTATAATTACAAGATGTAATTAATTAAAGGATAATTATTTAATGAGAAGTAATTAAGGATTAATTATTTGGTGTAATTAATTAAAGGATTTAAGTAATTAATTAAGGAGTTAATTAATTAGGGTAAGTAAATTATAGGATGATAATTACTGTTTATGATTAATTAAGGTGGATTAATAGAAGTGATTAATTAAAGTTTAATTAATTGAAGTAATTAAGGATTAATGTAATTAATTATAGTTAATTAATTAATGGAAGTAATTAATTAAGGATTATTAATTAATGTAATTAATGAAAGTAACTAAAGGTTAATTACTGTTAATGGTTAAGAATAATTAAATTGTGAAATTAATTAAAGAATAATTACTTTATGTAATTAATGAATAATTAATCAAGAGTGATTAATATTTAATGATTAATTAATTAAATGGATTGTAATTAATTAATGGTTGATTAAGCAAGGTTAGGAATTAATTCTTAAGTAATTAATTTAATTTAAATTGATTAAATTGATTATAATAGAGATTAATAAATGGTTGCTTATGAATGATGGTTGAGTAGAATGTCTGATTTGGTTGATATCTATTGGATGATATACTATGATATAT
This sequence comes from Allium fistulosum, assembly GCA_030737815.1. NCBI lineage: Eukaryota > Viridiplantae > Streptophyta > Magnoliopsida > Asparagales > Amaryllidaceae > Allium > Allium fistulosum. The sequence continues at coordinate 1,042,774,469 of CM060907.1, read as the reverse complement.
CTGTGATAAATGTGTGATATTTATCTATGTTAATGCTATGTGAATTCAAGTATTAAATTGAATTGAATTGTTTAAACCTTTAAATAACTTGGCCTTAAAAGATACGTTTTTGATTTCGATGAGACCGGGATCGGGTTTCCGTATACCGGATTTCCAGGTCTGGAGACCCGAATACCACATCGATCCAAATTAACGATAGGTCGTGAATCTCAAGTGAAGATGAAGATTTAGAGTGCAAGGGTTATTGTCGTTAACTCTGAGGGTGATTCCAAAATGAGTGTAACGAGATAATGCCTTCGGTTTCGTTCGAACCCGGAACGAACTTGTATGGATTGAATGCTTTCAGCACATCGTCAGGTGGACGATGAGCATTCTAAGTGATGTGTTCTGATTAAAGGTAATCGTGACCTCAAGCCTCATCAAACCGGGAATGGCTAAAACAGGGGAGGTGCAGCAAGGTTAGTGGGTAGCACCCAAGTAGTATAAGATTCCCCTGTCTAGAGTCCCTTTTTATTTCGGCTGTGTGGGCGGTTGCTGGCTCCAACCGCGGGGTTTCTTATGCGGGAATTATCCAGTAAGGGATGTTCCGGCCTTGTGTTGCAGGGGATTGGGAGTGATCCTCGGTACGTTGATCTAGGCCACGTACTGTGACGAGCGGTACCCCGGTAGCTCTGCCATTGTACGGAATCCACAATCCAATAAGTGCCGTACGTATTAGTTGTGCCCAACTATGTTGGAACGTGAGATGTAAGCATTCCAGCTATTTCTGTATTTTACTTGAAAACCCTAGACCCTATTATAATATAACTGGATTTCCTATCAAATGTTTTGGTTAGCGTAAGGTAAAAACTTACCCATGTTTATTTGTGGGGAGTCTTACGTGATACCCTTGTTTTCAAAAGGTTTTGAAGTTAAGCAATTTAAACCGTTTACTCACACCAGACCCATGTCTGACCCAAGTGTTTATTTTCTGTTTTATTAAACTCTTGGGTACTCAAATTTTTACGAGTAGCCAAGGGATTCAGGTTTGCTTTGACGAATCTTTGGAGGAGCAATGGAGCAGGAGGCTTCAGCGTTCGTAGATATAGTGTTCCGCTGTATTAGTCTGTATGAGTCATTTGTTGAGTATATTTGAGTTGTAATGACTAGACAGATGTTTATAACTGTCTAGTATGTGTTGTATAAGCTGTGTATCTCTGATGTATATGATACAATGTAATATCTTATTTGATTAATATAATTTATTCGTTCCGCTGTTTAGATTCTGATGTGTTTCTTTCTTTCTTCTCTATCTTATCTCTTTTCTATCCCTTTCTTTCTTCTTGATGATACGACTTTTTGTGGAGAAAAAGCAGGGTCGTCACATTTTAAAGAAATCATCTCAGTCAACAAAGCAATTTTGTTTTCAATCAAAGCAATACAAGCTTCAGGAATCCAAAACTGTTTCAAAAGCTTCCCAGTTCTTTTCAAACTCTCTGCATCTTCAAAACGGTGAGTAAACCTTTTCTTAAAAACAGTTTTTAATCTATGTTTATATTAATGCATGTAATCTGTATAGAGATATTGTAATGTGGTTTGCATGGTTGTTTATTTGGAATATATATTTTTAACTGCTCTGTTGATGTGAGTAAATCCAACTTTATTTTGTCTTAAATCTGGTTGCATAAATAAATCATCAATGTTTGATAGAATAATTGTTGCATGATGATGAATTGTATGTCTGAATATTGGAATGTGTATTGTTATATAAACTGTTGCCTCTGTTCTTGATTTCAGTTTTCAAAACTTAAAACAACTCAAGATCTTCTTCCCCTAAATCTTTTTAGGCTTCAATATACAAACAAAATTTGTGTGTAATATGAAAATATAGATTTTAAAAATATTTTAATGATTCATCTGAAGTTAGTTTAAACAAGTAGGAAGAAGAAACAGTAAAACTTTGATATACCAAAATCTCAACATGATTAATTTGTTATTTCAGAATTGTAATTAGATCGGTTATCAAATTTTATGATTTTTAAAATAAAAATCATACATTTTAGTTTGGGATCGGGATAGTATTTGGGGGTTGACCAGAATATAGTTTTCGAACAAATTCTGGTGACAGGAGAATCTCTGGTAGTCGGGGTCACTCCTGGAGGAGGTCGGGGTGTAGGAGAGTTCGGCAAAAATGCCAGGTGGATTTATCATCACCTGTGGCATCGGCGATTGGTCGATTTGTATTTTAACCCTAAAATGGGTCGAGGTCTGGAAGTAGGTTGTCGCGGCGTCTCTGGATGATCGGAGCCTATCGGACTGGGGGGAAAAGATGAAGGGTTGGTCGGCGAACCTGTGGGCAGAGATTCGTGGTCGCACGTGGTCGGCATCGTCGAGTTCGAAGGGTTTTCTGGCGATGGTGGTTTCCAGGCTTGGTCGAGAATGCTTGGTTTTCGACTCGAATGGGTTTTGCTCGATCTGGGTTATCGTGAGTGGTTGCGTGGGTTTGGGTAGTTGTCGTGAGAGCCGCGACGATCATTGATGGTCGGAGTCGATGGTGTACGTGCACCACGTGCACGTTGTGTCTGGAAGTTGAGCAGCTCGGAGTCACTCTCGAGTTTTTGTGAGGGGTACTCGAAGTAGGGGAGGGTTGAGAGGAACGCGGGTTAGCTACCGGGTAGGTATCGTGTTCGACTCGAAGCAGTTTTAAGCCAGGTTTTATAAGTTTTAAAACAAAGTTAAATGAAATTTTAAAGATTTTATTTTGAAACTAGATTTTTACTACCACTTGATAATATTTTTAAAAAGCATTCAAAAGTAAGTTATGATTTGTAACTTTTAATTTATCAAGTTGAATAAGTATATTAAAACTTAATTAATGATTTAATTAAGTAAAGTTATCTTTAAAAATAAAATGTTTTTAAATAATAATTAAGGCATTAAAAAGATAAGATAATTATGGTTTATCTTAAGATGGATATTTAAAGGATGTTAGTTAATTAAGAAATTTAAGTGTAATTAATTAACTTAATTAATTAAGCTTAAAGGGTTAATTAAGCAATTAATTAAGAGAAATTAATTAATTTAACTAACTAATGATTAAGGATTAATTTATTTATAATTGAGGGTTATAAATAATTAATTAAAGGTAATTAATTGTAATTAAGGATTTTTAAATTAAGAAATTAAGATTGATTAATTAAGGATTAGTGATTAATTAATTAAGTAATTAGTGACTAATTAATTAAGTAATTAAAGATAAATCAACTTATAATTAAGGATTAATTAATTTATTATTAATTTTTATTAATTGATAATTAAGGTTTATTAATTAATAATTAAAAGAATAATTAATTTGTAATTAAAGATTAATTAATTTGTTTAAGGGTAATTAAAGGATGAATTACTCAATTATAAATAATAAATGGATGTAATTAATTTAAGTTAATTAATTTGTAAATTAATTAAAGATAATCTGATGTTGATTAAAGTATAATTACTTAATGAGAAGTGATTAAGGATTAATTATTTGGTATAATTAATTAAAGGATTAATAATTAATTAAAGAGTTAATTAATTAAGGTAAGTAATTACATGATGATAATTATTGTTTATGATTAATTAAGGTGGATTAATAAAGATGATTAATTAAAGTTTAATTAATTAATATAATTAATTTTAGTTAATTAATTTATGGAAATAATTAATTAAGGATTATTAATTAATGTAATTAATAAAAGTAATTAAAGGTTAATTAATGTTAAATGGTTAAGAATAATTAATTTGTGAAATTAATTAAAGGATAATTACTTTATGTAATTAATGAATAATTAATCAAGGATGATTAATATTTAATGAGTAATTAATAAATTAAAGGTTTGTAATTAATTAATGATTGATTAAGCAAGGTTAGATGATTAATTCTTAAATAATTAATTTAATTTAAGTTAATTAAATTAATTATAACATAGGGTTAATAATTGTTGCTTATGAATAATGGTTGTGTAGAATATCCGATTGGATTGATATCTATTGGATGATATGCTTTGATGTTCTGTGATATGATATTGGATATATCTATGATAAATGTGTGATATTTATCTGTATTAAATACTGTGTGAATTCAAGTATTGAATTGAATTGTTTTAACCTTTAAACAACTTGGCCTTAAAAGATACGTTTTGGATTTCGATGAGACCGGGATCGGGTTTCCGTATACCGGTATTCCAGGTCTGGAGACCCGAATACCACATCGATCCAAATTAACGATAGGTCGTGAATCTCAAGTGAAGATGAAGATTCAGAGTGCAAGGGTTATTGTCGTTAACTCTGAGGGTGATTCCAAAACGAGTGTAACGAGATAATGCCTTCGGTTTCGTTCGAACCCGGAACGAACTTGTATGGATTGAATGCTTTCAGCACATCGTCAGGTGGACGATGAGCATTCTAAGTGATGTGTTCTGATTAAAGGTAATCGTAGCCTCAAGCCTCATCAAACCGGGAATGGCTAAAACAGGGGAGGTGCAGCAAGGTTAGTGGGTAGCACCCAAGTAGTATAAGATTCCTCTGTCTAGAGTCCCTTTTTATTTCGGCTGTGTGGGTGGTTGTTTGGCCGCAACCACGGGGTTTCTTATGCAGGAATTATCCAGTAAGGGATGTTCCGGCCTTGTGTTGCAGGGGATTGGGAGTGATCCTCGGTACGTTGATCTAGGCCACGTACTGTGACGAGCGGTACCCCGGTAGCTCTGCCATTGTATGGAATCCAAAATCCAATAAGTGCCGTACGATTTAGTTGTGCCCAACTATGTTGGAACGTGAGATGTAAGCATTCCAGCTATTTCTGTATTTTACTTGAAAACCCTAGACCCTATTATAATATAATTGGATTTCCTATCAAATGTTTTGGTTAGCGTAAGGTAAAAACTTACCCATGTTTATTTGTGGGGAGTCTTACGTGATACCTTTGTTTTCAAAAGGTTTTGAAGTTAAGCAATTTAAACCGTTTACTCACACCAGACCCATGTCTGACCCAAGTGTTTATTTTCTGTTTTATTAAACCTTGGGTACTCAAATTTTTACGAGTAGCCAAGGGATTCAGGTTTGCTTTGACGAATCTTTGGAGGAGCAATGGAGCAGGAGGCTTCAGCGTTCGTAGATATAGTGTTCCGCTGTGTTAGTCTGTATGAGTCATTTGTTGAGTTGTATTTGGGTTGTAATGACTAGACAGATGTTTATAACTGTCTAGTATGTGTTGTATAAGCTGTGTATCTCTGATGTATATGATACAATGTAATATCTTATTTGATTAATATAATTTATTCGTTCCGCTGTTTAGATTCTGATGTGTTTCTTTCTTTCTTCTCTATCTTATCTCTTTTCTATCCCTTTCTTTCTTCTTGATGATACGACTTTTTGTGGAGAAAAAGCCGGGTCGTCACATTTGGTATCAGAGCTGTAGGTTGAGTGAATACCTAGCTTTGGAGTGAATTCTTTCTTGAGAGAGCGTATTTGTAAATTTTTAACTATATATATATTTTTATTCTACCTATTTGTTGGGTTACCTGTTAGGGTTTTCCAAATTAAGTTATAAAGGTAGATAGGGTGGTGGTGTGTGAAACACGACTACCAATGGTTGGAGTTTGAATGTTGAGGTTAGAAATGTATCTATCGAGACTGTAGACCTAATACCGTCTCGAGTAAGCTTTGATATGGTGTGAGGATTTCTCTGATCTCCGAAGGAAACTATGAAGGTTCAGAGTCCATCTTTGAGTAGAATTTGAATCTGTCGAATGAGCAGAAGCGAGTGATGGTATCTTGAAAATCTCAGGAAGAAGTAGTTGCGTGATGAGACGCAGTGACTGGATGTTTCTGAAGATGTTTTCTTTTGGAGAAAGTTGAAGGAAGTATGTATGCTTCGGCATTGTGGCTGAGTTCAGCATGGTCTTTTCTGTTTAGTTTGGAGTCCGAGTTTCTCGAAGAGCTTTGGATTAGGAAGTCTTTGGCATATGTATCTGCAGTGCAGCTCGGAGTGTTCTGTGTGCCGGTAGGAAGTCTTATGGCTAAGCAGTTTTCTAAGAGGTGAAATTCAGAAGCAGCAGAGTATATCCATTTCTTCGATGGATTGGATAGATAAGTATAAGCTATTCTGATTGGTTAAGAGAGAACAGTTTTCTTTGGATTTGGGCTGGGTTGATCGCAAAAGTGACTTGCGATAGTGAGTATTCTCTTGAGTTATCTGAGACTTTCTGGATGTCTTCAGCAAAGTCAGGAGTTTGTCTGCATTTGAGATTGAGTTCTGTATCGACTTGATTTCAGGATTGATACCGGTGGTTCAATTTAGTTGAAGGATGTCTCCTAGAGATAGGATTTAGTGAAGCAGCTCAGGTTTTTGATAGAGTATCTGAGTTTTTTTTTTCTTTATGGATCTGTTGAACCATATATTTTCCAGGATGAGTTGTCTAGTCTGTGCTCGAGTTCATCGACGGTATTCTCATCTTCTCCAGATCAGAGTTGTGCAGCGGAAGCAAGGTGGCAGCTGTTCTAGAGGGGAAGCAACCGGAAGTTGCAGTGTTTGGATTAAGAATTTCTACAGGAAATTTTTCTGGATCTGAAGGTCAGATTGGTAAGTGCATCTGTATGTCTTTTCCGGATAGGAGAAGTAAGTTGAAGTCTACTGATGATGGTGGAATAGAGTTTGTGTTTCTTGATTCTAGTTAATCTTGAGAAGATCCTTTTGTTGAGTTGTTTTTGGTCCAGTTGTTTCAAGAAGCATCAGCGAAGGTTGAGCTGATCGGTAAGGATGTAGGCAGCCAGGATCGTCAGAAGAGTTCTGTGGATTAGAGACGGAGGAATTTGGAATTCGAAGTTGGAGACTTCGTTGTTATTGAAGTTTTCTCTGGAATAAGGGAACTATAAAATTGGGTAAGTCTAGGAAGTCAGCTCCGTAGTATATTGGATTCTTCTGAGTTTTGTAAGGATCAGTGTTTGATCTATCTCTGGTTTTGGAACCAGTAGTTCAGAGAGATTTGGTTGTTGAGTCAGACTCGTCTGTAGTCTGATATTCTGTTTAGTTTTATAGATCTAGTTGTGTAGGAGCTCTGTAGCTCAGTAGAATTGGTTGTTTGGATTCTGTTAAGCAAGTATCCCGGTATATATATATACTTGGGGAAACTCGAGGAAATTTTAGGAAGCTTATCCGGATCTGTGTCCGGGTAGCTAGTATAGTTGTTTGGATAAAATTGTTTGTTTGGATAAAATTGTTTGTTTGGATGAAATTGGTTGTTTGTTTGTGTTGGCTGATATGTATGCTAAAATTGTTTGAAAATTTTTAAAATAAAATAAAAACATTGGGTTATCTTCTGTTTTAAATTTCGAGGACGAAATTATTTTAAGGGGGGAGGAATGTGATATCCCGGGATTTCGGGGAATTTAAAATGTGATAATCTTTTAAATTAATTGGTAAAGTAGTTATTTTCAAACAATAATAATAATGAGTTGTTTTTAAATATAGTTATAAATAGATTTTAATTAAACATATTATTTCAAAGTAATAGTGTGTTTGTTTAAATGTATATATATATATGTATATTTAAATTGATTTTAATAGGATAATCATTGATAATTAATAATGTGATTTATAAATGGATTTTAAAAATAGAATTATTATTTTCAGGTTAATGAGGAGTCTATTTAAATATATTTATTTATTTATTTGAATTAATTTTTAATTTGGATTTTAAATTGACTTTGAAATTGAATTTAAAAATTGAGTTTAAAGATATATATATATCTTAAAATGAAAATAATAATATAGTTTGAATTTAAATAAAAGTTTTATTTAAAAATAAGATTTGTTTTGTATTATTCTCTTTAAAGAAATATATTTATAGAAAGGGAAGAGTATTTATTTAATAGTAAATAAATACAAAAGTTTTATATTATCATTTAAAATGGATTAAATATACTATATATGATTTTAGTTAAAATCTAATTGGTTTTTATTTTATTTTCTTTTAAAAGTTTTATTTTTATAAATTAAGAAAAGCATTTATAAAATAAGATATGTATTTATCTAATTAGGAAATAAATATAAAAAGCTTTTAAAATCATTTAAAAATATTTATGCATGTAGTATTACAAGTGTTAGCCCCTAAATCATGCTAAGTAACATGTGTTAAGAAATTAGATAAGATAAGGGACAAGTGTCATTCCTTTTATTTTTATTTTCTCTAATTTTAATAAATCCTAATTTACATTATATAAACAAACATCTACCTTCTTCTTTTCTTTTCTATCTTCTCATTTTCTAAACTCAAGGAAACCAAATCTACAAAACCTTTCTCAAACCAGAAAATCAAAACTTTAAAACCTGTAAACACTTCAACCCAGAGAAAAACAAACATAACCCTGTAATCCTCTTTTATCAAGCCTGTAACGAAATTATCAAACAAAGATTCATTTTCACATTGCAAACCTGTAATTCATCTCCTCATCTCAAAAACAAAATCAAAACCCTGTAAACCATTTATCGAAGCCTGTAGCCTGTAATCATTTTCAACTTGTATCATCAAAGCTTCAAGTTTTTAAAGAAATCATCTCAGTCAACAAAGCAATTTTGTTTTCAATCAAAGCAATACAAGCTTCAGGAATCCAAAACTGTTTCAAAAGCTTCCCAGTTCTTTTCAAACTCTCTGCATCTTCAAAACGGTGAGTAAACCTTTTCTTAAAAACAGTTTTTAATCTATGTTTATATTAATGCATGTAATCTGTATAGAGATATTGTAATGTGGTTTGCATGGTTGTTTATTTGGAATATATATTTTTAACTGCTCTGTTGATGTGAGTAAATCCAACTTTATTTTGTCTTAAATCTGGTTGCATAAATAAATCATCAATGTTTGATAGAATAATTGTTGCATGATGATGAATTGTATGTCTGAATATTGGAATGTGTATTGTTATATAAACTGTTGCCTCTGTTCTTGATTTCAGTTTTCAAAACTTAAAACAACTCAAGATCTTCTTCCCCTAAATCTTTTTAGGCTTCAATATACAAACAAAATTTGTGTGTAATATGAAAATATAGATTTTAAAAATATTTTAATGATTCATCTGAAGTTAGTTTAAACAAGTAGGAAGAAGAAACAGTAAAACTTTGATATACCAAAATCTCAACATGATTAATTTGTTATTTCAGAATTGTAATTAGATCGGTTATCAAATTTTATGATTTTTAAAATAAAAATCATACATTTTAGTTTGGGATCGGGATAGTATTTGGGGGTTGACCAGAATATAGTTTTCGAACAAATTCTGGTGACAGGAGAATCTCTGGTAGTCGGGGTCACTCCTGGAGGAGGTCGGGGTGTAGGAGAGTTCGGCAAAAATGCCAGGTGGATTTATCATCACCTGTGGCATCGGCGATTGGTCGATTTGTATTTTAACCCTAAAATGGGTCGAGGTCTGGAAGTAGGTTGTCGCGGCGTCTCTGGATGATCGGAGCCTATCGGACTGGGGGGAAAAGATGAAGGGTTGGTCGGCGAACCTGTGGGCAGAGATTCGTGGTCGCACGTGGTCGGCATCGTCGAGTTCGAAGGGTTTTCTGGCGATGGTGGTTTCCAGGCTTGGTCGAGAATGCTTGGTTTTCGACTCGAATGGGTTTTGCTCGATCTGGGTTATCGTGAGTGGTTGCGTGGGTTTGGGTAGTTGTCGTGAGAGCCGCGACGATCATTGATGGTCGGAGTCGATGGTGTACGTGCACCACGTGCACGTTGTGTCTGGAAGTTGAGCAGCTCGGAGTCACTCTCGAGTTTTTGTGAGGGGTACTCGAAGTAGGGGAGGGTTGAGAGGAACGCGGGTTAGCTACCGGGTAGGTATCGTGTTCGACTCGAAGCAGTTTTAAGCCAGGTTTTATAAGTTTTAAAACAAAGTTAAATGAAATTTTAAAGATTTTATTTTGAAACTAGATTTTTACTACCACTTGATAATATTTTTAAAAAGCATTCAAAAGTAAGTTATGATTTGTAACTTTTAATTTATCAAGTTGAATAAGTATATTAAAACTTAATTAATGATTTAATTAAGTAAAGTTATCTTTAAAAATAAAATGTTTTTAAATAATAATTAAGGCATTAAAAAGATAAGATAATTATGGTTTATCTTAAGATGGATATTTAAAGGATGTTAGTTAATTAAGAAATTTAAGTGTAATTAATTAACTTAATTAATTAAGCTTAAAGGGTTAATTAAGCAATTAATTAAGAGAAATTAATTAATTTAACTAACTAATGATTAAGGATTAATTTATTTATAATTGAGGGTTATAAATAATTAATTAAAGGTAATTAATTGTAATTAAGGATTTTTAAATTAAGAAATTAAGATTGATTAATTAAGGATTAGTGATTAATTAATTAAGTAATTAGTGACTAATTAATTAAGTAATTAAAGATAAATCAACTTATAATTAAGGATTAATTAATTTATTATTAATTTTTATTAATTGATAATTAAGGTTTATTAATTAATAATTAAAAGAATAATTAATTTGTAATTAAAGATTAATTAATTTGTTTAAGGGTAATTAAAGGATGAATTACTCAATTATAAATAATAAATGGATGTAATTAATTTAAGTTAATTAATTTGTAAATTAATTAAAGATAATCTGATGTTGATTAAAGTATAATTACTTAATGAGAAGTGATTAAGGATTAATTATTTGGTATAATTAATTAAAGGATTAATAATTAATTAAAGAGTTAATTAATTAAGGTAAGTAATTACATGATGATAATTATTGTTTATGATTAATTAAGGTGGATTAATAAAGATGATTAATTAAAGTTTAATTAATTAATATAATTAATTTTAGTTAATTAATTTATGGAAATAATTAATTAAGGATTATTAATTAATGTAATTAATAAAAGTAATTAAAGGTTAATTAATGTTAAATGGTTAAGAATAATTAATTTGTGAAATTAATTAAAGGATAATTACTTTATGTAATTAATGAATAATTAATCAAGGATGATTAATATTTAATGAGTAATTAATAAATTAAAGGTTTGTAATTAATTAATGATTGATTAAGCAAGGTTAGATGATTAATTCTTAAATAATTAATTTAATTTAAGTTAATTAAATTAATTATAACATAGGGTTAATAATTGTTGCTTATGAATAATGGTTGTGTAGAATATCCGATTGGATTGATATCTATTGGATGATATGCTTTGATGTTCTGTGATATGATATTGGATATATCTATGATAAATGTGTGATATTTATCTGTATTAAATACTGTGTGAATTCAAGTATTGAATTGAATTGTTTTAACCTTTAAACAACTTGGCCTTAAAAGATACGTTTTGGATTTCGATGAGACCGGGATCGGGTTTCCGTATACCGGTATTCCAGGTCTGGAGACCCGAATACCACATCGATCCAAATTAACGATAGGTCGTGAATCTCAAGTGAAGATGAAGATTCAGAGTGCAAGGGTTATTGTCGTTAACTCTGAGGGTGATTCCAAAACGAGTGTAACGAGATAATGCCTTCGGTTTCGTTCGAACCCGGAACGAACTTGTATGGATTGAATGCTTTCAGCACATCGTCAGGTGGACGATGAGCATTCTAAGTGATGTGTTCTGATTAAAGGTAATCGTAGCCTCAAGCCTCATCAAACCGGGAATGGCTAAAACAGGGGAGGTGCAGCAAGGTTAGTGGGTAGCACCCAAGTAGTATAAGATTCCTCTGTCTAGAGTCCCTTTTTATTTCGGCTGTGTGGGTGGTTGTTTGGCCGCAACCACGGGGTTTCTTATGCAGGAATTATCCAGTAAGGGATGTTCCGGCCTTGTGTTGCAGGGGATTGGGAGTGATCCTCGGTACGTTGATCTAGGCCACGTACTGTGACGAGCGGTACCCCGGTAGCTCTGCCATTGTATGGAATCCAAAATCCAATAAGTGCCGTACGATTTAGTTGTGCCCAACTATGTTGGAACGTGAGATGTAAGCATTCCAGCTATTTCTGTATTTTACTTGAAAACCCTAGACCCTATTATAATATAATTGGATTTCCTATCAAATGTTTTGGTTAGCGTAAGGTAAAAACTTACCCATGTTTATTTGTGGGGAGTCTTACGTGATACCTTTGTTTTCAAAAGGTTTTGAAGTTAAGCAATTTAAACCGTTTACTCACACCAGACCCATGTCTGACCCAAGTGTTTATTTTCTGTTTTATTAAACCTTGGGTACTCAAATTTTTACGAGTAGCCAAGGGATTCAGGTTTGCTTTGACGAATCTTTGGAGGAGCAATGGAGCAGGAGGCTTCAGCGTTCGTAGATATAGTGTTCCGCTGTGTTAGTCTGTATGAGTCATTTGTTGAGTTGTATTTGGGTTGTAATGACTAGACAGATGTTTATAACTGTCTAGTATGTGTTGTATAAGCTGTGTATCTCTGATGTATATGATACAATGTAATATCTTATTTGATTAATATAATTTATTCGTTCCGCTGTTTAGATTCTGATGTGTTTCTTTCTTTCTTCTCTATCTTATCTCTTTTCTATCCCTTTCTTTCTTCTTGATGATACGACTTTTTGTGGAGAAAAAGCCGGGTCGTCACACAAAATAATGTGATATCCCGGGATTTCGGGGAATTTAAAATGAGATAATCTTTTAAATTAATTATTAAATATTGGTAAAGGTTGTTGTTTTCAAACAATTTAATATTGAGTTGTTTTTAAATATAAGTAGAAATAGATTTTTTAATAGACATATAATTTCAAATTTAATAAGTATTGTTTAAATGTATATATATGTGTATTTAAATTGATTTTTAAATAGGATGATTATTTACAATTTATAATGTAATTGTTTAAAATGGATATCTATATTTATTTGAGTTGATTTTAAATTTAGATTTTAAATTAACTTTGAAATTGAATTTAAGAATTGAATTTAAAGAAATATATATATCTTAAATCTTAAAATAAAATAATAATATAGTTTGGATTTAAAATATATGAATAAAAGTTTTATTTAAAAATAAGATTTGTTTTGTATTATTCTCTTTAAAGAAATTTATTTATAGAAATTTGAAAGAGTATTTATTTAATAGGAATAAATACAAAAGCATTTGAATATTCATTTAAAAATGGATTAAATATAATATATATGATTTTATTAGAATATAATTGGTTTATATTCTATTTCCTTTTAAAGATTTTATTTACTTAAGGTTTAGGAAAGTATTTATAAATTAAGAAATGTATTAATCAATTAGGAAATTAATAATAAAAGCTTTTAAAATCTTTTAGAAATAATATAAAAAGTAATTAATTACAAGTGTTAACATCTAAATCATGCTAAGTAACATGTGTTAAGTAATTAGGTAAGGTTGAAGACAAGTGTCACATTTATTTTATTTTTCTTTTATTTTTAATTAAATCTAAATTTACTTATATAAACATATATCTTCCTCTTCATTTCCTTTTTTCTATCTTCTCATTTCAAAAGCAAAGAAAACTTCACCTCTAAACTAATTTACAAAACCAGAAAAAAAAAAGGAAGAGAAAATCTGTAATCTTTTCAAACCAGAGAATCCAAGAATCAAGATCAAAATACTCCTCAAATTCAAGTTCAAAAATCTGTAAAAAATATCACAGTAATCATTTTTCAAAACCCTGTAAAGCATTTTCCAAAGCTCTGTAATATCAAGCCTGTAACCATCCTTCAAGTATGCATGCAAGTATATCTGAAGCCAAAGAAAATTCTTTCCAGTTTCAAAGCATTTCAGAGATCTAAGCATATCAGTTTTCAAATTGTCAAAAGCTTCAGTTTTTCAAGCCTCTGTTTCTTTTTAAAACTGGTGAGTAAATCTAATTTTAAAAACAGTTTTAAAATTGTTATTATGTCTTGATATGCCTGATAAATGTCACAGTAAAATGATATGCAATGATTACTTGAATAATTGATGTGAATGGATGTTTAGATAAAAGTTTGTTATAAAATATCTGTGCATATTAATGTTCATGCTTTCTGTTATTTTCCTGTGAATAAAATTAAAACATAAATCAGTTTTAATCTGATATATATATATGAAGTATTGAGATGAATCTAGTAATGCATGTTTAAAATTATGTATGCATGCTTGTTAAAATCTGAATACCTGTCTATATGAATGTATATATTGGTATGTATGATTATGATCAACTCTGCTTACTTTCTAACAGACTAAATATTGAACGAAACTAAAAATTATCTTCAAGTATCTTTGTTAGGCTAAAGTATTCAAACAAATGTTGTTTGTTTGAGTATAATTAAGTTTTAAAATTTTAAATTATATAAATTGAGTTTGAAACTCTCTGGAAAATAAAAAAATAATAACAGTGGAAGTTTAAAATTGGGTTAAAATTTAGTGAAATGATTTATTTATTTAAGTGTATAATCTGATTCATCTTTGAGAAATAGAATTTTTAAAACTAAAATCTCGATTTTTAGTTATATATAGAGGGTGCAGTTCACAGATGATCAGAATATGGTTTATGGGTTATTTCTGGTGATCGACTAGTTTTCGAAGGTTGAGATTTGGCATGGAGAGGCCGGTATGATCACTGATCATAGGAAAAATGGAGATCGTTTTTATAATTGACCGTGGCGGAGTCACGTTGTCGAACTAGGGTTGACTTTCTGTTTTTGGTCGATTTGGTTTAAGTGGCTGTAGTGTCGTCGTCAAGGCGTTTGGGGCAATCGGACCGAGGGGGATGTAATCGAGGCGTGGTGGCGAAGCGATGTACGAGGTGGTAGAGCTTCAGATCATCAGAGGCGATGGGGCGAGGCGTTTAAGTTGATCAGTTTTAGATTTCTTTTGTGTCGAATTGCTCGATTTTGTGTCAGTGAGTTTTCGAGTTTCCTGGGTTGTCGAGTGGGTTGATGATGTCGTCGCCGACTTGTTGAGGGTGGTCAGAGGTGCCAGAATTATCGCCGGCGTTAGTACACGTGCACGGTGTCCTGCCTATGTCAGTGGAGTGTTGTGGGAATTCATCTCGAGGAAAGACTCGTGCAGTTTGGTATGTGACTCGAGTGTAAACTCGAGTGGTTCGGGTGAGTATGGTTTCAGGTTCAAAATTTTAAAAACTTAAGCTAAAACTAAACTAAATTTTGAAATTAAAGGGGACTCGGGTTAGACCCGAGTGATATTTGGGTTCGACCCGAAGCAAGTGTTAAGCATTTAAAAAAAAAGGGTTTTAAATTTGGTTTTGAAATTTAAAATGAAATAGTTTAAACTTACTTATATAAATTACTTATAATAGTTGTTTGCTTTAACATTGTTTAAGTAGTTTGAAAACTTTGTTTAATTTAAATTTTGTTAAATAAAGTTAAAGTTATTTTGAAATTTAGATTAGATTTTAAATTTAGATTAGATTTTGAAATTAAATTTTGTTAAATTAATTGTTTAAGTAGTTTGAAAACTTTGAGTTGATTTTAAATTTAGATTGTAAAACCTGTAACCATTTCAAATCATTTTAAAAGCCTGTAATCACAAGGTCTTTCTGGGCAAAGAAACCCGGGATATCTGGCAATTTAATTCATTTGAGATATAATTGAAATAGTTTGCAGATTTCAACCCCAAAATTTAATATATTTAATAATTAGAAAATTATTTCTATATATATATATCAAAAGATAAACTTAAATAAAAATCATTTATTTTAAAACCATTTAAAAACCTTTATATAAGAAAATAACAAGTACGCTCTCATATATATATATATACACTCAACTCGTTCTAGGGTACCATTGACCCTATCCTTAAAGAGTAATCCCAACAGAGCCAAGGTTCTCGCTTAACCTCGCTCTGATACCAACTGTAACGACCCGGAAATTTCGAACCCGAAATTTCCAGATAGTTAGAAGAAAAAGAAAGAGATAGAAGAAAGAAACAGAAGAAGAAGAATCAGAAACATCAACATCTCACATTCGCAGCGGATAAAATATAATAATAAATGATAACAGTTTTACAAAACAATATTAAATCTGTCGATTTCATTTTAATACATCAGAGTTACATATTTATACAGACACTGGATATACATAATTATCAAGCCTCAGATATACAATAATATAACACAGTAGAAACACTCCATACGTTCCTGCCATCCAGCTCGTCTCCTGAACTCCCAAACGTCCTTACCTGAAAATCTGTAATACTCGGTCTGACCCGAGCATTACATCAAAGTAACACCCGGGTCAGGCTGGAAACCAGCGTGAGTAAACCCATCTAACAAGAAATTCCAATTTATAGAACTTATTTAAAACCCGGGGTAACTCGTACTTTACTATAAGTAACCAACTTATATAGTCAATACTTATTTTCACAAAAAAATATCTAAGTATCCAACTTAGTTTAAATGGTCCATATTATCCCAAACCTGCCTATTGATTTCACATATCAATCTATAAAGAATTATGGAAGATTTCAAATCGAAGTGGTTCCGGATATCACTGATATCCGATCCCGGTCTCTTCGAATTCAAATGTCATCTTAACCCAAGTTATTCAAATGTAATACAATTCAAACTTTAAATGCAGGATGTCACTTTTACCTAGTATTCCATCATTAATAGATAATCACATTTTCACTGTTCAGCCCAAACATATCATATCACAAAACTTTTCATATCAGAGATATCAATCAATTCAAGGCATTAAATATAATCCAAAAATATGAATTATTAATCCATATTAAAATTTATTTAATTAATTCAAATTAAATTAGTTACTTAAGAATTAATCACCAATTCCCTGCTTAATCATAATTAATTACAATCCTTTAATTAATTAATCACCCCTTAATTACCTTATAAGCTCATTAATTAATCTTTAATTACAGATTAATTATTCTTTAACTATTAATTAATAAACCTTAATTATTAATTAATAAAACTTAATTTCAAATTAATTAATTATTTATTACAATTTAATCAATCCTTAATTACCAATTGATTAATCTCTAATTACTTAATTAACTAATACTTAATAACAAATTAATTAACCTTTAATTAATTAACTTTTAACCCTTAATTATTAATTTATTAATCCTTAATCATTAATTTAATTAATTAATTAATCCTTAATTACTTCATTAACTACCAAACCTTAATTATGAAGTTAATTAACCTTAATCAATCTTTAATTACTTAAGATTTAATCAATTAAAAGATAAACCATTTATCTTTATTATTTAATCCTTATTTAATAACCTTTGGAAATAAATCATCATCAATACATTAATTAACTTAAATTAATGATTAAGGATTAATAAATTAAGGTAAGTAATTATAGGATAATTACTATATATATGATAATTAAGGTAAGTAATTATAGGATAATTACTATATATATGATAATTAAGGTAAGTAATTATAGGATGATAATTAATTACTATATATAATTACTATAATTACTATATATTAAGTTTAAGAACATTTTAAAAGAGGTTTAGACAAGTTTAAACAGAGAACCATCTTTAAATTTCAACCTGTTATTAATAAAACTTTAATACGTGCTTAACACTTCCTCTCCCGATCCCTGCTTCGAGTCATCTCACCTTCCTACTCGAGATCGCTTCGAGTTTTTCCCAACTTCTTCTTTTTAACTCTGTTACATTTTAAATTCTAAAATTTTCTGTATAGATTTAAAACTTTCAAAACGACCCGTAGCAAACTCGAGCAACATCCCAACTTTCCCGAGAGTAAACCCAAACCAACATCATCTTCTCAATACCCAAACCACTGACACGCTGCTGACATCTGTACACATGTACAGATGATCGGAGCAACTCCGGTCAACGTCGCCATTGCCAGCACATCGTCTTCGACCACCATTCTCGATTCCGATCACCCAAACCTCACATCGATTACAAACTCAAAATCGAACACTATCGAGCCTACTGAAACAAAATAGTTCGAGCAAAACTTACTCGCACTTCCTAACTCCGACCACCGGAGATCACTGCATCACGCCTGGACCTTCGCCTGAGACCCCTTCTTCTTTTCCCCCACCTGCGGTTGCCTCCGAAGCAGCCATGTCTACGAATGAGCCTCCAAATCATCGTTGACCCAAACAGGTCGTTAAACCCTATACCACAATCGTCCTGCCACCACGGTGGTTAATAAATCCACCGATTATTTTTCCTAGGATCCCTATCGCACCAGCCTCCTCCAGCAATGATCTCGATGATCATTTCTTCCACGATTGCCAGAAATCGACGAAAAAGTGATTTCCGTTCAACTCACTATATCTCGACAATCATAAACTTAAAAATCTTGTTTTGATTATTAAAATTCAACATTTTTCAATTCGAAACAGTTTATATAATCAAAACTCGAAATTACATCATTCGATTTTTCTGCCTTATGTTGATTATCACTGACATTTCTAGATTCCAGAAATTCTACTAATTAACTTTAATTAAAGTTATTTTTAAAATTTCTGGAATCTAGAAATGTCAGTGATAATCAACATAAGGCAGAAAAATCGAATGATGTAATTTCGAGTTTTGATTATATAAACTGTTTCGAATTGAAAAATGTTGAATTTTAATAATCAAAATAAGATTTTTAAGTTTATGATTGTCGAGATATAGTGAGTTGAACGGAAATCACTTTTTCGTCGATTTCTGGCAATCGTGGAAGAAATGATCATCGAGATCATTGCTGGAGGAGGCTGGTGCGATAGGGATCCTAGGAAAAATAATCGGTGGATTTATTAACCACCGTGGTGGCAGGACGATTGTGGTATAGGGTTTAACGACCTGTTTGGGTCAACGATGATTTGGAGGCTCATTCGTAGACATGGCTGCTTCGGAGGCAACCGCAGGTGGGGGAAAAGAAGAAGGGGTCTCAGGCGAAGGTCCAGGCGTGATGCAGTGATCTCCGGTGGTCGGAGTTAGGAAGTGCGAGTAAGTTTTGCTCGAACTATTTTGTTTCAGTAGGCTCGATAGTGTTCGATTTTGAGTTTGTAATCGATGTGAGGTTTGGGTGATCGGAATCGAGAATGGTGGTCGAAGACGATGTGCTGGCAATGGCGACGTTGACCGGAGTTGCTCCGATCATCTGTACATGTGTACAGATGTCAGCAGCGTGTCAGTGGTTTGGGTATTGAGAAGATGATGTTGGTTTGGGTTTACTCTCGGGAAAGTTGGGATGTTGCTCGAGTTTGCTACGGGTCGTTTTGAAAGTTTTAAATCTATACAGAAAATTTTAGAATTTAAAATGTAACAGAGTTAAAAAGAAGAAGTTGGGAAAAACTCGAAGCGATCTCGAGTAGGAAGGTGAGATGACTCGAAGCAGGGATCGGGAGAGGAAGTGTTAAGCACGTATTAAAGTTTTATTAATAACAGGTTGAAATTTAAAGATGGTTCTCTGTTTAAACTTGTCTAAACCTCTTTTAAAATGTTCTTAAACTTTATTTTTATATTTTTATTATTTATAATAATTATATACCCAAATTCCCAAACCCATCTTCATTTGCTAAATTCAAACCAACTCATCTATTAAACTTTTAAAAGATAAATCACTAATTAAATATTTATTTTAACTAGATTATTAAATTTATTCAATTTTATTAACAAAGATCATCAAATCAATTTAATTTCCAATGCATATTATTAAATTGATATTGTCCAAATTCCCGGGATATCACATTCCTTCCCCCTTAAAATAATTTCGTCCCCGAAATTTAAACAAAGGTAATTTAATAATCTATTCAATATTTAACAAGCATATATTATCAACCATATGCTAACAACCATAGCAAACAATCATCCAATCAAACAATTCTAATTATCCAGACAAAATTCTGGATAAAATTTCCTCTAGTTTCCCCAAGTATATATATATCGGGACACTCGCTCTACAAACAATCTAAACTACGAAGCTACAGAGTTCCTACTCATCTAGATCTATAGAACTAGACAGGATATCAGACTACAGGCGAGTCTGACTCAACAACCAAGTATACCAACTCTACTCCTCAAACATCAGAAGACTGAACTTACTTCTCCTATCCGAAAACAAGACAGATGCACTTCAAAGACAGAAACCAAAGATATTTCCTCTATTTTCAAAAACGTTTTCGATATTTTCAAATAAAGTATTTTCCAAATATTTTCACTGGGTGTTGAAAATGGGTCTGCTAAGTACTTATAGATTTTCAGTCTTACGCATGATCAACGTATGACCGAATTTCTGTGAGAACGAGAATGGACATGTTGAAACATCGAGTTATAAAAGTATTTTTATAAAAACTATTTTTGTAATATTATATAGATTTTAAAGTATTTTTTTTTTAAAAAAAAAATTAATATAAAGAGAGTTTATAGTTTAAAATGTTCAATGAGAAATTTATCTGATAATAAGTAAATAAGTAAATTTGGCTTCGTTCCTTTTCGAGGACGAAAAGATTTAAAGGGGGGAGGAATGTGATAACCCAGATTTTGGGACATCTGATAATTGGATAATTAACTGTTTAATAAATTGAACAGATAAAATTCTAATTAATATCTGGATGTATAAAGTGGATTTGAAACCATAATTAATTTGTAAATGGATATATGCAAAACTTATCATTTCTAAGCAAAATAAAATACGAATAACTATTTTATTATTATGCATACATTTATGGTTTGTGAGAAAAACTTGGATTTAAAAATTCAAAGTAATATCTTCAAAATAAATTTTCAACAAGTATGTATAGATATTTAGTTAGTAATTAGTATATAATTAGGTTTCATATATTTTATTTTCTTCAAAGTTACATGAATATAAGTAAAGAGGATTTAATAAAGGATGATACTTTAAAATATACATAAGTTGTATATATAAAAGTATTATATATAAAGATAATACATATTAATATAAATACATAAAACATAAGAGATATTTAAAAATAAGTTTTTAACATTTGTAAATATATATAGCATGTAAAATAACAAATGCAAGCTAAAGATGATTTGTAATTACAAGTGTAAATTAATTATAGCATGCTAATGACACTTGTAAGCCAATTGAACAAGTGTAATTTATTTTCTTTTTATTTTAAAATAAATTAAGCTAAGTTATATAAACATATCTCTATCCTTCTATTTCAATTTTCTCTTATCTTCATTATCAAAACAAAGGAAAACCCAAAAAATCTGTACACTAAAAATCAGAGAAATCAAAGAGGAAATTCAAACAATCTCTCCACAAATTTCAAACCTAAAGCTAAAGCAAGATTAACTCTACAAATTCAAGAATTCAACTCAGATCAGTAAGAAAACCAAAGTCAAGAAGCAAGTCAAATTCCAGTTTTTCAAAAAATCAAGTTTCCAGATTTCAAAACTTCCCAGGCTTCTCTGTTCAAAACATTGCAGGTGAGTACTCCTACCTCATGAATGTAAACATGCTTGTATATGGATAAATATGCAAATGTTTGTGTGTGCATGCCTGAACATAGATATATACTTCTCTATTAAAACCCAAAACAGTGAGTGATCTGACATAGTTTTCCTCTGTTTTTAGAAATGCCTATGAGTAAACATTATCTAAACCTTCCTGATTACCTGGTGCATGTGATATGTTGATGGTAGTGTTGTTTAAATGGCTTGCATGGATGTATAAATGGTTTACCAGATATATATATATATATATATGTTGAATGGTTGTATATATATAATAAGTCATATCTCTGTTCTCTGTTTTCAGTAAATAAACTGATTTTTAAATCTATTAAATCTGTATATGATGTTAAGTATAGTTAAGTAAGGATTTTAAAATTTGAATAGGTAGTATATGCCTATATATAAGTGTGAATGCCTGTATATGATTTTCTTCCTCTATTTCTTGTTTTTAACTATTAGAATCAAATTTAAAATTTTACCAAGACATCTTTTCAGATTTTAAACATTGGATCCAAATAAAATCTGTTTATTATGAATATAGATTATTTTAAAAATTTATTAAGTTAAACAATATAAAGTATAGAAGGAAACTTTTATCACTGTGAATAACTCAGGTCAGATGGAAATTCGAGCATCACGATTCCTATATTGGAATACTGAGTTTGATTAGTCGGTCAAAATCTTGGAATTTAAGCCTAGTCTAGTAATTTTTAGTGTTTGGGGGGAAAGGGAATACCCAGTTGAACAGAAACTAGATTTTTGCCAAGTTTCAGCGTTGAGATGGATGGTAGAACTTGGGAATTGGTCAGGAGATGGCTGAAGGGGTGACGGGTTTGGGAAAAATAGGTTCGTATTTTTCTAGTGGAGGATATGACCAGTCAAGGTGGATCTAGGGTTTTAGGGGACGGTTGAATGAGCATTGGATTTTGAACGATGGTGGGTTGTAGGAGGATCGAGGGGACTGTGCACATGTAGGGATAGAGGGAGAAGTTCGCGGCGATGCCTTGGGTAGTTTCCGATGATCGATGGTGGCCTGGGATGACTGCGGTGGGTGTTTGAGTGCTTTCGTTTTGCTCCAGGAGGGACGAATGTTCGAATTCGCGAAATGAGGGATGGACCACGTCATGCTGAGGGATGATGAGTCATGGGACCATGGGTGATCGGCGAGGACGGTGGGTGGCAGGATCTGATGAACGGAGTTGTTGTGCAGGTGCACGGTTGAGTGTATTGTCACGGTGCACGTTCAAAGTTCTGATGGAAGGAGTGATTAAAGAAGAAAGGGAAATAGTAGAAGTTGGGCTGGAGGATGTTTTGGGCCGAAGTTAATAATGAAAAATAAAAGAAAGAGGTTGGGCCAAAATTTTAAGCTAATGCTTAAAGTCTATTTGAAAAGTTAAATGGTGTATTTAGGGAAGTTAATTTAAATGGTAAGATATTTTCTTAAAATTATTAATCTAAGGATCTTAAGTTAATATATAAGTAAACGATGAATTAATTTGAAGGATATTTAAATAAGGTCTTGAAGATAAATAGTTTATTCTTAAATAATGGTTTCATTAACTTAAAGGTTTAAGTTAAATTTTATATTAATTGATAATTAGAAATTAATTGATTGGTAATTAGAGATTAATTTCTTGAATGATATTTACTTAATATAGGTAATTAAGGACTAATTTTGTTAATGGTTAATTAATTTAATTAGTAATCAAAGGTTAAATTAATTAAAAATTAAAGTAAATTAATTAAGGATAATTAACCAATGGGTAATTACTTAATGGAAGTAATTATGGATGATTAATAGATAATTAAAAGATGATTAATTAATTGAGTTGTAATTAATTAATGTTAAGTAAAGGTAATCCAAGTGATTTAAGTTAATGGTTAATTTAATTTGAGATAAATTAAATTAATTTTGGAAGTAATCAATCTTGCTTATGGATAATTGAAAAATATTGAATGTCTTGGATTACTTGATATATCTGATATGTGATTGTGATGTTATGTGATATGAGATGCTTTGGATAAATTGTGATAATGTAAGTTTATCTATCTGTGATAAAATTTCTATATGAATATGATATACTGAATTTAAGTTAAATTGTTTAACTTAAACATCTTGGCTTAAAGGATGACATTTGATTCGAAGAGACCGGGGTCGGGTATTAGTAAATACCCAAAACCACTTCGATTCGGAATCTTCTGTAATTCTTTTTAGATTGATATGTGAAATCAATAGACCGTTTTTGGATAGTATGGACCATTTAAACTAAGTTGGATACTTAGATATTGTTTTGTGAAAATAAATGTTGATATATAAGTTGTTTACTTAGTAAAGTACGAGTTACCCCGGGTTTAAATAAGTTCTATGGATTGAAATTTCATATTAGATGAGTTTACTCACGCTGGTTTCCAGCCTGACCCGGGTGTTACTTTGATGTAATGCTCGGGTCAGACCGAGTATTACAGATTTCCAAGTAAGGACGTTCTGGAGCTCAGGAGGCGAGATGGATGGCAGGAACGTATGGAGTTTGCCGCTGTGTATTTAAGAACTTATTGATAGTAGTCTGGGACAGATTGATAACTGTCTAGTCTATTTGTGTATATGTTGTAACTCTGATGTATTGAATGTAAAGTAACAATTACAGTTTTTCTTTGTATAAATGCTATTATTTGTTATTATATTTAGTCCGTTGCGAATGTGAGATGTTGTGTTTTCTTTCTTCTTTCTATTCTTCTTCTATCTCTTTCTTCTTTTCCTTAACAATTCGGAATTTTCGGAGTCGAAAATCCCGGGTCGTTACATTTATTTAGCTTCTATTTACAATATATACAAATAAATATATATATTCAAATAGAAAATATCTTATTAACTTTTAAAAGATAAAATCACCAATTAATACTAATTTAATCAGATTATTAAATTAAATTCAAATCTTATTATCAAAGATCATCAATATCAATTTAATTATTTAACAGATTATTAAATTGATATTGTTAAAATTTCCGGGATATTACATTCCTTCCCCCTTAAAATAATTTCGTCCCCGAAATTTAAACAAAGGTAATTTAATAATCTTATTAAAGATTTTAAATTTTAAAACACAAGCATATACTATCATCCATATGCTAACAACCATAGCAACCAATTCATCCAATCAATCAAATCTAACTATCCAGACAAAATTCTAGATAGAATTCCTCGAGTTTCCCCAAGTATTTACAATTAATTGTCTTTATTTTAAATGTGATAGTTTAAAAAGGGTTTTAAATATATCAAAAATTTAATTGTTTGCTTCTTAAGTAAAATTTATATTTTCAAAAAAAAAAAACTAATTTAAGGTTAATTCAATTGTTTTCAAAATATAAGACAATTGAATTAAATCTAAATTAACCTTTTGAAAATTGTTAAATTATAAAACAAAGCTTTTAAAATCACAATTTATACATATATATTTATCAATAGATTTAATTAAATTTCAAACAATCCCAGTTATAACATATATATACATATATATTACAAATTTGAAAATTCATCTTTAATTGAAAACAAAAGATATCCTATTCACAATATATAACAATATATATATTATAAATAGATTAAAACTTTATTAGCTTTGAAAATAAATCTTATCAATATTGCCAGATTAAATATTGATTAACTTTTAAAAGATTAAATTATCAATACATATTATTAAATTTAAATTGCCCAAAAACCCGGGATATCACATTCCTCCCCCCTTAAAATAATTTCGTCCCCGAAATTAAAAGCAAAGTTAATTTAATAATCCAACAAATATTTTAATTTCAAACACAAACCTATCATCCAATTTCTAATAACCAAAGCAACCAATCAAACAATCTAATCTAACTAACTATTCTGATATAAATCAGAATAGACTTCATAATACTATCTCGAGTTTCCCCGAGTATAAATCATTGGGAGACTCGCTCTACAGAAACTAAACAAACAACACCACTATGATCCAGAGCTCCTCTCTTCTCTAGATCCACTAATCTGAACAAAATATCAGACTACACACAAATCCAGCTCAACTTCCAAATTCATCTGAACTGCAGATTCAACAACCAATGATGAATCATACACGT
The DNA here is from genome assembly GCA_030737815.1 of Allium fistulosum. Classification (NCBI taxonomy): domain Eukaryota; kingdom Viridiplantae; phylum Streptophyta; class Magnoliopsida; order Asparagales; family Amaryllidaceae; genus Allium; species Allium fistulosum. Next base: position 1,042,748,937 of record CM060907.1, on the reverse strand, counting down.
ACTCCCTCAGATATACGTGAAATACAATGAATTCCAGATATCCAAATTGGCTATTCATTCCTGTAGACAAAGAACTACTTCTCTCGAGAACACAGGAAAATCCAAAATACTTCAGTGCTAGCTTCCAGACTTACCAATCTTATAGCTTTATAATCGGAGAAAACTTAGCAAGTTTCCAATCTACAACTCCGAATTCCAAACTCTGCCTCATATCTACATAACTCATCAAACAATCTTGGACTACCCCATCTCTTCCTGATCAGCTTAACCTTCCCTGATGCTTCTTGAAATAAATTCGAACCAAGAACAAAATGACCTCTAGATCCTATTCAACAATATGAACTTTCCAGAATCTGTTGAAATCCAAACTTGAAAACTAGATCTGACCAATCCATTTCCAAAAATTCCTGAGCTGCTACACCAATTCTTCTTTCTCTAAGAACCATCCTACTACCAGACTAACCATCGGTATCGCTTCTGGAATCAAGTCGATACGGAACTCAACTCCAGATGAAGACAAACTTCTACTTCTTCGAAGACATCCGGAAAAATTCTGACTACTTCAGTAGCTCCTACTTCCATATGAGAAACCTCAATCTCAAACAAAAGATTACCCAAGATAAATTCCCAAACTAATCGCAAGTCACTTTTGCGTTACTACCTAGTTCGGATTCCAAAGAAATTGTTCTCTCTTTACCAATTAAAACAGCCTTAAGCTTTTCCAAACAAGGTTAACCCTTCAAGAAAGCCTTCACCATCTGCCCGGACTGTTGATAGAAGAACCACAAAGATTCCTGAACCATCTAAGAAACGGCCACACTACTGCTTCCAAACTCTATCTCGATGATACTACTAAGACAAAGACCTCCTCGTCAGCACACCGAACATTTCGAGTTGCACTACTACCACAGCTAACCAAAAACTTCTAATCCATAGGCTTCTCAAAGCTAAAACCATCACCTAACCTTACAACGAACCTCCGAGACGACAGACATCTCTCAAGAACTCGGCTCCGAACCAAACGCCAATATCTTACTCTTCTTAAGAGAATATGGGACCATGTCCGAAGAACAACTAATCGACCTTAGTCCCATACTTCAAAATAGATAAAACTCTCTTACTCGATATCAGAGAATTCCTATACAGCCGAGTCTTTCCTACGGTAGACATCAACTGTTCCTCCAATACCTTCTTAATCTTGTTCCAAAAAGAAAATCTCCTTCGGGAACATCCATAGATACTGCGTCTTATCACACAGCTACTTCTTCCAGAAGATACCAAGATATTATCACTCGCTTCTGCCCAACCGACAGATCCAACTCTACTCATCCAACTTCAAAGATAAACTCCGAACCTTAACAGGTTTCCTTCAGAGATTGTGAAATCCTTACACAACTGTAAAGTTCACTCGAGACGGTATTAGGTTTACAGTCTCGACAGATACTCTTCCAACCTCAACACTCAGACTCCTAATCCTAGATGATAAATTATTATCATCTCAACCAATCATTCTTTAAACATAATTGATTAACTCTTAATCAATTTAATTAACCTTTAATTGATATCCCGGAAATTTGGCAATATCAATTTAATAATCTTTATTAATAATTAAATTGATTTGATGATTTTATTTTATAAATTTGACAAGTTTATTCATTTTAAAAGGCTAATAATATTTTAATTGGCAATATGTATTAATATCTTTTCTAACAATTTAAAATTGGGAAGATTTATCTTTCTAAATCTAATATAAGTGTTTATATCTATAATGTATATATTTAGGTATATATATTATAAATAGGGAGTCTTTAATTTAATAAAACTATGTTTTCAAATTTATAATATGTATGAATATATATATATATTGTGTTTTGGAGTTATGTTATAAAATTCAATATAGTAATTATCTAAACTAATGTTAAAATATTTCCCATTTAGAATATATAAAATATATATATATATATATATATATATTTGTATATTGAAATGGAAAGGTAATGACTTGAATTTAATAAAGGTGTTTTCAAACTTTAAATATATACATAGTTTGTAATTTGGAAATTATATTTAACATAATACTTTTAGAAATGATAATTGAGATTTAATTAACAAGAATAATTTCTTATTTATTATAAATATATATTTTAGTTTAAGTTTTAAATAAGATTTAAATTAAGAAGTTCATTTGTTTTTAATATTCTTTTCTTTTTAAAATTCAAAAATAAGTTGAATTGATTTGTAAATATATATATATAGAGTTAAAATAAATTTCTCAAGTATATAAAATATGTTATATTCATTTGATCAAGGCATAAGTTATTTTAAATAATTGATTTTTACATTTGTATATTTATATAGAAATTTAAAAGCTTAATTTATAAAAGATAAATACATTTTATACTTGTAAATATTTCATAAATAAATATATGTATAACTTAAATAAGCTTTAAATAAGATAATAACTTTTGTAACAATTGTTAAACATTAATTAAACATTAAATAACCCTTATATAACATTTGTAAATCATTAATTAAGTATTAAAAACACTTGTTCACATTTTGATATATGTAAGTGACAATTGTAAGTCATTGTATATATGTGTAAACAAACTAAGGCATTAAAGAGACACATGTCAAATTCTCTTAATAACTAAATTTAAAAATTAGTATGAAAGAAGAAAATCTGTTTTCACATTCAGTTAAGACTATCTTCTTCTTTCCCCACTAATACAATTCGAATCAAATCAAAAAGAAAAATGAAAAACCTGAAATCTAAAAGCAAAAAGAAGATGTAAATCTGAAATTTCTCAAATACAAATCAGTCTGGAAAATTTGGGAATTTAACTGCAAATCAAAAGAAGATCAAATCAGTTTCAAACCTATCAATTAGTAACCAGAGATCAACAGCAAGATTCAAATTCAACAAGCAAAAGAAAAGAAAGTTTAAAATCAAATAATAAAGTCTGGAATAAGCCTGGAAGCAGTTTCTATTCTCTTCTCTGTTTTATAATTCCAGGTGAGTAAATATTATTTTAAAAACAGATCTATGTTTTGTTTATGTGATGATTTATCATCTGAAATGTTGAAATGAATGCATGTTTGTATATTAGTTTTGAAATGCCTGTATGCATGCCTGTATAGTTACATTTGAATGCCTGTGAAGTTTTCATAATCTCTGTGTAATAATAGCAGTATTCATTTCATAATAAAATCAATAACTCGAAGTTGATTGTGAATTGGTTAATGATTTATAAATAGGAGTTGTTTACAATCAAGTAATCTATCAACTAAAAATAATTACAGGATTTAAAAGTGAATAATTGACTCTGAAATTTTGAGTTTACTGTAAATTTTCAATTTGGGTCAAAAATTTATTAAATCGAATTTGAGTTTGAATTGTATGGTTGGATTCGTGATGAAAAACCATGAATTTTAATAGCTATATCAAGATTTTTAGGTTAGTAATCAATGAGAAATTTCAAAATTTATGTTTTCGTCATTTCGACCAATCGGAGGTGAACGACGACGATCTGGGTGCCGTGGGTGAACTCGAAGGTGGAGGGGAAGGTGGAGATCTCGGGAAAAATCACTCGAGAATTTATAGTTAGGTGTGTTGATCGAAATTGATCAAGTTAGGGCTTCGTTCTTGTTTTTGGTCGACGAAGGTCATATGGTTTCGCGGCACCGATGGACAAACGGAGTTGATCGCATATGGTTCTGGAGGCTTGGGGCAGTGAGGCGGAGCTGGGGTTAAGACGGCGAGGAGTTTCGAAGCTTTGGTTGCCGTGGAGGATGGTTTTTCTGGTGATGGTGGTTTTGAACTGATGGGTTCGAAAGGTCGAAAACGATTCTCGTTCGAATCGAGAACATCTGGGTGGTCGTACGTGAAGAAGAGGTTGATATTGACTTACCGGAGACCAGAACGGAGATCATCAACGTCCAGCGTGTGTGTGCACGTACACGAGCTTGTTCATGTGCATCTGGCAATTTGATTTTGGGGAAGAAAGCTTGTTCTCGGGGGTTCGTTCGGGAATTATCAGATTTTACTCGAAGGAAGTGGTAACGAGGATTCGTCTCGCGTTCGCTTCGAGTTTCCCACGAGATTTTCTCGGGTTGGTGGTGAGTTGGTTTAAGATAGTGGAACGGTAATTGTTTAAGATAAAGAAGTTTGATTTCTGAATTTTAAAAACTTAGTTAAACAAGTTTTTACTTGTAAAATAAATTGATTTCTAATAAATGTTTTAACAAATTTTAAATAAGTTTAAAATAGATAATTTCTAAAAGGATTAAAGATAGTTTTTCAAAATGATTTAGTATTAAAAGTTAATTCAATAACTTTGGAAAAGTTTTAAAGATTTAATGGTTTAAGTTAAAATGTGTTTAATGATTTATTGATTTCTAAATCTTATATTTTAATTTAAGTAAGGTTTAATGGTTAAGATTTAGTAATCAATTAAAATAAGAATTTTCTTAAGTATTTAGAATGTTGATTTAATTAAAGATAGTTAAATTTGAAAAGGAAATTTAGATAATTAAATTATTTTAATTATAAAGTGTTATTGGTAAATAATTGATTTAAATTAAGATAGTAGTTTCTTAATTAAGAACCTTTAATATAATAAAGTAAGAATCATTTAATTAAATTTAAATGATTAAATTAAATTAATTAATTTGTGATTTCTTAAGATAATCACTTATAAATTAAATTAAGTATAATTACTTGATGAAGTAATTAAGGAATAATTACTGAATGTAATTAAGAAAAAGGGAAGTTATTTAATAAAATAATTAGAGAATAATTATTTTATGAAAGTAATCAAATAAGAAGTGATTAAGGCTAATTACCTAGTGTTATTAATTAAATAATTTATTTAATTAAAGGATTAAGGATAATTAATAAGGTAATTAATTAATTGTTAAGGTAATCAATTAAAAGAAATAAATTAAGGAAGATAATTAATTAGAGTTAATTACTGGTTAAGTTTAATCAAAGGTGATTAATAAATCATGGTTTAATTAAAGGTTAATTACTTAATGTAATTAATAAATAATTAAAGGTATGATTAGGGATCATTAGTTTATAATTAATGATGTAATTGAGAGTTGATTAATTAAGATAAATTAATCAAATGAAAAGTGATTAATTAAAATTAATTAAGGATTAAAGTAATTAATTATAATTAATTAATTAATGAAGTAATTAAAGGTTAATTACTGTATTTGGTTAAGGATAATTAATTTGTGAAATTAATTAAGATAATTACTTAAATATAATTAAAGAATGATTAATCAAGGTGATTAATTAAAGTGGATAATTAGAGAAAGATTAATTAATTTATTTGTAATTAATTAATGATTATATAAGTAAGATTTATAATGAAGTAATTAATTTAATTTACTTTAAATTAATTAAGAGATGAAGTAATTAATTTAATTCACTTTAAATTAATTAAAGATAGAGATAGTTAATTTAATTCATTTTAAATTAATTATGTTATGATTAAGTAAATCATTTCTTATATAAGAATGGATGACATTGATTTGTCTTGAATGGATGTAATCTCAGAAATGAGATAAGTAATGTTGTGTGGAATAAATGCTTGGTCGCATTATGATGGTAATATAGATTAACTATTGTGATGTTGATATGGATTACCTATTTGGTTATGAATCATCTGTTTAAATGATAATGTGATTATCAATTGTGATTTGTGAATTATCTATCTGAATGAATATAGATAAGTTAAATTGTTTATACCTTTAAACAACTTGGCCTTAAAAGATACGTTTTGGATTTCGATGAGACCGGGATCGGGTTTCCGTATACCGGTATTCCAGGTCTGGAGACCCGAATACCACATCGATCCAAATTAACGATAGGTCGTGAATCTCAAGTGAAGATGAAGATTCAGAGTGCAAGGGTTATTGTCGTTAACTCTGAGGGTGATTCCAAAACGAGTGTAACGAGATAATGCCTTCGGTTTCGTTCGAACCCGGAACGAACTTATATGGATTGAATGCTTTCAGCACATCGTCAGGCGGACGATGAGCATTCTAAGTGATATGTTCTGATTAAAGGTAATCGTAACCTCAAGCCTCATCAACCGGGAATGGCTAAAACAGGGGAGGTGCAGCAAGGCTTCGTGGGTAGCGCCCACTGAGAGCAAGATAGATCCCTGTCTAGAGGTCCCTTTCTATATTTCGGCTTAGTGGGTAGTTGGAACTGCAGCCAACTACGGGGTTGTCTTGTTCGGGATTATCCAGTAAGGGATGGTTCCGGCTTTGTGTTGCAGGGGAGCGGGCGTACTCCTCGGTACGGTGATCTAGGCCACGTACTGTGACGGGCGGTACCCCAGTAGCCCTGCCATTGTATGGAATCCAAACTCCAATAAGTGCCGTACGTATTAGTTGTGCCCAACTATGTTGGAATGTGAGATGTAAGCATTTCAGCTATTTCTGTATTTTACTTGAAAACCCTAGACCCTATTATAATATAACTGGATTTCCTATCAAATGATTTGGTTAGCGTAAGGTAAAAACTTTTCCACGTTTATGTGTGGGAAGTCTTACGTGATACCTTTGTTTTCAAAAGGTTTTGAAGTTAAATAATTTTAACCCGTTTACTCACACCAGACCCATGTCTGACCCAAGTGTTTATTTTCTGTTTTATTAAACCTTGGGTACTCAATTTTTACGAGTAGCCAAGGGATTCAGGTTAGTCTTGACGAATACTGGAGGAGCTGAGGAGCAGGAGGCTTCAGCGAGTAGATATATAGAGTTTCCGCTGTGTTTGTATTAGTCTGTATTGTACTGGTATACTTGTGTTGTATAATAGACAGAAGTTTATAACTGTCTATTCTGTGATGTATAAATTGTGTACTCTGATGTATATGATACTATGTAATATCTTATGTGATAATATATTTCTCGTTCCGCTGTGAGATTTCTGATGTTTTGTTGTTCTCTCTTCTTTTCTTTTCTTCTTCTATCCCTTTCTTTCTTCATAACGATGCGTCATTCTGGGCAAAGAAAGCCGGGTCGTTACAGGTTTATCGCCATCTCAGAGCATGCCTAGGGACCATTCGCGATCCCGTACATGTGTAAGTGGCTTAGCCGTTATGAAATCACAAGTAGCATTTTTTCATTGAAAATAAGTCTTTAGCAGAAATGTTAAACAGAATCAAGTTCAAATGTTCAAATCAAGACGAAACAAAAGCAAAGCAAGGATGTCAAAGTGTAAATTCCCACAACGATAGGGTTAGTAGTCATTCAGAGCATGCCTATGGACCGTTCGTGATCTCGCACATGTGCAAATGACTTACTCGTGTCGGTGAGAGGTTTACGACTTGTTCATCGTTATTTCAATTAATTGATAATCATACGGTATCCCGGCTCGGGGTCACCCCTAGCTGATGTTGAAGGTGGTCGCTCTGGCTCCACCGCTGGAGCTCGCCTCCTCACATACTGAAGTAGCATACCGTTCCTGATGTGCCCTTCCACCTCATCCTTCAGATGTCTACAGTCGTTAGTGTTATGACTATTCAGTTCGTGGAATAAGCAATATCTGTCTGATTTTCTTTCGTCAACAGTGGGGGTCCCTTCGTATTGGCCTACGGTAGGGGACTTGCTCTCGGGTATCTTGGTAGATTCGCTCCAAACTCTCATTCAGCTCTGAATAAGTGGTGAATCGTGGCTCTTTCCGCAGTCGCTTTGGCCTATCACCATTGTCCTCAGCCTTTCGTTTTCTTTTATCCTGGTCTGAATCCTTTTCAAAAGGCTTTTTGTCCTTAAGTGCATAAACTTCTATTCCCTCTCCTTCTTCTCTTTCAGCATTAGCGTCTTCCAATCGCAAAAACTTTTCTGCCTCATGATAGAATTCTCCTAGATCCATAGGCGGATCCTTAGTTAATGAATTTTTGAATTCTGTGCCGTCGGCTATTCCGGACACAGCTGCCATCATAACCATGGATGGATCTGGCCGATCCACCAATGCTGATGCCGCATTGAACCGCGTCAGGAAATTCCTCAAAGACTCCCCAGCTTTTTGCTTTAGCATTGCCAAACTCATCACATTCTTGGGTCTTGAAATGTGAACCCTGAATTGCCTCATAAATTTCTCAATCAAATCGGTCCATGTCCCAATGGAGCCGCTCTCTAGCTGTCTGAACCATAAAGCTGCTATGTCTGTCAAATACAATGGGAAGCACCGGGCCATGACTTCCTGTGATGCCCCCAGCACTTCCATGTGCCTTATATACCTCGTTAGATGGACCGCAGGGTCCGTCCTCCCATCATACCTTTCTACTATTGGCAGTTTGAATTCTGGTGGGTTCCTAGCCAACCTAATCGCAGGAGAAAAGGGACTCTTGTTCACGTCTTCAAGATCTCTATTTACTAATCCACCACTCATGGCTCGCCTGACCATCTCTGCCAATCTATCATTGTATCCAAGCTGTAGTCCTCGTTCACTACCTTCGATCTGCCCCCGAGTCCGTGTGAGCTTTCGGGTGTCTGCCCCCTGGCTGAGCGTTCATCCCTCTATCGCCGCCAGGTTGCTCGGATGTCCTTGTCTCTCTTCCCAGGTTCGGATCAACATGTCCTAAGTGTGTGCCCCCCAGCTCCGGCGCTGCGCTAGATGGTCCAGCTCCGTTCTGGATTCTGGTTGCTCCTTGATTTTGCGCTCCAAGTTGTCCAATCTGTTGAAGCAAATTTTGGATCATTTCCTCCTGTCTCTTCATCATTGTCTCCATCTCATCTCTGGTGATGAAAATTGATGCTTGGTTTGCTCCTGAGGAAGCCTCTTGACTCCCTTCATGCTGACTTCGCTCTACCCTTGGCCTTCTGCTCGCTTGTCTCATCATAGCTTTTCAAATTTGAACTTTTAAACCTTCGAATTCGACTTCCAAGCGGTAGATCCCTGAGTTCAATTCTCAGTGAAAGCACCAAAATGTTTGCGACAAAATTGGTCACAAACACCCAATAGCCGTTGAAAGCACCAGTTCGCAATCACAGATCACAAATATCAAATATGTAGGGGAATAAGTATGCAAATCACTCAGGAAACTCAATAAAAACAGTAAATGACACAGGATTTATAGTGGTTTGGCGATCTTGCCTACGTCCACTCTGAAGTTAATGACTTTATTGCTTGATACTTGAAGATCACAATTTCTTATAATGTAGTACAACTGATTTTATAAGCTAAGTCTGAAATTAAGGTAGCAGTGGTGAGTTGAAGTAAATCTGGCAGAATCCGGGCACTCTTTAGCTCTTAAAATTATCCGACCCCTTTTCTGAATGACCATGGGCTCTATTTATAGGTGTAGGAGGCTGATATTTCATCTAAAATTAGGGAGACTACTTCTGGCACGTGTGGAGGCCCATGCGCCCGCGTCTCAGGAAGTCCGGGCCCACTTTGGGATCGATTCGAAGTCCATTCGAATCGATCAAGAAATCATCCAATCGAGCTGAGATTTGGTGTGGACATTCTTCAACATGTGCACAAGCTTCTGTGAAAATTTCATAGCATTTGGACTTGTAGAACTCCAGATATTGTCGATTCAAAATGGTATTCTTTGTTAGGCTGTTTCGTTCGAATCGATTCATTCGAATGGATTGCTTCGAATCGATGGTGGAGCATGCTTCTGTGATGACGTGGAGCGCGATCTTCGCATCGATCCACTTTTGTCGCCAGTTTGATCGAGTCGTCCCGGAGACTTCGCCGCTTTGACTCGATGGATTCGAAGACACCAAAAATCCCTGGATTCGAATGACGCCTACTTTGTATCGATAGCCAAAGTGTCTCAATCGATACGGAGTCAATCGTAGCTGGATGGATTCGATGGAAGGAACTTCAATGGATTCGAACACGCCACCCATGCATGGATTCAAAGTAGAGCATCTTGTTGGGTATGAAGCAGGATGTCTTCATGGATTCGAATATATGTCCCACCTATGGATTCGAATCGGGGGGGATCTCCTTCATCTTGTATCGATCATAAGTTGAGCATACGAACTCGGATCGTCTTGAAACTTGGAACGTTGGCTTCCATGGCTTTGCTTGTTATGTCTTGTTAATCGTGGCTCGATCCGGACTCGGACAAAATTCATTGATATCCATAGTGAGCCTGCGTGTAACCGATCTCCAAGACGAACTGTCATTGGTTTCTAGTCAAGTTTTTAGTGTCACGGCCTTGCCAAAAGGCGGTATAACATAACCATTATGGATGTAGGAGCACATTATAGGGCTTTAAAAAGGTTTTAGGATACTAGTGAGGGGAAAACCCGTTCCGCTAAGCGACGTCGTCTTACTAGATATTTAAAAAGGACTGAGATGTTAGATTATTATTCATATTAGGCTTTATGTCTGACTCGAAGTTTTTGTTTTCCCCTTAAACTCTCGGGTACTCAATTAATTTTGAGTAGTTTGAGGTTTAGGGTTTTCAGATTCTCTTCTTAGACGAATAAAGCTTTCGGAGGGGTGCAGGAGGTAGATAGTTATTTAGTGTTTTTGTTCTCCGTTGTGTATTTGTTTGTAAAGGCAGATTTATTAGCCTTACTATATACCCTGATCAACCAAGAGGGCTTCATATGTCGCTCTTGGCGTAATTGTAATAATTATATTTTTCTGAATGTGGTTTACTTATTTTAGGATTATGTAATGAACAAGAAATGTTTTAATCCGAACGTGGAAATATATGTTTTTGACCGTACTTCTGTATCTTACTAAGGCTCGTATGCAGATATACGAGAAAGAGGATATGGAGGCAGGAAATGGAAGAGGAAATCTTGGTGGAGGAAGCACCACAACCAATGGAAACGCTCGACCTAATACCCGGAGAAACCAAGGTCGACAGGCTAATGCTAACCAAAATGTTGAGGTCATTGTAAGTGCTGGAAATCCGCCAGTAGAGGGGAATGGTGTATCAGTTATTGGCTAACCTTTTGCAAGCAGGAGCTGCTGGTAATGTTGGAGGAGCTAATCATGTTGTTCAAGTTGGATATAACTATGAAAAGCTGAGCAGGGACTATACCAGTCTTGGTGGGAAGCCGTTTGTTAGAACGGAAGATGCAGTTGAAGTGGAGAATTGGTTGTTGAACTGTGAAATGATCTTTATAGATTTAGGTTTGAATAATGGAGAGAAGAGAAGGCTAGCCTCTAGACAGTTGCAAGGGTTATCGCTTCATTGGTGGAACAGTGTGACAGCTGGAGTTTGGAAGAAGAGCTGACATGGGATGATTTTAGGAGAAGGTTTGAGCAGAGGTTCTTGTCTAAGGTTGCCAAATTGGCATTAATGAGGAAGTTTATGGATCTTGTCCAAGGAGATATGTCTGTGATCGAGTATGCTGTTAAGTTTGATGAGCTATCTCGATATGGTTATACTTTGGTCGACACTGATGTCAGAAGAAATGAGAGATTCATTAGAGGATTGAGGCCAGAGCTAGGCAAAATGGCTATGACTCATATTAGAGAACCATATCATGTGATGGTAGAGATGACCATCCGCCATGAGGAGATGCTTGTTATTGCAGCTAGGGAGAAGCCAGTTGAGTCCCAGGGTCCTCAGTGAAGGAAAAGAAAATTCTTTAAGAAGAAAGGAGCCTAGAAAGGGTAGGCTGCTAAGAAGGCAAAGGCTGATTTGGTGTGTTATAAGTGTGATAAGAAGGGCCATTATGCCACGAGTGCAGAACTAGTAAAGGAAAGAAGCTTGCAAAGAAGAAGAATGTGAAATGCTTCAACTGTGACCAAGTTGGGCATTATAAGAACCAGTGCCCAGAGCCAGTCAGGGCAGATAGAGGGAAGGTGTTTGCTATTGTACTACCATCTTCTTCTAGACCTACTGCAGCAGAGAAAGGGAAAACTGTGATGGAAGGCACGCTTTTGATTTAGAGTATACCAGTTAGGGTACTTTTCGATACCGGTGCATCGCATTCATTTATATCTCAGTATTTGGTTGATAGGTTATGTATAGAACCCACATACCTTGTTATTTCCTTAAGGGTTGCAAATCCAATAGGAGGGTATGCAACTCTTGGGATGAGATGTGACTAGTTAGAACTTGATTTGTTAGGTCATAAGTTTGCATGTAGCTTGTATATTTATGATTTCATAGATTTCGGGATCAATTTGGTATGGATTGGTTGGGTAAATATGAGGCTAGGATATTTTGCCATGATCGAGAAATATTATTAAGGCACCCAGATAGTCCTAACCAAATCATCTTCGCAGTGGAAAATTCCATTAAGAGTGTTTGTGCTTTGTTAAGTGCCATGGAGGTTAGAGATTAGCTTATTTAGGTTCGTGTGGCGAGAGAATTTGCAGATGTATTTGAGCTGGTCACTGGATTACCCCCGAAATTAGTTGTTGAGTTTCGAATAGACCTTGTACCGGGAGCTGAACCTGTCAGTAGACCACCTAGTAGGATGACACTGACAGAGATGAAAGAATTGAAGGTGCAGTTAGTGGATCTAGAGGGAAGGAATTTTATGAGACCAAGCAGTTCACCTTGGGGAGCAACTGTGATGTTTGTGAAGAAACCCAACAGGTCGTTAAGAATATGCATCGACTATCATAAGTTAAACGAAAGGACGATCAAGAATAGGTACCCTCTGCCAAGGATAGATGATCTGTTTGATCAATTGAGTGGAGCCAGGGTATTTTCCCAATTAGATTTAGCGACGGGGTTCCATCAGTTGAGAGTGGAGGAGGATAGCATTCCTTTGACGGCATTTCAGACTAGATATGGTTCGTATGAGTTGTTGGTGATGCCATTCGGATTAACGAATGCGCTTGCTTTCTTTGTTGATTTGATGAGCCGAGTCTTCCGAGGGCACTTGGATAGGTTCATATTGGTATTTATAGATGACATTTTGGTGTGCTCTAAAGATGAAAGAGAGCATGAGGTACATCTTAGAGTGGTGTTGGAGACGCTGATGTAGAATCAGCTGAAGGTGAAGTTTTCCAAGTGTCACTTTTGGAAGAAAGAGTGGTCATGTGGTTTCAGAGGAGGGATTGGCAGTCGATCCAGTTAAGATCGAAGCTGTCAATAGTTGGAAAAGACCAAAGACGGTAACCGAGATCAGGAGTTTTCTTGGACTTGCTGGCTATTGCCAGAGATTCATTAAAGATTTCTCATGGATAGCAGCGCATTTGACTAAGTTGACTAGGAAAAATGTGAAGTTTGTTTGGTCCAACAAATGTGAGGAAGCATTCCTTAAGTTAAAGCATTTGTTAACCAATGCGCCAGTGTTAGTAGTTCCAGATTGTAACCAAGGGATGGTAGTATACACTGATGCATGTGGCACTAGATTGGGAGCAGTGTTGATGCAGAGGGGCAAAGTTATTGCTTATGCATTTAGGCAGCTTAAACTGCACGAAGTTAGATATCCTACTTATGACTTAGAGTTAGCTGCTGTGATCTTTGCCTCTCAAATCCTATCCTCTGTCTCCCAAGTACAGTCTTTCTCGTTTTCGCTCCACTGAACTTTCACTAACTTGACTGTCTTGGTCCTCAATCTTTTCTCATCCCTCGCTACAATTCGAAATGGGTCTCTAACAAAAGTCGAATCAGGCTCCACTACCAAATCATCCAACTTCGTCCGAGGGATAGCAGCCTCTAGATCGTGGACATACTTCCGAAGATGAGACACATGGAATACATTATGGACATCTGCCAAACTGCTCGGCAGTTCTACTCTGTATGCGAGCTTTCCAATCCTTTCTATGATCTGAAATGGTCCAACATATCTTGGGGCCAGCTTTCTTGACTTTCCAAACCATACCACACCCTTCATTGGTGATACTTTAATGAAAACCATCTCTTCTACTGAGAACTCTATGTCTTTACGTCTCTTATCTGTGTAACTCTTCTGCACAGATTTAGCTTCCTTCATCCATCCTTGGATTAACTCAATCTTTTCTGATGCCTCTCTAAGCAAATCCGGACCTAAGACCAATCTATCTCCAGTCTCTAACCAACATGCTGGCGATTTGCATGGCATTCCATACAAAGCTTCAAAAGGCGTCATTCCTATACTAGTCTGATAAATATTATTATAGGAAAACTCAATCAACTATAGGTGGTCCTCCCATGATCCACCAAAGTCCAATATACAAGCTCTTTTGCTATACTAGTCTATTGACTCTCTCTGTTTGCTCATCTGTCTGTGGGTGATATGTTGTACTCATCTTGAGCTTGGTACCTAATATCTCTTGTAAACTCCTCCAAAATTTGCTAGTGAATAATGCATCTTTGTCGCTGACTATGCTACTAGGAATCCCATGAAGTCTAACTATGTTCTTCATGAACAACTTAGCCAAAACATGTGCTGTTCTGGTTGACTTTACCGGAATGAAATAGGCACTCTTGGTCAACCTGTCCACAATAACCCATATGCTTTCGTTTCATCTCCTTGACCTTGGCAACCCATCGATAAAATCCATCGATATCGAATCTCATTTCTAGACTAGAATATCTAAAGGCTGAATTAACCCACTCGGTTTCTGATGTTCAGCCTTCACTTGTTGACAGTTCACACACTGCCTAACCCACAATCCAACATCCCTCTTTATGCCTTCCCAATAGAAGCTCATCTTCATGTCTTGATACATCTTGGTCCCTTCAGGATGAATCGTAAACTTCGATCGATGACATTCCTCTAGAACTTCCCTCCTTAAGTTCTCCATATTCGGAACGTAGAGCCGTCCTTCTTTCTCAAACATCCTTTTTGGTCAAGACTAAAATACTTTAGGTCATCAATCTTCGATCCTTCCTCAAGCCTTCTAATCCTCTCGACTAAAACTAGATCTTCTCTTTGCTTAGAAGCTATCCTCTCGATCAGCACTGGTCGAACTTCTAAACAAGATAACATGGCAGTACCCTGACTAGAACTAGCAGTAGACCTCAACTGCACACCACAACTGGCTAAAGCTTCTAGATCCTTCCATTATGCCAACGTTTCTAACACCACATTCTGACATCTTCTACTAAAAGCATCTGCCACCTTATTTCCCTTTCCAGGAGTATACTCTATACCGAAATCATAAGCAGCCAAAAACTCTAGCCACCTCTGCTATCTCATAATCAACTCCTTCTGAGAGAATAAATACTTTAACGACTTATGATCGGTAAATAACTCAAATCTCTCTCCCAAAAGATGATGCCTCCAAATCTTCAAGGCAAAAATCACCGCATCTAACTCCAAGTCATGAGCAGGATATCTAACTTCGTGCGGTCTAAGCTGCCAAGATGCGTAAACAATAACTTTGCCCCTCTGCATCAACACTGCTCCCAATCCAGTCCACACGCATCTGTGTATACTACCAACCCTTGGTTAACTTCTGGAACTACTAACAATGGTGCATTGGTTAACAAATTCTTTAACTTAAGGAATGCTTCCTCACATTCGTCGGACCAAACAAACTTCACTTCCTTCCCGGTCAACTTAGTCAAAGGCGCTGCTATCCGTGAGAAATCCTTAATGAATCTCCGGTAATAGCCAGCAAGTCCAAGAAAACTCCTTCTCTCGGTTACCATCTCTGGCCTTTTCTAATTATTGACAGCTTCGATCTTAACTGGATCGATTGCCAATCCCTCCTTTGAAACCACATGACCAAGAAACTTAACCTCTTTCTTCCAAAAGTGACACTTGGAAAACTTCGCCTTTAGCTGATTCTACCTCAGCGTCTCCAACACCACTCTAAGATGAATCTCATGCTCTCTTTCATCTTTAGAGCACACCAAAATGTCATCTATAAATACCAATACGAACCTATCCAAGTGCTCTCGAAAAACCCGGTTCATCAAATCAACAAAGAAAGCAGGCGCATTTGTCAATCCTAATGGCATCACCAACCACTTATACAAACCATACCTAGTCCGAAATGTCGTCAAAGGAATGCTATCCTCTGCTACTCGCAACTGATGGAACCCCATCGCCAAATCCAATTGGAAAAACACTCTGGCTCCACTCAACTGATCAAATAAGTCATCTATCCTCGGTAGAGGGTACCTATTCTTGATCGTCCTTTCGTTTAACTTACGATAGTCGATGCACATTCTTAACGACCCATCTGGTTTCTTCACAAACAACGTGGCTGCTCCCCAAGGCGAACTGCTTGGTCTTATAAAATTCCCTCCCACTAGATCAACTAACTACACCTTCAATTCTTTCATCTCTTTCGGTGTCATCCTACTAGGTGGTCTACTAACAGGTTCAAATCCTGGTACAAGGTGTATCCAAAAGTCAACGGCCCATTTCGGGAGTTAATCCAGTGACCGGCTCAAATACATCAGCAAATTCTCTCGCCACGCGAACCAGACTAAGCTCATCTCCAACCTCCATGGCACTTAACAAAGCACAAACACTCTTACTGGTATTCTCTACTAAGAAGATGATTCGGTTATGACTATTTGGGTGCCTCAATGATATTTCTCAATCCTGGCAAAATATCCTAGCCTCGTACTTACCCAACCAATCCATACCCAAAATGATCCCAAAATCAATGAAATCATAAACATTCAAACTAAATGCAAACTTATGACCTAACAAATCAAGTTCTAACTGGTCACATCTCATCCTAAGAGTTGCATACCCTCCTATTGGATTCACAACCCTTAAGAAAGTAATAAGGTATGTGGGTTCTATACATAACCTATCAACCAAATACTGAGATATAAATGAATGTGATGCACCGGTATCGAAAAGTACCCTAAGTGGTATACTTTGAATCAAAAGCGTATCTTCCATCATAGTTTTCCCTTTCTCTGTTGTAGTAGGTCTATAGGAAGATGGTGGTCCAATAGAAAACACCTTCCCTCTGTCTACCCTGACTGACACTGGGCACTGGTTCTTATAATGCCCAACTTGGTCACAATTGAAGCATTTCACGTTCTTCTTCTCCGCAGGCTTCTTTCCTTTATCAGTTCTGCACTCATGGGCATAATGGCCCTTCTTATCACACTTATAGTACACCAAATTAGCCTTCGCCTTCTTAGCGGCCTCCCCTTTCTGGGCTCCCTTCTTCTTAAAGAATTTCCTTTTCCTTCCCTAAGAACCTTGGGACTCAACTGGCTTCTCCCTAGCTGAAACAACAAGCATCTCCTCATGGCGGACGGCCATCTCCACCATCATATGATAAGGTTCTCTAATGAATCTCTCATTTCTTCTAACATCGGTGTCAACAAAAGTATATCCATATCGAGATAGCTCATTAAACTTAGCAGCATACTCGATCACAGACATATCTCCTTGGACAAGATCCATAAACTTCCTCATTAATGCCGATTTGGCAACCTCCGACAAGAACCTCTGCTCAAACCTCCTTCTGAAATCAGCCCATGTAAGCTCTTCTTCTGGAACTCCAGCTGTCACACTGTTCCACCAATGAGGTGCTAACTCTTGCAACTGTCTAGAGGCTAGCCTTCTCTTCTCTCCATCATCCAAGCTAAAATAAGTAAAGATCCTTTCATAGTTCAACAACCAGTTCTCAACTTCAATTGCATCTTCTGTTCCAACAAACAGCTTTCCTCCCAGACTAATATAGTCTCTACTTAGCTTATCATAGTAATATCCAACTGAAACTACATGATTTGCTCCTCCAACATTACTAGCAGCTCCTGCTTGCAAAAAATTAGCCAACAACTGATACACCATCCCCGCATCTACTGGCGGATTTCCAACACCTACATTGGCCTCAGCATTTAGATTAGCATTAGCCTGTCGACCTTGGTTCCTCTGGGTATTAGGTTGAGCATTTCTGTTGGTTGTGGTGCTTCCTCCGCCTAGATTTCCTCTTCCGTTTCCTGCCTCCATATCCTCTTTCTCGTATCTCTGCATACGAGCCTTAGTAAGATACAGAAGAACGGTCTAAGAGAGAGGGGAATACATACTTAGATATATATACCTATATATCAAATACAAGTACATTACTATAGCGTTAACCCAAACCCCGATCTTATTTTCAAATTATTTAGATTATGTTTCAAAAAGCTTTTAGATTTAAATTTTCTTTTAAAGTTCACAAAACCTATGCTCTGATACCAACTTGTAACATCCACCTACTTGGAGACCCAAAACTAACGACTACGGATGCTACAGTCATCCATAGTTATTAATATTCGGTGACCAAATACGTCGGTGCTAGATATATTGATACACAGATCACAGAAATATGAAAAAAAATTAACAATTCAAAAACGTATATTTCCACATTCGGATTAAAACATTTCATGTTCATTGCATAATCCCAAAATACATTAACCACGTTCAGCAAAATATAATTATTACAATTACGCCAAGAGAAACATATGAAGATGCCCCCATGGTTGATCAGAGTATATAGTAAGGCTAATAAATCTGCCTTTGCAACAAATACACAGCAGAAAAAGAAAACTCTAAATAACTATCTGCCTCCTGCACGCCTCCGGAAGCTTTATTCGTCTAAGAAGAAAACCTGTAAACCTTAACTCTCAATCTACTCAAAATCAATTGAGTACCTGAGTGTTTAAGGGGAAAACAAAAACTTCTAGTCAGATATAAAGCCTGGTATGAATAATAATCTAACATCTCAATCCTTTTTAGATATCTAGTGAGAACACGCCGCTTAGCGGAATGGGTTTTCCCCTCACTAGTATCCTAAAACCTTTTTAAAATCATATACTGTACTCCTGCATCCACAATGGTTAAAATATACATTTTCAAAATATTATGATGATATGCATACTTGAAAACAATTAGGATTTCCCAACCCTCATTTAATATGACACTTTGTCCTATCTATAGTTTTTTTATGGGATCACTAAGAACCTACAGGCTCCTACCAGTTAACTTAATTAATTCATGGGCTCCCCTGAACCTATTAGTCATTTCACCAACAATCACCCTATCCTAGTTTTCATGGGTCGACTAGGAACCTATGGATTTATCCAGTAACTTACTTCACATCCTAGTTTTCATGGGTTGACTAGGAAGCTACTGATACTTCCATTAGCCACTTTCTTGTCCCAGTTTTCATGGGTTTACTAGAAACCTATTGATTGACGTCAATTCTTAATTCGGATATAGTTTTCATGGGTTCACTATAAACCAATTAGTCCCTGTTAACTGTCCTTAATACATAGTTTTCATAGGTTAACTACGAACTTTTTGGTTTACTCCAATAACTACTTAATCATAATTTCATGAGTTAACTATGAACCTTTTTGGTTTACTCCAATAACTACTTAATCATAGATTTCAGAAAAATGCTGCCACTAATTTCAGAATTAAATAATAAATTTATTTTATAAAATGCCCCTTCTCCTTAATTAAATATATAAAATATTTAAGTCCCATAGCTTAAATAATTTTATATATTCATCAAATCACATAGGAAAAATCTAGAAAAATCCCAGAAAATCTATTCTAATATGTTTTCCAACATAAAAAAATTTCAAACCCAAATAATAATTATTTTAAACGAAAATAATTTATTACCCAATAAATCGTTTTCTTCAATAGAAAATTAAAATAAAATCCACATTAATTCAGAAAATTATGGAAATTGTAACCCATCTCTAAAATCATGTTTCCTGCAACATATATTTTTCCCATGGCATTTAAAAATCATTTCATCTCGGTTTTACCCAAAAACCGTGTATATCTTGTACTTAATAACCTTCTTTAATCCATATAAAACATAATTCAAGCATACCATCATTCAATATATCATAAAAAAAGATGTACGCTAAAATCCGAAACCATATGATCATAAAACAAAAATAGAGATGTAGAAATTATTATTCACCTTAGATTAGATAAGGAAATTGAAGTTTGTTTGAGATTGATTTCTTCTAGCTTGAATCCTTAGCTTTAAGTTGATTTTCTCTTCTCTTCTTTCTTCCTAATGGCCGACCTTGCTTCCTTACGGTTATAAATTTTTGTTTTGATAAAATGAACGCGTATGACTAAGGGCGATAGTATAAGGGTGAGAAATATGGACGGCTATTTACCCTAATGCTCTTATGTTTAGTATCTTAACCATTTATAAGTTCATTTAGTTAGATAAGCATGGCTACTTAATTCATTAATCAACCTCAATCCCCTTATCTACATTATTCTATTTAATTTATTCTAATTAAATCTTCTGAATAATGTTAATAAGCTTCTCCATTCTTTCGAAAGGTATCAAAGCTTTCGACTTAGATGATTTACCCTTGTTTTATAATTGACGTATAACCCAAAGCTTTCGAAGGAGTTGTTTTAAAGGCTGAGGTCTATTGTTTTAAATGATATATTTTAAAGATTTCGAAGCAGAGCTTTCGACAAAGTCGAAAGTTTGCTTCCAATGAAGTCGAAAGGTTTTCAAAGAAGATTCTCCACATATTTTAAATTGAACCTAATGAGTTTTCGAAAGGTTTGTTTTCAATGCTTTCGAATGGTTTGAGTTTTAATGGTTTCGAAAGATTTTCCAACGCTTTTGAAAGATTGAGTTTCAATGGGGTCGAAGGGTTTGGATAGATGTGTTTTAAAGTATAAAAAGGGCTAGAGCCTATTATTTTAAAAGGATATGATTAAAACCCTTCGAAGGTGTTAAAAATAGTAACTTTCGACATTATCGAACGGTTTTAAGACCCGTACTCTAAATTTTTAAGGAAAACCCACGGCTTATATAAAGGAGATTTGTAATGACTTTAAGTATGTGATTTTGGAGGAGTAATGCCTTGATCAAAATATAAGTTAAAGGTGTAAACTACGTTTTATGAAATGTATTCCGAGGACTTTATATCCACAGGAGTGGTATTGTTAAATTGTTGTTTTGCTTCTACAAATATGAATATATTTACACGATAACCCATAACTGTCTTTTGGGAAAAAGGGGTAGGAGAACCAACTAGGTTAACTCAATAGTGAATATAAATTACTTAAACTCCTAAATGAGTAGAATTGCATCCAAGGAGTCAGAGTGACGAAAAATGTAGGATGCCTAAACTTTATAGTTATTCGTGTAAACCAAAAGGTTCATAGTTAACCCATGAAAACAATGTATTAAGGATAGTTAGCAGTGGCTAATTGGTTTATAATGAACCCATGAAAACTCTAGCCGGATTAAGAATTGACATAGGTTCCTAGTAAACCCATGAAAATAAGGATAAGAAAGTAGCTAATGGAAGTATTAGTAGGTTCCTAGTTAACCCATAAAAACTAGGATGTGAGGTGAGTTACTGGATAAATCCATACGTTCCTAGTCAACCCATGAAAACTAGGATAAGTTGATTGTTGGTGAAATGACTAATAGGTTCAGGGGAACCCATGAATTAATTAAGTTAACTGGCAGGAGCCTATATGTTCTTAGTGATCCAATAAAAACTATGGATAGGACAGGGTGTCATACTAAACGAGGGTTGGGAAATCCTAATTGTTTTCAAGTATGCATATCATCATAACATTTTGAAAATGTATGTTTTAACCATTGTGGATGCAGGAGCACGGTATAGGGTTTTAAAAAGGATTTAGGATACTAGTGAGGGGAAAACCCATTCCGCTAAGCAGCGTCGTCTCACTAGATATTTAAAAAGGATTGAGATGTTAGATTATTATTCCTACCAGGCTTTATGTCTGACTCGAAGTTTTTGTTTTCCCCTTAAACTCTCAGGTACTCAATTGATTTTGAGTAGTTTGAGATTTAAGGTTTATAGGTTTTCTTCTTAGACGAATAAAGCTTCCGGAGGCGTGCAGGAGGCAGATAGTTATTTAGAGTTTTCTTTTTCTACTGTGTATTTGTTGTAAAGGCAGATTTATTAGCCTTACTATATACTCTGATCAACCAAGGGGGCATCTTCATATGTTGCTCTTGGCGTAATTGTAATAATTATATTTTGTTGAACGTGGTTAATGTATTTTGGGATTATGTAATGAACATGAAATGTTTTAATCCGAATGTGGAAATATATGTTTTTGAATTGTTAATTTTTTTTCCATATTCTTGTGATCTGTGTATCAATGCATCTAACACCGCCGTATTTGGTCGCCGAAGTTTAATTACTATAGATGATTGCAGCATCCGCAGCCATTAGTTTTGGGCCTCCAAGTAGAGGGATGTTACAATCTCCTATCTCTACACTACCACCGACCCTTCTACTTCTTAGTCTACTCCTCTTAAAGCCGGCTAGTCCTCTACCCCGGCACTCACATCTACTCTGATGAGAGTTAGCCGCTCAATTACGATAAAGCTCTGAATCGCTCTTTACACTAAACCCTAATAACTTGTTGCTCCGTAGGTCAATCAATTTGGTATAATAATTTTAAATAATCCATTGGACTCTCCAGCATCTAAGTTGACTACTGTGGAGTTACAAAGGATCAGTGAAAAGCATGGGATTCTTGAAAACAAAGTGCATCTTCGTTTACCCAGTTAGAGAGATCACGACCCTCCGGAAAGTTACACCGCTTGTAACTGCTACATGTGCCTATCCAAGGTCGTCCCTTTATTCAACAACTCTTGAAATTTGTCTCACATATGTTTGGACTTACCTCATCTCAAATCCATCCAAATGGTTATGCCACTTTGAACTCTGTCTACATGATCTTTAGGGAACATTTGTGAAGGTTGCCAATGTTCCTTAAGATTAATTTTTTATTTTACTTCAAAATGAGAGTTGACCAATCTTTGCTTTTGATTTTCGAGTCCTTTAATAGAGGCAAAGTTGTTAAGGGGTTATATAATAAGAGAAGTTACTTTATGGACGAATACTTCTTTGTCCGATGCCCTGCCAATTTCCACTAGAAATGGCTCTCGGAACGTAAGTTCTTCATCCAATGGTTTCATAACATTTAAGCTATCTTCGCTTGAACAACTAACCATCCTCTACCCTTTTTGTAGATATCCCTCAAAGGGTTGTGATCCCGTCCTCAAGAAAACCTTAAAACTTCTCAAAAGGATCGGCGCAGCATGAATACACACTTCTTTCTAGCTTACCAATGCCATAAAGCACCTACATCAACTACTCTACAGTGGCAAGAGAATCCACTTTGAATCGAATCTTCCCAAAGCTATTTAAGCTACAAACTAAACCCCTCACTGCACAAGTGGTTTTCATGGAAGTTGAGGTGGTTCCAAGCTCTGAAGAAGGAGAACAACAAGAGGAAAGAGGAGAAGAAAATGAAGAAGACAACAAAGAGGATGAAGAAGGGCACTGAGAAAAGGAGCAAGAAGGAGGTGACGATGACGTAGATGAAGATGAGTCATTGGGGAGACATCGCCTGAAGGCACTCAAGTCACACTTATCCCTAAACCTAGGTGACTTACAATCAAGACTTTGATCCAAGCACTTGAACCACACTAGATCCCTATCGAGGGATCAACCACTCCGGGCACAACTTATTCCATCTTCAATTCATTGAGTGACATCAGAAGTTTTCCAAACTTTACTCCAACTGATCTCAATTTCAACAATCTTCAAGCATTTAATTCTTCAAATTTCACTTTGACTGGCATGCCTTTACACTGTGAAAGGGAATGTAATGATCCACAAATCCACACAATTCAAGTTGACAATAAACCACACATGTCCAACCAAATTGAATGAAGATGCGAATAGTTATGGGATAAAAAGAAGTAGAAGAGAGAAGAGAAGAAGAAGAAAACTAAAAAATACAGAATCCCACAGCTAAACGAATAATCTATAATATACAACAAATCTTTACACAAAGAAAAACCTATAATATACATACATTAATCAGAGTACACTAACCTATTTCAGCCTGGACAGTTATAACAGCATGTCCTTATAATTTTCTAATAAATACAACCAACAGATAACACAACGAACATAAGAAATACGTAAATAGGTCTTGAACGTCTAGCTCGTCTCCTGAGCTCCAATGCATCTAAAGCAATCTGTAAATATGCTCAGTTTGACTCAAGCATTAAATGGGAAGAACGCCCATATTAGTCTAGTAAACCATCGTGAGAAAGATACACCCAAATGGAATAAAAGTATCTTGTAAGACTGCGCCGCACGTAAACAAGGACGGGTTTTTACCTTATGATAACTAAAACATCTTCTATAGAAACTGATATCATAATAATGTCTAGGGTCAAAGTAATATTTGAATATAGCATAAATTCCTGCATCTCACATTTCAACATAGTTGGGCACAACTAAGTCCATATGGCGCTTATTGGAGAAGGATTCCATACAATGACTAGGCTGCTGGGGTACCATCCGTCATAGTGCATCTCTAGATAAAATAACACCGAGGACCTCGCCGGGATCCCCTACCAACATAGAACCAGCTTACCCTTTATTGGATAGTACTGAATATGATCACCCCTTGGTTAATAGGTACCGAAGCATACAAATAAGAGATAATATGGACTCTAGATAGGGATGATCATTCCCTAATGGGAGCAACCTACTTAGCCCAGCTGCATCTCCCTGTTTTAGTCATTCCCGGTTGATGAGGGTTGAGGCAATGTTTTACCTTTTATATAGCACTTCCCACTTGGAATACTAACACTGCTCTCCAGGCAGCAATGGAATGCCAGCATTCATCCATACAAGTTGTACAGGAGATGGACAAACTGAAGGCACTACTTCTACTACATCCATTCTGGAATCACCCTCAAGATTAGTAGCCAGCAGCCCTAGCACTTCAAAGAGCTTCGACTTCAATTCCATCATCTTCAAGATGTCTTCACTTCGAAACACTTGAGTTGGATCAAATTGGTTTTCGAATAACGTATCTGACCTCGGTCACTTCGAAACAACATTCGATAGTTTTCGGTAAACTCAAACCCGGTTCTTTAGGAAATAAACAGTGAAAGATAAGAGAGGAGGTCATCTCCTAACCGTTAGCGAACAGATTTCCTTATCATTTGTCCTAGGAGAATGAAACGAGATATATACGCATAGTACAGCATCATCGGAGATGACTGTGCCATATAACTCATGTGTTTCTCCTAGATATTTCTAAAGTTACGTTTTGAGTTATTTAACTCTCCACAAACACACATCCAATCAGGGATTTAATTCCATAGGGAAAACCAACAATGTTTAAGCACATAAACAACCACTGACTTCTTAAATTATTCTTTTCAATTATTAAATCACTTTGTAAAGTACTTGTATAAAAATACCTTTACAAAGATATATTTCCACTAACCCTTATATTTTCAATACTTGGAAAATATCCATATACTAATCTCAATGGTATAAGTATATTCACAAAACACTACACTTTCACAACTTAGAAAATGTACTCATATACTTGTCTTAATGGTATAAGTATATTTACAAACACTGAGAATGATTTCTGTTAATAAAATCTTTAAATCATTTCCATTTATAATTTAAAAAAATCATTTATAATCTCTTTTTTAAATCCATAAAACTATTTTAAAACTCTTTTATAAAATTCAAGTCCGTTTATAAGACTCTATTTATAAATCTCGAAAACATTTATAAATAAGTAAAAGTCATTTACTTCAAAACACTATTATATAATACTAATTATTAAAGGTAAACATTATAAATAAATAATTATTATAACTTCAAAATATCTTAAAAATAATAATTAATAATTTCAAAACATTATTAATAGAACAATAATAAATAAATCTTCAACATTATTATAAATAATGATAATTAATTTCCAAAACATTATTAATAAATCATTATTATTAATTTCAAACCATAGTAATTATTTAAATAATTAGCTTTTCAAAATATTAAAATATTGATAAGTAACTTTAAAAGAATATTAAGTATAAAGAAATAATCTTTAAGACGATATTAAATATAAATAAAAAATCCTTTAAACCATTACTAGATGACTTAGAAAAGACAGATAATAAGGTTGGAGTAAAATAGAAATTAAATCCTTTAAAACAAAATATTTATGAAGCCTAGTTTTAGATTCAAAACCATTTCCTGTCTCAAAAACTAACCCCAACTCAAATGGCAATTTATAGTATTTTCAAAATACTAACTTAAGGCTAATAGCTACCCAATGTTCAACCAATAACGATATTAATTTTCTATCACTAAAGGGTTTAAGTTTTGAACATATAACCATGTCATAACGAATAGTGTCGAACAATCAGATTTGATATTCAATGATTATTATAATAGGAATATTATTGAAAACTATTCAACAATGGCGAGAAATCTCGTTGGATCCGTCCAACCTGTCCCCCTGCATCATAAATAGTATATAATCATATAATATGGGTCATCCGTTACTAGGCGGGTATATATAAAAGTTCATCTAATCCAGGGGCGGGAATAAAACCAAACCAACTGATAGAATAGTAAATCATCCAAATATCCAATCAACAATTTTATCAACTTTATAACATACTTGTTAATAAAAAAGGTGAGTTTAACTCACCGAAATTCCAGTAATTGCCAAAGCATTCCGGTTTGAATTAAAATCGAACAGGCGTTCAATTTTAACCCAAATTACTACTAGCTCCAAATCCATTCAATTCAGCTCTATACCATAGTATTCACAAATACGATCGCATTGCAACTTGTCGCATTTAATTTCGACCTCGTATGAAAAGTTATACATTTTATAAGAATTCATGATTTAAATAATAATTTTTTAAAAACAAATTACAATCATTAACTTAAGTTAATTACTATGCTTAACCGCTAATTCTCCCTCTCATTCAAAAAAAGTAGGTCACACGGGTTTAAACATCGATGCCACCGTTCCTTTTCAAACCGTCGCTGCCACGGTCGATCGTACGTCGCCGCATCCACACCGAAGGTCGCCTCGTCCGACTACTACCCAACGCCACCGGTCTCGTCGCCCCTGTTACCACCGTTCGCCAGAAAATGGCAAGGAACGTCACGCCGTTCATCTAGGGATTGCCGCCGCCACAGTTCGCCGCTGTCCACCAAACTTCACCACAATGTCGCCTACGCTTCCCTCTACAAATTTCCTGACCCAATCACCAAACAAACGATGAAACCACCAGAATTTGCCATTATTGTTGCCGAGTTCATCATCAAAATGCGGCCACCCCACGATGAATGACGACGATCCAACCATTGAGTAAGTCCAATTCGATGTCACGAACAAAACTCAAGTAGAAGACTTCACCTGAAAATGCTTGGATTGGTCCCGACGATCTATGGCCGTTGGATGAGGAGATGATTTTAATTCAAAATTTCAAACTCTTTATTTGTTACAGTTGATGATTTCTACATGGGAAGAAGTATAGTCTAGGCATTGGAAAGGTATGGCTGAAGTGATGGAGTGGGTATAGGTGTGGACATGCTAGGGTATAATTAAATTAATAAAATATCCGGAACCGTGTACCCAAAAATCTCAAACTCAAATCAAGGCGTGTTGCCTGGCGTTTAGTACTATATTCCCCTATTCCGAACCCAAAAGAGCTAGTTTCGAGACCTAATTCGATCATATGCAGAAGTTAACATTTCAAACCCAATCATATTATATTAATTTCTATAACTAATTTATATGTTTTTCGAACTCGTACGACATGTGATCATCACGAAATTCGTCGGCGTATAATAATTCTTTATTACGGATCCAATAGCACCGGTTTCGTCAAAACCCGAGACAGTGCCCCGAAATGATAATTTCACATTTTAATTAAAACGAGTTATTTCTAAAACTAGTTTTAATCACTTTTAAATTCTAAATTAAACGTTTAAAATTATCATTCTTATTTAAATGGAATTTAAATAAGTTTTCAATATCAATTTTATTCATATTAAATTCTCAATTCACATATTCAAATAAATCCTTATATTTGAAATTCAAGCTGTTTGGCTTATAAACTAACATTTCAATATTTAAAGTAAATTATATATTCCAAAATCAAATGTCTAAAATCCTGGGTCATTACATTCTTCCCCCCTTAAAAAAATTTCTTCTCCGAAATTTCCAAGGTAAGAAAAATGTCTCAAAACCCTTGAACATTACAAAAATCATTTGTTTGAAATGTTACAAAATTTTATAACTTCTAAAATTATGGAAAATTTTGGCAGCGTGTCCTTTGCACGCCTATATCGAAACAACTACAAGTCCAAACTATCAAAGAAATCAAAAGCCAAGCGGCTAGGTATAAAATCATCAAACTAAACAATAACATAAATGTGTACCTATTTGTCGGACAACCCATCTTTACTCGTGAAACCAAAAGCGTCAACTAGCCTTTGCTTTTATGAACTTGCATCTTATTTAGCAATAATATCCAACTACATATTCTGCATTATCCAATATCAATATTCAATTCATTACAGACCATATTATGTACATATATCATCCACACGCGATATTTGATCGCTCACTTAATCACACAATTTCACTTCTGAACTAGTATCTTCCAATCGACATCTCTAGTGCGAACT
This sequence comes from Allium fistulosum, assembly GCA_030737815.1. Lineage (NCBI taxonomy): Eukaryota > Viridiplantae > Streptophyta > Magnoliopsida > Asparagales > Amaryllidaceae > Allium > Allium fistulosum. The sequence goes on along the minus strand of CM060907.1, from coordinate 1,042,720,567 downwards.
CAAATCCGGTTTGTTAATTAGAAACTACCATTCACCTTGAATAGCCTTATACTATGATAGAGAACTTTGGGATCATATCAAAAATCGATATCCAATGTTCACCATCAAAAATCGAGTGCAAAATCCTTGTTTGTACCAATGTAAATCAACTTGAATTCGTATACTCGAAACTGGATCAAACAGTTGTGCGAATAAAATGATCTACGTACAACTTACATATTTATTCTAATTAGTTTCTTTAACTATACCAATTAACTTGATTCACATTCAATTTTAATATTAAAATTATTTATGAACCATTTCATAAATTTTTTACTTAAGTTCAAATTTCACTTCATAGCAAAATTTCTATATCCAATTTAGAAGTTCCGACTGTCTAAAATCATCGGAAGTTCCATTTCATTTCAATAAATGAAAAGTAACCAACATATCAAAATGAGATCCAAACCAATCTACTCTAGTGCATAGGCTACCTACATACATATAATACTAAGTTGAAAATTTCAGAATTAACCGCCCAGATTTATCTCAACTCTATTTTTAAATAATATATATAATATATCTCATTTTTGTATAAAAAATCATATTTCGGAATTTTAAATCAAACCTTGTTTGCCAAAACAAAACTTCTATAGTAGCAATTCCTCTCTTGGAAACTCGAAAATGAATGTCGATGAAGCTTCAGTCATCACCTGAATTATTTTCCAACGACCGAAGTGAGTTCAGTGCTTTTTATCTCCTTTTTAACACTTATTTGAGATATTTCTATTTTCTTCAAAATTATTTAGAAATATTTATATTAAAAAATACTTCAAAATAATATTTTTATTTTTTCTTTCAAATCCTTTGCAAATCAATCTCCAAAACTTTGTAAATCCATTTCCAATAAACATTGGGTTTTAATTCTCAAATTCTTAATTTAAGTCCATTTTTATTTACAAACCCCATGTGTAAATCATACTCATGAAATTCACATCCCTTATATAAAATCATTTCCCAAAGGTTATTTTGTTGAGTTATAACAAACAAATTTTATTTAAAATCAAACTCTAACCCAACATTATCTTCGAACGCCTTATAGTCAAATTGCGAAACTGAATTCACAAGGTGTTCATTTCTAATGTTCCCACAATCAATTACCTACCCCATCCATGCGATAAAAAGGATAAAAATTCTCTTAACCTAGCACAATAGTCAATGCCCATAAACTGGTCACACACAACTACCTAATTAACAAACAATAATAAATTCTCCTAACTGGTTGAGTATGACTAATCAACAATAAATGATAATAACTGAATATTATCATTTGATTGTGACTAATCAACAATAAATGATAATAGCTGAATATTATCATTCTTCTAACAACCAAGCATACAATATATAACCATAATAATTTCTGAAAAAATATTCCTTTATATATAAAATATATTTTATGCAAAATTATTTCGTTTAACCAATTTTCAAAACAATATTGTGTCAAATTGCCATGTTCAAGTGTTTAGAGATCTCTACCAATAATGTCAACTACTCGTATTGACCAGAATCCATAAGCCACTAAACTGACCAATCAACACAATATAAAAAAAATTATATCACTAATAAATACGCACTCATATATATACACTCAAACTCGTGATAAGGCATTCTATTACCTTATCCTCTAATGAGTTACACCACCAAGTCAAGGTTCCCGCTTAACCTTGCGCTCTGATACCAACTATAACGACCCGCAAATCCACATAATCAAGCTGATAATAAACCACACATGTCCAACCCGAATTGAACAAATATGCGAATAGTTATGGGAAAGAAAGAAGAAGAAGAGAGAAGAAGAAGAAGAAGAAAACTAAACAACACAGGATCTCACAATGGAAAGAATAATCTATAATATACTACAAATATTTAGATAAAGAAAAACTGTAATATACATACATTAATCAAAGTACAATAACCTATTTCAGCTTGGACAGTTATAATCGTCTATCCTTACAATTAGTTGACAAATGCTAATAACAGACAACACAATGGAACATAAGAAATACGTAAATACGTCTTGTACTACCAGATCGTCTCCTGAACTCCAATGCATACAAACCAATCTGTAAATATGCTCGGTCTGACTCGAGCATTGAATGAGAAGAATGCCTGGATCAGTCTGGTAAACTAATATGAGAAAAACACATCCAAATGAAATTTAATGTTTATCAAAAACCTTTCAAATAAAGATATCTCGTAAGACCACACCGTGTGTAAGCACGGATGGGTTTTTTACTTACGATAGCCAAAACATTTTCTATAGAAAATCCATTAATATTATAATAATGTTTGGGTCAAAGTAAAATATGAATATAACAGAAATGCTTGCATCTCACCATTCAACATAGTTGGGCACAACTAAGTCCGTACGGCGCTTATTGGAGAATGGGTTCCATACAATGACTGGGCTACTGGGGTACCGCCCGTTACGGTGCATCTCTAGATAAAATAACACCGAGGACCTCGCCAGGATCCCTTGTCAACACAGAACCGGCCTACCCCTTACTGGATAGTACCGAATATGATCACCCCTTAGTTAATAGGTCCCAAAACATACTAATGAGATATAATATCGACTCTAGATAGGGATAGTCATACCCTAATAGAAGTGACCTACAAAGCCCTACTCCATCTCCCATGTTTTAGTCATTCCCGGTTGATGAGGCTTGAGGCTACATTTTACCTTTTATATAGAACTTCCTAGTTGGAATGCTAAAACTGCCCTCCAGGCAGCAATGCAATGCCAGCATTCATCCATACAAGTTGTCCAGGAGATGGACAAACCAAAGGCACTACTTCTACTACATCCATTTTGGAATTACCCTCAGAATTAGTAACTAGTAGCCCTTTCACTTCAAAGAGCCGTGTCTTCAATTCCATCGTCTTCAAGAAGTCTTCGCTTCGAAACGCTTGAGTTGGATCGAAGTGGTTTTCGAATAACACATCCGACCCCGGTCTCTTCGAAACAACATTCGATTGTTTCCGGTAAACTCAACCCCGATTCTTTAGGAAATAAACAGTCAAAGGTAAGAGCGAAGGTCACCTCCTAACTGTCAATGGACGGATTTCCTTATCATTTGTCCTAGGAGAACGAAACGAGATATATACGCACATTACAACATCATCGGAGATGATTTTACCATATAACTCATGCGTTTCTCCTACATATTTCCAAATATACGTTTTGGGTCCATATTTGATAATCAGTTATTAAACTATCCACAAACATACATATAAATCAGGGATTTAATTCCATAGGGAAAACCAACACTGGTTAAGCACATAAGCAACCACTAACCTCTTAAATTAATCTTTCATTAATTAAAACCACTTTGTAAATTACTTGTATAAAAATACCTTTACGAAGGTATATTTCCAAAAACCCCTATATTTTCAATACTTGGAAAATATCCATATACATATCTTAATGGTATAAGTATATTCAATAAACACTACACTTTCACAACTTAGAAAATGTACTCATATACTTGTCTCAATGGTATAAGTATATTTATAAAAAATGAGAATGATTTCTATTTATAAAATCCTTAAAACATTTATGATTCCCTTTTCAATTTCTAAAAATCATTTATAATCTCTTTTATAAATCCATAAAACTATTTATTAAACTCCACTTATAAACTAAAGTCCATTTATAAAGCTCTATTTATAATTCTCAAAAACAACTACAAATAAATAAAAATCATCTACTTAAAAACACTATTATATAACACTAATTATTAAAAATAAACATTATAAATAAATAATGATTATTAACCTCAAAACATCTTTAAAATAATAATTAATAATTTCAAAACATTATTAATAGAATAATTAGAAAAAAATCTTCACCGTTATTACAAATAATAGTAATTAATTTCCAAAACATTATTAATAAATCATTATTATTAATTTCAAACCATATTAATTATTTAAATAATTAGCTTTTCAAAATAGTAAAATATTAATAAATAACTTTAAAACAATATTAAGTATAAAGAAATAATCTTTAAAACAATATTAAATCTAAATAAAAATTCCTTTAAACCATTCCTAAATGATTTAGAAAAGACAAATAATAAGGTTGGAGTAAAATAAAACTAAATCCTTTAAAATCAAATATTTTTGAAACCCAATTTCAGATTTAAAATCATTTCCTGTCTCAAAAACCAACTCCAACTCAAATGGCAATTTATAGTAATTTCAAAATACTAACTTGAGGCCAATAACTATCCAACGTTTAACCAATATTGATATTGATTTTCTATCACTACAGGGTTAAAGTTTTGAACATATAACAATGTCATAATCAATAGTGTCAAACAATCATGTTTGATATTCAATGGTTCGTATAATAGGAATATTATTGAAATAATTCAACAATGGCGAAGAATCTCGTTGGATCCCTCCAACCTGTCCCTTTACAACACAAATAGTATATAATCATATAATATGGGTCATCCGCTACTAGGTGGATATATATAAAAGGTCATCTGCTCTAGGGGCGAGAATAAAATCAAACCAACTAATAAAACAGTAAATCATCCAAACAACCAATCAATAATTTTTATCAACTATATAACATACTGGTTAATGTTCGTCGACGGAAATTCTATCGGTTTAGAAAACCGTCCAACGAATTTTGAAATAAAATTTACCGCAAGCGCATGGCGTACACTTTGTAGTACGTGGCGAATACGGGTCGATCCGTATGGAATTGATGATTTTAAAATTCTATTCAATCAAATTAACCAAAGTTGAAAAGTGTGAAGCTAAAAATGTAGAAAACTAGCAAAAGAAAATTGATAGAAAAATGAGAGTTAAATGACAATTTGGAGATAATTCCACTCTCTAGATCATATAGTTCAACAATTTATGAAATTATGATCTCTCTTCTTTGGTCAAAAATTAGTTTAAATGATGTGTTTATCATAAGTATGGCTCATTTGTGCTATTAATTAGCTCAACATAAGCCATCAAACTATAACACAACCTTTACACTATTTTTAATTCTCATGAAAAATGACAACAAGTTGAAAGCAAAATATATTTTAAGTATGGTCTATTAACTATTAATTAGAAATATAGACCATCAAATTTCAATTTCAACATTCACTTCTTTGTCATAATCATATTTAGATGAAGAGACAATTTTTGTTTGTGATTGTTTAAGCATAGCCTATTTGTTATGAACAACATAGACTATCAAATTCAATATGAAACAATAAATCACATCAACATTCATTTAAGCACAAAAGAGAGCAATAATTATCAAAATGTTGAAGCTACATGATTAGCGGCTTCATTACCCCTAAATTGAAGGGATTAGCCTCTCATTTGTGTTATCATAACAACACAAGTAGCTTGGAACATGAATGAAAAAGAAGAGGAAAAGAGAGCTAATTAACAAGAAATAAAACTAATCTACTTGCATTAAAATCAAACTACATTACTAGCATGAAAGGAAATAAGCAAGAAAAGAAAAGAGCAATGTATTAAAGTTGCATAAAAAAATTACATAAAGAGAAAATGGCTAAGTAGCCATGAAATGAAAAGAGAAGCTTTCTTTTATTTTGAGCCTAAAAACTAACTAAAGAGAGACTAAGGGGAGAGGAGGAGGGTTACATGAAACATAAGGGGATTTTATACATGTGTTGAACCCTAATTCATATTTTTGGGGAATGCCCAAAATACCCTCTTAGGAAGTGTGGAGGCCAAGTAATCATTAGCTTCAAATAATCCTCATTTAAGTATACATGAAGCCATTAATTCCATAAGCAAATGCATTAGCCTCTAATTTGTACATTAAGGTAGGTGGGTAGGTGGGGTCCTTCATTATCTTCACTTTGAATTATTTCCATCTTCATTTGTTCTCTTCACTCTTGTGCATGCATGTGTCTTCATGAAACCACTCCTATTTGAGATCAAATTCCTACACAAATATATATAAATTTCCAATTAATTTTTCTCAAATTAATATATGCACAAAAATGACCATTTTGCCCTTGGATGAAGATGAATATGTGACGATTTGAAAATAATATGAATTTTGGTTTAAACAAGTTAAAATGCCCGATATGATCATTTATTTAATTTAAATAGATTAAATATGGTGGTAAAAATATGCACATCTACGTGCACATTAGTTAACCAAAAAAGTGAGTTTAACTCAACGATATTCTAGTAATTGCCAAAGCGTTTCGGTTTGAATTAAAATCGAACAGGCGTTCAATTTTAATCCAAATTCCTACTAGCTCCAAATCCAACTAATCCAACTCTATATCGTAGTATCCGCAATTATGATCGTAACGCAACTTGTCGCGTTCAATTTCGACCTCGTATGAAAAGGTTATACATTTTATAAGAATTCACGATTTAAATAATAAATTTTTAAAAATAATTACAATCAATAGCTTAAGTTAATTACTTTCCTTTACCGCTAATTCTCCCTCTCGTTCAAAACAAAGCAGGTCGCATTCGTTTAAACTTCGACATCGTCATTCCTTTTTAAACCGTCGCCGCAACAGTAGATCGTACATCGCCACATCCACGCCGAAGGTCGCCTTGTCCAGCCGCTAACCAATGCCACCGGTCTCGTTGCCCCTATTGCCGCCATTTACCAGAAAACGGCAAGGAACGTAACGCCGTTCAATTAGGGATTGCCGCCACCACGGTTCGCCGCTGGCCACCAAACTTCACCAGAACGTCGCCCACGCTTCCCTCTACAAATTTCCTTTAGACTCCATCACCAAACAATCAACAAAATCGCCGGAATACGCCATTATTGCTGCCAATGTTCATCGTCGAACTGTGTCCACCGCACGATGAATGACAATGATTCAACAATTGAGCAAGTCCATTTTGATGCCACGAACAAAAATCCTATTGAAGACTACACTTGAAAATGATTGGATTGGTCTCGACGATCTATGGCCGTTGGATGAGGAGATGATTTTAATTCAAAATTTCAAACTCTTTATTTGTTACGACCGATGATTTATATAGGGGAATTAATATGGTCTAGACATGGGAAAGGTATAGCCGAAGTGATGAAGTGGGTATGGGTGTGGACATGCTAGGGTATACTTAAATTAATAAAACATCCGGCACTGTGTACCCAAAAATCTCGAACTCAAATCGAGGCGTGCTGTCTGGTGTTTTATACTAGTTACCCCTATTCCTAACCCAACAGAGCTAGTTTCGAGACCTAATTCTATCATATGCAGATGTTAACTTTTCAAACCCAATCATATTATGTTAATTTCTGTAATTAACTTATATGCGTTTCGAACTCGTACGGCCTCACGATACATCTGATCATCACGAAATTCGTTGGTGTATAATAATTCATTATTACGGATCCAATAGCACATGTTTTGTAAAAACTCGAGATAGTGCCTCGAAATGATAATTTTCACATGTTAATTAGAACGAGTTATTTCTAGAACTAGTTTTAATCACTTTTAAATTTTAAATTAAAAGATTACGATTATCATTCTTATTTAAACAAAATTTAAATAAGTTTTCAATATCAATTTATTCATATTAAATTATCAATTCACATATTCAAATAAATCTCTATATTTGAAATTTATGCTATTTGGCTTATGAACTAACATTTCAATATTTAAAATAAATTAAATATTCCAAAATCAAATGTCTAAAATTCTTGGGCATTACATTCTTCCCCTCTTAAAAGAATTCCTTCCCCAAAATTTCCAAGGTAATAAATGTCTCAAAACCCTTAAACATTTCAAAAATCATTTAGTTGAAATGCTATAAATTTTCTAACTTCTAAAATTATGGAAAATTTTGGTAGGGTCTCCTTTGCGCGACTATATCGGGACAACTACAAATCATCACTACGTGTCCAAACCATCAAAGAAAGCAAAAGCCAAGTGGCTAGGTATAAAATCATAAAACCAAACAATAACATAAATGTGTACCTATTTGTCGGGCAACCCAATTTTATTCGTGAAACAAAAAACATCAACTAGCATTTGCTTCCATGAACCTGCATCTTATTTAGTAATAATATCCAACTACATATTTTGCATTATCCAATGTCAATATTCAATTCATTACAGACCGTATGATGTACATATATCATCCATACGCGATATCAATTTGATTGCTCACTCGATCACACAATTGCACTTCCGAACTAGTATCGTTTAATCGACATCTCTAGTGCGGACTCTAATCCGGTTTCTTAATTAGAAAACTGCCATTCCCCTTGCATAGCCATATACTATGATAGAAAACTTCGGGATCATATTAAAAATCCGTATCCAGTATCCGTCGTCAAGAATCGAGTGAAAAATACTTTTTTTGGACCGATGTAAACTAACTCGAAATCGTATACTCGAAACTGGATCAAACAGTTGTGCGAATAAAATGATCAACGTACAACTTACATATTTATTCTAATTGGTTTCTTTAACTATACCAATTTCCTTTATTCATATTTAATTTTAATATTAAAATTATTTATGAACCATTTCATAAATTATTTACTTAAGTTCAAATTTCACTTAATAACATAATTTCTATATCTAGTTTAGAAGTTCCAACTGTTTTATATCGTCAGAATCATTTCAATTAATGAAAACTAACAAAAATATCCAAATGAGATCCAAACCAATCTACTCTAATGCATAGGCTACCTGGATCCATATAATACTTAGTTGAAAATTTCAGAATTAACCACCCAGATTTATCTCAACTCTATTTTTAAATAATATATATAATATATCTCTTTTTTATGTAACAAATCATATTTTGGAATTTTAAATCAAACCTTGTTTGCCAAAAAAACTTCTATGGCGGCAATTCCTCCCTTGCAAACTAGAAAATGAATGCCAATGATGCTGTAGTCATCACCAGAATTATTTTCCAACGACCGAAGTAAGTTTAGTGCTTTCTATCTCCTTTTTAACATTAATTAGAGATATTTCTATTTTCTTCAAAATCATTTAGAAATAATTCAAAAATACTTCAAATTAATAATTTTATTTTTTCTTTCAAATCCTTCGAAAATCAATCTCCGAAACTTTGTAAATCCATTTACCATAAACATCAGGTTTAAATTCTCAAATTCTCGGTTTACATCCATTTTATTTACAAACCCCATATGTAAATCATACTCATGAAATTCACATCCCTTATATAAAATCGTTTCCCAAAGGTTACTTTGTTGAGTTATAACAAACAAATTTTATTTAAGATCAAACTCTAACCAAACATTATCTTCGAACACCTTATAGTCAAATTGTGAAACTAAATTCACAAGATGTTCGTTTTAAATGTTCCTAAATCACTAATCTACCCCACCCATGCAGTAAAAAGGATAAAACGTCTCCAAACCTAGCACAATAGTCAATGCCCATAAACTGGTCAAGCACGACTACCTAATTAACAAATAATAATAAATGCTCCTAAATGGGTGAGTTTGACTAATCAATAATAAATGATAATAACTGAATATTACCATTCACCTTACAACCAAAGCATACAATATATAACCATAATAATTTCTGAAAAATTATTCCTTTATAGCATACAATATATAACCATAATAATTTCTGAAAAATTATTACTTTATAGCATACAATATATAACCATAATAATTTCTGAAAAATTATTCCTTTATATATAAAAAATATAGTTTAGGAAAAATTATTTCATTTATCCAATTTTCAAAACAATATTGTGTCGAATCGCCATGTTCAAGTGTTTAGAGATTCATACAATAACGTTAGCTACTTATATTAACCAGAATCCATAAGCCACAACTGACCAATCAACACAATATAAAACATTTTAATATCACTAACAAATATGCACTCATATATATACACTCAAACACAAGATAAGGCATTCCATTACCATATCGATTGAATAAGGTACACCACCTATCCAAGGTTCTCGCTTGACCTTGTGCTTTGATACCAGCTATAACGATCCGTAAATCCACATAATTCAAGCTAATAATAAACCACACATGTCCAACCCAAACTAAATGAAGATGTGAATAGTTATGGGAGAGAAAGAAGAAGAAGAGAGAAGAGAAGAAGAAAACTAAAAAACATAGAATCTCACAATGGAACGAATAATCTGTAATATACAACAAATCTTTACACAAAGAAAAACTGTAACATACATCCATTAATCATAGTACACTAACCTATTTCAGCCTAAAAAGTTATAACAGTCCGTCCTTACAGTTTTGTAACGACCCACCCTTTTTGGACGGTTTAAATCGACAATAGACCACACATGTCAGACTCAAACCATTCAAAAGGGAGGATTGTTATGGGGTAAATAAGAAAAAGAAGAGAAAAAAAAGAAAAACAAACACAGAATCTCACAACGGAATGAAAAATATAATAATCAAATAAACAGTTCATGTAGCCGTTTTACAAATAACATTTGATTACACTTTTACAATACATATCAAAGTTACACATATAGCAGAAATAAATAAATAAATAAATAAATAAATAATGCAGCGGAACAACATGATGCTGTGGAATAAATAATAATAAATAGCATACAAATCTCCACCTTCGTCCTCTAGAAATAGAGTCTTCAATACACTGAAAAGCTCAAACTGGCCCGAGCGTAATGAAAAGACAAAACACTCGAGTCAAAACTAAAAGATCTTATGTAAGTTAAATCAACAGTAAATAAATATGAGTGTAACGGCTTCAGAGATATTTACGGGATTTTACATCTCCTATCCATTGTCAAACGTGCGTGCAATAACTTAAGAGATGTTCGGGATTCCATCTCCTAAGGATCCGTTAAACTATCTACTATGTAGCAATATATGCTATTATAATATGTCTACCAGTAAAGTAAAGTATTAAAATAGCGTTAAGGCGTTACCCATATCCCCCTTAACACATTTTATATAAATGCCGTAGTCTATACAGTACTATAAACTCTACCAAACCGGTAGGCTATCTGGGAGCACTCCATCGGTACGACACAAACCAAACTCGTAATGGGCGCGAAAAGGCATGTGACAAGGCACGCGAGGCAATGCCAGGGTAGGATTATATCGTTTGCGGAACTGGGCTGGTGGTAACGCATAGCAGCTACCACTGCCTATCTCGGAACACACTCTCATAATCAAATCGAGGGTTGGCCACCAAATCAATCACAAAGTAACAGATATGGTATCGAAGAAGACTGTTTGATCGAAGGTGCGACCTCACTTGGTCCAGGTATAGCTCATGTTTTAGTCACATCAAGTCGACTCGAGGGGGTCAGGGCTACGTTAATACCTCATACAGAATCGTTCGTCAAACCATCATACTTCATTCTGGAATCTCCACCACGTGCACAGTTGTTAAAGTGGTTTTCGGTATTGGCAAAGAGTATGACAATATCTAATCCCGGTCTCTTTAATAACCAAACGCTTATTTCACACCGGATGGTTCTTTTACATTTCCAAAACCGATTCAGAAATGATATCAAAATATCATATTCTCAAAAGCATATCACTTTCGAAATCATACTCACTTTCGAAATCATATACACAAAATAGGTTAAATTCTTATTTCAAAATCATCATATTTACTCAACATATGTCATTTCACTAGAAAATATCATTTCGAATCCCAACTTAGGTTATAACATCATTTAACCATATTCGCTTTTAAATCAAGGATTTAAATATAAATAATTTAGCCTTACACGGTTTGAATTTTAGAAAATAGTTTAAATAGTCAAAAATAGTTTTAAAATAGTTAAAATACTTTAAATAGTTTAAATGGGTTAAAATAGGTTAAAATAGATTAAAATGGTTTAAATAGATTAAAATGGTTTAAAATAGATTAAATAGTTTAAAATAGATTAAAATAGTGTAAATAGATTAAAATAGTTCAAAATAGTTATATGGTTTAAAATAGTTCAAAATAGTTTAATATAGTTTAAATTAGTTAAATGGTTTGATTATTGAAATGGTTTATATAGTAAATAGTTTGAAAAATCTAAATAAATCTGAATTTAAAATAATATATCTTTAAACAGTTTATATTAAAATAATTCATTTGAAATTAATATCAAGTTAAACGATTTCTTCCATTTCAACAAATCTAGACCATATCCAGGTTTCAAATCAACAAACTCAATTTTAACTTTCAATTCAAATTCTCATTAATACCATTTAAATCTATATCGATTTGAAATCCATGTTCGAAATACAAAATTTTAAACCATTTCAAATTCGATAGATTTCAAATTTTAAATATTCAAACGTTTTCAATGACTCAATTTCGATAAATTTCATTTATACTTCAAATTCAACTTTAAAATCCAATTTAATTTCTTTAAACAATTCATTTAAACCAATTCCAATTTCAACATTAAAAGCTTGGATTTTCGAAAATAATTCAGTTTATATAAATAAAAAATTTATTTCAAAATATCACTTAACTGAATTCCAAAAATTAAGGATTTTAAAATCAATTAATTTAATCAATCTGGTGTTCGTATATAATTCTTTATCCTATGGTTAAGTGATACGAATATATATCACTTCAACCCACAATAATTTAAAATTTACGGGTATATCATTTCAACCCATAATCCTGAATAAAATTCAAAATCCATAAAATCGCTCGAGTCTATCAGTTCAACCCATAACGATTTTTCCTTAATCTATAGATCGTTCCGGTATGTATCATTTCAACCTATAGTGATTTTCCAAGCAATAACTAAGGGAACTTGTAGTGTGATAGCAACATATATATAACATCCAGTCATCCAATATCAACCATTAAACATCCATCAAAATCATCATTCAAACCAACCAATAAATAACAACAATCGACCGATTATCAATAACAGGTATTAACTGGTAATTTAAAATTCAATATTAAATTAAATGGCGATTAAATTCAATAAAAGTCGGATTTAACTGGAATGACAATTTAAATATACAAAACATCAACCAATCAAATTCTAATCACATCATAAATTCAATTTAACTAACATAAGATAATTTAGTAGTTGTGAGTGGGTTAAAACACTTACTTTTGATTTGTCGTCGATTTAAAATCCAAAATTAACCCAAAAATTTAACAATCTCATAATGCAGCCAAACTGGTTCCAAAATGTCTGAAATTTCGATACGATCGCAATGGAGAAAACTGTGTGTGAATCTGAACTCGTATGCAAAAGTTATTAATGTTAAAAGATTGGAAAATTTAGGCCCTGATTCGACTTCGAGTCCTACTTCGGTCCGCCATCTCAAATCCCTGTTGCTTGCTCTGATTTTTTGCCAAAATGACCCGAGACTCGAGTCATTTGGTTCCTGACCCGAAGTCGCTACAGGGTTTTCGCCTCTCGAACCCGAAGTCGCCATAGATTTGCAATTTTTTTTTTTAAATTGAAATTAGGGTTTTCAGCCATTGGAAGAAAGAGGAGATGAGAAGGAAATGTACGTACATAAATAATGAAATTAGAAACAACTAGGGTTTATAACAGCCCATATATAGGCAGGATTGGATCAAAACGATAACAACGACCCGGAAAGCCCATTTCGTTCCCGAAATGAAAATGGGTCATCCAATATATCGAAATATATGTTTTCGATATTTTTAAACTCAATGGAACTAGTTTCAAACCCTAATTCCATTGTATACAGAAGTTAGCTTTTAAAATCAGATTATATTCGTTTAAATCCTTTTAACTGATTTCTACGCATTTCGAGCCCGCACGATCAACCGGCAAGTCTGATCGCTACGAAACTTGAAATCTTACAATAATTCACTGTTACGGATCCGATGAAACTAGTTTTGTCGAAATCCGAGACTGTTGCCAAAATGGCTAATTTTCACATTAATTAAATAAATTATTATTAAATTGGTTTAATCATTTAAATTCAAATTTACAAGTTAACCATTTTATCATTCTTGATTATAGAGAAATTTAATAATCTTTTTAAAATAAATTATCCTTATTAAACCTAAGATTTAAATATTGCACTAATTACAGCGTTCAATTATAACGGTAATAAATTCATTAATTATAATTTTAAAATTCCAATAAATTCATTTATTTTTATTTCACTCTTATTATTTAATCAATTATTACCTTATGAATATAATTAATGTTAGTTTATATTTTATTACATTCATATTTACAGTTATCATCTTTTACCATATTAACTTCAACAATTAACTACATTAATTTTCGTTGGTTTCCAAATCAATTTCAATGGATTAAATAATAAGACGATAAATAAGATATTGTTACTTTTACGTAATTTAATCACATTTATAAGTTTATTGTTTACAACAATATTATAAACTTACGTACAAGTAATTGATTTCAAATTATATACTAAAACCAATTAAATAAAATAACATACAATTTCATTATTAATACAACATTGAATTTATTTCCTTATTTATAATTATCACAACATTAACTTTACAATTAATTCAATTGATTGAAATTACATTAAAATAATTGTCAATAATATTCAAACAACATTATTAAATCATATTCAAATTATTTTTCTTATTATTAAACCATAAATTTTGATTCTTACAACATTAAATTTCAAAATATTATTTAATTTAATATTCTAATTATCAAAAATTACGGGTCGTTACAAATTTTCTGATAAATAAAACCAACATACAACACAGTGGAACACAAGAAATATGTAAATACATCTTGGATCTCCAGCTCGTCTCTTGAGCTCCAATGCATCTAAAGCAATCTGTAAATATGCTTGATCTGACCCGAGCATTGAAAGGGAAGAACACCAGGATCAGTCTGGTAAACCAGCGTGTGAAAAACACACCCAAATGGAATTTAATGTTTATCAAAAACCTTTCAAATAAAGGTATCTCATTAGACCATGCCGCACGTGAACACGGACGGATTTTTACGTTACCATAACAAAAACATTTTCTATAGAAAATCCATTGGTATTATAATAATGTCTAGGGGTCAAGTAAAATATGAATATAGTCGAAATGCTTGCATCTCACATTTCAACATAGTTTAACACAACTAAGTCCATACGGCGCATATTGGAGAACGGATTCCGTATGATTACTGGGCTGCTAAGGTACCGCCCATCATGGTACATCTCTAGATAAAATAACACCAAGGACCTCGATGGGATCCCCTGCCAACAAAGAACCGGCATACCCCTTACTGGATAGTATCGAATATGATCACCCCTTGGTTAATGGATCCCGAAGCATACAAATGAGAGATAATATCGACTCTAGATAGAGATGATCATAACTTAATGGGAGAGACCAACTTAGCCCTGTTGCTTCTCCCATGTTTTAGTTATTCCCGGTTGATGAGGCTTGAGGCTAATTTTAACCTTTTATATAGCACTTCCCACTTGGAATGATAACACTGTCCTCCACGCAGTAATGCAATGCCAGTATTCATCCATACAAGTTGTCCAGGAGATGGACAAACCGAAGGCACTACTTCTACCACATCCATTTTGGAATCACCCTCGGGATTAGTAGACAACAACGCTTGCACTACAAAGAGCTCCGTCTTCAATTCCACCATTTTCAAGGTGTCTTCACTTCGAAATGCTTGAGTAGGATTGAAGTGGTTTTTGGATAACATATCCAACCCTGGTCTCTTCGAAACAGCATTCAATTATTTCTGATAAACTCAATCATGGTTCTTTAGGAAATAAACAGTTAAAGATAAGAGTGAAGGTCACCTCCTAACTTTTAGTGGATGGATTTCCTTATCATTTGTCCTAGGAGAACGAAATGAGATTTATACGCAAAGTACAACATCATCGGAGATGACTACGCTATATAACTCACTTATTTCTCCTACGTATTTCCAAAGTTACATTTGGGGTCCATATTTGATTGTCGGTTATTTAACTATCCATATTAAACACGCATCGAAATCTGGGATTTAATTCAAAACCAACACTGTTTAAGCACATAAGCAACCATTAACCTCTTAAATTAATAGTAATTAAAATCACTTTTCAAATTACTTGTATAAAAATACCTTTACAAAGATATATTTCCACAAACCTCTATATTTTCAATACTTGGAAAATATCCATATAGTTATCTCAACGGTATAGGTATATTCACAAAACAGTACACTTTCACAACTTAGAAAATGTACTCATATACTTATCTCAATTGTATAAGTATATTTACAAACACCAAGAATGATTTCTATTTATAAAATCCTTAAATCATTTGTAGTCCCCTTTATAATTTCAAAAAATCATTTATAATCTCTTTTATAAATCCATAAAACTATTTATAAAACTCCTCTTATAAAACTCAAGTCCATTTATAACACTCTATTTATAAATCTCAAAAACATTTCTAAATAAATAAATCGTTTACTTAAAAACATTATTATATAATACCGATTATTAAAAATATAAAATTATAAATAAAAAATTATTATTAACTTATAAACATCTTAAAATAATAATTAATAATTTCAAAACATTATTAATAGAATAATAATAAATAAATCTTCAACATTATTACAAATAATAATTAATTTTCAAAACATTACTAATAAATCATTATTATTAATTTCAAACCATATTAATTATTTAAATAATTAGCTTTAAAAAATATTAAAATATTGATAAATAACTTTAAAGCAATATTTGTTAGTTCCTAAGATGATGGTTTTGATGACAACAACCTTAGGACTTGTTATAAAACATAGATACTAATATCTTTGTCTAGATATATATGTATATGCAGGTACTGAGAATGAAGACTGTACGGTATAAAGAAATCAAGACTAAGTATAGAGATTCAAGACTGATGAATTCAAGATTGAAGAAATCAAGACTGAAGACTCATGAGTATCAAGAGTCCAAAATTTCAAGAGTTCAAGACAAGTAATAGAGTCTAGATTTATGTTAAAACTCCAAAATGGCACTAAAATCTTTATTTGGATTTTTATTATGGAATGGAATCCACCTTCTTGCTTTAATAGTGGAATGGAACCCACGACCTCTTTAGTGGGATGGAACCCACGACCTTCTCTAGTGGAATGGAATCCAAGAAATTTTCAAAATGATTTATTTTAACTATTTTTTCAAAAACTAACTTTTTAAAAGTCATCTCTCTCGGTTTAAATATTTTAGCCTTAAACTATTCTAACCATCTTTTATATTTTGATTTCAAAATCATCTCTTGTTTTTAAACTATCGCCTGGTTTTAATATTATAGCTTTAAATTTCAAAAGTATATTCTATACTTAGTTTTTAATATTACTTTTATATTATAGATTATATATTTTTAAGATTACTTTTTAAATCTCTTTTATAAGTTTAAACTATATTCAAAATGGTTTACAAAGTTTAGAAATTGTTTTGACAAGTTTTAGAATAGAAATCGTTTTAAAAAAATCAATTTTCAAATACACATAGGCATGTCGACATCCACCATCCCTCCATGTAGATATGGTAGCCGTAGAATTTAAATTTCAAATTTTCAAAAGATGTCTCTATTCGTCATAACCTTTCACGAATGGACATGACTGTTGTTCTCCTTTATATACCAGTTGTCTTCAACGAATTTTAAGTTAGTTTTTCTTCATTTCTTCACTCCTTCTTCTCCACTCAAATATTCTCTTATATTTTAACAAAACTCTGCCAAAATCCTAAGCGAATCAAACTCGATCATCTCTAGTTTGATTCTATGTCACTCTCTCTCAAAGATCTCAGTGCTATTCAGAGCTATTGGATCATTTTTAATCAAAGAAGTATATCGAGTCTCTCTATCTATCAAAGTGATATTGGAAATGGTGTGATTGTGGCTTGTAAATCATTTGGGTGTGATTGTAGCCCGTAAATCAATTAGGTGATCTTATAGCCTGGTTAAACCAAGAGAGTTTGCCCTGGACTCGGAGACAGGAGGGTGTATCTTGTGGCCTAGAAATCGAGGTTGTAATACTTGTAACGATCCCGGATTTTATATAAGTTTAAATTGATAATTTATTTAATTTTTGGATAAAAATTGTGAAATTAATTGCTAAATCGATTTGAGTTTCTCAAAATTCAAAATAAAATATGTGTTAAATCATTTGAATTTAAAAGTTTAAGTAAATGGTTTAAAAATAATTTGAATTTATAAATAGATATATATAAGATAAATTATAAAAATATAAATTAATACATTAGCTAAAATTTTAACAACATGTAACTAAAGAAATTTGTTTAAATTACAAAGTATAAGACAACAGCAAATATATATTCATGTACAAGCAAATTAAGTTTAAAAATGTACACTAGCAAAATGAAGAAACAAAAATATATAGAAAAGCTTGCAAAGGAAGACACTCAAAATATCTTCATACATGTACAAACGAAATAAAGAAAAAAAAAGATAAGTATATTTGTACAAAGTAATTAATGCAGCCACCAAGCAAGATTTATATCAGCCAACAATGGAAAATATCTCTGGTTATGTTGTACAAATATATACACTGTTGTACAAAATAACATCACCCTATAAGCTTCCTTTCCTATATATCAATCTCGTTCATTTCAGTTTCGTCCATTCCAAACAAGAAAAAACTAGAGTAAACATCAACTTAAAACTTAAACAAAATTCAACATAAATAACAAAACAAAATTCAACTCGAACCAAAGATTGAAGAAAAAGATTTCAGCTTGCAAAATTTCACAAGCCTGGTTCAAAAGAAAAAATCTGTTCTTTCTTCTGGAAATCACGGTGAGCAAACTACCTATATAAAATCTGGAATATGTTATGTCTGGTTTATATAGGTGATTGATACTTGAAAATGTGCTGTGAAAATGCTTGCATGCCTGTATATTTTGTGTGCACAGGCAAGATATATCTCTGTTTCAAGTTACAGGTTTTAAAAACCTGTTCAAAACTTAAAAATCTAATCCTCTAATCTCTCTTAGGCTTTGATGTTCGAATGGAATGTATTTGAATAAACAAAACCTTAAATTTAAAAATATTATTAAAGGTTATCAACATATAGATTTGCTGGAAATAATAAATGTCTGAGAAAAATCAATTCAAGTCAAAAATAAATGGTTGCAATTTCAAGTTTTAATCATAGGATCAGATTCGTTTTACAAAATAATGAATTTTGATGTTGAAATCATGATTTTTAAGCAATTTGATGTTGAGAAATTTCGAGTTGAATGGAAAAGACATTTTTGTCAAAATATGTCGATAGGCAAGTTTATATTCGTCGTGCTTTGGTCGGAAGGTGGTTCGAGTATCGGTGATCATAGGGAAAATAATCGCGAAGGTTATTGATCATCGGAGTAGGCGTGAGACGGCGATGTAGGGTTTAGTTGCCAGAATTGTCGTTGGTTTTCTCAAGGCTAATGCTTTTCCTTGGAGAGGCCGGAGACGATCGCGAGTGTTGGAATAGTTGCGTGGATCGGTGAAGATGCGCCGGTCGGAGAGACGTAGATTGCGGTCGTCGAGATCGTCGTGGCGAACATTGTTTGGTCGATGTGGTTTGGGTTCTGTGTCGATCGTTTTGCTTGTTTCATCTTTGCGATGGGATCTTAGGATCTGGGTAGTGGAAAGGCTTGCGGGGGTCATCCGCGATGTGTCGAGGCCGGTGTGGTTGGTAGGAGGGTCATGGGTTGTCTGTGTACGTGCACATGCACGTTTGAATTTGGAACGGATCGACAGTTTGGGGAAGATGCTGTGATCTCGGATCGAACTCGAGGATGTTTGGGTTTTGTCTCAAAGTTAGGAGACTAGGGGGATAACTCGAGGAAAGGTTGTAGTTGCCCGGGTTTTTGGATTCTCTCTCGTGTTGGTTTTGAGTAAGTAACAGGTTTCATTTTTAAAAGCAAATCAAAGTTTCAGGTTTTTAAAAGCAAAGAAAATCCAAGTTTAAATTAAAAGAAAATTATAACAGGTTTTTAAAGTAAGCTTTAAATCAAGTTTTAACAAATTTTGTTAAAACAACTCTTTTATACAATAAGTGTTTATTTAAAGTTTGGGTTTAATTAAAGGTTTTAAAATAAGTGATTTTACTTAATCAAAGTTTTAAAGTATTTTAGTATATAGGCTTTCACTTATTAATCCTTAAGCTCATTATAAATAAAAATTGAATAGCTTAATTAAGAAGTCATTTAAAAGATAAAATGTTTGTTTTATTAATTAAAGGTTTATTACTTAATGAAAGTAATTAAACGATAACTGCTTAATGAAAGTAATTTAAAAAGATAATTACCCAATGTAATTAAAAGAATTAATTATGTAATTACTTAAAGATTAATTATCAAGGTGATCAATTTAATTAAGTGATTAATTAAAGGATAATTAATTAAGTAAGATTAATTTATGTAAGTAATTAAAGGAAATTAATTACTTAAAGATAATTACTTAATTAAAAGTAATTAATTAATGATTAAGGTTGATTTATCAAGTGATTAAGCAATAATTGATTTAAGGATAATGTGATAAATTGATTAAGGTAATTAATTTAAGGAAAATTAATCTATTAAAGGTTAATTAATTAATCAAGTGATTAAGAAATAATTGGTGAATGTTGGACTTGACTGAATGGTTGAATTGTTGATATTCCCTGATCTGTGATGCTGTGTGATATATCCTGATTTATGTTGTGATCTGTTTCTCTGGGATGAATGTAATTAATTCCCTGTAATGTAATTTATTATCTGTGATATATATCTATCTGTGATATGTGTAAGAAAGATAAGCGTTATAGTTTATACCGCTTATCAAATATATTGTTGTATTTGAATCTGTGATGATTGAATGATATTGCACTACTGTGTGAAACCACTGGACCACACCATACACACACAAATATGGATTTCATGAGGAAATCGGTTAAGTCACAGATGATTTTAAATTTAATGTTTTTGAGATTGAAATTTTGATTTCAATTAATTTTGAAATTGGAAATTGGGGTTTAATATGAAACGCTTTTGAAAGGAGTTTTAAAGATATTTTTAATATCTTGAAATTTAAATAATTCAATTTGAATTTGAATTCAAAATAAGGAATTGAATTCTATGTTGAAATTTATGGTTTAAGAGTGTTATACAAGTATAAATGTGTTTATATGGGCTTGAATCATTTTAAAATATTGTTTGGGAATTTGAATTTAACCCAAGGGTTTTAACTCGTATAAATGAATCAGATTTTCCGAAATGAAAACTATTTGTTTTCAAATAATAGAAGCTTTCATATAAGGAATGAAATTCCAATTTGTGTTAAAAGAATCTCAAGTTTGAAATGAAAATGGTTCCAAGTTATGAATGAATCTTTGGAAACGAGTTTTGAAAGCTATACGTTAAATCTTTGATTTAAATATTTAATGAGTTAATCTAATTGAAATGGAATTCTTTTGAAAGCTATAAGTTAAATCTTTGTTTAAAGATTGGACGAGTTAATCCAATTGAAATGGAAATTGATTTGGAAAATCTGTGAATAGATCTTTGTGAAACTAGGTGAACTTTGTGAGATGAATCTTTTTGTTTAAAAAAGATTAAAATGGTAATGTGTTTAAACCATTTAAAGAGAAGTTTTGGGTAATAAGTTGTGACTTAACTAAAATTCCATTATCCATATGTTTTAAATATTGCGCTCATTATTCGGTTTAGCCGGGAGAGGACCTTTATGTCATATAACCCATTTCGAATAATGACATGTCGTTTATGGATTGCAGTTGAAGACCGGTGTTGAAGACCGGGTATTTGCGAGAACGATAGGATAACCTATCGATTGTCTCTGTACTGAGTCGCGCCGGTATAGGGATTTCCTAAGTGATAGGAAATCCGATCGGGATTGTGAATACCCGGATTGCAAGGGCTTCTTTGGAAGTGCCTTCGGTTCTGTTCGAACCCGGAACAGACTTGTATGGTTGTATGTCTGACATTACACTTTGAGATATAAAGCTGATTTCTTTCAAATACATTTCTATTTGGTGGCGGAGAAGTTATTCTCTTAGCTTAACACCCTTCTCTGAGACGTATGAGCTCAGAGGTTATGTAGTTGAAGGTTATCAGTGATATACTCCCAATTTGGTAGTGTGGCATGCTGAGTGCTACTGTGTGTTGCTAATCATTCATTGATCAAAGCATGGCTTTCGTGTAAAGCGTAGCTTTGTGGACGAGACCTTATCGAGCCTCACAGACTGGAAATGGTCGAAACAGGAAAGATGCGGCAAGGTTTCCGGGGTAGCTCCCCTAGGGTATGTCCATTCCTTCAAGAAAAAGGTTATATCACGGTATGGAGCCCAGATATTTACCTGTGTGGTTGCTCCAATCTCATTTACTCTGTGTGATTGTTGCTTTTTGATCGAGGGCCCTCGAATAAAGGTCGCAAACGACCGGGGGTGGCATATCTCAGGTTTACTACCCGGGAAATGGGTAACCGGCCTTGTGTTGGCAGAGAGCTAGTTAGTTCTCGGGACGTCCATCCAGAGGCGTACCCATGTGGCAGTAGGAAGTTCCTTAGCCTGACCATTTGTTGGAAATCCAATTTCCAATACGAACCCTGTACGGTTTTAGTTATAGAACCTGCCATTTACTTATGGTGGTCACCACTGTTTAGATGGTAGCTATAGTAGGTATAGTTCGAAATGTCTATGCTGGCTAAGATTAATATTATACTTTCGAATTGTTTTCCACTATGCACTAATAATAATAATCCAATGATTTGGCATAGTAAGCATGTTTCACTATCATAAGAAGAAATCTCCTCCAATTCTGTGTTTGCATTGTGTGTGTGTGGTGGGAGGTCTTATGGTAGTTTCATTTTCCAAAAGCATTGCGGATTTCAATGTTTAAAAATTCTTTTGTTGTTGTTTTAAAGATAAACTATTTTTGTTACTCACACCAGTCCCATGACTGACTCGGAGTTTATTGTTCCCTTCCTAAACTCTGGTTGCCCACAATTTTCCACACGGGCAGTCTAGAGTTGGGTTTTTCAGATAGTCAGGTTTAGTAGACTATTTTGAAGCTAGTTCATTTCTTGGAGTTCACGGACGACTGACGTTGCTTATCTTTGTGCAACGTGATGGGATTCGAGCTTGACATTGGAGTGGTTGGACTCATTCTCTCTGACAGATCATTTGGAGTTATCACTTCTGTTATTTCTGTTGTATCATTATTTATCTCTGATATTCTTGTATCATATTGATATCATTGTTGTATATCATTCTGGATATTGTATTCATTGGAGTTTTATATGATATCATCTATTTCTTTATTCCATTGTGTTGTTATACTTAATGGTGCTATAAGCTCCGGTGAACCAGATTTGGCGTTTAAATCTATGGCATTTTGAGTACAAGTGAAGTACGGGTGCCGATTTTCAAAGGCCGAGTTCAGGATCGCTACATTTGGTATCAGAGCTAAGGTTAAACATTAGCTATGGAGTATAACACACTAAGTAGCTCATTAGAGATATGGTGAAGTATACCCTAGAATGAGTAATCCCTAAGATATCCATCCGTGTGCCTCAGTAAATTCTCTTACTATTCATTGATAGTAAGTATGAGTGCAAGAAGAGGATGAGATAGGGGGCAGGGAAATACGACTATAAATGGTCAATACTCTGTAACAACAAGGAAACAATCTTTTCTCTATCAATCTCTTTTGTTCAGCATTTCTTTTCTCAATTCTTTGATAGTTTCTGGTAGATCCAGGAAGAAGATTTGATATATGAATATGGGATGTAAACTCCAAATAAGTCAGTCAGAATTATTTGTTTGGATGAATTGGTTGCTTTGGTTGCTATGGTTGATAGGTATACTTTAGTTTCTAAACTAAAAAGTTTTGAAATTATATTCATATATCTGCCTGTACAATTTGTGTCCCAATATATTCTACGAATGGTTAGTTATCCTTTCGAACTAACCGATGCCCCTGCATATTTCGTAGATCTGGATAACCCGAGTATCTTGTGAAAAAATTAAACAGATTTGTTCTTGTATCTATTATTGATATTCTGATTTGGTAAGCCAAATGCAGAATAGATGTTCAGTTAATTTGATGAAACATTCTTCATCTATCTTTGTGTCTCCCTGGCAAATTTCGAGGACGAAATTTCTTAAGGAGGGGAGTCTGTAACGATCCCGGATTTTATATATGTTTAAATTGATAATTTATTTAATTTTTGGATAAAAATTGTGAAATTAATTGGTAAATCGATTTGAGTTTCTCAAAATTCAAAATAAAATATGTGTTAAATCATTTGAATTTAAAAGTTTAAGTAAATGGTTTAAAAATAATTTAAATATATAAATAGATATATATAAGATAAATTATAAAAATATAAAATAATACATTAGCTAAAATTTTAACAACATGTAACTAAAGAAATTTGTTTAAATTACAAAGTATAAGACAACAGCAAATATATATTCATGTATAAGCAAATTAAGTTTAAAAATGTACACTTGAAAAATGAAGAAACAAAAATATATAGAAAAGCTTGCAAAGGAAGACACTCAAAATATCTTCATACATGTACAAACGAAAAAAAGAAGAAAAAAAAGATAAGTATATTTGTACAAAGTAATTAATGCAGCCACCAAGCAAGATTTATATTAGCCAACAAAGGAAAATATCTCTGGTTATGTTGTACAAAATATATACACCGTTGTACAAAATAACATCACCCTGTAAGCTTCCTTTCCTATATATCAATCTCGTTCATTTCAGTTTCGTCCATTCCAAACAAGAAAAATCTGGAGTAAACATCAACTTAAAAATTAAACAAAATTCAACATAAACAACAAAACAAAATTCAACTCGAACCAGAGATTGAAGAAAAAGATTTCAGCTTGCAAAATTTCACAAGCCTGGTTCAAAAGAAAATTTCTGTTCTTTCTTCTGGAAATCACGGTGAGCAAACTACCAATATAAAATCTGGAATATGTTATGTCTGGTTTATATATGTGATTGATACTTGAAAATGTGCTGTGAAAATGCTTGCATGCCTGTATATTTTGTGTGCACAGGCAAGATATATCTCTGTTTCAAGTTACAGGTTTTAAAAACCTGTTCAAAACTTAAAAATCTAATCCTCTAATCTCGCTTAGGCTTTGATGTTCGAATGGAATGTGTTTGAATAAACACAACCTTAAATTTAAAAATATTATTAAAGGTTATCAACATATAGATTTGCTGGAAATAAGAAATGTCTGAGAAAAATCAATTCAAGTCAAAAATAAATGGTTGCAATTTCAAGTTTTAATCATAGGATCAGATTCGTTTTACAAAATAATGAATTTTGATGTTGAAATCATAGGAGACTAGGGGGATAACTCAAGGAAAGGTTGTAGTTGCTCGGGTTTTTGGATTCTGTCTCGTGTTGGTTTTGAGTAAGTAACAGGTTTCATTTTTACAAGCAAATCAAAGTTTCTGGTTTTTAAAAGCAAAGAAAATCCAAGTTTAAAATAAAAGAAAATTATAACAGGTTTTTAAAGTAAGCTTTAAATCAAATTTTAACAAATTTTGTTAAAACAACTCTTTTATACAATAAGTGTTTATTTAAAGTTTGGGTTTAATTAAAGGTTTTAAAATAAGTGATTTTACTTAATCAAAGTTTTAAAGTATTTTAGTATATAGGCTTTCACTTATTAATCCTTAAGCTCATTTTAAATAAAAATTGAATAGCTTAATAAAGAAGTCATTTAAAAGATAAAATGTTTGTTTTATTAATTAAAGGTTTATTACTTAATGAAAGTAATTAAATGATAACTGCTTAATGAAAGTAATTTAAAAAGATAATTACCCAATGTAATTAAAAGAATTAATTATGTAATTACTTAAAGATTAATTATCAAGGTGATCAATTTAATTAAGTGATTAATTAAAGGATAATTAATTAAGTAAGATTAATTTATGTAAGTAATTAAAGGAAATTAATTACTTAAAGATAATTACTTAATTAAAAGTAATTAATTAATGATTAAGGTCGATTTATCAAGTGATTAAGCAATAATTGATTTAAGGATAATGTGATAAATTGATTAAGGTAATTTATTTGAGGAAAATTAATATATTAAAGGTTAATTAATTAATCAAGTGATTAAGAAATAATTGGTGAATGTTTGGACTTGACTGAATGGTTGAATTGTTGATATTCCCTGATCTGTGATGCTGTGTGATATATCCTGATTTATGTTGTGATCTGTTTCTCTGGGATGAATGTAATTAATTCCCTGTGATGTAATTTATTATCTGTGATATATATCTATCTATGATCTGTGTAAGAAAGATAAGCGTTATAGTTTATACCACTTATCAAATATATTGCTGTATTTGAATCTGTGATGATTGAATGATATTGCACTACTGTGTGAAACCCTGGGACCACACCATACACACACAAATATGGATTTCATGAGGAAATCGGTTAAGTCACAGATGATTTTAAATTTAATGTTTTTGAGATTAAAATTTTGATTTCAATTGATTTTGAAATTGGAAATTGGGGTTTAATATGAAATGCTTTTGAAAGGAGTTTTAAAGATATTTTTAATATCTTGAAATTTAAATAATTCAATTTGAATTTGAATTCAAAATAAGGAATTGAATTCTATGTTGAAATTTATGGTTTAAGAGTGTTATACAAGTATAAATGTGTTTATATGGGCTTGAATCATTTTAAAATATTGTTTGGGAATTTGAATTTAACCCAAGGGGTTTAACTCGTATAAATGAATCAGATTTTCCGAAATGAAAACTATTTGTTTTCAAATAATAGAAGCTTTCATATAAGGAATGAAATTCCAATTTGTGTTAAAAGAATCTCAAGTTTGAAATGAAAATGGTTCCAAGTTATGAATGAATCTTTGGAAACGAGTTTTGAAAGCTATACGTTAAATCTTTGATTTAAAGATTTAATGAGTTAATCTAATTGAAATGGAATTCTTTTGAAAGCTATAAGTTAAATCTTTGTTTAAAGATTGGACGAGTTAATCCAATTGAAATGGAAAATGAATTGGAAAATCTGTGAATAGATCTTTGTGAAGCTGGGTGAACTTTGTGAGATAAATCTTTTTGTTTAAAAAAGATTAAAATGGTAATGTGTTTAAACCATTTAAAGAGAAGTTTTGGGTAATAAGTTGTGACTTAACTGAAATTCCATTATCCATATGTTTTAAATATTGTGCTCATTATTCGGTTTAGCTGGGAGAGGACCTTTGTGTCATATAACCCATTCCGAATAATGACATGTCGTTTATGGATTTCATTTGAAGACCGGTGTTGAAGACCTAGTATTTGCAAGAACGATAGGATAACCTATCGATTGTCTCTGCACTGAGTCGCGCCGGTATAGAGATTTCCTAAGTGATGGGAAATCCAATCGGGATTGTGAACACCCGGATTGCAAGGGCTTCTTTGGAAGTGCCTTCGGTTCTGTTCGAACCCGGAACAGACTTGTATGGTTGTATGTCTGACATTACACTTTGATATATAAAGCTGATTTCTTTCAAATACATTTCTGTTTGGTGGCGGAGAATTTATTCTCTTAGCTTAACACCCTTCTCTGAGACGTATGAGCTCAGAGGTTATGTAGTTGAGGGTTATCAGTGATATACTCCCAATTTGGTAGTGTGGCATGCTGAGTGCTGGTGTGTGTTGCTGATCATTCATTGGTTAAAGCATGGCTTTCGTGTAAAGCGTAGCTTTATGGACGAGACCTCATCGAGCCTCATAGACCGGAAATGGTCGAAACAGGAAAGATGCGGCAAGGTTTCAGGGGTAGCTCCCCTAGGGTATGTCCATTCCTTCTGGAAAAAGGTGATATCATGGTATGGAGCCCATATATTTACTTGTGTGGTTGCTCGAATCACATTTACTCTATGTGATTGTTGCTTTGTGATCGAGGGCCCTCGGATAAAGGTGGCAAACAACCGGGGGTGGCATATCTCAGGTTTACTACCCGGGAAGGGGGTAACCGACCTTATGTTGGCAGAGAGCTAGTTAGTTCTCGGGACGTCCATCCAGAGGCATACCCATGTGGTAGTAGGAAGTTCCTTAGCCTGACCATTTGTTGGAAATCCAATTTCCAATACGAACCCTGTACAGTTTTAGTTGTAGAACCTGCCATTTACTTATGGTGGTCACCACTGTTTAGATGGTAGCTATAGTAGGCATAGTTCGAAATGTCTATGCTGGCTAAGATTAATATTATACTTTCGAAATGTTTTCCACTATGCACTAATAATAATAATCCAATGATTTGGCGTAGTAAGCATATTTGACTATCATAAAAAGAAATCTCCTCCAATTCTACGTTTGCATTGTGTGTGTGGCGGGAGGTCTTATGGTAGTTTCATTTTCCAAAAGCATTGCGGATTTCAATTTTTAAAAATTCTTTTGTTGTTGGTTTAAAGACAAACTGTTTTTGTTACTCACACCAGTCCCATGACTGACTCGGAGTTTATTGTTCCCTTCCTAAACTCTGGGTGCCCACAATTTTCCACACGGGCAGTCTAGAGTTGGGTTTTTCAGATAGTCGGGTTTAGTAGACTATTTTGGAGCTAGTTAATTTCTTGGAGTTCACGGACGACTGACGTTGCTTATCTTTGTGCAACATGAGGGGATTCGAGCTTGACATTGGAGTGGTTGGACTCATTCTCTCTAACAGATCATTTGGAGTTATCACTTCTGTTATTTCCGCTGTATCATTATTTATCTCTGATATTCTTGTATAATATTGATATCATTGCTGTATATCATTCTGGATATTTTATTCATTGGAGTTGTATATGATATCATCTATTTCTTTATTCCGCTGTGTTGTTATACTTAATGGTGTTATAAGCTCCAGTGAACCAGATTCGGTGTTTGAATCTGCGGCATTTTGAGTACAAGTGAAGTACGGGTGCCGATTTTCGAAGGCCGAGTTCAGGATCGCTACAATATCGACATTATATTTGAAAAGAAATCTATAACAACCCGCATATTTTACGAATATATATTTAACTGTTTTATTTAAATATAACATCGTTAGTTGAATTAAAGTCCGATATATGTCTTTTTGTAAACAGTCGAATCCGAACTCAAGACCACTTCCATTTAGTTTAAAATGACGTTTACAACTTGTTTAAGTATAAACACCGATATGTTTGGAGTTGATTAGGATTTTGGTATTTTGTTTGGGCTTTGGGCTGTGTTCTAGCCCACTAACCCAATAAGAGAACCCAAACCTTCTACCAAATACCTTCCACTCCACTCCTCTTCATTCATTCCTTTCATAATTTCCTAACACTCTCAAGCAAAAGGAAAAAATGGGGGAAAAGAAAGGAAATTAAAATTCCTATGCCCTAGTTTTCTTAGGAAATTCAAATTCAAGTTCCAAAATCAAGGAGAAGCTTAGCTAAGCATGCTCTTCATCTTCTCCATCTCAATTTCTCTTCTGTGACGACCCTGAATTTTTGACATTGGAAACCAGAATATTTAATTGATTTTAAATATCTAGAAGTTAGTTTAATTTGAAATTCAAATATCAGAATGAATTTGGCAATTTAATTATTGAATTTAATTTATTGAAAGTTGGGTAAATTTTTGAATCTTCAGTTTTAAGTCTGTTAAAAATAATTTGAAGGCTTAGAAAATTTATATTGATAATACTAAAGATAATAAAAGCTTCAGAATTGAATTTGAAACTGTTTTGTTCGGTTTTGAATTTATATCGTTTAAATTGATATTTAAAAATAGCCTTCTGGGGCACAGTCTCGAAATTCAACGAAACCAGTTCCATTGGATCCGTAATATTGTATTATTATCGGATTTCAATTTCAGTAGTGATTAGAGTTGTTGTGTGAGTGTACGATATATAAACGTACTGAAATTTATATCGAAATTTAATATAATAATTGGGTTCAAAATGCTATGTTCTCCATACGATCGAATTTGGACTCGAAACCTTTTCCAGTGCGTTCGGGATAGGGGTATAACATTATAAACGCCTAGCGGCACGCCTCGATAGGAGGTTGAGATTTTTGGCTTCGTTTTCGAGTCGATTCGAATTTAAATTTAAATAAAATTAATACATTGTTTAACCAGTCGAAATTATTTCACGTCACAACTTTTTCCCTTTCATTTCGAAAACACTATAGCTCTGCAAAATTCTTCCGCAAGCCATCTTCCTCTTTAAAACATCAGCCGAAGCCCCTGTCGTTTGAAATAAATAAAAAATCATCAAATTGTGCTCGTTTTCGTTCAAATCAAAATGATAATGGCCGCGTCTTTTCCCTTCAGTCCTCGATCAAATTCCACTCAAAATCGAAAATGAAAATAAATGGCCGCCCTTCTAATTTAAAAATCACGAATCCTATTCCCCTTCAGATCGAACAAAATCTTCAAATTCGACAGTGGGGGGAGCACGAAATCTTGGTCGTGATTGTTCGAGGCAGAGCATATTAAATCGAGCAATCAAGGCAGGCGAGTGATTTGAATCGCGAGATCTAGGGTCGTGAGTTGGGAAGGGGAGCCAAAGTCGTGAGTTTTGATTTTTAGGGGGTCGTGACATACTGTTCTACCGCCAGTTCGAGCTCGAGCACGAGCGCGTGGGGCGCTTCGAGGTGGCGTCCTGGTATCGTCGTGAGTGGGGTGTCGCCTACATAGGGTTGCTGTTCGTTTTTTCTGGAATGATGTTGTAGGTAAATATTTTTACCTCGACTAATACATGCAGATTTGAAATTTATATTTAAGATTTAAAAACAGAAGATTAGTTTTAATAGAAATATATATACATATATATTTTCTGTACAGTATATATATATACACACAATTTCTGGTATAAATATAGATATATATATATAAATGTTGGCAGAAAACATTTGAAGTAATAATATAAACATGCAGTAAGGTATTTATTTATTTAGTTTTTGAATTGATAAATATATATATATATATATATATTTAGATAAGGTTCATATACGCATTTTAAATCTACCAGTTAATTTAAAATAATATATATTAATGATTAATTTGTTAAATAAACTGATTTATTTTATTTATGTTACAGAAAGGTTTTAAAAGGGAAATTTGTTTAAATAAAGTTATTTAAATATAAATTGTTAGTTAATTAAATTTATTTAATGATAATTGATTATTCGATTATTTCGAATATTAATGAATTGTATAAAATTGTTTATACAAGGTCTAATACAATGAAGAGAAACAAACTGGAATGGAAAATGGATTGCATGCATAATTAAAGGTGAGATCTTCTGACTCACTTGATTGTTTGGTGAATTTAAATAGTTGAATTTAAATTCTGGATGTGTTTGGATGAATTGGATAATTTATCTATTGATGATATTAGATATAGTAGGATATATATATATATATATATATATATATATTTGGTGATTGATTTCCCGCATTATATAGCGGATGAGACCCTTTGCGCCGCATAATAGCGGATGATATTTTATAAATCCCATATACCGCGATATTCCACCTCGAAGTGGAATGGGTATTTAATTGTTGTGCTAACATCTGTGGATGCAGGGAAACAGGTTGGACGGATCCAACTGGATTCCTCAAATATTTGAATTTGTTTCAATGTTGTGTGTTGATTAATTTAAAATCTGTGTAGGATTATATTTGTGATTGAAATTATGGAAGGCTATAGTTTAGCCGAATATATTTTTGGTATCGTAAGATACCATAAATAAATAAAATTTGATTTTGGAAATTAGAGTAGAAAAGCTTAGACCGTTATAATTAAAGTATTAAAGTTGATTTTTATAATCTTATCGAATTATTTCCAAAATATGGAAAAAGATTTTATTAAATGGATTTTGAATAGTATTATTCGAAAGTTGAAGAATTTATTTAAAATACGGATTTTAAATAGTTTGGAAGAGATAAGGGAATTTATTTTAAAAAGGAAATAAATTTAGAAATCAATTTGGGATTTGATTTGGTGTTTGAAAGTGAATATTTGGAAATCGATTTGAAATTCGTATATCAGTGGATATTTGGAAATGTAAATTTACAATGGAATTTATAAAGGAAAGAGAAATTTGTTTTAGAAATAAATGTTTGTTTATTTTTAAAGTGTGGAAAGAAATCTACGGATTTGGAATGTAAATTGAAATAAGTCAAGAAGGATTTATTAATAGATTTAAATGGATCATTTTGAAATGAAAAATGTGTTTTCACTGGAAAGCCGAGTATGTTTTCAAGTATTCGGACTCGGCAAAATTTTTAGTGAAAATAAATAACATTTGGAAATTTTATTCCGCGAGTGAAAAGTGATTTGAATTGGTTTTCAAAGTGATGAAGTATGGAAAATATTTATCTTGCAAAGATATGTTGAAATTTAATAATTTGGAAAAAATATTTAGATTGGATGATTATTGTGAATATTGTTTGATAGTAAAATATCCAACTATCAGTATAAACAATTTAGGGAAATTATTGATGCTTGATTGTTGTGAATGTTGTTTGATAGTTAAATAACCGACTTTCAATATTTGCCTTAGAAATGGCACTTGAATTGGTTTTAAAACAAGCGCTCATTATTCGGTTTAGCCGGGAGAGGACCTTTGTGTTATATAACCCAATCCTAATAATGATACGACGTTATGGATTGCAATTGAAGACCGGATTGGCAAGGGCTTCTTTGGAAATGTCTTCGATTCTGTTTGAACCCGGAACAGATTTGTATGGTCGTATGTCTGACACTACACTTTGAGATATAAAGCAGATTTCTTTCAAATACATTTCTGTTTGGTGGCGGAGAATTTATTCTCTTAGCTTAACACCCTTCTCTGAGACGTATGAGCTCAGAGGTTATGTAGTTGAAGGTTATCAGTGATATACTCCCAATTTGGTAGTGTGGCATGCTAAGTGCTGCTGTGTGTTCATGATCATTTGTTGATCATTTGTGATCAAAGCATGGCTTTCGTGTAAAGCGTAGCTTTGTGGACGACACCTCATCGGACCTCACACCCCGGAAATGGTCGAAACAGGAAAGATGCGGCAAGGTTATGAGGGTCGCACCCTTTAGGGTATGTCAATTCCTTTTGGAAAAAGGTGGTATCATGGTATGGAGCCCAGATACTTTATATAACGACCCGATATTTTCAACCATTCGCATCCATTATAAGTGTATAGGTAGACACTCATGCCGTAGTTGAATTGCTCAAAATACCGCGTTGTAATTAAAATTTTGCAAATCTCAGAATATACAGTAAATAAATATAATCACAGATCACAGACACAGAGTAATATAATGCAGCGGAAGTAAAAGAAATAGTAGTTCATGAAGCTACTATCTAAATATGTCATAGTTACATAAGATACAACAGAAGAAATAGAGTACAACAAAAGTCTCAGTAAAATAACCAAGTACAAGCTGAGTAGAACAACGGAATTGAAATAGAGAGGGCATGACAAGCATATAATCTCCAGCGATTCAAATCTCCAAGAGAGTGGAAATCCAAATCTGTGAATAACTCAGGCTGACCCGAGCGTAAAGCAAAACACAAAACACTCGAGTCAGGACAATATATACTTATATAATGTAAACCAACTCAAGTGAACTGTAATAAAGGTACAAGTAACTTAGAAGATGCTTGGGACCGCCCATCCTCAAAGGATCCGTTAAACTATCTACTATGTAGTAATATTCGATATTATAATAGTGTCTAAATAAGTAAAGTATAATCATATAGAAAATAGCATTAAGGGGATGGAGAACCTTAACACGGTCGGATCTTAAAATCATAATCGTAGTAAAGCTCGATATGGTAGGTGACACGGCACAACTAGGCAATGCCAGGGTAGATATACCAATTACGCACACGGACTGATGGATACACATAGCAGCCACTACCGTTCCACCTCGAACAACACTCCCAAATCGGAGGATGGCCATCTAATCAATCACAAGTAAGAGTATAATATCGAAGAAATGTGTCCGAGAAGAGGTGCTACCTCACTGGTCCGAGATCGCTCCTGTTTTAGCCACCTTATGCCAACTCACGGGAGTTGGGTCCACGTAACATACCTTAAGAACGTCGCCACCATCCTACTTCATTCTGGAATCTCCACCGCGTACACGGTTGTCAAAGTGGTTTTCGATATCGACAGAGAGTATGTCCATATCCGATCCCGGTCTCTTTGCCAACCAATCGTTATTATAACCCATGGTTATAACTTTTAAAAACAATACTTTACTTCAAAATAAAATATCATTTCAAACCATATCTTTATCAAAAATAAAGATTAAATCAATTCCAAACCATTTCCATATATTTAAATTTTCATATCATTTCAAAACATCATTTCAAATCATTTTAATATAATAAAATATCATATCCTTACAAAACTTCATTTCAAATCATTTTAATATAATAAAATATCATATCCTTACAAAACTTCATTTCAAATCATTTTAATAAAATAAAATATCCTATCAGTTCAAATCCAAATATTCAACTTTAAATACCTTTTAAATTCAAAGATATCGTTCATTTACTACCATTTCAAATCACCTTTAAATAGTTTATATTCCAATCAAAATAATTCATTTAAACCTTTTAAAAGTGTCATTATTATATTTTCAAATCAAGTATTCAATTTCCAAAGTTTCAAACCATTCTGAGTTCGTTTACTAAGTCAAAAACCCTAATTATTAAAATTTCAACATTTCACAGCATTTAAAAACAACTGCTATAGGTTATATTTGAAAACATTTTTAATTCAGTAAAGACGGCACTTAAAACTGCTGTTAAAACTCAGTTTTAGTTGAATTATAGTTCAAAACAGAAAAGACAGCATTTCAGAAGTGCTGCGGTAGTTCAAATTTCAAAACAAGGGTTAAATTTGGTTTTAGCAAAGACTGCAGACCATTATAGCATTTCCAGAGAATGCTATAATAGACCTGAGTTCAATATTAGCCTATAAGTTTAATTACAGCAACTACAGCATTTCAGAAATGCTATAATAGCTCTTTTTACACAATTTTAGTTCAAAACAGAATCTATAGCATTTCTGAATGCTATTAAAAGTTAATTTCAGGTGTTAGTGTATTTCCAGCAATTAAATAACTTTAATTTAAAACACATAAACATTTTAAAAATCATATTTTAACGTTTAAAATGTTCATTTACATATCATTTAACATATATCTTTTTCACAATAAATTTCTTATTATTAAATCCAATTTTCAACAATTTACTTAATAAGTTTAAGTCTAAAAGTTTCCAATTCTTCACATTTCAACAAATAAACTTAACACTTCAAATTTAAATTACCATTTCACAAATTTAACAAAATTTCCAATTTTATTTAATTAACTTAAACCTTTAATTAAAACCAAATTTCACATTTCCTAGTCAAGTTATAATTGATCACTTTTAAACATTCATTTATTTAACCACTTAAATTCATAGAAAATCAATAATACTTTAATAAATCACTTAAATTCAAATTTAATCAAATTATCATATTTACCATTTCCAAATAAAATTTAATATCCATTTTATTTATATAACTTAAATATCATTTTTAACCAAAATTCCAAATTTCCAACTTAAGTTATATTTCAAAAATCCAGTTAAACCATTCATTAATTACATTTTTAACACATAGAAAAATCATAATTTCTTTATTTTAAAACATTTCAAAATCTATTTAAATCAAATTTCATAAATTTATAATTTTTAAAATACTTAAAAATATCTGAAACACTTTATAAAATAACCACGGGCCTGTATATAATTTTCTAACCTAGGTCAAGTGATACGGATATGTATCATTTCAATCCGCAGTTAAAAAAGAAAAATCTGGGTTCTATCATTTCAAACCCGCAATCCCAAGTTAAAATAAATTAAATAAAAACCATTCAGGCCTATCATTTCAGCCCATAACGATTTTTCCCTATTCTAAAGTCCGTTCGGGTATGTATCATTTCAACCCATAGTGATTCTAGTCTACAGTGAACTTGCAATGGTGATAACTGATATAAATAACAGAATAACATTAAATAACAGTAACATATGATCTAACAGGTGTAATAACAGGTGTGAACATCATATGATATTAATATAAGCATATATAACATGATAATATATTTCTACAGATTCGCAGGGTGTCAATTTACTAGTTATATAGGTACATATTGTCTGGTGAGAATAACTCACTTGTTTGTGCTGGAGATATCAAAACCAATGACACAATGGAAACAATAGCACGATGAAAAGACTACGGACTTGAGTGGAGAGCGAATCCAATCTACAACTCTTGTGTACAACCCAAAACAAACAATCAAAACAGCAAAATTCAATACGACTTTAAAATGCAATAACATTGAAATAAAAGGAGATACGACTACGCAGTCTTTTGCTTTTCCTTCTCTATTGTTTGGTATGGCTTTGGGTCTGATGTGGTTCAGATGTGGTCAAGTTTTGGGTCAGGTTTGGGCTAACATAGCTTGGGTTCAAGGCAAGACAAGGTGGAGTTTGTACATGAGGAGGTGATGTGATTTTTGAAGGCAATTAGGTGATTTTTGTGCCAAAACAAGGTTTGGCCTTGGGAATTGTGCTCGGCCTGGGGTGAGTTATGACTGGACAAAGGTGGGGAGGGGTGTGTTTTGGTCAGGTCAGGGAGGTGGTGGTGGCTATGGTGGTGGTTTGGGTGGTGGTTGAGGTGGGTGAGCATGTAGAGGTCAATAAACATGGTTTTTAGGCATCTAGGTTGAAATTTGGGGGGTTTTACCATCAAAATGGTTCGGCTATGGTCAGATCTAGTGGAGTGGGGGCTGGTGGTGGTCGGGAAGAGATGGAAGGAGGTGGTGGCAGTGGAATAGGGGTAGAGGCCGATCTCAATCAGGGAAGAAGGCAAGCAAAATAGCATAGAAAAAGAAGAAAAGTAGGAAGAAAGAGATGGAGGTCATTACCTAATTTTCTCTAGCCGTGAGAAACAATTGAAGATGGGATATTTTTTTCACGTGAATGCCAAATGAGATGACGGCTACACTAGGGTTTTACAAGGCTAGGCAATTAATTTTGAGGAGTTAAAGGAATTAAAGGATTTGGTAAATAAAAGGGCTTCCGTTTCAAAGCGTTACACAACCTTTCACATTTCTTTCCTTATAAATCTTTATATAAACAAAATATTTCAGAAAAATACTATACAAACCGAAACTAAGTAAAGATATAAGAAGATTAATAATAAAATTTAAAGAAATTAGAAAAAATAATAAAAGAAATTGCTTAAAATACAAAACAGTGTCAAGAAATTACAAATAAATCACCATTGACTTTGGAAAATTATTAACTTCATTTTAAAATATTATAAAACAAAATTTGAAATAAAAATGACTTTTAAAACATTTTCAAAGTGAAATAAATAATTAAATTTTAATTAAATAGAATTTAAAATAAGAAAATAACTTAAAAAATGCAAACTAGGCTTTAAAAATTAGAAATAAATTCAATACACTTGGGAAAAATCTTATTATCACTTTAAAAATATTTAAAAGACAAAATATATAATATGGAATATGAATACAAATTAGAATAAGATATGACCAGTAAAATATTATCTATATAGGTTAAAATAAACAATATTGTTAAATAAATCAATATACACACAATATTGTAAAAAGTATAACTTTCACAATTTAAATCCAATTTCAACGAAACGAAAAGTAGTATTCATGATATTTAATATATTTTCATAATAAAAGATAAAATTTAAATTTTCAAATATTTCAAAATTTAAATTTAAAAGTCAAGGTTTGACTATATTGACAAAAATTCATATTTTCTGGAAATAATCAATTTATTTATGTTTGGAATTCTAATTGACATCAAAATTCAAATTTATATTTAAAATAACAAAATTTATTCTTTTTCATAAATAAAGCTTTTAAATCTAGAAATATCAATTTAAAAATAATTGAAAAATACAGGGTTGTTACATTTTACCTGTGTGGTTGCTGCAATCTCATTTACTGTGTGGTTGTTGCTTTGTGATCGAGGGCCCTCGGATAAAGGTCGCAAACGACCGGGGGGTGACATACTTGAGTAGTAGTTACCTAGTTACAGAGGTAACCCGGTCTTGTGTTGGCAGAGAGCTGGTTAAGTTCTCGGGACGTCCCTCCAGAGGCGTACCCATGTGGCATAGGAAGTTCCTTAGCCTGACCATTTGTTGGAAAATCCAAAGAAACAATACGAGCCTTGTACGGTTTTAGTTGTATAACCTGCCATGGAATGTGGTGGTAACCAGCTATTGAACATGGTAGCTATGGTAGGCATACAATAATGGTTGTATGCTGGCTAAGATTAATATTATACTTTCGAAATGTTTTCCACACTAGGCACTAATGATAATATTGAAAAGATTTTGTGTATCAAGCATGTTTGACTATCATAAGGAGAAATCTCCTCCAATTCTGCGTTTGCATTATGTGTGTGGCGGGAGGTCTTATGGTAGTTTCATTTTCCAAAAGCATTGTGGATTTCTTTTTAATACCAATAACTATTTTTAAGATCTTACACCAGTCCCATGACTGACATGGAGTTTATTGTTCCCTTTCTAAACTCTGGGTGCCCATAATTTTCCACACAGGCAACCTAGAGTCAGGTTATCAATTGGATCTGGATGGATTGCTGTGGAGATCTGGAGGCGAGTTGGATGACGAGACGTATCACTTATACTAGTATTATTCTACTGTGTATTATGTTAGGTGGACAAGTTTATTTAACTGTCCAGTGATGTGTGTTGTTGTTGTAAACTCTGATGATGTATTGTATAAACCGATATAGTTCTTTGTTTAAAGATTATTCATTTATCTATTATATGTTGTTCCGCTGCGAATGTGAGATTCTATTATTGTTTCTGTTTCTTCTTCTTTCTTCTTCTACCTCTTCTTTTTAACCCTAATGATTCAGTTTTCCGGCATTCGATTGCGCGGCATTGGATACAGTGGACGTATTAATGTCGACTTTTGGGCGTCGAAAAATCGAATCGTTACATGTGGTATCAGAGCAATTGGTTAAGCGATAACCTTCGCTCTGTTGGGTGTTACTCATTAGTGATAGAGTCAGTAGTACTCTAGAATCAGTGTGAGTGTAATAATAGATATGAGCGCGTATTTGTTAGTGAATACAAAAATTTGTTTTATATTGTGTTGACTTATCGGTTGATTATTTATAGAGTCTGGTTGGTGCAGTTTGGCCAACTGTAATCGATAGGGGTTTCTAAACTCTTAAACAAGATAAAACGACACAGTATTGTTTTAAAATAGGGTAAATGAAATAATTTTACCCAAACTATTTTTTGTATAGAAAAGAAATCATTTTCTGTAAATTATTATAGTATATGGATGCTTGGTTGTTAGGAAGAGATAATATTGAAATATTATCATTGTTATATGGAAATTGAATAAGAAATAATGGTATAACCAAAGATTTGGAGATAAATTCATTTAACAAATGAAATTTATAAATATGAATTGAAAGGATAAGGAAATAAAGTTCATATATGAATGAGATTTGTAAATGTAAATTGTAAATGTGATTTATAATTTGAAATAGAATTCCAGGAAGACATTTGAAATAAATTCATTAATGGAATGAAATTGGTAATGTGAATTTATAAATGAGTTTTATAAATTGAAATGAGATGCCAGAGAAATTTTTGCAATACGGATTAAAGGATTTGAACTGAAATTTCAAAGGATTAAATTTCCTAATTTGAAAATGGTTTCCAAAAGCCTGGAAAATAATTATTTGAGAAATATTTTTGAGTTGGATATGAAATCTGGTGGGGTTTGAAGTTTAAAAATATTTGGGAAGATATTTTGAAGGGACATAATTGATTTTGAAGTTAGTTTTGAAATGTGTGTAATTGTTAAAAAGACTCTGGAATTTCTTTAAAATGTTATGGTCTGTAAATGAGTTTGATAACTTATAAAAATATTTGAAATTTGATTGGAATAAGGTTCAAATTGAAAAGGAATGAATTTGTGAATGAACAAATGAGGTTACGTTTGTAAATAAATGAATTGGAAATTGAATAATGAAATGAGATTTGATTTGAATCAAGTGGAAGATAAATCCAAACTTGGAAAAAAATAAAATAAAATGGATTGAATTTAGGTAAATTAACTTCAAAATTTATTAATTCATGAAATAATGAATTGGAAGTTGAATTAGTTAAATTAAATTTGAGTTGTGAGCTAAATTTGAAAATGGTTTGAATTTGCATATATATTCATGCAAGTAGAAAAAAATAAATTGAAATTTCCTTGATAAAGATAAAGAAAATTCAGGATGAATTGAATATGGAAATTTGAAATTTAAAAAGGATAAGTGAATATACTAATTGAATTAAATTAGTAGATGGAATGGATTTGATAAATGAAAAAAAAATCAAATCAAGGATTTAAATTAGAAATTGTTTACAAGGAAAATGAACTTGAGTTTTGAGTTGAAATGACTTAAGAAATATTTGGACAAAAGCGTTGTTGTCGAGTTTTGTGAAATGGTTTCAAATGAAATAAACCGAATGTAAATATGGAATGCAAATTGTATTGAACTGAATTAATTGGAAATGAAATAGTATAAAGTGTAAATTGAGTTGGTATCAATTTAAATTAGTTATAAACTAGAATGGATATTCTATTAAGTGAATATCGTCGGATTTGCATAGAAATGGTTGTCGTTTGACGCAAACGAGATTGTATAAAATTATATGAGTTAATGAAAGAAAATAAAATTGATTTTTGAATCAATTGAAATGGATATGAATTCGTTTCGCTTAAAAATGAATTAAATGTAAGGAACTGCATTGTAAATCGCTGGAATTGAATAGAAATGGTATGTGAATTAAATGGAAGTGATTAAATTTGTATTGAAACCATATAAATTGCTAATGGAAATAATTTTGAGTGCATTGTTTATGGAAACTACTTGTTTGTTATTGAAAATGAGTAATATGTTAATCGATTTCCTATATATGTCACTTACGTGTTTAAATTAAGTAATTACAGGTACAGGGGGGGCCGTTTGGCTGCATTTGGTTGCGCAAAATGCTTAAAAATAACCGCTTTGCTTTAAAATGCTAATAAAGGTACGCCTATGCAATACAAAGTTAGGAAATATGAACTGTTTTTGGTTTTTTTGTTTTTCCGACCGTGTGGGTCGATGTATATATATTTATATCTCTTGTCAAATTGCAAAAGCTCCTCCGTACAAGGGAGACTATCAAAATTTTCTGAAAATTTTGGGAGTTAAAAAAATTTGGAAAATTTGGAATTGAACTACAATAGGGAAAACTATTGTTTTGGTCGAAGTTAAAAGTTTTGGAAAAAAGTGAATATCGAGTTTTCACTAAGTGGATTTTTGGTTTTTGAAGATAATTTAAATTGCTCGACAAAAAGGTATGTATTTAAATTTCAGTATGAAAATTTGATCCTTTCTTGTCTAGCCGCTTGGCTTTTCTTTTTCTTTTTGAAATCTGGGGGTCCGTAGGGACATTTTGTAGTCGTATCGAGCTAGCCGCGCAAAGGAAACGCTAGCAAAATTTTTCGAAAATTTAGAGAGTTAGAAAATTTTTGAGAAATTTTGGATGATTTAAATTTTGAATTTAAATCTAAATTTGAATTGTGAAGTAAAATAAAGTTGCTTGAAACTATGAAAATGTTTGGAAAATTAATAAGGATGATAGTGTGGTTATGATAAGAAGACTGGTTTGAGAATTTGATAAAACTGTTTGGTTTTGGGAAAATGATAAACGGGTTGAGGATCATTCTTCTTAACTTGTAATTTCGGGACGAAATTCTTTTAAGGGGGGAAGAATGTGACGACCCTGAATTTTTGACATTGGAAATCAGAATATTTAATTGATTTTAAATATCTAGAAGTTAGTTTAATTTGAAATTCAAATATCAGAATGAATTTGGCAATTTAATTATTGAATTTAATTTATTGAAAGTTGGGTAAATTTTTGAATCTTCAGCTTTAAGTCTGTTAAAAATAATTTGAAGGCTTAGAAAATTTATATTGATAATACTGAAGATAATAAAAGCTTCAGAATTGAATTTGAAACTGTTTTGTTCAGTTTTGAATTTATATCGTTTAAATTAATATTTAAAAATAGCCTTCCGGGGCACAGTCTCGGAATTCGACGAAACTAGTTCCATTGGATCTATAATATTGTATTATTATCGGATTTCAATTTCCGTAGTGATTGGAGTTGTTGTGTGAGTGTACGATATATAAACGTTCTGAAATTTATATCGAAATTTAATATAATAACTGGGTCCAAAATGCTATGTTCTCCATACGATCGAATTTGGCTCGAAACCTTTTCCAGTGCGTTCGGAATAGGGGTATAACATTATTAACTCCTAGCGGCACGCCTCGATCGGAGGTCGAGATTTTTGGCTTCGTTTTCGAGTCGATTCGAATTTAAATTTAAATAAAATTAATACATTGTTTAACCAGTCGAAATTATTTCACGTCACAACTTTTTCCCTTTCATTTGGAAAACACTGTATGCAAAATTCTTCCGCAAGCCATCTTCCTCTTTAAAACATCAACCGAAGCCCCTGTCGTTTGAAATAAAAAAAAATCATCAAATTGTGCTCGTTTTCGTTCAAATCAAAATGATAATGGTCGCGTCTTTTCCCTTCAGTCCTCGATCAAATTCCACTCGAAATCGAAAATGAAAATAAATGGCCGCCCTTCTAATTTAAAAATCTAGAATCCTATTCCCTATCAGATCGAACAAAAGCTTCGAATTCGACAGTGGGGGGAGCACAAAATCTTGGTCGCGATTGTTCGAGGCAGAGCAGATTAAATAGAGCAATCAAGGCAGGCGAGCGATTCGATTCGCGAGATCTAGGGTCGCGAGTTGGGAAGGGGAGCCGCAGTCGTGAGTTTCGATTTTTGGGGGGTCGCGACATACTGTTCTACCGCCAGTTCGAGCTCGAGCACGAGCGCATGGGGCACTTTGAGGTGGCATCCTAGTATCGTCGTGAGTGGGGTGTCGCCTACATAGGGTTGCTGTTCGTTTTTTCTAGAACGATGTTGTAGGTACATAATTTTACCTTGGCTAATACATGCAGATTTGAAATTTATATGTAAGATTTAAAAATAGAAGATTAGTTTTAATAGAAATATATATATACATATATATTTTCTGTACAGTAGATATATACACACACAATTTCTGGTATAAATGTAGATATATATATATATATATATATAAATGTTGGCAGAAAACATTTGAAGTAATAATATAAACATGCAGTAAGGTATTTATTTATTTAGTTTTTGAATTGATAAATATATATATATATATATATTTAGATAAGGTTCATATACGCATTTTAAATCTACCAGTTATTTTAAAATAATATATATTAATGATTAATTTGTTAAATAAAGTGATTTAATTTATTTAAGTTATATAAAGGTTTTAAAAGGGAAATTTGTTTAAATAAAGTTATTTAAATATAAATTGTTAGTTAATTAAATTTATTTAATGATAATTGATTATTCGATTATTTCGAATATTAATGAATTGTATAAAATTGTTTATACAAGGTCTAATACAATGAAGAGAAACAAACTGGAATGGAAAATGGATTGCATGCATAATTAAAGGTGAGATCTTCTCACTCACTTGATTGTTGGTGAATTTAAATAGTTGAATTTAAATTC
Source organism: Allium fistulosum (assembly GCA_030737815.1). Taxonomy (NCBI): domain Eukaryota; kingdom Viridiplantae; phylum Streptophyta; class Magnoliopsida; order Asparagales; family Amaryllidaceae; genus Allium; species Allium fistulosum. Next base: position 1,042,676,839 of record CM060907.1, on the reverse strand, counting down.
TGGATGTGTTTGGATGAATTGGATAATTTATCTGTTAACTCCTTTAATTCAGCGACCTAAAAAACTGTGATCTAGAGAATGTTGCGACCTAAGGAAGTTACGATCTAAGGAAAGGCCATGACCTAAGAGGCTCTGCGACCTAAGGGAGTCCACGACCTAAGAGGCTCTGCGACCTAAGGGAGTCCACGACCTAAGAGGCTCTGCGACCTAAGGGAGTCCACGACCTAAGAGGCTCTACAACCTAAGGGAGTCCACGACCTAAGAGGCTCTGCGACCTAAGGGAGTCCATGACCTAAGAGGCTCTGCGACCTAAGGGAGTCCACGACCTAAGAGGCTCTGCAACCTAAGGGAGTCTACGACCTAACTATCTCAAGAACCTCGCGACCTAAAGACTTAGCGACCTAACTGCTAAAGGAAGCTCGCAACCTACGACTTGGTGAAGCTGCGACCTAACGACTTAGGGGATATTGCGACCTAGCAGTATTGCTACCTAAGCGACCTAACAGGCTACGACTTAAGGAAGTCTCCGGCTTAACTACAGAGCCAACTCAAGGGATCTACGACTTAAGACTTGGAGAAAGTACCTGATCAGGAACAACTAATACAACTGCTTCTATCTCATCGCTTACTTAAGAGTCTGCGACTTAAGAGTCTGCGACTTAAGAGTCTGCGACTTAAGAGTCTGCGACTTAAGAGTCTGCGACTTAAGAGTCTGCGACTTAAGAGTCTACGACTTAAAACCTACCTTAAGTCGAGACCGACCTACCACTTGTTCGAATGAAGCCAAGTGCAACTTCACCAGCTGATTTCTTAAGTCGCAAGGAGACTGCGACCTAGCTTAGGTCGCTCGCGACCTACGACCTAACTAAGGTCGTTCGCGACCTAAGACTTAGCACTTTTTCTGCCCAGAATTCAGAGCCGCTCCTATAAATACCCTACCACTTCCAACATGAAGAGGACTTTTGGCCATTCATTTCTTCAAGCGCCGTTACTCTGTCGAAGTCTCCACTCATTCAACAATCAAAGATCTTCAAGCATTCGAGATGCTACAACAAGCTTCGAGAAGAACTCCTTACATCCAACACGGATTCTTCGAGTTTCATCATCAAAGATTGAGCTAGTAGTCAAGAGTGCTTTCGTGATCAAGTTGTATTGTATTTTGACAAGTGATTTGTATCGATTTGTAACCGGATTCAATAATAAAGACTATAAAGTGGACGTAGGCTCAATTACGGGCCGAACCACTATAAATCTGTTGTTCATTTACTGCTTTTCTGCTATTTTCAGCTTGTATTCTGTTCCCGTACCAACGGGTGGTGCTTTCACATCACTTTTTAGCGTTAACATTTTGGTGCTTTCACTGAGAACCCAACTCAGGCGATCATCCACCGTTGCTTCGCAAAGATTCATAAAAAGAACCTCTCTTAAAAACCAGATCCGAAACAATGGCTCTTGGAAGAAGAGGTAGACCTTTCAGATCCAGAAATGCTCACGAAGGGACTTCCTCTTCCCCAACAACCGACCAAGCGACTCCTACCATTGGAGTCACCATGGCTGAATTAGATGACGCAGTCTCTGGATTGTACCAACAGATTGAAACCCAAAACGCTTTGATGATGGATAGAATAACTGCCCTGCTCGGGGCAAATCGTCAACCAGAAAACCATCAAACCACCCTTCCTGAAATGCCACCTTTCCAAGCTGATGGTTCTATGCCGCAACCAACTTGTCATGAACATATGCCCGGGCAAACTTCCGAGGGAAGAACTGATGCCTGCCCGGAGGTGTCTTTGAACAATAAAGAGTACCTGTCCGAAATGGTTGGTCGCATCATGAAAGAGAGCATGCAAAGGGAAGAGGATGAGGCTGACTGGGGATTCACGCCAAGCAGAACTCCGTTTACTGAAAGGATCCTGAGAGCGGAGTTTCCAAGGAAATTTGCACCTCCTACTATCCAAGCTTATAGGGGAACCAGTGACCCTAATCATTTCCTATACAAATATGATTGGCATATGACCGGTGCAAGAGCATCAGACGAGATCAAGTGTCGATACTTTCCAGTATACCTGGAAGGTGTGGCTTTACTTTGGTTCACAAAGCTTCCAGTTCGGTCTGTAGATAAGTTCTCCGACTTAACGCAAAAGTTTAAAGAACAGTTCAGATTGTATGCTTGAAAAGCTAAGGATATAATGTCACTGTCTAACCTTGAACAAGCGCCCGGAGAATCAATCAAATCTTTCTTGAGCCGTTTCAATATAGCTTTAGCCGAAGTAGAAAATGCGGAACCACGCATGATCTTGACTTATTTGATGCGAGCCATTGATAAATCGAGTAAATTTGGAATATGGCTGAAGATGAAGGAACCGAACTCACTTGATAAATTTTATAAAAAGGCCGACGAGTTCATTCGCCTTGAAAGCCTTCCTACGACATCGAAAGTGGTTGCTGCCCAAACTAATAATAACAATGTCCCATCTAATAAAAGAGAATCTGAAAGTCAGAAAAGGGAGAATGAAGGAGGAAAGAGCCAGGGAAATGAAAAGAAACCTCGCCGCTTTAATCCTTCGGATTATACTCCTTTAACTGATACACCAAGAAATATCTTTTTTGCAACAAAGGACGTTGTCAGGTACCCTAAGCCACCTGAGATGACGAGAGGTGCAAAGCGTAATGGAAAATTCTGCCAATTTCACAATCAACCTGGCCATGACACTGACCAATGTTGCCAATTAAAGAATGTGATTGAAGAATTGCTGGAGCAGGGTAAACTCCAACAATATGTTAAGAGAAGCGGAGTCGCTCCAACCTCATCCACTCGGGATCAACAACGTCCTACCCATCAATCCGATTCTCTCAACAACACTGCAGTGCAAGATTCAGAAAAGCTTGTCATTAATGTTGTCACAGGAGGTCCACACCCAGCAGGCAGAAGTTGGGACGACTACTAATTGTCCACAAAACTGCAACTGGGGCATCTTTCACTTTCTCTGGCATATAAATCCGAAGCTGCAAATCTAGTGCAAATGGAAAATCAGTCCGGAGATTCTGAAACAACAATCACTAGCATCCATTTTTTGCTTGACAGCGTTGCTTAAATTTGTAAAAAAATGATGATAGATGTGTAACTTCTGCATTGTAAACCGCTGAGAAATCAGCGTGACTGAATAATGAAAAACTATGCATTCTATGTTTTCTATTATAAAATGCCTGTTATATTTCGATGTGTAAATACTCTAAATGTATTGCTAAAATGTCGATCTAATATTGCAGGTCATTAAAGCAAAGCTCACCCATCGCAAAGCTAAGCGAGCCTTACAAATCATTTATTAAAGCAAATACCAAGCAACAAAAAATTCCATATTCAAATCCTATACAAGAAGAACCTCACATAAAAAGTTGGCAACTTCACTGGGGCAAGCCTTCGTTAACCAGTTGTGATTGTCAATATGAACAGACATCCAGCTAGGTAACTCGCGTTTGTCCCATGAAGTTATTCAACAGTGAAGTCCACTTCTTCGGATAAGGCAATTTACTTACAAAAGGAACGAAGATACGCTTGGAAATGATAATAAAAGATCGCTAATGGGCAGATGATGGGAGAACATGGCCAAGCAAGCACGGAAGCAACCAAAAGGAATTTTGCTCCTCAATAAAAGGGCCGGTAGAACCACCAAAGGGACACCTTCCCAAGCAGAAGGAACAGGGCCCTTGCTAACTGATCGTGATGCATCCGATCAGGCAGCTTGCATCCGTCCCGTGGATCTACTCGCCCCTAAGAAGCAACCTTCCTGGCACACCAACCAACCGATGCTCCTTCCCAAAGGCCAACAAAGCCCTCTAACGAGGCACGCCAATAAATGAAAGTTCTTATCTTAATAACAAGATTGGTGGAACCACCGGAGGGGCACCTTCCCAAGCTGAAGGAACAGGGCCCTTGTTAATTGATTGCGATCGTTTGTGCAAACGAACATCCAATCAAGCAACTTGCATCCGCCTCGTGGATCCACTCAACCATGAGAAAGTAACTTCCAGGCAATTTCAAGACCTCTTCGGAGGCAAAAGCCCTCTTCGGAGGCACATATCACCCGTGTAGAAGTGCAAAATGCTTCTCTTCGGAGACCCACTTCACCAGTGATGAAATGCTAAAAAGCTCTTTTCGGAGGCACATTTCACCCGTGTAGAAGTGCAAAATGCTTCTCTTCGGAGACCCACTTCACCAGTGATGAAATGCTAAAAAGCCCTTTTCGGAGGCACATTTCACCCGTGTAGAAGTGCAAAATGCTTCTCTTCGGAGACCCACTTCACCAGAGCTGAAATGCCAAAATTGCTTCTCTTCGGAGACCAAAATTGCTTCTCTTCGGAGACCAAAATCGCTTCTCTTCGGAGACCAAAATTGCTTCTCTTCGGAGACCAAAATCGCTTCTCTTCGGAGACCAAAATCGCTTCTCTTCGGAGACCAAAATCGCTTCTCTTCGGAGACCAAAATCGCTTCTCTTCGGAGACCAAAATCGCTTCTCTTTAGAGACCAAAAGACCTCTTCAGAGGCGTACTTCACCTTGCTTGAAGTACCAAAAATAAACCCTTTACTGGGGCACAAAATCAAAACCTTCTTCAGAAGCTCATTTCACTGTGCAGGAAAATTCACTTTTAAACAAATAAAAGTGATCATTCCCAAAAGTCGAAGTGTTCTTCAGGAAGAAAGAGAAAGTAAAAACTTCTCTGAAGATGAGATATACTCTATTAAAAGCAGAATGATTCTTCCCTTTAAAGTGAAGTAGTTATTCTCTGAAGTAAGAATATCAGTCTTGAAGAAGCTAGAAATGTTGCAATGCACTTGCGGTATGGGGGCAACACTATATAATTTAATTGTATTAATAAAAGCAACATGCCACAAGTTCATTGCAATATCACAAAAAATAGATGTGGAATAAATGTATTCCCAAACACAGACAAAAAGTTTGTACAAGTAAAAGGAATCATTTATTCTACACCAAAAAAAAGAGAAAACAGATGCATTCTCACATACACAAGAATTTGTACAAGTAAAATAGCTATTTTATTCAATACTATGGAAACTTTTTACATTGTGCAGATTACAAAAAAGAGCGGAGACCGGTATCCGCACAATCTCCGGTCAATACATGCAAAAAGCAAAAAAGTCAAAATCAAACTCATTTCTCCTTCTTCCCACCCTTGGAGCCTTTACCCGGCCTGATAATTAGTTTCGGAGGACGTATTGGAGAGGAAGGAGAAAGAGACTTAGTCGGATCGACTTCTGCTTCATCTCCAGCAGCAGAAGAACTTTTCTTTCCTTTCTTCGAAACCACACGTTTCCCCTTCTTCTTGGAAGAAGACTCACTCCCCGAAGTAAGAAATGTAGAAAGCTTTGTGTCGTAGTCAAAAGACTGCTCCGGGGTCTTCTCACTATCTTCCAGATCTTCTGCTTTCTGCTCCTCGGAAGCAGGTGGTTTGTCCAAGCCTTGAAGGGCCGCTATATGTTCTTCCTGTGAACCTGGTTGAGAAGCTAGAAGAGGAGTAACTTGAGAAGGAGGAGGAACGGCAGCTGAAGAAGGAGAAATTGGTGCAGTTTCCGGCACGTCCGTTGCATAATAAAAGAAATCAAAATCAGTATTCTCCGAGAAAAAAGAAGATAGTGGATCGTCAAAGCTTAAGTAATAAGTAAGAAGTTCGTCGAACTCGGTTAAGTCGGATAAGCAATTCACTGAATTCATCTCGACAAAAGTTACCTGGAGAAGCCGGTTTGGCGAGATCAATCTCAAATTCCCGAGCCTGAAAGTCCTTCATTGCCTCTTCTTCTATAGGAGTGGTCACAACTGGATGTGAAGGATGAGAGTTGGAATCCATAATGTTTATATCGGCCGAAGTGGAAGTGTGAACAGGGGCAGTTAAAGGAGCTTTCTCCTTTGAAAACTCTTCCCCCGTTGATTCAGCCCGTACTTTAGCAAGCTGCTCCTTCCCTTTAACAAGAGCGGCACGAGCCTCATCATCAAGATAGCGCTCCTCAAGTTCCGACTCATCATAGCCGGCCCCGCTAAGCATATCAAGTGCGGCTTCCCACACTTCAGCTAGAGTGATTTCATAATCAGGACCCAGAAAAGCAAGGCTCCCACGACCCAGAACGCTGTGTAAATAGAAGTCGAATAAGGTAGAGCTGACGTTTGCTTTCGTTTCCTCATGTGACTGCTCAGCCGCTTCTTTTTCGGCAACGGCAGCAACCCGACCAGTAATAGCCTCATCACGCTATGTCTCAGCTTTAGCGAGTCGCGACTTTAGTAACTCAATCTCCACGTTCTGGGAAGTGACCTTTTCCCGCAGTTCGGTGTTTTCTATGCGATATTTCTCAGTAATGTGCTGTTCGGCGGCAAGCTTCATTTCGACATCCCTTTGTGCAGCATGTGCATCCCGCACTTGCTTCTGAAAGACTTCTTCTTTTTGAGTGTTCGATGCAGAAGATGAGGCGAGATCTTCCTTAAGTCGCTTGACTTCAGATGCAAGCTTTGCGTTGTTGTCTGCAATGCTCGTCATCTCCGCATCATGCTGCTTACGCCATTTGTCCCATTCTGATTTATCGTTCTCCATGGTCATCATCGCCTCAAGGTTCATATGGTTGACCCTTTGAAGTTCATCAACCAGCTTCTGCCATCCAGACATTCTTTCAATATCAACCTTGACAGCATCGACATTTCTCAACATTGCCTGCTTATCAATGGGAACCAAATCTAAGTCAAAACGGACTCCTCTTAGACACCAATTCGGAAATCGGCTCTGAAGCGTTGGAGGTTCGTCTTTAACTTGATATTGTGGCCTGTTAATGATGGTTTGAATATCAGATTCCTTTAGAGGAGGAGAGCCGGCCGGAATATCAGAAGAAATGGGAGCGTTAGTCTTCTCAGAAATAGCAGACGCGTCACTTGGCCTAGACCGTTTGCTCGATTCATCAGTAATATGAGTCTTCCCTTTGTCATCATAGGACTTTCGCTTATGAGAATCGTAAGTTCTGTAAGAAGAATCACATCGGTCAGCATCCCTTCTTCTCTACCGCTGCTCATAATCCCATTTTTCTTGAGCCTTCCTTTGGGCCCGTTCCTCATCTGTCTCTCTCTGGTCACCAAGATATTTCCTAAAGTCATAGGATCCGCGACCTCCATGGCGCTGAAATGAGTCATAGTATGAGCCGGAGCGCCCCATCGGAGAATCTGAAAACGGAAAAGAAGTAAAGTTTAGAAATTTCCAAAAAGAAAGAGTAAATGCTTATAAGTGCAGAAAAATCCTAAGTGTGTGTGGCGTGCGAACTACGTGCGTCAAACTACAAACCACGCTTCAGTGCGGGAACGGAGACGACAGGTGTAGAAGGCGTCGAGGTCTGTTTCAAAGAGGATGTCGCTTCAACGACAGGAGAGTTCGCCTTTGGAATATTATCCCTGAAAAGCTCTTGAGAAGTTATCATTATGTCACTCAAGTCATCGAAAGTATCATCACCCTGGTATTCAGCAGACTTCTCTTTTTCAACTTCCACATCAATTGATTTTTCAGAAACTCGAGGATTTTCTTCCTCCTCGATAATTGGGGCAAGTGCCGACTTGCTGACTAACCCTACAACATTAGTGGATGCGGAACACTTTATCAAAGCAGCCTCTACGACGGGTGCTTCTGATTCAATTTCTTCTACAGGAGCTGGGGCATTTGAGGCCTCTGCTCGAGAGCCCGAAGCAGCTAACGTTTCCGCATCAGAACTAGAAATTTCATGAATCTGGGTCGATCTAGAAGGATGTAAAAGACCAAATTGGTGCAGAAATTCATCTTTCAGCAATAATTTGGCACTCCTCTCTTCAACATCAACGGCACTCAAAGTATCTAAAATTAACTTGTGACTGGTATCTCGAAGTGGAGGAGGAAGTGTTGCAAAAAAGAAAGAATGGAGTTAAGCATTTGACAGTTCGAATTTTGAAAAGTCTTGAAAACAAATCGGAAAGAGGCAATCTTACTTCCGACTCTCCAGATGGCATAAAATCCCGGAGGACAGCGGACGTAAAAGAATTGAGTCAAGAACCCATGGGCACTTTCGGGCAAGTCCAGAATTAGTTTACGGTTCCTAGCACTCCTCACAAGTGTAATAGAGGGATGATCTTTGTTCTTTACAAATGTGCACAAGAAGCGAATTTCGGTAAAATTGGGAAAACGGCCCAACGTTCTCCTAAAAAGCACACACAGCCCCAACATGATGGAGTATCCATTAGGGTGCAGTTGAAAAGGGGAGATAGATAGCCGAAGGAGAAGTTCTCGAAGACAATCATTAAAGGGCAGAATAGCTCCGCTCAAGCACATCTGACGATTCACAGCAACAAAGCCAAGAGGCGGCCTGTCAGCAGTGTCGCTTGACCCAGGAAGTAAAGCATCTGCTTCGGCAATACCGAACTGGATGCACAATTGTCTGAAGACCTTGTGGCTCAGAGTAGTAGAAGTCCGTTCCGGAGGGTCGTTCAGTGGAGTAGCAATTGGAAAAGCTTCTCCAGCTATTTCCAAGTCTTCCTGTTGAGATGCCATTCTACACAAGGAACTGGACGATCAAATATTAAGGTGCACGTTTCCTAAAAAAGAGTGAAGTGTTGTGCAAAACTAACGCAATAACAAGCAAATATAAATGAAACTAACTTAGTTGATACTTGTCGATTATAAAGTTTCGAGGCTTGATATCTTAAGTCCAAGAACAGTGTTGTGTTGATGCAAATAAATCAGCTTTAGTTGATCATTTCAATTTTGCTTTAATACTTCACTTAGATTTGTTAGTTCACAACATTTCATTCGCGAAGTTCATTTAAGTTTGATATTCTTTGTCGACTAATCTGTCATTTGATGTGGGCAATCAGTGGCAGTATATTCGTTCCATTTTTCTGTGAATGTTGCTTTTAAACAGGTTATCAGCGTTAAAGTTAAGGCAATCTGAAAAGAAGTACAACAAAGTATAAAACAATTCAAATTCAAAAATCAGCCAAATTCTGCCTAAATTTCTAAGTCCCAGGTCGTTCACGACCTAACATAAGTCGGAGCAATTTTAAGTCGTGCTGTCCAATTTGAAGCGTTCAGGGCTTTGCAAATTTGTTTCAAGTACTAGGTCGTTCAGCGACCTATCATAGGTCGGGGCATATTTAGGTCGCACAATGTAACTGTGGATCAAGGCAATGCAATTTACTCCATGTCCTAGGTCGCGTACGACTTAGCATAGGTCGAGAACTCTTAGGTCGCAAAAGAGGTTGGTCAGCTTCGCTTTAGTCGCGGATGTTTTTTAGATTGCAAGGCTTAGGTCGCCAAGAACCTTACGACCTAACTTTTAAAGTCGTCCGGATCTGCTAGGTCGCTGGCTTCCTCTCCAAACAATCTTACTGGATCCAATAACCCGATACTGCTAGTATAAAGAAAACGATTCATCCTCTTCTTGAATCCCATTCATCTCTACATACCACCGAATCGCCCAGTAAATCAATTTCAAGTCCTTCAATTCATTGCGAACACTACCGTGCATTCACGAATCATGTCAACGTGTCGATTGTGACAATCATTCAAAAAACGAAACTCAAATGCATGGAATTAAACTTGGGTTAGAAAACATGGACTCATGATTGGGCGGCGATTATGGTGGGATGAAAATCGAAATTCACTTACGTAGTTTGTTAGAAAGGATGAATCATCGTTCAAACAAGTTGAATTCTCCCTTGGAGGTTCGAAGATTTGTCAATAGCAACGGGAAATTAAAGCAGAAGGATTAGGAAGAAGAAGGCGACTTAACAGTTTATATGGGCTGAGAATGGAAGGCGAATAGGCACGAAGTTTTAGGTCGTCCACGACTTAGCAAGGTTGAATCGAAGTATACGACCTATGGCATAGTCATATACTTCGAGGGGCAAATGTTAACTCCTTTAATTCAGCGACCTAAAAAACTGTGATCTAGAGAATGTAGCGACCTAAGGAAGTTACGATCTAAGGAAAGGCCACGACCTAAGAGTCTCTGCGACCTAAGGGAGTCCACGACCTAAGAGGCTCTGCGACCTAAGGGAGTCCACGACCTAAGAGGCTCTGCGACCTAAGGGAGTCCACGACCTAAGAGGCTCTGCGACCTAAGGGAGTCCACGACCTAAGAGGCTCTGCGACCTAAGGGAGTCCACGACCTAAGAGGCTCTGCGACCTAAGGGAGTCTACGACCTAAGAGGCTCTGCAACCTAAGGGAGTCTACGACCTAACTATCTCAAGAACCTCGCGACCTAAAGACTTAGCAACCTAACTGCTAAAGGAAGCTCGCAACCTACGACTTGGTGAAGCTGCGACCTAACGACTTAGGGGATATTGCGACCTAGCAGTATTGCTACCTAAGCGACCTAACAGGCTACGACTTAAGGAAGTCTCCGGCTTAACTACAAAGCCAACTCAAGGGATCTGCGACTTAAGACTTGGAGAAAGTACCTGATCAGGAACAACTAATACAACTGCTTCTATCTCATCGCCGACTTAAGAGTCTACGACTTAAGAGTCTGCGACTTAAGAGTCTGCGACTTAAGAGTCTGCGACTTAAGAGTCTGCGACTTAAGAGTCTGCGACTTAAGAGTCTACGACTTAAAACCTACCTTAAGTCGAGACCGACCTACCACTTGTTCGAATGAAGCCAAGTGCAACTTCACCAGCTGATTTCTTAAGTCGCAAGGAGACTGCGACCTAGCTTAGGTCGCTCGCGACCTACGACCTAACTAAGGTCATTCGCGACCTAAGACTTAGCACTTTTTCTGCCCAGAATTCAGAGCCGCTCCTATAAATACCCTACCACTTCCAACATGAAGAGGACTTTTGGCCATTCATTTCTTCAAGCGCCGTTACTCTGTCGAAGTCTCCACTCATTCAACAATCAAAGATCTTCAAGCATTCGAGACGCTACAACAAGCTTCGAGAAGAACTCCTTACATCCAACACGGATTCGTCGAGTTTCATCATCAAAGATTGAGCTAGTAGTCAAGAGTGCTTTCGTGATCAAGTTGTATTGTATTTTGACAAGTGATTTGTATCGATTTGTAACCGGATTCAATAATAAAGACTATAAAGTGGACGTAGGCTCAATTACGGGCCGAGCCACTATAAATCTGTTGTTCATTTACTGCTTTTCTGCTATTTTCAGCTTGTATTCTGTTCCCGTACCAACGGGTGGTGCTTTCACAATTCTATTACACACACCGGGTGTTAGCGTTCACTTTTTAGCGTTAACATTATCTATTGATGATATTAGATATAGTAGGATATGTATATATATTTGGTGATTGATTTCCCGCATTATATAGTGGATGAGACCCTATGCGCCGTATAATAGCGGATGATATTTTATAAATCCCATATACCGTGATATTCCACCTCGAAGTGGAATGGGTATTTAATTGTTGTGCTAACATCTGTGGATGCAGGGAAACAGGTTGGAGGGATCCAATTGGATTCCTCAAATATTTGAATTTGTTTCAATGTTGTGTGTTGATTTATTTAAAATCTGTGTATGATTATATTAGTGATTGAAATTGTGGAAGGCTATAGTATAGCCAAATATATTTTTGGTATCGTAAGATACCAGAAATAAATAAAATTCGATTTTGGAAATTAGAGTAGAAAAGCTTAGACCATTACAATTAAAGTATTAAAGTTGATTTTTATAATCTTATCGAATTATTTCCAAAATATGGGAAAAGATTTTAATAAATGGAATTTGAATAGTATTATTCGAAAGTTGAAGAATTTATTTAAAATACGGATTTTAAATAGTTTGGAAGAGATAAGGGAATTTATTTTAAAAAGGAAATAAATTTTGAAATCAATTTGGGATTTGATTTGGTGTTTGAAAGTGAATATTTGGAAATCGATTTGAAAATCGTATATCAGTGGATATTTGGAAATGTAAATTTACAATGGAATTTATAAAGGAAAGAGAAATTTGTTTTAGAAATAAATGTTGGTTTATTTTTAAAGTGTGGAAAGAAATCTACGGATTTGGAATGTAAATTGAAATAAGTCAAGAAGGATTTATTAATAGATTTAAATGGATCATTTGAAATGAAAAATGTGTTTTCACTGGAAAGTCGAGTATGTTTTCAAGTTTTCGGACTCGGCAAAATTTTCAGTGAAAATAAATAACATTTGGAAATTTTATTCCGCGAGTGAAAAGTTATTTGAAATTAGTTTTCGAAGTGATGAAGTGTGGAAAATATTTATCTTGCAAAGATATGTTGAAATTTAATAATTTGGAAAAATTATTTAGATTGGATGATTATTGTGAATATTGTTTGATAGTAAAATATCCAACTATCAGTATAAACAATTTCGGGAAATTATTGAAGCTTGATTGTTGTGAATGTTGTTTGATAGTTAAATAACCGACTTTCAATATTTGCCTTAGAAATGGCACTTGAATTTGTTTTAAAACAAGCGCTCATTATTCTGTTTAGCCGGGAGAGGACCTTTGTGTTATATAACCCATTCCGAATAATGATACGACGTTATGGATTGCAATTGAAAACCGGATTTGCAAGGGCTTCTTTGGAAATGTCTTCGATTCTATTCGAACCCGGAACATATTTGTATGGTCGTATGTCTGACACTACACTTTGAGATATAAAGCAGATTTCTTTCAAATACATTTCTATTTGGTGGCGGAGAATTTATTCTCTTAGCTTAACACCCTTCTCTGAGACGTACGAGCTCAGAGGTTATGTAGTTGAAGGTTATCAGTGATATACTCCCGATTTGGTAGTGTGGCTTGCTAAGTGCTGCTGTGTGTTGATGGTCATTTGTTGATCATTCGTGATCAAAGCATGGCTTTCGTGTAAAGCGTAGCTTTATGGACGAGAAATCATCGGACCTCACACCCCGGAAATGGTCGAAACAGGAAAGATGCGGCAAGGTTAAGAGGGTCGCACCCTTTAGGGAATGTCATTTCCTTTTTGAAAAAGGTGGTATCATGGTATGGAGTCCAGATACTTTACCTGTGTGGTTGCTGCAATCTCATTTACTGTGTGGTTGTTGCTTTGTGATCGAGGGCCCTCGGATAAAGGTCGCAAACGATCGGGGGGTGGCATACTCGAGTAGTAGTTACCTAATTACAGAGGTAACCCGGCCTTGTGTTGGCAGAGAGCTGGTTAAGTTCTCGGGACGTCCCTCCAGAGGCGTACCCATGTGGCATAGGAAGTTCCTTAGCCTGACCATTTATTGGAAAATCCAAAGAAACAATACGAGCCTTGTACGGTTTTAGTTGTATAACCTGTCATGGAATGTGGTGGTAACCTGCTATTGAACATGGTAGCTATAGTAGGCATACAATAATGGTTGTATGCTGGCTAAGATTAATATTATACTTTCGAAATGTTTTCCACACTAGGCACTAATGATAATATTAAAAATATTTTGCGTATCAAGCATGTTTGACTATCATAAGGAGAAATCTCCTCCGATTATGCGTTTGCATTGTGTGTGTGGCGGGAGACCTTATGGTAGTTTCATTTTCCAAAAGCATTGAGGATTTCTTTTTAATACCAATAACTGTTTTTAAGATCTCACACCAGTCCCACGACTGACCTGGAGTTTATTGTTCCCTTTCTAAACTCTGGGTGCCCATAATTTTCCACATGGGCAGCCTAGAGTCAAGTTATCAATTGGATCTGGATGGATTGCTGTGGAGAACTGAGGCGAGCTGGATGGCGAGACGTACCACTTATACTAGTATTATTCCGCTGTGTATTATGTTAGGTGGACAAGTTTATATAACTGTCCAGTGATGTGTGTTGTTGTTGTAAATCTGATGATGTATTGTATATACCGATATAGTTCTTTGTTTAAAGATTATTCATTTATCTATTATATGTTGTTCCGCTGCGAATGTGAGATTCTGTTATTGTTTCTGTTTCTTCTTCTTTCTTCTTCTACCTCTTCTTTTTAACCCTAATGATTCGGTTTTCCGGCATTCGATTGTGCGGCATTGGATACAGTGGACGTATTAATGTCGACTTTCGGGCTTTGAAAAATCGAATCGTTACATCTTCAATTCTTGATTTTTCCTATAACCTAACTTAGGAAAAACTTTGCATTTGATCAAAATTTGAAAGTTCTTGAAGTGAAGTTGAAGAGAGATTGATCTTGCTTTGTTTTAGAGCTTCTCATTCCTTATTTTTGAATTTAAAGGTGGGTTCTTGAACTCACATATATATATATATAGCTTTCATTGTTGTTAGGTATGAATTCCTAACATCTATTTCATGTTCAATTGCTTTTGAATTGAATTAGTTTGGTGAATTTCCCAATTTTGGTATTTTAAAGTCAGAATCTATGACAATCCTACTATGGATATTTGGACATGTTGCGTGGAGTGTATTAAAGAGCCTATAGGGCTGGGTTGTCGCTTGGCATAAATCCCTAGCCACCATCGCTCATTCGATCGCTTCCGAGTTGATTTGGCCATTAATGGTCTAGGCAAATTTTGCCCTGAGCTTCAGCTCAAACGTCTGGGAAAACACTCAGACGTCTAAGGCAAAGGAATAAAAATTCCAGACCTATAGCTCAGATGTCTGAGGTTTTCCCAAACATCTAAGCGATCTGGAAGAAATTTCCAGACCTTCATCTTAGACGTCTGAGAAAACCACCAGATTTCTGGCGCTGTTAAATTTTGCCAATTTGCCTATTTTTATATGGGTTTCGATTTTATCGGTTTTTGTTGATCCGGTTAGTTCTTGCCATTTATTATCGACTTTGATGACTTCTTTTTTGGATTTTTGGGAATATCCATTTGATGGATTTGTTATCAATTTTCACGGTTTTAATTCACATCGTCGAATGTGAATTTTTGGTGATAAATTACGCTTGTGTTTACTTCGTCGGTTAATTCTTGGACTTGTTCGATTGAAATCTTGTGACAATTTTCGAGTGGAAATCTACAATTTGTTCGTAAAAATTTAAGTTAAGCCAGTGGTTATGGGACATGAAGCTAAACTCATCTATTTACTAGCTTGATGTAATTTACACTTATTGATCTTTGATGATCATTTTGAGGTTTAGACTAGCGATATGCGATGTCTCATTGTCCGCGTGGGGGACTGTACCCCGTTCTATTGAGCTTCTTCTCATTTTTTATAAGCTAGCGACCTATGGATTTTATGGAGTTCGGTTCATCGGGTGTATCGTTGTACTACGTCGTTGTTCCAGCTTATTTGAGTTTCAGGTTCCTCGGGCGTATCG
Source organism: Allium fistulosum (assembly GCA_030737815.1). Taxonomy (NCBI): domain Eukaryota; kingdom Viridiplantae; phylum Streptophyta; class Magnoliopsida; order Asparagales; family Amaryllidaceae; genus Allium; species Allium fistulosum. Next base: position 1,042,661,572 of record CM060907.1, on the reverse strand, counting down.
TTGTACTACGTCGTTGCACCGGCTTTATGGGTTAGCAACCCATGGGATAGCGTCCCGTTTGTGATACACGTGTTGGTGAGTTTTCATGCTCCCATTTATGATAGGCCTCTCCCTTTTTATGATTTCTGGATTTCTAATTATTGATTTCTAGAATTTGTGTTTCACCAATTTTTGTGATTTGCATTGGTAAGCTCTATTAATATTTTTGATTTGGTGAATAAGCTAAAGAATATGACATTCTTTTTGGTGTTTGAGAAAACTTGAGATATTGTATGATTTTTGTTGTTATCATATATATTTGCAATATCTCTTATCCTATCTCATCTTAAATAATTATAGCTAGACTAATCCATTTATTATTTTCTTCTTAAATAATACTCGGGTCACACCGAGGTGTTTAAGGTGCTTCCACTTGACTTCTTAGCAAGGACTAGCTTTTGACTTTTGGCTAACTACTTTTGCTTAGTAGTTTTTTTGTTTATATACATTCGAGATAGGGACTCCTTGATGTATACATATTCTTTTGTCTAGCACTTGTACCTATTCTTTTGTGATGTAGTGGATCTTGTATGACCACTACTTTGATGTACACTTCTATGTGATTATATTCATATCTATTACCGCCTTAGTGATATGAATATCTCTGACTGATTTATGTTATGCTTATTTTATATTTGTTTCCAAAGGCCACATAGCCACTGTGTAGTAGCTTTGAGTTTGTATTTGATACGTCATATTTCCTCTTGAAATGAAATGCATGACATACTATCTGACATATCGGTACTCGCACAAAGCAATTACACAGATGGTCGCTCCTCAACAGCCTTATTCTTCATACTAATTAACGGCATTACCCACTAGTGTCCTTGGTTAGTGTGAGTATAGAGGTGGGGCATCACAGCTTGGTATCAGAGCCAAACTTCGGAGCAATATAGGATATTATGACAAGGATCATTGTCCTAAGTCTCTCTTAGGAATTGTGCCTTAGGATTTAATTCGAGTCTTAGGACCCATTCTATCCTATTTCTTTTTATGATGCCTTATTTATCAATCTAGTTTATTTGAATTCATTCTGATAATAACCTTTTTGCTCTTCTTTCTTTCTTAAAGAAGATAAATGGTTAGACATGGCCGTCCTAGCGCCGGTCAATCCAGTGCTACTCCTCAGGACGACATATTCATGTCTGCCCAACAGCTTTTGGATCTTGTAAAGAATGCCCAAGCTGCCGGACCCATTCCTGAGCCTACTCATCCTAAATCCGGGTTTGCACGCTTGTGCAGTGATTATACCAATTTGGGTGGAAGGCCATTCAAGGTTTCCGAAAGCGTTATAGAAGTCCAAGCTTGGCTTAGAACATGCGACCGCATCTTTTCTCGCATGAATCTTGTGGATCTATATCGAGTCCAAGTGGCTTCTAGCATGCTCCAGGAGAGAGCACTAGATTGGTATGAGCTTTTAATTTCAAAAATTGTTGAAGCGGATCTTACTTGGGAGCAATTCCGAGAAAGGTTTGAGTTAAAGTTTGTGCCTGAAGCAGAAAAAGTAACTTTAGCTCGACGCTTTATTGACCTTATTCAAGGTGAATCTTCTTTGACAGATTATGTCGCATCATTTGAATCCCTCTCTAAATATGGGGTTGAGTATATTTATACCCTATTGATGAAGAATCAAAGGTTTATCTATGGTTTGAATAAAAACCTCAAAAAGGCTTTACTTTTGAAACTAGAAGTTCCTTTCAATCAGCTTGTAGATATCGCTCTTCGACTTGAAGAGGCCGATATAGAAAGTGATGGTGATGTTGGGGGTGCCAAAGAGAACTTCAACAACAATAAGAGGCAAACCGACAGTAAGTTCAAAGGCCCTAATCCCAACAAGAAAGGGAAGCAAGCAACTTCGGTAGCAAAGACTCCTACCTCTAGTCGTGGACAATGCTACAATTGTGGTTCTAGAGACCATTATGCAAATAAGTGTCTGAAACCTCTTTATTGTCGTTATTGCAAAGGTTCGGGTCATCTTATATCTTCTTGTCCCAAACTTCAAAGTAGGAAAGAGGGAAAGCTGAATGTTATGCAAGCCCCTAGTAACACTCCTCCTGGTCAAAGTATTTCTCATTCTGTCCTTAATGGCATTATTATATTTCGTGATCATCCTATTCGAGTTCTTTTTGGTATGGGTGCATATCACTCTTTTATATCAAAAGAACTTGTTGATACTTTTTCTTTAAATGTTATGGGCTTGATGACTTCATTAAAAATTGCGAATCCGGTTGGTGGATCCGCAACACTCAGTTTAATTTGTAAGGATGTTGAAATTATTCTATGTGATTATGCTTTCCATGCCGATTTGCATGTTATGCGTTACTTAGATTTCGGAATGATTTTGGGAATGGATTGGCTTAATCATTATGAAGCCCACATCCTATGTCCCGACAGGACTATCCATCTTGGACATCCCCAATCTGTTAAGCAGATTTCTATTATTCTTAAATATTAAGATTCAATTCGGTAGCATCCTTATATTCTCTAAATCCGCATGATGATGATAATGATGATGTGGAAGATGTCATTTCCCTCATTCACGTTGTTTGTGAATTTCCCGACATCTTTGAGCCCGTTTTACGATTACCACCTAAGCGAGCAATCGAGTTGAGAATTAATCTAATCTCTAGAGCTCTACCTATCACTCGTCCTCCTTATCGTATGTCCAATAAGGAAAACGAGGAGATGCGTAAAACATTATCCAAATTAGAAGCAAAACAGTTTATTCGATCTAGTTCCTCTCCTTGGGGAGCTTCAGCTATCTTTGTGAAGAAATCTGATGGTACACTTAGGCTTTGCGTTCACTACCGCAAGCTTAATGATCTCACCATCAAGGATAAATATCCCTTACCATGGATTGATGATCTATTCGATCAACTTAGCGGTGCTAGAGTCTTTTCACAGTTAGACTTAGCAACCGGTTTTCATCAGCTATGTATTGCAGAGGATAGCATTCCATTGACATCGTTCCGTACTCGTTATGGATCTTATGAATGGCTTGTTATGACATTTGGTTTAACGAATGCTCCAGCATATTTCGTTGACCTTATGAACCGAATTTTCAAAGACTTCCTCGATCGATTTGTTCTCATCTTTATTGATGATATTCTTGTTTATTCTAAAACCGAGGAAGAGCATGAAAAACATCTTCGAATTGTGTTGGAAACCCTTAGGAGCAATCAATTGAAAGCAAAATTTTCTAAGTGCCACTTTTGGCAATCTCGTGTGAAATTTTTAGGACATATTATTTCTGAATTCGGAATTTTGATGGATCCTTCAATGATTGAGGCGATTCAAAATTGGAAGTGACCGGAGAGTGTGATAGAAATTCATAGCTTTCTTGGATTGGTGGGCTATTACCGTCGGTTCATAAAAGAGTTCTCTAAAATTTCCGTACCTCTTACTTGTTTGACAAAGAAGGGAGTTAAGTACATTTGGTCAGACAAATGTGAAGCTGCTTTTCAGAAATTAAAAGAACTCCTTTCCGATGCTCCTATTCTTGTGATTCCCAAAGGGAACCAAGACTTGATTGTTTATACTGATGCTAGTCGTGTTGGTTTGGGAGCCGTTCTCATGCAAAGGGAACGTGTTATCGCTTATGCTTCTAGGCAATTAAAGCCTGCCGAGACTAGATATGCCAATCATGATTTAGAGCTCGCGGCCATTGTTTTCGCCCTTAGAATTTGGCGTCATTATCTTTTGGGAGAGAAATTTGTTCTCTACACCGATCATAAATCTTTGAAGTATTTGTTCTCTCAAAAGGAACTTAATTTGCGGCAACAACGTTGGCTCGAATTCCTTGCATCTTATGATCTTGATATTCTTTATACTCCTGGAAAGGGAAATCGTGTTACCGATGCCCTTAGTCGTAAGCAACAAGCGGTTGTTTCCATGATGATATCCGAATGGAATGATCTTGAGACTTTGTCCACTTGTGAGATTCGAGATTATGGATCTGATTCATGATCATCTCTTGTTTTATGTAGTCTTGAGGCTCATCGTTCTCTTTTCGACCGCATCCTTGAAGGTCAAAAGCAAGATCCCGAATTGGCTCATCTTAGCCAAAGTTGTCAGGATAAAAATAATATTGATGGTTTGAAAGACTTTGAAATCGATGCTCGTGGAGGCATTCGAAAATTTGATAGACTTATCGTGCCAAATATTAGTGATCTTCGTAAAGACATTTTAGAAGATTCTCATCGTTTTAAATTTACCGTTCATCCCGGTAGTAGTAAAATGTATGCGGACATGAAATGACTTTATTATTGGATGGAATGAAATCTGATATTGCTAACTTTATTAAGCGTTGCCGGACTTGCCAACTCATAAAGGCCGAGCATCAAAAGCCCAGTGGGTTATTGCAACCTTTGGACATTCTAGTTTAGAGGTGGGATCAAGTCTCCATGGATATTATTGGCGGTCTTCCCCGTTTTCGTTCGGGCCATGACAGTCCATGGGTGATTGTAGATAGACTTACAAAATCCTCCCATTTTATTCTCGTTCAGTCCAATCGGACGTACCTTTTTGGCCAAACTCTATGTTAAAGAAATTGTTGAATTTCATGGAGTTCCTACTTCTATTGTTAGCGATCGAGATCCATTATTTACTAGTGGATTTTGGAAGGGTCTACAAAAAGCTTTGGGAACGAAGCTTAATTTTAGCACCACTTATCATCCTCGGTCCGATGGACAAACCGAGCGTGTGAATCAAACTCTTGAAGATCTCCTTCGTGCATGAGTTCTTGATTTTGGTGGAAGTTGGGAAGATCATATTTCTCTTGTTGAGTTTTCTTATAATAATAGCTTCTAGTCTAGCATTGGTATGGCACCTTTTGAGGCACTTTACGGACGGCCATGCCGATCTCCTTCGTGTTGGTTTGAAGCCGGTGAGAAGCTGGTTTTAGGTCCAGATTTTATTCGTGATGCCACAGAAAAGATTGACCTTATTCGTCATAGGATGAAAGAAGCTCAAAGTAGACAAAAATCCTATGCCGATAAACGAAGAAGGAATTTAGAATTTTATGTGGGAGATTTAGTATTTATTCGTGTTTCACCTATGAAGGGTGTTGTGCATTTCAGTCGATCGGGAAAATTAGCACCTCGTTATATTGGCCCATTTCCCATCACCGAACGCATTGGTTCCGTGGCTTATCGTCTTTCATTACCGGCTCAATTTTCTGCTATTCATGACGTATTCCACGTTTCTCAACTACGGAAATGCCTTAGAGATTCTGATTCTATTCTTGAGTCTGGTGTTATTGAAGAAATGAAGTTTCACCTAATTTGACTAATGAGCAACATCCTATTCGTATCATTGCTACGGAGGTTAAACACCTTCGTAATAAAGATGTTCTACTTGTGAAAGTTCAATAGTCCGCAAATCCTAAAGATTGTTCTTGGGAATCCAGAGAATTCATCAAGCGAACACATCCGGACTTACTCTCTCATGCTCTATAAGGTGAACTTCTCGCTTCAAAATTTTCTTTTGCGTTATTATACCTTAGTGTGGTTGTTACTCTTAATTTTCTTCTTAAGTATTGCGAGGACGCAATTTCTTTAAGGAGGGGAGTCTGTAACAACCCATATATTTTACGAATATTTATTTAAATGTTTTATTTAAATATAACATCGTTAGTTGAGTTAAAGTCTGAAATATGACTTTTTGTAAACAGTCGAATCTGAACTTGAGAACACTTCCATTGAGTTTAAAACGACATTTACAACTTCTTTAAGTATAAACACCGATATGTTTGGAGTTGATTAGGATTTTGGTATTTTGTTTGGGCTTTGGGCTGTGTTCTAGCCCACTAACCCAATAAGAGAACCCAAACCTTCTACCAAATACCTCCCACTCCACTCCTCTTCATTCATTCCTTTCATAATTTCCTAACACTCTCAAGCAAAAGGAAAAATGAGGGAAAAGAAAGGAAATTAACATTCCTAAGCCCTAGTTTTCTTAGGAAATTCAAATTCAAGTTCCAAATCAAGGAGAAGCTTAGGTAAGCATGCTCTTCATCTTCTCCATCTCAATTCCTCTTCAATTCCTGACTTTTCCTATAACCTAACTTAGGAAAAACTTTGCATTTGATCAAAGATTGAAAGTTCTTGAAGTGAAGTTGAAGAGAGATTGATCTTGCTTTGTTTTAGAGCTTCTCATTCCTTATTTTTGAATTTAAAGGTGGGTTCTTGAACTCACATCTATATATATATATAGCTTTCATTGTTGTTAGGTATGAATTCCTAACATCTATTTCATGTTCAATTGCTTTTGAATTGAATTGGTTTGGTGAATTTCCCAATTTTGGTATTTTAAAGTCAGAATCTATGAAAATCCTACTATGGATATTTGGACATGTTGCGTGGAGTGTATTAAAGAGCCTATAGGGCTGGGTTGTCGCTTGGCATAAATCCCTAGCCACCATCGCTCATTCGATCGCTTCCGAGTTGATTTTGCCATTAATGGTCTAGGCAAATTTTGCCCTGAGCTTCAGCTCAAACGTCTGGGAAAACACTCAGACGTCTAAGGCAAAGGAATAAAAATTCCAGACCTATAGCTCAGATGTCTGAGGTTTTCCCAAACATCTGAGCGATCTGGAAGAAATTTCCAGACCTTCATCTTAGACGTCTGAGAAAACCACCAGATTTCTGGCGCTGTTAAATTTTGCCAATTTGCCTATTTTTATATGGGTTTCGATTTTATCGGTTTTTGTTGATCCGGTTAGTTCTTGCCATTTATTATCGACTTTGATGACTTCTTTTTTGGATTTTTGGGAATATCCATTTGATGGATTTGTTATCGATTTTCACGGTTTTAATTCACATCGTCGAATGTGAATTTTTGGTGATAAATTACGCTTGCGTTTACTTCGTCGGTTAATTCTTGGACTCATATCTATGTCTATAGCTTTCATTGTTGTTAGGTATGAATTCCTAACATCTATTTCATGTTCAATTGCTTTTGAATTGAATTAGTTTGGTGAATTTTCCAATTTTGGTATTTTGAAGTCAAAATCATTAAAATCCTACTATGGATGTTTGGACATGTTGTTTGGAGTGTATTGAAGAGCCTATAGGGCTGGGTTGTCGCTTGGCGTAAATCCCTAACCACCATCGCTCATTCGATCGCTGCCGAGTTGATTTGGCCATTAATGGTCTAGGCAAATTTTGCCCTGAGCTTCAGCTCAAACGTCTGAGGCAAAGTTTTAAAAATTCCAGACCTACAGCTCAAACGTTAGAGGTTTTCCCAGACATTTGAGCGATCTGGAAGAAATTTCCAGACCTTCAGCTCAGACGTCTGAGAAAACCACCAGACGTCTGGCGCTGTTAAATTCAGCTAAATTGCCTATTTTTATAGGGTTTTCCGTTTTATCGGTTTTTGTTGATCCGGTTAGTCTTGCCATTTATTATCGACTTTGATGACTTCTTTTCTGGATTTTTGGAAATATCCATTTGATGGATTTGATATCGATTTTCACGATTTTAATTCACGTTGTCGAATGTGAAGTTTTAGTGATAGATTGTTTTTACAATCATTTCTGTGATTTGTCTCTTTAAAATACAAAGGTTTCTATACTAGTAGTAAATACTCAAACTCTTTCACAAAAATGATTTCAACATTTCTTTTAATACAAAGCTCATTTTTAAAACCGTTTTCCAATCTATTAGTATACACAAACCTTTACCTCATTTGTACGAGAAATCCAATTAAACGACTTAGCAAAACAAGTGGTATGAAACGCTTGCGTTTACTTCGTCGGTTAATTCTTAGACTTGTTCGATAGAAATCTTGTGACAATTTTCGAGTGGAAATCTACAATTTGTTCGTAAATATTTAAGTTAAGCCAGTGGTTACGGGACATGAAGCTAAACTCATCTATTTATTAGCTTGATGTAATTTACACTTATTGATCTATGATGATCATTTTGAGGTTTAGACTAGCGTTATGCGATGTCTCATTGTCCGCGTGGGGGACTGTACCCCATTCTGTTGAGCTTCGTCTCATTTTTTATAGGCTAGCGACCTATGGGTTTTATGGAGTTCGGTTCATCGGGCGTATCGTTGTACTACGTCGTTGTTCCGGCTTATTTGAGTTTCAGGTTCCTCGAGCATATCGTTGTACTACGTCGTTGCACCGGCTTTATGGGTTAGCGACCAATGGGATAGCGTCCCGTTTGTGATACACGTGTTGGTGATTTTTCATGCTCCCGTTTATGATAGGCCTCCCCCTTTTTATGTTTTCTGGATTTCTAATTATTGATTTCTAGAATTTGTGTTTCACCAATTTTTGTGATTTACATTGGTAAGCTCTATCAATATTTTTGATTTGGTGAATAAGCTAAAGAATATGACATTCTTTTTGGTTTTTGAGAAAACTTGAGATATTGTATGATTTTTGTTATTATCATATATATTTGTTATATCTCTTATCCTATCTCATCTTAAATAATTATAGCTAGACTGATCCATTCATTATTTTCTTCTTAAATAATACTCGGGTCAGACCAAGGTGTTTCAGGTGCTTCCACTTGACTTCTTAGCAGGGACTAGCTTTTTACTTTTGGCTAACTACTTTATCTTAGTAGTTTTTGTTTTTATACATTCGAGATAGGGACTCCTTAATGTATACATATTATTTTGTCTAGCACTTGTACCTATTCTTTTGTGATGTAGTGGATCTTGTATGACCACTACTTTGATGTACACTTCTATGTGATTATATTCATATCTGTTTCCTCCTTAGTGATATGAATATCTATAACTGATTTATGTTATGCTTATTTTATATTTGTTTCCGAAGGCCACATAACCACTGTGTAGTAGCTTTGAGTTTGTATTTGATATGTCATATTTCCTCTTGAAATGAAATGCATGACATATTATCTGACATATCGGTACTCGCACAAAGCAATTACACAGATGGTCGCTCCTCAATAGCCTTATTCTTTATACTAATTAACGGCATTACCCAGTAGTTGGTTAGTGTGAGTATAGGGTGGGGCATCCTAAAATTTGCACAAGACATTTTTTAGGACTAGATGTAGGGTAACTCCGAACCAATATAAAATTCCGGTATGTTCTTTCCTTTTACTACTTTTATTTACTATTTGCATCTGTGTCTGATTCTATGATTGTTTCTATGTTTGTGAATTGCATCTGTTTGTGTTTAATTTCAAAATATTTAAAAATTTCTATAAAATCCATTAAACACTATTCACCCCCCTCCTCTAGTGTTAATCCAGCCTTAAGATCCGTAATCCGCATTTCCTTCATTTGGTATCGGAGCATTGGTTTTCAAAGTTTTCATAATCTTATTTTTGAAAAAGTTTTCAAATGGCTGCCAACACTGGTAATGTCAATACTATCACTATTTCATTTGTAGAGGGTCAGTCTACTGCCAGACCACCATTTTTTAATGGCAGTAACTATGCATGTAGGATGAAAATATATTTACAATCAATAGGATTAGACACTTGGAATATCACACAAACTGAGTACATTGAACCCACAACTGATTTTACACAGTGGACCGCTGAGCAAAAGACTGTTGCACAAAACAATTCCAAAACCATGAATATTCTATTCTGTTCACTTGATAGGATTGAGTTTAATAGAGTGTCTGTTTGTAAGACTGCATATGAGATCTGGAAAACTTTGCAAGTTACTCATGAAGGAACAAGCAAAGTTAAACAGACCAAAATATCCATTTTGACCAATCAGTTTCAATTATTCAAGATGAATCCAAATGAGTCCATTTCAGACATGTACAGTCAGTTTCAAGACATTATGCATTCACTAATTGCATTAGGAATGAACTTTTCCGAAGAAGATCAAGTTAGAAAATTTCCAAATTCACACACTCCGGAATGGGATCAGAAGACACTAGCAATTGAAGAGGCTAATGATATCAGTACGCTGAAAATTGAAGAATTAATTGGGAATTTGATGTCGTATAAAGTACAAATTCAATGGAGAAGAGAAAGCAAGGCCTCAGAAAAGAAGTCAATAGCGTTCAATGCAATAACAGATGGTTCAAACTCAAACAGTGACGACGATGAAGATATAGTCGTGATGACAAGGAATTTTAGAAAGTTTCTAAAATACAGAAAGATGAACAACTACAAGAGAAATGATCACAAGAATTCTAGAAATAATAATGAGACTCACAACAACGTCATATGCTATAATTATGATGAGCTAGGCCACTTTAAAAGAGATTGTCCGCATCCGGATAAGCTGAATTTTCCTCCAAATAATGATTCGTCAAAGAAAAGAAAGAGAGCATATACTGCTACACTAGACGATTCAGACTCATCCTCCAGTGATGAAGATCAGATGACGGAAAATTCAAATTTGTGCTTTACAGCTATTCACGAATCTGATGATCTCGGAAATATGGATCTAAAAATAGGTACGCATTTAAATTATAGTGGTTGAAATTGTTTGCTTGAATGTTTGATTGTTTGCATGTTTTGAAATTGCTTGCCGTTTGAATTTAAAATTTTGATTTGCAAAATAATATTATTTTAATAATAATTTAATTATTAAAATATTAATATTAAATTGTTATTATATTTATATTATTTCAGATAAAATATAAATTAGATTATAGGATATATATATATATATTAAACAAAATATAAAAAATTAGTCACATGTATTATTGGGCCCATGTCGACATGGCCCTACCCCCTATGTCGACATCCCCCCAGAAATTTGAAATTCAAATTTGAATTCAAAACTTTGAATTTCCCACCACCTTTTCACCAACTCCAAAGCTCTTAAAAGGTGTCTCTTGACCATAGAACATGACTATTAGATATCTATTTATCTCCTTAACTTCATCCTATCTTTTCACTTTCATTTCAAAATTCAAACTCTCTTTCAAACAGTCAAGCTCTCTACTCTCTTCAAAAATGGCTTCCTCAAGCACCCCATCCACCATTAGGTTGTCCAAGGCCATCAAAGAATTCCTCTATAATGACCTGGAAGCTATCAAAGCTTACATAAGCTATGTAAACTATGGAAAAGTCCATACCTGGTCAATGACGTGTTGCATTTGCGAGCCTCCTCTTTGGAGTATGCCTCTATTCTCCTCTTAGTTTAGTCTGCAAGACAAAGTTATAAGCTCCAACTTCTCTCTATATAGGCTAGGGTTTGTATGTTTAAAAGTATAAAGAGAATGGAAGAAGAGAGTTCTATTTATGGTCACAAAATAGCTATAGAATATCTCGTATGTTCCCCTCCTTTTCTCCTCACCTTGTTGTATATCTAATATCTAGTCAATGAAACAATTTAAACCCTACCTCTATCCTCCTATATTCGGCCCGTTTAATATGAGCAATTTGTAAAATATTCACCTAGTTAATACCTAATATTAAATATTTATTTTAGCCCATTTATTTAATTAAATCCATGTGTAACAATTATGTATTAATTTGCTATCTTTAGTGATTTTCCTTCATATGAACTCAATGTTCTTTTCGAAGAGAATCAAATTCTCAGTTTAATTGATGATTCTCAAAATGATTTTGCTTGTTATCTAAATCTTGTTAAAATGTTTTATGCTAATTTGAATCGTGGTTTTTATGACGGTAATGAAGGGGAAGTTTGGAGTAGTGTTAAAGGAACACGAATTATTTTGAATAGTGATATTTTGGGAAATATTTTGGGTTGTAAGTATACGGGAATGAATCTTTTGGATTTTCAAATTGATGAGCATGATCGAGAGACATTTCATTATATTTTTGAAGGGTGAATTTATAAATCAAATTTTCCGTCCTAAAGCAAGAATTGTTAACCTTCTTTTGCAACATACCATAACTCCAAGATCGAGAAATTTCAATCACCCGACCTTAAAAGTTTGTAAGGCTCTTTTTGCTATTTATGGGCACTATGACATTAATTGGGTGCAAGTAATTTTGGATGAACTTCATCCCAAAAATTTTACCTTAGGAGAAAACACTTTGTATCATGGAATTTATCTTACTCGAATTTTTAACTATTTTGGAGTTGATTATAAGAGAGAGGAGTTTATTTCTCGAAAAGTGTTTAACTATGCAAATATCTCTCTTATGAAAATCCCACTTGCGTTTCAACCATATGAAACACTTGCGGAAAAAGATGAAAGGTTGGCTTATGAAGAAATGGAAGAAGAAGACGAGGAGGAGGAAGAAGGGGAGGAAATGGAGATTGAAGAAGAAGGAGAGGAGGAGGAAGAGACTTCATTGGAAAGCATTGAATACCCTATCACTCCCAACAATCCATCCAACAAGACACTTCTCAAAAACCAAAAGATAATAGTGGAAATTCAAAGGATTCTCAAAAGATCCTTTAGTAAAAATTTGGATAAAATTTCCACCAAAATGAACAAGTTCTTTGGGAAAGTGAGTCGCAAACTTGGATTATCATCATCTTCTTCATCCTCTATCGAATTCTATTTTTCATTTCAAGTTGTATTAGTTTGTATCTTTCGATTAGTTAATGTTATGTATTGTTTATGTAATGTTAACTAAAATTTATCAATGAAAATCATTTAATTATGTTCATTAGCTCTAAAATATCTCTGGAATGCTTGTTATTATATTATATAAGTTTATATATACAGACTCATACATAATATAAAGAAAAAAAGCATATTGCCAAATCAACAGGGGCATGTCGACATACCCCTACCCCTCATGTCGACATGTAATGGCCAGAAAGTAATTTTTGAAAATATGTTAAATCAAGAGAGTTTGCCCTGGACTCGGAGACAGGAGGATGTATCTCGTGGCCTTGAAATCAAGGTTGTAATATCGATATTATATTTGAAAAGAAATCTACACAGGAAATTATGTGGGACTGAATGTAGGGTAACTCCGAACCAGTATAAAATTCCGGTGTGTTCTTTCCTTTTACTGCTTTTATTTACTATTTGCATTTGTGTCTGATACTGTGATTGTTTCTATGTTTGTGAATTGCATCTGTTTGTGTTTAATTTCAAAAGATTTAAAAAATTCAATAAAATCCTTTAAACACTATTCACCCCCCTCTAGTATTAATCCAGACTTAAGATCCGTAATCCGCATTTCCTTCAATATTAAATAAAAAGAAATAATCTTTAAAACGATATTAAATATAAATAAAAAATCCTTTAAAACCATTCCTAAATGATAAGAAAAGGCAGATAATATGGTTGGAGTAAAATAGAAATTAAATCATTTAAAACAAAATATTTCTGAAACCCAATTTCAGATTTAAAATCATTTCCTATCTCAAAAACCAAATTCAACTCAAATGGCAATTTATAGTAATTTCAAAGTATTAACTTGAGGCCAATAGCTACCCAACGTTTAATTAATATCGATATTGATTTTCTATCAATACAGGGTTTAAATTTTGAATATATAACAATGTCATAACCAACAGTGTCAAACAATCATGTTTGATATTCAATGACTCATATAACATGAATATTAGTGAAAATAATTCGACAATGGTGAGGAATCCCGTTGGATCCCTCCAACCTATCTCCCTGCAACACAAATAATATATAATCATATAATATGGGTCATCCGCTACTAGGTGGGCATATATAAAAATTCATCTGCTCCAGGGCGAGAATAAAATCAAACCAATTAATAAAACAGTAAATCATCCAAACATCCAATCAATAATTTTTATCAACTATATAACATACTGGTTAACCAAAAAGGTGAGTTTAACTCACTGATATTCCAGTAACCGCCAAAGCGTTCTGGTTTGAATTAAAATCGAACAAGCGTTCAATTTTTACCAAAATTCCGACTAGCTCCAAATCCAATAATCCAACTCTATATCGTAGTATTTGCAAATACGATCACAATGCAACTTGTCGCGCTCAATTTCGACCTCGTATGAAAACGTTATACATTTTATAAGAATTCATGATTAAAATAATAATTTTTTTAAAACTAACTACAATCATTAGCTCAAGTTAATTACTATGCTTAGCCGCTAATTCTCCCTCTCGTTCAAAACAAAGCAGGTCGCACGCGTTTAAACTTCGACGTCGTTGTTCCTTTTTAAACCATCGCCGCCACGGTCAATCGTACGCTGCATCATCCACGCAGAAGGTCGCCTTATCTAGTCGCTACCCAACGCCACCGGTATCGTCGTCCCTATTGCCGCCATTTGCTAGAAAACAGCAAGGATCGTCACACCGTTTATCTAGGGATTTCCGCCACCATAGTTTGCCACTGGCTGCCAAACTTCACCAGATTGTCGCCCATGCTTTCCTCAACAAATTTCCTTTAGACTCCATCACCAAACAATCGACGAAATCACTAGAATTCGCCATTATTGCTGCCGATATTCCTTGTCGAACTACAGCCATCCCACGATGAATGACTACGATCCAACAGTAGAGTAAGTCCACTTCGATGCCACGAACAAAACTCCAGTTGAAGACTTCACCTGAAAATGCTTGGATTGGTTCTGACGATCTATGGCCATTGGATGAGGAGATGATTTTAATTTAAAATTTCATACTCTTTATTTTTTACGGTTGATGATTTATATAGGGGAAAACGTATGGTCTAGGCATGGGAAAGGTATGGCTGAAGTGATGGAGTGGGTATGGGTGTGGACATGCTAGGGTATACTTAAATAAATAAAACATCCGGCACTGTGTACCCAAAAATTTCGAACTCAAACCAAGACGTGTTGTCTGGCATTCTATACTAGATACCCCTATTCCTAGCCCAATAGAGCTAGTTCCGAGACCTAATTCGATCATATGCAGAAGTTAACTTTTCAAACCCATATATTAATTTCTGTAGTTAATTTATATGCGTTTCGAACTCGTACGACCACATGATATGCCTGATCATCACAAAATTCATCGATGTATAATAATTCATTGTTACGGATCCAATGGCACATGTTTTGTAAAAACTCGAGATAGTGCCCCGAAATGATAATTTTCAAATGTTAATTAAAACGAGTTATTTCTAAAACCAGTTTTAATCACTTTTAAATTCTCAATTAAAAGTTTACAATTATCATTCTTATTTAAACATAATTTAAATAAGTTTTCGATATCAATTTTATTTATATTAAATCCTCAATTCACATATTCAAATAAATCCCTATATTTGAAATTTAAGTTGTTTGACTTATAAATTAACATTTCACTATTTAAAATAAATTAAATATTCCAAAATCAAATGTCTAAAATTCTAGGTCGTTACAGGGAAGAACCTACATACCTCTAATCCTAAGGTCATCGTCTAATTGGAATTTTCTAGAGACTACCCTATGTTTTAGTCAATTATTCATGTTGGTAAAACGTGGGCTCCGGTACCATTATTGGATTGGGTGCATTAGTAAAGGGGAAAGAGCAAATTTAAAATAAAACCCCATTTGTTGATTATGTTACATGTGATCTCTAACTTGTGTTATCATGAATAATTTTATTACATTATATCATATTTAATGTTAATTTGATATGAAGAAGTTTTATGTTTTAAAATTAAATTTTACTTTGATTATTTTATGTTGTATTTATTATTAAACATTTCATATCCATACATAATTTAAGCAAAGTAATATCTTATGGTATGCAAATATATGTATATGCTAATCTAAATAATACATGAAATAAATAACATATGGTAAATATGCGACCATTAGGATAATGAACACATTATATATATAATGTGTATATTTTTCATAGCATGTCTTATTAAATTTATATAAATATAATTTATTCTTTTTATTAGTATATATAAGGTTTAACCCATGATTAAATTTTGGTAAAAGTATATTAAATATATTTTATAAGGAACATAGGCATATTTTATAAAATAATATATGTATGTATGTGTATAATAAATTCTATAATCTATTAACTATGAGACTAAATAAAATATATGCATATATTTAAGTATATCTAAGTTGAACATAATAAAATTCCATTTTTTTAATAAATATATATGCATAATGTATGTTTATGTGAATTTAAAACTTAAATTTAAATTATTACTTGGTATATATTATATTAATTGCAAATGTATATAAGTATGGTATGCGCGTGTCATGGCTGAAAATTAAAAAAAATTCCCATACATTAAGATGGTTATTATACACACACACACACACATGTATATATTTAAATATATTAACCATTTAAAAAATATTTTAAATGCATACTTAATAAAATATCATATATAATTTAATACATACATATGTGGAACGAATTTTCTTTAGTGCATACATACATATATATTCTAATTAGTTATAAGTTATTACATATATAAGTTATATATGGCCGAGAGCACTATATATGCATAAAAAATAAATAAATTAAATGAAATATTTAACTCTTCGATCTACCTGGTCAATGACGCGTTGCATTTGCGAGCCTCCTCTTTGGATTATGCCTCTATTCTCCTCCTAGTTTAGTCTACAAGACAAAGTTATAAGCTCCAACTTCTCTCTATATAGGCTAGGGTTTGTATGTTTAAAAGTATAAAGAGAATGGAAGAAGAGAGTTCTATTTATGGTCACAAAATAGCTATAGAATATCTCGTATGTTCCCCTCCTTTTCTCCTCACCTTGCTGTATATCTAATATCTAGTCAATGAAACAATTTAAACCCTACCTCTATCCTCCTATATTCGGCCCGTTTAATATGAGCAATTTGTAAAATATTCACCTAGTTAATACCTAATATTAAATATTTATTTTAGCCCATTTATTTAATTAAATCCATGTGTAACATTTATGTATTAATTTAACTAATTTCTAGGCTTTAAATGAATAAATAAACAAAAACTGTAGAAAATTGATATAATTTTTATATTAATTTTTTATTTTAATTTATAACATTTATAAGTTAATTTTATTAAGTTGAATTTGGAAATATGCCGATAAATACTATTGTTAGACTCCCTCGTGTAAACTCAACCCATAATAATATTTATACGATTTAAATATTAAAGCATATACAGACTTTGTTGAAGCATGGTAGTGGACACAATTTCAGTTGCTAATTGATCATTTAGATGAAATCAAATTTCTAATTAGTTGAAGCTACACCCTAAGTAATGATATACTATGCACGTTTTCCTTTCATTATAACTATATCACCGAGATATCTATAGTTTGGTCAATGGTAAAAAATTTCAATAATATTTATAGTTAATTGCATGGTTCAACTTTGAAACCATTGGTTAAATCCGATAACATTTATCGATAACATTTTACTTTGACTAGAGATTTTGAATTTAGTTGACTATCGATTACGATGATATAACCATCTAAAACGAAGGAGACAAATCCTCTCTTGAGTAGTGTTTCACTTCAAGTGGTTCAATGTACACCCTATGGTCATAATATGAACATCATGTCATGTGATTGACCATAATAAAAATACAATCTAGATACTTAAGGTCAACAGTACTCTCAAGTCTGGAAATTATTACACATCGTTACATGAAATCTTCTATTTTAACTAGTTTTATAAATTTGTAGAAACTCTCATTAAGTTGTTCTGTGATTGTTCCATAAAGCACAAGTACATAACTCCTTAGTGTCCCTAATGGTCATAAGTAACATAGACAGCGTTATGTACACGGGTCCCAATAGAGGTATCGATATCCTTCGCTCGATACATCTTGACTAGAATCATTCAAGGATAAATATTTTAAACACACAATTCAATATTTACGAACACATTTGCAACTATAAATGATTGTATATTTTTCTTAAGAATTTTTACTTGTATATATTTAAGGTTCTCAGATCATTACTTATATCATGATATAACAATACATACGATAGAAAAAAACCAAAATCGTACTTTATTCTAACAAGATTCTCGTATAAGAGTTAATTTATTAAAAAGTTACATAATTCTCCCTATGGTACAACCTTAAGTCTATCACTAGTCCTATTAAGGATAATTGGTTCGATGAGTTGAAGGTAAAATAGTTTTGATATTTCATCTATTACAATATTTAATATATCTGCAACTAAATTTTTTTAACACATAGGAAAATATTTTCATAATTTCATGTATAGAATTTATACATTTGGACTTCCGCCACTTCATTTGCCAACCTCAGGCAATTGTGGGAACACAAGCGCTCTTCAAAGTACATGTACATTATCTCAAACATGAAGAGGTATAACTAATGACATCCTTGTATTAATAAGGTATGGCAATGGTTTTCAACCCACTAGAAGAGAGAGTACATGAAGGAGCTTGCCTAAAGGAACTCGGTCGCTTGCAATAGGAATCCTAGGTAGTAATGTGGACCTAAACCAACAGCGTATTTGACGAATGATATGGTAATTGTTTAAATTATATAACAATAGAATACAATCTATGTAAAAGGCATGACAAATTATCAGTTTTTTAGAATAAAAACTTGGTTGAATGCCGACAAACATGTAATGTATCCAGATGCATTATGTCAAGAAGATAGATGGATTATAGATGATGGATGGATTAATAAGTATTTCAACCAGTTTGTTGCAAGGCATCTACGAAATCTTTGAGGTTCAATTTACAAAAACCAAACTCCTCATGTATACAATACTAAATATTATAAATATTTCAGAGACTAAATACAAAAAAAAGTTGCCTAGATAATTGAGATTCAAGCTAGGGAGTGTTGGATCAACCGTATATGGCAACGGGGTAAAAGAGGAAAATTCAAAATTTTCCACTTTAATTCATTATGCACTAAATCATTTTGTAGCATTATCATGAACAATTTTGTAACAACCCGCATATTTTACGATTGTATATTTAAATATTTTATTTAAATATAGCATCGTTAATCGGATTGAAGTCCGAAAAGCTAATTTTTGCAAACAGTCGAACTAGGACTCGAGACCACTTACATTGAGTTCAAAATGCCGTTTGCGATCTTTTTGAGTATAAACATTGATATGTTTGGAGTTGAGTGAATTTTGCTATTTTTCACCTAAGGCTTTGGGTTTGGGTTTGGGTTTGGGTTCAGCCCACTAACCCAACTCACCTTATATCCTTACTCCACCCCCTCTCCTCTTCATTCATTCTAATATTTCCTCACACTTCAAGCTTTAGAAAAATGGGGGAAGAGACTAGATATTAGAAAAATCCTAAGCCCTGGTTTCTTTGCAAATTCAAGTTCTTGCTCTAAATTCAAAGAGAAGCTTAGGTAAGCATCCTCTTCATCTTCTCCAACTCATTCTCTCTTCAATTTCAGAAATTTCCTAAACCTAACATAGGGAATGTTCTTCTTTTGAGCTAGATTCAAGCTTCTTTGGGTTGAAGTGAAGAGTGTTGATCTTTCCTTTGTGATTAAGCTTCTCATTCTTTATTTTTGGGTTTAAAGGTGAGATTTTTATCTCACATCTATGTCTATAACTATCTTTGATTGTTAGGTATGAATTCCTTACATCTTTACATGTTCATTTGATTTTGATTTGGATTGATTTGGTGAATGTCCAATTTTTGGTTTTTGGAATCCAATTTTGTGAAAATCCTTTTACGGATGTTTGAACAGGTTTTCGGTGAAGCGTCGAAGAGCATATAGGGCTGGGTTGCCGATTGGCGTAAACCCCTAACGCCCATTGCTCGTCCGATCGCGATTTGTAGAACTTTTATCCCACAAGTGGGCTAGGCTGAATGTGCTTCAGAAGCAGGTTCAGTTGACTGAACCAGTCACTACACCACAAATAGGATTTTGGCGCAACCTTAGGCGGCACATTTGATACGGCTATAAGCCGTATCAAATTTTAATACGGCTTATAGCCGTATTTATATTATTTAATACGGTTGTAAGCCATATTAACATTTCATACGGCTTATAGCCATATCAAAATCTATGCCTCTTTTCGTGGGAAAATTTTCCCCAAAACGCACACCCTCCCTCCTTTTTTTTATTTCCAGCTTTCATTTTTTTATTTCGTGGGAAAATTTGGCTGCTGCTACTATCCAGCGTCATTTTCGTAGTTTTCTTGTGAGGCGGTCGCGCACACTTCGTGACCTCAAAGAGCTTGCTGTGATTAAGTCGAATGTTGCGAGTTTGAGGGCTTGTTTGAGTGATAGAAGCGTGAGGAATCCTCGTGCGGTTCTGAAGGAAGTGGAGGAGTTGATGTTTAAGCTCGATTGTATTCAGGTTTCGTAATTTTTTTCTTTTCATGATTGTGGATATGTGTTTTCATGCTTGATGTATAATTTTGTTGCTATTTGGATGCTTCTTTATGCTAATTTTCGTTCGATTTCAGTATGTTTTGTGCCTATGTTAGATTGTTCGGTTATATCACAATGCATCAATTTGACTTCATAAGTTCGCTAATATCATAGCATTACCAACAGCAAAGAGAATGACACAATTATGGGAGACATCCCACACAATTCCTTTTTATAAACAAAAGTCTCTAATACAATTCCTTTTTAGTAAAAAAATGCAGTAATCACTGGATTTTAATGCCTGATCTTTTGCATTGATTTGCTGCTACACAAATACTTGCTACATGCAAACTATAGCCATTAATTTTCCACCAAAAGGATATAAATGCTTATCCGGCTGTTAAAAAGCTGGATAAAGCAAAGGCCTTGAGTTTCCGGTATGTGAGCCGCTGACAATTAGAACCAGGGCGCTAATAGGAACCAACTATATCCGAAAGTTCGAACTAAAAAATAAAAAAAACATGTATTTTTTGTGTTAATATCCGATCAGACTCTAATCAATCCGACCTGAACTGACCGAAACAAACCTTGAATCGGATTGGGTCTAGGTTTTAGAATTTATAGTTTAGATCTGACAAAACTTTACCCACCAATAATACCATGTCTAATTAAAAAAAACCAATAATACCATGTCTAATACAATAGTCAATCTTATGCTATTTTGTATTATTTTGATCTCCTTGCATAATTTACAGCTTGGTGCTAATGTTGTATATGGTTCTGACATTGTATATGGTTTTGACATTGTTGTATAAGTGGATAAAATTATTGTTAATGGCGCAAGCCAAGTATCAGGAGAGGGGTAATGCATAGACATTACTCCGGTGCTACAAAATAGCGCCGTTGTAATGGCAAATTTTTTGGAAATAGTTTGGTGCTAATGTTGTATATTGTTCTGACATTGTTGTATAAGTGGATAAAATTGTTGTTAATGGCGCAAGCCAAGTATCAGGAGAGGGGTAATGCATAGACATTACTCCGGTGCTACAAAATGGCACCGTTGTAATGGCAAATTTTTTGGAAACAGTTTGGTGCTAATGTTTAAATAAACCCTATATTTTGAGTTCCATTCATTGAAATTTAAATAGTCCATATATTTTAACTATTTAAAATTAATTAAATGTTTAAAATCATACTACAAAATTCTAGGTCGTACAGGAAAACAAAAAAAGATATCGTGTAAAACTTATACTAATTAAAAAACCAATTTTTGGGTTTATACGGCCGCCGGGTTATTTGATTAAAGGACTTGATCCATAGAAGTGATATATCTGCAATATAGAAATGATAAATTAAAATTATATTTAAAATTTGCTAGTTTAGTGACATTCCTTTTGGCATTTCATTATGAATTAATTTAAGTTGAGATTTTATATGATTATATTTTATTTGAGTGAGGATTTACCTCCATTTTTTGTTAGTAGTGTAGAAACTGGAGATAGAAGGCAAATTAAAATTAGAGTTGCAAAGTTGTTATATAATAAACTAACGGATCCTTTGTCAAATAATGATTTGGTATCATTAGGGGGGAATAAAATGAAGTAGATTAGGGAGAAAGAAGAATTTTTTAAGGATTAATGGACTTGAGTTGGGAAGACTATGTTTATTGAGTTGTTACTTCTTCATAAAGTTCACGAGGAGGAGATTGAACAGGGGCAGCATGCTATATGGCTTGATCTTTATGTTTTTAACTCAATGAGTATACAGTATTGGCAAGTGAGGTGACATATTGGTTATCCACCTTTTATTTTATCTGTAAATACTAGCTACCAATTTTTATTGTATCAGCAGTTAGTGGTAAGATTTGTATTTCAGCTAGATAAATATGTGCACAATAGAAAGGTGATATTACTTGCATCACAGGACACATGACCAATAATTGCTGGTGTTAAGAGTTTCTTTAAGAAATGCACTGAGGTTAGCTCCATCACTAAAGGGGAAGCATATGAAGACATATAAGAACTAAATAAGGCACGCTACTGATTTCATATTTATATTTTGATATATTGATCAACATATGAGCTTAAAATTAGTACTTGTAGTGATATTTTTGTTTTCTCTTAGTTAGATTACATTAGCAGTGCACCAAGTAAATTTTGTACTGAAATTCAATCATCTTATCTACTGTTTTCTGTGAATATCTATATTCCGTTTAGGAGTTATGAATCATTAGTCCAACTATATGTTACATATTAGTTTAGACTTTGCATTCAGCGCAGTCTTGCGCTTCATATAGTTTCTTTGTTCAGCTTGTTTTTCCTTTTTGGTCAGTCTGTCAGACTAGGCACTTCTTCTTAGAGAACATTATTTTTCTTCCATTTTGTGCTAATAAGCTTCTTGGTTTGTTGGAGGGTACGTATCTAAGAAGTTTGTGAACTCCAGATCACATAACATTACCTTTCCCCCGTAGTTTACATTTGATTTTGGATTGTTTAATTTCACTACTGTAGACTTATTGAAAATATTTGATCCATTACAGTATAGTATTTTATGATAATTTCAAACTGAGCTACTGAAATACTGTGCTGTTTCACGATTAAACACTAAATAGCATTTTTTTTTCTTAAAGAACTAGGTAAATCGGACTTTTTTCCATAAGCATGAAGCTGGCACCGATTCCATTATGCAGACTCCATGTATTTCCAAAGGATTTACATTGATATTTAGAATCGACCTTTGCATTCCTTGTTTGGTGGCTTAGTGTTTTGGTTTTATAAGTTACCCTTTGGAGGTTGCATTTAGTATTTTTAATGTACAAAATAATCAAGTGTTAGTCCTGTTATTTTCAGGAAATTTACTGTCCCAACTCCACTGTCTGTCATCCAGCTCGTAATGCGATGAAAAAAGTGCTGGCTACATCTTTCTTTTGTTTATTATATAGAATTCATTCTTTTCAATGGATGCATCATTCTTCTGTACCTATCCCAGCAAATACGTACTGATCTTGCTAAAGCTATCATTAGTAAGGTGAATACTTATACCATAATATGTCTATTGTGATCATATAACATCGACGACAGTTTATGTTTGATAGATATCCCTTCCGGGGACAATAATATGTTTTTAAATTGTCTGTTTACATGTTGCAAAATCGAATCCCGCCGATGACAAAAAAATCAATGTTAAAAGAATGAAACTAATTTTGCAATTTTTGTTTGCATGATAGAGATGAAATATAAATTAGTTAAATAAATTATCCAAAAGTTAATAAGTTGTAAATATATATATTTGACAATGATTTATTTCAACTTTTACGGTCAAATTATATTATAGTTTCAACGTATGCATCAAAAGGCTTGTGTGGTCTACTATACGTTTAAATTTATTTGAAAATAGTACCTCAAAACTGCTTTAGAATAATATTCCAAAGTAGATAACGAGATTGAGCTCCTCTATTCTACCTTCGAGTAAAAGAATTAGGTTTAAGATTTGAGATGAGCTTGTTTTATGGTTTACATATATCATATAGGAAAGAAGAGTATTAAAAGGATAATAGCGGATGATGTAAAGATTCTTATGGGTAGTTCAAAGTGGAGTACACAAAGGATAAAAGATAATAATACAAAATTGCTAAAATTGTGCAATCTAGAATTAATGAAAGAAGAAGGTGGAGCATTTTTTGCAAATAGACTCTAAATAAATCAATTTACCAATTTAACTAAAAAGTTTTATTTATTAGATCATTTCCTCTTATAAAAAAATCTTATGGTCATGCACCCATTTTGTAAAAATCATGCAACACAAATCAAATATTTGATATTGCACAAATATTATGCATGATATTTGCACCATATTGCACAAATATTATGCACAATGTTTGCATAATATTATGCACAAATCAAATCATGTAACATAAAGGTTATGTATAATACGTGCACCATCAAATTTATAAGTATTGCACCCAAAAATCAAATGATTTGATAAATCGATCACATTAAAGCAGTAAATTCTAAGGATTTGTTAAAGCCATGGATAATAATTTCCCATTCCAAGTTTCAAATTTGTTCATAATCCTCTAGAAAAAAACCATTACATTTTGCATAGTGCAAATAGTATGTAGATAGTGGGACACCAAGATATTTGACTGGTAGATTAGCCTCCTGTATTGGTAACATCTCCAGTAGTTCATTCTTATTATGGCAATCAAAACTGAAATATACCTTAGACTTCATTTGATTAATATTTAATCTAGCTGCCCAAGCCAATTGCGCAGTAATATGTTTGATGATCTGAACACTCTTAACATTAGCTGTAGCAAATAGCAAATGTCATCAGCATACAATAGATGTGAAATATAAGGCTGAACATTGTTGATAGGAGTGATATGTTTGTTTCTGATAGCTGCCTCTAATTTTAGTGACATATACTCCATAGCTATACAAAATAGATAGGGGGATAGTGGATCTGCCTATCTAATACCCATATTTGATGTAATATAGCTATGTGGTTCTCCATTTATAAGAATGGAGAAATGGAGAATACAGGAAGTGATGCATTTCTTAATAAGTAGGACCAGTTGGTTAGGGAACCCCATTCTAACAAGCATGTGACATATAAAAATTCTATTTATTTTGTCATATGACATATAAAAATTACACGTTGCTTAACACTCGTCTAAGAGGGAAAAAACATATTGTATTCATTCCATGGTAATTGTTTTCTCTAATCTGGATAACCTTACACTTGTCAAAAACAAAAGGGAAACTCTATATTAAAAAAAGTGGGGGGTGGGGTGGGGGAGAACAATTAGAAAACAAAAGAAGAAACTTTCAGTTTGAATATAAAAATGATGGCTTGCTTGCTTCATTTCTTCCAATTGATCAACAAACCTACCCCAAGGTCCTCAACAGTAATGAATACAATACTGTTCAAACATGTGTGTTTATAAATTATGAATATGAGGTTGTAGTGATATTAAAAATTAGAGGATGGATTATGTTGAGCAGAAATTTGTAATTCAATTTTGTCCTGCTGTTTTCTGATGCAACTTGTTAATATTAAAAAACATATACTCAAAAACATGTGATGTGTCTAGAAATTAAATATCAATGCATAAGAATGCATCTTCATTTTTTTAGAGGTGAGATTTTTCTTATAATTGATTGGTTCTACTTTATGCAGCAATACATATCAATTAGCTAACAACAAAGATGTTATATAAATAATAATTTAGCAAAAGCAACCAACTCTTACTACAACTTTTAGTATAGTTTAGCAAAAACATTGATTTTAGTGCTATATTTGAATTCTCCTCTTTTATTCTATCTCATCATCATCTGAACTTCAATAGTCCAAGTAACTTTGTATGTTACCAAATCCATATGTTAACTTATTAGTATTCGTACATCACATGATTGTGTGTCTGTATATATTTAATTGCACGATTGTGTGTATGTATGGTTTTGAATATTTTATACATTCCAATGCAATTCCAGGTGTTGTCACTTAATAATTTTGTATGTGCAAGTGTGTTATATTATGGAGTGTTGACATTGATACATTGATACATGTATAATTATTATCGTGACTTATTAAAATAATTAGTAATATTATATTTTGTAGGAAACTATGTCAGAAAATCCACCATCTTCACATTCGTCATGTTCAGAGGCGATGAAAGTTGATCAAAACTTACTTGGTATTCCGGTCTCAGATAACGCTGGAAAAATCGGTACTATGCTCGGTAAACTAGTAAGAGCTCATGTGCCGATATCATATATCAGTTGGAATAAAGTACTTGGAATATACAAGGACAACGTTTGGAACGAATTGGTGGTAAGTATCCTTATCTCTTTGACAACAACTATTTCATTCAATAGCCTTATTGTAACGACCCAGAATTTCTATCATTTGAAATTCAAATATTTAATTGATTTTAAATATTATTAAGTAAGATTTGGAAGTCGAATTTATTTAATTTCGATATAGTGATTTAATTGGGCGATTAAATCATTAATTTAATACTTGAAATTGGGTAAATAATTGAAATCTGAATTAAATGTGATTAAAAATGAT
Source organism: Allium fistulosum (assembly GCA_030737815.1). NCBI lineage: Eukaryota > Viridiplantae > Streptophyta > Magnoliopsida > Asparagales > Amaryllidaceae > Allium > Allium fistulosum. Next base: position 1,042,635,312 of record CM060907.1, on the reverse strand, counting down.
TTATAAAGTTATAATAAATCATATTGAAGATAAAATGATGTTTGTGAACTTTTAAAATCGAATTTAAAAGTTAAATTGTGAAAATTGAATATTTTAATATTTAATTGACAAGTAAAAATGACCATTTTTCAAACAGTCTCGGATTTTGACGAAACCAGTTTCATCGGATCCGTAATGTGATATTATTGTAAGATTTCAAATTTCGTGGCAATCGGAGTTGACGTTTGTCCGGGGCAAGCCAAAACGCATCGAAATCGATTTAAATCGATTTGATTTAAATTTGATCGTTTATTTCTGTAACTCTCACATACGATCGAATTAGCTTTCGAAACATGTTCCATTGCGTTTGGAACGCAGGGTAAACCTTAGAAACGCCAGCCGACACGCTCGATTTGGAGTTCGAAAATTTTCAAGATGAATTGTGTTTCGATATTTTCTATAAAAGCACCTCCATTCTTCACATTTGCAAAAGAAAAACTAGGGTTTCACTTTCTTAGCCCAGCCGCCACTTTCAACAATCAATGGCCGATAATTATCCTCCTTCTCCCTCAATTTTCTTGCAATCCACTAATCGATTCAACAAACTTTAACCATGAAAGTTGTAGAGAGTGAGAAGATCTTCAGATCTAACGGTTGATCTCGTGAGAAGCTGTCGTTTGGGGGTGCTAGGGCGCTGCGTTCATGCTTGTTTTTTCATGATTTTAGAGACCCAATACAGGGCCGAGCTTAGCCAGGTCGTGGCCGTGGGCTGAGGAGAGAGTGGCGCACGAAATGGTGGTGTTTGATTGGGATGAAGCTCGTCGGAGGTGGTTGAGTAATTGATGGCAATAGGCGGCGTTGGGTTCGTTTATCACGTTCGAACTAGGAATAATCACGTTGGGGGGAGAAGGTAAAGCAAGCGGCCAGATCTGATGAGGAAAAAAATTGATGGCCCAGATCGAGTAGGGTTTGAAAATATAAAAAGAAATGAAATAAATTAAATATTATAATTTGTACAGACTTCTAAATGCGATAACTTTTTGATGCGAGGTCCGTTTCGGACGAAACTTTTAGCGTTGGAACCATATTGATGAGCTCTTCGCAATGGAGCTGGTTTGGATTCAATTGGAGTCAGTGAAAATTTTGAGTAAAATTAAACGGTCGTTTAATTTTATCCGAAATAAAACGCTACAACTGTTATTGAAAGCAAGGTGAGAACTTCTCACTTAATCGAATGTTTTGTTTCGATTTAAATTTTAAATAGTTAGATTTAAAATTGTTGATAGTGATTGATTGTGTGAATTGGATGATGATTATTATCTGTTGTGTTAAATAGACCCTATACGCCGTATATTAAGCGGAGGTTATTTATTAAAAACATATACCGCGATAATTTCACATTGAAGTGGAATTGGTATTATATATGTATATAGCAATATATATATATATATATATTGGAATATGTATATATTGGAGTTGATTATCCGCATTGTATAGCGGATGAGACCCTATTGCGCCACATAATAGCGAATAATATTTATAAATCCCATATACCGCGATAATTTCACTGTGAAGTAAAATTGGTATTGTGCTAACATCTGTGGATGCAGGGAAACAGGTTGGAGGGATCCAACTGGATCCCTCAAACATTTGAATTTATTTCAATGTTGTGTGTTGATTTATTTATAATCATCGTGTGATTATATTGTGATGGAATCTGTAGACGGCTATAAATTAGCCGAAGATATTTTTGGTATCGATGGATACCAGAAATATTTAAAATGGGATTTTTGAAAATATAAGTTGAAAATTTATTGAAATATTTATTTTTGATAATTGGATAAATTTAAAAAGGGGTTTTTAAAGATAAAAATCTTATTATAAATGGATTTCGAGAAATATTTTTTTATAAGTTGAAAATTTATTTAAATTTGGATTTTTAAATAGATTTGAAAGAGATAAAAGAATTTATTTTAAAAAGAAATATTTTTGGAAATTCATTGGAATTTTATTTGGGATTTGAAAATTGATTTGGAGTTGAAAAATGAATATTTGTGAAATTGATTTGAATTAATCAAATAATTTAATTAATCCTACTTATGGAAGTTTGGATTATTTTGGATGTTGAATTGTTTGACATCTTTGATATGTGATGCATTTGTGATATATTCTGATTTGTGTGTGATCTGTATTTTGTTTATCTGTGATATGATATATCTATGATCTGTGAATGAAAGATAAGCATTGTAGTTTATACCGCTTATCAATTATATTGTTATATTTGATCTGTGATGGTTGAATGTTGTTGCACTATTGTGTTAAACCCGTAGACTACACAATACACACACAAAAGTGGATTTCACGTGGAAATCGGTTAAGTCACAGATTTTTATCAATTTTGAAAAATTGAATTTATGAATCCAAAATAGTTTTGGAATTGGAATTGGAAGCTTTTGAAAATGAGTTTCAAAAATAAGAGTTATTTTAAATAACTTAATAAAATTGAAATTTAAATCATTTGATTTAAATTTTGAATTCAATATTTTGAAATTGAATTCAACGATTTGGGAATTTTGGTTTAAAAGATTGTATAAATTATAAAAGGTGTTTTTATGGGTTTTTAACCAATTAAAATACGGTCTTGGGGAAATTTAAATTTATAATTCAAGTTTTTACTTGAACGACTTTAAACTGTGTAAATGTAACCAGTTTTTTCCAAAACGAAAACTATCTGTTTTCAAATAATAATGGCTTTCATAAAGTGAAAGGATTTCCAATTTGTATCGAAAACATCTCTAATTGAAATGAAATTGTAAATAGTTTGGAAAACTATGAATTAACCTTTGTGACGATAATTAAACCTTAGTTTGAAACCAAAGAAGATTTTAAAAGGTGTATCTTTTATATTATAAAAGACTTGAATTGTGTATAGTTTTGAAAGCTATAGATTAAATCTTGATTTAAAGATTTAATGGGTTAATTCAATTTAAATGGAAATGATTTGGGAATCTGTGAATGAATGTTTGTGAAACTGGGTAAACTTTGTGAAGTAAATCTTTTGTTTAAAGATTTAAAATGGTAAATTGTTAAACCATTTAAAGGAAAGGATTTGGGTAATAAGTTGTGACTTAATTGCAATCCCATATCCATATGTTTTAAATATTATGCTCACTATTCGGGTTAGCCGGGAAAAGACAATTGTGTCATATAACCCATTCCGAATTAGTGATACGACGATATGGATCGTATTGAAGACCGGTGGTGAAGACCGGGTATTTGTGAAAACGATAGGATGACCTATCGATTGTCTCTGCACCATTAGCTACGGTATAGAGATTTCCTTTGTGATGGGAAGTGTGACGCCCCACCTCTATACCCACGCTAGCCAAGGACACTACGAGGTAATGCCGTCAACTAGCATGGAGAATAAGGCTGTTAAGGAGCGACCATCTGTATAATTTCTTTGTGCGAGTACCGATATGCCAGATAAAAATAAAATCCGACATACCGATACAAACTCAAAGCTACTACACAGTGGCTATATGGACTTCGGAAACAAATATAGAAATAAACATAACACAAATCAGTCACAGACAATTCATATCACAAAGGCGGAAATAGATATGAATATAACACATGAAAGTGTACATCAGAGTAGTGGTCAAATAAGATCCACGATAATACAAAAGAATAGATACAAGTGCAAGACAATAGAATATGTATACATCAAGGAGTCTAATCTCAAATGTATACAAAAAAAACTACTAAACTAGAGTAGTTAGCCAAAAGTCAGATGATGGTTCCAGATAGGAAGTCATGAGGAAACACCTGTAAAATCTCAGTCTGACCCGAGTATTATTTAAGAAGAAAATAATAAACGGATCAGTCTAGCTATAATTATCAGATATAGGAAGAGATATAGTAATAAAACGTATGATAACAGAAGGATGTCATACTATGATAGGTATACATTAGAAAACCCACAAAAGTCATACAATATCTCAAGAATCTCAAAACATAGAAAAGAACGTCATATTCTTAATTTAATTCACCAAGCCACAATAAAATGACATACTCATCAATGTCAATGGTAAAAGCTGGTGAAACATAAATTCCAAAAATCACAACAAGAAATCCAGAAATCACAAGAAAAGGATGGCCAATCCCAAACAGGAGCATGAAAGCCGGAACATTGATGCAGTGCAAACGGTACGTCCAATGAACCGGAAAGCCGAGACATCGATGTAGTACAAACGGTACATCAGATGAATCGAACATTGATGAAGTGCAAACGGTACGTCCAATGAATTGGAAAGCCGAGACATCGATGTAGTACAAACGGTACATCAGATGAATCGAATATTGACACAGTGCAAACGGTACGTCCAATGAATTGGAAAGCCGAGACATCGATGTAGTACAAACGGTACATCAGATGAATCGAATATTGACGCAGTGCAAACGGTACGTCCAATGAATTGGAAATCTGAGACATCGATGTAGTACAAACGGTACATCAGATGAATCGAATATTGACACAGTGCAAACGGTACGTCCAATGAATCGAACATTGACGCAGTGCAAACGGTACGTCCAATGAATAGGAAAGACAATACAATTCAGAACATTGACGCAGTGCAAACGGTATGTCCAATGAATCGGAAGGCCGAGACATCGATGTAGTGCAAACGGTACATCAGATGAATCGAAACACATTAAAAGTACTTGGGTTGCCAGCCCACAAAGAAATGAGACGAAGCTTAATAAAATGAAGTACAGTCCTTCACATGGACAAAGAGACATCGCAGATTGCTAGTCTAAACCATAAAATGATCGTCATCGATCATCAAGAAGTGTCAATTACACTAAGCTAGTAAATATAAGAGTTTAGCTTCATGTCCTATAATCACTTGCTTAACTCAAATATTTACGAACAAACTGTAGATCTCCACTAGAAAATTGTCACAAGAGTTTCAATCGAACAAGTCCATAAATTAACTGACGAAGTAAACGCATGCGTTTCATACCACTTGTTTTGCTAAGCCGTTTAATTAGATTTTCTCATACGAATGAGGTAAAGGTTTGTATATACTAATAGATTGGAAAACGGTTTTAAAAAACGAGCTTTGATATTGAAAATAGAGTTGAAATCGTTTTGATGAAGAAGTTTTGATATTTAATACTAGTATAGAAAACCTTTATATTTTGAAGTGACAAATCATAGAAGTGATTGTAGAAACAATCAATCATAAAAATTCACATTCGAAGACGTGAATAAAATCCAAAGAAATCGATACCGAATCCATCAAAATGGATATTCCCAAAATCCCGAAGAAAAGAAGTCATCAAAGTCGGTAATAAATGATAACAACAAAAGGGAAACAACACGAATCGATTAAATTTGGAAACCACGCAAAATTGGCGAAATAGGCAAAATAGCAGCAGGTCGGTCGGCCTGCTACAGGGCTCGGTCGACCGGACCCTGTTCTGGAAAATTCTCGGGAAGCAGGCCAGTCGACCAAACCCTGAGGCAGAGAAGTGCTTTGCACTTTGGAAGCAGTTCGGTCGACTGAGCTCTGCAGTCGGTCGACCAAACCCTGAGGCAGAGAAGTGCTTTGCACTTTGGAAGCAGTTCGGTCGGCCGGCTACAGAACTCGGTCGGCCGGAACTGTTTCCAGCACCTTCCCAGCCTACCACAAACAATGGCCAAACACGACCAATTTGCAACTGCTTGAGCAAATGGGGCTAAGGGTTTATGCCTATCGACTACCCGGCCCTATGAGCTCTTCGTTGCATCACAAAACATGATCAAAACATCAAGGTTAGGATTTTCAAGGATTTGAACTCAAAACACAAAAATTTGGAGTATTCACCAAATCAATCCAAACCAAAAACAATTGCACAAGAATAAGTGTTAGGAATTCATACATAACAATCGAAGATAAACATAGTTTAAGATGTGAGATAAAAATCTCACCTTTGAACCCAAACAAATGAAGAAGAAGCTTTTAAAACAAGCTAAGATCAATTCCTCTTCAATAACAACTCAAGAAGCTTCAATCTAAGCTTTAAAAGAAGAACATTCCCAAAGTTAGGTTTAGGAATTTCTGAAATTGGAAGGAGAAAGAGTTGGAGAAGAAGAAGGGGATGCTTACCAAAGGGTTCTCTTTGAATTGGAGCTAGAAGTTGGATTTGCTAATGAAGACTAGGGTTTTGAATTTCTATTTCCCATTCTCTTCCACCATTGTTGCTTTAGAACTGAAAAGAGGAGGAAGTGAGAGTGAATGGGGAGGAGTGGTTCAGTTTTGATTATAAGTTGGCTAGTGGGCTGAACCCAAACCCAAATCCAAAGTGAAAATGGTCAAATTTTTTACTAGCTCCAAACATATCGAAGCTTACACTCAAAAAGATCGCAAACAACATTTTGGACTCAATGGAAGTGGTCTCGAGTCTCAATTCGACTGTTTGCAAAAAGTAGCTTTTCGGACTTCAATCCGATTAACGATTCTATATTTAAATAAAATATTTAAATATTCAATCGTAGAATATGCGGGTTGTTACAGACTCCCCTCCTTAAAGAAATTGCGTCCTCGCAATACTTAAGAAGAAAATGAAGAGTAACAACCATAAGAGCATATCAACACAAAAGAAAATTTGAAATAAGAAGTTCACCACAAAGAGCGCAAAAGAGTAAGTCCGAAAGTTTTCGTTCGATGAATTCTCTAGATTTCCCAAGAGCAATCCTTGGGATTTAAGAACCATAGAACTTTCACAAGAAGAACATCTTTATTTCGAAGGCGCTCAACCTCCGAAGCAATGATGCGAATAAAATGTTGCTCAAAAGTCAAATAGGCGAAACTTCAATTTCCACAATAACTCTGGGCTCAAGAATAAATTTGGAATCCCTAAGGCATTTCCGTAGTTGGAAGACGTGGGAAAACATCATGGATAGCAGAAAATTGAGCCGGTGCAACGGCATAGTACAATAACGGTACGCCAGAGAAACGAGAAACTCAAATAATTTGGAACAACGGCATAGTACAATAACGGTACGCCAGATGAACCAAAGCTCAAATAATTCAGAACATCGACGTAGTGCAAACGGTACGTCAAATGAACCGAACACCATAAAAGAACATCGGACGCTAGTCCATAAAAGAAATGAGATAAAGCTCAATAAAACGAAGTATATCAAAACGTCCGATGGACTTGATAAAAAGATAATTCCATTCAGACATCATCAAAGAATCAACCGCTTGTTGTTTACAACAAAGTGCATTGGCAACACGGTTCCTCTTTCCGGGAATATACAAAGAATATCAAGATCATAAGATGCAAGGAACTCGATCCAATATTAAGTTCCTTATGAGAAAAAAAATATTCCAAAGATTTATGATCGAGGCGGAGAACAAATTTCTCCCTCAAAAAATGATGATGCCAAACTCTAAAAGCGAAAACAATAGCCGCGAGCACTAGATCATGAGTGGCATACCTAGTCTCGATCGGCTTTAATGATTTAGAAGTACAAGTGATAGCACGTTCTCTTTCGCAAGAGAACGTCATCCAAACCAATACGATTAGCATTGGTACAAAAGATAAAGTCTTGGTTCCCATCGGGAATCACAAGAATAGAAGTATCGGAAAAGAATTCTTTCAAATAATCTTCTTTCCCGAAAAGCTAAAACTTTCAAAATCACAATTATCTTTATGTAATAATTCTTTCTAGAAAAATTTACTTATTCCAAATCAATTTACTGTGTCTGTTTGTCTCATCAAAGCGTTTAGGAGATTCCTATCGATAACGTTGATCAAGTGCATCGACCAAAATTCTTAAAGCACTCAATGGGCAATACAATCACAAAATCATCTTCAAGATAATAAACATGTTTCTTAAAAACTTTTAAGAATTTTCTTTGTTTGCTTAAAGAACAAAAATCCAATTGTACTTATAAATAAATCTTATGAAAAAGATTTGCAAAATTTTAAATTGCTATTTTCACCCAAAATCAGTGAATATAAGAATGGTCTCATCGAAATATTCATAGAATACTCTATTTACAAAAATGGATGAAATAAACTGGATAAACTGAATGACATAACAAGTCATTCATAAGAATCATAACGAGTGCGAAATGCGGTAAATGGAATGCTAACTCCCGCAACTCGTAGCAAATGAAAATCGGGGGCAAGGTCGAACTAAAAAGACCTTAACATCACTCAAAAGATTTCTTAGGCGATAATCCAAAGACAAGCTCAAAAATACCGGAAATTCTCAAACTACATGAATAAAATGATGCCATCAAATTGGAATCAAAATCACAAAGGAAAAAACAGAAATCTGCTTAACAGATTGAAAATGTCGAAGATGAATAGACCACAAGGGACAAATGATATGGCTATATAAAAAATTAAGTCAATCCTTACAAAAATCACTTCCGAAGCCTAAGTAAAAAAATCAGCTCGGAAAGATAAATCACATAAAATAATTTCGACATCAATAAAAAGCAAATTGAGTGTTGCGGATCCACCAATCCGAATTCGCAATCCTCAAAGAAGTAATCAAGCCCAGAAATGTCTAAAGAAAAAGAATCACAAGTTCTTTTGATATAAAAATGATGAGATGAAACCCATATAAAAAAGAACTCGAATAAGACAATCACAAAATAAATGTCATCAAGGATAGAATGGATACCTTGACCAAGAGAAGTGTCACTAGGGGCTTGAACAACATTTAACTTTCCCTCTCTCTTGTTTGGAAGTTTGGGGCATGAAGATAAAAGATGTCCCGAACCTTTGCAATAACGACAGAAAAATGGTTTCGGGCACTCATTTGCATAGTGGTCCGTAAGGCCACAATTGTAGCATCGTCCACGACTAGAGGTAGGAGTCTTTGCTACCGAAGATTCTTGCTTCCCTTTCTTGTCGGGAATTGGATTGGGACCTTTGAACTTAATAGGCCTTTTCATGTTGTTGTTGAAGTTTTGTTTAGCACCCACAACTTCAACATCACACTCTCTATCGGCCTCTTCAAGACGAAGAGCGATATCAATAAGCTAATCAAATGAAACCTCGAGTTTCAGGAGTAATGGCTTCTTAAGATTCTTATTCAAGCCATAGACAAATCTCTAGTTCTTCTTCAACGGGGTGTTAATGTATTCAACCCCGTATTTGGAAAGAGATTCGAAAGATGCGACGTAGTCCGTCACAGAAGATTCACCTTGAACAAGGTCGATAAAACGCCGGGCCAAAGTTACTTTTTCAGCCTCCGGCACAAATTTCAATTCAAATCTTTCTCGGAATTGCTCCCAACTGAGATCCGCTTCAACGATTTCAGAAATAAGAACCTCGTACCAATCCAATGCTCTTTCTTGGAGCATGCTAGAAGCTACTTGGACTCGGTAGAGATCAACAAGATTCATGCGAGAAAAGATGCGGTCGCATGATCTAAGCCAAGCTTGAATTTCAATGACACTCTCGGATCCCCGGAATGGCCTTCCACCCAAATCGGTGTAGTCTCTACACAAGCGTGCAAAACCGGATCTAGGATGAGTAGGCTCTGGAATGGGTCCAATAGCTTGAGCATTCTTAATAAGATCTAGAAGCTGCTGGGCAGACATAAATACTCCCTCCTGAGGAGTAGCACTGGATTCACCGACGTTGGTACGGCCAGATCTAACCATTTCTCTTCTTTAAGAAAGAAAGAAGAAGAAAAAGTTATTCTTAGAATGAATATCAAGCAATCTTGATAGATAAAACAAGGAATCATAAAGAAAATAGGATGAATCGGTTCGAAGACTCGAACTAAATCCTAAAGCACGACTCCTAAGGTGAACTTAGGACGATGATCCTTGTTAAGTTATTCTACATTGTTCCGAAGTTTGGCTCTGATACCAAGCTGTGACGCCCCACCTCTATACCCACGCTAGCCAAGGACACTACGAGGTAATGCCGTCAACTAGCATGGAGAATAAGGCTGTTGAGGAGCGACCATCTGTATAATTGCTTTGTGCGAGTACCAATATGCCAGATAAAAATAAAATCCGACATACCGATACAAACTCAAAGCTACTACACAGTGGCTATATGGACTTCGGAAACAAATATAGAAATAAACATAACACAAATCAGTCACAGACAATTCATATCACAAAGGCGGAAATAGATATGAATATAACACATGAAAGTGTACATCAGAGTAGTGGTCAAATAAGATCCACGATAATACAAAAGAATAGATACAAGTGCAAGACAATAGAATATGTATACATCAAGGAGTCTAATCTCAAATGTATACAACAAAAACTACTAAACTAGAGTAGTTAGCCAAAAGTCAGATGATGGTTCCAGATAGGAAGTCATGAGGAAACACCTGTAAAATCTCAGTCTGACCCGAGTATTATTTAAGAAGAAAATAATAAACGGATCAGTCTAGCTATAATTATCAGATATAGGAAGAGATATAGTAATAAAACGCATGATAACAAAAAGATGTCATACTATGATAGGTATACATTAGAAAACCCACAAAAGTCATACAATATCTCAAGAATCTCAAAACATAGAAAAGAACGTCATATTCTTAATTTAATTCACCAAGCCACAATAAAATGACAAACTCATCAATGTCAATGGTAAAAGCTGGTGAAACATAAATTCCAGAAATCACAACAAGAAATCCAGAAATCACAAGAAAAGGATGGCCAATCACAAACAGGAGCATGAAAGCCGGAACATTGATGCAGTGCAAACGGTACGTCCAATGAACCGAAAAGCCGAGACATCGATGTAGTACAAACGGTACATCAGATGAATCGAACATTGATGCAATGCAAACGGTACGTCCAATGAATTGGAAAGCCGAGACATCGATGTAGTACAAACGGTACATCAGATGAATCGAATATTGACGCAGTGCAAACGATACGTCCAATGAATTGGAAAGCCGAGACATCGATGTAGTACAAACGGTACATCAGATGAATCGAATATTGACACAGTGCAAACGGTACGTCCAATGAATTGGAAAGCTGAGACATCGATGTAGTACAAACGGTACATCAGATGAATCGAATATTGACGCAGTGCAAACGGTACGTCCAATGAATCGAACATTGACGCAGTGCAAACGGTACGTCCAATGAATAGGAAAGACAATACAATTCAGAACATTGACGCAGTGCAAACGGTATGTCCAATGAATCGGAAGGCCGAGACATCGATGTAGTGCAAACGGTACATCAGATGAATCGAAACACATTAAAAGTACTTGGGTTGCCAGCCCACAAAGAAATGAGACGAAGCTCAATAAAATGAAGTACAGTCCTTCACATGGACAAAGAGACATCGCACATTGCTAGTCTAAACCATAAAATGATCGTCATCGATCATCAAGAAGTGTTAATTACACTAAGCTAGTAAATATAAGAGTTTAGCTTCATGTCCCATAACCACTTGCTTAACTCAAATATTTACGAACAAACAGTAGATCTCCACTAGAAAATTGTCACAAGAGTTTCAATCGAACAAGTCCATAAATTAACCGACGAAGTAAACGCAAGCGTTTCATACCACTTGTTTTGCTAAGCCGTTTAATTAGATTTTCTCATACGAATGAGGTAAAGGTTTGTATATACAAATAGATTGGAAAACAGTTTTAAGAAACGAGCTTTGATATTGAAATTAGAGTTGAAATCGTTTTGATGAAGAAGTTTTGATATTTAATACTAGTATAGAAAACCTTTATATTTTGAAGTGACAAATCATAGAAGTGATTGTAGAAACAATCAATCATAAAAATTCACATTCGAAGACGTGAATAAAATCCAAAGAAATCGATACTGAATTCATCAAAATGGATATTCCCAAAAATCCCAAAGAAAAGAAGTCATCAAAGTCAGTAATAAATGATAACAACAAAAGGGAAACAACACGAATCGATTAAATTTGGAAACCACGCAAAACTGGCGAAATAGGCAAAATAGCAGCAGGTCGGTCGGCCTGCTATAGGGCTCGGTCGACCGGACCCTGTTCTGGAAAATTCTCGGGAAGCAGGTCGGTCGACCAAACCCTAAGGCAGAGAAGTGCTTTGCACTTTGGAAGCAGTTCGGTCGACTGAGCTCTGCAGTCGGTTGACCAAACCCTGAGGCAGAGAAGTGCTTTGCACTTTGGAAGCAGTTCGGTCGGCCGGCTACAGAGCTCGGTCGGCCGGACCTGTTTCCAGCACCTTCCCAGCCTACCACAAACAATGGCCAAACACGACCAATTTGCAACTGCTTGAGCAAATGGCGCTAAGGGTTTATGCCTATCGACTACCCGGCCCTATGAGCTCTTCGTTGCATCACAAAACATGATCAAAACATCAAGGTTAGGATTTTCAAGGATTTGAACTCAAAACACAAAAATTTGGAGTATTCACCAAATCAATCCAAACCAAAAGCAATTGCACAAGAATAAGTGTTAGGAATTCATACCTAACAATCGAAGATAAACATAGTTTAAGATGTGAGATAAAAATCTCACCTTTGAACCCAAACAAATGAAGAAGAAGCTTTTAAAACAAGCTAAGATCAATTCCTCTTCAATAACAACTCAAGAAGCTTCAATCTAAGCTTTAAAAGAAGAACATTCCCAAAGTTAGGTTTAGGAATTTCTGAAATTGGAAGGAGAAAGAGTTGGAGAAGAAGAAGGGGATGCTTACCAAAGGGTTCTCTTTGAATTTGGAGCTAGAAGTTGGATTTACTAATGAAGACTAGGGTTTTGAATTTCTATTTCCCATTCTCTTCCACCATTGTTGCTTTAGAACTGAAAAGAGGAGGAAGTGAGAGTGAATGGGGAGGAGTGGTTCAGTTTTGAGTATAAGTTGGCTAGTGGGCTGAACACAAACCCAAATCCAAAGTGAAAATGGTCAAATTTTTGACTAGCTCCAAACATATCGAAGCTTACACTCAAAAAGATCACAAACAACATTTTGGACTCAATGGAAGTGGTCTCGAGTCTCAATTTGACTGTTTGCAAAAAGTAGCTTTTCGGACTTTAATCCGATTAACGATTCTATATTTAAATAAAATATTTAAATATTCAATCGTAGAATATGCGGGTTGTTATAGGAAGTTTTATCGGGATTGTGAATACCCGGATTGCAAGGGCTTCTTTTGAAGTGCCTTCGGTTCTGTTCGAACCCGGAACAGACTTGTATGGTTACATGTCTGACATTACATTTTGAGATATAAAGCTGATTTCTTTCAAATACATTTCTGTTGGTGGCAGAGAATTTATTCTCTTAGCTTAACACCCTTCTCTGAGACGGACGAGCTCAGAGGTTATGTAGTTGAAATTTATCAGCGATATATTCCAAATTTGGTAATGTGGCATGCTGAGTGTTGTTGTGTGATGATCATTTATTGATCATTTGTGATCAAAGCGTGGCTTTGTGAAAAAGCGTAGCTTTGTGGACGAGACTTCGTCAGAGCCTCACAACCCGAAAATGGTCGAAACAGGAATATGCGGCAAGGTTATGAGGGTCGCTCCCTTTAGGGTATGTCATTTCCTTCTGGAAAAGGGTAGTATCATGGTATGGAGCCCAGATACTTACTCATGTGGACACACTATATTTATTACTGTGTGATGTTCGTTATCGAGCGCTCGGTTAAAGGTCCCAAAGGACCGGGGTGTGGCATACTCGAGTAGTAGTTACCTGGTGACAGAGGTAACCTGGCCTTGTGTTGGCAGAGAGCCGGGTAGGTTCTCGGGACGTCCCGCCAGAGGCGATCCCATGTGGCAATAGGAAGTTCCTTAGCCTGACCATTTGTTGGAAATCCAAAGAAACAATACGAACCCTTTACGATTGCAATTTGTATAACCTATCTCCTCAGGAGGCAGCTATAGTAGGCATAATATAATGGTACCTATGCTGGCTAAGATTAATATTGTATTTTCGAAATGTTTTCTACACTATGCACTAATAATAATATCAAATCCAATGATTTGCGTAGTAAGCATGTTTGACTATCATAAGAAGAAATCTCCTCCAAGTCTACAATTGCATTGTGTGTGTGGTGGGAGGTCTTATGGTAGTTTCATTTTCCAAAAGCATTGCGAAATTCTTTTATTTCCTTCGTTGTTGTTGTTTTAAAGATAAACTGTTTTAATCCTCACACCAGTCACCATGACTGACCTGGAGTTTATTGTTTCCTTCCTAAACTCTGGGTGCCCACCAATTTCCACACGGGCAGTCTAGAGTCAGGTTATCAGGTCATTCTGGATTCAGGAGATGCTGTAGAGCTCTTTGGCGAGCTGGATGGCGAGACGTAGTATTTGTATATGATATTACTTATTCCGTTGTGTATTTTGTATGAGGACAGGTTTATATAACTGTCCAGTTATGTTGTATATTGTTGTTGTAAACACTGATGTGATGTAATGTATAAAATGATATAGTTCTTTGATTTAAATATTATTCATTTATCTATTGTATGTTGTTCCACTGCGATATGTGAGATTCTGATATTGTTTTGTGTTTTCTGTTGTTTCTTCTTTCTTTTTCTTTTGTCTTCTTCTACCTCTTCTTTTTCTCCATAACAATTCGGTTTTCCGGCATTCGATTGCTCGGCAGTTGATACAGTGAATGTATTAATGTCGATTTTCGAGCGACGAAAAGTCGAGTCGTTACACTTATGGTTTCAACTCTTTGCACAACACATAATTTAATATATTTTTTGCAGAAAATTTATGAGCTCGATCCGCTTTCAAAGAAAATTTTTTTAAAGAGAATGGCCGAGGCTTTTAGGAGATACAAGAAAAACTTGAGAGTAGTTTATTATGACCCTTTCAACAATGACGAAGAACGGTTGAAAAATTGCCCACCTACAGTTGCTCAAGAGGATTGGGCAGAGTTCGTAAAAAATGAAGCAACGCCTGAAGCGAGCGGAAGAAGGGAGGTAGGCAAAAAGAACATAGCATTGCTCAGTTATGCTCATCATGCAGGACGTAAAAGTCACGCTAAAATAGAACAAGAAATGGTAATTTATATTCATTTTCATTCAAATGATTTACACATTGTGATTGGATATTCATGTCGTTGCATCAACTTGTATTGTAGATCGTTGCTAGTCCATCAACAAATATCAGTCGTCGTCAAGTATGGGAGAAGACACACAGGAAAAAAGATGGTAGCATATTAGATGCCACTTCTTCATACTTTATAAGTTAAACAAATATTAACTTGCATATTCTTTAAAATTCTGTATTCATGTAAGTATTATTATATTACAGGATCAAATTGCGAAAGCGAAGGAAAAGATCACTGATAGTGATGAAGAAAAATTGACAGTGGATGAAGACATCTTACCACAAGTGCTTGGTAAAGATGCAAGGGGTAGGAGCCGCGGTGTTGGGACCGTTATACCAAAGACTAAAGTTAAGGCTTGTGCCATTGCACAGAAACGACTCCGACATGTTCATGGCGAGCAGGATGAGTTGAAAATGAGGGTGGGAAGTTTGGAGGGTACAGTGGGAAATTTGTCTGGGCAAATGGAGGTTTTGATCAACATGGTGGAAAATATTGAACAGGGAATTCGTGCACCGGTCAATTCTTCTGATGGAGGACGTGCCACACAATTCAATGCTCCTGAATTCATTGCTTCGTAGTTCCAGGATTCGACCAATGTTACGAACAATCAAAAATGTGAAATCCTCAACTTTGATTTAGAAGTAATAGGAACAGGTATTTTTAACATTTAAACATTTATGACATAATAAGTAGAAAACTAAAATAATAATAAATATTCCCTTTTATTGCAACAGGTACTATATGCCGAGATTCTACATTGTCCAACATCCATGGGAAATCTGTATCATCCACACATGAAAAAGTGGTGTTGGACAGTATACTGCTACCAGATGAGAGAACCAGCAAAATGAATCATCAATTTGCAGAGACCTTTGCTGATGTTGTAGTGGGTGGATATGTGTGCCATCCGAAGTGTCTTATTCGATATCTCTAGATGATGGAGCAGGTATATTTTCTGTTTATGTTGTGTATTTGTATTATGTAGTAATGTGATACATTTGTATTATTGTTGTGTATTTGGATCTTGGTACTGGAGCGATAGTGTTTTCTAGTATCCACTACTGCGATATATTAATGTGCTAAATGCTAGTATTATGTAATGATATTATGTAATGATATTGTTAAGTTATTACGCACTACAATGCGGATTATTGAATCATTTGAATGTGCACTGTCTATAATATTATTTGTTTTGATGTCTCGGAATGATTATTGATTATATATTGGATATGAATAGGTCTATAATATTATATATTGGATATGAATAGGTCTATAATATTATATATTGGATATTGATTATATATCTATATCTAATTGACTAATTAGATACGGCTTTTAGCCATATCTAATTGGTTCAATAGTTGCATATTGTCAATTAGATACGGCTTCTGGCCGTATTTAATGTGTCAGTTAGATACGGCTAATGGCCGTATCTAATTGATACAGTAGATACGCCTTTTAGCCGTATCAAAATATTAAGCTCGGCATATTTTGATACGGCTTTTAGCCGTATCAAAATATCGTTTATGGTGTAGTGAGTGGTTCAATCGACTGAACCAGAAGGCAGGAAATGCCTTAGAAGCAGGTTCAATCGACTGAACCAGTTGGTCAATCGACTGAACCAGAACCAAGGAATTTGCCTAGGTCTGTGTCAGTCGACTGACCATCTGGTTCAGTCGACTGGCCCTGGGGATATGAAATTTGTATCCCTGTGTCAGTCGACTGACCACCTGGTTCAGTTGACTGACCTGCTTGCTTCAGCCCCATTTCCCTATTTTGCTTGAGATTCCAATGTTAATCGATTCGTGATTTTCCGATTTGTTGTTATCATTTATTATTGATTTTGATGACTTCTATTTCGGGATTTTTGGGTATATCCATTTTGATGGATTCGGTATCGATTTCTTTGGATTTGATTCACATCTTCGAATGTAGATTTTGGTGATTGATTGTTTCTACAATCATTTTTATACTTTGTCACTTTAAAATACAAAGGTTTCTATACTAGTAGTAAATATTCAAACTCTTTCACAAAGATGATTTCAACTCTATTTTTAATACAAAGCTCGTTTATAAAACCGTTTTCTAATCTATTAGTATATACAAACCTATACCTCATTCGTATAAGAAAATCTAATTAAACGGCTCAGCAAAACAAGTGGTATGAAACGCTTGCGTTTACTTCATCACTTAATTCTTGGACTTGTTCGATTGAACTCTTGTGACAATTTTCGAGTGGAAATCTTCAATTTGTTCGTAAATATTTAAGTTAAGCCAGTGGTTATGGGACATGAAGCTAAACTCATTTATTTACTAACTTAGTGTAATAGACACTTCTTGATGATCAATGATGATCATTTTATGGTTTTGACTAGCGATTTGCGATGTCTCTTTCTCCACATGGGGGACTGTGCCCCGATTTATGGAGCTTCGTCTCATTTTTATAGGCTTGCGACCTATAATTTTATGGAGTTTGGTTCATCGGGCGTAACGTTGTACTACGTCGTTGTTTCGGTTTATTGGAGTTCGGTTCATCGGGCGTTCGCTGTACTACGTCGTTGTTCCGGATTATTTGTGTTCAGGTTCATCGGGCGTTCGCTGTACTACGTCGTTGTGCCTGATTATTTGAGTTTGGTTCATCAGGCGTAACGCTGTACTACGTCGATGTTCTGGATTATTTGAGTTTGGTTCCTCGGGCGTTCGTTGTACTACGTCGTGGCACCGACTTTATGGTTAGCGACCATGGGTTATCGACCTGTTTGTGATACACGTGTTGGTGAGTTTTCATACTCCTGTTTGTGATAGGCCTTCCCCCTTTTGAGATTTCTGGATTTCTCATTGTGATTTCTAGAATTTTTGTTTCACCTATTTTTGTGGATTGGCATTGATATGTTGTGTCAATATTTGTGTTTTGGTGAATTATTTAAAGAATGTGATTCTTTTTGGTGCATTGAGATGATTCGAGATATAGTATGATATTTGATGTATACTTGACATAGTATGGCATTTCTTTGTTATCATATGTTTTTGGTCACATCTCTTATCCTATATCATTTTATCTGATATTTATAGTTAGACTGTTCCGTTTATTATTTTCTTCTTAAATAATACTCGGGTCAGACCGAGGTATTTCAGGTGCTTCTGCTTGACTTTCTATCTGGGATTATCATCTGATTTTTGGCTAACTACTTTAGATTAGTAGTTTTTGTTATTATACATTTGAGATATAGACTCCTTGATGTATAGTTATTCTTTTGTCTCGTACTTGTATCTATTCATTATGATGTAGTGGATCTTATATGACCACTACTTTGATGTACGCTTTCATGTGATATATTCATATCTTCTTCCGCCTTTGTGATATGAATGTCTGTGACTGATTTGTGTTCTGTTTATTTCTACGTTTGTTTCCGAGGTCCACTTAGCCATTGTGTGGTAGCTTCGAGTTTGTATTTGATATGTCAGATTTCCTCTTGAAATGAAATGTAAGTTATATTTTCTGACATATCGGTACTCGCAAAAAGCAATTACACAGATGGTCGCTCCTCAACAGCCTTATTCTTCGCACTAGTCGATGGCATTACCCAGTAGTGTCCTTGGCTAGCGTGAGTATAGAGGTGGGGCGCCACAAATTTAGTCACATTAAATCATATTTGATGTTATTAAATATTATTGGATTTAAATCTTAAATTAAATAAAATGAACCTGCAATATTATAATTTTATTTAAATAATTATTTTAATTAAAAGTTATATTTAATCTATAATACTATTTAGAGCATTACATATTTAACGGCAACTAATGATAATGTATAAATTCATAATAGTATAGGATCTAATATGAACTTTAAATATTGTAATTTTATTTAAAATTCAATTTTAATTCTATATTATTGTCATGGACATCACATATTCAATGTTTATTAAAGCGTGTGTAATACTTATTAGGTTATAACAATGATATGGGGGTAATATACATACATACATACATACATACATATATATATGTCATACATATATGTATGTATGTATATGTATGTATTTATATGTGTGTGCATGCATATATGTATATATGTATGTATACACACTTTCAAATTACACATAAATGTGCTAGAGTCTAGCTAAGTAAAAGATTTACTATCAAAAATAATCAATGTGCACTAATTTTCAATATAAACCCAATGCTGCAAGTTGTTCAATGTCTGTTAAAGGGTATGTAATACTAATTAGGTTATAACAATGATATGGGGTAACATATATTGTATATATACATATGTGTGTGTGTATGTACGTATATATATCTATGTATGTATGTATGTATGTATGTATATGTATGTATATGTATGTATATATGTATGTAGGTATACACTTACAAATGATACGTAAATTTGCAAGAGTCCAGCTAAGTAAAAGATTTATTATCAAATATTATCAATGTGCACAAATTTTCAATATGAACCCAATGTTGCAAGTTGCATGTAAACGGAGTTCATATGCGAGAGTATTCATATTTAAAAATTTAAGGGTTGAAATGTAATGTAACAACCCGCACCTTAAAGGGCCTAAATTTTGGCAAAAATCGAAACCCAAGTCCATCAAAACACATATCGTTGGATTTGGTACTTGTAAATAAGCATGAGCATTATTAGAGATTGATAGAAATCTAAACTCGCAGTGAAAATAATAATAGGATAAGAATACTGACTATGACTACTACCTAGGAATTAATGGTATTCCTTGGATAATAGATTGTCACATCAGCATCAAGCATGAGAGAAAGAAGACTCTCCAACAACAAAGCACATCCAGCTCCATGACCTATTCCTCTAAATTCTATCATGTGGGTTGTAATGAGGAGGGGATCAGAAAAGTGTTCTGGTGACTGGAAAAATATAAATGGTCCATAACATAGACTTATACCAATAAGTTTCCATTTAATTGTTATGTCCATTAAGGTTAGCAATTCTAATCTAACCTTGCATTGCACACACGATTACATACTTACCCCTTCCCAAGGTACAAAATATTAATGAAGCCATATCAACCACCCAATACTTCCAAATCCATTAGTCACTTAATACTTCTAAATAAGAAGCAAGCTTCTATAATACTTTTAAAGGAGAAATAGCTAGACTCTATCATTTACGACCTTAATTGAGGTAGACCCCGTCATTTAAGAGCTATTCCCAAAGTGGTTTCCTATCGATGTTGTCAATAGTCAGTGGGTCCTAGCTACAAAGCCTCCAACCACTATTTAAGACATCTGGCATTTAATGTCCAACTATTACCGCATTTATCGCCGATAATCGTAGTCATGTAATAAACAACACCCAAGCCACTTAATACCTTATTATTAAAAAATAGGCAGACGCTGGTCATTTAAGACCTTAACTAAGGCAGACCCCATCATTTAAGACCTCTTCCCAAGGCGTGCTCCTAAATGGTAGTATTATTATTTTGGCTTTAGCAATGTAAGAGATTGTACTCAACCCACTTAATACTTCCCAGTGGAAAATAGGTAAACCCCATCATTTAAGACCTACTTCTAGAAGCGTGCTCCTCAATGGTACTATCTAGCCGTCATTGCTTGGAAATCTCATTGGGTTACTTAATACTTCTTTTATAGGAATGATGAGAACTTTATAGTAACTTAAGACCCCAAATCTAAAGCGAACCCTTCCTAAGATATCCACTCCCACTCTTTAATTATAAATATGGTATCTCATTAGGTTACTTCATTCGGTAGGAAGGTGGACCCTTTAGCCACTTAAGATCTCAACACTGAAGTAAACCCATTGTAGAGACATCCTTATTTAATTATTTATTTGGAATCTCACTAGGTTACTTAGCACTTTCATTTAGGAGAGAGGCGGACTCTTCAGGAATTTAAGACCTCAAATCAGAAGTGAACCCCAATTGAGATATCCCTCACGGTTCCTAATTTCAAATTTTGACCATTTAATACTTTCCAATTAAGAAACCAAGCCCAATCCCTTACGTCGTCATGGGTCATTGGATTAGTGATATCTCACATCAGTAGTAAGTACACCCGACCGCTGGTAGCCTCAAACTGAAGGACAGTCTTCCGTCGAGTGACTCTATTGACCTCGCATTACTAACCTATTAAGTCCAATTAACCATCCTAAGTCTTTATTTATATTATCTTAGGTAGACATTGGACTTAGCTTACTAATTCCCTTTTTATATAAGGCAATATGATTTACTATAAATATTCATCTACCCATAAATCCTCGTTTAATGCTCATAAATGTAAATTTGTCTACAAAATCCTGACGTACATTTCCTAAGACATTTATGTATGATTACTAATTTCAAATTAGTAACCTTTTATATCTATTCCATTTTATCAGTCCCATTAATCCATTTACCCTATTAATTTATTGCAACTTTCACATTTATTACCATTTATTGGAGTTACAACCTTTTAAATTCTTTTCTCATTAGTTAACTATCCTAAATGCGAATATTACGCGCAAGCATCATTATTAGCTTTTTATTTAATTATTATAAGTGTAGTAATTACATAAAACATTTATTTTTATTAAATATGTTTTAGTTATATACCTTTACTAGAATATATTTTTCCATGTTAAATTGTTGGAGTCATATCTAAAAAGATTATCTGTTATAATTTCCATAAACTAGTCTAAAATAAAATATTTAACTTTAAAGTATAAAAGATTACACATTTAAAATTACAAGGAATAATCGTATCTTTTTATTACTAAAATAGACAGTATAAAATACAATGAATTCATACTTTACACATCTCTTTCTCTTTCTATTTGCATCTATTCCTTGTTAGATCAAACGTTGTATCTTTCTAAATGGGAAAGAAATCAAACTAATTTACAAATATTGAACGGATCTAAATTCCAACAATTCCAAATATAAAAAAGTTTATATTTTAACAAGATTAGTATAGTAATCCAAATTTATAACATTATTATACAATATATTTTTGATTTGGAATAAATTTCTTTTAAACTAATATTCTAAATTCATAATTTTGGACTGATTTCCAGATCAGGTTGTATACAATGCTAATACAATTTATAAACAAAAATATGTAGGCGATATTTATTATATCCGGATCGTATTTAATTCGTTACCTACAACTCATATATAATTATGCAATTAGGCACAAAAATTAAATAAACATCAACGAGATAATTTTCACATTATAACAATTTATAGAAATTCCCACTCACCTTTTAAAAGCAATCCAAATCTCCAGATCTAAAGTAGAACCTTTGATTCATCTCCAAATCCTTTTTAATCTAAGAGATATGTATAAAAGGGTATATACATACATTAGAATTATAGAGCTAATAAGATATTTGGGATTGGAAGAGAAAATAGATACAAATATATAAATTACCTTAAATACGCATATGGTTGATTCTCTTCTCTCTTTTTTATTAGATTTCTACTCTTCTCCGATTTGTATTAATATAGATACAAATACCTTATCTTTATAATTTAGAAAGAAAGTGGAGAAGAAGAAATGATAAAGGTTCGCTGCTGCCTCCATAAGAATATGAGAAGAGAATGGAGGGTTAGGCCTGAATTTATAGGCGCTAGAATCAACCAGAATCGTTAAGATCAAAATATATAAAATCTAGGCCATTGCGGCTTAGGTTTACTGGAGCCGCCAGGTCGCCACCGGTCGACTATCCTTGGGTGACCGGTCTACCCCTAGGAGTCGACCGTCCTCAATGATGGGTCGGTCTGTGGACCCAGTTAATTAATATAAAAACGTTAATGATTTCTTATTTAATTATTTTTGTTTCAAATTCGTTTTTCATCCGTAAGTTCTTCGTTTGGGCTTCGATTGCAAAACTCCAAATATCAAAGTTGCTCAGAATTTTACCACGAATGCAATAATGCAAGTTTCATGGTTAAATTCCATTGTTTAAATAAATTTCATTTCCTAAGCCTAATTAATTAACTAAATAATTAAATAACTAGCGTCAAATTACGTGGTATTACATTCTTCCCGCTTTAAAAAGAATTTCATCCCTAACATTTCACTAATGACTAAGTCAAGGTTTTGGCTCCTAATTTTGCAACCTAACGTGCATAAGTGCATAGTTTATTACTATATCACAACACAGAAAATATGTATGCAGAATGATTCTAAATCGGATCCTCCTATATGAATTCATTTCTTTGAAAAACATTTTTGAAAAATATGATGCAAATAACCTACGTATATACTGGCAGTTCAACATATATGCAGCTTTTAAAAAAATCTTTTCAACAAAAATCCCCATACTCCTAAAAAGAGAAGTATGAAGCAAAAAATTTTACACCCACTTCCTATCATCCAATAATATAATACATCGAAAAATTGCTTCTTAAACTTTATTCCTATGCCGGAAAAAGAAATTTAGGCGGAGAATTTAACATTCTTACCACAATATAATCTTCCTATTCCCATAATACATTAGAAATTTATTCGCTGCTCCGAATTTACTTCAAATTTTCCACGCACAAAACGCATAAGGAGGTTTATTTTCAAGATCTAAAACAGAATTAAGTCTAAAAGTAGACTTGCGCGTGTCGTTGACAAGGTATGGAAATAGAAATTCCAAGGATAAAACACATTTTCCCTTGTTATCGCTTGCATTTATCGCATCATCGACCCTAATGCACCGCTAAATCCTCAAAGTTTGCCTTCCCTACGCCTAACATGTGGCCTTCAAAATCAAATTTTTCACAAAAATCTTTCTCACTTTTCAAATTTGTATGTCATTTGGAAAATAAAATCATAAAATATTTAGACGCACGCTTTCCCTTGAAATAAAATTTTGAACAAAAATTCTAAAAATTATTTAAGAGTCAAAAATAACTAAAGCGAAAAACTTTTTCTTACACTTTTTTTCAAAGGGGAACTTTTCAAATCAATGAGAAATTTTCCAAAACATTTTCCTTCTCAAAAATTTTGATAAATCAAGCCACACTTTTAGCGTAGTCGGAAGTTGGTTATGCGCAAATATATAAACCAAATTCCAAAATTCTACAACTAAGCTCTACACAAGAATTTGACATTTTATTTAAAAATTTCAACATGTCTATTATTCAAAAATAGCTTTTAAGGAACATGAGCAATAACTCATGCTATCAAAACAACTTTATCATGTCCTTCACTAAAATTTCCAACTATTCTAAACTTTCAGTCTTACATTGCATTTACTGTTAGTTAACTGTCTTTATGGGATTCCTATATTTATATTGTTTCTCAACTATGCATATATATATAGCAGCAGTACGCATAACTAGAAACAATAACACAAAAAATGAATAGAAACTCATAATATCGTGCATGCCTTTTATAAGAGATGGCAAACAGTTTTACAACCCAACAACCAAAAAAGAAAAGAATAAATGCTGGAAATAAATAGATACAACAACCCTAAATAAAAACACTGCCTAAGAACTATAAGAAGGTCTTGCTCCACAGCTAGAGCTCGAGCCATTGTCGCGACCGCGGAATGGTCGTAGCATGGCGGCTATGCACCAAATCTCATGCCCTTGGCATTGTTGCTTCATCCTCTGCCTGAACCGATGGATAGCAGCAAGCTTAGGACTTATATATCTCTCGACACCCTGCGTTATCCCCTACTGCTGGCGCTGCGGCTTTAGTGGTGGTACATGTGGTGAGGTAGGCGGGAAAGGAATATTCATCGTCTTAATGGTAGTCCGGTCGATTGTATAAGGGACCTTCCTCACTACTAGTTCTCCGCTCCAATTTACCCCGTAATGCATGAACACTCGAGTGAGCAAGTGGCAATATGGTTAGTGAGTCCTCGGGGTACTAACTCCCTGATTCACCATATGGAGCATCAAGACACGAGCCCAATTGTCGGCTAAACCGCTAATTATAGCATAGGTGGCTTTCCGCGCTAAGGTATAGATCTGGTCAAGACTCCCCGTCTTCGGAATGATGTTGTGCTGAATGATGTGCAAGACGAGACGAGCCACTGGTCGCAAATTGTTGGTTTATCGACATTCCTAGAAAAGATTTGTTGTAGAATCTCAGGATCAGTTATCTCTATATCATCCAAATATGCGCTTACTACAGATATCTCCAAGATCCCAATGAGATCATTGTCTAACATCTCAATCTGAGTGTAATGCCCCAGAAATTCATGGAATCTTATTTTAGTTGAATTTTGAAAATATCTGAATTTATTTGTATAAGAATATATGGAATTAATTGTGTGCAAGTATGTGTGCGTGTGTGCACGTGCACACTGATATGGCACAAGGAAGAACTCCAGATTTCTTGAATTTAAAACAAGGATTAAAAAGCATTACAAACATGATTTAGTGATATGGATATTTGATTTCTGGAATTATATGGATCATCCCAGAAAATAAGAAAAGTAAGTTTTATTTTAAAATCAGTAAACAGATTTTATTTAAAACCCAGAAAAATTTTTATACATATATATGTTATAAGGATTTGAAAACCTGTATACATATAGGTGCATATGTTTCTGAAATTAAAGAGGAATTAAATAAGCCTAGATAAGATATGTATACAAATATACATTTTAAGTACTGAAAAGTATATATATAAGCAAGTGAAACTATAACATTAAAATGACATGAAATGTAATACAAGTCAATATGCTTGTGTAGGCAAAAATAGCAAAGGGGATTCTCAGGAATAATTAAAATATAAAATAGGGTAGTCACACTTTTAACATGACTAGGTGAGTGGCCATTTTCTGAAAAAGTAATGTAACGACCCAGAATTTTTGATAATTAAAATTCGAATATTTAATTAATTTTAAATACTGATAAGTAGAATTTAGAAGTCGAATGTTTTATTTTTCGAATATTGGATTTAATTTGATAATTAAATCGATATTTTAAATAGTGAAATTCCAGAGATAATTGAAAATCGAGTTAATATGATTGAAAACGATTTGGAAAATTTTATTTAATCATACTGGAGTTATAGAAAGGTTATAGAACTTTTAAAACTGAATTTAAAGTTAAATGGTGAAAATTGAATATTTTAATATTTAATTATCGACTGAAAGATAGCCAATTTTCGAACAGTCTCAGAATTGAACGAGACCAGTTCCATTGGATCCGTAATAGTTAGTTATTATCGGATTTCAATTTTCGTAGCAATCGAAGTTGTCGTTTGACCGTGGCAGCTCGAAACGCATCGATATCGTTTTAATTTTAAATCGTCGAGTTAAAATAGTCATTTTTCAAAAAGTCTCGGATTTCGACGAAACCAGTTTCATCGGATCCGTAATGTGATATTATTGTAAGATTTCAAATTTCGTAATTTTTGGATTTACCATTTGTCCGGTACGAATCAAAACGCCTCGAAATCGATTTAAATCGGTTTAATTTAAATTGATCGTTTTTCTCCGTATCTCGCTCAGATGTCCGAATTAGCCTCCGAAACCTATTCCATTGCGTTTGGAACGCGGGATAAACCCTAGAAACGCCAGTTTCGGCACGTAAATCGGAGTTCGGAAAAGTCGGATAAATAGTGTCGTTCAAAACTCTATAAATACCACCATTTATCACAAAATAAAAAAAAAAGAAGTAAAATGAAACCCTAAATTCAATGGCCGGCCGCCAGTTAATAGATGAATGGCCAGAAAGCAATCTTCTTCTCCTCCAATTTTCTTCCAATCCGTAGAATATTTCATCAAATCTTCAACTACAATATTGTAGATCACAACGAGACCTTGTGATCCAACGGTGGCGATCAGATACGAAGCTACCGATCGCTGGCAATTTGTGTTCAAAGTCGTCGCGTTCATGCTCGTCTAGGGGGAGCTACGGTCGACCGGACCCAGCCGCACTTGGGGCGTGGGTGAGGGGGAGCAAGGCGCTTCGTGTGGTGGTGTTTTGATCGAGTTTCGTCGATGGTAGGGGGATGCGACATTAGGGTTTGCGAGGCGGCACGTTGGGTTCTCGCGTGAGTGGCCTGGAGAACACGCGCGTGAGGAAGAAATAGGATGAGTGGCCTAGATCTGGGAATTCAAAATCTACGGTCAGATGGAGTATGGTTTGGAAAAAATTGAAATAAAGTTGTAAATTATTTTATAATAAATCGTATTAACTTTGAAAAATCGTATCTTTGTCATACGAGGTCGGATTGTGACGAAACGACTTGCGATGGGATCGTATTGCCGAGCTCTACGCGATGCAATTGGTTTGGAGTCGTTTGGAGTCAATGAAAATTTCGGGTAAAATTAAACGCTTGTTTAATTTTATTCGGAATAAACGCTGAAATCAGAATTAAAATCATGGTGAGATCTTCTCACTCAAATGAAAGTGGATTTTCTTTTACAGTTATTGATTGATGATTGACTGTTTGGATGTGATATTAGATATAGTAGGATATATATCTATATATAGCAATATATACATATTGGCATATGTATATATTGGATTGATTGATTTCCCGCCTCGTATAGCGGATGAGACCCTATTGCGCCGTTAGTAAGCGGATTTATAAAAACCTATATACCGCGATAATTCCGTACTGGAGCGGAATTGGTATTGTGCTAACATCTGTGGATGCAGGGAAACAGGTTGGAGGGATCCGACTGGATTCCTCACAGTATTGATTATTTACAGATATTTTTATATATTCTGTTATCATATGATGATATATGATATTTGACTGTTGTGATGGACTGATTGGTGTTGTGGCATCATCGGATTCAGTTTTGAAATGTAAAAATAACGACTTTTACTTTAAAAGGATTTTTAAAGTGATTTTTGAAAATATACGTTTTATGGAATTTTTGAATCGATTTATAAACGTAAAATTTTAAAGTTACAAAAATTTATAGATTTGTGAAATATAACCGAAAAGTGATTTTTGGAATAAATAGTTGACTGATTTATGAAATGGTTTAAGTTGGGAGTTTTGAATAACTATAAACGATTTGTATAGAAAGATTTATAAAATTGATATTTTATAAATCAAAATATTGGACTTATAAAACGAATTTTTATAAGTGTTAAAAATGAAATATTATGGAATCCGTAAGTGAATGAAATTTATAGATTTATAAATTGTGAAGTTGTAAAATGGATGAAACTGTAGAATAAAAGATTTATAAGAGATTAACTTATAAATTTGATTTTTACCTTTAGATGGAATATTTATCGAATTATTAAAAAGAAGATTTGTAAGTTGAAGTTGTTATTAAAAACAGAAATAGAATTTATAAACGTTGTTTTATATAAATTCGAAATCAATTGGATTTGATAAATTAAAATGTTAAAGAAGACATATTCGCGATTTTGGACAGCGAATATAATTCTAAAATAAATGGATTCATTTTTGAAGAAGTGATATTAAAAATGAAGTTAAACATTTTAAAGATGTTTTAAAATGTATTGTGAATCGAAAGCATAGATTTCAACAGTTCTTGTTGAAATAGACGTTTTCGAGAGAATAAGGAAATGATGGACTATAACACTGTTGTTATAGTAAATGATTTCCGAAAGGAAATGTTTTAATGTAGTATTGGGATTTATATATCTATCTAAATTTGAATCCCTATACTAGTGATTTTGAGTCGTCGTAACGATGTTTTACGCAACATTCGTTTTGACTCAAATAAATGTGTATAAAGAGAATGATTTCCTTAAAGATTGAAATTTATACTTAATATTGATTTAAGTATATCGAATATTTTCAAATGTTGAAAATAAATGATTTGTAAAATACTTATTTTTTTAAATAAGTTTGGAATTGCTTTTCCAATATGAAATGAACTGTTTTTGAGATTTTATCTTCAAAGATAAAATGAAATGTGGAAATTGAATATTTGAAATTTGTTTTCAAACGGTTAAGTGTGGAAATTTTATATCTAGTAAAGATATTTTGGAAGATAAAATAATTTGGAAAATTATTTGGAATCTGATGATGTTGCGCATCTTTATTGATAGTTAAATAACCGACTATCAATAATTACCTTTAGATAGGTATTTGTTGTGAATTGGATGAATTTGAATGCCACACTTATTTTTGAATAAGCGCTCACTATTCGGGTTAACCGGGAAAGGACCATGGGGTCGTATAACCCATTCCGAATATGTGATACGTCGTTATGAATTGCATTCGAAGACCGGTGTTGAAGACCGGATATTTTTGAAAACGGAAGGATTACCGTCGAGTTACTCTACATCGGCTGATCTCCGGTTTAGAGGTTTTATCATCCTTAGTGACGGGAAGTCCCGACGTGATTGAAAATTATCCGGATGTGCAAGGGCTTCGTGAGAAGTGCCTTCGGTTCTGTTCGATCCCGGAACAGACTTGTATGGATTGTGTGTCTGACGTTACAATTTGAGATGTAAAGCTGATTTCTTTCAAATACATTTCTGTTGGTGGCGGAGAATTTATTCTCTTAGCTTAACACCCTTCTCTGAGACGTACGAGCTCAGAGGTTATGTAGTTGAAATTTATCAGCGATACATTCCCAATTTGGTAACGTGGCATACTGAGTGTTGCGGTAAAATGATCAGTGTTTGATCATTTGTGATATGATCATTTGTTTGATCTTATATCTTTGTGATCATAGGTTGATCATTTTGTTGGACCCGAAGCAGGGCTTTTTGAGAAAGCGTAGCTTTGTGGACGAGACTTCGTCGAGCCTCACACCCCGGAAATGGTCGAAACAGGAATGTTGCGGCAAGGTTATGAGGGTCGCGCCCTTTAGGGTATGTCATTTCCTTCTGGAAAGGGGTGGTATCATGGTATGGAGCCCAGATACTTACTCATGTGGATACGCTTTCTTTATGATGTGTGATGTTGGATATCGAGCGCTCGGATAAAGGTCCCAAAGGACCGGGTGATGACATATTCGTGAGTTACCTGTTACAGGGGTAACCCGGCCTTGTTTGGCAGAGAGCAGTTTGTCTCTCGGGACGTCCAGCCAGAGGCGATCCTATTCGGCAGGAGGAAAGGAAGTTCCTTAGCCTGACCATTTGTTGGAAATCCATTCTTCCAATACGAACTTTGTACGGTTTTAGTTGTAGAACCTGCCATTTACGTACGGTGGTCACCACTGTTTAGATGGTAGCTATAGTAGGCATACGATACTGGTCGTATGCTGGCTAAGATTAATATTATACTTTCGAAATGTTTTCTACACTAGACATTAATAATAATAATCCAATGATTGGCGTAGTAAGCATCTTTGACTATCATAAGAAGAAATCTCCTCCAATTCTGCGTTTGCATTGTGTGTGTGGCGGGAGGTCTTATGGTAGTTCCATTTTCCAAAAGCATTGCGAATTTGTTTTATTTTCTTTGTGAAAAATAACTGTTTTACGATCTCACACCAGTCACCATGACTGACTCGGAGTTTATTGTTCCCTTCTAAACTCTGGGTGCCCACCAATTTCCACACGGGCAGCCTAGAGTTATATTATCAGGATATTCTGGATATTCTGGAGCTTTGGAGATGAGCTGGATGGCGAGACGTAGTATTTGTATCTGATATATTTATTCCGCTGTGTATTCTGTATGAGGACAAGTTATATAACTGTCCATTGATGTGATGTATTGTATTGAGTTGTATATTGACTCTGATTGATGTATGTATAAAATGATATAGTTCTTTGTTTTAAAGATTATTCATTTATCTATTATATATTGTTCCGCTGCGATATGTGAGATTCTGATATTGTTTCTGTTCTGATGTTGTTCCTTTGTTTCTTCTTTCTTTTTCTTCTATCTTTTCTTCTACCTCTTCTTTTAAAACCCTAATGGTTCGGTTTTTCGTTCACCTTGAGTAAATAGATGGAGATTAGTGTCTATTCAAGGGGTACGGAAAAGCGGGTTATTACATTTGGTATCAGAGCCAGGTTAAGCGACAACCCTGCTCTGTTGGGTGTTACTCATTAGAGATAGAGTCAGTAGTACTCTAGGATGAGTTGAGTGTAATAATAGATACGAGTGCGTATTTGTTAGTGAATATAAAATTGTTTTATATTGTGATGATTGGTTTGTTGAGTGGTATATGGATTCTGGTCGGTATTGTCCGTACAACTCTATCGATAGGGATCTCTAAACACTTATATAGAACAATTCGGCACGATATTGTTTTAAAATTGGGTAAATGAAATAATTTTACCTTGATTATATTTTGTATATAAAGAAATAATTTTTTAAGAATTATTAAAGTGTATATGAATTGATTGTTAAGATTGTTTGAATAAGTTGAATTAAAACAACAATTGTGAAAGAGAAAAATATATAAGAGAATGAATTATAAATATGGAGTTATAATTAAAATGATTTACAATGGTAAAATAATCTTATATGTAAGAAGTGAAATTATGTGCAAAGAGATTTATAAATGTGATTTATGAATAAAAGGAAATTTTTGAAAGAATTTAAGCACTGATTTCACTATTGTTGCTGGGAAATAATAAGGGTGATGACTGCAGCATCATCAGTATCATTTTCGAGTTTCTGTGTGATTGATTTGCTACCATAGTAAATTGGAAATTGAGGTTTTGTTGTGATAAACAAATTTGAAAATTAAAGTCCAAAATTAAATATGGTAAATATAAGTGAAATAAGATTTATACTTATGATATGAGATAATAGATTTAACTTTGGTAAAGTTAATGAATTTGAGTAGCATAATGAAATATGATGTGAAATTTAACTAAAAGAAAGTCAAATGTGATATAAATTTGAATGATTGATGAAATTTGATTTTGGTAAAAGGTTAAATGAATTTTGTTAAGAAAAACAAAATCTGAATTGGATTTATAAGTGGAAACTTAAGTTAAGTTGAACAAATGATGTTTGAAATGGAAAATAACTTAAGTGATGTTGAAGTGAAGTTTATTTTGATATCAAAGTAAATTAATAAAGTGAATTTATTAAATGAGTGTGAACTTGAGTTGTATAAATGAAATTCAATTGTATTTGTTAAAATGAATTAGCAATTGAATAAATAAATGGATTGGATGTTAATCAATCTAATGTAAAGTATTGATATGAAATAATGAATATAAGTGTTAATTCATTAAAAGCTAATGAAGTTGAGAAATTAAATAAATTGAATGGAAGTCAATTTAATTTAAAAGTGTTGAACCAAATCGAATGTAAAGAAATGTAAATTGAATAAATTTGGTTATGATTGGTTATACATTGGTTGTTATTTGATTGTTAGTTGATTGTGTGTAAATTCATTAAGTATTAATGAAATTGAATTAGCAAATTGGAAAGCTATGTGATTAAATTCAAATTGAAAATGAACCAACATGAATGTAAATTAGTGAATGTAAACTAATTGGAAACAAATGAATGGAAGCTGATAAAATTCAATATTCAGGAGATAAACCGAATCCAAATTAGATTGGAATTGTGAATTGAATTCAAATGAATTTGAAATGTAAAATTGAATAAATGAATATGTGTAACTTCAATAGTGAATTAGAGATGGTATAAGAAGTTATATTGAAAATTTTGTAATTAAATGTACGAAATGGTTTGAATATATGCAACTAGATATTATGGCTAGTAGGATATACAGGTATAAAGGAATTGGAATTTAATTTCGAAGATAAATTGGAATGGCTCGACAAAAGGTAAGTATTTGAATTCGAATATGAGATTTGATGACTTATTTCTCTCTAGCCGCTTGGCTTTTTCTTTTTCTTTTTGAAATCTGAGAGTCCGTAGGGACGTTTTGTAGTCGTGCCGTATTAGCCGCGCAAAGGAGACGCTGGCGAAATTTTTCGGAAATTTAAGGCGTTAGAAAATTTTTGAGAAAATTTTGAAGTTTAAATTTGAATTTGAATTTAAATTTGAATTTAGAAGTTAAACGATGTTTGAAACTTAAAATTGAAGTTGGAAAGTTAGTTGAGATCATAACGAATCTTTAGTAGAGAGATTTGTTTTGAAAAATTTATAAAACTATTAGATTGTGAAAGATAGTAGACGAGTTAAGGATCTTTTTCCCTAACTTGTAATTTCGAGGACGAAATTCTTTTAAGGGGGGAAATCTGTAACGACCCAGAATTTTTGATAATTAAAATTCGAATATTTAATTAATTTTAAATACTGATAAGTAGAATTTAGAAGTCGAATGTTTTATTTTTCGAATATTGGATTTAATTTGATAATTAAATCGATATTTTAAATAGTGAAATTCCAGAGATAATTGAAAATCGAGTTAATATGATTGAAAACGATTTGGAAAATTTTATTTAATCATACTGGAGTTATAGAAAGGTTATAGAACTTTTAAAACTGAATTTAAAGTTAAATGGTGAAAATTGAATATTTTAATATTTAATTATCGACTGAAAGATAGCCAATTTTCGAACAGTCTCAGAATTGAACGAGACCAGTTCCATTGGATCCGTAATAGTTAGTTATTATCGGATTTCAATTTTCGTAGCAATCGAAGTTGTCGTTTGACCGTGGCAGCTCGAAACGCATCGATATCGTTTTAATTTTAAATCGTCGAGTTAAAATAGTCATTTTTCAAAAAGTCTCGGATTTCGACGAAACCAGTTTCATCGGATCCGTAATGTGATATTATTGTAAGATTTCAAATTTCGTAATTTTTGGATTTACCATTTGTCCGGTACGAATCAAAACGCCTCGAAATCGATTTAAATCGGTTTAATTTAAATTGATCGTTTTTCTCCGTATCTCGCTCAGATGTCCGAATTAGCCTCCGAAACCTATTCCATTGCGTTTGGAACGCGGGATAAACCCTAGAAACGCCAGTTTCGGCACGTAAATCGGAGTTCGGAAAAGTCGGATAAATAGTGTCGTTCAAAACTCTATAAATACCACCATTTATCACAAAATAAAAAAAAAAGAAGTAAAATGAAACCCTAAATTCAATGGCCGGCCGCCAGTTAATAGATGAATGGCCAGAAAGCAATCTTCTTCTCCTCCAATTTTCTTCCAATCCGTAGAATATTTCATCAAATCTTCAACTACAATATTGTAGATCACAACGAGACCTTGTGATCCAACGGTGGCGATCAGATACGAAGCTACCGATCGCTGGCAATTTGTGTTCAAAGTCGTCGCGTTCATGCTCGTCTAGGGGGAGCTACGGTCGACCGGACCCAGCCGCACTTGGGGCGTGGGTGAGGGGGAGCAAGGCGCTTCGTGTGGTGGTGTTTTGATCGAGTTTCGTCGATGGTAGGGGGATGCGACATTAGGGTTTGCGAGGCGGCACGTTGGGTTCTCGCGTGAGTGGCCTGGAGAACACGCGCGTGAGGAAGAAATAGGATGAGTGGCCTAGATCTGGGAATTCAAAATCTACGGTCAGATGGAGTATGGTTTGGAAAAAATTGAAATAAAGTTGTAAATTATTTTATAATAAATCGTATTAACTTTGAAAAATCGTATCTTTGTCATACGAGGTCGGATTGTGACGAAACGACTTGCGATGGGATCGTATTGCCGAGCTCTACGCGATGCAATTGGTTTGGAGTCGTTTGGAGTCAATGAAAATTTCGGGTAAAATTAAACGCTTGTTTAATTTTATTCGGAATAAACGCTGAAATCAGAATTAAAATCATGGTGAGATCTTCTCACTCAAATGAAAGTGGATTTTCTTTTACAGTTATTGATTGATGATTGACTGTTTGGATGTGATATTAGATATAGTAGGATATATATCTATATATAGCAATATATACATATTGGCATATGTATATATTGGATTGATTGATTTCCCGCCTCGTATAGCGGATGAGACCCTATTGCGCCGTTAGTAAGCGGATTTATAAAAACCTATATACCGCGATAATTCCGTACTGGAGCGGAATTGGTATTGTGCTAACATCTGTGGATGCAGGGAAACAGGTTGGAGGGATCCGACTGGATTCCTCACAGTATTGATTATTTACAGATATTTTTATATATTCTGTTATCATATGATGATATATGATATTTGACTGTTGTGATGGACTGATTGGTGTTGTGGCATCATCGGATTCAGTTTTGAAATGTAAAAATAACGACTTTTACTTTAAAAGGATTTTTAAAGTGATTTTTGAAAATATACGTTTTATGGAATTTTTGAATCGATTTATAAACGTAAAATTTTAAAGTTACAAAAATTTATAGATTTGTGAAATATAACCGAAAAGTGATTTTTGGAATAAATAGTTGACTGATTTATGAAATGGTTTAAGTTGGGAGTTTTGAATAACTATAAACGATTTGTATAGAAAGATTTATAAAATTGATATTTTATAAATCAAAATATTGGACTTATAAAACGAATTTTTATAAGTGTTAAAAATGAAATATTATGGAATCCGTAAGTGAATGAAATTTATAGATTTATAAATTGTGAAGTTGTAAAATGGATGAAACTGTAGAATAAAAGATTTATAAGAGATTAACTTATAAATTTGATTTTTACCTTTAGATGGAATATTTATCGAATTATTAAAAAGAAGATTTGTAAGTTGAAGTTGTTATTAAAAACAGAAATAGAATTTATAAACGTTGTTTTATATAAATTCGAAATCAATTGGATTTGATAAATTAAAATGTTAAAGAAGACATATTCGCGATTTTGGACAGCGAATATAATTCTAAAATAAATGGATTCATTTTTGAAGAAGTGATATTAAAAATGAAGTTAAACATTTTAAAGATGTTTTAAAATGTATTGTGAATCGAAAGCATAGATTTCAACAGTTCTTGTTGAAATAGACGTTTTCGAGAGAATAAGGAAATGATGGACTATAACACTGTTGTTATAGTAAATGATTTCCGAAAGGAAATGTTTTAATGTAGTATTGGGATTTATATATCTATCTAAATTTGAATCCCTATACTAGTGATTTTGAGTCGTCGTAACGATGTTTTACGCAACATTCGTTTTGACTCAAATAAATGTGTATAAAGAGAATGATTTCCTTAAAGATTGAAATTTATACTTAATATTGATTTAAGTATATCGAATATTTTCAAATGTTGAAAATAAATGATTTGTAAAATACTTATTTTTTTAAATAAGTTTGGAATTGCTTTTCCAATATGAAATGAACTGTTTTTGAGATTTTATCTTCAAAGATAAAATGAAATGTGGAAATTGAATATTTGAAATTTGTTTTCAAACGGTTAAGTGTGGAAATTTTATATCTAGTAAAGATATTTTGGAAGATAAAATAATTTGGAAAATTATTTGGAATCTGATGATGTTGCGCATCTTTATTGATAGTTAAATAACCGACTATCAATAATTACCTTTAGATAGGTATTTGTTGTGAATTGGATGAATTTGAATGCCACACTTATTTTTGAATAAGCGCTCACTATTCGGGTTAACCGGGAAAGGACCATGGGGTCGTATAACCCATTCCGAATATGTGATACGTCGTTATGAATTGCATTCGAAGACCGGTGTTGAAGACCGGATATTTTTGAAAACGGAAGGATTACCGTCGAGTTACTCTACATCGGCTGATCTCCGGTTTAGAGGTTTTATCATCCTTAGTGACGGGAAGTCCCGACGTGATTGAAAATTATCCGGATGTGCAAGGGCTTCGTGAGAAGTGCCTTCGGTTCTGTTCGATCCCGGAACAGACTTGTATGGATTGTGTGTCTGACGTTACAATTTGAGATGTAAAGCTGATTTCTTTCAAATACATTTCTGTTGGTGGCGGAGAATTTATTCTCTTAGCTTAACACCCTTCTCTGAGACGTACGAGCTCAGAGGTTATGTAGTTGAAATTTATCAGCGATACATTCCCAATTTGGTAACGTGGCATACTGAGTGTTGCGGTAAAATGATCAGTGTTTGATCATTTGTGATATGATCATTTGTTTGATCTTATATCTTTGTGATCATAGGTTGATCATTTTGTTGGACCCGAAGCAGGGCTTTTTGAGAAAGCGTAGCTTTGTGGACGAGACTTCGTCGAGCCTCACACCCCGGAAATGGTCGAAACAGGAATGTTGCGGCAAGGTTATGAGGGTCGCGCCCTTTAGGGTATGTCATTTCCTTCTGGAAAGGGGTGGTATCATGGTATGGAGCCCAGATACTTACTCATGTGGATACGCTTTCTTTATGATGTGTGATGTTGGATATCGAGCGCTCGGATAAAGGTCCCAAAGGACCGGGTGATGACATATTCGTGAGTTACCTGTTACAGGGGTAACCCGGCCTTGTTTGGCAGAGAGCAGTTTGTCTCTCGGGACGTCCAGCCAGAGGCGATCCTATTCGGCAGGAGGAAAGGAAGTTCCTTAGCCTGACCATTTGTTGGAAATCCATTCTTCCAATACGAACTTTGTACGGTTTTAGTTGTAGAACCTGCCATTTACGTACGGTGGTCACCACTGTTTAGATGGTAGCTATAGTAGGCATACGATACTGGTCGTATGCTGGCTAAGATTAATATTATACTTTCGAAATGTTTTCTACACTAGACATTAATAATAATAATCCAATGATTGGCGTAGTAAGCATCTTTGACTATCATAAGAAGAAATCTCCTCCAATTCTGCGTTTGCATTGTGTGTGTGGCGGGAGGTCTTATGGTAGTTCCATTTTCCAAAAGCATTGCGAATTTGTTTTATTTTCTTTGTGAAAAATAACTGTTTTACGATCTCACACCAGTCACCATGACTGACTCGGAGTTTATTGTTCCCTTCTAAACTCTGGGTGCCCACCAATTTCCACACGGGCAGCCTAGAGTTATATTATCAGGATATTCTGGATATTCTGGAGCTTTGGAGATGAGCTGGATGGCGAGACGTAGTATTTGTATCTGATATATTTATTCCGCTGTGTATTCTGTATGAGGACAAGTTATATAACTGTCCATTGATGTGATGTATTGTATTGAGTTGTATATTGACTCTGATTGATGTATGTATAAAATGATATAGTTCTTTGTTTTAAAGATTATTCATTTATCTATTATATATTGTTCCGCTGCGATATGTGAGATTCTGATATTGTTTCTGTTCTGATGTTGTTCCTTTGTTTCTTCTTTCTTTTTCTTCTATCTTTTCTTCTACCTCTTCTTTTAAAACCCTAATGGTTCGGTTTTTCGTTCACCTTGAGTAAATAGATGGAGATTAGTGTCTATTCAAGGGGTACGGAAAAGCGGGTTATTACAAGTAAAGAAAAGAAAATGCAGCCTTTAATTGGTAATATGACCGGGGGTAATTAGGAATAAAAATGAGAAAATGCAAACACACATTGCATGATGCTAGCCAGGACAGAAATGGAATTTTGTCTTGAGTAAAACACTAGTAAAAATATGTTTATAAATAAGTAGTTATGGCCAGAGAAATTGTTTTACCCGGGCTACTTATAATAGGAAAAGAAGAAAACATTTTAAAGGAAGAGAAAATACACTCAGGGATTTTCTGGATTTATAAGAAGAAATATTCAGGTGAGTAATCTCACTAAACCCATGGCATTAAGTCCTGTTATGAGGCAGCCAGATTTATGTTATTTTTCTACATGTTTTTTATTCCATTACTATGGTTTTAATGGATGCTTCAATGGATGATTTAATGGGTGTTTCTGGATGTTTTGATTGCTTTGATGTTTGAGTGTTTTGCTCTGTTTGGTTACACCCAGAAAGGTAAAAGTATGAAATCATAAAAGTAAATAGAGAATACTTGTAACTGGTTTAGATATGGCATGGAAAACATAGAAACCAAAAATGTATATGAGTTGCATTACACTTGTGTAAGTGCTGAGGCTCAAATGAAAGATTCAAGGTTGCAATGGAAATATCCAAAAGTGCTGAACCCTTGATCAAATAAAAAAAAATCCATGAGCCAGAAATCTTGTTTAAGCTAGATCTTGAATTTAGTTCAAACATGGTTGCTTATGAAACAATAATAACCCACATGCCTAGTCTTTATTCCCAGTTGTAAATATTCTTGCATTTTCTTTAAGCCAAAATACTTGAAAATATGATTTTCCCTGGACATGGATGTTAGATTGTTCTTGAGTTATGCTTGTAAACTCTATGTAATGTTTCATGTATAATGGGATTTAGTCACCTAGCTATCTCATGATAGGATTAAACATGAACACTTAGTAAATAAACTAAGGATTGTGAGCCAAGAAGACTGCTGGAATGCTTGTCATATTTGAAGTATGCAAGTTGGCACATGGTTTGTTTAAGCCCTGAGATCTTTGTGCAATATTGTGAATTATTTTATTGCAATGTGTCCCCGTGATTCCTTTATGGCAGATGAGGCTAGGAATTAATTTGGTAAATGCAACCTTAAATTGATGAAGTAGGAACTTGAGTTATTCCTAAGATGGTTGGACTGGAGCTATGATAGTTCCTGAGTATTTTTATTTGAAATGTATGTTTGCATGGTTGAATGTGTGTACATGATTAGTCTTAAATACTGATCATATATGCACAAGTATGTCATAAACAAGTCAGGCAAATTGTTCAAAGAAGATATGCCCACTTGTACAAAATATTTATGTCCCACTCATTTACTTAATATCATGGAATTTTTGATTTTACTCATACCAGATCTTGTATCTGACCCTTGTTTGCTTATGGCATCTGGGGTGTCTCATCTAAAATGGGGCAGCCTCTAATGTTCTTTCAGGGAATGCTGGATCTAAATAGGAAGCTGCTGTGGCTAATGAGAGTGATTATATAAGCATGCTAAATTCGAATTGAATAAGAACTTAGAATGAAATATTTGCATGTAATCTGGGGAGTTTTTATAGTTCTGTTTTGGTTGTTATGTAATGGTCTTAAAAGTTTGGATTTATTGGTTGTTCTAAATGAATCTAGTGATGTACTAAGTTTGGGATTAATCTAAAGACTTGGTTGAATTTTTCCAAGAAAATATATATTTGAGTATTGTGGTGAAAATCTGTAAATGATATGCCTGTATTTGAGAAATGGATATGTATAGGTACATATATTGTATTAGTTAATTTCAAGTTACTTAAAACCTTAAGTTTGAAGGTTAAAAATCTGAGTTTAGCTATAAAAACCTAGAATTATTCTTGTGGATATTTTTAAGTTCATATAAATTAGATATGCA
Organism: Allium fistulosum; assembly: GCA_030737815.1. Classification (NCBI taxonomy): domain Eukaryota; kingdom Viridiplantae; phylum Streptophyta; class Magnoliopsida; order Asparagales; family Amaryllidaceae; genus Allium; species Allium fistulosum. Next base: position 1,042,595,198 of record CM060907.1, on the reverse strand, counting down.
TAGGATTTACTGACTTGTTACAAATAATCAAAAGTATATAGTAATTAACTTTAGTCAGAACTGCTAGAATCCAAATCAAGCAGGATACTCTTGTTTAACAAAAAAAAAATATACTTTGAATTTAAACAAGAGAAACACGTACTTCCTCATATGTATGTGTATATTACTAGGGATGCACTGATATATTTATATTGGTAATAAGTTTTGAATCCTGGTTAAATTGTTTGAAAGAAAAAAAAATGACTCTGATAGTTCAAAGGAAGTTTAAATCAAACTTAAAAGTGTAAATGAATGTAGGTAGACATCCAGACACATATAAATTGAATGTGCATATGCATGTACATAGAGATCAAATTTAGACGTCAGTCTTAATAATTTAGACGTCTGAGATTAAACTCAGACGTCAGTCATAATAATTTAGACGTCTGAGGTTAAATGTAGACGTCTGTCACAAAAAATTTAGATGTCTGAATTTAGTTCAAAATGTCTTTTTCTCTCTGTTTCAATTTTAGATCTCTGAGCCGTCTGTCATAATTAGTTAGACGTCTGGGATTAAGTTTAGACGCCTGTCATAAGAATTTAGACGTCTGAACTGCTGATTTTGCCTAATTTGCCTATTTAGAAAAGAAATAAGTGGCTATGTCAATAGCTTGTATGGCATTTTGATTTCTATTTGATTTAAATTCCCTTTGATGAAGTAAAAAAAAATCCTTATGAAATTAAGGTAGAAAGAGGAGGGTCATTTCAGTTGGTATTAGAGCACTTGGTTGCATTGATTGCTAAGTATTATAGAAATGTATTTTGTCTGTTTGTTTTGGATGAAATAATTTAGATAAGAAAATAGTAATTATAGAAGTACTCATAATATACTAATACCATTTGCCCAGAACTTAGTTAGCAGACCATGGTAGGAAGAGGATCTCATTACCATGCAGGATCAAGTGCACCACAAATGCTTGATATGCAAGACTTTATGAGGGCTTTAAGGGATGGAATTGGGCATAGGCATGAGAACCCACATGAAGAACTTTCAAAACTACTGAAGACTTATTCCAATTTGGGAGGCAGGAGTTTTGAAGGAACTGAGAATGTGATGGAAATTCAAGCATGGTTGAGAACACTGGACAGAGTTTTCAATGACATGCAATTGGATGATCAAAGGAAGAGGCAAGTAGCTTCAAGACAACCGAAAGGGGTAGCTTTAAGCTGGTGGGAGGTGATCATAGCTGGAAGAAATGAAAATGAGATCACTTGGAATCAATTCAAGGAGATGTTGGAAGCTAGATTTGTTCCAGCATCAGCCAAAACTCTATTGCTTGAAGAATTCATCAGACTTAGGCAGGGAACTTTTAATGTGACTGAATATACTCATAGGTTTGAGGACTTGTCTAAGTATGGAGCTATGCTTGTGGCTGATGAGGCGTCAAAGAATGATAGGTATATTAAGGGTTTAAACCCAGGGCTTAGTAGGGCTATGTTGCCATATGCAGATAAAACTTTTGATCAAATCATTGATCTGGCCTTAAAATTTGAGCAACATGACAAGGAAAGGGAGAAGTATAAGAATTTTAAGAATAACAACAATAAGAAAAATAGGGGAAGGTATCATCCCTATGACAAAAAGAAGGAGGAGACAGAAGGCAAGAAAACCAATGATACAAAGACCACTGATACAAAGAGAAAAATAACATGTCATCATTATGGAAAAGAGGGACATATCAAACCAAGGTGCCCAGAATTGAAGGGAGGAGCTTTCAAATGCTACCTATGTGGTAAGGAGGGACATATCAAGAGAAACTGCCCTGAGTATAAACAGCAAGGGAAGCTAGCAAGTTTGGAAAGCAGAAGCAAATCCACAGTAGAGGCTAATGCAGAAAACCATGGTCAAGTGGAAGGTACTTTATTTATTTGTACCCTACCCATATCAGTAGTGTATGATACAGGGGCAACACATTCTCTGATTTCCCATGAGTTAGTTGCATTGCTTAAATTAAATTGCATACTGGTTGAAACCCCTTTGTTAGTGCAAAGCCCATTGGGAAGTTCTAGTGTTTTAAACATGATGTGTGTGGATGTGGAATTAAACATAGGAGGAAATGTTTTTATTTCCAATTTATATGTTTTAAATTACCCAAATATAGGTGTTATATTGGGTGTAGACTAGTTAAGACAATACAAAGCAATAATTAATTTAGACTCATCCACCATATCATTACAAAATTCTAGAGGTCAAAGAATCACAATTTTGTGTGAAATAACCAAGGAAAGAAAATTATATCACTTGATTGACTTAAGTAAGGATTCCAGTGAGCCTTCTATTGAAGAAATCCCCATAATTAACAAATACTTAGACGTGTTTGGAGAAGTTAAGGGTGTTCCACACCACAGACCAGTGGAATTTCAGATTAATCTGATACCAGGAGCAAGTCCAATTATTAAGAAACCCACTAGGATGGGGCCAAGTGAGTTGAAGGAATTGAAGAAACAGTTAGAAGAGTTGGAAAGCAAAGGATTTATAAGACCAAGTAATTCATGTTGGGGTGCTCCAGTAGTGTTTGTAAGGAAACATGATGGTACTTTAAGAATGTGCATAGATTACAGGGAGTTAAACAAAGTCACTATCAAAAACAAGTACCCCTTACCTAGAATTGATGATCTTTTTGATCAACTTAGTGGAGCAAAAATATTTTCTAAGTTAGACTTGGCATCTGGATTCCATCAGATGAAGGTTGAGGACTCAAGTGTTAAGTACACAGCCTTTAACACTAGGTATGGTTTATATGAGTTTCTTGTCATGCCATTTGGGTTGACAAATGCTCCATCATACTTTGTAGACTTGATGAATAGGATATTCAGGGATTATTTAAACAAGTTTGTTTTGATTTTTATTGATGATATTTTGATCTATTCTAAAACAGTAGAGGAACATGAAAATCACTTACACCTTGTTTTGTCTAGATTAAGAGAAAAAGATTTAAAAGCAAAATTTTCTAAGTGTGCATTTTGGAAAGAAGAAGTGCATTTCCTTGGGCATGTTATATCTGCCAAAGGCATTTCTGTAAATCCCAATAAAATTGTGGCAATCCAAGCATGGAAAAGGCCAAGCACAGTGGGAGAAGTTAGGTCATTTATGGGAATGGCAGGGTATTATAGGAGGTTTATAAAAGATTTTTCTAAGATGTCATCACCTCTTACCAACCTAGCTAGAAAGAACCAACCATTTATATGGACTGAGAAATGTGAACAAGCCTTTAGTAGAATCAAGGAGGCCTTAGTCAATGCACCAGTATTGAAAGTACCAGAAGGAAATGAGGATTTGATTGTGTATACTGATGCAAGTGGTTTTGGGCTAGGAGCTGTATTGATGCAGCAAGATCAAGTTATAGCCTATGCATCAAGACAATTGAAGCCACATGAATCAAGGTATGCAACCCATGATCTTGAGTTGGCAGTAGTGGTATATGCACTAAAGCTCTGGAGACATTATCTTCTAGGTGCTAAGTTTATTTTGTACACAGACCATAAGGCATTGAAATATCTCTTTTCACAAAAAGATTTGAATATGAGGCAACATAGATGGGTTGAGTTTCTAGCAGCATACGATTTAGACATACTTTATACTCCAGGAAAAGCTAATAAGGTTGCAGATGCTTTGAGCAGGCAGCATGCAAAAGTAGCCATGCTAATGATAGAAGAGTTTAGAAATTTATCTCTACTTACTGATTTGGAAATTGAGGAAAACAGTGAGGTAAACATGGAGATGATTGAAGAAGGGAGTAAAGGAAAATTAAGTTTGATAACTTTCCAATCAGATTTAATTTTGAAAGTGGGAAAAATGCAAGGGGGAGATCCAGATTTATTAGAAAGGAAGACTTTAATAGAAAAAGGAGAAGAAGTAGCAAACTACCACATTGATAAGAATGGTTACTTAAGGAATAAAGGTAGAATATGTGTTCCAAAGGATATAGAATTGAAGGAAGAGATACTTAATGAATATCATAGGAGCAAATATTCTATACACCCGGGCAGCACCAAGATGTACCAAAATTTGAAGAGGGATTATTGGTGGAGAGGGATGAAAACTGATGTGGCCAAACATGTTGCAAAGTGTATGACTTGCCAACAAGTCAAAGCAGAAACCCAAAGACCCTCAGGCCTATTACAACCTCTAAGTATACCACAGTGGAAATGGGAAGATATATCTATGGATTTCATAGATGGTCTGCCTAGGTCAAAAAGAGGAAACACAAGCATTTGGGTAGTAGTTGATAGATTGACTAAAGTGGCACACTTTATACCAGTGAAGGCAGAAAGAAATGCACCTAAACTAGCTCAAATATTCATGCGGGAAATAGTAAGATTGCATGGAATTCCTAAGACTATAGTGAGTGATAGGGACACAATCTTTACATCCAGATTTTGGAAGAGCTTTCAAGAAGCCATGGGAAGTGAGTTATGCTTGAGTACTGCATACCACCCCCAATCAGATGGTCAAACTGAAGTGATAAATAAAGTTTTGGAGGATTTGTTGAGGGCATGTGCATTGGACTTTGGAGGTAATTGGGAAGATCACCTCCATTTGGCTGAATTTACATATAACAATAGTTATCAAAGCACCATAGGTATGGCACCATTTGAAGCCTTGTATGGAAAACCATGTTTGTCATCAATATGTTGGGTTGAAGCAGGAGAAAAGGCTGTCTTAGGGCCTGAGTATGTTAAAGAGACTACAGAGAAAATTGAATTGGTGAGGAGAAGAATGGCAGCAGCTCAAGATAGGCAAAAGAAGTTTGCAGATATGAGGAGGAAGCAGGTAGAATATGAAGTTGGTGATTATGTTTTCATCAAAGTTTCACCTATGAAGAAGGTGTTGAGGTTTGGCAAGCAGGGAAAACTTACCCCAAGATATGTTGGACCTTACAAGATTTTGGAAAAAATAGGATCATTAGCATATAAGTTGGAGCTACCTGAAGAGATGAGTGCAATGCACAATGTATTTCATGTATCACAACTTAGGAGATGGGTGCATGATAAAGAGGAAATTCTAGAGAAACCAACTCAAGTTCAAATAAATCCTGACTTGGTCTATGAGAAAGAACCAGTGGGGATTTTAGCTAAAGAGGAAAAGAAGTTGAGGAGCAAAACTTTGAAATTGGTAAAGGTTCAATGGAGCCTAGACCCTAATGATTGTACATGGGAGTTAGAGGATAAGATAAAGATGGATTACCCTAAGCTTTTTGCAGTGGAAGGTAAAAATCTAAATCCCTAAAAAGTTTAATATGTATGGTTGTTTTGGCTGAATTGTTTGCTTATGCTATGTTTGATAGATTTTATAAAATCTGGAAATGTTTAAAGTCAAAATGAGAAAAATTGTGAGGACACAATTCCTAAAAAGGTGGGGTGATTGTAATGCCCCAGAAATTCATGGAATCTTATTTTAGTTGAATTTTGAAAATATCTGAATTTATTTGTATAAGAATATATGGAATTAATTATGTGCAAGTATGTGTGCGTGTGTGCACGTGCACACTGATATGGCACAAGGAAGAACTCCAGATTTCTTGAATTTAAAACAAGGATTAAAAAGCATTACAAACATGATTTTGTGATATGGATATTTGATTTCTGGAATTATATGGATCATCCCAGAAAATAAGAAAAGTAAGTTTTATTTTAAAATCAGTAAACAGATTTTATTTAAAACCTAGAAAAAAAATTATACATATATATGTTATAAGGATTTGAAAACCTGTATACATATAGGTGCATATGTTTCTGAAATTAAAGAGGAATTAAATAAGCCTAGATAAGATATGTATACAAATATATATTTTAAGTACTGAAAAGTATATATATAAGCAAGTGAAACTATAACATTAAAATGACATGAAATGTAATACAAGTCAATATGCTTGTGTAGGCAAAAATAGCAAAGGGGATTCTCAGGAATAATTAAAATATAAAATAGGGTAGTCACACTTTTAACATGACTAGGTGAGTGGCCATTTTCTAAAAAAGTAAAGAAAAGAAAATGCAGCCTTTAATTGGTAATATGACCGGGGGTAATTAGGAATAAAAATGAGAAAATGCAAACACACAATGCATGATGCTAGCCAGGACAGAAATGGAATTTTGTCTTGAGTAAAACCCTAGTAAAAATATGTTTATAAATAAGTAGTTATGGCCAGAGAAATTGTTTTACCCGAGCTACTTATAATAGGAAAAGAAGAAAACATTTTAAAGGAAGAGAAAATACACTCAGGGATTTTCTGGATTTATAAGAAGAAATATTCAGGTGAGTAATCTCACTAAACCCATGGCATTAAGTCCTGTTATGAGGTAGCCAGATTTATGTTATTTTTCTACATGTTTTTGATTCCATTACTATGGTTTTAATGGATGCTTCAATGGATGTTTTAATGGGTGTTTCTGGATGTTTTGATTGCTTTGATGTTTGAGTGTTTTGCTCTGTTTGGTTACACCCAGAAAGGTAAAAGTATGAAATCATAAAAGTAAATAGAGAATACTTATAACTGGTTTAGATATGGCATGGAAAACATAGAAACCAAAAATGTATATGAGTTGCATTATACTTGTGTAAGTGCTGAGGCTCAAATGAAAGATTCAAGGTTGCAATGGAAATATCCAAAAGTGTTGAACCCTTGATCAAATAAAAAAAATCCATGAGCCAGAAATCTTGTTTAAGCTAGATCTTGAATTTAGTTCAAACATGGTTGCTTATGAAACAATAATAACCCACATGCCTAGTCTTTATTCCCAGTTGTAAATATTCTTGTATTTTCTTTAAGCCAAAATACTTGAAAATATGATTTTCCCTGGACATGAATGTTAGATTGTTCTTGAGTTATGCTTGTAAACTCTATGTAATGTTTCATGTATAATGAGATTTAGTCACCTAGCTATCTCACGATAGGATTAAACATGAACACTTAGTAAATAAACTAAGGATTGTGAGCCAAGAAGACTGCTGGAATGCTTGTCATATTTGAAGTATGCAAGTTGGCACATGGTTTGTTTAAGCCCTGAGATCTTTGTGGAATATTGTGAATTATTTTATTGCAATGTGTCCCCGTGATTCCTTTATGGCAGATGAGGCTAGGAATTAATTTGGTAAATGCAACCTTAAATTGATGAAGTAGGAACTTGAGTTATTCCTAAGATGGTTGGACTGGAGCTATGATAGTTCCTGAGTATTTTTATTTGAAATGTATGTTTGCATGGTTGAATGTGTGTACATGATTAGTCTTAAATACTGATCATATATGCACAAGTATGTCATAAACAAGTCAGGCAAATTGTTCAAAGAAGATATGCCCACTTGTACAAAATATTTATGTCCCACTCATTTACTTAATATCATGGAATTTTTTATTTTACTCATACCAGATCTTGTATCTGACCCTTGTTTGCTTATGGCATCTGGGGTGTCTCATCTAAAATGGGGCAGCCTCTAATGTTCTTTCAGGGAATGTTGGATCTAAATAGGAAGCTGCTGTGGCTAATGAGAGTGATTATATAAGCATGCTAAATTAGAATTGAATAAGAACTTAGAATGAAATATTTGCATGTAATCTGGGGAGTTTTTATAGTTCTGTTTTGGTTGTTATGTAATGGTCTTAAAAGTTTGGATTTATTGGTTGTTCTAAATGAATCTAGTGATGTACTAAGTTTGGGATTAATCTAAAGACTTGGTTGAATTTTTGCAAGAAAATATATATTTGAGTATTGTGGTGAAAATCTGTAAATGATATGCCTGTATTTGAGAAATGGATATTTATAGGTACATATATTGTATTAGTTAATTTCAAGTTACTTAAAACCTTAAGTTTGAAGGTTAAAAATCTGAGTTTAGCTATAAAAACCTGGAATTATTCTTGTGGATATTTTTAAGTTCATATAAATTAGATATGCATAGGATTTACTGACTTGTTACAAATAATCAAAAGTATATAGTAATTAACTTTAGTCAGAACTGCTAGAATCCAAATCAAGCAGGATACTCTTGTTTAACAAAAAAAAATATATACTCTGAATTTAAACAAGAGAAACACGTACATCCTCATATGTATGTGTATATTACTAGGGATGCACTGATATATTTATATTGGTAATAAGTTTTGAATCCTGGTTTAATTGTTTGAAAGAAAAAAAAATGACTCTGATAGTTCAAAGGAAGTTTAAATCAAACTTAAAAGTGTAAATGAATGTAGGTGGACATCCAGACACATATAAATTGAATGTGCATATGCATGTACATAGAGATCAAATTTAGACGTCAGTCTTAATAATTTAGACGTCTGAGATTAAACTCAGACGTTAGTCATAATAATTTAGACGTCTGAGGTTAAATGTAGACGACTGTCACAAAAAATTTAGATGTCTGAATTTAGTTCAAAATGTCTTTTTCTCTCTGTTTCAATTTTAGATCTCTGAGCCGTCTGTCATAATTAGTTAGACGTCTGGGACTAAGTTTAGACGCCTGTCATAAGAATTTAGACGTCTGAACTGCTGATTTTGCCTAATTTGCCTATTTAGAAAAGAAATAAGTGGCTATGTCAATAGCTTGTATGGCATTTTGATTTCTATTTGATTTAAATTCCCTTTGATGAAATAAAAAAAAAATCATTATGAAATTAAGGTAGAAAGAGGAGGGTCATTTCACTGAGCTCCCTTTACCTCGGACTCAATGTCACTGTTGCCATCATCGAAATTATGCACCATATGTGTATCGCAAAGATGGATGCAGCGTGGGTAATATTCTCGTTCATAAGTCTTGAAGCGGAGGATCGGTGCAAGTTCTGTCGTAATGAAAAGCTCTTCAAGCCCGAGAGCGGTGAAATCTCCAAACTTCATTGGTCGTTCGTGATGGAAATCAAAGTCCATCGTTCCAAGATAGATGGCGATCTTCCACTCGCTTTGGTCAACCCAAGCGGCTTCTTGCGGAGTGAGGTCGGGTTGATGAGCGGAAGAGCATCTGGTATGTGGCAGTGCCATAGGCTGAGAGGCGGTTGGAAAAGGGAGAAAAGGGTTTAGAACTGGAGTGGTGGTGGGGCAAGATCTAACGCGCAATGATTTTGGCGTCGGTTAGTGGAGGAATGGAGGAGAGAGGCCCTGGTTAAGCGGAGGAAAGCGAGGTGGAATTGGTTCGACAAAAAATTGAAGAGGAGGAAGAGAGTGAGAGGTATTGCGGTGGCTGAAGGTTTGGATGCGACTTATAGTCGTGTTCTAGGTTCGGGTTCGGCCTGAATCCACCTAGTGGTCGACCGCTATTAGGTCAACCGGTCGACCGCTATGTTCGACCGCTAGCCCAGATCTAGACGCGACCTGAACCCAATAGGGTTGGTTTAATTAATTAATATTCTAACGACTGATCCGCACACCATCTTCAACTTAACCCATCCAGAAAAAATTCCGCCTTCCACACGACGGTATCCACCTTACCGTGTAGACCCTTCCTTAGCAAGATTGCGATAGCCTCAGCAAGAATGTTGCGATCAACAACGCTTCCAAAAACCCGAAAATATTCCAGCTGTTATTTCATGGCTACTTCACATGGAAATATTTCTTACAATAACTGGTGGGTTTAACAACACTTCAAACAACATACCCCAATAAAGCTGAATGTCATTCCTATTTTGTTTGTACCTTAAAGAGAGAAAATATAAATACCTTCGGGTTTTATAAATCGAAAAATCACCGAGCTAAGTATATTCTCCTTTATACGTATTTCTAAATACAGAAACTATTTTATACTAAAACTTCCCTCAATATATATATATATATATATATATATATATTTAAGGATTTAAAGAATTAGTCTTTTATAAACTAAAATTCTCTTAACACGACCAACTTAATGGTATACGTGTTTCTTTGAAAATTAAAATTTCAGAATTTTCCCAAAACAAAATTTTCAAAATAAATCTTTGGTAAAAGAAATCATTTGAAACCCTTTTTTCATAAATCTAAGGCATTTCAAAATATACTTTATAAAAATTCTCTCACAGGTTTTAGACTAAGGAATTGAAATTAATATTCAAATAAAAATCCGGTTTGCCATCTAAGAGTGATAAATGAATGCTCCATAGCAAAGACTTGTTTCCGGACAATTACGACAAATAGAATCTAATTTTCAATCAATTTGGAATAATTGTATGTCTCCAACTAGAACTCAAAATCCAAAATCACAAGGTAGCCAGAATCTTAACCATCAAGTCGAACACGCCCAGTCTTCGGGATTCAGCCATATGTCGTACTCATGCTCTTTATCCATAGCGCTTTGCGAATCGACAGCACTCCATGGGGTACTTCAAAGTCGGCGTGAAACTCTTAGCTCTAAGATATTTCCAACTCATGGTTGCTTTGCCCATTCTTTCGAAGTGGAACCACAACTATTTCTATAGTCGGAGCACTTAGATACTAGCGTAAAAATATAATATTACTAGATAGGAAAGTACAATACGTTCTTTCAATTTATCCTAATTCCTTTGATCTACTAACCTAGCGCTATGAAACCAAATGTAACAACCCACATCTTAAAGGGCCTAAATTTCAATAAAAATCAAAACCCAAGTCTATAAAAGCACAGATCGTTGGATTAGGTACCTGTAAATAAGCATGAGCATTATCAAATATTGACGGAAATCTAAACTCACAGCGGAAACAATAATAGGATAAGAATACTGACTATGACTACTACCTTGAAATTAATGGTAATCCTTGGATAGCAGATTGTCACATCAGCATCGAGGAGGAGAGAAAGAAGACTCTCCAACAACAAAGAACATCCAGCTCCAGTGACATGTTCCTCTAAATTCTATCATATGGGTTGTAATGAGGAAGGGGTTAGAACAACATTCTAGTGACTGAAGAAAAAAAATATAGTCCGTAACATAAACTTATACCGATAGGTTTCCATTTAATTGTTATGTCCATTAAATTTAGCAATTCTAATCTAATCTTGCATTGTAGACACGATTACATACTTACCCCTTCCCAAGGTACAAAATATTAATGAAGCCATATCAACCGCCTAATACTTCCAAATCCATTAGCCACTTAATACTTCTAAATATGAAGTGGGCTTCTATAATACTTTTAAAGGAGAAATAGGTATACTCTATCATTTATGACCTTAACTGAGGTAGACCCCATCAGTTAAGACCTATTCCTAAGGTGGTTTCTTATAAATGTTGTCGATGGTCAGTGGGTCCTAGCTATAAGACCTCTAACCACTATTTATGGCTTCTGACATTTAATGTCCAACTATTACCGCATTTATTGTCGATAAAATCATAGTCATGCAATAAATAGTACCAAAGCTATTTAATACCTTTTTGTTAGAGAATATGCAGACTTTGATCATTTAAGACCATAACTAAGGCATACCCATCATTTAAGACCTATCCCCAAGGCGTGTTCCTAAATTGTACTATTATTATTTCGGCTTTAGCATTGAAAGAGACTGTACCCAAGCCACTTAATACTTCCCAATAGAAAATAGGTAGACCCCGTCATTTATGACCTACTTCCAAAAGCATGCTCCTCAATGGTACTGTCTAGTTGTCATTACTTGGAAATCTCATTGGGTTACTTAATATTTCTTTTATAGGAAAGAGGAGGACTTTATAGTCACTTAAGACCCTAAATCTAACGCGAACCCTTTTCGAGATATCCACCGATACTCTTTAATTATAAATATAACATCTCATTAGGTTACTTCTTTCGGCAAGGAGGCAGATCCTTCAGCCACTTAAGACCTCAATACTGAAGTAAACCCTTTTTTAGAGACATCCTTATTTATTTATTTATTTGGAATCTCACTAGGTTACTTAATACTTCCATTTAGGAGAGAGGCTGCCCCTTCAGCCACTTAAGACCTCAAACCAGAAGCGAACCCTATGGAGATATCCCTCAATCTTCCTAATTTTAAATTTGGACCATTTAATACTTTCCTAGTAAGAAAGCAAGCCCAATCCCTCACGTCGTCATGGGTCGTTGGACTAGTGACTTCTCACATCTGTAGTAAGTACACCCAACTACTGGTGGCCTCAAAGTGAAGGGCAGTCTTCCATCGAGTGACTCTACTGACCTCATATCACTAACCTACGAAGTCCAATTAACAATTCTAATTCTTTATTTATATTATCTTAGGTAGACATTGGACTTAGCTTACTAATTCCCTTTTTATTTAAGGTAATAAGATTTACCTTCAATATATATCTACCCATAAATCCCTGTTTAATGCTCATAAAAGTCAATTTGTCCATAAAATCCTAATGAACATTTTCTAAGACATTTATGTATGTTTACTAGTTTCAAACTAGTAACCTTTTATATCTATTCCATTTTTATCAGTCCCATTAATCCATTTACCCTATTAATTTATTGCAACTTCCACATTTATTACTATTTATTGGAGTTACAACCTTTTAAATTCTTTTCTCATTAGTTAATTATCCTAAACGTGAATATTATGCGCAAGCGTCGTTATTAGCTTTTTATTTAATTATTATAAGCACAGTAATTACGTATAAATATTTATTTTTATTAAATATGTTCTTGTTCTATACCTTTACTAGAATATACTTTTCCATGGTAAATTGTTGGAATCATATCTAAAAAGATTAGCCGCTATCATTTTCATAAATTATTCCAAAATAAAAGATTTAACTTTAAAATACAAAAGATTACACCTTTTGAAATTACAAGGAATAATCATTTCTTTTTATTACTGAAAAAGACAGTGTAAAATACAATGAATTCATACTTCACAAATCTCTTTCTCTTTCTATTTGCATATATTTCTTGTTAGATCAAACGCTTTTTCTTTCTAAAATGGAAATAAATTAAACTAATTTACAAATATTGAACGGATCTAAATTCCAACAATTCCAAATATAGAAAAGTTTATATTCTAATAAGATTAGGGTAATAATCCAAATTTATAACATTATTATACAACCCATTTCAGATCTGGAATAAATTTCATTTAAACCAATATTCTAAATTCATGCCTTTGGGACTGATTTTCAGATCAGGTTGTATACAATGCTAAGTCAATTTATAAATAAGAATATGTAGGCGAGATTTATTATATTCTGATCATATTCAACTCGTTGCCTACAACTCATATATAATTATCCAATTAGGCATAAATATCAAATAAACACCAATGGGATAATTTTCACATTATAACAATTTATAAAAATTTCCACTCATCTTTTAAAAGCAATCCAAATCTCTAGATTTGAAGTAGAACCTTTGATTCGTCTCCAAATCTTTTTAATCCAAGAGATATATATAAAAAGGTATATACATACATTAGAATTATAGATCCGAGAAGAGATTTGGGATTGGTAGATAAAATAGATACAAATATATAAATTATCTTAAATATGCGTACGGTAGATTCTCTTCTCTTTTTTTTAGTCTCCACCGGTCGACCGTCCTTGGGTGACCGGTCGACCGCTAGGGGTCGATCTTCCCCAATGATAGGTCGGCCTGTGGGCCCGGTTAACTAATATAAAACCATTAATGATTTCTTATCATTTCGAATTCGTTTTTCATCCGTAACTTCTTCGTTTGGGCTCCGATCACAAAATTCCAAATTTGAAAGTTACTCAAAATTTTACCATGAACGCAATGGTGCATGTTTCGTGCTCAAATTCCATTGTTTGCACAAATTCCATTTTCAGAGTCTAATTAATTAACTAACTAACTTATTAAATAACTAGCACCAAATTACGGGGTGTTACATGTAAATTATAATAAAACATGGTATTTTATAAAATTTACCTTTCTTGCGACCATAATTGAAACTCTTCACGTAATTATATCTGCCATCAAAGATGTCTAAATGCCCCACTACTGCTACTATTATTCTCCTCTCTTTAGGAGCTATCGCTTGGTACTCTTGGTTATGTCTTTGATGCCATATTTTGCATCACTAATTTAACAATCGATGTTAGTACCAACATCTTTCCATTTCCTCCATAGGAATAGCATACCACACTACCACCACTAAAGAGCTCCGATAAAGTCATGTTTGAAGGTACCACCCGTGGAGCCTTAGGTCATGGTTACTGATGTGAAAGGTGCACAGATGTGCACAACAATAATGAAAAATTGATTATTCTTTTCTGTTTTTAATTACAAAATTCTTTTTTAAGGAAAAAATTGATAATTTTATTTTCAAAAGTACAAAATGGGTTTTGCATAATAATCCTGTCGGTCGATCACACCTTGAACCTTCAGTTCCACCTTTAGAGAACTTTTCTCTAGTTCGGTAATGGAATCCACCATCAAGATATAATTTATCAATAGAGGGAGAAGAAAGGTTGTGTGTGATAAATGGAGACTCTATGAATTTATTTATAGCATCAGCTGCTATAAAAATACCTCTTTATATTTTCATAGATCAGACTTTATTTATTAATTAGGTTGATCTACCCAATTAAATAATAAACCATTTAACTATTATTAGTATAGCTAGTCCTCTAATTATAAATCAATATTAATCATTTTGACTATTATATAATATTTATTATTTAATGCATATTATTTTTGACCTACATAAATATTTAAATAAATATAAGACAATTATATATTTTATTAATTAATTTTCCAACCCTCTAATAATGTTAATAAAACAATAATTAAATCAATATAGTCAAGGACCAATAGCTCAAGTGGTAACATCTCTTGACCATGATTCTAAAGGTCTTGAGTTCGATCTCTTGGGACACCAAAATGAGTGCTCTACTTAAATTAAGTATCACTCTTGTTATAAAAAAATCAACTCAATATAAAATTATATTAATTTCTCCGTAATAATTTTTAATGTTAACAAATTATTTTCATTCGAAATCCAAGAGTTTCAGTTATGTGACTCCCAGGTGTGAATGCAGCTCTTAGTAATATTCAAACAATTTAAATATTAAAGGCAGTATGGACTTTGCTTCAGTTGCTTATAAGTTATCTAGGTAAAATCTAATTTTTTTGTCCTTTAAAGCAACACCCTTAAGCAGTGATATATTATGCATGTTTCCTTTTCGTCATTACTATATCACACAAATATCTAGAGCTTGTTCGATGGTCAAAACTTTAATAATATCCATAGTTAAATATAAAGTCCATTGTTCAATCCAATACCAGTTAACACTTAATTGATTTGCTTTGGCTAAATACTTTGACTTTAAGTAAACTACCAGTTACTGTGATACTAACCTTCTATTCAAAAGAGACCAATCCTCTCTTAATATTGTTTCACTTCAAGTGGTACCTATACCCAACATGGCATTTGCATTATCGTTGTTGTCATGTAATTGATCACAATTAAAGTATAATTTATACACTTAAGTTTATGATATTCTCAAGTCAAAAGACTAGTCCACATCATCACATGAAATCTTCTCTTTGACATTATGATTATCCTATAAAAGACTCTTAGTGATTCATTCTATAACTGTTCCAAATAACTACTTGAACATAACCCCTTAGTGTTACCAATGGTCATGTGTCATTCACTGTTCATCCTATGGAGAGCGCTGCATACACTAGTCTCTACGGGTATATTGATATCCCAGTATCGATGCATCTTAACCAGGAATATTTAAATATAAATATTTATTTTAAATGATTCAATACTCATGGTTACGAACATTTTGGTAATGGCGATCGAGCAGATATTTCTTCTAAGGATTTTCTACTTATATATATTTTATGTGTTTAAAAAATTAATTATATCTCAATATAAATACAAAATAAAACTAAAAACTTATTGTTTTTCAAACAAGATTCACTATAAGGGTTAAGTTAGATAATCAAATTACATAATAGCCCCTAACGCACACCCTTAACCCTATTAGGGAGCACACTCATGATAAGTTAAACCTCCTATTCATAAGCTCATCAGAGAACAAGAGACATCTGCGTTCTCCAAAAGCACACATAGAGTTGATACAGGGATATTTTTAGGGTAATTACTCAAAAGTCGAGTATTTTTCTAAGATTTATAAATGACTGGTGATTTTCAGTAAAATTAAAATAAAATTTTGATCTAAATGAGATTTTCCATTGTGAATTCATTGAGGATTGTATCGAAATTATAGAATCAAATAAATCCTTACTAGAGAGATTCAATTCGATATGGGATTTAGATCTTAAATTTTTAGGATTTTTAATAACAATGGTTATATTGATCATGATTTAAAACTTTACCAAAAATTAGGAAATGTCATTTAAATTCGTTGCTAGTAAAATATTTGGTTTATAACTTTAAAAACTAATTGGGTACAATATACAACTATTTGCATAACTATCAACTAATAACTAACGATTGGATAATTTTATGTAAAATTAATTTGATATTATAATTTAAATCTAGGTATATCGAGATAACGCATATAGTGCTAGGTTTGGAGTTTCAGACGAGAAGGAGAAGCTTGTGGAGGTGGTATGAGAGCTAAGGAGTACAAATAAAGAACTAAGGGGCAAAGTGAACAAGTTAGAAGAGTAAATGTGTTCAGTGCAGGAATTTGTAAGGGAATTGAGGCAGAAGCGAGGACAGGGAGTTGGACCTTCTTCATGTGTTATTCTTACTCAACCTGAGTATATATAATTTGTATTATGGTTTGTGTTGGACTTGATGTGCATTGTTTAGACTTAATGTGTTGATACATTGATATCTTTTGGATTGATTTTGTACTGTGGTTTGTAAACATGTTGTTTCTGACAAGATGATATGTTTGTAGCAAATTTGTTGTGATTTGGAGATGATGCACATGTTTTATATACATGTGTGATAGTTACGTAATGTTTATATTCATTAGTACATGCCTTTGATAATATATTTTCCCGTTTAGCATAGCCAATTTGGCTTTTATGATATTCTGTTATGATTTATGCAGGATCAAATGCAACAAAATTCTACCAAATGATTCTTCAGACAGGCATAGTGAAAACATACAGAAGACATAAAGAAAATCCTTTTTTACTTTTAAAAAGAAGTAGGGAAGGCGTATAAAAAATGGCATAGGGAATACGTAGGGAATATAACATAGGAAAATGTAGGTAAATATATAGAGTATGTAGGAAAAGTGTATTGTTAGGGCATAGGGAAGGCATAGGGAATTTATGACGTAGAGAAGCATATAGAGAGTTGACTTAGGGAACTTTGGAGTAGAGAATAAGAAACTAATGACGTAAGAAGGGCATAGAAAATGTTTTTGTGACACACTTATCTCCATTACCTTCTTTGGTGTCGGGATGGTGTATGGAATCGGTTGTACGCCGCGTTGATGCTAAGTACCGGTTGGCATAAGGAAACTGTTTTTTAGTGCTACCTTCTAGGTCACACACACACACACATATCTATATAGCCGACACTATGTGCATGTATATTTGGTATTTAATATATATGCATATTAATGAATTGGTATATATAAACCTATAATATTTAGCTATAATGAGTATATTATTATATTATGTTATATTAATATATTATTAGCAATTTATTAAGGTCTAAATTTATTTATATCTTTAAATTTTTATTTTACTTAAAATTATGGTTAACAAATTTAAATTTTCATACTTCAAATTAATGGCAAAGTCGGATCTAATAAATTTATATTTCAAAAACTATATAATTTAAATTAATTTGACTAATTCAAATATACTGAGTTTGGCCAAAACTAAAAAAGGTTCAAAAATTACAAAAAAATATGTTTAATTATTCATTTATAAAACTACATGTATAAATTATTATATTTTAAGTTCCTTTATTTTTTTAATAAGAGCATACTTTATTTAAGTAATGCACTCATTTTAATGTTACAAAGGTTCGAAACCACGACACCTAAAACCCCATTTTAGAATGTCGTGCTAATATTAAAATTAATAATTTAAATATATGTTATGCTCAACGAGAAATTTACTTTCATTTTCTTTTCGAAAGTTAAAAAAAAATATGCTACAATTATGCATACATAAAAATATACATACATGCATGCATGCATGCGCGCGTACACACACACATATATATATAATATTTCAATATTATTAAAAATTTAAGTTTTTTATGTTTTTTTTAAAATGGGTTAATGATTTTATTAATTGGGCTATGCGGCCCAATAGCCATATTTACATCCGCATATCAATTGAATATATTTACTCTCAGTATACAATGCGACACAATCTAACATAACCGAATACTTTCCCAATTTGTAATTAGGGTTCAACTCCGGAGCTATGGCGGTTTCAAGATCACTTCTAGACTTCCTCGCCTCTCAGCCCTCAAGTTCTAGTTCGCCAATAGTAGTCTTTCTCGTGCCTCTAATTTGGTAAGTTTCTTGATTCTTCCAATTATTACTACAACATCTCTAGCTATGTTATCTGATAGATCTAATTCTTTTTTTTCTTTGTTGTTGTTGAAAGCCCTTACATTTCGTTCATGCCAAATGTGCCAGATGGTAGTTGTCAGCGAAATTTTTCTAATCTCCTTCATAAGGTCTATGATATCTGCTCGATCACTCAGGTAATTGATCTCTTCATGTAAGTTCATCACTGCTTCTATGTGCAAGTTTTTTAATTTTTGTAATGCCCAAACCTGCTTGTTGTATTTACAGTCGAAAAAATAGATGTCTGTGAGTTTCGGTTTCTTTGTTACATAGTTTGCATGTATCATTGTGATATCCCGGAATTTCTGGCAATATCAATTTAGTAATCTGTTTAAATAATTAAATTGATTTAATAATCTTTGTTAATAAAGATTTAAATTGGTTTAATAAACTTCTTTTATAAATATTTAATTGGTAAATATTTATCTTTTAAAAGCTAATTAAATTGTTTTCTATTTATAATGTATATATAATTGTATATATTGTAAATAGAAAAGCTTTGGATTGAATTTAACAAATAAAACATAATTTTCAAATTCTAATATATTTGGTAATTTGGAAATTTGATTTTATATTAAGCTTTTAAAAGGCTATGTAATAATATATGGTTTTAAATTGTTAAGTGTAAATTGTTTAAATTGATTTTTAAATTTTATTTAAAATTGAATTAAATTTATATTTGGATTTTAAAAGTATGACAAAAGTGATTTTTGTACAAGTATAGTGTTTTATTCTACTTCTTTTAAAAAAAGAATTATTATATATATAAAGTTTGAATAAGTATATAGTTATTAGGAATTTATTAATAAAAGCTTTATCCATTTATAAATTCATTTTTTTTGCATGTAAAATCATATGTGTAAATTAGTAAAACCATCTAAGCACATGTGTTAACATGTTAATATAGGGAGATGACAATTGACAAATGTCAAGAAATTGTTTTTCTTTTAATTTTTAAATTTATCATTTTAGCCATTTTAAATACATATGTTTTCCCCCTCTTCATTTCTTTCTTCTCTAATCAAAACTAAAGAAAACTTCAGCTGAAACAATAACTCAAAAACAAGATCTGTAATTCATTTTCAAAGATCAAACACAAACCTAAAATCACTCTCTCAAAACCAGAAATCAATTCAAATACATGCAAACCATTTTCAAGTTT
Organism: Allium fistulosum; assembly: GCA_030737815.1. Classification (NCBI taxonomy): domain Eukaryota; kingdom Viridiplantae; phylum Streptophyta; class Magnoliopsida; order Asparagales; family Amaryllidaceae; genus Allium; species Allium fistulosum. The sequence goes on along the minus strand of CM060907.1, from coordinate 1,042,575,617 downwards.
CAAATCACCAACTGTAGTTCATTTTCAAATCAAAGCCTGCATTTTTCAAACCATTAGCCTGCATTCATCTTCAACCTGAGATGAACCAGCCTGCAAGCATTTTCTTCCTGGAAATCAAGCAGTCCATCTCTTCTCCAAATCTGAGATAAATCTAGCAAGCAAACATGAAATCTAAACAACAAGCATTCCAGTTCCATTAACAAGCAATTCAAGTTTTTAAAGCAAAGGGCATTTCAGTTTTAAAGTTCAAAAGCTTTTCAAAATTTGAGGCTCTGTTCTTCATCATGTCTGGTGAGTAAATTTCTTTTAAAAACAGATTAAACCTGATCTTATGCTTGTTGAAGTAATATAGTATATTATGTCTATATAAATGCATAGATGTGATGTATATGTATATAGTGTGATATATGTGAAGTATTTGAAATCTATACAGACATGTTCTCTGTTTTATAACCTTGTGAGTAAACTTAGATTTAAAAACAGTTAAATTTGGATTTATGTGGTAAAATGTTTAAAAGTAAAACTGTGATATATGTTTGAAAATATGTATGCATGTTTGTCTTAAATTTGAATATATGTGTACTTGAATATAGAGAACCCTGTGTGTATGTATGGCTATGTTTGTATCATCTCTGTTTAAGTTACAGAGTTAAATTTAGAGCAAAATTTCTAATCCCCTCATCTAATCTTTTATAGGGATTAGTATTCAAACAAATTAAGTTTGGTTTGCATTGGTGATTTTAACTGAATTATAGTTGAATTACATTATATATTGTATACATGGTTGTGTGAATGTATGCTTGTCACTGTTGTGTTCACAGGCCCATGAATAACACATAAAAATTCATATCTGCCTATACAGACAAATTCAAGCTTTGATCTTTAAAAAGAAATTGATTATAACATTTTAATTTCCTTTTTAAAAATAGTTCCAAGAAGAAATATTTAGAATTTTTTTAGAAAATAGAATGTTACAGAAATCTATTTATAACAGAAAAATCGATTGTTTTAATTTCATGATTTGATTTCATAATGTGATTTGTATTGGCAAATTATGAATTTAGGTAAAGAAATCATGATTTTTAAGTAAGTAATTGGAGAGATATCTCGAGATGAACGGGAAATGTATTTTCATCAATTTCCGTTGATCAACGATGATAGGTGTGTCGTGATTGTTCATGGTGGAAGCTGGCATGTTGATGATCTCTAGAAAAATGGTTTGGGATTTTTCTAATGGCCGGAGTAGCTTGGCGAAGTCGATCTAGGGTTCGATGGCAAGATAGAATGATGAGGTTGCCGAGGGATGTGCGATGATGAGAGTGGATCGGAATCGATCGCGTGTGGGGGAAATGGTTCATCGTGGCGTGGCGCGGCTTTGGGTGGGTCAGCGTGAGCTCTAGTGGTCGGAGGCGATGGCTGGTGGTTGATTTTTCGATGATGGTGGGTTCCAGACTTCGGTTGTTTGGGTTCTAATGGGATCGAGTTGCTCGATTTTGTTTCCTCGCGAATTCATCGGAGAGGGATGGTCGGAAGGACTGGGATAGGTGTCAGCGACTTGTCGAAGAGCGGAGAGTTGGTCGGAGAGGCGTAGGTACGGCGTGCACGTGCACGTGTGCATGTTTAGAACTGGAAATGATCGATGGGTTTGGGAAGATGTTTTTTTCTGGGTTTTGTCTCGAGATGATTAAGGTTTGACTCGGTGTAGTGATGGTGCGCGAGTGCCACGGGGTTGTCTTGGAAATTTTGTTGAAGAAGCTGGGGTTTGTTTTTGTTTAAGAACAGGTTTCAAAATTTATAAAGAAATCAAGTTCAAGTGTAAAGCAAAAACAAAATCAAGTTTTTTTACAAGCTAAAATTTAGTTAAAGTTTTCAAGCAAGGTGTTTTAAAAAAAAAAGGGATTTAGAGTTTTAAAGATTTTAAATAATTAAGTTCAAAGAAGAAGGTTTAACCCAAGTTAAATATGTTTAAAATTTGAATAAGTTTTTAATAGGAAGATGATAATTAAGTTTTTAAAAAGTAAGAATTTATCTAATTATTAAATAAGTTTGAACAAAGTTTCAAAGATATCAAATGTTCTAATAAGATGTTAAATTGATTTGTTTAAGTGAATTATATTTTTAATCAAGTAATTCATCCCTAAAATATTTTTCTAATGATATAATTAGGAAATTAAGGAAGACAGGGAATTTATTTTTGGGATTAACTAAAGATAATTAATTAGTGAAATTAATTAAAAGTTAATCACTTAATGAGATAAATAAAGGGTAATTAATTGATGTTAATAATCAAGGTATAATAACTTAATATAAGTAATTAGTAGATAGTTAATGATTTTAATTAATTTAAGATCATTAACTAATGATTATGAATTAATTAATTAATGTGATTAATTTAAGATAATTAATTGGATTAATTAATTAAGGATGATCATTTATGAAATTGGTTAAGTATAATTACTTAATTATGAAAGTAATTAAAGGAATTAATTACTCAAGGTAATTAATTAAATAAATTTGATTAGTTAACTAAGTTTAATTAATTTAGGGTAATCACTGGGTGATTAATAAAGTATAATTACTTAGGGAAGTAATTAAAAGTAATTACTGAATGTAATTAATTGAAGATGATTTAATAATGAAAGTAATTTGATTTTAATTACTTTGTATGATTAATCAAGGGATTAATTAAAAGAATAAATAATTAAGGAGTAATTAATTTATGTAATGAAGTAATTAAGGGTAGTTAATTACTGGATGAGATTAATCAAAGGTGATTAATAATTGTGGTTTAATTAAGATTAATTACTTAATGTAATTAATTTAAATAGGATAATTAATTAAGAGTAATTAGGGATTAATTAATTAATATAATTAATGATATAATTAAGAGTTGATTAATTAAAACTAATTAATCAATAATAAGTAATTAAAGAGTAATTAATTAATGAAATTAATTAAGAATTAAGATAATTAATTATAGTTAATTAATTAATAAAGTAATTAAAGGTTAATTACTATAATGGTTAAGGATAATTAATTTATATAATTAATTAAGAATTAATTACTTAAATGTAATTAAAAGATAATTAATCAAGGATGATTAATTGAAATGAATAATTAGAGGATAATTAATTAATTGATTTATAATTAATTAATGGTTAAGTAAGCAGGATTTATAGAATGAAATAATTAATTTAATTCACTTTAAATTAATTAGAGATGATAAATCATTACTTATGGATGGATAAATAATATGGAATGCTTTGAATTGTTTGATATCTCTCTGATGAGATATGTGCTGATCTGTGATATGGATGTTCTAGTTGAATTATGATGATAATATGGATTATCTACTTATATTGATAATGTTGATTATCTATTGTGATATTGTAAATTATCTATCTATGTGAATATAGATAATGAATTGAATTGTTTTAACTTTAAAACAACTTGGCCTTAAAAGATACGTTTTGGATTTCGATGAGACCGGGATCGGGTTTCCAGATTTGGATATCCGAATACCACATCGATCCAAATTAACGATAGGTCGTGAATCTCAAGTGAAGATGAAGATTCAGAGTGCAAGGGTTATTGTCGTTAACTCTGAGGGTGATTCCAAAATGAGTGTAACGAGATAATGCCTTCGGTTTCGTTCGAACCCAGAACGAACTTGTATGGATTGAATGCTTTCAGAACATCGTCAGGTGGACGATGAGCATTCTAAGTGATGTGTTCTGATTAAAGGTAATCGTAGCCTCAAGCCTCATCAACCGGGAATGGCTAAAACAGGGGAGGTGCAGCAAGGCTTCGTGGGTAGCACCCACTGATAGTAAGGTCATCCCTGTCTAGATGTCCCTTTTTATTTCGGCTTAGTGGTGCGGTTGCTGATCACAACCGTGGGGTGATTTTATTCGGAATTATCCAGTAAGGGATGGTTTCGGCCTTGTGTTGTAGGGGATTGGGAGTAATCCTCGGTACGGTGATCTAGGCCCCGTACTATGACGGGCGGTACTCCAGTAGCCCTGCCATTGTATGGAAACCCAACTTCCAATAAGTGATAACAGACTTGACTGTATACCTATGTATGCTGGAATTTAATGAATGTAACAATTTCGGCTATGTGAATATTTATTTGAAAACCATAGACCCTATTATAATATAACTGGATTTCCTATCAATGTTTTGGTTAGCGTAAGGTAAAAACTTTTCCGTGTTTATGTGCGGGGAGTCTTACGTGATACCTTTGTTTCAAAAGGATTTTTGAAGTTAAACAACTTTAAACCATTTACTCATACCAGACCCATGTCTGACCCAAGTGTTTATTTTCTGTTTTATTAAACTCTTGGGTACTCAAATTTTTACGAGTAGCCAAGGGATTCAGGTTAGCTTTGACGAATCTTTGGAGGAGATATGGAGCAGGAGGCTTCAGCATTCGTAGATATATAGTGTTCCGCTGTGTTGGTTTCTCTGAGTCTTTTGTTTGAGTTATATCTTGAGTTGTATAATAGACAGAAATTTATAACTGTCTATTTTGTGTTGTATAAGCTGTGTAACTCTGATTATGTAAAGACTATGTAATAGTTATGTGATATATTATATTTTGTTCCGTTTCCGCTGTGAGATTCTGATGTGTTGTTGTTCTTTCTTCTCTTCTTTTCTCTTTTCTATCCCTTTCTTTCTTATTAATGATGCGTCATTCTGTGGAATGAATGGCGGGTCGTTACAATCATCTTCTATAATTCCCCAACTCTTAAGTTTGTCTTTAGTCGTCAATCTATTTTTAATGGCTTTGTAAGTAGTGTGAGACATTTTGGGACAGTTAGATTTACTCCATATTACTTTATGCCACTGTATTGTTGGGTGATGTTGTCGGCTATCCTCCTAGGCATCTTTCATTTTAAATCGTTCTCTATTATTGCTTTTCCACGCCCATATGTCCTTTTCTCTGTCTGTGTATAATGGCAACCCATCTATTCTTGTCTTAAATTTCTAGTGATTATTTGTTTTTCTGGTGCCCATTTCTGATTCTGGATTATGGTAAATACTTGACAATTTGGTGTGTTGTTTGCTGAATGGCTTTCCCATCCCAGCTTATCTAATAAACTTTTACTGTTAATCCAAGGGTCTCTCCATAGGTCAGTGCCTTGACCATTAGCAACTTGCCTTTCTATAAGACCTTTAAGTAGCTCCCTATATTTGAGGATGTTTTTCCATGTTGTTGATGCATTATTGTCAATTTTAATTGTCCAAAAATTTCCTTTTAAATATCTAACCCTCATCCATTTGGCCCATAGATTTTCTGAAACAAGAACTTTCAATGCTAATTTAAGGCCATATGCTTTTTTAAGTTCAAAAAGATTTTTAAGTCCCACTCCTCCTTCCTTTTTAGGTCTACATAGGTCTTTGTAGCTTACTTTATGTACTCCTCCTTTCTAGATAAAATTGGCACAGACAGAATTAATTTTAGCAATTGAACAGTCAGGGATTTGAAATATTTGTAGCCAGAAGCTGACTTCAGATGTTATGACAGTTTGAACTAATTCAACTCTTCCTGCAAAAGATAAGAGTTTTGATCTCCATCCCTGTAATTTTTCTCTTATGTTGTCTATGAGTTTTCCATATTCAGCGTCTGTTATTGTGTTGTTTGACAAAGGCACTCTAAGATAATTTACTGGCAATTCTCCTTCCCCTACTCCAAGCTGTGATATAATCTCTGCTATGTTTTTGCAATACTTATTCATATAGCATTTAGTTTTAAGCTCATTCACTTTTAGACCAGCTAAATTTTCCATCTGCCTAAAAATTACCTTTATTGTTTTCAGAGCCATAGAATTAGCTTTAAACACTACCAACAGGTCATCTGCATATATTAAGTGATTGACTTCAGGTTGAATCTTGTAAATGAGCTTGATTAGGGTCTGATGACTAGCTAATTCCATTTGTAATGAGAACCCTTCCACAGCAACATCAAAAAGATAGGGGGATAGGGGGTCTCCTTGTCTAATCCCCCTATTGGATTTAATAAATCCTTTAGGTATTCCATTAATTATCACTGAGAATGTAGGTATGCATATGCAATGTGTGATAAGATTTAAAAGTTTGGCTGGAACTCCCATTTCATGTAACATATGTATGATGAATTGCCTATTGACTTTATCATATGCTTTATGGAGATCAATTTTCATGCAAACCCTATCTGATCCTTTCCTGTTAAAGTCTCTCACCAGCTCGTAGGCTATTAAAGAATTTTCAAATATAAATCTCCTCTTTATAAATGCACTTTGACATTGAGAAATGATAGCTGGAAAAACTTTGTTGAGTCTGATACATATGATCTTCCTAAGAATTTTGTAAGTGACATTACAACATGTTGTAGGTCTATACTCTTCTATTCTTTCTGGCTTATTAACTTTAGGTATAAGGGTGATAAATGTATGGTTAATTTCTTGAATGAACTCACCAGTATTTAAAGCTTCTTGATAACCTTTTAACATGCTATCTTTCAGGTCTAACCAGTGCACTTTAAAGAAAGCTGCATTCATTCCATCGGGTCCGGGACTGGAGTCATTGTGAATAGAGAAAGTAGCTCGCTTCAATTCCCCTTCAGTAATGTTAACTGTCAGCATGCTAGCTCATTCTCTAGATATACGTCTTCGACACTGGATGTGAGGTATTTGTTGTGTATGATCTCCATTATAGATCTCTGTAAAATAATCCGTAGCTTTATTCTCCAGCTCCTGTATGCTTTTAGTCATTTCCCTCTGTTCGTTTAGACAGTTTAACAGATTATTTTGATTTTTCCTTTGAGACATTTTTGTATAAAAAAATTTATTGCATTCATCCCCTTCTGTCGTCCATTTTTCATTTGCTTTTTTGCTTCAATTCAATGACTTGTTTTTCCAATTGTTTTTTTAACATCTTTTGATTGGAATAATATTCAGAATTCATATGTTTATTTTGAGGGTCTTCCGCTAGTTGATATTGAAGTTTTTCCAGCTTCCTCTGTAATTCAATTTCTTCATCTTTTGCTTTCGGTCTTTTTTATTCCACTCCTTAAGTCTGTTTTTCATTTGTTTGACTATCATGGTGTATTGATACATATAATTACCTTCAGGAATTTGAATTTTTTTGAAATCTACTACTTCTTAATAGCCTTCTATTAAGTGCCAATGATTAGCATACCTGAAAGGTTTTCCTCTTTGAGATTGTTTTTCATCATTAAACTGAATGTATAAGGGATAGTGATCACTTGTAGAACTTGGCAAAATTGTAACTTTGATATTTGGTATTTTATTTAGTAGCTCAGCATTACCTAAAGCTCTGTCTAATCTTGAGTGTATTATTTTTGTTTCACCACTTCTCCATGTGTATTTCAGGCCTGTGTGGAATACTTTTGTTAATCTTGTTTCCAATACACAGTTATTGAATTCTGAAACTTGGCAGACCCTTAATGTAAGCCCTCCTCGATTTTCATTGATATTTAATACTGCATTAAAGTCTCCTGACACTAGCCATGGTTGTTGTATAATTTGCGAATTCTACTAGTTTTACCCATAGATTATTCCTTTCAGAAGCCAAATTACTTGCATACACAACTGTTGTAACTACCTCCATGCCTCCCATATTCTTCATATGTATTGTTGCTTGTTGTTCGTCTATATTTATCATATTACATGTCCATATATTGTTATCCCATAGCACCATGATTCTACCTTTGATTATTCTAGTGCTATTGAATGACATCACAATTATTGCCCATTTGATATTTAAAAGATTCCAGGTTATCCTCTGTAAATTTGTTTTCCAGTATTGCCAGTATTGTTGGTTTGTACTTATTCCTTAAATTATAGAGGTCTAATTTTCTAGTATCACCATTAGACTTCTTACATTCCAGCATATGATTGACATTAAGATCTTGTAGCTCTGCTCCTTGTAATCAAAGCTGATCCTACCTTAGCCTTTTCATCAACTGCATTTCTTTTCTTCTCTGAAAACATTTTGTCATATTCTTCATTGATCTCTGTGTATTTAATTATGTTTTCTTCTTTCTCTCCTCGTCAGATGTTGCTATCTGTATATCTAATTTTTTTTATATCATTTAATGTTTCAGGAATATGCTCTTCATCAAAATCCATTATTTCCTCCCTTCCCTGAGTCAGATGTTGCTGCTTATGGTTCTCCAAAGTTGAACAACCCTCCTGTGAATTCTGAGATTGATGACCTGCTTCTTTCTCTACTTCAGAACCCTTAGCAATAGTGTCATTAGATGTTTGTATATATTCCGGTTCTGGGTCACTGTTTGCAGCTTTTTGTGTATAACATTTTGTAGCTGCATCAATTTTATGGGATGTTAACCCAGTGCTAGTAGTTATATCAGTTACCACGGGTTCTGCTTCAGTAGCTACCATATTAATACTAGTTGAACCACTTGTTGATAATTTTGGTACCCATAATTGCTTAGGCTTATTTTGATCACTGCATCCTTGTGTTATTGAATGGCCGAAGCACTTGCATTCCTCACATCTTAGAGGTATGAATCATACTCCACTTCCTGTGTATACACATTGCCTTTCTTATCTATTGCTTTTACAGTGTTTGGCAGTTATGCATCTGCATTTATTTCTACCAATACTCTTGCATACTTAATTCTTTTAACTTTCCTTGTGTTCTTATCTATATCAAGTGGCTTCCCAATAATGCTTGCTAACTTACTGATGCATCTCATATTCCAAAGACCTAGGTTTAGACTGTTAAACTTGATCCATATAGGATAAGTGGTTAGCATAACTCTTTCAAAGTTCAAATCTGCTTCCCATCTCTTCATGATTATTAATTTGCTGTCCATGAACCAAGGTCCTCCTTTCAGCACTCGCTCATAGTCTTCTTCTTTTTCAAATTTGATTAAATATAATTCGTTTTCTTTGGGAAATATATCCCATGATCCCTTAGGTTTCCATACTCTTTTATATATGCGTTAAAATGTACGAAGTATGGTCTTTTTCCAGCCATGTACGCATAGATAGAGTTCTTCCACATCTGATTGGACTCTTCATAGTCTTGGTCATCTATTACATGATAGAATTCTATTCCATCTCTTATCGGTTCGTAGTACTCGATTTTACCTTGAATTTCGATGTTGTTATTCACTGTCTCCACCCACGGCTTAGGATTTTTTTTCATGTTTGAATAATTCCGATGTAGGCTTTTGCTTAATGATATCATCCAACGTCAATTTCCCCTTCCGCTTTACCATTTTCCAACCTCCGCCGTCATCCTCATCTTGTTCGCCTAATGTTTTGGGAATCTCTATTGTCGCCATTTCTTTTATATTAAAACACTATTTTGTAAAAGTTACGCCTAAATTTTTTATGATGATTATGCGTGTATATATTTTATTATACTTTTACGTCTATAACGCTTGTTCATTTATGTATAATACTATAATATGTATAGTAAACATATATAATCTAGTAAATTAATTTTAATAAATATCTTCGAATATAATTATCTAAAAAATTAATCTTATTAAATACAAAGCTTTGTATTTATATTTACTTATTCAATCTTAAACAATATATGTATAAAGTATATATATAAATGCTTATTGGTATTTTTTTATTACTAAAATGCCAAACAAAAACATAAAATTTTATAAAAAAGTCATTTTGTATACCCGAATAAAAGTTATATATGATAAATGTATATATGTCAAACATTACATTTGATAACCAAGCCAAGGTTGTACACGCTAACGTGTTCGATCACCTTTAAAGATCCTGTAACGACCCGTAAAATGTTTAATAGTTTTAAATATATATTTAACTAAAATTTTGTAAAATTTTAAATAATAAAATTTTGAAATATAAATCTAATATTTGGAATACGTCTGTTTAAACATAGCAACTAGTAAATTTTCATTTGATAATATGGAAGTAAATTTTATTGTGTAATTCAATTTAAATTTAAAGCTGTTAAAATTGATGATAATAAATTGTTTTCCAAACCTGAATATTTTTCTATAGAAAATTTGTAAATCACCTTCTGAGTGAGACGTCATATTTTGTTTTTTCAAATTTGGACTGTTATTGCTTCGTTTATCTTATTTCTAACATTTTTTTTTCATATTATATTTCGTATTATATTTTCATATTTTGATATTGAGTTTAAATTTATTTTTGTTTTGGCTTGGTTATTTATGGGTAGACAAAGGGGCTTGGAATTATAATAGTTCACTTGAAAAGATGTTAGAAAATGAAGAGCCATCGGTTGAGGAATTCACGTTCATTTTTTTTCAGACTTCTCACCTTTCTCATCCTCGTTCATTGTTTTACACGTTCAAACAATTGCCTGACTTCACTTCTTCTCATTCCCATTCTTTCTTCTACAAAAATTCTTTTCTTTCTTTCTTCAGTAAGTTCAAAATTTTGCCGCACCTCCTCATCTTGAATAGCCGACCATCCCATCCCTCTGTTCACACCTCCCCATCACCCAAACAGTGCACCGACCACCAAGCAACCGGCCTCATCCCAAGAACTCACGCACTCTCCACCTCATCTCCTTTCGCCCTCAGCCGAGCCTGCCTTCCCAAAGCCATCTGCTGCGTTCCACCTTTCTCCACAAGTCATCTTTTCACAATCACCACTCCAATGCCAGCCAAAGCATCTCCCCATCTTCTAGCTGAAGCCATCCAGATCTCCACCGAACCTTGCCGTGAGTCCCCTTCTTTATCTTATATTCGTTGTATATGCAAAGGATAAGCACGTATATGTATAGCTTTGATAATCTAACATTCTAATTTTTGGTCTATGTTGTCACAAATATTTACATCTTCGGCATAGGGTTTTTCATATTGCTGTGTATATATATACACGTACTGCCTTGATGACCGAAAGCTATAGTGTTATATGTGGTATATATATATATGTTTGCATATAAGCTCATGTATAAATATGGTTGCTATTTTCAACCTTCTTTTATATAAATTTGTTTGATATATATGTTTCGCTAGTTTATTAGTATATATATGTTTTGCTGGTTTATATATATTATTCTACTTGTTGTTCATTTACAGTTGTGTTTACAGTTTTGTATATATGTTATATTATATTATATTATATGAGTCTACTACCATCTATATATTATTGTAAATATTCGTTTATATATATATACCGATGAGTTTCAATTTAAAGTTTATATAAATAACCTACAGTCATATATACATATTTTTCACTTTCTGTCGAGTCCTGGAGATTTTATTGATAAGTTGCTTATATATGTATTAGTATTATATACTAATAAGTTAGTATATCTAAGTTTATAACTGTTACTTTATCATAATATGTGGTGTTATATATATTGTAAAGTTAGTTATATATTAGTCTGCACATTTATTTTGAAGCATGCATATGTGAAAATAATTTGCATATAGGTTATATATATAGATATATTTGACTACTATATATATTGTTTTATAATATAAAAGTTTGTTTGTATATATATTTATATAACAGTTTGTTTATAAAGTAAGTTTATGCATTCTGTATTCTTCCAATTGCATGTTTTACGATATATATTTAGTATATAAGTGGTATGTCATGTATTGTATATATAAGCTTTGATTTTTCAGAGAGGGTTACTTGTATCATTTTAGATAATGTGTGTATATATATATAGGTATGGAAGTTTTACAGTTTATAATTTATAAAGTATACAAGTATGGAAGTTTATATGTGTGGTTGTCATATTATTTATATAGTGACAGTTGTATAAATATACATAAAGTTTTAAAACTATAATATATATAGATTATAAAGTTCATGTTCCTTTATTCTATATGAGTTTAAAAGGGCAGTATATAGTTATGTACGTATACATGAATTGCTACTTGTTTTGTATATATAGATAGATAATAGATTTTAATTTTATATAGATTTTGAAATATAAAATATAGGTAGATATTTTGATTTTACTTTTATGGGTGTGATGGTATAAGAAAATAAGTTTATATTGATTTTTTTCGATATATGTTGATTGTAAAATGTAGTATACATGTAAATTGATATATTAGTTTATATATGTATGCATAAGTTTTGTTTTCAAATATATATATATATATATATATATATTCTCTATTTATATCAAACTGATTGATTTATTCCATCAATTCCTTATCTATCAGCTTTGTCCGTCAAATTCGTGCCCATCTCACTTTGCTTTGGAACCTGCAGCTTGCTCTGTTGTCAAATTCTCTAGCCTCGAAAGGTGAGCAATCACTCACGATTAATGTTTTTATATTTATTAAATTTGATTTTAATTGAAACGACAATTGAAATATGCTGTTGTTAGTTATTTACATTGCTATATATATGCTATTATCTGTATCTGTTTACCTGTGACATTTGACACCATTATCTGTTATTTATATTTATGATATATGCCAGTTATGTTATTATTATCATATCTGTTATCACTCTGCAAGTTCCCTGTTAGTATAAAATTCACTATGGGTTGAAATGATACATACCCGAACGATCTGTAGAATAGGAGAAAATCTTTATGGGTGAAATGATAAACCCAAGCGATTTTCATTGACATTGAATTGGGATTGCGGGTTGAAATGATATATACCTGTATATATTTAAATTGTGGATTGAAATGATAAATATCTGTATCACTTGACCATAGGATAGAAAATTGTATACAGACACCGTTGGTCTATATATATATATATTGAAAATGATTTCTATGGTTTTTGAAAGGAAATATATGGTTTTAATAAATATTGATTTTTAAAGATTTATTAAAATTGATTTAATAAAGTTGATATATAATATGTTTAAGTATTTATTTAATATCTATATTTTAAATATAGAGTTTATAATGATCCAGGTTGGAAAGATAAATTTGGAATTGATTTGAAATTATATTTATTTAAGAATTATACTTAAATAAGTTTGATTTGAAATTTATTAAATTTGAAATTCTAAAGATATGATTTTATAACTTGATTTTTGATTTAAAGTGATTTAAATGAATATTTCAAGTTTAAATATATTGAAGGAAATATTTAGTTTATTGTAATTTGGGGTTTGTTTAAATGATATTGGATTTATTAAGTGAATATTTCAAATTAAAATAATAGTAAAGTGAATTTGATATATATATATATATCAAATTATCGAATTTAGTTTTGAAATGTTGAACATTTAAAGCTTTGAAATATATTGAAATTGAAATGGCGTATTTTATGGTTTAAATATGTATTTGAAATCGATAATTTGAAATGGTTTATTTAGAAACTGAATCGAATTGAAATTGATGATTTGAGATTTGAATTAAGTTGAATTTGGAAGTCGAGTTGATTTGAATCGATTTGTGAATTTTTGGAAACTATCTTTATTATATAAAGTATTTTTAAATTATATTTAAAACTATTTTTATATTATTTTATAAACCATTTTAATATAACTATTTTTATTATAAACTATTTTAATATAAACTATTTTAATTATACTAATTATTTTAATATATATTGTTTTAACTTATAACTATTTTATATAAATTATTTTATTTTATAAACTATTTTATTATATATACTATTATTGATATCTAAACGGTGTAAGGGAAATGCTATAATTTCAAAGTGTTATGATTTCGAAAATGCTATAATTTCAAAGTGTTATGATTTTAAAGTGTTATGATTTCCAAAATGCTATAATTTCAAAGTGTTATGATTTCCAAAATGCTATAATTTCAAAATGTTATGATTTCAAAGTGTTATGATTTCCAAAATGCTATAATTTCAAAGTGTTATGATTTCAAAGTGTTATGATTTCAAAGTGTTATGATTTACAAAATGCTATAATTTCAAAGTGTTATGATTTCAAAGTGTTATGATTTCCAAAGTTATGAATTTCAAAGTATTATGATTTCCAAGGTATTATTATTTCAAATTGTTTGGTTTCGAAAGTATTGTATCTTTAAAAGTACTATGATTTTGGAAGTGAGTATTTTTGAAATGGAAATGATATCGTATTGATATGTTTTTGAAATGAAAATGATATTTTGATTTTGAATTATAAACTACTTTGAAATAACCACGGTGTTATAATAACGATTGTTTGTTAAAGAGACCGGGATCAGATATGGGCATACTCTCTATCGATACCAAAAACCACTTTAACAACTGTGTACGCGGTGGAGGTTCCAGAATGAAGTAAGATGGTGGCAACGATCCTATATGAGGTATATACGTGGACCCAACTCCCGTGAGTTGGCATAAGGTGGCTAAAACAGGAGCGATTCCGGGCCATTGAGGTAGCTCCTCTGATCGGACACAATCCATCGTATCCATTCTATTACTTTGTGATTGATTTGGTGCGCACCCTTGATTCGGGAGTGTGGCTTGAGGTGGCGATTGCTGCGGCTCTGCGTTACCACCAGTTCGGATGCGTAATTGGTATATCTACCCTGGCATTGCCTCATTGTGCCGTGTCACCTACCATAGCGAGCCTTACTACGAGTTTGATTTGTGTCGTACCTATGGAGTATCCTCTGGTAGCCTCCCGATCTGGAGGTACTACGGTACTGTATAGACTATTGGCACACCTAAAAATGTGTTAAGGTGGAAAATGTAAAGCCTTAACACTACTTTTAAATAGTATACTTTACTGTAGACATTATTATAATAGCGTATATTACTACATAGTAGATTGTTTAATGGATCCTTAGGGGGTGGTTATCCCAAACATCCTTTAAGTTACTGTATTTCACTTGATATTTCACTTGAGTTGGATTTATTGATATAAGAATGTTAATCCTGACTCGAGTGTTTTGTGTTTTGCTTTACGCTCGGGTCAGACTGAGTGATACAGCATTTGAGACTCACCTTTGGAGTTGGAGCTTCGCTTGGAGATCCAGCTATCTATCCAGCTTTCAGTTATTCAGTTGATTCCAATGATGTATGTATTCAGATCTTGTATTTGACTATTGTATTGGGACATCTATGTATTCGTGACTTCTGTTGTATCTTGTTTAACTCTGTTATATATATATAGTAGCTTTATGAACTACTATTCTTTTGTTTCCGCTGCATTATTGTTATATTACTCTGTGTCTGTGATTCTGTGATTATTTTATTTACCGTATATGCTGAGGTTTGCCAAATTTAAATTAACAATATGATATTTTGAGCAATTCAAATCCGACATGTATGGATGTGAATGGTTGAAATTCCAGGATGTTACAGATCCCCTCAATAATAGTAATGATTTTCAAGTTCAAGGTAGAGATAATCTAATGAATGGGATGGAAAGATTGACAAATAATGAACAATGAACATTTGGGTCTTATTTATAGTGAGTAAATAATTAGGATGAAAGAATCATTTTCCCACAAATATCTCATCTGATATTAGACTTATTCATATATGTATTCAAACATTTTTGAACCATACAGACCCATATTTAGGTCAACCATAATTATTAAATCTATTAAAAAAATTGCCCCCTTTTTTGTTTATATTAATTATTATTTAAAAGCTATTTAATTAAATAAATGCATATAAGAATTATTACATTTTAATAATTACATTTGAATATAAATAACAAATCAATAAATAAATGTGCATATAACCATTATATATAATATCTCCATAATAATAATTTATAACATCTATAAATTATTTCATTAAATTGATTTCGATCCAATTCAGAGAGTTGTAAATGAGTGACTCTTCAAGTATAAACTCAACCATGAATAATATTTAAATAATTTAAATATCAAATCCTTTACGAACTTGCTTGAAGAATGGTAGTGACATGAGTTTGATTACTTACTAATCATCTAGGTGAAGTCTTACTTCTAATCATTTAAGCTACACCCTTAAGTAACGACATATTGTGCACATTGTGTCTCTTTGTCGTGAATATATATCTTAAACATCTAGAGTTTGATTAATGTACAATACTCGAAGTTTGACATTCAAAGTTTCTACTCGACTTTCTCGCAACGGATATCGAGCCAACCAGTTAAGCGATTAACAACACAAGCCCACATCACACTACCTCGACAACAGCTAGTCAAGCCTGCCACTTGTGTAAGCATCTTAGTTTGGCCCATGAGAAATAATGGTGTACTTGTTGGGTCTAGACAATGGCCCGGTAGAATATCATTGCAACAAGAAGCTTGGAGCCTCGCATGCAATCCTATCCCGCCTCGTCATCATACTCAGTTCACAACATGAGAGCCTTGCCTTATGCTTGCCATCCCAAGCCACCTGACTCTCCTTGGCTATCTCTCCCTAGGTCACCAAGATGGCTCCTCCCATTCAAATTTGTCTTGACTCGGCAGGCGTTTGAAAAAAGTGCATGGACGCCTCTACAAAAAGAAGTTATGACTCCGTACTATTCTCCTCACAAGATCAACATGAAATGACGCTGCTCATCTAACAAAAGCATCATTGTCCAAAAACCGTCATTTGTCCTTCACAGTCCACATTACAACAGCATCACTCTACCCTAACAACGCTTTGTCTCCTGTTGTCTTTTTGATAAAATCATGCATTGGTATAGCCCACCATCTGACCCTTACCCGAACCGTTCTCTCCATCTAGCATCCTAGTTGGCTTACGTTTGAACAATACAACTTCATCAATATTTATGCAGATTCTCATGAGGGCCCAACGCTTCAATCTGAACCCTTCAAAATAGATTTTAGCTGCTATAAATAAAGTTATACATGTACAAGGATTGAAATTTTCATTTATTGCATGCAATATTGCTCTTGTAACCATACCTTCTAACTAAATTTAAGCAATAAAATCAGTAACTATATTGGAGGTCGATCTTCATCAAGATCAAACCACTCTAAATCTCGTATGTTATTTATCTTATCTGCATTATAATTCATAACTCTTCATTTTCCATTTCCTAAGCCCAATGTTAGTAAATCACCTTTGCTAATATCTACCTCAAATCATGTTTCCAAGGTTGACTAGAAATTTAGTTAGAAGTCACCGGATTCAATCCAGTAACATTTTTGGTTAATCGACTTACTTTGGCTAGAATTATGGCTTCGTATCAAATTCCAAATGCAGTGAACCTATCCTTTTGTTTCGAAGGAGATGATCCTTTTTAAGTAGTGTTTAACTTCATGTGACTTGATACATACCCAATTATGACCATAACATGAACCTATATCGAATGATTGACCATAATCAAAGTCTTCCCCACATAGGATTTTTAGTATTCTCAACTTGAAAGACTACTTCGCATCATCACGTGATATGAACATATAAGATATTCAAAATATTATCAACTGTGCATATTTATTTGTTTCATGTTCCATTAAATTTAGTGGGAATTAGGTACACGTCTCTCTTTTCTAAACTTATTTGTTTTACATCCTTCCCTTTTAGAAACTATTTTCTACAAACTTCCTTTTTGAAATTTTTTTCTACTTTACTTCTCCTGTTTCCAATTTAAAAGCAGCCGCTATGACATGTATTATGGCGGTTATGAGTTATGGACGTATATCCTAAAAGCGCATGTTAAGGTTAGTAAAATTACCCAAATATTCCTGTAAATTTCATTTTTTTTCAAATAGGTATGTAATTTATAAAAGAAATGGGAGAGACCTAATACTAATTTTTTATAATCATAAGGATGTATGCCAAAATTTTTCTTAAGTTTAAATAGTACAGATAATTTGAGTCATCTTTGTTGTACTAAATTTGAAGATTTTGAATTTACGATCTAAATTACTAATTTTGTATTGTGATGAATTTATATGTAATTTTATTATTGTAAATTTTAGGAGTTCAATTCACAATATGAATAGCAAGAGATTTCATTACCTATCATGATAAAAATATGAGTAAACATAAATTACCTTATACAAATTAAATTACCTTCAAAGGATCAATAACCACTAGCTCAGATGACGAGTAGTGAGATGCTCTAAACTAATGTTCTAGAGGTTTTGGATTCGATCCTTCGAGATATCAAAAATGAGTGCACTGTTTGAATAAGTACCACTATTATTCTCAAAAAATTAAATTATCCATAAAGATAAATAGTTTCTACCAGGGTTACTACTGTGGTGGTTGTTGCCACCATTTTATAAATACCGTTCTCATGTTATTTTTGCGCGTAAGGTAAAGCTGCATGTGTTACCATTACCGATATGTCGGTATATGGAGAAATATTGGTAACTGTTGAACTTCGTGAGGTAGTGCAGTGGGTTAAAACATGCGACGTTTACATATAGAAGATCAAAGGTTGAATCTTTGCCACCTAAACATCTCTATGTTAGACCTGGACTATGTATTATGGATACGGTGCATAATTCCTCGAAATTTGCAAGCGAAACTTGGTTATCTAAATCTATAATAAAAAGGACAATTGTTACGTCGATAACGGTAAATTATCATATATCCCAAAAAATCAAAAGCTTGAAAGAGAAGAAGTGCAAATAGCATTCATTTGATTTGAAATCTTGCGCTGAATCCAATTTTTTACTTGCTTCTTAATGTATGCGATTGCAATCAATAACACTAATATCCATGTATTATTAATTGTTTGTTAAATTATTGTTACCGTCGATTTCGTAAAAATATTATCAATATTTGAACATTAAAAATTGTAAACTTACCATTATCATATCGATTCTACCGAAACGTCGATTTAGCTAAAAAACAGCAACCAATGATGCGATAATGGTATGGTAATAAGAAATTTAATGTTGCTATAGCCGCCTGAGTTGCTTCTATTTATCGTCTTAAATATGCAATCTAATTGCACTACCCTAAAAGATTTGTTTAGCTTGTTTAATAGCCTTTGTTTAATATGTGTAATGCACGTTGGCTAATGCAATATGTCTACAAATAAATAAAAGATGCAAGATCTAATGTAAGATTGCATCCCTAATTCTAATACTCAATCAAAACTGATACAATATACCAAAGTCAACTGGAATCTTGACACTTAAAATATCCATTCTGTCACTACATACTGTAATGTACAAAATTAAATTATGGGCCAATCATTCAAGATCTACGTATTTGTAAGAGCATTCTACATACACCATTTTGATTCTTATCTTTACTTTTTAATTAACTTTTTTTTTCTTTTAATTTCTCGCCGTCATGTTTGTTCTGATTAACATTTGTGCAATGCAATATTAAACCCTTAACGGGAAATTATTGTCAATGACAAAATTTCTTAGCGTTTTAACCTCAAAGACAGACCTTCAGTATTTTAGCCTGAAGAACAATTTTCTTTAGATATCAGTTTTTAATTATCGGTAGCAGTTTTAAAGTATCAGTTTCTAGTTATCGGTAGCAGTTTTTAGGTATCAGTTTTTAATTTGGTAGCAGTTTTGAAAGAATGTTTGTCCTTATGAATAATTTTGGAAGAATGTATGTCCTTATAAATAATATTTAGGAGAATGTTTGTCTAAAATATTGAGATCGTGTACTTGAGGCTAAAAATATATAATTTTTTGTTCTTTAAATTAATTCCTCCTAAACTTAAATCGACAAAAATAGAAGATTGTATGAGAAGTTTTCATGAGAAGTAGAAAGAAGGAAAAGTGTTGCTTGTACTTCAGTCAACACAGAGCAAATAGTGGGGAAGAATATGACAGAAGGAGACTTAAGCAAACATTAGCCAATCATCTAAGTGTGCTACATTCATAGGCTTTGCCCATTTCTTGAGTTTTAATCAAAAGATTTGGGCCACAGCAACCATTTTCAGAACACGGTTGAAGAATAACAGCATAATATTTTGATTAAGAGGTCGATTGCTATAGTTTCATATTAAAAAAGACAGTTGAACTTAAAGTGGCGTACAAGTGAGAATGGATAAGTGTACATCAAAGAAAAAATGAAAAAAAAGTTGTTTGTACAAGTGAGAACAGTTAAACTAGGTTTATTTTCACTGTTTATTGATATAGACAGAGATATATAGGGTTGGTGCACAAGAAGTAATAGTGTAATACTATTTCTGAAAGGCATTTTAATCTTACGTGTATGTGGCATGCAATGACAAATGCCTCCATGATAAGGAATTAGATAATACCCACTGTACACTTGAAGTATATAAACTATTAGCTTTACAAGTCATCTATAGATAACAGATCATGTATCTCCTTTTGGTACGCTACCACACAAGAAAGCTTAATCTAACCATAAGACATTAAGATACATTTAAGTAGGTTATATAAATCTAGACTTAATTCAACTGTCAAGAGTACAATAATACATTGCGAGTTAAATCAAAATTGAACATAAAATCAATAAACCCAAGTTGGTGCATTACAGGCTCATCCACGATTTTGTAAACAAAAAAATAAATAATAAGGGAAAAAAAATCACAACAAACAGGCCAAATATTATGATTTTGCTGCAACAAATAGATGATAAAAATGGATTGATTTTTTGAAAATTTAGAAGCATTTCCTGTGCACAATCGATGGGCCAGATTCGTCGTATTCTGCTTTTGCAATCCACATCTGTCAATTGAACATGAATGAGCCATCAATATTTTAAAACTGTAAAGGCATTGTTACGTACATGACATATTAAATATCATCAGGTATGTCATTAATGTGGTGCAATTAGGGAAAACTATAGAACTATTTTTAACACTATAGTGATCTCACTTACACTTCTTGTAGTACAAAGTCTTTTAAAATTGGGTTCATTTTATTGAACGGTATACAAAAATGTAAAATGAGTCTTTATTACTACGTACTACTTATAACCATTGATTTTAAAAGTTGATGCTTTTTTTTCTATATATATAAAAGATACCGAAAGAAGATTTAATTGGTGCCAGTTTGTTTACCCTGCATAAATACCCCAAAAGATGGATGTAAAAGTGCAGCAATTTATAGAAATCAGATTACTGTTTTAGCTTTACACTGCATAAGGTGTATCTAATATGTTTACAGGGAGGCCTGCAACATTCAGGGGCTAGGCAAAATGCAAATAGGGTCTTTTATCATTTATACTCGATATTTTATTTAGTCTTCTATAGCAAAACTACCAAAAATCATAAACAAAGTTAAAGTTAATTTGTATGAATGAATTTCAAACAAAATTTTTGTGTTTAAATATTGACACAAAAAGGTTATGTTAATTAAGTGCAAAAATCATTTTTTAAAAATTACGATAACTGTTATAGTGATTTTTTTAATAAGAGACATGATTGAAATAGTATTTTAGAGAAGGTTTCAAAATTATATTGATCTAAGTACAAAAAACATTTAAAAAAAAAATACAATGATTGTTATAGTGACTTTTTTATAAGAGACATCACTGAAATCAGTGGCAGAGCTAGTGGAAGATTCCAACCAGGCAATATTTGGTATATATGTTTAACAATAATCCATCAAATATATTCATAATTAAAACATTGAATGAAAATCGAGATATTCAACAGAGACTTAGAGATAAAATGCTAGTTTTATGTAATAGTGAATTAGTTCTTGAAATTTTGTTGATTTGAAGGAGTAATATTGTGTGAAATATATTTTTTTGTCTAAAATTTGGGTACGAGGTGGAAGAAAAGAGAGCAAAGTGAACAAAAATGGGAAAGCTAGATGAAAATCTAACTGTGGAAAATGGAGCATAAATTAGTATGAATTTCAACCTCTCACTTCCTCTTCAGGTTTTTCCGGTATGACCCAATAAAAAATACAGATAGGGCCTAGTATCAAAATCTGTTTTGCAATCTTCAGCTAGGTCATTTGCCCTAGCTGGCCCAATATAAGCTCCGCCCTTCATTGAAATAATGTTTTAAGCGAAAATTTGAATTGATAATTAAGTAGAAGGAACAAACAATGTTTCTGTTGCTTTACTGAACATAATTAAAATAGCATCTTTACCCTTTTAAATAATCAACAAATAATATATTTTTTATAGATGTTTTTTTATTTTTTAAGTTTTGGAGAATTTCAAATACTAAAAAAGTTGGTTTTTTGTAAACCATTAATTAAAATTGTTAAAATATTGTATTTCTAAAATTTGAAATCTATAAAATTAAGACCTTGATATTTTTAATTTTAATTATTGGGTAATTTTTAATGTTCAAATTTTCTTTTGTGATACTGCAAAATTTTGTAGTTTATTATTATTATTATTATTATTTGGAAATACATTTTCTTTTTGAAATATTAAATTTAAGATTTCAAATTTCTGAAAAAATAATAATATACATTTAGAATTTTGTTAAATAATGTGAAGTAAAACATCATAAGAGTATTTTGATCAACAAATAACATAAAAACAAAACAACGATATGGTTTTCTCATTATCAAAAATCCTATATTTCAAGTTTTACCTTTAACCAATCATATCCCTTATCCAATTTGTTTTTTCTTTGTCAACCACCCAAGATACTGGTATTTAATAAAATTAAAGTGGTGCTAAATGCAGTCTATGTTTTGGTTTTACCCAATCATCATTTAATAAAATTAATGTGAAATGACACAACGATCTCGTGCAGATTGACTGAGTAATAAGAAGTCTAGCATTGACTTTTTTCCTTCTTCTAAACTTGGGCAAATTGAAATGAAGTTGAGGTGCATTTAAGATCACTCTAAATTTAACATAGATGAAAATAAATGCAATGCAAGACTGTGCTCCAATGCCGGTATATTTGAAAGGTAAGTCTTAGTTAGCTATATCTTAAATAATTTTTATCTTCTGAATGTTCTACTTATTGCATACTAATACAAAACATATAAATATATATAACGAAAAACATCGGTACTAGGACATACAAGACCCCAACACCAAAAGTTGCTGGTGCCATAACTCGCACATGTAGTATTAACACATAGATAAACCATTACCTGTTGGAAAGTGCTCAAGGAAGCCAAGATAGACCCACCAATCCAAACACTATACTTCCTCTCCGGAGGAGCCACCACCTTAATCTTCATACTGCTGGGAGCCAAAGCAGTGATCTCCTTGCTCATCCTATCAGCAATCCCAGGAAACATAGTCGTCCCACCACTAAGCACGATGTTCCCATACAAATCCTTCCTGATATCCACATCGCACTTCATGATCGAGTTGTAAGTCGTTTCATGGATGCCCGCTGCCTCCATTCCGATCATGGACGGTTGGAAGAGCACCTCAGGGCATCTGAACCGTTCAGATCCAATTGTGATGACCTGGCCGTCAGGAAGCTCGTAGTTCTTTTCTACTGAAGAGCTGGTGTTTGATGTTTCTAGCTCTTGCTCGTAGTCCAGGGCTATGTAGGCGAGCTTCTCCTTCATGTCCCTTACGATCTCACGCTCTGCTGTAGTGGTGAAGGAGTAGCCGCGCTCTGTTAAGATTTTCATTAGGGCGTCTGTGAGATCGCGGCCTGCTAGGTCCAGACGGAGGATCGCATGAGGTAGGGCGTACCCTTCATATATTGGGACAGTGTGGCTCACACCATCCCCCGAGTCCAGCACAATCCCTGTTGTTTACGATTAACAAAAATATATTGTCACTGTAAAAGATATACTTGCAAGTCTTAAGTCTACAGGTAATCATGCTAGTATCATTTAAAAGAAATGTTACATTAAAGTCCCATGATAATAACAATGGAATTTTTTATCATCGTTGTAGTTCAACCATTGCACTTCTGATTTGCATATCCTGTTTGGCCCAAAGGGACGGCTAACATTGTCTAAATACCCAGGTCTAGGTAAAAGATTTATACAATCATCTGGGATTTGATTCCTGCATCTTTCATTTGACATCTCATTGCTTGTGTCAGCTTTTGGGATCAATCATGCTATCTCTATCTAACTAAGACTCTAGCCGTAGTCCAATATTTAAAAGAACAAATTTCACATACAAGTTTATCTAGAAAAGTTATTTTCGAAATAGGTTCAGGGTAAAGCTTGTTATGAGAATAAATCACCTTTTAATTGAAAGATGCATATGCGTATATCAAAATTGTGCATATCCAAATAAGAAAAACAACTTATACATGTGCAATCCAATGATGCACATGTACATTTTGCATATTTGCACATGCACAATCTTGGAATGCACATGAGTTTGAAAAACGAGATATATTCCCACAATATGTTTCCACGGAGCATATTTATGAAACATCTTTTCAGAGTAAGATTACATCAAAAATTTGTCCTATTTAAATTTGATTCCATTCTGATCAAAGACCTATTTTCAGGTTCCCTGTATTTTTCATAAAAAAAATTATTGCAATTTTTTGCAACAAAAATATTGGCATTACCAGTATTTTTGTTGGATGGATGAGTATTCATAATTCATTCACCGTTCAACATTCATTGTTAGAATTATTTTTTCAGTTGTTTATTTTAGAATTTGTAATTTCAAAATAAAAACAAGGTAATATTAGAAGTCCAACATTCACAGCGTGTATATTCGCACTGCAGACATTTCTATTTTCTTTATAAAAAATTACAAGTAGCAGTTTTGGGTATGATAGATTGAACATTCAACATTCATAATATATTAGATTTAATTATTAACGGTTTAAGAAAGGTATAATTATAATTTTAACATCAACTTCAATAATAATTTTACTCAAAAAAAAAAAAGCTACGGAAACCAAGAATACAAGGTCGAACACAATCGTTTGGGAAAAAGACAAGGATGGTGATGATTTTAATAAAAAAATTACAAGTATAAAAACAATAATGTGACTTAATTGTTTTAATGGGAAGGATATGAGTTTTTTTTTTCTTTCAAAACCAAAGTAACTCTAATCAAAAACCATTCGTAAGGACTTTTAAGTGCTTTACAAAGAATTTGTGAAAAATACCATTTGTTGGTTTGAGCATGAAAATAAGTACCTGTGGTTCGACCACTAGCATAAAGTGAAAGAACAGCCTGAATAGCAACATACATAGCAGGAGCATTGAACGTCTCAAACATAATCTGAGTCATCTTCTCTCGATTTGCCTTGGGATTAAGCGGCGCCTCCGTGAGAAGAACCGGGTGCTCTTCCGGAGCAACACGAAGCTCGTTATAGAAAGTATGATGCCAGATTTTCTCCATATCATCCCAATTGTTAACAATTCCATGCTCGATCGGATACTTCAAGGTGAGAATACCACGTTTTGATTGAGCTTCGTCCCCTACATATGCATCCTTTTGTCCCATACCAACCATTACACCAGTGTGACGTGGACGACCAACAATGCTTGGGAATACTGCACGTGGTGCATCGTCCCCAGCAAATCCAGCCTTGAAAATTATATGTATGTAAATAAAATAAATGTAGCGAGCAATGTTTTCAAAATGGGCTTCAAGTGGTAAACTGTAATGTTCAAAGTTTAAATCGAAATAGATTTAAATCAAGAATCGTAGATTTTAAAAACATCCGAGATTTAAGGTTTGTACACACTTTGAAATTGATTTTGACGTTTGAGCTTACGCGTCTAAACATAAAACTCAAACTCAATTTTCTCTCTTGTTTGATTTTTATTTTGTTTAGAAACGATGGAACTGGAATTGTGGATCCAATCGAGCATACTGAATATACTATTATGGATTGAATGATTTTTCTCAATCATTGTTTTAACTGAGTTTGAATCAGAATGTAGACCGAATTGCAAAGTGATAACTTCTATTTGAACGAGATTTAAATCATATGATTTTAAGATTTGTGACAACAATGCTAGCGAGTTTATAAGTATGCAAAAGGAATGGCAGAGGATGTCTACCTTCACCATGCCGGTACCATTGTCACACACAAGAGGCTGAATATCCTCTCCATCTGCCATCTCTTATCTGTAGGCAACTAAAATAAGGTAGAAACGTTTTGATTCAAGATTATAACAACGATCCAAAAATAACAATAAAAGTTGCCAGATAAATAGCAGTACAACAAAATCAGCATACTTGCATACAACATTGACTATTAATGTAGTATATTGATTGACTATCAATACCACCTTGTTTTTGACAGCATCAGAGTTTTAAAATCATTTTACTCATAAATTCTGTAATTTATATCAATCTAAACCACCAGTACATATTAGGGTCCAACACTTTAATTGAAGGTACATTATAGTCAATTCGTCGAATATACACTTTGGTTAAAATTTAAAAGGTAACCAAATTCATAGCCAACGAACTTTGACATAACATATAACTGATCATAGTCAATTGTATGTCACTTAACGTAATCAGGCATAAACAAAACAGAAATTAAGCTAAGGAAGGGAAAAAATACCGATTGAATAAGGTGATTAGAATTGTTTTGGATCTCGAATAATTTTTTTTTTTTTATTCCAGTATAATGAAGAAGATTGGGAAAAGAAAAGGAAGTAAATTGAGAGGTTATAAATGTGAAAGAAAATAACGTTTGGTTCTCCACCTCAGGCGCTGCCGGATGTTTAGTATTGGACCAAGTTTGCTATTTACACGTGTAATTTTGTTTTGTTTTTTACTGTGTAACTTTTTTGTAATCAAATAAATCTATTTGACAATCATTTTGTATGTTTCCATATTACGAAAACCCTTCATTTATCACATAATTTATTTACAAGTGTGTGAAAATGCTCAAGAATGATAGATTTTTTTAGATTACCTTTATTTATATATTATTTATAAATGGATAAGTTTGGTTCACATCCCTAATAAGTTTCAAAATAGAAAAAACATACTTCCTAAACAAAACTTACATTTTCGGTCCATATTTTCAAGTTCGCGCACGCAAAAAGACCCAAATACCCTTTATGTTTTTAACACTTCAAACGCGTATAACTTTATGTAGAAAAATCGGATCAACATACCGTTTTCACCAAAAAATCAAAAAAATTATGATCTTTTAAACGAGATCAATTGTTGATACCAAAAATTCATATTTGTAGTAAATGTGCAATTATTTCAAATATTTGCAGACAATTCAGTAAATTTTGAAAACTTTCGATTTTTTTTTTCAAATTTACAAAATTTGCAAATAATTGCAGACATTTCTGCAACTATATGGTATAGTTGCAGAAATGTCTGCAACTATTGCATATAGTTGCAAAAATGCAACTATATGGTATAGTTGCAGACATTTCTGCAACTATTGCATATTTGCAGAAATGCAACTATATGGTATAGTTGCAGAAATTTCTGCAACTACTGCATATAATTGCAAACATTTTTGCAACTATTGTGTATAATTGCAGTTTTCCATTGAAATCGAGAAAGTTGAGCTCGCCATTGAAGAAGAAGATCAAATCAAGAAACATAAGTTCGCCAATAAAGAAGAAGATGAAATCAAGAAAGATAAACTCGTTATTAAAATCAATCGTGCAAGAAGCGGAGGGGTATTTTAGGGAAAAAAAAGTCGAAATGAAAAATAGAGACCTATAAAGTATGCTTTCTTGTTGGAGGAGTTTTAGTGAATTAAGTTAGCTTTTAGGGATGCATGTCTAATATTCACTTAATAAATTTTGTTGGTAAATATTCTTTTGTGATCTTGAAATGCACCAAGCATAACTTCACATGTTGAAAGCAAAGACAATTGATAACATCAATTGTGAGTTATTTCTAACTTTGTGAGCATTACATTACGAAGCATTTATAGATGTAACTGACATAAGTTGAAAATAGGTACCGTATGTTTATAACATATAAATTTAAATATGCAAGCATTTTATATGTTAATAGTGTTCTAAACTTGAAATGCATAAATTGTGCTTAAAATGAAGTAGTGTTTTAAATTTGATTCAAATAAATAACACCCCATCATTTGCATTAATTTACTTTTTGACATTACGCAATACTAATAAAATTAGTAAAATATTATAGTAATACTGAAACAATTTTTTTAACAAATATAGTTAATTTGACATAAAAATTATACATGATATACACCATGCTGCCAAAATTTTGAAACAGCAAAATAATTTTTTCATTTACTTCACTCTAATATGCTAACAAGTGTACATTCATGTTTTTAATTAATTTATTTAAGTTATACATATGTATTTATGAAATATTTACATATATATAATGTATTTACCTTTTATAAATAAGCTTTTAGATCCTATATAAATATACAAATATGAATTCATGTAAAAATTTATTTATAATAACTTATGCTTTGATCAAATAAATATAACATATTTTTATATGCTTGAGAAACTTATTTTAACTTTATATATATTTTTTTACAAATCAATTTATCTTATGTTTGAATTTTATAACATAACTCCAATCACAATATATATACATATATATTATAATTTGAAAACATATCCTTTATTAAATTAAAGACTCCCTATTTATAATATATACATCAATATATATACATTATAAATAGAAAACATTTATATAAGCTTTGGAAGATAAATTTTACCAATTTTAAATTGTTTAGAAAAGATATTAATAAGTATTGCCAATTTAAAATATTATTAACTTTTAAAAGAATTAAACTTGTCAATTTATAAAATAAAATCAACAAATCAATTTAATTATTAATAAAGATTATTAAATTGATATTGCCAAAATTCCGGGATATCACATTCCTTCCCCCTTAAAATAATTTCGTCCCCGAAATTTAAAAGCAAAGATAATTTAATAACTCAGCAAAATTTTAATTTTAATTTCAAACAGCAACCATACATATCAATCATATTCTAACAATCATAGCAAACAATTTAATCAAACAAATTTAACTATCCAGACAAATTCTGGATAGAATTTTCTCGAGTTTCCCCAAGTATATATATATACCGGGATACTCGTTCTACAGGATCTTAACTAACTATCTACAATAGTCTAGAACTCCTTCCCATCTAGATTACAAATCTGAACAAAATATCAGACTAAACTCAAAACCATCTCAACTACCAAATCCTTCTGAACTGCTGATCCCACAACCAATGACAGATCAAACACGTATTCCCTCAGAGATACGTGAAATAAAATGAATTTCAGTTATCCGACTGGCCATTTAATCCTATAGATCAAAGAACTAATCTCCAAAGAACACAGAAAAATCTCATAATACTTCCGGAGCTTACTCTCCAGTCTTACCAAATCTTATATCTCCTTTGATTGGAAAAAAAACTTAAACAATATCCAATTTCAACATCAATTTCCAAATTCCATCAATTCTTAACTGCATAACTCCTTTGACGATCCTGAGTCACTTCATTCTTCCTGATCAGCTTAACTCTTGCTGATGCTTCTTGAAATAAACCGGGTTAAAAATAACTCAACCAAATGATCCTCCAAGATCTACCCAAATCCAAAACACAAACTCTACTACCATTAGTAGACTGAACTTCTGGTAACTCCACGAATCAAGTCGATACGGAATCTCAATCTCCAATAATCCCAAGAGAATACTTAAACAATCGCAAGTCACTTTTGCGATCAGCTCGGCCTAAATTCCAAAGATAACTGTTCTCTCTTCACTAATCAGAACAGCTTATATTTGACTAACCAATCCATCGAGACCCGAATACCACATCGATCCAAATTAACGATAGGTCGTGAATCTCAAGTGAAGATGAAGATTCAGAGTGCAAGGGTTATTGTCGTTAACTCTGAGGGTGATTCCAAAACGAGTGTAACGAGATAATGCCTTCGGTTTCGTTCGAACCCGGAACGAACTTATATGGATTGAATGCTTTCAGCACATCGTCAGACGGACGATGAGCATTCTAAGTGATATGTTCTGATTAAAGGTAATCGTAACCTCAAGCCTCATCAACCGGGAATGGCTAAAACAGGGGAGGTGCAGCAAGGCTTCGTGGGTAGCACCCACTGAGAGCAAGATAGATCCCTGTCTAGAGGTCCCTTTTCTTTTATTCGGCTTAGTGTGTGGTTGGTCGCGCCAACTACGGGATTATCTTGTTCGGGATTATCCAGTAAGGGATGGTTCCGGCTTTGTGTTGCAGGGGAGCGGGCGTACTCCTCGGTACGGTGATCTAGGCCACGTACTGTGACGGGCGGTACCCCAGTAGCCCTGCCATTGTATGGAATCCAAACTCCAATAAGTGCCGTACGTATTAGTTGTGCCCAACTATGTTGGAATGTGAGATGTAAGCATTTCAGCTATTTCTGTATTTTACTTGAAAACCCTAGACCCTATTATAATACAATCAGATTTCCTATCAAACGTTTTAGTTAGCGTAAGGTAAAAACTTACCCATGTTTATTTGTGGGGAGTCTTACGTGATACTTTTGTTTTCAAAAGTTTTCAAAGTTAAGCAATCTAACCGTTTACTCACACCAGACCCATGTCTGACCCAAGTGTTTATTTTCTGTTTTATTAAACTCTTGGGTACTCAATATTGTATTGAGTAGTCGAGGGATTCAGGTTAGTCTTGACGAATACTGGGGGAGCTGTGGAGCAGGAGGCTTCAGCGTATAGATATATAGAGTTTCCGCTGTGTTTGTATTAGTCGGTATTGTATTGATGTATGATAGATATACTTGTGTTGTATAATAGACAGAAGTTTATAACTGTCTATTCTGTGATGTATAAATAGTGTACTCTAATGTATATGATACTATGTAATATTTTATGTGATATAATATATTTCTCGTTCCGCTGTGAGATTTCTGATGTGTTGTTCTTTCTTCTTTTCTTTTCTTCTTCTATCTCTTTCTTTCTTTATTCATGATACGTCTTTCTGGTGGTAGAAAGTCGGGTCGTGACAGTTGGTATCAGAGCTTCTATATATGTATGTATTCACAATCAATAACAGGCATACCACACAGACATCATATACATATAAATACATGCATTCACACCCATATATTTATGCAACACAATCTACTACAACATACATCACATTCATCATAACAACAGATTTTAAAGAAACTGTTTTTAAGATAAATATATTCATCATAACAACAGATTTTTTTTCATTAATTTTTATATTTATATATTATTATTTTTTATATTTTTTTTACTTTAATTTCTTTTTTATTTTATTTTTTTTATTCTATATTTTTTATTATTTTTTATATTTTTTTTTAATATTTTTTTTTTATTATTTTTTTATTATTTTTTTTATTTTTATTTTTTATAAATATTTTTTTTTTTATATATTTTCTTTATTTTAAAATTTTTTTATACTTTATTATTATTTTTTTTTATTATTTATTTTTTTATTTTTTTATTTTTTTATATATTTTTTTTTATTATTATATTCTTTTTTATTATATTTTTATCATTTTTTATATTATTTTACATTTTTTAATTTTTTTTTTTTATATATTTTAATTCTTTTTATTTTACTTTTTTTATTTTTTATTTTTTTTTATTTATTATTTTTTTTTATTTTTTTTTTTAATTTTTATTTTTTTTTCTTTTTCTTTATTTTTTTTTATTTTATTCAATTCTTTTTTTTTATTATTATTTTTTTTATTATCTTATTATTTTTTCTTTATATTATTTCTTTTTTTTTTATTTTTTTTTACATTTTTTTATATATTTTTTTTTTTTTCATTTTATTATTTTTTTATTTATATTTCTTTTTTTTTATTTTTATTTTCTATTATTTTTTTTTTATTTTTTTTATTTTTTATTTTTTTTATTTTTTTTTCTTTTCTTTTTATTTTTTTTAATTTTTTTTAAATTTTTTTTTTATTTTTATTTTTATTTATTTATTTTTTATTTTATTTCATTTTTTATTTTTTAATTTTTATTTTTTTTTTATTTTTTTTTTTACTTCTTTTATTTATTTTATTTATTATTTTCATTTTTATTTTTTTCTTTTTTTTTATTTTTTTTTTATTTTTTTTTTATTTTATATTTTTTTTTCTTTTTTATTTTTTATTTTTTTTTACATCTTTTATTATTTATCTTTTTTTTTCCTTATTTTTTTTTTTTTTTTTTTATAATTTATTTTTATTTTATTATATTTTTTTTTTACTTATTATTTTTTTCTATATATATATATTTTTTTATATTATTTATTTATTTTTTATTTATATATTTTTTTTTTCTTTTTTTTTATATTACTTTATATTTTATTTTTATTTTTTATTAATTTTTATTTTTTATTTTTTTTTTCTTTATTTTTTTTTCTTTTTCTTTTTTTATAAATATTTTCTTTATTTTTATTTTTTATTTTTTTATATTTTTTTTTTATTTTTTTTTTCTATTTATTTTTATTTAATTTATATTTTCTAATTTTTCTATTTTTTTTTTATTTTATTTTATTTTTTTTATTTTAATTTTTTTTCTTATTTTATTTTTCTTTTTTTTTTCTTTTTTTTTTTTTTTTTTATTTTATTTTTTTTATTTTATTTTTATTTTATTTTTTTTATTTTTTTTTTCTTTTTATTTTTCTTATTTATTTTTATTTATATGAAATTAACATATTTGATATTTAAATAATTAAATTGATATTGATGATCTTTGATAATAAGATTTGAATTTAATTTAATAATCTGATTAAATTAGTATTAATTGGTGATTTTATCTTTTAAAAGTTAATAAGATATTTTCTATTTGAATATATATATTTATTTATATATATTGTAAATAGAAGCTTTGGGTAAATTGGGAATTTAGATTTAATTTAATATGACTTTTCAAAGTTATTTAAATTAGTAAATTTATAGTTTTAAAATACTTTAATTGCTTAAGATATTTTTACTTAAGTTTAAAATTATATAAGAGTTAACAAAAAGGCTTGTTTTGTTTCTTTTTAAAATATCACTTGATAATATAATCTCTTATATAAATTATTTAAATATCAAATATGTTAATTTCACCAAAACACTCCAAGCTGCTTTCGCTGCTCAACTCCGATATGAGGTAGAACACAAGCACAGACTGGACAACTCATTCCAGAAATAAGGTTCACTGATCCATAAATAAAACTCAGATATTCCAGCAAAACTTGAGCTGCTTCACCAAACTCTATCTCTAGGAAAACATCCTTCAACTAGACTGAACCACCGATATCACTCCTGGAATCCAGTCGATAAGAAAACTCAACCTTCAGATGCGGACAAACTTCTGACTTCTCTGAAGACATCCAGAAAAACTCTGACAACCCAAGAGAACACTCAGACAATCGCAAGTCACTTTTGCGATCAACCCAGCCTATTTATAATTTAAAATTTCATTTTTAAAATTCAAACTACTTAACCCTTTTTAAAGTAGTTAAATCAATTCAAATTTTAAAACTTGAAATTTTAAATTATAAATAGGCTGGGTTGATCGCAAAAGTGACTTGCGATTGTCTGAGTGTTCTCTTGGGTTGTCAGAGTTTTTCTGGATGTCTTCAGAGAAGTCAGAAGTTTGTCCGCATCTGAAGGTTGAGTTTTCTTATCGACTGGATTCCAGGAGTGATATCGGTGGTTCAGTCTAGTTGAAGGATGTTTTCCTAGAGATAGAGTTTGGTGAAGCAGCTCAAGTTTTGCTGGAATATCTGAGTTTTATTTATGGATCAGTGAACCTTATTTCTGGAATGAGTTGTCCAGTCTGTGCTTGTGTTCTACCTCATATCGGAGTTGAGCAGCGAAAGCAGCTTGGAGTGTTCTGTCCATTACCCAAAACATTGTTGAACTCTAAATGGAAAATATTAACATTAGCTATATAATTATCATTTTGAATTTAATACATAACTTCAAATAACAATATATATATATATATATATATTATAATTTGAAAACACAGTTTTATTAAATTAAAAGATTCGCTATTCATAATATATATATATATATATACCAATATATATATACATTATAAATATAACACATTTATATAAGTTTTAGAAAGATAAATCTTCTCAATTTAAAATTGTTAGAAAAGATATTCCTAATATAAAATGTTATTAGTTTTTCAAAAGAATATATATTTGTATATATTGGAATGGAAAGAATATTGAATTTGAATTTAATTAAGATGTTTTCAAACTTTAATAAATAATTTTTAATTTGAAATGTTAATTTGGTTTAATACTTTTAAAAAATGATATTTGAGATTTAGAATCAAAAGTTCATTTGTTTAATGATCTTTCATTTTAATTTTATCATAAGATAAATTGTTTTAAAATTTTACATAAGAAGGTAAATTAAGTTAAAATCAATTTCTCAAATTTTATAAACATTTAATTTGATCAAAGCATAAGTTATTTATAAATAAATGTTCATATGAATTCACATTTGTATGTTTAATAAATCTAAAAGCTTAATTATAAAAAGATAAATACATATGTATAACTTAAATAAATTTATAAAAAGACAAGTTTAACACTTGTAAACATATGGAGGCTTGGATTGAATATGTGTAAGCTAAATAATTAACCTAAGGACAAATGGCAATATCTCTTTAATAATTAAAGTTTAAAATTTTTTAAATATAGAAGAGAGATCTGGCATTTTCTTTCTTCAGCTCTAAACTATCTTCACTTCTTCTTTCTCCACTAATTGTATGATTAATTAAGATGGATACTTAGAGTAATGATTAATTAATTGGTTTAATTAATAAGCAGGATTTATAGAATGAAGTAATTAGTTTAATTCACTTTAAATTAATTAAATGATATAAATCATTGCTTAAGGATGGATGAATGAGATTGAATGTATTTCATTGTTTGATATCTCCGATGAGATATGATTGATATATGATATGGATGTTTGGTTGAATTATAATGATAATGTGAATTATCTGTTTGGGATGATAATGTAGATTATCTATTGAATTATCTATCTTTGTGTATATAGATAAGAATTGAATTGTTTTAACCTTAAAACAACTTGGCCCTTAAAAGATACGCTTTGGATTTCGATGAGACCGGGATCGGGTTTCCGTATACCGGATTTCCAGGTCTGGAGACCCGAATACCACATCGATCCAAATTTACGATAGGTCGTGAATCTCAATTGAAGATGAAGATTCAGAGTGCAAGGGTTATTGTCGTTAACTCTGAGGGTGATTCCAAAACGAGTGTAACGAGATAATGCCTTCGGTTTCGTTCGAACCCGGAACGAACTTGTATGGATTGAATGCTTTCAGCACATCGTCAGGCGGACGATGAGCATTCTAAGTGATATGTTCTGATTAAAGGTAATCGTAACCTCAAGCCTCATCAACCAGGAATGGCTAAAACAGGGGAGGTGCAGCAAGGCTTCGTGGGTAGCACCCACTGAGAGCAAGATAGATCCCTGTCTAGAGGTCCCTTTTCTTTTTATTCGGCTTAGTGTGTGGTTGGTCGCGCCAACTACGGAATTATCTTGTTCGGAATTATCCAGTAAGGGATGGTTCCGGCTTTGTGTTGTAGGGGAGCGGGCGTACTCCTCGGTACGGTGATCTAGGCCACGTACTGTGACGGGCGGAACCCCAGTAGCCCTGCCATTGTATGGAATCCAAACTCCAATAAGTGCCGTACGTATTAGTTGTGCCCAACTATGTTGGAATGTGAGATGTAAGCATTTCAGCTATTTCTGTAATTTACTTGAAAACCCTAGACCCTATTATAATAAAAGCAGATTTCCTATCAAATGTTTTGGTTAGCGTAAGGTAAAAACTTACCCATGTTTATTTGTGGGGAGTCTTACGTGATACCTTTTCTTTCTAAAGGTTTTGAAGTTAAGCAAGTTTAACCTGTTACTCACACCAGACCCATGTCTGACCCAAGTTGTTTATTTCTGTTTTATAAACTCTTGGGTACTCAAATTTTTACGAGTAGCCAAGGGATTCAGGTTTAGCTTTGATGAATTGTGGAGGAGCAATGGAGCAGGAGGCTTCAGCGTTGTAGATATATATAGTAGTTCCGCTGTGTCTGTATCTCTGAAGTGTATTGAGTTGTAATGTCTAGACAGATGTTATAACTGTCTAGTAAGTGATGTATATGCTGTGTAACTCTGTAAAGTGTTGTATACTATGTAATAGTATATGTTATTAATATAATTTATTCGTTCCGCTGTGAGATCGTTGTTGTCGTTTCTTTCTTTCTTCTCTTCTTTCTCTTTTCTCACCCCTTTCTTTCTTATTAATGATACGACTTTTTGTGGAGAAAAAGTCGTGGTCGTTACAGTGGTATCAGAGCCAGGTTTTAAATACAAACAGGCATGCACACTTATAAACATTCATAAACACAGAGATAGCTCCTATATATGCATAACAAAGCATCATTTATCTCAGACTTCAC
Organism: Allium fistulosum; assembly: GCA_030737815.1. Taxonomy (NCBI): domain Eukaryota; kingdom Viridiplantae; phylum Streptophyta; class Magnoliopsida; order Asparagales; family Amaryllidaceae; genus Allium; species Allium fistulosum. Next base: position 1,042,539,503 of record CM060907.1, on the reverse strand, counting down.
AAATGAATAGCCATATATACTTAGCTTTTAATTTAAATTATTTACCTACTTGATAAATAACAGAGAATAGGTTTTTATGTGTAAACTGACAGGCTCATACATATATTCATATAAGTTCAAATTAAAAACTAAAATACAAGCCAATATTATCACATGCAAACATATATCATATACTTTAAGTTTTAAAAATGAAAGTTACTCACCATAAAACAGATGAACAGAGCTTCCAGATTTTGAAAAGCTTTTGTTATTTTTAAAACTTTGTGTTGCCTTTGAATGCTTTTAAACTGAGATGTCTTTTTGATCTTTAAAACTTTTTAAACTTGAATGCTGGCTTTGGAAACTTGCATGCATGCTATTTGTTTTGTTGTGATGTTGCTTTAGATTCCAGTTTACTTGCTTTCAGATTTGAATAAGAAATTGCAGGCTTTGAAGAATGGTTACAGATTGAAGAGATGAGTTACAGGCCGTTGGTTTTTGAAATGAATTACAGGGATTTGCTTACAAGCTTTGAAATTTTAAAAGTCATTTTAAATTTTGAAAACACTGTCAGGTTTAAAACCTGAGACACTAAACCTACCCGAGACAAATATCAAAATACCCGAGTAAAAACCCAATTTCCCCGAGTATTCCTTCTAGTTTCCTTCCCCTTTTCTTTTCTTCATTTTCTTTTACTACTTAATTTCTCCACTCCCGGAAAATCGCATCGACAGAAAGAAAGAAAGGGGTGAGAAATAGAAAAGAGAAGAAGAGAAAAGAAAACAACAACAGATACTCACAGCGGAAACGAAACGAAATATAATATATCACATAAATATTACATAGTATCATATACACCATCTATCAGAGTTACACAGATTATACATCACATACTAGACAGTTATAAACATCTGTCTAGTTATTACAAATCAACACAATACAGATCAATACAAAGATCAACACAGCGGAAAACTACTATCTATATCTACAACGCCGAAGCCTCCTGCTCCATTGCTCCTCCAGATTACTCGTCAAAGCTAAACCTGAATCCCTTGGCTACTCGTAAAAATTTGAGTACCCAAGAGTTTATGAAACAGAAATAAACAACTTGGGTCAGACATGGGTCTGGTGTGAGTAACAGGTTAAACTTGTTTAACTTCAAAACCTTTTTGAAAGAAAAGGTATCACGTAAGACTCCCCACCAATAAATATGGGTAAGTTTTTACCTTACGCTAACCAAAACATTTGATAGGAAATTCGATTGTATTATAATAGGTCTAGGGTTTTCAAATAAATATGAAATAGCTGGAATGCTTACATCTCACGTTCCAACATAGTTGGGCACAACTAAAACGTACGGCACTTATTGGAGTTTGGATTCCATCAATGGCAGGGCTACCGGGGTATCGCCCGTCACAGTACGTGGCCTAGATCACCGTACCGAGGATCACTCCCAATCCCCTGCAACACAAGGCCGGAACATCCCTTACTGGATAATTCCCGCACAAGATACCCCACGGTTGTCATGATTCAACCGCACACACTAAGTCGAAAATAGAAAGAGACATCTAGACAGAGGTAATCTTGTCCTACTTGGGTGCTACCCACTAACCTTGCTGCACCTCCCCTGTTTTAGCCATTCCCGGTTTGTGAGGCTTGAGGTCACGATTACCTTAGAAAAGAACACATCACTTAGAATGCTCATCGTCCACCTGACGATGTTCTGAAAGCATTCAATCCATACAAGTTCGTTCCGGGTTCGAACGAAACCGAAGGCATTATCTCGTTACACTCGTTTTGGAATCACCCTCAGAGTTAACGACAATAACCCTTGCACTCTGAATCTTCATCTTCACTTGATTCACGACCTATCGTTAATTTGGATCGATGTGGTATTCGGGTCTCCAGACCTGGAAATCCGGTATACGGAAACCCGATCCCGGTCTCATCGAAATCCAAAACGTATCTTTTAAGGCCAAGTTGTTTTAAAGGTTAAAACAATTTAATTCAATTATCTTTATACACTTAGAAAGATAATTCACAATAGATAATCAACATTATCAATATCATCAGATAATCCATATTATCACTATTCAACTAAACATCCATATCACATAGCATATATCTCATCAGAGATATCAATCAAATGCAAAGCATTCAGTATTATCATCCATCCATAAGTAATGATCTATATCATCTCTAATTAATTTAAAGTTAATTAAATTAGTTACTTTTATTTTATAAATCCTTCTTACTTAAACATTAATTAATTACAAATTAATTAATTATCCTCTAATTACCTTTTTCCATTAATCATCTTTGATTAATTATCTTTTAATTACCTTCAAGTAATTTATCTTTAATTAATTACTCAAATTAATTAACCTTAACCACTTATAGTAATTAACCTTTAATTACTTCATTAATTAATTAACTATAATTAATTAAATTAATCACTATAATTAATTATATTAAACCTTAATTAATTACATTAATTAATCACTTCATTTATTAATTATACTTAATTAATCAATCTTAATTACATCATTAATTATATTAATTAATGATCCTTAATTACAACTTAATTATTAATTACTTTAATTAAATTAATTACATTAAGTAATTAACTTTAAATTAAACAACATTTATTAATCACCTTGATTAATCTTCAATCAGTAATTAACTACCCTTAATTACTTTCATTTACTAAATTAATTCTCCTTAATTAATTTCTTAATTAATCCCTTTATTAATTATTCAAAGTAATTAAACTCAAATTACTTTCATTAATACAATCATTTATTCAACTAATTACTTCAAGTAATTATCTTATTATTTACTTCCTTAAATAATCTTACCTTAATAATTACATTAAGTAATTATTATCAAATCATCCATTGATTATTCTAAATTAATTAAACTTAATTAATTAACTTAAACTAAATCAAATTAACTTAATTAATTACAATAAGTAATTAATTTATTAATTACTTTTATTTAGTAATTACACTTAAACAATTCCATAAATGACTATCCTTAATTAATTAATCTAATTAATTATCAAAATTAATCACATTAATTAATTATTAAATAATCTCAAGTTAATGACCTTCATTAACAATTATTTAATTACTTTTCTTAAGTAATTAACTTAGATTAACCATTATTAATTTCAAATTAATAAATCTTAATAACCAATTAATTTATCTCTAATTATTTAATTAATTCAGTGTTAACCATAACTTAATTAATCTTTAATTAATTTATTAATTTATTCTTAATCATTAATTAATATTCTAATTTATAATCCTTAATTACAAATTAATTATTCTATTTAATTAATCTTAAACCTTAATTAAGTTAATTCAAATCCTTAATTACAAATCAATTATCCCAAATCATTAATTAATTAGATTATTTAAACCATTTTAATTTCCTTAAAGATTTAATGATTTTAACCTTAAGATAAAAAAATTTCTTATCCATGGTTAACTTATCATTCACACATACATTTGAAAACATCCATTTCAAATTTACTTTTAAATATCATTTTAAATTCTGGACTTAAAATGAATACCAATTTGTCTTTAACAAAGTTTAAAACCAATTCAAAAACTTTTACATGTTAAAGAATTCCTATATCTTATAAAAGAATTTTTTAAAAGAGCTTAAATCAAATTCCTTTTTAAATTTAAAACATTTAAATATAACTAACATTTAAACTTATTTAAAACATTTAAATTTATAAACTTATTTATTTCCAATCTAAGATTTAAACTAAACCTTATCAGAAATCAGAGGAAGAAAAATGAATTTTGATCTAAACTTTAACAATCTATAACAAAAACAGAGAAGAGCAAGAAGACATCAGACATGCACACCTGATCACATTCATACATTTATAAACATACAAATAATAAGTATATTAATAGATAAGAATTAATTAAGACTAATTAATTAATGTGATTAATTAATGGACTGTAATTACTTAGTAAAGTAATTAATGGTAATTACTGGATGTAATTAATGGAAGATGATTTAAGAATGAAAGTAATTTGAGTTTAATTACTTTGTATAATTAATCAAGGGATAAATTAAAAGATAATTAATTAAGGAGTAATTAATTAATTAATGAAGTAATTAAGGGAAGTTAATTACTGGATGAGATTAATCAAAGGTGATTAATAAATGTGGTTTAATTAAAAATTAATTACTTAATGTAATTAATTTAAATAGGATAATTAATTAAGGGAAATTAGGAATCATTAATTAATATAATTAATGATGTAATTAAGGGTTGATTAATTAAAACTAATTAATCAATAATAAGTGATTAAAGAATAATTAATTAATATAATTAATTAAGGATTTATGTAATTATATTATAGTTAATTAATTAATGAAGTAATTAAAGGTTAATTACTATAAGTGGTTAAGGATAATTAATTTAAGTAATTAATTAAAGATAAATTACCTGAATGGAATTAAAGGGTAATTAAAGGATAATTAATTAATTTGTAATTAATTAATGATTAAGTAAGCAGGATTTATAGAATGAAGTAATTAATTTAATTCATTTTAAATTAATTAGAAATGGTATAAATCATTACTTAAGAATGGATGATAATATTGAATGCTTTACATTGATTGATATCTCTGATGAGATATATGCTGTATGATATGGATGTTAGTTGAATTGTGATGATAATATGGATTATCTGATAATGTTGATTATCTATTGTGAATTATCTTTCTTTGTGTATAAAGATAATGAATTAAATTGTTTTAACCTTTAAAACAACTTGGCCTTAAAAGATACGCTTTGGATTTCGATGAGACCGGGATCGGGTTTCCGTATACCGGATTTCCAGGTCTGGAGACCCGAATACCACATCGATCCAAATTAACGATAGGTCGTGAATCAAGTGAAGATGAAGATTCAGAGTGCAAGGGTTATTGTCGTTAACTCTGAGGGTGATTCCAAAACGAGTGTAACGAGATAATGCCTTCGGATTCGTTCGAACCCGGAACGAACTTGTATGGATTGAATGCTTTCAGCACATCGTCAGGTGGACGATGAGCATTCTAAGTGATGTGTTCTTTTCTAAGGTAATCGTGACCTCTTAATTTATTTTTATATTTTTTTTTAATTATTTTTTTATTTATTTTTTTATTATATTTTATAATTTTATTTATATATATTTTTATATACTCTTTTTATTTTTATTATTATTTAAATTTTTTTTAATTTTTTTTATATGTTTTTTCTTTTTATTTTTTTATTTCTTTTATTTTTTTTCTTATTTAATTTTTTTTTTTATATTTTTTAGTTCTTTATATTATTTTTTTTTATTTTTTTTTTATTTTTTTTATTTTTTATATATTTATTTTTTATTATATTTTTTTTTTTATATACTTTTTTTTTATTTTTTTTTTATATTATTATTTCTATATTTTTTATTATGTTTTTTTTTTATTATGTTATTTTTTTTTAAATAAAAAAAAAATAATTATAAAATATAAAAAAAAATATAAATAAATAATAAAAAAAAAGAAAAAAAAATAAATAAATAAATAAAAAAAATAAAAATATAAAAAATAATATAAAAAAAGAAAGAAAAAAAAAGAAAAAAAAAATGAAATAAAAAAAAAATAAAAAAAAAATAAAAAAAAATAAAAAAATAAAAATGAAAAATTGAAATAAAAAAAAATGATAAAAAAAAATATATAAAAAAAAAAAATAGAAATATAATAAAAAAAAATAATAAGAAAAATAGATAATAAAAAAGAAAAATGAAAAAATAATAAAAAATAAAAAAAAAATAAAAAAAAAATAAAAGAAAAAGAATAAAAAAAAATAAAGAAATAAAAAAAATAAAAAAAAAATAAAAAAAAAAGTAAAAATAAAATATATAAAATAAAAAAAATAAAAAAAATAAAAAAAAAATATGATAAAAAAAATAAATAAAAATAAATAAAAATTATAAAGTAAATAAAAAAAATATAATAAAATAAAAAATAAAAATAAAAAATAAAAATGAATAAAAATAAAATAAAATAAAAATAAATAAAAAAGTAATAAAAGATAAAAAATAAATAAAATAAATTAAAAAATTAAAAATATAAATAAAAAATATAAAAATATATATATTTATTTAAACCTGGCTCTGATACCACGTGTGACGACCCGAGTTTCCACTCCTGGAAAATCGCATCGACAGTAAGAAAGAAAGGGGTGAGAAGTAGAAAAGAAAAGAAGAGAAAAGAAACAAACACAAATACTCACAGCGGAAACGAACAAAATATATTATATCACATAAATATTACATAGTATCATATACAACATTTATCAGAGTTACACAGATTACACACCACATACTAGACAGTTATAAACATCTGTCTAGTTATTACATCTCAATACAAAACAAAGATCTAAACAAGATCAACACAACGGAAACTACTATCTATATCTACAACGCCGAAGCCTCCTGCTCCATTGCTCCTCCACAATTCGTCAAGGTTAACCTGAATCCCTTGGCTACTCGTAAAAATTTGAGTACCCAAGAGTTTATAAAACAGAAATAAACAACTTGGGTCAGACATGGGTCTGGTGTGAGTAAACGGGTTAAAATTGTTTAACTTCAAAACCTTTTTGAAAACAAAGGTATCACGTAAGACTTCCCACACATAAACATGGAAAAGTTTTTACCTTACGCTAACCAAAACATTTGATAGGAAATCCAGTTATATTATAATAGGGTCTAGGGTTTTCAAGTAAAATACAGAAATAGCTGAAATGCTTACATCTCACATTTCAACATAGTTGGGCACAACTAATACGTACGGCACTTATTGGAGTTTGGATTCCATACAATGGCAGGGCTACCGGGGTACCGCCCGTCACAGTACGTGGCCTAGATCACCGTACCGAGGATCACTCCCAATCCCCTGCAACACAAGGCCGGAACATCCCTTACTGGATAATTCCCGCACAAGATACCTCACGGTTGGGATCAGCAACCGCACCACTAAGCCGAAATAAAAAGGGACATCTAGACAGAGGTAACCTTGTCCTACTTGGGTGCTACCCACTAACCTTGCTGCACCTCCCCTGTTTTAGCCATTCTCGGTTTGTGAGGCTTGAGGTCACGATTACCTTAGAAAAGAACACATCACTTAGAATGCTCATCGTCCACCTGACGATATTCTGCAAGCATTCAATCCATACAAGTTCGTTCCGGGTTCGAACGAAACCGAAGGCATTATCTCGTTACACTCGTTTTGGAATCACCCTCAGAGTTAACGACAATAACCCTTGCACTCTGAATCTTCATCTTCACTTGATTCACGACCTATCGTTAATTTGGATCGACGTGGTATTCGGGTCTCCAGACCTGGAATTCCGGTATACGGAAACCCGATCCCGGTCTCATCGAAATCCAAAGCGTATCTTTTAAGGCCAAGTTGTTTTAAAGGTTAAAACAATTCAATTCATTATCTTTATACACAAAGAAAGATAATTCACAATAGATAATCAACATTATCAGATAATCCATATTATCATCACAATTCAACTAACATCCATATCATACAGCATATATCTCATCAGAGATATCAATCAATGCAAAGCATTCAGTATTATCATCCATCCATAAGTAATGATTTATATCATCTCTAATTAATTTAAAGTGAATTAAATTAATTACTTTATTTTATAAATCCTTCTTACTTAACCATTAATTAATTACAATCAATTAATTATCCTCTAATTACTTTTTCAATTAATCATCTTTGATTAATTATCTTTTAATTACCTTCAAGTAATTTATCCTTAATTAATTACTCAAATTAATTATCCTTAACCACTTATTGTAATTAACCTTTAATTACATCATTAATTAATTAACTAAAATTAATTAAGTTAATCAACTATAATTAATTACATTAATCCTTAATTAATTACATTGATTAATTACTTCATTTATTAATTATTACTTAATTAATCAATTCTTACTTACATCATCAATTATATTAATTAATGATGCTTAATTACAAATTAATTATTAATTACTTAATTAAATTAATTACATTAAGTAATTAACTTTTAATTAAACAACATTATTAATCACCTTGATTAATCTTCAATCAGTAATTAACTCCCCTTAATTACTTTCATTAATTACATCAGTAATTATCCATTAATTACTTTCCTAAGTAATTATACTTCATTATATTACATTAAGTAATTTATTCCTATAATTACTTTCATTAAGTATTTATACTTAATTAAACAATTCCACAAATGATTAACCTTAATTAATTAATCTATTTAATTATCAAAATTAATCACATTAATTAATTATTTATTAAACCCAAGTTAATGATCTACATTAACTATTAACTATTCTTTAATTATTTTTCTTAAATAATTAAACTTTAATTAACCATTATTAATTTCAAATTAATTAATTCTAATTACCAATAAATTAATCTCTAATTACTTAATTAATTAAGTACCTAACAATAACTTAATTAATCCTTAATTACTTCTTTAATTAATTACTCCATTTAAATTAATTACATTTAATAATTAATCTTTAATTAGTCACATTTATTAATCACCTTTGATTAATCTCATTCAGTAATTAACTTCCCTTAATTACTTACATTAATTAATTAATTACTCCTTAATTAATTATATTTTAATTTATCCCTTGATTAATTATACATATAAACTCTTGGGTACTCAAATTTTTACGAGTAGCCAAGGGAGTCAGGTTTGCTTTGACGAATATTCTGGAGGAGCAATGGAGCAGGAGGCTTCGGCGTTCGTAGATATAGTATTCCGCTGTGTTGATCTCTGAGTCATTATTATCTGTGTTGTATCTTGTATTGTAAAAACTAGACAGGTGTTTATAACTGTCTAGTATGTGTTGTATATATTGTGTAACTCTGATAGTTGTTGTATATGAAACTATGTAATAGTTTATGTTATTAATATAATTTATTCATTCCGCTGTTTAGATTCTGATGTTGTTCCTTTCTTTCTTCTCTTCTTTTCTCTTTCTATCCCTTTCTTTCTTATTAGCGATACGACTTTCTGGTCTATGAAAGCCGGGTCGTGACATTTGGTACACACTAAGCCGAAATAAGAAGGGACTTCTAGACAGAGGTAATCTTGTCCTACTTGGGTGCTACCCACTAACCTTGCTGCACCTCCCCTGTTTTAGCCATTCCCGGTTTGTGAGGCTTGAGGTCACGATTACCTTAGAAAAGAACACATCACTTAGAATGCTCATCGTCCACCTGACGATGTTCTGAAAGCATTCAATCCATACAAGTTCGTTCCGGGTTCGAACGAAACCGAAGGCATTATCTCGTTACACTCGTTTTGGAATCACCCTCAGAGTTAACGACAATAACCCTTGCACTCTAAATCTTCATCTTCACTTGATTCACGACTTATCGTTAATTTGGATCGATGTGGTATTCGGGTCTCCAGACCTGGAAATCCGGTATACGGAAACCCGATCCCGGTCTCATCGAAATCCAAAGCATATCTTTTAAGGCCAAGTTGTTTTAAAGTTAAAAAAATTCAATTCAATTATCTTTATACACATAGAAGGATAATTCACAATAGATAATCAACATTATCAGATAATCCATATTATCATCACAATTCAACTAAACATCCATATCACACAGCATATATCTCATCAGAGATATCAATCAATGCAAAGCATTCAATATTATCATCCATTCTTAAGTAATGATTTATACCATTTCTAATTAATTTAAAATGAATTAAATTAATTACTTCATTCTATAAATCCTGCTTACTTAATCATTAATTAATTACAAATTAATTAATTATCCTTTAATTACCCTTTAATTCCATTCAGGTAATTTATCTTTAATTAATTACTTAAATTAATTATCCTTAACCACTTATAGTAATTAACCTTTAATTACTTCATTAATTAATTAACTATAATATAATTAAATTAATCAACTAAAATTAATTACATTAATCCTTAATTAATTACATTAATTAATCACTTCAATTATTAATTATTACTTAATTAATCAATCTTAGTTACATCATTAATTATATTAATTTATGATCCTTACTTACAACTTAATTATTAATTACTCAATTAAATTAATTACATTAAGTAATTAATCTTTAATTAAACAACATTTATTAATCACCTTGATTAATCTTTAATCAGTAATTAACTACCCTTAATTACTTTCACCAACTAAATTAATTACTTCCTTAATTAATTTCTTAATTAATCCCTTGATTAATTATTCAAAGTAATTAACTCAAATTACTTTTATTCTTAAATCATCTTCCATTAATTACATCCAGTAATTACCATTAATTACTTTACTAAGTAATTACAATCCATTAATTAAATTAAGTAATTATTTATCAAATCATCAAGTGTTTAAATTAATTAAACTTAATTAATTAACTTAAACAAATTACATTTAAACTTAATTAATTACATTAAGTAATTAATTCCTTAATTACTCTCATTAAGAAATTAATCTTTTATTACTTCCATTAATTAACTCTAATTACTTTCATTAAGTAATTATCCTTTTATTAATTACATTCATTAATTAACCACTAATTACTTATACTAAGTAATTATACTTTATTAATTATATAAGTAATTATACTTAATTTCAAAGTAATTATCCTTAATTAATTAAACTAATTAATTATCTTAAATTAATTACATAAATTAATTATCTTTAATTAATTAAGTAATTATACTTTAATTACTTTTATTAATAAGACCTTAATTAATTAAAATAAACCATTTACCTTAATTAAACACTCTAATTAAATATTCTTAAATTAATTACCTTAATTAATTTACTTAATTTCATCATTTAAATCTTCTTAAATTCAAACTTGAATTTAGTTTACACAAAATCATTTCTTCTTGATTTATCAAAATTTTAATACACTTGTCTTAATTACAACATTAAGTTTATTAAAATAAACTTTTCAAAAAAAACAAAGATTATATATATTTATAATTTAAAACTCTTTTAAACTTAGTTAATTTTTAAAAACATTTTAACTAATTTCTAACTTAAATAAAACAAGTTTTATTTTAAAAAGAATTGATTTGGAAATTATTTAAACTTGATTAAATTTAAATTTTTAAACTTATTATATAATCCAGATCGAAAAAAAACTCAAGTCAAACACTCAAATACCCGAGCCTTACTTCAAGTTTCACCCTCCCTCTTTTACTTCGAGTCGAACTCTCGCTTCCCCGAGACCATCCCCGAGAATTTCTTCCTCTTCCCCAAACTAACGAACCCAGAATCAAAATGTACCGTGCACACGTGCACGTGCACGCAACCTCGACGTCCCTCCGATCAACATTGCCACCTTCGACAAGTCATCGTCGACCATCTCTACCCAATCGACTACCCAGAACCCACAACATCGCCAGAAATCAAAATCGAACAGAACGAGCCCCTGGACCAAAATTTCGATCGAAGGAAAAACGACCTCACGACGCCAACCCCGACCATCAGACAATGCGCCGCCTCGTCCCGAGCTGCACTACATCACCATGCTACTATCCTTACCCTCGCGATCCACTCCGGTGCCCAGTCGACACCGTAGAAAACCCAAACATCAACACGCCCAAAAACAGCACTCAAACCCTACTTTGTCGATCTCTGTCCACCACAGCTACTGATAAAATCAACCCCCATTTTTCCAGAGATCAACATCCCTAAAGCCATCCTCGACCACAACCCCAAGTCAAATCGTCCCCGATCTCCGGCGATTGACGAAATACCCAAATTCGAACAACTCGGCAAATCTCAACTTGTATCAAACTAAAAACTATGATTTTTATCTCTAAAATCATTATTTGCAATGATAAACTAGATTATGAATTCAATTCAGGAAATTGAAACATTTGATTTTACTGATTAAATTTATTTCCACTATAAAAACATATTTTTAAACTATAAACTAAACAATTTCACCTGGAAACTATTTCTAACAAGAATTTACATTGTAAAAATCATTTTTCTATTTATGATCGTAGCTACATATAGATTTGGAAGAAAGGTGTTTATATTTTTAACTTATTTTCTAACCTGTTTATAAACAGAGAGTTGAAATTCATTCTACAGGCATGCATCCAGATAAATATACACAGTACATCATATATATATATATATACACATTCATACACATGAACATGAACAACATATTCCCACACAAACATCACATATATCTAGTTATGAACATAGATTTTAAACTGTTTTTAAAACTAAGGTTTACTCACTAAAAACAAAGGTTGAAGCTTGGTCGATGACGATGACATGGCCGGAATTTCAGAAGCTCTGATACCACGTGTGACGACCCGACTTTCCACTCCCGGAAAATCGCATCGACAGAAAGAAAGAAAGGGGTGAGAAATAGAAAAGAGAAGAAGAGAAAAGAAAACAACAACAGATACTCATAGCGGAAACGAAACGAAATATAATATATCACATAAATATTACATAGTATCATATACATCATCTATCAGAGTTACACAGATTACACATCACATACTAGACAGTTATAAACATCTGTCTAGTTATTACATCTCAACACAATACAGATCAATACAAAGATCAACACAGCGGAAAACTACTATCTTTATCTACAACGCCGAAGCCTCCTGCTCCATTGCTCCTCCAGATTACTCGTCAAAGCTAAACCTGAATCCCTTGGCTACTCGTAAAAAATTTGAGTACCCAAGAGTTTATAAAACAGAAATAAACAACTTGGGTCAGACATGGGTCTGGTGTGAGTAACAGGTTAAACTTGTTTAACTTCAAAACCTTTTGAAAGAAAAGGTATCACGTAAGACTCCCCACCAATAAATATGGGTAAGTTTTTACCTTACGCTAACCAAAACATTTGATAGGAAATTCGATTGTATTATAATAGGTCTAGGGTTTTCAAATAAATATGAAATAGCTGGAATGCTTACATCTCACGTTCCAACATAGTTGGGCACAACTAAAACGTACGGCACTTATTGGAGTTTGGATTCCATCAATGGCAGGGCTACCGGGGTACCGCCCATCACAGTACGTGGCCTAGATCACCGTACCGAGGATCACTCCCAATCCCCTGCAACACAAGGCCGGAACATCCCTTACTGGATAATTCCCGCACAAGATACCTCACGGTTGTCATGACCAACCGCACACACTAAGTCGAAAATAGAAAGGGACATCTAGACAGAGGTCATCTTGTCCTACTTGGGTGCTACCCACTAACCTTGCTGCACCTCCCCTGTTTTAGCCATTCCCGGTTTGTGAGGCTTGAGGTCACGATTACCTTTTAAAAGAACACATCTATCTTAGAATGCTCATCGTCCACCTGACGATGTGCTGAAAGCATTCAATCCATACAAGTTCGTTCCGGATTCGAACGAAACCGAAGGCATTATCTCGTTACACTCGTATTGGAATCACCCTCAGAGTTAACGACAATAACCCTTGCACTCTAAATCTTTATCTCGAATCTGAAAGTACTATCTCCGTCAACTCATTACGGAATCACCCACTGAGTTATACTGACAAAGAATCGTTCTTACACCTCGAGTCTTCACTTGCTCCATTTGGATTTCACGACCTAACGTAAATTTGGATCGATGTGGTATTCGGGTCTCCAGACCTGGAAATCCGGTATACGGAAACCCGATCCCGGTCTCATCGAAATCCAAAACGTATCTTTTAAGGCCAAGTTGTTTTAAAGGTTAAAACAATTTAATTCAATTATCTTTATACACTTAGAAAGATAATTCACAATAGATAATCAACATTATCAATATCATCAGATAATCCATATTATCACAATTCAACTAAACATCCATATCACATAGCATATATCTCATCAGAGATATCAATCAAATGCAAAGCATTCAGTATTATCATCCATCCATAAGTAATGATCTATATCATCTCTAATTAATTTAAAGTTAATTAAATTAATTACTTTTATTTTATAAATCCTTCTTACTTAACCATTAATTAATTACAAATTAATTAATTATCCTCTAATCACCTTTTTCTTAATTTATTAAATACTTATCTATATATAAATTACTTTTTAAAGAAACAAAACTAACTATATTTATAAATAAAAGTTTATACAAATATTCTAAAATCCAAAACAATTTAAATATCTATTCTTTTGAATTTCAAAACTTAAATTAAATCTAAATTTCCAATTTACCAAAGCTTTTCTATTTACAATATATACAAATAAGTATATATATTACAAATAGAAAATATCTTATTAGCTTTTAAAAGATAAAATTCACCAATTAAATACTTATTTAATTAGATTATTAAATTAAATTCAAATCTTATTATCAAAGATCATCAATATCAATTTAATTATTTAACAGATTATTAAATTGATATTGTTAAAATTTCCGGGATATTACATTCCTTCCCCCTTAAAATAATTTCGTCCCCGAAATTTAAACAAAGGTAATTTAATAATCTTATTAAAGATTTTAAATTTTAAAACACAAGCATATACTATCATCCATATGCTAACAACCATAGCAACCAATTCATCCAATCAATCAAATCTAACTATCCAGACAAAATTCTAGATAGAATTCCTCGAGTTTCCCCAAGTATATATATACCGGGATACTCGCTCTACAACAATCTAAACTACTAAGCTATAGATCTCCTACTCATCTAGATCTACAGAACTAAACAGAATATCAGACTACAAACGAGTCTGCCTCAACAACTAAACCTTCCAGAACTGCTGATTCTAAAACCAGAGATAGATCTTACACGTACCTCTCAGAGATACATAAAACTCAATGAATTCCAATTGTCCAAACTGACAATTCAATCCTGAAAACCAAATAATTATCCAAATCAGAACACAGAAGAGATCCAAAACACAACTCTACTTCACAACTATCAGTAGATTCCAAACTTACTTCCCCTATCCAGAGGTATACTCCAAACTGCTTTCGCTGCTCAATTCTGATCTGAGGTAGAACACAAGCACAGACTGGACAACTCATTCCAGAAATAAGGTTCACTGATCCATAAATAAAACTCAGATACTTCATCAAAACTTGAGTTGCTGCACCAACTCCATCTCTAGGAAACATCCTTCAACTAGACTGAACTACCGGTACTACTCCTGGAATCCAGTCGATAAGAAAACTCAACCTTCAGATGCGGACAACTCCTGACTTCTCTGAAGACACTCAGAAAAACTCTGATAACCCAAGAGAACCCTCAAACTATCGCAAGTCACTTTTGCGATCAACCCAGCCTATTTCCAAAGAAAACTGTTGAAGATTCAGAGTGCAAGGGTTATTGTCGTTAACTCTGAGGGTGATTCCAAAACGAGTGTAACGAGATAATGCCTTCGGTTTCGTTCGAACCCGGAACGAACTTGTATGGATTGAATGCTTTCAGAACATCGTCAGGTGGACGATGAGCATTCTAAGTGATGTGTTCTTTTCTAAGGTAATCGTGACCTCAAGCCTCACAAACCGGGAATGGCTAAAACAGGGGAGGTGCAGCAAGGTTAGTGGGTAGCACCCAAGTAGGACAAGATTACCTCTGTCTAGAAGTCACTTCTTATTTCGGCTTAGTGTGTGCGGTTGCTGATCCCAACCGTGAGGTATCTTGTGCGGGAATTATCCAGTAAGGGATGTTCCGACCTTGTGTTGCAGGGGATTGGGAGTGATCCTCGGTACGGTGATCTAGGCCACGTACTGTGATGGGCGGTACCCCGGTAGCCCTGCCATTGTATGGAATCCAAACTCCAATAAGTGCCGTACGTATTAGTTGTGCCCAACTATGTTGAAATGTGAGATGTAAGCATTTCAGCTATTTCTGTATTTTACTTGAAAACCCTAGACCCTATTATAATACAATCGAATTTCCTATCAAATGTTTTGGTTAGCGTAAGGTAAAAACTTACCCATGTTTATTTGTGGGAAGTCTTACGTGATACCTTTTCTTTCAAAAAGGTTTTGAAGTTAAACAAGTTTAACCTGTTACTCACACCAGACCCATGTCTGACCCAAGTTGTTTATTTCTGTTTTATAAACTCTTGGGTACTCAAATTTTTACGAGTAGCCAAGGGATTCAGGTTTAGCTTTGACGAATTGTGGAGGAGCAATGGAGCAGGAGGCTTCAGCGTTGTAGATATATATAGTAGTTCCGCTGTGTCTGTATCTCTGTAGTGTATTGAGTTGTAATGTCTAGACAGATGTTTATAACTGTCTAGTAAGTGATGTATATGCTGTGTAACTCTGTAAAGTGTTGTATACTATGTAATAGTTTATGTTATTAATATAATTTATTCGTTCCGCTGTGAGATCGTTTGTGTTTGTTTTCTTTCTCTTCTTTTCTTTTCTATTTTCTACCCCTTTCTTTCTTATTAACGATACGACTTTCTATGGAGAGAAAGTCGTGGTCGTTACAGTGGATTCTTAATTAATTATAATTAATCACTTATCATTTGATGAAGTAATTAAAGGTTAATTACTGTATTTAATTAAGGATAATTAATTTGTGAAATTAATTAAAGATAATTACTTAGATGTAATTAAAATATAATTAATCAAGGTGATTAATTAAAGAGGATAATTAGAGAATGATTAATTAATTTATTTGTAATTAATTAATGATTATATAAGTAAGATTTAAAATGAAGTAATTAATTAGAGATTAAGAGATGATCAATTAGTTAATTAATTAATGAAATAAATTTTAGATTAATTAATTAGCCTAATTAATTCATTTACTAATAATAAATTACTTAATAAAGTAATTAGTGGATAGTAAATGAATTCATGCAAACATAAGACTAAAACAATGTAGTAATAAGCATAACTTAGAGTGCATTAATATCACCATAACACTAAATACCAATGGATGCATGGAAATACTTTGAATGATATTTCATTAAAGTTAGAGTAAATGGTGTAAGGCAACCAAATGAAAGTAGGTATAATTTGTAGTGAAAAAACAATTTATAAAATGTAAGAAGTAAACAAAATTAACTTGTTTTATCGTAAATTAAAACCTGTAGAAACTATGATTTATTCCAAAATAAAATTTAGCTTTTCTTACAAAAGATAAAAATAAAACGTGCGTTCCAATTATGTACATTAAATATCTTCATTATTTTCAAATTAACTTGTTTATCGTAAATTAAAACAATTTAGCTTTTTCAACAAAAGATAAAAATAAAACGTTCGTTCTAATTATGTACATTGAATATTTTCATTATTTTCTTAAAATTTCTTTAAAATAATCAATTGAATACAAACATTAATTGTACCTCTTATCCTCCAATAAATCAACGCCATTTATTACCTGTCTTTACATTCAAACATATTTAAGATATTTTAGATTTGAACCCGTGTCAAGCTGGTCCATAGATGTCTTATCCATTGGACTACCCTTTGGGGATCATCGATTCATTTTTATTCTTCACAGTTCACAAAACATAACGACTTCTAATATTGACTATGGATTTTCATTGAGAATCCAATTGGATATCGACGTGATTTTTTTCTCGAGTATAAATCCAACATATGAATGTTTGTAATATTTTTTGTCCGTACATTAAAAAATCAACACGATATAGTGTTTATAACTCGATCTGACTGTTAGACATTTAATATGAAAATTATAATCATGTTCTATAGTATATAGAATATATAGTATTGTCCGTTAAGAATAAACAAATATGTGAAACATAATATTGCCTTGAAATGCATAAAAATATACTTAATAATATTTTCATTAGTTTTTAAAGAAAAATAGCTATAAATAAATTTTTCTCATTAATTTTAACATTTTACTAAATATGCTTAAGTGAAGAAAAAACTTACAAAGATTCTTAAATATTTCAGATAAAAAAAATTAAGTGGTTAAAAAATTATTTCTCTAATTGATTAGCTTTAAAGAGAGTTGATATGTAATTAATTTTTTCATTATATTAAATTTCAATTAACTAATATAATTAATTCTCTAATCAGTTTAAACTCAAATTAAATGGAATTGGTATATATTAATATCTTTTATCAATTACATGGTAATAATTTGATATGATGCTTCCTATTTAGAATATGTTTACTTGTAGATATTGTTAGTATATAGGCACATTCGTTGTACGTGCGTGAATAAACATCCAAACAAATTTGTTTTGTTATATATTATTTGCCATATATGTTCACATATAATATTTAAACCTTAATATTTGAAAAAATAAATGAAGGAACTTTTTATGTACACATTGCTACAATAATCTATTGCTAATAATATTTAGTGTTCAAATTGTTGAGAAAATAATTCCAACGAGGTCCATATTTATGCCTAATTTTATAACGTAAAATTTGAAGTGTGTCATCATCCCCTATTATATCAAGTAAACCAAAATTAAATATATTAAATAAATTATACATATTATCTAATAAATTTATAAAATTAAAATACTCAAACTAAACATACATTTCGATTGTTTAAAAAATAGTATAAAATTATTAAGGACTATCATTTTGATATTAGTGCATATTTAGAAAGTAACATCTCTATCATGAAAAGTTTTTAATTTGTAAATAATTATCGAAACTGATGATGACTAAAACGTTTAAAAATCTCCTTTATGATTCCAATGTATATAAACATAGGAACAAACACCGTGTAAGAATGAGATTATATTTAATTTTATACGGAATTTATAGTGGAAGTAAATTATGATAAAGGCATTTACTAATTTACATTTAAATTTGAATTTGAATTTTTTTCGTCATAAATGTGTTGTATATTTGAATTATTCATTTATATTTTGATTCGTTTTCCTTTCAGTTTCAAGTACATATAATAATTTTCGTATTTTGACATAACGTAATTTGAACTTTTCATTAGTTTTTTGATTGCTATAGGTATCTTTTTATATTGATGGCCTTTTGTTCTAATTTATGAATGATAAACTATGAGACAATCATGCCTGCTTGAAGTGTGATGCGAAGGGATAATTTATACTAAATTGTATTTAGTGACCACTAATAAAAGAGTTTGTTGTTTTAATTTTATCTTAAACTTTAATCTATACATATTTGTATACTATGAGACACACACACTCTTTCTTTTTTAGCTCAACTATAATTTTGATTTACCATATTTAATTTGTGAAGTGTTCACATTCATAATGTGAACATTGTAAATATTATAAACTAACCAAGGGAATTAAATGTAAATGTCAACATAATGTATATATGTGTAAGTGACTATTATGTGATTTATGGTTATAAACAAGGAAACGATATCAAGGTTTTCACATAATGATGTTTTTTTTCTTTCTTGACTACAATTAAAAATATATTTTGTTTGGTTTAAATTTATATTATATAAATAAATGCTGAATTATATATTTGTGTTTTTAACTTTGTTTATGTTATATATAAATATATACATATATATATCTGTGTGTGTGCACGCGCGCGCATGTGTTTGCGCGCACGCGTACGTGTGTGTGTTTATTTAAATTTTGAAATTTAAATTTAGTTTCAGTAATTCAAATATATATCAAAATAATTTTTAAAATTTTTTATTTCAAGCTCGAAAATAATATATGTATTTATTTTATTTAAAATCGAATAAAAAATCCTTTTTTAGTTATTAAACACGAGAATGAAAAAAAATTAAACTTGAAAGCAAAATTGGTTTTTTTCTTTTTATTAAATAAAAAAAAAACTGTTTTTATTGTTATTTTTATTATTAAACCCAAAAACAAAATATTTTATTATATACGTACATACATTAATACATATTGGTAGTGAGCATCTATAAAAATAATTTTTTTTATAATATACATATAGTTATATGTTTATTTATGAATACTCTCTCCTTCTCATAGAGGATCACTCATTTTTGACAAAAAAATTAGTTATACATTTGTTTATTTTATTTTTTGGATGGTCCACTATAAAAATCGGCTTGGTTGAGTTATATATTTAATCGTCGATGTTTATGTAAATTTAATATCATTATTTCATTTTAAAAAAATGATTTTTTTATTTGATCGAAAATAAATATGTATATGAACATATATTTATAGGTCGATATTATTTAAAATAATTGTCTGCCTTTTTGATCTATCGGTTGTCGACACAAGGTATGTAATCGTTCATCTTCGGATCATCATTCCTTGTCCTTGAACTTGGTGTGTAAATCCCGGTTTTAAGGCTTTCATCAATTCTTTAGTAGACGCTAAGGTTATTTAGTTATGTGTTTGATGTAATTTGAATCGGAGAGGGTGGGAACCCATTATTTATTGCCACCATAATATCAAATATCTTCCACATTTCTCTCCATTTTGAATCCAGATCTCATTCGGGCTCATAGACCAAGTCAAATTGCCTCCCTTTGCCTTTTTGTATGGTTGGAAATTCCCTTTATTAGGCTTTCATGGTGTCAGAACTAATTAATATACAATATATTAACTATTTATTTAATTATTTAATTAATTATTTAAGTTAATATATTTAGTTAAATCAATATATAATTATTACAAATCATTTTAATTAATTTTAAGGCCTCAAATAAATAATTAAAATGCCATAAAAAATTGAATACAATATTTGTATTAATTTTATTACTAATTTATAGCATATATAAATTTATTTCGAACTAAGTGAACTCGAAAATCTGCTAACAACTCTGCTACGTTGACTCGCTAGTGTGAACTTAGTTCTTAGATAATAAATATTAAATTTGAATACTAAAGCCTATATAGACTTTGTTGAATTAAAGTATTAGGCATGTGTTCAGTTGCTTATAAAGCTACACCTTGAAATGATATTTTGTGCATGCTTTATTTTTGTCTTCATTAAATCACTAAGATATCTAGAGTTTGAAAAATGGTCAAAACTCCAATAATATCTGTAGCTAATTGCATAGACCACTTTAAAGTCCTTGATTCAATCCGATAATATTTATCGATTAACCAATTACTTTAGTGGGAGATTTTGCTTTTAAGTTGACTACAAATTATGGTGATACTAATCTTCAATAGTGAAAGAGACAATTCCTCTCTTGAATAGTGTTTCACTTCAAGTAGTTCAATGTATACCTAACTATGGTCGTATGTGAAAAAACTAATATCTCATGTGATATACCATAATCAAAGTATGTCTTAGTTACCAAGATCATTGGTACTCTCAAGTCTGAAGAGTACTGCACATCATTACACGAGATCTTCTACTTTAACATAGTTGTATTAACATATATAAGACTATCGTTGAATCATTCTGTGATTGTTCCAAACAACCAAAAGTACATAATTCATTATTGTCTCTAACTGTCATGAGTAATTAACCATTCATTGTGTGGAGAGCATTACATATATTAGTCCACATCGATGTATCAATATCTTTTTCTCGATACATCTTGATTGGGAACATTTAATGATAAATATTTTAAATAATCGATTCAAAACTCATGGTTACACTCATAGTTAGGAATACATTCTCAGCTCCAATCGGTGAAATACTTTTCCTAAGGATTTTCTACTTGTATATGTTTACTGCATTAATATCATTACTTATGTCACAGTATTACAACAAATATAAAAGGAAAAAAACCAAAAATCATACTTTTTTCAGAATAAGATTTTGTTACAAGAGTTAGGTTATATAAAAATTTACATAATTGTTCCTAGGGCAAAATTTTTCCTCTCCGACTTGAGATAAGGACCAATTATGGAGCCTCATGCTCATACTTTCGATTAGTTTACCATAATTAGACTGAGGAAAGGCCTTAGAGAATGGATCCGCGATGTTATCTTTGAAGGATCCAAGCCAGTCGAAAGCGAATGAAATATGTAGAATTTGAATTTTTTTTCTTATTTAGGATCATATTAGGTCAATGAAGTCTAAGGCCGTCTAAGGATCCTATTTTCCAATTAATGTATTTTATGTTTCAAAACTCATAAATAATTATTAAAAATAATAAAATACATATAGTATTTAGGAAACCATAACTTATATTATAGAATATATATATGATGAAATTAAATATATCTACGTATATATTGGATATTAAACTTATGAATAAATCAAATTATTTCAAAAATAATAATTGTTTAAAAGGTTTTTAAAATAATAATGTTAATTGTAGGAAAGTAATACATATATAAAACTATTATAATGATAACTAACTAACATATATATATATATATGACATATAAATTAGAGTGTTTATGTTTTTAAGATGATTCCTTTGAAAACACCTTGACCAGTGAACCTCCTAGACTCCTTAGAATCAATCTTCGAGCTATGCGACAATCGAATGCACCACTCTATTTTATTAATTTGATGTATTTTGAGCGAGGGATTTTTGGCCAAGAGGGAAAAGAGATGGTGAATTCATCCATAGTAGAGGGAAGAGAGAGAGGAAGCTCCAAATAATTGAGTAAGGTTTAATTTATATGGAGGGTAAAATGGAGAAAACTTCTCCACCTTTTACTCCTCATTTTACCAAATTATCTTAGGTCTTAAGCCCTTTTATCTCTCTGCCATTCCCGGTCATTTATTAGATCCTTTATGCGCCAGAAAGTTTCAAGACCCATTCATCAATTAATTATATTTAAATCATATTTACATCTGTATCTATATCATATATCCATACACACATGTTTATGATTTTATATATGCACCTAATTGATTACTTATGGCATCCATAAAATTAATAGTAGCACCTATAATGCCAAATATATGAGTAATTAATATTTCATAAATATTAGTTAATTTGTACCATATATAAATCGATTTAATCGTGTGATATTTGGAGAATTCCCTAATACGGTTGTGCAACTAACGTGTGTAAATTCAGTCAACAATTAATATCGAACAATTTGAATACTAACATTCATATATCACCTTAGCTAGTGTTGTAATGGTTGACCAAATTTATCGCCTATAATTCTTCATCGGTAAAATCCAATTTTACAATTGAACTGGTACCTTTTAGTAACGATTATTTACACCATTTCTCTTCTCGAAAAAATACCACTTTAGGATTTATGGAATTTGATTTCAGTCAAAATTCCAAGTCCACAGTTTACTAGGTTAGGCCTTAAACAAACTCCTTGTTTAATAGTAATATTTATTATTAACCGTGCTGCTCTAGCCAGAGACTTTGAATTTAAGTTGACTATAGTTGACCGTAATACTAACCTCATATAACTGAGGTGATGAATTTTCTATTGAATAGTGTTTTACCTCCAATGCCTTAACTCAAACCCAACTATAGTCAATCGATGGACACTATGCTACTATTTAACTATAATTAAAATGGAGTATCCATATTAAAGTTCAACTGCATTCTCAAATTGAGAGAACTGCACTTTAAGATTTTCTGTTTGACCTTAGTTATTATTAACAAACATGAAACTCTCGAGCAAGTTATTTCATAGCTATCCTATAACTATCAATACATAACCCCTTGATGTCTCTAACAGCCATAAGTAATAAACTGCCTAACATTTGGAGAGCACTACATAATCTGGTCTTAGTGGATATATCAATATCCTTTCTCGAAACTCTTAATAAGGAATATTTAAAATAATATGTTATTTTATGTTGTGATAATTTTCTTATGGTTACAACTCTTTATAAAAATGATCACATAACATATTATTTAAGGATTTTCTAATTATATATTTTAAATTAATTACTTAATTAATTATATTATAATATAAAAAATATATAACAGAAATTAAATACCTTTACTATAAGCAAGATTGGTTATAGAGTTCAATTTATGTAACTAGTGACATAATTTCCCCTAGGGCATACCCCTAACTATCTCTGTCTTTGTGACAACCCGTAAAATAAAAGTAATTAACTAAAAAGAATTGATAAATAATTGTTAAAGCTCAAAAATATAATTTTTACAAACGTTAAAATTTGGCTATGAAACTTACACCATTATGTTCATGACGTTGTGTATAAATTTTTACGATTGGAGTTCAAACAAATAAGTCATCGTCGTTTAAAGATTTCAGATCAGAATTAATTCAAAACAGGTTAAGGAAATGAATGTTAACTACATAGGGTTAAGTAAACGTTAAACAGAAGACTTAATGTTAAAGTAGTCATCGAGCAAAATTAAATCAAATCAGTGTCACGCTGCTTCTTCTTCTCGCTAACCAAGCATCTTCATGTGATCTGTGACTGCTTGAGTAAGGTCCGAGCCAGTTCAATGCTCTGTTCCCTGCCCTCATCTCCGTGCACCCAACAACAACTGTGACATTGTTCCCTGCCCTCATACAACGACCATGGAGAAGCACCCAATAGCAATACTCACCCTTCGCTCACTCCCTCCTACAGCCATATCTTGCTATAGCTAGCCGCTCGTACGGTAGCTTAGTTCTCTTTATAACTCTCTAGCCAACACAGTGTTTCATGCACAAGTACAATCTTCACATATTCATGCACCGCCTACAGTCCACATGCACATCTCTCAATCTTGCTCATGCATAGTTTTTGACCTCGATTGTTTCTCACTTCTCCATTGTTATCATGTGCACGTCAACTGCAATTGCTTCAACATAGATCATTCTCAGTTTCCATGTGACCTATACTCTTCTCAGATCAATTTTGCAAAAAAGAGGTAAATTCTAGATCTAAATTTAAACTACGTTTAATTCAAATCTCTTCTCAGATCTATAATTTTATAAATATGTGCGCGCTTTTAGTACATATTTTGGTAGAAAATAGAGGGAGTCAAATAAGGAGAACAGATTTAGATCTGGAGATTTGGAAGCTAAGAAGTGAGTGAAAAATTATATGTTTACATAATATCGAAATTATATCATTATGGTTTTGTTTCTTTTATGCTTGTGTATAAATACTAGAATTATAGGCTTAAATATATATAAAATGAACTTGAGATCATTGCCTCCATATTCAGTAGATTGTTAGCTTTGATTATATGTTGTACACATCTAAATCTGAAATGTAAGGGTGAAAGTAGTCCCTCAAAGTTATGAGATAAGTTATTAATAAGATTTTGTATTAATTCCAGATTTCATTATTTGAATGTTATAAGTTTGTTAAGCCTGAAGATGTTCTAATCTGATTTGGGATTAAGTTTTATAGTTTAATTCATTAGGAAGAAGAATGTTTCTATATGATTTTTCATAAATTATTTAACTTTACAATTATATATGAAAAGGGCGTCGTTCGAAATAACAAGGAATATGTCCAACGGAAAGAGATGTGCAAAATAGGGATGTTTACCGTATTTTGTACTGTCTATTGCAATAAAAACAGAAAAGGTAATTCATTGTAATTCCTGACATAGCACAATTCCCCTTTTAGATAATTTATGGGAAACTATAGTGATAACATTTCCTTTTGAAAAGATATAGTTCCAATGTATTAAGATGTAGAAATTCCTAAATGTAAGACTAAAGCGTTATTAATAGAAATAATAATAATTCCACTGACGATTAATGGTATATGGTTAAATATAAGTTGGAAACACAAATAATAAGCGCTAAATGTGAATAAGACAACGAGTTGACGAATTAGAGAAATTATAGTGATCATGTTAAAATGATACTTAATTGCATTGTAGAAAAGAAGTAGTAAATGATACTTAATTGTAATAATAGGAAAGAAGTAATAAATGATACTTAATTGTATTAATGGAAAACAAGCAGTAAATAATACATAATTGTATTAATAGAAAGAAGCAACAAATGATATTTATTGACAATAATGAAATAAGAAGTACGTCCGAGACAAGTAGATGAATACTAATAATTGAACATAAGAAACATAATAATTTTTCAGTTGAAATTATATAACCTCAAGAATGCGTTTATGACGGGTATGGATTATTGGGTTTAACCCAATATTTAGATTAATTATAAGTGATGCAGTCAATATTATGGATTGGGATGTGAGGTCAGTAACGTTACACAATGGAAGTCTTCCCTTTGCAAGGGACTACCAGCAGTTGTGTATAGATTGTACTAATATGGGATATCTTCAATCGTAGGACCCATATGGATATACGTTCTCGTATAGGTTAAGGGAATATACTAAAGTTGGTTCGCCTCAGCTTTAAAGCCTTAAATGGCTAATTGGGGTCTGCTTCAATTCCTACACGAGGTACTGAGTAACCAGGTGGGCATTTTCTTGATTTGCGTTAGGCAATCTATATTGGACGGTGGGCGAAAACTCGTTGCTATGTCAGCATTCTTGGTAACATATATTCGAGGCGTAGTGCTGTACACATTTGGTCGAGAGCGCCATCGGTCCTCAGCGGTCATTAGAAAGACTTGGGTTATGCCTAGAGATGGATTACACTTACTACTAGTGTAGGTTCCGTATGGGATATTCAATCGCCTCACATTTTGTTTGTTTGTAGCCATTAGAAGGCGGGTTAGTCAATCCTTAGAAAAGTCTAAGACGAGTTAGTAATATGGCTAATTAAGTTGTAATGTCGTTGGTAGTAATGTGGCTAATTAGTTGCAATGCTAGTATTAGGCACCAACAGAAGGTTCCTTGGAGAACGTAGGGTGTGGAGTATAGTTACGGATACTAACGGGGAATGTATCCTTGTCTACTAATGACGGCGATGGTGTTATATATATACACATGTTGTTGGTGAAGTTTTTCAGCTTCATCACCTCAATAGGATTGTGGAGCAATTCAGTAACTAGTTGCTTCCTTCAATTGCAATCGGCAAATTTAATCTATGTTAAATTCTGTTGGAATTGGGCCAGCCCGCAGCGGAAGAAATGAGTGAATTTCAAAAATTTTACCATTTTGGACATTTAATGGTCCTATGAAGTCTAAATATACTTAGAAATTTTCTAAGTTTTCTTTTAAATAAAATCTTTATTTTATTTAGAATTAGAAATAAAGTTTAAAATTTAATTTAAATATGTATGTAATGTAATGAATGTATCAAATACATTCATGTTGTGAAATATAAGTGTATCGTATAAGAAGTGTATATTTGTGTAACTAAGCATAAGAAATTTTTAGAGATCGAAGGAAAACCTTCGATTTTCTCTTAACATGTATGCTAAATTTAGAAAAGATGAGGCTACAAATGTAGAGAGAAACCCTTTTGTTTCTCTCTCTTTCTCTAATTATATCGAATGACATATTAAATGGCATTAACAATAGAATTCGCATATGTCTTTATTGTGCAAGTTTTTTTCTTTTTTATATAAGTAATAAAACATACATGTATAATAATTGATAAGTTTACACATATACATGTTAAAATAATTTTTCCTGTATATATATAAGTTTGTCAAAACAAGATTTAACTATTGTAACAATGGTTTCAATTAAGGAAGAGTTTGAAATTAAATTCTACAGTTTCACACAAAAGTCTATTTTGACTTAGATTAAAATAACATAAACACATGTATATCCGTAGATATAAATAATTACAAGTTATGTATTAAGTGTAAAATAACACACACACACAAAAATATATATATTTTTTGAAGGAAACACAAATATATGTGTGTGTATATATATATATGAAGATTGCAATTTAAGTAACATATATGTTTAAATTTGATGCTAACAAAATGATTCAATCTTTTAATCTTAGGTATGAAATAAAAGTCTATAACTTTACATAAATGACCACTTATGAGTTTTAAAACAAAAAGGAAAACTTTAACTTTTATGACTAAAACAAGTAAAAGGAAATCATTTTGGAAAGTAACTCTACAACATTGGAAATTAATTTTAATGTAGTTTTAAAAAAACAACAAATATAGTTTATTAATGTTTATTTGTACAAGTGCTACAAAATTTTATGTACAACATAATAAAATATTTTCACATTTCTCTCTTTTTTCAAAACAACGACAGGAAAAATTATCGGACAAATTGGGCATATACAAATTTGTTGTATGATAAGTTAGATTTGACTATACAAAAGGGACAAACAGTAAAAGAGATAAAGGATTGGAACTATGTTAACCATAATAAACATATAGTCAATGGAAATGTTGAAAAGGAGACATTCAAATTAAATTTACATGATGATCATGTAATCAAATGAGATTTACAAAAGGGATCTAAGTTATATTACAAGATAAATACATAAGATAGATGAGATATAATATGAATAAATCTAAATCATTTAAACATGATGAGATAGAAGAGATATAATATGAATAAATCTGGACCATTTCAACATGATGAGTATAAAAATAATGAAATTAGAATTACCAAAAATGAAGTCAATGATTTGCACCTCGAATGATGAATAAAACCCTGATTTGCTTGAATCAACCTATAGATTTTGAAAGATTCTAGAGACAAGAACCACCTTCAATTTATTTGTTTTGTTTAAATTTGTTTTATACAATTTTATTTTTCATAGAAGCCATTAAAGGAGAGGAGGAGAGCTTGAGAAAGGAAAAAATCGTCTGTCTTAAAAAGAACGTGTAAAAGGACAAAAGAGGGAATATGTTTTAAAGGAAACATTAAAACCTTTTCAATTTCCTCCTTTAAAACCTTCCCTATTTAATTCCAAAATTAAATCACCAAATCTTCTTCCATCCTCTTTTATATTTCGTAGAAGAAAATAAAATAAAGAGGGAATGACAAAGTTCATTTCATAAATGATATTTAAGTGATTCGTAAAATAAGATTTATTTCCTTCTTTTAACTCCTCCTTTAGATTTTCAAATCTCATTTGAAAATTCTTCCTTTTTCTTCATTATGCATGTGGGCCTCAATAAAAAATTCCAAAAACACTTAGCAATTATCTATTTAAATCCAATTTAAATATTTTATTGATATCGAATATCAATGCGTGCGTTTATAAATTTTATAGATGTACTTTATTAAGTGTTAATGTTATTCAAACAAATCAAATAAAGCTTAATAATTAACATTTCATAAATATTAATTAATCTAAGTAAGTTACAACAATTTATAAATTAATAAATCGTGTAGTTTATTCAGAGTGTTCATCATTATGGTTGTGCGACTGAAAGGTGTAAATTCAGTCAGCGATTAATATCAAACTATTCAAATATTAACGATCACACGTCACTTAGCAGGTGGTGTGACATTTTGGCTGAATTTATCGCTTACATGTCTTTTGGTTAAATCCAATGTTACTTATTATAAGCGGTACCCGATAGTGACAATTATTCACACCAATTCTCTTCATCAAAACTATATCACTTTGGATTTATGGAATTTGCTAATGGTCAAAATTCCAATATCATCCACATTCAACTTTATAGTCCGAACACAAAGTCCTTGGTTCAATAATAAAAATTATTATTAACCGAAATGCTCTGGCCAGAGACTTTGACTTTGAGTTGACTTCAATTGACCATGATACTAACCTCATATAACCGAGGAGATGAATCCTCTCTTGAATTATGTTTCACTTCCAATGCTTCCAGTCGAGCTAACTATAGTCATTCGATGGACGTCATGCCACGATTTAACTATAATCAAAGTAGAGCTTCCACATTGAAGATCAAAAGTATTCTCAAGTTGAGAGAACTGTGTAAATTAGTCATATAGATATTCTCTTCTTGACCTTAGGTATATTAACCAACAGAAAACTATGGAGTGGGTCATTCCATAGTTATCTAATAACTATCAGTACGTAATCCCTTGGTGCTCCCAACAGTCATGAGTAATACACTGCCCTAACATTTGGAGAGTGTTACATACTGTAATCTCAATGGATACATCGATATCCAGCCTCGATGCATCTTGACTAGGAACATTTAAAAGGTATATTTGTCTCGTTGTGACAAATTACTCACAGTTACAACACTTTGTAACTACTATAACAAAACTTATCATTTATGGATTTTCTACTAAATATACTTTTAATTAAATTGATTAATTAATATAACCACATTATATCAAGTATATAATAGAAAGAAAATACCTTTATTTCGTACAAGATTGGTCAACGAGTTAGATATATGTATCAAATTACAAATTGCCCATAGGACATACCCCTAACTCTATCAAATTTACCTTCGAGTAGCAGCTATGTTACTGAATTCTTACACAACCAAGTAGTCGCACTTCAACTATTTGTTGAAATGTCAAAATAGTTTGCAAACAAAAAGGAAAGCAAGATTAAATGGTAGAATGGTGAAAGTAAGACACATAGATTTTTTACATGGTTCAGATTATTATTAATCCCGTGTCTACGGGATATTTCACTATATATTTTCTATTTTTATACAAATGATTATAATGGCCTCAAGAGCGCACAATATCCAATTTTTTGTTTATGGAAGGAGAAAAAGCTAAAAGGTGAAGATCCTTTTTCGTCCTCTAGTTTTTCCTTTTATAGTATGAAAAGAGCATTGCTGGTTGTTGCAATCGCATTTGATCATTTCTCTTCAATCTCCACCTTCCGATTCTTCCACTTATCATCTATCTACAATGCTTATTTGTTGCGCCTAGATTGATGATGAGTTTTTAGTGAGAAACCATGATATTGGTGGGATCTTGGAAAATTTGAAGCAGGATGCCTGAAAAATTGGATGGAAACACTACTAGAAAAGGCAAAAATTCCGACAGCATCAAGCGACGGCTTCCGACGGCCAATTTCCGACGGGCCGTCGGCGGCCGTCGGAAGCCGTTGGAAAATCGTGAATTACAGGGCTCAGCCGAGCCTTCTTCATCCTCATTTCCATATGAAGTTTTTTAACCCAAAAATCCCCAAATCTCTTCCCCAAGCTTCTAATCATCAATTTCGAGCTTTCGGATCCTCCCCGGCTGCGTAATCAACGTCTATTGCTCTCTAGCTTAGGTATAATCTCTTATTTTCGCCAAAAATCTAATTTTTACCCTAAATCCAAATTTGCATAAGTTGTTAAATTAGGGCTAATTGGTGATTGAAATTGTTTCCAATAGTGTTATAATAGTTTCTAGCATTCCATGGTATTCCTATTTCATCTTTTATCGTGAAATTGTGAAAAACATGTATAATTTGTGGTTGTTCGTGTATATGTAAATCGTTGTGTATGCCTTGATTCTACAATTGTATATGTGTGTAGCACTGCTATCATTGTATGGTGTTAGTTGGAATAAGATAAAATGAATGCATGAGCTAGGAATATTATATTGTGCACGTATTGACTTATGCAACAACAAAAAAATGCGTCGAACGAGCCTTAAGTTGATGTAATACGTTGAATAAATGTGTTAAATTAAAATATATTTTTGTAAATGTGAACAGTTAGTAAAACTGTATTTTTTTGTAAAATGCGCACATCTAATTGACAAATGTCCCTTAGAGAGTTTTTGGCCCCGTTTGACGAGCGTTGTACATGATCGTTGTATAAATAGTCGTTTTTTTCGAAAACGACCATTTATATTTATCTGGTACAATGTTTGTTGGATTTGTCCCTGTATTGGACAAGTTATGAACACAGTAAGCATTTACATTTTGTATATTACTTCGTCTCAAACGGTTCATAAAATTTCGGCCTAACTTTTCTTTTTTGTTTCCTGCATACACGCATTGTGTACAATGCAGGGAACAAAAGGGAAATGTTGCCGAAATTTTTTTGAATCGTTTGAGAGGAAGTAATATACGAAATGTAAATGCTTACTGTGTTTGTAATGGGAAGTAGGATGTCTGACCATGGAAAAAAAAAATTTGTACAATTTTTTGTATCGATACGTTAAAAAATAAAATGTGCCCTATTTGAAAATATTTTTAAATTTGTGAATTAGTTCTTTAAATTCAAATATTATACGACCATGAAAATAATCTTTTTCGAATTTGTATTCTTGAAAATAAATATTAAATTTTGAACTTCTCATTTTCGCAAATAGGAAAAATGATTGATTATTTTGTTGATCGGAGGAGATGGATGTACCAAAGAAAAGGACTGAGGGGCTCAATAAAAGAAGATTTTTATAATGGTATAAACATATTTGTTGAATTCGCTATAAGTAATAACGGAAACGATCCAGAAGTTCGTTGTCCGTGTAGTAGGCGTAGACATTTGAAGTATTTGTTACCAGATATTGTGAAAGTTCATTTGTGCCAAAACGGTTTCGTACCCGAGTATTATGTTTGGGATCGGCATGGAGAAGTTGTAGCAAATACTTCTGTAGAGTCTGAAAGTGTCGTTAACGAAATAGTTACGACGACCCGTATAGAAATATGGTCGAAGATACAGCACGATCAATGTTTCCTATGGTTGAAGTTAACGATGATGATGGAAATGTTGAAGAACCAAATATTGAAGCAAAAAAAATTATGATTTACTAGATGCTGCTAAGAAACCTATTTGGGATGGTTGTAATAACGACACTCAGCTGTAAGTAATCGCAGAATACATTGCGATGAAGTCAAAATACAACACCACTGAAGCTGGGTTTACGACTGTTGTTCAAGCTGCAAAAAGACATATGCCGCCCGATAATCTAATGTGTGAAAATCACTATGAAGTTAAAAAACTTATGTTGGCTTTTGGTTTACCTTATCAGAAAATAGATACATGTTTAAAAGGCTTCATGTTGTTTTGGAAAGAAGAAGCAAACCTTAGAAATTGTAAAATTTGTAATCAGGAGAGATACAAACCAAGAAAAAAGAAGGGGAAGGAAGTTCCGTACAAGTGTATGCATTATTTACCCATAACTCCAAGGCTTCAAAGATTATATGCATCTTCTGTAACTACATCTAATATGAGATGGCATGGTGTGAGAACGGAGGAAGAGGGTACGTTGACACATCCGGCCGATGGAGAAGCATGGAAGCATTTCGATAAAACGTATCCAAATTTTGCAGCGGAGAGTCGAAATGTTAGATTAGGATTATGTACGGACGGTTTTTCTCCATTTTCTCAATTTGGTTCTAAATATTCATCCTGGGCCATTATCGTCACACCGTATAATTTACCTCCATGGATCTGTATGAAAACGCAAGATTTGTTTCTTACTGTTGTCGTTCCTGGCCCCGACGATCCGACACAAGGAATCGATGTATATTTACAACCGTTGATTGAGGAGTTAAAAATACCGTGGAACGAAGGAGTAGAAACATACGATGTGTCCAAGAAGAAAATTTTTCTTATGTTTGCTTCTTTGTTGTGGACTATAAGTGATTTTCCTGCCTATGCAATGCTTTCAGGATGGAGTACTACCAGTCGTCTAGCATGTCCATATTGCATGGATGAAAAACGAGTGTTTTCTTTACCTCATGGTAAGAAAATTTCATGGTTTGACTGTCATCGATATTTTCTCCATGTAAATCATCCCTTCAGAGGAGACAAGAAAAACTTTTTAGCTAATAGAGTAGAAACCAGACAACCACCGACGATATGGTCAAGCAAAGACATATATGAACTTGTTAGGGACTATCCAAAGGTATATGAAACTGGAGAGCAAACAGAAATTGATGGCAAATCAGTTGTTCATAACTGGTGCAAACAAACTATTTTTTGGGAGTTGCCGTATTGGAAACATCTTCTGCTTCGTCATAATATAGATGTGATGTGCAATGAGAAAAATGTATTTGATAATGTTTTTAACACAATTTTGAATGTGAAAGGGAAGACGAAGAATGATTTGAAATCAAGACGTGATATAGAAGAATTATGCAAACGTCCCGAGCTTCATATGAAACCAAATGACAGTAAAAAACCCAAAGCATGTTACTAATTAGATAATAATCAAGTTAAAGCTGTGTTAAAATGGGTGGAAGGGTTAAGATTTCCTGATGGGATATCATCAAATCTTCGTAGATGTGTTGACTTTAAAAATGGTAGATTGAGCGGAATGAAAAGTCACGATTGTCACATAATGATGGAAAACTTATTTCCCGTTATGTTCAAAGAACTATTGCCATTAAAAGTTTGCAAGGTAGTAACAGAGCTTAGTATGTTTTACAAAGAGCTTTGTTCGTTTACTTTAAAAGTGCAACGTTTACGTAAACTAGAAGTGGATATTCCTATATTGCTTTGCAAATTAGAGAAAATATTTCCACCAGGTTTTTTTTATTGTAATGGAACATTTACCTGTTCATCTCCCATCTGAAGCACGACTTCGAGGTCCTGTCCAATATGGATGGATGTATCCATTTGAGAGGTATGTAATATGTTATCATGTAATTTAATTGCATTTGAAAGATGAAGTTAATATAAATTAATTTTGCATAGATATTTGAATCATCTGAAGAAAAAAGTGAGGCAAAAAGCACGAGTTGAAGGTTCGATATGTAAATCTTACATCGAAGAAGAAGCTTCGTTCTTTTTCTCTCACTATTTCAGTGACCATGTGAATATTTCATTTGAAAATGTTCCTCGTAATGACGAAGGCGACGAACAAGAGTCCTATCAAGCAATGTTATCTATTTTTAGACAACATGGTCGGTCTTTTGGAAAATGTGTAGAAATATGGCTAGATGATAGAGATCTTCATGTAGCACACACTTATATTCTTCTAAATTGTGCCGAGGTTGCACCGTTTGTTAGGTAATCTGAAATAATAATTTGTGTTTTATTCTTTTCTATAATGCATGCGCGTGTATAACCTAATGTAATAATTTGTTTATATATACAGTGTTTATTAATGTGAACATCCGAACGGAGATCTCAGTAAAGAAATTTTCGGTTGGATTTCAAATTACGTTTATGAGCCAAGAAATTATGTTGTTGACGAAGTGTTGAAACATCTTGCGATGGGACCAAAAAGAGTGGTCAAGACATATCCAATATATTTCGTCAATGGATATAAATTTAACACCAAAGAATACGGTGCAGAAAAATTAACAAATAATACTGGTGTATTTGTTAAAGGTAGTGACGATCCAGAAAATCACTTAAATGATTTTTATGGCGTTCTAACACAAATTTTGCAACTGACATATTTCTCACGACCTATGAGGAGGTGTTTCTATTTAGATGCAATTGGTTTAGTAATGTTCCAGGTTTTGGAATTAATGTGCACAAGGATTGTAACCTTATCGAAATAAAGCATACATCGCACTATCACAAGTATGATCCTTTTGTACTAGCCAAACAAGCATTGCAACTTTATTACGCTCCTTATCCGTCTCTAAAAAGAGATAAAGCAAATTGGCCTGCAGTTTTTAAAACAAAGGCCAGATTCACATTCGATGGGAAGAATATTCCGGACGAACAAGCTTATCAGGCAGATCTTGAGAAAAATAACGAAATAATAATTACAGACGATCATACAGATTTTGGTCCTTTGATCGATGAATCAAATATTTTGGTAGAAGCGTTTGATAGTGCAGAGGAAAATATCGTAGAAAACGAGACCGAATCCGAATCAGAAGATGATGATGATTGATATAAATCTGAATCTGATTTTTTTTGCAATTGATGTAACTATGTTGAATTCTTGATGTATTATGAAATTGATGTGACTATGAAACCAAATCTGTTTACCATTTTTTACATGTTTTATGTCATTTCCATTTGTCATTTATTTAGCAATTTTATTAAAAATGCAATGAAATCTGCTTATCATCGGAACAGTAGACCCATTATGAATCAGGTATAACACACTTCCATTTCTATTTCCATTTCAGTCATTAATTAAGCAATTTATACCGTTGATGTCATTTACATATGAAATATATTTCATTACCATGTTATTATTCTCTTATATAATGATGTGTATATATGTCACAGGTTTATCATAATGTCATATAGATGTAGGAGCTCTTCCCGATCATCAGGAGGCGATGGCAGTGGCCCATCGCAAGATTCACAGCGTCCAGTAGTTTCGTTAGTCCCTAGAGCAGAGGGGTAAGAATTAAATTTTATTCAACATCTTATTTTTTTTATGATATACGTACGTACTTACCTGTATCGTATTTAAAAATAGGGGGTTCGACCTACTTCCCTCGAAGGTTGTGCTGGATGTCTCTTAAGCTTCTTATCGAAGTAGGATGAGTGCTTACTGGCCGAAGTGGGATAACATCCTTCCCCACATCATAGAGTGTATATGGCAGGATGTCCTAGTATGTATATTTTTCTGTTTTCCATTTTTAATTCGTTTTTGTCGTTTTTCTACTGTTTATCGTTTACAGTGTAATCTTTTTTTTTCTTTTTATCATGAAACATAGGCTAAGATAGACATCCATACAGACGATATGCTGCTGGCACGAGGATACTGGATGAAGAAGATGCACAAGAACTATATGGACTCGATATCTGAAATTAATAAATCTGGTAAGAAACCACGATGGATGGGGGAGAGCATATGGCAAGCATAGTTGGCATACTGCGAAACTGACGAGGCGAAGGCAAGTATACTAAATTTTTTTGAATTATTAATTTGACGTGATCAAAAAATAATGTATCAAATTTTGAATGTACAGGCAGAGTCGGATAGAAACTCTGCAAATAGAAATAAAAATCCCGTCACTCATCGTGGAGGGTCGAAGTCATTTCAGCAGTATCGGTAGGAGTTGGTAAATTTACTAAATGATAATTGTAAATAGTTTATGCTATATAATTTTAAATGTATAATAATTGTATGTAAAAATCAACTTCAGGATGCTGAGACGCATGGTCCCGTGGGCTATATGGACGTGTTCACTCGTACGCATACTGTCGAGCATGTAAATCCGGACGGGACTGTTTCGTATACATGGCACGACGATAAATCCCGCAGGAGCCATGTAAGCATATTTCATTTTATGCAGTATTAGTAATTGTTCTGCTTGTTAAACTATAATGAAATAAGATATGATGTTATTAATTTTTTAATGCAGGAAAAGTTTATGGAGCAGCGCCAGAAACTCCTTGCTGATACGGGTCAAGATCAGCTGACGACTGATGAGGAGGATGTTATTTTAGAGTCCGTTATGGATCCATCAGAGCATGGCAGACAATACGGATTTGGCAATCAAGTGGTAAATAATTTATTTTACTGCTAATTTGATATTTAAGTCATAATTAATTAAATCGTAGGGATTTATACAAGCATCTTGTACCCAAAACCCTACGCCTCTCCCAATAAATGTTTAATTTACTAGTTTTAAGTCATTTGACTTTCATTAGGACAGTTATTCCCGTAATGTCACTATGGTCCATCAATAGGCCATATGATTGTGTGTTTAGAATTACAGTTAAAATTCGCAGTTTATATAGTAGAAGCATTTATAAAACACGACATCGAATATTAATACATAAGCTAAATTAGATTTAATAAGTTGCAATAATGGATTTATAAATAAATAAACTTGTATAACATCATAAACATAAGCATATAATGTCAGAAGTCATATTATTCAAGCAAAAGTAAATTTAAATAGGATTTATTTGTTTGATCTAAATTTAAATCTAAAAGCTAATTAAATAATTCAATTCTATGTTGGAATATATAATTTTATCTTAAAATACTTCAAATATGCTATTTGGACCTTTTCAAAACAATAAACTTGAATTTTATTCATTTTTCCATTATTTAAAAATATTTGAACCTTGAAAAATCGTCCATATTGAATTTGAATTCAAACCAACCAAATGACTTTATCACACCAGTAAAGCACAAAAAGGCAGAAGATATGAACGTTATGTTACTTACTAGCATACTGTTAATTTGTACATGAACTCAAAAATCTTAAAAATGAATACCAAATTTTTTGGTTATGCAAAATAAATAAGCAAATCAATATGATTTCAGAAGCCTACTACAAATTCATACATGAGTGACAATACTCGGTGAATGAAAACATAGAGTTTATAGAAAATTCAAACGGTTTATAATTAGTAATTTTGAAAACAAAACTGAAACCTTTTGGTTTATATTTTTCCATAAATTATTAAAATACTTAAGTTTCTTATTTTTTTCTAGATATTCAATACATTGTCAGCCTCATTCAGTTTACACTTACATAAACATGCATAAACTAAATTAAATAACATTATCACATAGCTAATCATTCACATACCTGCACATACACTTACAGAGATCACACAGCTAAATTAAATATTTACTGCAGGCCAGCAGTCATAGACGGGGTCAGCAGACTAGAGCTCAGATCGATCTAGCAGATATTGAAGATTTGCGGGCTAGAGTGGCCCAGTTGGAGGAGCAGAACCGCCGACAGGCCATACAGACCACACAGTTGCTAGACCAGCGTATCGCCGAGTACATGCATCAGTATGGTGGTCGCTTCCCTTCCTCTGCTGGCTCTGGATCTGGAGGAGAGTGATTGATTGCTTGCTTTTTTAGGTATGTTTTTTTAGTTTTGTATGATTTGGTAGACGGTGGAGGTAGTTGTTGATTTTTGTATGATTATGTTTGATACACTTGGTTATGTGGTTGTATGATGATGTGGATGTTGATGATTTTGTGTTATGTTGTGTATATATGACATGGTAGAACACTTGTTGTTGGGGTTGTTGTGAATGTTGGAATGGTTATGTATATTATGTATTTTATTTTGATGTAATTTGATGTATTTGTGTGTTTGATGAATTTTGTGTAGTTTGGGTTTTGATATTTGGTTGGAATATTATTTACTGGATTCTGCAGTATTGGTGTAATAGTGTTTGGATGGGAAATGTGGATGGAAGGCTATATTGCAGCAGGAATAAAAAAAAATACAGCAGATTTCGGACGGCTTCCGACAGCTTTTAGGTAATAATTTTCCTACGGCTTCCGAAAGCCTATAGGCCATTTTTTCGACGGTTTCCGACGGCTTCCAACAAGTGTCGGAATCCGTCGGAAGCCGTCGGAGGCCGTCAGAAAAATGTTCGGCGCCCTGTGTCGGAAGCCGTCGGAAACACTACGCCCCGACGCCTTATTTTCCGATGGCTTCCAACGGCCGCCGACGGTTTTCAACCGTCTAAAAATGCCTTTTTCCTTGTAGTGAAAGCCCAAGCCTGGGTCGATCCCTCTCTCTCGGAATGACAAATGTCTTAAGAGGAGTGGTAAGGGATTGCCCTTAAGCTTTGCTATGTTATTGATGTACATAAAGAGGTGCAGTAGTAAATATTTCTTGGTGTTTTGATCGCATTGCCTTGTTGATACCCTTACTACCTCTGCTTGACTTAGTAAGGTGTTGGGTCAAAATGGAATAGTTTTTCCTCATTCTACTCTGAGGGTTGACTTTGCATATGACTGGAACGTGTTTGAGGCTATTCGTGATTTGGATTGCCCTCTATGCCTATATGCTTTTACTGCTGATGAGAGGGAGACGGGACTTCACACTTGTCATTTGCCTGTAAGTTCGGTTATGCGTTGAGGCATGTTCCGAGTGGCCCTGTATACAACCCCTTTGGAGTGCTTTGGCTCCTTGCAATAATATCTTGGTATGTGTTGGAGCAGATCTATTCCTGTAGGCATTGACAAAGTGTGAGTATTAGAGGTCTGGTTAATTTGGTATAACATGTATTGCTTATTATGCCTCGATCCGCTTTATTTCTTTGATGTTGGGTATGGCTGTTGTGACCTGACCTTGTTCTTGGAAGCGTGCGATATTTGTCTCATTTTTCTTTATTGCGATTCGTGTTACGAATAGGTGTAACACTTGCCCTCCAGGAGATCGGCGACTGTAGGTCAAGGTAGATTTGTTGTCTTAAGCATCCAGTATGTATATCTAATCAATTCTGTCTAATCTATCTTTTGAGCGCTAGAAAAAGTCTTTTCAGCTATACTTGCATTTAATGCTCTTGTATACGTGCCAGTTTTTTATTAGACCATCTCCAAACAGCTGTTTACACTGGCTTTTTGTTTTTCAAGGTGGGTTTCTATAAATCTTTGTACTTATTATTTATGCTGTAAGTCCATGTTTCATAAAATCTTTGATCACTTCAATCATGCGG
This sequence comes from Allium fistulosum, assembly GCA_030737815.1. NCBI lineage: Eukaryota > Viridiplantae > Streptophyta > Magnoliopsida > Asparagales > Amaryllidaceae > Allium > Allium fistulosum. Next base: position 1,042,499,614 of record CM060907.1, on the reverse strand, counting down.
CCGTTTTTAAAATTGAGGTATGTATCTTCTTTCTTCATCTTCTCCTTTTTTTTACTCTTTTGCTCGCGAAGAACTGCTATTAGGTAAATTTCTAAATTTGGGGGTAATTTGGTAGATTAATAGTAGGAAAAAATTATATTGATCCTTGTTCGATCTTTCTTTAAAGTAACCTTTAGGGTTTTAACATGGATTCTTCTTCGTCTTCCTATACGCTTCCTCCTTCTAAAATCACTTATCCGGGAGATGCTATTGGCTTCCTTAAACAATTTGGATTTTCTGGATATGCAGTTAGGGTTTTGAAGTCTCATGAACACATTAATACTCTGTTGGAAGGATATATCGCCATTTCTCTCGAATATATTCGGTGTGGTTTGTTTCTTTTAATGCATTCAATAGTCCTTCGATGGCTTGCTACCCTAGATGTTTCTACGATTCAACTTTCCCCTCATTCGTATACCCTTGCATTGGCCACCTTCGTTCTTTATGTTGAAAATAGTATCAATCTCACTAGTGAGGAACTTTAGTTTCTTTTTGAGATTAGAAAGAATCCTATAAAGGGAGGTGATGAATTCTTTTATATTCAGGCCAGGGAACCGTTTTTTCCGGATGTCCCAAGTAGAACTGAAAAATGGATTGAATTCTATTTCTTTATTTCGAACTTTGACAAATTTCCTTCTATTTATCGCTATTATTCTGTCTATACCTTCTCTTCAGAGGAGAATGAGCAATTGTATGAGTCTCATAGGCAACATATTTTGGGATTGCCGGTGGAGGTCAGAAAAATAAAAGGGCTATTTATTGAATCGATGCTGAAGGATTGCGGTTTATTGCATCCTGATCATATACTTTTTTGTACCGTATTCAAGCCTACTCCTTCCCCAACAGGATCTGGGGGTATAAGTTGCCTATAATAGGTTTTAGGAACTGTCATACATGTGATTTTAGTTTTGTCGTTTCTCTTCCTTTGTAGATAATATGGATGATGATACTACAGCTGAAATTTGTAGAGCTCTGAAGGAGAAGAGGAAGAAGGCTTTGAAGAGACCCCGTGGAGGGTCTTGTGGTTCTCCCACTACTTCCAAAAGATTGACTATTCCTCCCCTATAAGATATTTCACTTCCTTTTGATGCAGGTATTCTTCCTCCATCATTCTCTACACCCGTTGGATTGGCTGCTTCTTCTTCGCAGAGTGATCTTGCCCCCCGTTTGAGTAGCTTGACCACGTTTGAAGTTGTTGCGTCCGCTTTCATAGAAAAAGTAGGAAGAGCCATAAGTTTCTCCTCTCCTTTCTAATATGGCTTCTGAGATGTCTCCTTCTGCAATTCTATTTGAATTTGAGAAGTTTTGGTCTTATGTGGGTGACCTCCTTTACTTTTCTTCCTTCTGTTGCCAGTGTGTTATTTATATTGTTCGAACTTCACATTTCTTGTAGACGACGTACGACCTTAATAATGAAGACGCATGAATCAGGAAGTGTATAGGCCTTGCTTTCAAATCAGGTGGCTAAACTTGATGTTGACCTTGGTTCTGCTAATTCTGAAAAAGCGATATAGGCTTCTGCTAGGATCAAGGCCGAGGAGGAGGCTAGATTATTCCGAGAGAAGGTTGAGAGGGAAATTGAAGTTGTTGAGAATGCTCGAGCTTCAAAGGAGTGTGAGTTGAGGGAGAAGGATGAAGCACTGGCCAAGGTTGAGATGAAGATGGGGGTGGTGAAGGAAGGGTTGGATCAATCAAAGGAAGAACTTAGTAATGTCATTTTTGATGTGACTTATGGTTTTTATACTTCGACCAAGCATAAATTTCGGATAGAAGTTAAGCCTGTCTTTCTAGAGAAAGAGTCAATGGTTGATTAAATCTTTACATATTGCTGGGATAGGTGGAATGCGAAAGAGGTTGAGGTGCAGAATGTTGACCTAAACTATTCTAGACGTCGTGTTGAGGATGAGAGAGCAGTGGTTGGTGGGGATCAGGAGAACCTGCAGTTTGGTAGAAAAGACCAAACTGCAAGCAAGCTTAACTCAACTCCTATGATAGACTTAGATGATTAGTCCCAAATATCTTTTGTGTCTTGTTGTACCTAAGACTTTTGATGTTTATTTTGGTATTGTAATGAAACAGTGTTTGTTATATTATTTTTCTTACGAATGATCGTGCTTTTCTCATTATTTCGTTTAGTATTCTGGAGAGAATGTGTTTACAAAATTGTTGAGAGAAACTGAAGCCAGGCTCAAAAAACATACTTTAGATCGCCTTGGGTTAAGTGTCGCAGCCATGGCTAGACGCGAAAAAGAATTAGACAAGACTTGTGTGGGTCTTAAGAATAAGACTGAGGAGTTATTAATCTAAATAGATCAGGTAGTTTGAGAAAAGGAAGCCCTTAGTGATTTTGTGTTGCATCGATGGTGATACACACTAGAGAACAATTTGATCCCATCTGATAGTCTTCACCTAGAATAGTTTAGGATTAGGCTTAGAACTTCAATTAATGAATGAGCTATTCATGTCTTTGTTAATCATCATATAATTTTCAATCATGTGGACAAGTGGAGATGATGTAATAAGTAATGAACGTATTAGTGCTGAAACTTGATACGTTATGTTTTGATTATGTAACTAAGTTTTATTTTAATAGGGATTTAAATTAGTTCTTTTCAAGCTCTTTTCAACACTAACTGTGTTCATTGTTAGGACACTTCTGAGGATCAATTTGCTCAATTTAGATATGAAATTGGGAGGCTCAAAATAGGCTGAAGTTTAATTGTGCTCAGAGTACTAGAACTAGAAGGCCAATAAAAGAATGCCGAGAGCATATATGTGGCCATGTATAAGGATCAAATTAAAAGGTTATGGGAAAGGATTGTGGAAATGGGCAAAGAGAAGGCACTGTGCACGAGCACGGATAAGGAACCTCAAATGACTTCCGCTACATGCACCTCTCCTGGGTCAGATGTCACTCTTACGCCACCTTATAGGATAAGGTCCACAAATTGAAGAATGACATAATGACTCATTATGAGGCTAAAACCAAAGAGTTAGAGAGTTTCTTTAGGGGAGAGTTAAGGATGCCAGATACTCTGGTTTTTCTATTTAGATCTACCAAGGACAAGTATTTGGTCCCCTCTTTAGGGATGTCGAAAAGACAAAGGAGCACCCCTTGGGAAAACTCAAAGGAATTAGGAAAGTAGCTATGAGGTGAACAAATGCCCTAGAGAATAAGATATATAATTTGGAGTGTGAGGCCCAGTTAGATTCCATCGCAGTTTCTCAAGGTGGGATGGATTGGGCATCTCTTTTGGAAGAGCTTCATAAACAGAAAGTGAAGACAAAAATGGTAGAAATTAGCGAGCAATGTGCAATTGACGTTTTTAGATGTTTCTAGCCTGAACTTGATTTGTCCTTCTTATATACCTGGGTCAACTATTAGTATAGATCTCAGACTGTGAAAACCTTTGGGCCAGTGCTAACTATAATCCCCTCATTACCTACCACAACTCTGCTCATGGTTGGGTTTCTCATTTTCGATCATCAATCGTCGTTATTGAGCTGGAAAACTAATTTTCTTCTATTTTCTTAGCAGATAGTTCAGCTTACAACATCTTGTTTCAGTAGATTGAAATGACATAGAGTGGTCGTGCCAAGTTTATTTTCCAGGTCTGAACCAGATTCGTACTTTAATCTTTATTAGGGGGTGCTATCTTGTAATATGACCCAAATTGTAACATTTTGTAGATTACGTATAGAAATAGATAATGTTATTTCTGGTAGACATATAAGATTCATAACTAAGTATTGATAACCTAGTTTTTTGATATATAACTAGCATGCTTTGAGCAGTGACTGGATTTGTACCAAATTGATTGCTTTTTGGTACATTCCAAGCATTGTACTTTCTTGCCTTGCTTAGGATAATCACCTGGAGTAACATCTGTCTTTTGGTATGACCCAATGGGCCGCAGCCTTATTCTTGCATGTTGATGCGATCTTGCACTAGTATGAGTGTAGCATCCTGCATCGGTCTGATCATGTGCATAAGATGACCTTTCCCTTTGTCTGGGAGCATAGCATCCTTTGCTGGCCCTAACCGCGGGCTGAGTATGACCTGCCACTTGTTTGAGGGCATAATGTCCTTAGCCGTATACTTGGCTGGATTTTTGTTATGACCCCCTCCCTGTTCAGGGGGGCGTAATGTCCCTAGCTGTATGCTTGGGTATAAACCTGGTATGACCAACCCCCTTGCTTGGGGGCGCAATGTCCTTCGCTGCATGCATGGTACGACCTGCCCCTGCTTGGGGCGTAGTGTGACGCCCCACCTCTATACTCACACTAGCCAAGGACACTACGGGGTAATGCCGTCAACTAGCACGAAGAATAAGGCTGTTGAGGAGCGACCATCTGTGTAATTGCTTTGTGTGAGTACCAATATGTCAGATAATATAACTTACATTTCATTTCAAGAGGAAATCCGACATATCAAATACAAACTCAAAGCTACCACATAGTGGCTAAGTGGACTTCGGAAACAAAAATAGAAATAAACATAACACAAATCAGCCACAGATATTCATATCACAAAGGCGGAAACAGATATGAATATAACACAAAGAAGTGTACATAAAAGTAGTGGTCAAACAAGATCCACTACATCACAAATGAATAGATACAAGTGCTAGACAAAGAATAATTATACATCAAGGAGTCTATATCCCGAGTGTATAATAACAAAAACTACTAAGCTAAAGTAGTTAGCCAAAAGTCAGGTGACAGACCATGATAAGAAGTCAAGCAGGAGCACCTGAAATACCTCGGTCTGACCCGCGTATTATTTAAGAAGAAAATAATAAACGGATCAGTCTAGCTATAAATATAAGATAAAATGAGATAGGATAAGAGATATGACCAAAAACGTATGATAACAAAAATGCCATACAATGTCAAGTATACATCAAATAACAACAAAAATCATACAATATCTCAAATCATCTCAAAACACCAAAAAGAATCACATTCTTTAAATTATTCACCAAAACACGAATATTGATAGAACATATCAATGCAAACCATGAAAATTGGTGAAATAAAAATTCTAGAAATCATCAACCAGAAATCCAGAAATCACAAAGGGGGAAGGCTTATCACAAACGGGAGCATGAAAACTCACTAACACGTGTATCACAAACGGGTCGCTAACCATAGAGCCGGTGCCATGATGTAGTACAGCGAATGCCCGAGGAACCAGAAACTCAAATAATCCAGAACATCGACGTAGTACAGTGTTACGCCCGATGAACCAAACTCAAATAATCCGGAACAACGACGTAGTACAGCGAACGCCCGATGAACCAAACTAAAATAATACAGAACAATGACGTAGTACAGCGAACGCCCGATGAACCAAACTCAAATAATACGGAACAACGACGAAGTACAACGAACGCCCGATGAACCGAACTCCAATAAACCGGAACAAGACATAATATAGTGTTACGCCCGATGAACCGAACTCCATAAAACCATAGGTCGCTAGCCTATGAAAATGAGACGAAGCTCCATAAATCGGGTTACAGTCCCCCTCGTGGACAAAGAGACATCGCAAATCTCTAGTCTAAACCATAAAATGATCATCATCGATCATCAAGAAGTGTCGATTACACTAAGCTAGTAAATATACAGCGAATGCCTGAGGAACCAGAAACTCAAATAATCCAGAACATCGACGTAGTACAACGTTACACCCGATGAACCAAACTCAAATAATCCAGAACAACGACGTAGTACAGGGAATGCCCGATGAACCAAACTCAAATAATATGGAACAACGACGTAGTACAACGAACGCCCGATGAACCAAACTCAAATAATACGGAACAACGACGTAGTACAACGAACGCCCGATGAACCGAACTCCAATAAACCGGAACAACGACGTAATACAGCATTACACCCGATGAACCGAACTCCATAAAACCATAGGTTGATAGTTTATAAAAATGAGAAGAAGCTCCATAAATCGGGGTACAGTCCCCCTCGTGGACAAAGAGACATCGCAAATCGCTAGTCTAAACCATAAAATGATCATCATTGATCATCAAGAAGTGTCGATTACACTAAGCTAGTAAATATACGAGTTTAGCTTCATGTCCCATAATCACTAGCTTAACTTAAATATTTACGAACAAATTGTAGATTTCCACTCGAAAATTGTCACAAGAGTTCAATCGAACAAGTCCAAGAATTAACCGACGAAGTAAACGCAAGCGTTTCATACCACTTGTTTTGCTAAGCCGTTTAATTAGATTTCTCATACGAATGAGGTAAAGGTTTGTATATACTAATAGATTGGAAAACGGTTTTAAAAGCGAGTTAGATATTGAAAGTAAATGTTGAAATCGTTTTGATGAAAGAGTTTGAATATTTACTACTAGTATAGAAACCTTTGCATTTTAAAGTGACAAACCATAGAAATGATTGTAGAAACAATCAATCACCAAAAATTCACATTCGAAGACGTGAATAAAATCCAAAGAAATCGATACCAAATCCATCAAAATGGATATTCTCTAAAAATCCCGAAAAAGAAGTCATCAAGGTCGATAAAAGTGATAACAACTAATCGGAGCAACTAAAATCGATAAACAATGGAAATTCAATCAAGGAAAGCCTAAACAGACAAAAATACACAGTTCCAGACATCTGGGGGTCAATCCAGATGTTTGGATTTAGGTTCTGGAAATTCCAGAAAAACCTCCCAGACGTCTGGTTCAACAATCCTGACGTCTGAAACCATCCAGACGTTTGAACCCAAAAATAAGACGTCTGGAATTAGTCTCTGTCTTTTTTTTTGAATTCTGTGTGCATATATTTTTGCTCCAGGTCCAAACCAGACGTCTGGACTTGGTCACCAGACGTCTGGTCACCTGGTCTGGGCAACAATTTGCCTAGGCCAAAGTGGCCAAAATGTATCGGGAGCGATCAGACGAGCAACGACGACTAAGGATTTACGTCTAGCGACAACCCAGCCTTAAAGGCTCTTCGATGCACCCCAAATATCAACGTCCAAACATCCATTGTAGGATTTTCATAAAATTGGACCAAAACACAAAAATTTGGAAAATTCACCACATCGATTCAAATCAAAAGCAAATGAAAATGCACAAATGTTAGGAATTCATACCTAACAACAATGATAACTATAGACGTAGATGTGAGTTAAAGAACTCACCTTTAAACCCAAAAACACGAATGAGAAGCTCTAAAACAAAGGAAAGGCCAATTCCTCTTCAATCTCAACTCAAGAACCTCCAATCTAAGCTAATAAGCAAATATTTCCTAAGTTAGGGTTTAGGAATTTCTAAAATTGAAGAGAGATAGAGATGGAGAAGATGGAGAGGATGCTTACCTAAGCTTCTCTTTGATTTTGGAGCAAGAACTCGAGTTTCCAAATCAAACTAGGGTTTGGAATTTCTATTTCCAATCTTTTTCCTGCTATTTCTCTTGAGCTAGAGTGTTAGGAAAAGGAATGAGTGAATGAAGAGGAGTTGAGTGGAGTGTTAGGGTATTAGATGGGTTAGTGGGCTGAAACCCAATCCCAAAGCCTAAATAGAAAAATAGCAAATTCTACTCAACTCCAAACATATCGATGTTTATACTCAAAAAAGTTGTAAATGCCATTTTGGACTCAATGGAAGTGGTCTCGAGTCCCAATTCGACTGTTTATAAAAAGTAACATTTCGGACTTTAATCCGATTAACGATGCTATATTTAAATAAAACATTTAAATATACAATCGTAAAATATGCGGGTTTTACAGACTCCCCTCCTTAAAGAAATTGCGTCCTCGCAATAATTAAGAGGAAAATAAAGAGTAACAACCATAAAAGCATATCAACTGTAACGACCCACTACTTTGGACCATTCAAATCGACAATAAAACCACACATGTCGGACTTGAACAATACAAAACAATAGATTGTAATAAATTTGGAGCAAATAAAACCAATCACAGAATCACAGACACAGAATATCAGAATAACTTGTAGCGGAAAATAAAATAAATAGTGGTTCATGAAGCCACTACAATACACAGTCTCAAAACAGATTCAAAATACATAGTCTGAAAAATAGATACAAGAGAAGTCTGAATACATAAGTATAGTAGAAATCCATATACATATGTCTCTAATACAAAGCTAACATAAAAATACTGAATGGAAATAGATAGCAACTAAGTAAAAGATGATCTCCAGCAGTCCTAGCTCCAGAAGGTGAAATCCAACACTGATACTCAGGCTGACCCGAGCGTAAATAAAACACAAACACTCGAGTCAGGACATACATACTTATACAATGTAAACCAACTCAAGTGAACTGTAATAAAAATGCACAAGTAACTTAAAGAATGCTTGGGATCGCCCATTCTTTAAGGATCCGTTAAACTATCTACTATGTAGTAATATTCGCTATTATAATAATGTCTAATTATAAAATAATCTTACTTTTTAATAGCGTCAAGGGGTTACCCATATAGCCCTTAACACGTAATAGTCCTAGTAGTTTATCCAGTATCAGCATACCCCCAAATCGGGAGCTACCCTCAATACTCCACAGGCTACGGCACAAAACCAAACTCGTAGTAAAGCTCGCTAGGGTAGGTGACACGGCACAACAAGGCAATGCCAGGGTAGATATACCAATTACGCATCCGGCCTGGTGGAAATGCATAGCAGCCACTACCGCCCACCTCGAGCCACACTCCCAAAATCAAGGGGTGCACCCAATCAATCACAAAAGTAATAGAATGGTATCGAAGAAGTATGTCCGATTAGAGGTGCTACCTCATTGGCCCTAGAATCGCTCCTGTTTTAGCCACCTTATGCCAACTCACGGGAGTTGGGTCCACGTAAATATAAATTTAGGATCGTCGCCACCATCCTACTTCATTTTGGAATCTCCACCGTGTACACAGTTGTTAAAGTGGTTTTCGGTATCGACAGAGAGTGTGTCCATATCCGATCCTGGTCTCTTTAACAACAAATCGTTACTATAACCCGTGGTTATACTTTTCAAATGGTTTATATTTCCAATCAAAATAATTCATTTAAACCATTTAAAAATAAAGTCAATATTCTTTCAAATCAAATATTCAATTCCCAAAAATTTAGCACTTTTGAAGCTTGTTTATTTAGTTAAATACTTCAAAACATTGAAATTTCAGCATTCGCGGCACTTAGAAAATGCTGCGGTAAGTTATATTTAAAAACAGTTCATTTCAGCAGAGACAGCATTTATAAACTGCTGCAGTAGTTCAATTACATTTGAAAACCTCATTTGAGCAAACTACAGAACTTATCAAGTGCTACTGTAGCTCTTTTAATTAGTTTCAAATTCAGATTTTCTTTCTGCAACCACAACACTTACCAAGTGCTGCAGTAGCCCTTATTTAATTTAGCCTTTAGTTTATTTGCATCAACCACAGCACTTACAAAGTGCTGCAGTATCTATTAGTTCAGGCTTTAAGTTAATTCCAGAAACGATAGCATTTCTGAAGTGCTACTAAATAAATTTCCAGATTTATACAAAAATTCCAGAAACAATTAAACTTTAATTTTAACCATTTTAACTTTAAAAAATCATATTTTCCAACTTCAAAAATGTTCATTTAAATACCCTTTAACTCATGGTTTTATAAAGTAAAATTTTATAAATAAAATCCAATTTTTAGTAATTCGCTTATTCAATCCAAGTGTGCAATTTTCTTATTCTTTGCATTTTTAACAATTAACTTAACACTTAAATTTAAAATTCCATTTCATAAATAAAACTTAATTTCCATTTTTTTTCTTAAACTTCCATTTTTAAAACAAATCTCACATTTTCAAATTTAGTTATATTTCAAATTACAATTTTTACCATTTATTTACTTAACCTTTTAAATCATAGAAAATCACTAACACTTTATTAAATCATTTTAAATTCAATTTAAATCAAAATATCAATTTTACATTTTAAAGTACTTAAAAATTTCTAGAAAAATATATAAAATAACCACGGGTCTGTATAATATTTTCTAACCTAAGTCAAGTGATACGGATAATATATCATTTCAATCCGTAATTTATAAAGAAAATCCGAGTTCTATCATTTCAAACCCGCAATCCCAAGTCAATAAAAATAAATAAATAAAATCGCCCAGGCCTATCGTTTCAGCCCGTAATGATTTTTCCCTATTCTAAAGTCCGTTCGGGAATGTATCATTTCAACCCATAGTGATTCTATTCTATAGGGAACTTGCAGTGTGATAAACAGAATAAAATAAACAATATAACAGAATATAACATATCAGATGATGTGATAGGGTTATAACCAGGGTTTAACATCATATAATTCATATCACAGGCAGGTATAACATGATATAACAATTCTACACATTCACTAGTTATCACTTCACAATTTGTATAAGTACGAATGTCAAGCGTGAATAACTCGCCTTTTCAAGCTGGAGTTAGCAAATCAAAACACACAAATAAATCTAGAAAGCACGATACAACACGACTTTTGATTCAAGTGAAGAGAGAGCCAAGATATTAATCTTGCATATAACAAATAAAACAAAGCAAATATAAATATATATATACAATACAAAGATTAATTGAAACAAAATGGAAATAGAATTAACAAAGAACATCACCAAGCCTTTAAATCAAAATTGATTGATCTCAACTCAACTTTTGCTTGGCCATACATGTTTATAGGTTCGGCCATGATGGTTTTATTGGTGGTAAGGCTTGGGTATGGACTCAGTGCACGACTAGCAAGAGAATTTGAAGAGGTTGGAGTTTGCAAGTTTGGAATACAAAGGGACAAGGTAAAAGAAAGGGGTTTTGGTGCATCTAGGCTCAACCTATGGCCAAAAGGCTCGACCATGTGCCACTACAGGTTAGGTCAGGTGATGGTGTGATGGTCAAAGGTCATGTCACGTGGTGGTGGAGCGAAGGGTGGTGGCCGAGGCAAAACATGAAGTGGGGGTGGAAATATGGCTCGGCTATGCATTGTTTGTAGTTTTTGCAAAGTTTTTGTGGTGGAAGTTCACCTAGATGGTCACGGCCATATCTGGAAAGAGGGGAGGGGCGATTGTAGGCCGTGGATGATGAGGAGGAGATGATGGTGGTGGTCAGTGGAGGTAATGGTGGTTATGGCCGAGCAACATATGAAGAGATTAAGCAAAAATCAATGAAAAAAATGAAGAGGAAAAATAGGAAAAAGGAGAAGCCATGACTTACATTTTTTTCCAGAAATGAGAATGCTGTGAACTGTGAAGAGAATGAGAAGTTTCTCACGTGAATAACAAAGAAATACACGGCTATGGCAAAGAATAGGAAGGGTCACAGGCAAATGAAAAGACTAGAAATGAAAAGTCACAAGTTAAAGTGTAAAGCTTTGTCTCTTTGAATTTCCAATTCATTTATTCGAAATAAACCAATCAAAAATCAATTAAAAAAAATAAAAGTTAAAACAAAATAATGTAGAAATGAAAATAAATAAATAGTCTTAGGAAAATAGGAAAATAAATAAAGAAAATAGTTTGTTATATTGAAACTAGAATTAAAAATTGTAAACAAAATACAACTAATATTGGAAAATTACAACTACACTTTTAAAAATGTTTCTTAAAAATAAAATTTAGAAATAAAATCTAATCTAAAAAAATGTTTGCAAAAATCTTGGGTTGTTACACTCTCCCCCACTCAAATCTTTTCGTCCTCGAAAAGAACGAAACAAGGAAAACAAGGAAAAGCAAGATAGAAAAACAAATAGTACCTGAAACGAACAATTTCGGATTCGAAGCACGAATGCTCTCCTCCGTCTCCCAGGTACAGTCTCGATCATCAGTACTCTACTGTACTTTGACCAGACTAACAGATTTCCTTCTTAGCTGCTTCATACCTCTGTCGACAATACGAAGTGGCTTCCTTTCGATAGTCAGAGTAGGCTCTATATCCAAACTATCGAGAGCAGAAGGCTAAACAATAAGAGATGGGTCATGCAGATAGCGACGAAGATGCGAAACGTGGAATACATTATGCACTCCAGAGAACTTCTCAGGCAAATCCAGATGATAAGCTAAAGAACCAATCCTCTCCAAGATGCGTAAAGGACCAATGAACCTAGGAGCAAGCTTCCCTCTACCACCAAATCGAATAACATTCCTTAAGGGAGAGACCTTAAGGAAAACCAAATCACTAACAGAAAACTCCAAACTCCTCCTACGCTGATCATCATACTTCTTCTGCCTATCCTGAGCAATCCTCATCTTCCTCTTAATCTCCTCAACCTTCTCCGAAGCCTCTAAAATCATCTCAGGACCAAGAACCAAACGATTTCCGGATTCAATCCAGCAAGAGGGAGAACTACAAGGTCTTCCGTAAAGGGCAGCAAACGGGGACATCTTAATACTAGCCTGAATAAAGGATAGAATGAGGTAGATAAAAGATTAGGACAGGATTCAAAATAAAAGATTGAGATTATACCTGATAACTATTGTTATAGGTAAATTCGACAAGATGGAGATGATCTTCCCAAGATCCTCCATAATCAAGCACACAAGCACGAAGAAGATCCTCTAGAATCTGATTCACTCTTTCCGTTTGACCATCGGTCTGTGGATGGTAAGCAGTGCTCAGATTCAAGTGAGTACCCAAAGATTCCTGGAAAGCTTTCCAAAACGGACTAGTAAAGATAGGATCACGATCACAAACAATACTGAGAGGGACACCATGGAGATGAACAATCTCTCTTATAAAGATCTCAAACAAACTAGAAGCAGAACGGGTAGACTTGACCGGAATGAAATGGGCTGACTTGGTCAATCTATCCACAATAACCCAGATACTCTCATTACCCCTCCTAGTCTTTGGTAATCCATCAATAAAATCCATAGATACTTGTTCCCATTTCCAATTGGGAACCTCAAGGGGGCTGCAACAAACCAGGTGTCTTCTAATGATCGGCCTTGACTTGTTGACAAGTCGCACACCTACTAACAAAAATGGAGATATCCCACTTCATACCCTTCCACAAATACAACTTCTTCATATCCTGATACATCTTGGTCACTCCCGGATGAATAGAAAGTCTGGATTGATGATTTTTCCAAAGTAACTCCTGTCTCAATCCATCAACATTCAGGACACAAATCCGATTATTAATCCTCAAAATACCTCTATCATCGATCTAAGCACCACTGCCATCAAGACTACTACTACCAACTATGCTACGAACATTCTCCTTCATCAATCTAAGCATCTCATCCTCATCCTGCTTAGCCATGACACGATCCAAAAGAGAAGAAGAAGAAGAAACAACAAGCTGACACAACATCGCCTTCTTCTGACTCAAAGCATCTGCTACAACATTAGCTTTCCCAGGGGTATAGTTGATGTCGAGGTCATATGAAGCAAGGAACTCTAACCACCTAACTTGTCTCTGATTCAAGTCTTTTTAGGTGAAAATATACTTCAAAGACTGATGATCAGTGAAAAGCTCAAACTTAGTACCCAAGAGATGATGCCTCCAAAGCTTCAAAGTGAAGACAATAGCAACCAACTCTAAATCATGAGCCGTATAATTGGCTTCATGGGTCTTCAACTGACGACTGGCATAAGCAATGACCTTCCCATCCTGCATCAGAACAACTCCCAAACCCTCACGACAAGCATCAGTGTATACCATTAATCCCTCATTTCCATTTGGAATGGTAAGAACTGGTGCGGAAGTAAGCTTGTGCTTTAACTCATTGAATGTAGCTTTACACTCATCACTCCAAATAAACTTAGCATTCTTACGAGTCAAAGCGGTGAGAGGTGCAGCAATCCTAGCAAAATTCTCAATGAATCTCCGATAATAACCGGCAAGGCCCAGAAGACTACGAATATCAGTTAGAGTCTTAGGAGTTTCCCAATCCTGCACAGAATAGGGATAAATAAGGACAACTGGAAAGATAGAATAAATTGAATGAAACAAGGAAAGAGAAGGAAAGAAAGACTTACATTGATGGCAGCAATCTTGACTGGATCAACAGAAACTCCATTACCAGAAACAATATGCCCGAGGAATCGGACTTCATCCTTCCAGAAATGGCATTTAGAAAATTTAGCCTTCAATTGATGATTTCTAAGAGTCTCAAGAACAGATTTCAAATGCAACTCATGTTCTTCCTCTGACTTAGAGAAAATGAGAATATCATCAATAAAGACTAAAACAAATTTATTAAGCACATCACGAAAAACACGATTCATCAAATCAACAAAGAAAGCAGGAGCATTAGTCAAACCGAAAGGCATGACTAACCATTCATAAATCCCATTCTCAGTACGGAAAGCAGTCTTGGGAATACTTTCCTCAACAACTCTGAGCTGGTGAAAACCTGAGGTAAGATCAAGCTGAGAGAAAATAGTGGCGCCATAAAGCTGGTCGAACATATCATTGATGCGAGGCATTGGATATCTGTTTTTCATAGTGAGCTTGTTCAGCTCCCTATAATCAACACACATCCGAAGAGAACCATCGAACTTGGTGACGAAAACCACTACTGCTTCCCATTCGGAGTGGCTAGGTCTGATCAGACTCTTGGAGAACAAGTCCTCAATTTGCTTCCTTAAATCAACCTTCTCACGGGGTGCCATCCTTCTAGGAGGAAGAACTACAGGTCGAGCTCCAGGAATAAGATCAATACAGAAATCGATTTCCCGCTTAGGAGGTAAAGCAGTGACTTCACCAAATACATCGGGATAAAGTTTGACCACACGAGTCGAATGAAGATCAATAGGAGAAGAATCCAGAGAATAAATAAAGCTGCCAGCATAATCATGAGGCATACGACACCGAATAACCAAAGGATTACCCCGATCATCAACAAGAGAAACTGTTCGGGATTTCCAAGAGATGTGAGCATCATGATTCCTTAACCAATCATCTCCAAGCAATAAATCAAAAGTATCAAAACCAAGAAGATAGAAATCGCCACTAAAGCGATGATCAGAATGGAAAAGTTTCACTCCTCTACAAATCCTACTAAGGTTCGCGGGACCCCCAATAGGATTAGAAACCCATAAAGGAACAGAAGCATACTCAGGAGTAAGGCAATGCTCAAACTTATCACAAATAGCCATAGAAATAAAACTATGCGAAGCCCAGTATCAAATAAAACATGAACATGATGCTTAAATAAAGAAAAGGTGCCCTAAAGAGTACCTTGGTCATCACTAGGAGCAGGAGCAGGTGCAGCAGGAGAAGAAGCAGAGGTAACAGCAAAAATACTAGATGGCTTGCCCTTCTAATACAAAGGACAATCAGTCTTGAAATGACCAGGCTGCAGACAGACATGGCAGAGATTATTCCTGGTATTCTGAGGTGGAGGAACAGCAGCACCAACTGAAGTAGGGAAACTATTAGCATAGTGTCCCTTCGTATCACACTTGAAACAGGTGATGGTAGATAGGTAGATAGGCTGCCTCTGAGAAGGAGAAGACGAAGATTCCAGACCCGGATTCTTGAGCCAATTCTTCTTCTGCTGATGGAAATTTGGCATTCTCTTCTTAGAGTTTGCAGAGGAAGACTGAGATGAAGGAACACTAGCAACAGCAGGACCCTTGGAAGTAGGTTTCTCATAACGAATAGCCATATCCATAATCTTAGTGAAAGTGCCATGAACATGAGAAATGAGACGATCATAGAACTCTGGGCGAGCTCCAGCTATGAACTTCTCATTCTTCTTAAGTTGAGTGTCAATAAGGGCAGGCCAAACTTGGAAAGTTCATTGAACTTCTGCTCATATTCAGAAAAGGACATGTACCCTGCTTGAGATCCATAAACTCACGATAAAGCTGATATTTCCTGGCTTCTGGCATCCATTTTGCCACAAAAGCCTCCCTGGAAAGAAGATACAGAAACCAAACTTAAGATAGATTCAAAAGAAAGGAAATGGGAACAAAATTCAAGATAACACAAAGGATACCTAAACCGCTCCCATGAAATATCACCCTCGTTAGTGTGAGCTGTAACAGACTCCCACCAATCCAAAGCTGCCTCCTTCAACTGCCAAGCTGCCAACTGACGCTTCTGCGCATCAGTAATCTCCAAACTAGTAAAAATCCTCTCAAGACTCCTCAACCATTGTTGAGCCTCTATGATGCTCTCAGATCCAGTAAACTTGGTACCACCAAGTTGAGTGAATTCCTTGCAAAGAGTAGCTAACATGATGGGTGCAAAAGGCTCAGGAACTGGGGCAATACCACGACCCCTACCTCAAGCATTCCTACGATTCATCCTGAAAAATTCAAGAATGAATTTTAGGACAAAGGTAAAACAGAAAGACAAGGATAAGATTCAACTAGAAATGGAAATCCTAATCAACGAATTTAAATAACGAGGTGGATTCGAAAGGAATGAAGTTAAGAAAGATTTAAAACAAGAAAATTTTATATCCAAAATAATCTTTAAAAATCTTTTAAAATCATTTGAAAAATCATTTTATACTTGAAAATACGTTCTCTCTCAAAGAAATGATTCTAAGGTTGATTTCACTAATTCTAGGGTATTTCTACCCTATCTCTATTGAGTTTTTGCTCCATAGGCTAAGGTTTGCCTAAAACCAAAGCTCTGATACCAAATGTAACGACCCACTATTTTGGACCATTCAAATCGACAATAAAACCACACATGTCGGACTTGAATAATACAAAACAATAGATTGTAATAAATTTGGAGCAAATAAAACCAATCACAGACACAGAATATCAGAATAACTCGCAGCGGAAAATAAAATAAATAGTGGTTCATGAAGCCACTACAAAACACAGTCTCAAAACAAATTCAAAATACATAGTCTGAAAAACAGATACAACAGAAGTTTGAATACATAAGTATAGTAGAAATCCAAATACATATGTCTCTAATACAAAGCTGACATAAAAATACTGAATGGAAATAGATAGCAGCTAAGTAAAAGATGATCTCCAGCAGTCCTAGCTCCAGAAGCTGAAATCCAATGTTGATACTCAAGCTGACCCGAGCGTAAATAAAACACAAACACTCGAGTGAGGACATACATACTTATACAATGTAAACCAACTCAAGTGAACTGTAACAAAAATGCACAAGTAACTTAAAGAATGCTTGGGATCGCCCATTCTTTAAGGATCCGTTAAACTATCTACTATGTAGTAATATTCGCTATTATAATAATGTCTAATTATAAAATAATCTTACTTTTTAATAGGGTCAAGGGGTTACCCATATAGCCTTAACACGTAATAGTCCCAGTAGTCTATCCAGTATCAGCATACCCCCAAATCGAGAGCTACCCTCAATACTCCACAGGCTACGACACAATACCAAACTCGTAGTAAAGCTCGCTAGGGTAGGTGACACGGCACAACAAGGCAATGCCAGGGTAGATATACCAATTACACATCCGGGCTGGTGGAAACGCATAGCAGCCACTACCGCCCACCTCGAGCCACACTCCCAAAATCAAGGGGTGCACCCAATCAATCACAAAAGTAATAGAATGGTATCGAAGAAGTGTGTCCGATCAGAGGTGCTACCTCATTGGCCCAAGAATCGCTCATGTTTTAGCCACCTTATGCCAACTCACGGGAGTTGGGTCCACGTAAATATACCTTTATGATCTTCGCCACCATCCTACTTCATTCTGGAATCTCCACTGCGTACACAGTTGTTAAAGTGGATTTCGATATCGACAGAGAGTATGTCCATATCCGATCCCGGTCTCTTTAACAACCAATCGTTATTATAACCCATGGTTATACTTTTCAAATGGTTTATATTTCCAATCAAAATAATTCATTTAAACCATTAAAAATAAAGTCAATATTCTTTCAAATCAAATATTCAATTCCCAAAAATTTAGCACTTTTGAAGCTTGTTTATTTAGTTAAATACCTTAAAACATTGAAATTTCAGCATTCGCAGCACTTAGAAAATGCTGCGGTAAGTTATATTTGAAAACATTTCATTTCAGCAAAGACAACATTTATAAACTGCTGCAGTAGTTCAATTACATTTTAAAACCTCATTTCAGCAAACTATAACACTTATCAAGTGCTACTGTAGCTCTTTTAATTAATTTCAGATTTAGATTTTCTTTCTGCAACCACAGCACTTACCAAGTGCTGTGGTAGCCCTTAGTTAATTTAGCCTTTAGTTTATTTGCATCAACCACAGCACTTACAAAGTGCTGCAGTATCTATTAGTTCAGGTTTTAAGTTAATTCCAGAAACGATAGCATTTCTGAAGTGCTACTAAATAAATTTCCAGATTTATACAAAAATTCCAGAAACAATTAAATTCAATTTTAACCATTTTAACTTAAAAAATCATATTTTCCCACTTCAAAAATATTCATTTAAATACCCTTTAACTCATGGTTTTATAAAGTAAAATTTTATAAATAAAATCCAATTTTCAGCGCTTATTCAATCTAAGTGTACAATTTTCCTATTCTTTGCATTTTTAACAATTAACTTAACACTTAAATTTAAATTTCCATTTCATAAATAAAACTTAATTTCCATTTTTTTCTTAAACTTCCATTTTTAAAACAAATCTCACATTTTCAAATTTAGTTATATTTCAAATTACAATTTTTACTATTTATTTATTTAACCTTTTAAATCATAGAAAATCACTAACACTTTATTAAATCATTTTAAATTCAATTTAAATCAAAATATCATTTTACATTTTAAAATACTTAAAAATTTCCAGAAAAATATATAAAATAACCACGGGTCTGTATAATATTTTCTAACCTAAGTCAAGTGATACGGATAATATATCATTTCAATCCGTAATTTATAAAGAAAATCCGGGTTCTATCATTTCAAACCCGCAATCCCAAGTCAATAAAAATAAATAAAAAAATCGCCCAGGCCTATCATTTTAGCCCGTAACGATTTTTCCCTATTCTAAAGTCCGTTCGGGTATGTATCATTTCAACTCATAGTGATTCTATTTTACAAGGAACTTGCAGTGTGATAAACAGAATAAAATAAACAATATAACAGTATATAACATATCAGATGATGTGACAAGGTTATAACCAGGGTTTAACATCATATAATTCATATCACGGGCAGGTATAACATGATATAACAATTCTACACATTCACTTATTATCACTTCACAATTTGTATAAGTACGAATGTCAAGCGTGAATAAATCACCTTTTCAAAGTGGAGTTAGCAAATCAAAACACACAAATAAATCCAGAAAGCATGATACAACATGACTTTTGATTCAAGTGGAGAGAGAGCCAAGATATTAATCTTGTATACAACAAATAAAACAAAGCAAATATAAATATATATACAATACAAAGATTAATTGAAACAAAATGGAAATAAAATTAACAAAGAACATCACCAAGCCTTTAAATCAAAATTGCTTGATCTCCACTCAACTTTTGCTTGGCCATACATGTTTATAGGTTCGACCATGATGGTTTTATTAGTGGTAAGGCTTGGGTATGGACTCACAATGCACGGCTAGCAAGAGAATTTGAAGAGGTTGGAGTTTGCAAGTATGGAATACAAAGGGACAAGGTAAAAGAAAGGGGTTTTGGTGCATCTAGGCTCGGCCTATGGTCAAAAGGCTCGACCATGTGCCACTACAGGTCAGTTCAGGTGATGGTGTGATGGTCCGAGGTCATGCCACGTGGTGGTGGTGGAGCTAAGGGTGGTGGCCGAGGCCAAACATGAAGTGGGGGTGGAAATATGGCTCGGCTATGCATTGTTTGGAGTTTTTGCAAAGTTTTTGTGGTGGAAGTTCACCTAGATGGTCACGGCCAGATCTGGACAGAGGGGAGGGGCAGTTGTAAAGCTTTGTGGATGATGAGGAGGAGATGATGGTGGTGGTCAGTGGAGGTGATGGTGGTTATGGCCGAGCAACATATGAAGAGATCAAGCAAAAATCAATGAAAAAAATAAAGAGGAAAAATAGGAAAAAGGAGAAGCCATGACTTACATTTTTTTTCAGAAATGGGAATGTCGTGAATTGTGAAGAGAATGAGAAGTTTCTCACGTGAATAACAAAGCAAATACACGGCTATGGCAAAGAAAAGGAAGGGTCACAAGCAAATGAAAAGACTAGAAATGAAAAGTCACAAGTTAAAGTGTAAAGCTTTGTCTCTTTGAATTTCCAATTCATTTATTCAAAATAAACCAATCAAAAATCAATTAAACAAAATAAAAGTTAAAACAAAATAATGTAGAAATGAAAATAAATGAATAATCTTAGGAAAATAGGAAAATAAATAAAGAAAATAATTTGTTATATTGAAAATAGAATTAAAAATTGTAAACAAAATACAACTAATATTGGAAAATTACAACTACACTTTTAAAAATGTTTTTTAAAAATAAAATTTTGAAATAAAATCTAATTTAAAAAAAAATGTTTGCAAAAATCTTGGGTTGTTACATCAACAGAAAAGAAAATTTGAAATAAGAAGTTCACCATAAAGAGCATGAAAGAGTAAGTCCGGATGTGTTTGCTCGATGAATTCTCAAGATTCCCAAGAGCAATCCTTAGGATTTAAGGACCATTGAACTTTCACAAGAAGAACATCTTTATTTCGAAGGCGTTTAACCTCCGAAGTAATGATAAGAATAGAATGTTGCTCATAAGTCAAATTTGGTGAAACTTAATTTTCTTCAATTACACCGGGCTCAAGAATAGAATCGGAATCCCTAAGGTATTTCCGTAGTTGAGAGACGTGGAAAACGTCATGGATAGTAGAAAATTGAGCTGGTAATAAAAGGGGATAAGCCACAGAACCAATGCGTTTGGTGATGGGAAATGGACCAACATATCGAGGTGCTAACTTTCCCGATCGACTGAAACGCACAACACCCATCATAGGTGAAACACAAATGAATACCAATAAAATCTGGACCTAAAACCAGCTTCTCACCGGCTTCAAGCCAACACGAAGAAAATCGGCATGGCTTTCCATAGAGTGCCTCAAAAGGTGCCATACCAATACTAGATTGGAAGCTATTATTATAGGAAAACTCAACAAGAGAAATATGATCTTCCCAACTTCCACCAAAATCAAGAACACATGCACAAAGAAGATCTTCAAGAGTTTGATTCACACTCTCGGTTTGTCCATCGGACCGAGGATGATAAGCGATGCTAAAATTAAGCTTTGTTCCCAAAGCTTTTGAAGACCTTACAAAAATCTACTAGTAAAATGGATCACGAACGCTAACAATAGAAGTAGGAACTCCATGCAATTTAACAATTTCTTTAACATAGAGTTTAGGCAAAAGAGGTACGGTCCAAAAGAGAAGGATGAGCCTCAATGCTACACAAAACAAGGGATGAACATGAATCGGATTCACGATCTCGAATCTCACAAGTGGATAAAGTCTCGAGATCATTCCATTCGGATATCATCAATGAAACAACTGCTTGTTGCTTTCGGCTAAGGGCATCGGCGACACGATTACCCTTTCCGGGAGTATAAAGAACAACAAGATCATAAGATGCAAATTAAGTTCCTTTTGAGAAAATAAATACTTCAAAGATTTATGATCGTTGTAGAGAACAACTTTCTCTCCCAAAAGATAATGACACCAAAATCTAAGAGCGAAAACAATGGCCGCGAGCACCAAATCATGGATGACATATCTAGTCTCGACAAGCATTAATTCTCAAGAAGCATATGTGATAACACATTCCCTTTGCAAGAGAATGGCATTCAAACCAATACGACTAGTATTGGTATAAACAATCAATTCTTGGTTCCCTTCGGGAATCGCAAGAATAAAAGCATTGGAAAAGAGTTCTTTTAATTGATCCTCTTTCCCGAAAAGCTAAGACATTCAAAATTATAATTAACTTTATGTAATCATCTTTTTAGAAAAAATTACTTTTTACAAGTCAATTTATTGTGTCTGACTGTTTCATCATAGCGTTTAGGAGATTCCTATCGATGACGTTGATCAAGTGCATCGACCAGAATTCTTAAAGTACTCAATGGGAAAAACAACACAAAATCATCTTCTATATGATAAACATGTCTCTTAGAAATTTTTTGAATATTCTTTGCTCGTTTTAAGAAAAAAAATCCAATTATGCTTATAAATATCTTATTAAAAAGATTTGCAAATTTTAAATTGTTGTTTTCATCCATAATCAATAAATACAAGGATGGATTCATCAAGATATTCGTAGAATACTCGATTCATAAGATGGATGAAATAAGGTAGAAGGTTCGTCAAACCGAATGACATAATGAACCACTCATAAAAATCATAACGAGTGCGGAATGCGATAAGTGGAATGCTACCTTCCGCAACTCATAGCTGATGAAAACCGGTGGCAAGGTCGAGTTGAAAAGACCTTAGCACCACTCAATAGATTGCTTAGGTGATAATCCTAAGACAAGCTCAAATATACCGAAAAATTCACAAACTACTTGAATGAGAGAAATAACACTTTCCTCATCAAGTGGGTTTAAAGAATAAAATGATGCCACTGAATTTGGAAATCAAAATCATTAAAAATAATATAAATCTGCTTAACAGATTGAGAATGTCAAAGATGGATAGTCCTCTCAGGACATAGGATATGGGCTTTATAATGATTAAGCCAATCCATTCCCAAAAATCAATTTTGAAGTCTAAGTAACGCATAACATGCAAATCGGCTCGAAAAGAATAATCACATAAAATAATCTCGACATTTTCACAAAGTAAACTGAGTGTTGCGGATCCACCAATCGGATTTGCAATTCTCAATGAAGTCATCAGGCCCATAAATTTTTTTAAGAGAAAGAATCAACAAGTTCTTTTGATATAAAATAATGAACCCGTATCAAAAAGAACTCAAATAGGATAATCACAAAACAAATTAATGTCATCAAGAATAGAGGAGAATTACCTTGGCCAAGGGAAGTGTTACTAGGGGCTTGCACAACATCCAACTCTCCCTCTCTCCTACTTTGGAGTATGGGACATGTAGATATAAGATGGCCCGAACTTTTGCAATAACGACAAAAAAGGGTTTCGGACACTCATTTGCATAGTGGTCCGTAGAACCACAATTGTAGCATCGTCCATAACTAGAGGTAGGAGTCTTTGCTACCGAAGTTTCTTGCTTCCCTTTCTTGTTGGGATTGGGGCCTTTGAACTTAATAGGCATCTTCATGTTATTGTTGAAGTTCTGTTTGGCACCCACAACTTCAACATCACTTTCTTTATCGGCCTCTTCAAGTCGAAGATCGATATCTATAAGCTGATCGAAAGAAACTTCTAGTTTCAGAAGTAAAGGCTTTTTGAGGTTCTTATTCAACCCATAGACAAATCTCTGATTTTTCTTCAATGGGGTTTAATATATTCGACCCCATATTTATAGAGAGATTCAAAAGATGCGACGTAGTCGGTCACAGAAGATTCACCTTGAACAAGGTCAATAAAGCGCCAAGCTAAAGTTACTTTTTCAGCCTTCGGCACAAACTTCAATTCGAACCTTTCTCGTAATTGCTCCCAAGTAAGATCCGCTTCAATAATTTCCAAAATCAAGAGCTCATACCATCTAATGCTCTTTCTTAGAGCATGCTAGAAGCCACTTGGACTCGATGTAGATCAATAAGATTCATGTGGGAAAAGATGCGATCGCATGATCTAAACCAAGCTTGGATTTCTATAACGTTTTCGGATCCCTTGAATGGCCTTCCACCCAAAGCGGTATAATCTCTGCACAAGTGTGCAAACCCGGATTTAGGGTGAGTAGGTGCTGGAATGGGTCCGACAGCTTGGGCATTGTTCACAAGATCTAAAAGTTGTTGAGCAGACATAAATACTCCATCCTGAGGAGTAGCACTAGATTGACCGGCGCTGGGACGACCTGGTCTAACCATTTCTCTTCTTAAAGAAAGAAAGAAGAGGAAAAAGGTTATTCTCAGAATGAATATCAAACAAACTTGATTGATAAAACAAGGCATCATAAAAAGAAATAAGATAGAACAGTACAAAGACTCGAATTAAATCCTATGGCACGATTCCTAAGAAAGACTTAGGACAATGATCCTTGCTAGATTATTCTACATTGTTCCGAAGTTTGGCTCTGATAAAAAGCTGTGATGCCCCACCTCTATACTCACACTAGCCAAGGACACTACGGGGTAATGCCATCAGCTAGCACGAAGACTAAGGCTGTTGAGGAGTGACCATCTATGTAATTGCTTTGTGCGAGTACCGATATGTCAGATAATATAACTTACATTTCATTTCAAGAGGAAATCCGACATATCAAATACAAACTCAAAGCTACCACACAGTGGCTAAGTGGACTTCGGAAACAAATATAAAAATAAACATAACACAAATCAGTCACAGATATTCATATCACAAAGGCGGAAACAGATATGAATATAACACATAGAAGTGTACATAAAAGTAGTGGTCAAACAAGATCCACTACATCACAAATGAATAGATACAAGTGCTAGACAAAGAATAAATATACATCAAGGAGTCTATATCACGAGTGTATAACAACAAAAACTACCAGGCTAAAGTAGTTAGCCAAAAGTCAGGTGACGGACCCTGATAAGAAGTCAAGCAGGAGCACCTGAAATACCTCGGTCTGACCCGAGTATTATTTAAGAAGAAAATAATAAACGGATCAGTCTAGCTATAAATATCAGATAAAATGAGATAGGATAAGAGATATGACCAAAAACGTATGATAACAAAAATTCCATACTATGTCAAGTATACATCAAATAACAACAAAAATCTTACAATATCTCAAATCATCTCAAAACACCAAAAAGAATCACATTCTTTAAATTATTCATCAAAACACAAATATTGATAGAACATATCAATGCAAACCACGAAAATTGGTGAAGCACAAATTTGAGAAATCATCAACCAGAAATCCAGAAATCACAAAGGGGGAAGGCCTATCACAAACTGGAGCATGAAAACTCACCAACACGTGTATCACAAACGGGTCGCTCACCCATGGTCGCTAACCATAGAGCCGGTGCCACGACATAGTACAGTGAATGCCCGAGGAACCATAAACTCAAATAATCCAAAACATCGACGTAGTACAACGTTACGCCCGATGAACCAAACTCAAATAATCAAGAACAACGACGTAGTACAGGGAATGCCCAATGAACCAAACTCAAATAATACGGAACAACGACTTAGTACATCGAACGCCCGATGAACCAAACTCAAATAATACGGAACAATGATGTAGTACAATGAACGCCCGATGAACCGAACTCCAATAAACCGGAACAACGACGTAATACAGCGTTACACCCGATGAACCGAACTCCATAAAACCATAGGTTGATAGTTTATAAAAATGAGAAGAAGCTCCATAAATCGGGGTACAGTCCCCCTCGTGGACAAAGAGACATCGCAAATCGCTAGTCAAACCATAAAATGATCATCATTGATCATCAAGAAGTGTCGATTACACTAAGCTAGTAAATATACGAGTTTAGCTTCATGTCCCATAATCACTAGCTTAACTTAAATATTTACGAACAAATTGTAGATTTCCACTCGAAAATTGTCACAAGAGTTCAATCGAACAAGTCCAAGAATTAACCGATGAAGTAAACGCAAGCGTTTCATACCACTTGTTTTGCTAAGCCGTTTAATTAGATTTCTCATACAAATGAGGTAAAGGTTTGTATATACTAATAGATTGGAAAATGGTTTTAAAAGCGAGTTTGATATTGAAAGTAAATGTTGAAATCGTTTTTATGAAAGAGTTTGAATATTTACTACTAGTATAGAAACCTTTGGATTTTAAAGTGAGAAACCATAGAAATGATTGTAGAAACAATCAATCACCAAAAATTCACATTCGAAGACGTGAATTAAATCCAAAGAAATCGATATCAAATCCATCAAAATGGATATTCCCCAAAAATCCCGAAAAAGAAGTCATCAAGGTCGATAAAAGTGATAACAACTAATCGGAGCAACTAAAATCGATAAACAATGGAAATTCAATCAAGGAAAGCCTAAACAAGCAAAAATACACAGTTCCAGAATCCTTGGGGTCAATCCAAACGTCTGGATTTAGGTTCTGGAAATTCCAGAAAAACCTCCCAGACGTCTGGTTCGACAATCCAGATGTCTGAAACCATCCAGACGTCTGAACCAAAAAATTAGACGTCTGGAATTAGTCTCTGTCTTTTTTTTTGAATTCTACGTGCATATATTTTTGCTCCAGGTCCAAACCAGACGTCTGGACTTGGTCACCAAATGTCTGGTCACCTGGTCTGGGCAACCATTTGCCTAGGCCATAGTGGCCAAAACGTATCGGGAGCGATCGGACGAGCAACGACAACTAAGGATTTATGCCTAGCGACAACCCAGCCTTAAAGGCTCTTTGATACACCCCAAATATCAATGTCCAAACATCCATAGTAGGATTTTCATAAAATTGGACAAAAACACCAAAATTTGGAAAATTCACCAAATTGATTCAAATAAAAAGCAAATGAATATGCACAAATGTTAGGAATTCATACCTAACAACAATGATAACTATAGACGTAGATGTGAGTTAAAGAACTCACGTTTAAACCCAAAAACACGAATGAGAAGCTCTAAAACAAAGGAAAGGCCAGTTCCTCTTCAATCTCAACTCAAGAAGCTCCAATCTAAGCTGATAAGCAAATATTTCCTAAGTTAGGGTTTAGGAATTTCTGAAATTGAAGAGAGATAGAGATGGAGAAGATGGAGAGGATGCTTACCTAAGCTTCTCTTTGATTTTGGAGCAAGAACTCGAGTTTCCAAATCAAATTAGGGTTTGGAATTTCTATTTCCAATTTTTTCCCCCCATTTCTCTTGAGCTAGAGTGTTAGGAAAAGGAATGAGTGAATGAAGAGGAGTTGAGTGGAGTGTTAGAGTATTAGATGGGTTAGTGGGCTGAAACCCAAACCCAAAGCCCAAATAGAAAAATAGAAAATTCTACTCAACTCCAAACATATCGATGTTTATACTCAAAAAAGTTGCAAATGCCATTTTGGACTTAATGGAAGTGGTCTCGAGTCCCAATTCGACTGTTTACAAAAGGTAACATTTCGGACTTTAATCCGATTAACGATGCTATATTTAAATAAAACATTTAAATATACAATCGTAGAATATGCGGGTTGTTACACGTAATGTCATACGTATGTTGAGCTGCATTCTTCTCTAGTATCACCATTCTCATTTCTGAGATTCCCGTTGTTGCTCATAGCTAGAACTATACCTCTAAACTACGGCGGTAAGCTATGAAGAGTAAAAAGAAGATTTGATTGAGAAGTCAGGTCATGTATATATAACCCCTTATTGCATGGGCATGGTTTATTTGCACTGGTTATTGCCATCTAATATTCATACAACCAGTATGGTATGTTGAAGTAACTAACATAAGGTTTTTTTATACTAGTTAAGGCAGTCCAATATCGCTACAACCAGTCTTTTTATGATTGTTAATCATAGGAATATTCATATCAGATCAAGGTAGTTTCTCATCCCGTCCAATGTAGTATTTGCTGAAAAGCAGGACCCGTGTTAGTGCAAGTCCAAATTTGCTTGGCCAGTATCACTGTTCTCAATGTTGAGAGTGCCGTTTTTTTACTACCGACCTTGCATTAAGCTTAATCGATGAGTATTGGTGGTGAACTGTGAAGGTGTATTAACCTTTTTCAAAGAGAAATAATATAAAGATTTTATACTGGTTCGGGCTGTCTAATATTCCTACAACCAATTTGATACATTGATACATATATACATCATTTTTTAGGTTGCTCTGGGTGAGTTCTTGTGTCCCTGGCACAGCTCTCTTCTGAAATCTTCGACTCAATTTACAAATCAGTCACTTATGCATACTGTTCGGGCATGAAGATAGTTGATGTTGACATCCTGGAAAATGAGTTCTCTATTCTTCAAACGAGGAGTGTGGACACTTCAATCGGCCTGATTACTATAGTGTTCTCCAAGATCCTCCCGTTCCTTTATCGGAGTTACTAACAACACCAAGACATCTCCGTGCATCTGGGCGGTCATTGGTTGGTAATGGAGGAGGACTAGAGGAGGTGAAGGCAACGATTAAGGAAGGTGAAAATCTTAAACATGCCAGGATCCCGTTGCTAACAAGGTTATTCCTTCCTCGTGGTCGAAGACTGATTGAGTCGGTCTAGCAAGTATTTTGTGGGTGGTCTCACCTTTCTCATGCTTAAGAATGTCATGATCTCTTGTCTGCTGCATGGAACATGCAGCAGACAAGCAAGGGCGGTGAACCATGGGTGGTAGAGAAATGGAAGATTGAACTTGAAGATTTGCTGGAGATGAGGAAAGAGAAATAGAGGTTCGCTCTCCTTTTAGCACCAAAAATGTTGGTGAATTTTTTTGGCTTCACCACACTCACAGGATCATGGAGAAACTCAGTGACTAGATGCTTCCATGACTTGGAATCAGTGAATTTATTTATTTAAATTTACCTTTGAGTAGCGGCTATGTTGAAAATTCTTGCACAACTGAGTAGTCACACTTCAACTTTTGTTGAAATTACGAAATGGTTTGCAGACAAAAAGTAAAGCAAAATTAAATAGTAGAACAGTCAAAGTAAGACACAGAGATTTTTTACGTGGTTCAGATTATTGTTAATCCTACGTCCATGGAACATTTCACTATATATTTTCTATTTTTATACAAATGATTATAATAGCCACAAGGGTGTACAATATTTGATTTTTTGTTTACGGAAGGATAAAAAGCTAAAAGGAGAAGACTCAGTCGAAGATCCTTTCTGTCCTTTAGTTTTTCCTTTTATAGTATGAAAAGTGCATTGCTGGTTGTTGCAATTGCCTTTGATCTTTTCTCCTCAATCTCTGCCTTCTGATTCTGCCAATTGTCATCTACCTACAATTCCTATTTATAATTCTTGAATTGATGATAGCTTTTTGGCGAAAAACCATCATATTGGCGGCAGGATTTTAAATCTCCCCGAGATGGCCGAGATGAAAAATCCGAGATATCAGCCAAAATCCGAGATTTGGCAGCCTATTTAGTTATAAGTGTTTTAAATATCGCTCGAGATAGCCGAGATATTTTCCCGAGATATTGGCCAAAATCCGAGATTTAAAACACTGATTGGCGGGATCTTGGAAATTCGAAGCGGGATGCCTGAAAAATTGGGCCGGAAGCCTAAGTCTGTGTGGGTCAGCCCCTTCTCACTCGGAATGGAAAATGCCTTAAGAGGAGTGGTAGGGGACCGCCCTGAAGCTTTACTATGTTGTTGATGCATATGACACTACGCCATAGATGGCCTACTGCAACGAAATTACATGGTGTTGCTAGCTATAATGTAACGATAGGTATGCTGATTTTTGTCTATTACAACACTCGCTTCAAGGTGTTAGCATAGGTATCAACAAGATGTTGTAGTAGCTATAGATGTATTCAAATTAAAAAATTAATAAAATTAGCAATCCACGTGAATACGATCCAACGGTCTACATTTAATCCGACTGTTAAAATGGATCGCCGTTGCACTTTTTACCAAATTTTCATTTTCCCGCGTATGTTCGTGTAGATCCCCTTTCAGTTTTCAATTCATAATTCTCAAATCAAAACGCAAATTCACGAAATCCAGCAAATTCAAACTTTCAATTCGCGATTAGAATCAATTCATAATTCGCAAATCGATTCGCGTGGAGATGGAAGATGATTTCAGGCGATTAGAATAAATCAAGTATCAAGTTCCAATTCGCGATTCATCTTCTTTGGGGATCCGCAAGTCTGATTGATGAAGTCGCCTGCTGCTTCACGTTGCGTTCAGTGCTTGGAAAGTTTGCTGAAGATTGCCGAGATTACGATGTCACTGACCGGTGATGCTGTGTTTCAGATCTAGAGTGGCTCGCAGTGCCATCATTCGGTCTAGAAGCGAAATTAACAACAGACAACGAATGTTGTGTTGTAGATCTAGAAGCAAAATCAAGGGCGTCATCTTCAAATTCAGTATCTCAGACTCAAGCATCTTCTCAGCAATAATCTGTTTTGCATATGAAGGCTTCTGGTTTTTTTTTTAATATTATTTGTGCTTTTTGATGATTTCTTCTTCAGTTTTTGAAGCTTGGGAATATGTTAGCTTATTAACTTTGGATGTTTTGCAGCTCCTAAGAGAAAAATTCATTTTATGAAATATGTATCCAAATGAGTTCAGATTCTTGATGGATACTAGTTTTGTTGTACAGTCAAATTTGGTATTCACGCTCAACTGATGCTCCAAGTCATGCTAACCTTGTATATTTGGTCTGGACTGAACTGGTACCATGCTAACCTTGTTCTTTAATATGAACTGATGCTCCAAGTCTTCTGTATATCATATTACTGCCTATGTTTCTCTTGTACATGCCTGATGCATTCACTGTTTTTGGTTGATGGGCTGCCTATGTGTTGATGATGTAATTTGATGAGGTAGTGAGTGGGTGTTTTGTGACAGAGGTTGGGAGTGTGGTCAGTGTTTCAGGCAATTGTGTTTCAGGTAAGTGGTAGATGGGCAGTAGTTCCGATGGATGATGAAGTTGTTGAGGATGGGGTTTGCTAAGTTCAGTCTTCATTTGTGCATCATTTTACGTCGTTTCAAAGAAGGCTCGATCTTCCGAAATCGGATGAATCGGGCGGTGCCCGCCGGGACTGCGGTGCCCCGGACCCCCGCCGGCGCTGCGCCCGGACCCGCTTCTCGGCTCGCCTTCGGCTCGGCACTCGGCTCGCCTTCGGCTCGGCACTCGGCTCGCCTTCGGCTCGGCACTCGGCTCGCCTTCGGCTCGGCACACGGCTCGTCGTATATTTGTCAGTGTTGGTGTCTGTATAAATTGAAACTGCATATGTAATGAGTGAACTGAGTGATGTAGTGAGGAATATCTATATATGTGAATATCAGTGTTATATATCATTGAATTGTAAAATAGTGGAGTCAGGAATTTGTACTATTTTAAATGTTGAAATAAAATATTTATTTAAATAAATTACTGTTTGAATATTAAATTCTGTGCGATAGAATTTTATTAAATAAATATTTATTTCTATTAAAAAATCAAATATGCTCTACATTGTGGGCCCCACAAATTCAGAAAGTTAATATCTATAGCAACATTTTGGAATGTAGGTACAGACACCTATGGATGTTGCTATAGACCCAAATAGGGTTCTATTGCAACAATATTTCTTATGTTGCCTTAGATAGTCAAAATGTTGCCTTTGAGGTCTGCGGCAACGCGGCAAAATGCATCACCGAGAAAGTGTTGCCTTTGCCCTTTTTTAGCCTACAGCAACATTTTTTGGCACTTTCTGCATCACTTCTTTGGTATTGCAGTATGCAATCTATGGCATAGTGTGAAGAAGTGCAGTGGTCAATATTACTTGGCGTTTAGATCGCACTGTCCTGTTGATAACCTTACTACCATTGCTTGACTTAGTAAGGTGTCGAGTCAGAATGGAATAGCTTTTGCTCATTTTACTCTGAGGGTTGACTTGGCATATGCCTGGAACGTGTTTGAGGCTATGCGTGATTTGGATTACCTTCTGTGCAAATATGCTTTTACTGCTAATGAGAGGGAGATGGGACTTCACACTTGTCATTTTCCTGTAAGTTCAATTCTGCGTTGAGGCATGTTCCAAGTGTGTAACACCCCATATTTTTCTAACATTATTTGGGACATTTAATTAGTTAAATTAAATTAAAAAATGTGGAGATTAATAGGTTGAGATTTGATTTAGCTAAGGGTAGTCGTGCCATGTTAAATATAAATCAAATGAAACAACATAAACTAATGTGTTAGGAAATGAGTAAGGGCAATATGGAAAATAGGAGAGGCTTATACTCTAAACCCTTAGGAAAGGAAGCTCACATTTATTTCATTATATCAAATTAAAATACATCAAGGCAGGCCACAATTTCTATTCTCAAGGAAGATAAAGCTAGGATTCAAGAGAAAGAAGATAATCAACTAATTCAACGTCAAATCTCACATCTTTTAATCTCAAAGCTAAGGTGAATAATTACTACATCCCATTTTTTGGGTTTTTGGTTCAAGATAGATCCGAAATGTTTTTGCAAGTTTATGCCACGTTTTGGATGATTAAAGTTACATATATGCTTGTTGATGAATTATATAGGTTCATGTTAGTTTTTATGATACATTTGACATGAAAACCCTATTAGATGACATCCAAATGCCTTGAAAATTCAAATATAGGTTAGAATGATATTTTGGAGATGGGTTTAAATTTTCATAATTTTCTGAATTAATGTGGATTTTATATTAATTTTCTAGTAAAGAAAATGATTTATTGGGTTATAAATTATTTACGGCTAAATAAATAATTATCTGGGTTTGAAATTTTTATGTGTTGGAAAACATATTAAAATAGATTTTTTTGAATAGTTCCAGATTTTTCCTAAATGTTTTGATGAACATATAAAATTATTTAAGGTATGGGACTTAAATATTTTATATATTTAATTAAGGAGAAGGGGCATTTTATAAAATAAAATCATTGTTCATTTCTGAAATTATGGGCAGCACTTTTTTGAAAATAATTTATTAACCAATAAGTATTTGATAAACAAAGGCATGTTAGTTGAAAAGTTATCTCTTTTAAGTTAAAAACAAGAAAACCATGCTTTTAGCATGTTTCAGCCATTTTCGGCATCAAACCTTCCGACCCAGACCTTTCGACAAGGTCGAAAGGTATTATAGCTTCCAACAAAGTCAAGAACCAATGTGTATGGTATCAAGAAATTTGGTACATAACAAATTGGACAAGGTCGAAGGGTACTTGGTTGAAGCCTTAGTTGTCGACGAGGTTGGAGCATGTTTGTTTTATAAACCAAAACTAACGCCTGCTTTGCTTTCAAAAAAAGGCGCTTTTGACTTGGTTTCTTTCGACTTGGTTGCTTTCAACCAGGTCAAGTGTTTAAAATAAAGGTTTAAACCTTTCGACGAGGTCGAAAGGTAAGCTTGCTTTCGAAGGGGTCAAAATCCCCTAGCTGCCGCCTTTTAAGCTTTCGAAGTCATGCTTTCGACAAGGTCGAAAGGTTTACTTGTTTTTAAAACCAGCCGCTTCTCCCATGCTTTCGATAGGAAGCTTTCAACTTAGATGGTTTACCCTTTTAATTCAAATGGAAGTATAACCCAAGCTTTCAAAAGATGTGTTTAGAGTGTTAAAAGACTGGAGCCTATTGTTTTAAAAAAGTAACGTTTTAAAGCTTTCGAAGAGGAGCTTTCGAAGGGGTCGGAAGCCAGGCTTTCGACAAAGTCGAAAGGTTGCTTTCGACAAAATTGAAAGGTTTTAAAAGAAATTTTCCACTTGTTTTAAATTGAACCCAAAGAGCTTTCGAAAGATATATGTTTTAAGGGTTGAATGCTTTCGAAAGGTTTTAATTGCTGAATGGTTTCAATGGGGTCGAAAGCAAAGCTTTTGAAGGGATCGAAAGCCAAGCTTTCGATGGAGTCGAAAGGTAGCTTTCGAAGGGTCCAAAGTTAGCTTCCGACAGAGTTGAAAGGTTATATTTTGATAGTTTCGAAAGGTTTGAAATGGAAGGTTTTTTTCCAAGGTTTTCTAAGGTAATGTTTTAAGTGTTTTAAGATGGGATGTATAAGGTTTTAATGCTTTCGAACGGAAGGTTTTCCATGATTTCGAAAGGTTTGAATGGTTTCTAAAGAGATGCTTTCATAGGTTTAGAAAGGGATACTTTCAATGGAATCAAAAGGGAAACTTTTAAATGTTTAAATGTTTTCATCAACTAAAGTCTAAGTAAAGTTTATATATAACATGGCAATATGATTTTGAGTAAAGCATAAATATTATATATTTTTCCTTATGTTAGTTTGATTTAAAGGTTTTAAATCATTTGGAAAAGGTTTTCAAGGAAAATTATGGGAGGAGATCCCTAAGTGAAAATGACTCAGATGTTAGAATACTAGATGAGACTGGTATAGGGTCACGCCCTATACATTAGCTATTAGCCCCAGCTAATTGTTGTTAAAATTCCAGTGTGTAGGGCTTGGTCAGGTGGACTAAAATTATGATTGCACACCGAAAGGAATATATGTTTGTATACTGATAGGTTATTGGTGAGCTCGAAAAACCATTAGGATTAGAAAGACGTGGGATATGATTAAGCTAGGGACAGACCGTCCAGAAGCAAAGTATTTAACAAATAGTAAAGGATAGACAGTCCAGAAGTAGAAGTGTCTAATAGATGTTAGATTATTTTGATATGTTGTCTGGTAGGCCCGAGTCAGCCAAAGGTTAAAATTAGCCAAATAGAACTTTTGTTTTTGAACAGATAGTTCATTTTTTACCTGATATTTATGTAATGATCCATTAAAGTATTATAACCAGTTGGTTGCAGGAAAAATGGTTTTGCAAAGATATGTTTTTAAAGGATGTTAGTGAGGGGAAACCCGTTCCGATAAGCGGCGTGGTCTCACTTAACATATAAAACCGGGATGTATAGTATTATTCACACCAGGCTTTATGTCTGACTCAAAGTTTATGTTTTCCCCTTAAACTCTCGGGTGCTCAAAATTGATTTGAGTAGGTTGAGGGATTAAGGTCTTTTCAAGTTTTAGTAGGATGCCGAATAAGGCTACCGGAGGCATGCAGGAGGCAAACGGATGGCTATTTAGGAGTTGTAGTTTTGTGTTTTGTTGTATTTCCACTGTGTTTGTATTAACTCTATTATGACTATATGACTCTGATCATCCAAGGGGGTATCTTCATATACCGCTCTTGGCGTATTTTGTAATAAGTATATTTTATCTGTACTTAGGAACGTGTTGGGATTATGTAAGATGAATATAGAACATCTGTTTTAAATGTAATGAAGAAAAGTTGTGTTGAAATCTGTGTTTTCTTTCATATTCAAGTGATTTTGATATTATAGATACCATTAACATAGCCGTATTTAGTCGCCGGAAGCTAACACTACAGATGACTACAGCATCTGTAGCGCATAGTTTTGGTCCACTAGATAGGGGATGTTACAGCTTAGTATCGGGGCATTGTTTATGAAATACTTTAACTAAAAATAGTTTTTTGAAAAACATAGTCCTTAGTAATTAGAGTTAAGATCGGGGTATGGGATAACGCTATAGTAACGTACATGTATTTGTTATATATTAGTATACGCTATATCTCTAGACTCCCATCTTAGTTAGGCTATTCATCTATATCTCACGAAGCTTGAATACAGATATGGAAGGAAGAAGTGGTAGAGTTAATCTTGGAGGAGAGAGCACCACCACTGATGGAAATACTCGACCAAATGCTAGAAGAGGTCCGGGTCAGGCTCAAGCTGAAAATGTTGGTGCTGGGGTTCCCCAAGTGGACATGGGAGCCATGTATCAATTTTTCGTAAACATGATGCAAGCTGAAATTGCAGCTGGAGTTGTCGGATGAAATGCTGCTGGAGAAGGAGTTCAGGAAGCTCCGATAGTCAACACTATGCAAACTTGAGCAGCGACTATACTAGGCTTGGAGGGAAGCCGTTCATTGGAACTTCAGATGCGATTGAGGTGGAAAACTGGTTGTTGCATTGCGAGAGGATTTTTGCTGACTTAAGGTTGAATGACGAGCAGAAGAGGAGATTAACTTCAAGACAGCTTCATGGAGCTTCTCTATTTTGGTGGAATACTGTTGTAGCTGATGTTGATGAGGAAACTTTGACTTGGTTAGAATTTAAGAGAAGGTTTCAAGAAAGGTTTATGCCGGTGATGGTGCAGTCAGCATTGGTTTGGAAGTTTGCTGAACTAGAACAAGGAGAGATGTCGGTTCTAGAGTATGCTAGAAGGTTTGAAGAGTTAGCTCGGTATAGGTATGCCATGGTTGATACGGTGATAAAGAGAAATGAGAACTTTATAAGAGGTTTGAAGCCAAAGTTGGCAAGAGCTACCTTACCGCACTTAAGAGATCCATGTGATGTAGGGTTAGAAATGGCGCTAAAGCAGGAAGAGGCGTTAGCTTGTTTGTAGAAGAAGAAAGAGAAGGAAGTCCAAGTGGGACAAGGCCATAAAAGAAAGTTTTTCCATAAGAAGAATGCTCAGAAGGGAGGAGCACAGAAGAAAGGAAAATCTGAGGTGGTCTGTTATAAATGTGATAAGAAGGGACACTATGCTCATGAGTGTCGGACTGGAAAAGGAAAAGGAAAGAAGCAGTTGGAAAGAAGAATATCGGATGCTTTAATTGTGATCAAGTCGTCCATTATAAGGAAAAAAATGCCCGGAGCCTGTTAGAGAAGGAAAGGGACAGATGTATGCTTTGGAGCCCACAACTTCGAGGCTAGTTGTGCAGGAGAAAGGGAAGGCTATTCTGGGAGGCTTGCTACAAATCCACGGTATGTCTATTAGCGTTCTATTTGATACTGTGCATCACATTCTTTTATTTCTCGATGTTTGGTAGATAAGCTTAACCTAGAGTCCTCATGTTTAGTTACTTCCTTAGGAGTTGCAAATCCGATAGGTGGGTATGCGACAATTGGGATGAGGTGTGACCATTTAGAGTTTGACTTGCTAGGTCATACTTTTGATTGGTGTTTGCATGTATGTGATTTTTTGGGGTTCGGGATTATACTTGGGATGGATTGGTTAAGTAAATATGATGCTAGGATATTTTACCACGATAGGAAAATATCATTTAGTCACCCTAGTTGCAGTGAGCGAATTGTTTATACCGTAGAAAGCCCTAATTATGAAGTGAATGCTTTATTGGGTGTTATGGAGTTAGAAGATGAGTTAAGTCGAGTTTTCGTGGTAAGAGAATTCGCAGATGTGTTTGAGCCGGTAAATGGATTGCCACCGAAACACGCTATTGAGTTTCGAATAGATTTGGTGCCTGGAGTAGAACCGGTGAGTAGACCACCAAGTAGAATGACTCCTACTGAGATGAGTGAATTAAAGGTGCAATTGGTGGACTTAGAAGGAAAGAATCTGATTAGACCAAGCAGTTCGCCTTAGGGAGCAGCTGCTGTTTTTGTTAAGAAGCTGGACGGATCGTTGAGGCTATGTATCGATTATCGTAAGTTGAATGAGAAGACGATAAAGAATCAATAGCCATTGCCAAGAATGGACGATTTGTTCGACTAGTTGAGTGGAGCGAAGATATTTTCTCAGTTCCATTTGGCTACCGGGTTTCATCAGCTTAGAGTTGTAGAAGATAGTATACCGTTGACGGCGTTTAGGACCCGCTATGGATCGTACGATTGGTTAGTTATGCCGTTCGGACTAACTAATGCGCCGTCATTCTTTGTAGATCTGATGAACCGAATCTTCAGAGAGCACTTGGATATATTCGTATTGGTGTTCATAGATGATATTTTGATATACTTTAAGGATGAGAAGGAGCATGAAGTTCATCTCAGAGTAGTACTTGAGACCTTGAGGGAGCATCAGCTGAAGGCGAAGTTTCCGAAGTGCCACTTCTGGAAGAAGGAAGTTAAGTTTCTTGGTCATGTAGTCTCGGAGAGAGGATTGGCAGTAGATCCGATTAAGATCGAGGCCGTGAATAGTTGGAAGAGGCCAGAAACCGTGTCTGAGATGAGAAGCTTTCTTGGACTAGCCGGATATTATAGAAGGTTTATAAAGGATTTTTCACGAATAGCGACACCGATGACTAAGCTTACGCGAAAAGATGTGAAGTTTGTGTGGATTGATCAGTGTGAGGAAGCATTCCAGACCTTGAAACACTTATTGACCCATGCACCGGTGCTGGTGGTTTCGGAGGGGAACCAGGATTTAGTTGTTTATATTGATGCATGTGGAACTGGTTTGGGAGTTGTGTTGATGCAAAGAGGTAAAGTGATTGCTTATGCTTCTAGACAGCTCAGACCGCATGAAGTTAGGTATCTAGCTCATGACTTGGAGTTAGCTGTAATTATATTTGCTTTGAAGGTGTGGAGGCATTATCTTTTGGGAGAGCGATTTGAGCTTTATATAGATCATAAGTCATTGAAGTACTTTTTCTCTCAGAAGGAGCTGAACATGAGACAGCAGAGATGACTGGAGTTTATTGCTCCTTATGATTTTGGAATCGAGTGCACACCCGGAAAAGGAAATAAGGTCATAGATGCGCTTAGCAGGAAACATCAGAATGCAGTATTGGCTATGATTGCTGAGTGGAAAGATTTGGAAACATTATCAGCTTGTAGAGTGCAGTATAGATCCGAGGTAGGTTCTAGTGCAGGAAGTGTTGTATTTTCTTGTTTAGAAGTCCGACCAGTAATGATTGAGAAGGTAGCTTCTAAACAGGAGGGGGATCCAGTTTTGGCTGAATGGATCAAAAAGTTAAGGGAAGGAACCGATAGCGATGACTTAAAGGATTTCGGTCTTGACCAAAAGGGATTGTTAAGAAAGAAGGGAAGGTTGTGTGTTCTGAATGTAGGAGAAATGAGGAAGGAAGTTTTGGAGGAATGCCATCGTTCTAAGTTCACTATCCATCCAGGAGGAACGAAGATGTATCAGGATATGAAGAGAAGTTTCTTCTTGGAAGGTATGAAACGGGACATTGGTTTATGTGTTAAGCATACTTGAATTTCCAGCAGGCAAAGGCTGAACACCAGAAGCCAAGTGGATTGCTTCAACCGTTGGATGTCCCGATGTGGAAGTGGGATTCTATCTCTATGAATTTTATTGATGGGTTGCCAAGGTCTAGTAGAGGAAATGAAAGCATATGGGTTATAGTGGATAGATTGACCAAGAGTGCCCATTTCATTCCAGTAAAGTCAACTAGGACAGCACCTGTTTTGGCGAAGTTGTTTATGAAGAATGTGGTTAGACTGCACAGAGTTCCTAGTAGTATTGTCAGTGGTAGAGATTCTTTGTTTACTAGTGAGTTCTGGAAGAGTCTATAGGAAGCTTTAGGAACCAAGCTCAACATGAGTACGGCTTACCATCCACAGGCTGATGGGAAAACGGAAAGAGTTAACAAAGTCTTGGAGGATTTTTTAAGAGCTTGTGTATTGGATTTCGGGGGAGCATGGGAAGACCATCTCCAGTTAGTCGAGTTCTCGTATAAGAATAGTTATCAGACTAGTATTGGGATGGCACCGTTTGAAGCATTTATGGAAGG
Source organism: Allium fistulosum (assembly GCA_030737815.1). Classification (NCBI taxonomy): domain Eukaryota; kingdom Viridiplantae; phylum Streptophyta; class Magnoliopsida; order Asparagales; family Amaryllidaceae; genus Allium; species Allium fistulosum. The sequence continues at coordinate 1,042,460,423 of CM060907.1, read as the reverse complement.
CCATGCAAATCTCCCGTATGTTGGTTAGAGACCGGGGATAGGTTGGTTCTTGGTCCAGATTTAGTGAAAGAAGTCACAGAGAAGATTGAGTTGATCCAAGCTAGGACGAAGGAAGCTCGGTCTAGGCAGAAAAGTTATGCAGATAGATGTAGAAAAGACTTAGAATTCTCTGTTGGAGACTATGTGTTTATTAAGGTTTCACCGATGAAGGGTGTGACTAGATTTGGAAAGTCAGGAAAGTTAGCAACTAGAATCGTTGGACCTTTCCGTATTGTTGAGAGAATCGGGAAACTCGCTTATAGAGTGGAATTACCGAATTGTATGGCCGAAGTCCATGATGTTTTCCATATTTCTTACCTTAGAAAGTGTATTAGAGACCCAAAGACTACTATAGCACCTACAGTGTTAAAGGATTTAGTATTAGAGCCGGACTTGACTATAGTTAGAAAGCCGATTCAGATTGTGGCTAGAGATGAGAAGAAGTTGAGGAACAAGACAACCAGATTAGTAAAGGTCCAGTGGAGTGACGATGCTAGAGACTGTACTGGGGAGACTGACAGCAGGATTAGAGACGCTTATCCTGATTTGTTTGATGGTATGTTTTACCTTTGATTGTTTTGTTGTGTACCTTATTGTAATTTCGAGGACGAAATTCTTTAAGCAGAGGAGTCTGTAACACCCCATATTTTGTAACATTATTTGGGTTATTTAATTAGTTAAATTAAATAAAATAATATGGAGATTAATAGGTTGAGATTTGATTTATCTATGGGTAGCTGTGCCATTTTAAATATAAATCAAATGAAACAACGTGAACTAATGTGTTAGGAAATGAGCAAGGGCGGTATGGGAAATTGGAGAGGCTTATACCCTAAACCCTTAGGAAAGGAAACTCTTGTTCATTTCATTATATCAAATTAAAATACATCAAGGCCGGCCACCATTTCTATTCTCAAGGAAGATAAAACTAGTATTCAAGAAAAAGAAGATAAATCAACTAATTCAACATCAAATCCCACATCTTTTAATCTCAAAGCTAAGGTGAATAATTGCTACATCCCATTTTATTGGTTTTCGGTATCAAGATAGATCCGAAATGTTTTTGCAAGTTTATGCCATGTTTTGGATGATTAAAGTTACATATATGCTTGTTGATGAATTATATAGGTTCATGTTAGTTTTTATGATATGTTTGACATGAAAACCCTATTAGATGACATCCAAATGCCTTGAAAATTTAAATATAGGTCATACATGATATTTTGGAGATGGGTTTAAATTTTCATAATTTTCTGAATTAATGTGGATTTTATATTAATTTTCTAGTGAAGAAAATGATTTATTGGGTTATAAATTATTTACGGCTAAATAAATAATTATTTGGGTTTGAAATTTTTATATGTTGGAAAGCATATTAAAATAGATTTTTGGAATTTTTCCAGATTTTTCCTAAATGTTTTGATGAATATATAAAATTATTTAAGGTATGAGACTTAATTTTTTTATATATTTAATTAAGGAGAAGAAGCATTTTATAAAATGAAATCATTGTTTATTCCTGAAATTATGGGCAGCACTTTTCTGAAAAGAATTTATTAACCAATAAGAATTTGATAAACAAAGGCATGTTAGTTGAAAAGTTATCTCTTTTAAGTCAAAAACAAGATAACCATGGTCAAGTGGACTGAAATTATGATTACACACCGAAAGGAATATATGTTTGTATACAGAAAGATTATTGGTGAGCCCACAAAACCATTAGGATCAGGAAGATCCGGGGGAAGATTAAGTTAGGGACAGACCGTCCAGAAGCGAAGTATTTAACAGATAGTTAGGGACAGATAGTCCAGAAGCAGAAGTGTCTAACAGATGTTAGATTATTTTGATATGTTGTTTGGTAGGCCCAAGTTAGCCAATTGTTAAAAGTTAGCTAAACAAAACTTTTGTGTTTGAATAGATAGTTCATTTATTACCTGATATTTTTGTAAGTTTACATAATGATGCTTTACAGTATTTGAATCAGTTGGTTGCAGGAAAAATGGTTTTGCAAAGATATGTTTTAAAATGATGTTAGTGAGGGGAAACCCGTTCTGCTAAGCTGTGTGGTCTCACTTAACATATAAAACCGGGGTGTATAGTATTATTCACACTAGGATTTATGTCTGACTCGAATTTTATGTTTTCCCCTTAAACTCTCGGGTGCTTAAAATTGATTTGGGTAGGCCGAGGGATTAAGGTCTTTTTAGGTTTTAGTAGGATGATGAATAAGGCTACCCGAGGCATGCAGGAGGCAAACGGATGGCTATTTAGGAGTTGAAGTTTTGTGTTTTGTTGTATTTCCACTGCGTTTGTATTAGCTCTAGTATGACTATATGACTTTGATCATCCAAGGGGGTATCTTCATATACCACTCTCAGCGTATTTTGTAATAAGTATATTTTATCTGTACCTGGGAATGTATTGGGATTATGTACGATGAATACGGAACATCTGTTTTAAATGTAATGAAAAAAAGTTGTTTTCAAATCTGTGTTTTGTTTCATATTTAAGTGCTTCTGATATTATAGATACCATTAACATAGCCGTATTTAGTCGCAGGAAGCTAACACTATAGATGACTGCAGCATCTACAGCGTATAGTTTTGGGCCTCTAAATAGGGGATGTTACAGAGTGGCCTTGTATACAGTCCCTTTAGAATGCTTTGGCTCCATGCGGCACTATCTAGGTTACCCTCGGTACGTGCTGGAGCAGATCTGTTCCTGTAGGCATTGAAAAAGTGTGAGTTTTAGAGGTCCGGTTAATTCGGTATACCATGTATTGCTTCTCATGCCTCAATCCGCTTTATGTCTTTGATGTTGGGTATGGTTGCTGTAACCGCCACTGTTCCTGGAAGCATGCGGTATTTGTCTCATTTTCTTTATTATAGTTCATGGTAAGAATGGGTGTAACACTTGCCCCCTAAGTCTGTGGCGACCGTTTACCCTGGCTTTTCGTTTTTCAAGACAGATTTTAAAAATCTTTACACTCATTATTTATGCTGTAAATCCATGTTTCACAAAATCATTGATCACTTCAATCTCATGGCCATTATTTAAATTAGGGTATGTATCTTCTCTCTTCATCTTCTCCAAATTTTCTTTTATTCTTTTGCTCGTGAAGAACTATTATCAGGTTAATTTCTAAATTTGGGGTAATTTGGAAGACTGAAAGTAGGAAAAAAGTGTTTCAATTATTGTCCGATCTTTCTTTGAAGTAACCCTTTAGGATTTTAACATGGATTCTTATTAGTCTTCATCCATTCTTCCCTCTTTTAAAATCACTTTTCTGGGAGATGCTATTGGTGCCCTTAAATAATTTGGATTTTCTAGATATGTGGTGAGGGTCCCGAAGTCTCATGAACGCATTAATACTTCGTCGGAGGGATATATCACTAGTACTACCTAACATAGTCGGTGTGGTTTGTTTATTTTGATGCATCCAACAATCCATCGATGGCTTGCTACCTTGGATGTTCCTCCGGTTCAACTTTCCCCTCATTCGTATACCCTTACATTGGCCACCTTTGTTCTTTATGCTGAAAATGGTATCAATCTCACTAGTGAGGAACTTCGATTTCTTTTTTAGGTTAGAAAGAATGCTGTAAAAGGAGGCGATGGCTTCTTTTTATATTCAAGCTAGGGAATCGATTTTTCCGGATGTCCCAAGTAGAAATGAAAAATATGTCAAATTCTATTTCTATATTTCGAATTTTGATAAATTTCCTTCTTTTTCTTGCTATTATTCATTCTATACCATCTCTTCAGAGGAGAATGAGCAATTTTATGAGTCTCATAGGTAGCAAATTGTGGGATTACCAGTGGAGGTCAAAAAAAATAAACAGATTATTTATTGAATCAATGATGAAGGATTGCAGTTTATTGCGTCCTGATCATATACTTTCTCGTAGCATATTCAAGCCTACTCCTTCTCAAACTAGATCTGGGGGTATAAGTTGCCTGCAATAGGTTTTTGGAACTGTCATACCTGTGATTTTAGTTTTGTCGTTTCACTTCTTTTGTATATAATATGGATAATTATACTGTCTTTGGAGGATAAGAAGAGGAATAAGGCTTTCAAGAGATCACGTGGAGGGTTTGGTGGTTCTCCTACTACTATCAAAAGATTGACTATTCCTCTCCTAATAGATATTCCACTTCCTTCAGATGTAGGTATTATTCCTCCATCGTCCTCTACACAGATTAGCTGCTTCTTCTTTGCAGAGTGATCCTGCCCCTCGTTCGCATAGCTTGACCACGTCTGAAGTTGCTGTGTCTTCTTTAGTAAAAAAAGAAGGAGGAGCTGCACAAATTCCATCTCTCTTTTCTAATCTGACTTCCAAGATGTCTCCCTCGCTAATTCTATCTGAATTTGAGAAGCTTTGGTCTTATGTGAGTGACCTCCCCCCTTTCCAAATTCTTACTTTTGTTGAAAGTGTGTTACTTATATTGTTCGAACTTCACATTTCTTATAGTCGATGGCCTTGATAATTAAGGTGCATGAATTAGGAAGTGCATAGGCCTTACTTTCAAACCAGGTGGTTAAACTTGAAGATAACCTTGCTTCAGCTAATTCTAAGAAAGCAGTACAGGCTTCTGCTAGGATCAAGGCTAATTAAAAGGCTAGACTGCTTCGAAAGAAAATTTTAATATAGGGGTAGCTCTGAAAAGTGAGTTTTATTTTAATGTTTCCCAACTATTTTTCAAATTTAATTGAAAAGGGGGTTTGAACAGAAAAAGAGAAAAATTTTGATTTAGAAAATGTCACATGCTTAGCGTAGAGATAGCTGACGAGTCTGCAAATATGAATTTTACTATTCAGTAAGTGTGACAGTATGAAAAGCATAGATAATGACGTGGGCAAAAAATTTCATAGCTTTGGAATTTTTTTTCCATACCTTGTTGATAGTAAAAAAAACTTGTTTATAAAATGCTTCTATTTTAAAATTTTAAAAATAAACTTGCTTATGTGAAGTTTACTTGAAAAAGTTAAAAAAGATTTGGTAGAAAAGAGAAAGTTCCAAGGTAAAGTGGAATTGGCATATAGAAGAAGGGTGGAAATATAAGATTGTCCATCTAAATTCCTTTTCCAGCATAAGAGTATAGATTTAGGAAACTGGATTTTCAAAATTTTGGATGTTAGAAATTGTATGCTAGGTATTATATGGTAGGGATTAGATGCAAAATCGGTTGAACCATATTCTATTCATAGAAGTGTGGAAACTTTTTGGTGAAAAAGGATTTTTGATTTTTGAAAACTTCCACACATATAGAACTGCCAGTATATAAAGGCTGTTTGCACCATATTTTCAAAAATTGTTTTAAAGAATGCATTGATATAGGAGGTGCCGATTTAGTGTTATTTAGCATATATATCATATGTGTTGTGATATATCGTGTACTTGTACACGATTGGTTCCACACTAATTAGATGGATATTTTAGAAATGGCTGCGTGTTATGTTACATGATTCAGTTCTTGAGGAATTTCGGGGACGGAATTCTTTTAAGGGGAGAATGTAACATTCCGTAAAATAAACAATAGTTAACTAAAAAGAATTAATAAATAATTATTAAAGCTCAAAAGTAGAATCTTTACAAATGTTAGAATTTGGCTCTGAAACTTGCACTATATTTTTCGTGATGATTTTCTAATCAACTTTCATGTATAAAGTTTTGCGATCGAAGTTCAAATGAATAAGTTGTTAACGTCCGAAGATTTCAGATCAGAATTAATTCAAAAAAAATAAGAAATAAATGTAAATTACTTAGGGTTAAAGTAAACGTTAAACGGAAGACTTAACGTTGGAGTAATCGTTGGGAAAAATCTAATCTAATCAGCGTTAAAAGGGGATAAAACCAATTTAACGTGATACATTGAGATATATATGCCTGACCACTGACAGGTCGACACCTTTATTGGGCCCTGTCGACCGTTAGCGGTCGACCGCCGTTGAAGGAGTGGTTGATCGATTGCTACTGTAGTGGCAGAAGTTGTAGCCTAATGGTCTGGAATTAATAAATTAAAATCTAACGGATAGAACTGATTCGTGCGCCTATAAATACAGACCTAGTCCCTCTCTTTTCTTCCCATATTTTCTAAATCAAAGAGCAAAGCTCTGTCATTTTGTCTTCTCCACTAATTCTACAAACTACTGAAATTATAAAATATTATATATATATATAACCGAAGAATAGCAGAAAATAAAATAGTAAAAGAATAGGGGTGAATCGATTCTGCGAAAAAGTTTTAAATTCAAGATCGAAATTTAAACTACGCTTAATTCAAATCTCTTCTCGGATCTATAATTCTAATAAATATGTATGCATTTATATATATATTTTGGTAGAAAGAAAGTGTGTCAAATAAGGAGAATGAATTTAGATCTGGAGATTTAGATGCTAAGAGGTGAGTGGAAATTACATGTTTGACATAATATTGGAATTAAATCATTATGAAACCGTTTCTTTTATGCCTATATATAAATCATGGAATTATAGGTTTAAATATATATAAAATGAACTTGAGACCTGTAACAATCCAAAAACTCGGCCTTCGAAAATCGACACCCGTACTTCACTTGTACTAAAAATGCCGCAGATTCAAACGTCGAATCTGGCTTGCCGGAGCTTATAACACCATTAAGTAAAACAACACAACAGAAGAAAAAGAATATATCAATATATATAACATTGATACAATGACAGATACAAAATCTGATACAATATGATACAACAAAATGATACAACAAATATCAACATACATCATAGATATGATACAAGAAATAGCAGCGGAAAGAAAATAGATAACACCAGCAGCGGATAGAATATCTCCAATAGAATGCTCCAATCCATAGCTAGCGGAAAGCAAGGTCAGTCGTCCAAGGACTGACTAGCTCCAGATAATCTACTCAACCTGAATATCTAAGAAACCCAACTCTAGACTGCCCGTGTGGAAAATGGTGGGCACCCAAGGTTTATGAAGGGAACAATAAACTCTGAGTCAGTCGTGGGACTGGTGTGAGTAACAAAAACAGTTTATCTTAAAACAAACAACAAAATAAGTAAAAGACATTTGCAATGCTTTTGGAAAATGAAACTACCATAAGACCTCCCGCCACACACACAATGCAAACGCAGAATTGGAAGAGATTTCTTCTTATGATAGTCAAACATGCTTACTATGCAAAATCATTGGATTATTATTATTAGTGCATAGTGCAGAAAACACTTCGAAAGTATAATATTAATCTTAGCCAGCATAGGCATTTCACACTATGCCTACTATAGCTACCATCTAAACAGTGGGGCGCCACCATAAGTAAATGGCAGGTTCTACAACTAAAACCGTACAATTTTCGTATTGGGAATTGGATTTCCAACAAATGGTCAGGCTAAGGAACTTCCTTTCCTACTGCCACATGGGATCGCCTCTGGCTGGACGTCCCGAGAGACAACTGCCCTCTGCCAACCCAAGGCCGGGTTACCCCTATAACTAGGTAACTCACGAATATGTCATCCCCCGGTCCTTTGGGACCTTTATCCGAGGGGCCCCTCAATAAACACACAATCACACAATAAATGAGATCGGAGTATCCACATAGGTTAAATACCAGGGCTCCATACCTGATACCACCCTTTTCCAGAAGGAAATGACATACCCTAAAGGGAACGACCCTCATAACCTTACCGCATATTCCTATTTCGACCATGTCCGGGTTGTGAGGTCCGAAGAGGTCTCGTCCACAAAGGTACGCTTTTTCCACAAAGCCACGCTTTGATCACAAATGATCAATAGGTGATCAACACACAGCAACACTCGGCATGCCAAATTGGGAGTATATCGCTGATAAATTTCAACTACATAACCTCTGAGCTCGTACGTCACAGAGAAGGGTGTTAAGCTAAGAGAATAAATTCCGCCACCAACAGAAATATATTTGAAAGAAATCTGCTTTATATCTCAAATTGTAATGTCAGACATGTAACCATACAAGTCTGTTCCGGGTTCGAACAGAACCGAAGGCACTTCCAAAGAAGCCCTTGCAATCCGGGTATTTACAATCCCGATCGGACTTCCCATCACTTAGGGAATCTCTATACCGGAGCAACTCAGTGCAGAGACAATCGATAGGTTATCCTATCGTTCTCGCAAATACCCGGTCTTCAACACCGGTCTTCAAATGCGATCCATATACGACGTATCATTATTCGGAATGGGTTATATGACACAAAGGTCTTTTCCCGGCTAACCCGAATAGTGAGCGCAATATTTAAAACATATGGATATTGGAATTTTAATTAAGTCACAACTTAAACCCAAACTTTCTTTCAAATGGTTTAACAAATTACCATTTCAAATCTTTAAACAAAAAGATTCATTTTAATAACCTAATGAGCTACTTAATGTGTTATACTCCTGAGCTAAAGTTTTACCCTCAGCTCTGATACCACTTGTAACAATCCAAAAACTCGGCCTTCGAAAATCGGCACCCGTACTTCACTTGTACTAAAAATGCCACAGATTCAAACGCCGAATCTGGCTTGCCGGAGCTTATAACACCATTAAGTATAACAACACAACGAAAGAAAAAGAATATATCAATATATATAACATTGATACAATGACATATACAAAATCTGATACAATATGATACAACAGAATGATACAACAGATATCAACATACATCAGAGATATGATACAAGAAATAGCAGCGGAAAGAAAATAGATAACACCAGTAGCGGATAGAATATCTTCAATAGAATGCTCTAATCCATAGCTAGCAGAAAGCAAGGTCAGTCGTCCAAGGACTGACTAGCTCCAGAAAATCTACTCAACCTGAATATCTGAGAAACCCAACTATAGAATGCCCGTGTGGAAAATGGTGGGCACCCAGAGTTTAGGAAGGGAACAATAAACCCCGAGTCAGTCGTGGGACTGGTGTGAGTAACAAAAACAGTTTATCTTAAAACAAACAACAAAAGAAGTAAAAGACATTCGCAATGCTTTTGGAAAATGAAACTACCATAAGACCTCCCGCCACACACACAATGCAAACGCAGAATTGGAGGAGATTTCTTCTTATGATAGTTAAACATGCTTACTACGCAAAATCATTGGATTATTATTATTAGTGCATAGTGCAAAAAACACTTTGAAAGTATAATATTAATCTTAGCCAGCATAGGCATTTCACACTATGCCTACTATAGCTACCATCTAAACAGTGGGGCGCCACCATAAGTAAATGGCAGGTTCTACAACTAAAACCGTACAATTTTCGTATTGGGAATTGGATTTCCAACAAATGGTCAGGCTAAGGAACTTCCTTTCCTACTGCCACATGGGATCGCCTCTGGCTGGACGTCCCAAGAGACAACTGCTCTCTGCCAACACAAGGCCGGGTTACCCCTGTAACTAGGTAACTCACGAATATGTCATCCCCTTGTTCTTTTGGGACCTTTATCCGAGGGGCCCCTCAATAAACACACAATCACACAATAAATGAGATCGGAGTATCCACATAGGTTAAATACCAGGGCTCCATACCTGATACCACCCTTTTCCAGAAGGAAATGACATACCCTAAAGGGTGCGACCCTCATAACCTTGCCGCATATTCCTGTTTCGACCATTTCCGGGTTGTGAGGTCCGAAGTGGTCTCGTACACAAAGCTACGCTTTTTTCACAAAGCCACGCTTTGATCACAAATGATCAATAGATGATCAACACACATCAACACTCGGCATGCCACATTACCAAATTGGGAGTATATCGCTGATAAATTTCAACTACATAACCTCTAAGCTCGTACGTCTCAAAGAAGGGTGTTAAGCTAAGAGAATAAATTCTCCGCCACCAACAGAAATGTATTTGAAAGAAATCTGCTTTATATCTCAAATTGTAATGTCAGACATGTAACCATACAAGTCTGTTCCGGGTTCGAACAGAACCGATGGCACTTTCGAAGAAGCCCTTGCAATCCGGGTATTTACAATCCCGATCGGACTTCCCATCACTTAGGGAATCTCTATACCGGAGCAACTCAGTGCAAAGACAATCGATAGGTTATCCTATCGTTCTCGCAAATACCCGGTCTTCAACACCGGTCTTCAAATGCGATCCATATACGACGTATCATTATTCGGAATGGGTTATATGACACAAAGGTCTTTTCCCGGCTAACCCGAATAGTGAGCGCAATATTTAAAACATATGGATATTTGAATTTCAATTAAGTCACAACTTAAACCCAAACTTTCTTTCAAATGGTTTAACAAATTACCATTTCAAATCTTTAAACAAAAAGATTCATTTTAATAACCTTCACGGTTAAATTTTTTTCCATACTTTAATCTTTTAAACAAAAGATTCATTCACAGATTTTCCAAATCAATTTTCCATTTCAATTTGGATTAACTCATTAAATATTTAAAACAAAGATTTAATTTATAGCTTTCAAAACAATTCCATTTCAAATGGTTTAAACAAATCATCATTTTAAATCTGTTAAAAATAAACAGATTTAATTCATAGCTTTCAAAAACAATTCATTCATAACTGAAAAACCATTTTCAGTTCAAACTTGAAATTCCTTTAACTTAAATTGGAATTTCATTTCTTATATGAAAGCTTTTATCATTTGAAAACAAACAGTTTTCATTTCGGAAATCTGATTCATTTATACGAGTTAAAGTCTTTGGGTTAAATTTCAATTCTCAAAACCATACTTTTAAAATGGTTTAAATTCATATAAACACATTTATAACATCTTTAACTATAATTCCAATTATGGAATTCAATTCCAACTCTTGAATTTAAATTCAAATTGAATTATTTAAATTGGAAATTTTACTAAGTTATTAAAAATAACTTTTATCTTTGAAAAACACCTTTTCAAAAGTTTTAACATTTAACCCAAACACATTTCCAAAATCAATTGAAATCAAAATTTCAATTTCAAAAATATTAAATTTAAATCATCTGTGACTTAACCGATTTCCACGTGAAACCCATATTTGTGTGTGCATGGTGTAGTCCAGGGGTTTAACACAATATAGTGCAACATCATTCAATCATCACATATCAAATACAACAATATAGTTGATAAGCGGTATAAACTATAACGCTTATCTTCATTCACAGATTTACAAAGAAATAATGTAAATTTATCACAGATAAATATATTACATTTATCACAGATCACGCCAAAACAATTCATACCACAAAGCATAACATATCAGGGATATCAAACATTTCAACAATCAATAGAATTCAAACATCCATAAGTATGATCAATTTAATTATCTGATTAATTTAAACCAGATTAATTACTTATGAATAAACTACTAATCCTGGTTAATTAATATTAATTAATTACAAACCAATATAATTAATTATCCTTTAAATCATTTATTAACTAACCATTAATAATTAATAAATTATCCTTAAATTAATTATCCTTAATTAATCACATTGATTAATTAGCCCTTAATTAATTATCTTTCCTTAATCACCTTCATTAATTTATAATTCCTTAATTAATTAATCCTTAATTAATAATCATCCCTTAATTACTTTTACCAATTAATTAACCATCAATTACTAATTTAATTAAGCTTTAATTAAAGATTTAATTAACTTAAATCATTCTATAATCACATAAATACTTTAAAAGATAAATCATTTATCTTAATTAATCACTCAATTATCATTAAAATCTTAAATTTATAAGCTTCATAATTAATCATAATTAACACATAAGTTAGTTCCAAAAGTTAAGGTTAATTAAAAACAACATTTCATTTTAATTAACTTTTTAATCACATTATGCTTTAAGAATTAATTTATAAATGATGATCACAAAATTAAATAAATTAAATTTTCTTTCAAATAAATTAATTTAAACCTTTGCTAATCCCTTTTTTTCAAAAAAAAAACTGTTTTTATCCTAACCTTCCAGACCCGAGCATTTTCAACGTTTCCCCGCCCGGAGCAACTCGCTCCATCATTTCCTTTGAAACCAACCCATAGCTGCTTCGAGTATCTATTCGAGTTTCTTCCCCGAGACCATCGCGAACTACTCCAGACTCACGACCATCCAGCCGTGCACGTGCATACGGCGGCGCCGGAGCTCTGGCGAACCTCGCCTTACTCAACAAGTCACGAATGGTCAAAACATTCGAAATCCCAGATCAAAACAATACGCAAATATCCAGAGCAAAACTTCACCCATCATTCGAAAAACTGAACTCGACTCTCCCCAGATAAAATCACCTCGCCCCATCCACGTCGTCCATGTGAGGCGCCACCACTTCGACCATAACTCGCCAACCCCCTTCCCTACTCTTTCCCAGAGATTCGTGCAGCTCGGTCAGACAGAGGTGAAGTAATCACCTCGTTTTCTAGACCCAAACAAACCCACAACCTAAACCCTAAACCTCACTCGTTCCTTCAATCCTTTCAATAGAAAAATTATTCAACAATTTTCCTGTTATAATCGATCTCCAAACTTACTTCATGCAAAGTTTCAGCATTCGAAATTTGTTTTATTTCTGGGAATTGATTAAAAAGCAATTTTTTTGTTCAACTAAACTGCTCCCTAACCTCAATACTAAAATCATCAATATAGTTTCAAAAATCCTATTTTTGTATAAGAATTCATGTGATATATTTGAAATAACAATTCATCATGTTCGAAATTTCCATTTTGGAAAGTTTTCCTGTAACATTTTGAGTTTTCATACTGTATATTATTGTTTTTCTTCTTGAACTATTTTTAAAATAAAATTCTTACTCAAATACACATCTTTTGTATTGAAACCCCAGCTTGATAATGATCAAAAACATTAGGGATTGAAATTTTCTCTATTTGTTTCATACTAAACTCAAAGAACAGAGGAGGAAATCTATTTACAGAGCTTCAAAATGTTTAACAGCATAGTTTACTCATCACGGCAACTCAAACTAACTTGGTCATAGATAAATTATCTTTGAGTATGAAGGATAACTTGTTTACTCACCTAAAAATTTAAACAGAGGATAATTTCTAGATGAACACAGTTTGATCCCTTTGCCTTTCTCAGACTTTCAGCTTTGATGTTGATGATGTAGTTGCTGTGCCTAGTTCAGGTTGAAGTTTTGTTGTTTCACAGGTTTATTTGCATTCTCTTTTTTTTTCTTTTCTCAGTTTTAAATTTTTATGAACGAAGGTGAAAGTGTGAGATGATATATACAGGCTGGTACATCTACTGGTAACAGATTTACTTTGTGTTGTACAGGGTATCATTATTTTGTATAATTTCTTTATACTGGTTTTGGTACAACCAGAGTTTTCTTTGCTCAGACATTTAATATTTTTGACTAAAGCATGCTTTAATTCGGCTGATGGGTAATATGTTGTGTACTAGAGATACTTGCATTAATGGCCTTGTACAATTTATACTTATCCTATTTTGATTTGTATCTTTGTTCATACTTATTTGTTTCTTACTTGCTTCATTTCATTGTGCAGATTTGTTTTCAAATGGTGGCTAAAGTGATGTTGTTTCGGCTGTACAAATATTTGAGATGATAAAATTTTGTTTGTTTACTTGTTTTTCATGTTTTGCATACTTATGTATTTTTTTTTTTTTGAATTCTATTTTTCTGGTTTTCTTCCCAGGCTTTGAACTGAAGCTTGACCTTGTATTTTATTTGCATTACTCTTTTATTCACATCAACTTGATTTGTTTACATACTTGTCTTTAAAATATTACTTTATAAGATAAATGAATTTCTAATTTAGTTTGTTGTTAGATTTTATTTATTTTTCATTCGTTTATTTTATCACTTTTATATCGTATATATATTTTCATTTTGTTCATACTTATCTATGTGTTTATTTTTTTCTATTTTACAAATCTATATAATTTATCTTATATACATTTCTATTTCAATCTCTAACTTAATATTTATTCTTTTGTATGTTTCTACTTTGTATGTTATCTCTTGTCTTTGCTTTTTAATTCAAATGAATTCCTATAATTATTATTTGTTATAATTTTTCTAATATATTCATTTAACAGTTTACATAGTTTATTAATATGTTATTTGGCTTTATATTTTATAATTATTTTCAAACCATTTATTTGAGATTTTAAACTCAAATTCAATATATATATATATACGTATATATTCAAATTTTCTCATATATCTCGTAGCATATATATATTCACATCTATGCGATATTTACAATATTTTTATGTAAAAAGATTAAATGATTTATACAAAATTTATTTTTATTTGGATTCGGGGAAACTCGCATCCCTTATTAATTAATTTCACAAATTTAATTCAAAAATTAATTTAAATTATCAATTTAAATTTAATAAAAATCCGGGGTCGTTACAAGATCCTTGCCTACATATTCAGTAGATTGTTAACTTTGATTAAATGTTGTATACACCTAAATCTGTAATGTATGGGTGAAAGTAGTCCGTAAAATTTATGAGATAAGTTATTAATAAGATTGCATGTTATATCCAACTTTCATTATTTGAATGTTATAATTTATTAAACTTGAATTAAAGATGTTCTAATCTTATTTGGGATTTAAGTTTTATATTTTAATTCATTGGGACGAAGAATGTTTCTATATGAATTTTTATAAATTATCCAACTTTACAATTATATATGAAAAGTGAGTCATTTGAAATAACAAGGAATATGTCCAAAGGAAAGAGATGTGCAACATAGGGATGTTAACCATATTTTGTGTAGTCTATTTCAATAAAAACAGAAAAGGTAATTCACTGTAATTCTTAACATAGTACAATTCCTCTTTTAGATAATTTTTGCGAAATTATAGCGATAACATTTCCTTTTTGGGGAAGATATAGTTCTAATGCATTAAGATGTAGAAATCCTTAAATGCAAGATTAAAGTGTTATAAATAGGAATAATAATAATTCTATTGACAATTAGAGGTATGTGATTAAATATAAGTTGGAAAATTAGATGATAAGTGCTACATATGAATAAGACATAGTTATCAAGTTAAAATGATACTTAATTGCATTATAGAAAAGAAGTAGTAAATGATACTTAATTGTATTAATAGGAAAGAAGCAGTAAATGATACTTAGTTGTATTAATAGAAAAGAAGAAGTAAATGATATTTATTGATATTAATGAAATAAGAAGTAAGTTCAGGGCAAGTAAATGAATACTAAAAATTGAACTTATGAGGCACAATGATTTTTCAGTTAAAATTATATGGCCTCAAGAATGAGTTTATGATCGGTGTGGATTATTGGGTCTAGCCCAATATTTAGTTTAATTATAAGTAATGCGGTTATTAATATGGGTTGGGATGCGAGCTTAGTAATGTTATACAATGGAGGTCTGCCCTAATCAAGTGCTACCGGTAGTTGTGTATACATTGTACTGATGTGGGGCATCTCCAATTGTAAGGCCCATGGGGATATACGTTCACGTATAGGTTTAAGGAATATACAAAAGTGGATTCGCCTTGGTTTGAAGTCTTAAATGGCCAATTAGGGTCTGCTTCAATTTTAACATGACATACTAAGTAACCAGGTGGGCATTTCCTTGACTTGTATTAGGAAATATAAATTGGATGATGGGCGAAAGCTCGAAGCTATGTCCCAATTGTTGGTACCATATATTTGACGAGTACTATCGTACACGTTAGGTTGAGAGTGCCATCGGTCCTAAGAAATCATTAGAAAGATTTAGGTTATGTGTAGAGACAGACTACACTTCCTACTGGTTTAGGTTCCGTACGGGATATGCAATTGTCTCACGTTTGTTTTGTTTGTTTTTATTTTGAGGAGGGCTAGTTAACCCTTAAATATGTCTTTGAGATGAGTTAGTAATACGGCTAATTAAGTTGTAATGTCGTTGCTTGTAATGACCCAAGATTTTAGGAATTTATTCTGAAAAATATAAATAAATTTAAAATCATTTTTAAATAAATTTTGAAGGAGGAATTGATATAGCCTGATAGTGTATCAGTGTGTGTACATGTGTGCACAGGAAATGCACATGAATATAAGCTAAAAACCCTGAACTCCAAGAATACATACATATTGATGTGTATGGAAATATATATATATATATATATGTATGTAGATTAAATTCTTAAAAGTAGTATGCAAGAGTAAATGCCTATATGAATGCTACTGAATATTTTTGAGTGTACATGTGCATGTGTGTGTCAGTATAGAATGATGTATGAATATATAGGTGGGTGTACTAATTATTTCAGTAAGACTTATATAAATATATATGTGTTAATAAAATACTAGAGTTTAAACTAGTGAAATAAAATATACAGACATATTTTAATATAAGCAGAAATGAAAAGAATGAAGATATAAAAAGGAATAATCCTCTTATAAATAAATGAAGGAAGTACATACCATTTGCATGAAAGCTAAAAATAGAAAAAAATAAGATAAAACAGGGAAGTGCTTGGTATAGGCAGAATTAGAAAAGAGTATTTAATAAATAACAAAATTCAAGTCACATTTTTAGCATGATTGTAGACAAGGGGAAAAGTATTTTCTGAAAAGCAAATTTCTGAAAAAAATGTGTAACCACTTTTCTCTTCACCCAAATTAAGCCGAGAAGGGTAAAACTTTGGGTTTAAAAAATGCAGATAACATGATTTTTCTGGTGGGCAAAAATGGACTTAGCCAATACCCAAAACCCTAAGAGAGACCCTGTATATATATACATGTATATGCAGCAGCCTCCTCTCCTCCTCAGAAAAGAATTTTGAAAAAAAAACAACACCATAGAAATCATAAGACAAGGGAAGGAAGAGAGCTTGAGGCTAAGGGCAGAAGCTCATCAATTAATTAAGGAAACAAAGAAGAGAGCTAGGTGAGAAAACTCACTCAAAAATCTAAGGCAATAAGTCCTAATGTAGGCAGCCAATTATAAGTATTTTTCTTAAAAAGTATTTTCATATATGAATGCTTATCTGAGAATTTAAATCTGAAAATGTTTGGATTCTCTTTGGTTGATCATTTGTTTTATTATAACAAAGTTTTATGTGTTGTTAGTATACATATCTGTTTTATACACTCAGATCTCTGATATGTTAATGTTTAGGGATATAAACAAATACCCAGAAAATAAAATGTTGAGAATAGGCAAGTAGTATTGGTTTTGGCTCAACCCAGAAAGATGTAAATAATGTTGAGCTGCAATATACTCATGTATAAGTGCTGAGGCTTGAAATAGAAAGGAATTAGGGGTGCAATAGGGTTGCCTATGTGCTGATGCTCCTGATTCAATAAAATGCATAGCAAACAAAATTTTGTGATTCAGTGAAACCAGGTCATCCTGAGTTTAACTCAAGCACAAATGTTTGCAAAAGAAAAACTCTCTCAGAAACCATAAGCCAATGTTAGTTGCCTAAACTCCTTTTAAATACCAGGATGAATATATATATATATATACAGAACCTTATTTTGTAATCACCAATGGTTGTTTGCTTGTTTGCCTCTGTATGGTTATGAATAATATGAGATGCCATGTTATGGATGTTTTTAGCTAATGAAATGAATCACTGAATGGTTTTGTCATGAAAAATCAAAAGAGTTATTATTAACTTAAACCTGATTAGGAAATTGGGGTCAAGAACACTACAGGAATGACTTGTGTGCTTGAGTAACACAAGTTGACACATGGCTTGTTTAAGTCCTGAGATCTTTGTGTAATGGAGTGAATTAGTTCATTACAGTGTGTCCATTGATTCATAAATATTGCAGATGAGACCAAGGATAGATAAATATACCAAGGGAATAATACTTGAGATGATGAGAAAACTAGAGTTTTTCCCAGATTTGAAATATGAGAATTAAATAAATGATTTAACTCATATTGGTTATTTTCCTGTTTGGTATGAATGATTGTTTGACTATGATTGAATTTGTATGCTTGAATGTATGTGCCATATTTATATATGTAGTCTCTGGAAAGAAAATTAAAGTGTGCACATGCACAATGACACAGAGCATGCACACAAGTATTTGCCTGATTCCAAAGGGCCGAACTTTCTGTATATGTACTTAACTTGACTTTAACCTAATTAACTAATTATTTTTGTGAGCTTTCTCATACCAGACATGTGTCTGACCCTAGTGTGCTAATGGCATCTGGGGTGTCTCATTTAAAATGAGGCAGTTTCAAATGCTTTTTCAGGGATTGCAGCAACTAAGTAGGAGTAGGAGCAAAGCTTTGAGAAGAAGATATAGCATGCTAAACTTAGTTAGATAAGAGCCTAAATGTTGAAATCTGCATGTATTGACAATTTAAATTGCTACTTGTATTAAGTGTTGAATATTGGATGGATATTTTATTAGGCATTTTATTAAGAGATTGACTTGTATCTGGAATCTATGAATCAAGTTAAATATCTGTTATGTTTAAAAAAAAAAGAATTAATCAAATCTTGTAAGTGGATTTAGCAAGAACACCATGTTAAAATCGAATGATTACATTTTATAAATGTATTAGTCAATCTTGAGTCTTTGGAAAGGATTTAAGTTTTGGAAAATCTGGATAGTTGATTCTCAGAAAATTAAATGGTTTTATTTTCTACCATGGCATATGTATACAAAAGAAAATAGGCATAGGTTGAATGTTTTATATGGCTGCAAGGTTCCCATAATTAAACTTGTTTCATACAAATGTCTCATGTCCTATTTTTAAAGAAAGGATTTGTAATAAGGGAATTGTAAGCCAGATCCAAATAGTTGCAGAGATATATGCACATAAACATGTTTAGTGCAAATATTACCACACCTTTTCCTTTGTATTTGTGATAAGAATCTGAATTTCACTCAGATTCTAACCAAATGCATTCTTAATTCCAGAACAGATTTTGTGAGAAGAAATTCAAACCTGGATAATGATAAACACTTCTATCATTTACAAAACCCAAGCAACAGACCCTTAATTTACATCAATCATGAAGCCTTCCAGGTTGTAGGAATGGGTTTCAAAAAATAATAAAGCAAGAATTATTGTTTTGTATGATGGAATATAGGCAAAAGTAAAGTATATATGTGCAGATATAGGTAGATAACAGGTTCCAAACTGTACAGGAGAAAAATGAAAAAACAAAAATTGTGTTTGAACCAACCAGCATAGTACTCGAACTCGTGAGCTCTCGTGTATAAGTTAGGCGCGTTTCCATTACGCCTAGATGTTGCTTGTGTTCTCTTATGACCCGCTTTTTTTAACCTGAGTTTGATACTATTCAGACTTTAACACAAACATCTATATTAAAAGCTTGCTTTCCACTGATTATTACTTGATCACTTCTTAGTTAGGATAAACAGACTAAAGTATATGTTTCCAGTGGATTGTTTGGTCAAAAAAAAATCAGCAATCCAATATCCTCTTGTTTTCCAGAACTCTGATTCAAACAAGAGAGGCATATACATCCTCACATGTATGTGCTTATCTTTGTGAATGTACTGATATATTTATATTGGTTGATTATTGTGATCTTGGATATATTTGGTTTATTGGAGAAAGATATTGACCCTGAGAATTATAATTGCAAAGGATGATATATCTATCTATCTATATATATCCTCTTTACCTTAAAAAAAAATCCTTATGGAATTAGAGTAGAAATAGGAGGGTCATTTCAGTTGGTATCAGAGCTATGTTATTCAACATAGTAGAAGTAAGGACCAAGTTCTTAGATAGAAATAAAATTTAAAGGAACTAAATATATATATATAACAATGTGTTCAGTGTGAAAAAAAAAACCCACTGAAACAACCAAATTACCAATCAAACTAACCAGCTATGTAAATTATTATTAGCAAACTATGGTAGGGAGACCACCAAATCAGGGAGCAGGATCTTCCCATGCACCACCAATGGTCAATCTGCAAGACTTAGTGAGAGCATTTAGGGATGGGGCAGGACAAAGGCAAGAAAATCCCTATGAAGAACTCTCAAAATTACTTAAGACATATACTCATTTAGGAGGCAAAAGCTTTGAAGGGACAGAGAATATCATGGAAATTCAAACATGGTTGAGAACATTGGAAAGAATTTTCAATGACATGCAACTTGATGATCAAAGGAAGAGGCAAGTGGCTTCAAGACAGCTAAAAGGAGTAGCTTTAGGCTGGTGGGAAGTAATCATTGCAGGAAGGAATGAGAATGAAATCACTTGGAATCAATTCAAAGAGATGTTGGAAGCAAGGTTTGTACCAGCATCAGCAAAGACTACCTTGCTAGAAGAATTCATTAGACTTAGACAAGGAACCATGACTGTCACAGAATACACTCAAAAGTTTGAGGGGCTTTCCACATATGGAGCAATGCTTGTGGCAGATGAGGCATCTAAAAATGATAGGTACATAAAAGGTCTGAACCCAGGACTTAGCAGAGCCATGTTACCCTATGCAGACAAGACTTTTGACCATGTGATAGACTTAGCTTTGAGGTTGGAGCAGCATGACAAGGAAAGGGAGAAGTTCAGAAATTTTAAGAGCAATAATATCAAGAAAGGTAAGGGGAGGTATCACCCTTATGATAAGAAGAAAGAAGAGGCTAGTAACAAAAGCACTGAAGATGTCAAAGCTAAGGAAAACAAGAAGAAAATTGTGTGCCATCAGTGTGGAAAGGAAGGGCATATCAAACCAAGATGTCCAGAATTGAAAGGAGGAGCTTTCAAATGCTATCTATGTGGGAAAGAGGGGCATATGAAGAGGAATTGTCCTGAGTATAAACAGCAAGGCAAATTGGCAAATTTGGAAGGAAAAGGCAAAGCCACAGTGGAGAGTAACACTGTAAACCATAGCCAAGTGGAAGGTACATTACTTATTTGTACCATACCCATAACAGTAGTATATGATACTGGGGCAACTCACTCTTTAATTTCTTATGAATTGGTTAAAATGCTAAAACTGAATTGCATATTGGTTGAAACCCCATTGCATATACACAGTCCATTGGAGAGTTCTAGTGTTTTAAATATGATTTGTGTGGATGTGGAATTAAACATAGGAGGAAATATTTTTATTTCCAATTTATATGTTTTGAATTACCCAAATATAGGTGTTATATTGGGGGTAGACTGGTTAAGGCAATTTAAAGCCATAATTAATTTAGACTCATCCACCATATCATTGCAAAATTCTAGAGGCCAGAGAATCACAGTTTTATGTGAGGTAGCTAAGGAAGGAAAACTATATCATTTAGTTGACTCAGAAAAAGATCTCAGTGAACTAACCATTGAAGAAATTCCCATAGTCAATGAATATTTGTATGTGTTTGGTGAGGTCAAGGGTATTCCACACCATAGACCAGTAGAATTCCAGATCAATCTAGTTCCAGGAGCAAGCCCAGTGATTAAAAAGCCAACTAGAATGGGGCCAAATGAACTAAAAGAATTAAAGAAACAGTTAGAAGAATTGGAAGAAAAGGGTTTTATAAGACCAAGTAATTCTTGCTGGGGAGCACCAGTGGTATTTGTTAAGAAGCAAGATGGCTCCTTAAGACTCTGCATAGATTATAGAGAATTAAACAAAGTAACTATTAAAAATAAATACCCATTGCCAAGAATAGATGATCTTTTTGATCAATTAGCAGGGGCAAAAGTATTTTCTAGACTAGACTTAGCATCTGGTTTTCATCAAATGAAGGTGGAAGAATCAAGCATCAAGTACACTGCCTTTAACACTAGGTATGGGTTGTATGAATTTTTGGTTATGCCATTTGGCTTGACCAATGCACCGTCTTACTTTGTAGATTTAATGAACAGAACCTTTAGAGATTGTTTAGACAAGTTTGTGCTTATTTTTATAGATGACATTTTGATTTATTCCAAGACAGTGGAAGAACATAAGCATCATTTGCACCTGGTTTTGTCTAGATTAAGGGAAAAAGATTTAAAGGCAAAATTTTCAAAATGTGTGTTTTGGAAAGAGGAAGTACATTTTCTTGGCCATGTTATATCTGCCAAAGGAATTTCTATGAACCCCAATAAAGTAGTGGCTATTCAAGCATGGAAGAGGCCAAGCACTGTGAGTGAAGTGAGGTCATTTATGGGGATGGCAGGGTATTACAGGAGGTTTATAAAAGATTTTTCAAAAATTTCTACACCACTCACTAACCTAACCAGGAAGAACCAAGCTTTTGTTTGGACAGAAAAATGTGAAAAGTCTTTTGAACAGTTGAAGGAGGCATTGGTGAATGCTCCAATTCTAAAGGTACCACATGGAAATGAAGAATTAGTGGTATACACTGATGCTAGTGGATTTGGCTTGGGTGCAGTGTTGATGCAACAAGGCCAAGTCATTGCATATGCATCCAGACAACTTAAACCCCATGAAGTAAGGTATGCCACACATGATCTCGAATTAGCAGCTGTGATATATGCTTTAAAACTTTGGAGACATTATTTGTTAGGCACTAAGTTTGAACTTTACACTGACCACAAGTCTCTAAAATATTTGTTTTCACAAAAAGATTTGAACATGAGGCAACATAGATGGGTGGAGTTCTTAGCTGCCTATGACTTTGACATACTTTATACACCAGGTAAAGCAAACAAAGTTGCAGATGCTCTAAGTAGACAGCATGCTAAATTGGCTATGATGATGATAGAAGAATTTAAAAATTTATTTTTGCTAACTGAGTTAGAGATTGGGGAGAATGATTGTGTGCACATTAATGAGCAGATGCATGGTGCACAAGAAGATAAAGGGAAGTTAAGCTTAATGACACTTCAACCAGATATAATTCTGAAGGTAGGAAAAATGCAAGAACAAGATGCTCACTTATTAGAGAAGAGAATGATCCTCTCAAGAGGGGAGGAAGTAATGAATCACCACATTGATAAAGATGGTTATATGAGATACCAGAATAGGATGTGTGTACCAGAGGACATAGAATTGAAGAAGGAGATATTGAATGAATATCACAGAAGTAAATACTCCATACACCCAGGTAACACAAAAATGTATCAAAATTTGAAAAGAGACTTCTGGTGGAAGGGGATGAAATCTGATATAGCTAAGTACATTGCCAAATGTATGACTTGCCAACAAGTCAAGGCTGAAACTCAAAGACCATCAGGGTTGATGCAACCTCTTAGTGTACCACAGTGGAAGTGGGAAGACATATCTATGGACTTCATAGATGGACTGCCTAGATCTAAGAGAGGTAATACAAGTATATGGGTGATAGTTGATAGGCTAACCAAGGTAGCACACTTCATCCCAGTCAAGTCAGAAAGAACAGCACCAAAACTAGCTCAAATTTTTATAAAAGAAGTGGTAAAGTTACATGGCATTCCCAAAACCATTGTGAGTGATAGGGATACCATCTTCACTTCAAAATTCTGGAGAAGCTTTCAAGAAGCAATGGGAAGTGAACTATGTTTAAGTACTGCCTACCATCCTCAATCAGATGGGCAGACTGAGGTGGTAAACAAAGTTTTGGAGGACATGTTGAGGGCATGTATACTGGATTTTGGGGGCAACTGGGAAGATTATCTTCATCTAGTTGAATTTACATACAACAACAGCTACCAAAGCACCATAGGAATGGCTCCATTTGAAGCCTTATATGGTAAACCCTGTTTGTCACCTGTTTGCTGGGTAGAAGCAGGAGAAAGGTCTATTTTAGGACCTGAGTACATACAAGAAACCAAGGAGAAAATTGAGTTGGTAAGAAGAAGAATGACAGCAGCTCAAGATAGGCAAAAGAAATTTGCAGACATGAGAAGGAGGCAGGTAGAATATGAGGTGGGAAATTTTGTTTTCATCAAAATCTCACCCATGAAAAATGTGCTGAGGTTTGGAAAACAAGGCAAATTAACCCCAAGATATATTGGACCATACAAAATTCTGGAGAGAATTGGTCCCTTGGCATATAAGTTGGAATTACCAGAAAACATGCAAGGTATACATGATGTTTTTCATGTATCACAATTGAGAAGATGGGTCCATGACAAGGCAGAAATTCTTGAAACCCCAACCCAAGTGCAGATAAATCCTAATTTGATTTATGAAAAGGATCCAGTGGGAATTTTGGCAAAAGATGTGAAGAAGTTGAGGAATAAATCTCTGAAACTTGTGAAGGTACAGTGGAGTCTTGATCCTAGTGATTGCACATGGAAATTAGAAGACAAAGTTAGGATGAATTATCCTAAGCTATTTTCAGATTAAGGTAATTCTGATTTTTGATTGTTTTCTTTATTTTGGATGAATATATTTTTAGTTAGAATAGAACTAAGAATCTATTTGGTAGAGAATATATTTGTTCTCTGAATTAAGTTTAAAATTTATTTTAAGCTTAGGAAAATTGTGGGATACAATTTCTAAAAGGAGGGGTGTATGTAATGACCCAAGATTTTAGGAATTTATTCTGAAAAATATAAATAAATTTAAAATCATTTTTAAATAAATTTTGAAGGAGGAATTGATATAGCCTGATAGTGTATCAGTGTGTGTACATGTGTGCACAGGAAATGCACATGAATATAAGCTAAAAACCCTGAACTCCAAGAATACATACATATTGATGTGTATGGAAATATATATATATATATATATATGTATGTAGATTAAATTCTTAAAAGTAGTATGCAAGAGTAAATGCCTATATGAATGCTACTGAATATTTTTGAGTGTACATGTGCATGTGTGTGTCAGTATAGAATGATGTATGAATATATAGGTGGGTGTACTAATTATTTCAGTAAGACTTATATAAATATATATGTGTTAATAAAATACTAGAGTTTAAACTAGTGAAATAAAATATACAGACATATTTTAATATAAGCAGAAATGAAAAGAATGAAGATATAAAAAGGAATAATCCTCTTATAAATAAATGAAGGAAGTACATACCATTTGCATGAAAGCTAAAAATAGAAAAAAATAAGATAAAACAGGGAAGTGCTTGGTATAGGCAGAATTAGAAAAGAGTATTTAATAAATAACAAAAATCAAGTCACATTTTTAGCATGATTGTAGACAAGGGGAAAAGTATTTTCTGAAAAACAAATTTCTGAAAAAAATGTGTAACCACTTTTCTCTTCACCCAAATTAAGCCGGGAAGGGTAAAACTTTGGGTTTAAAAAATGCAGATAACATGATTTTTCTGGTGGGCAAAAATGGACTTCGCCAATACCCAAAACCCTAAGAGAGACCCTGTATATATATACATGTATATGCAGCAGCCTCCTCTCCTCCTCAGAAAAGAATTTTGAAAAAAAAACAACACCATAGAAATCATAAGACAAGGGAAGGAAGAGAGCTTGAGGCTAAGGGCAGAAGCTCATCAATTAACTAAGGAAACAAAGAAGAGAGCTAGGTGAGAAAACTCACTCAAAAATCTAAGGCAATAAGTCCTAATGTAGGCAGCCAGTTATAAGTATTTTTCTTAAAAAGTATTTTCATATATGAATGCTTATCTGAGAATTTAAATCTGAAAATGTTTGGATTCTCTTTGGTTGATCATTTGTTTTATTATAACAAAGTTTTATGTGTTGTTAGTATACATATCTGTTTTATACACTCAGATCTCTGATATGTTAATGTTTAGGGATATAAACAAATACCCAGAAAATAAAATGTTGAGAATAGGCAAGTAGTATTGGTTTTGGCTCAACCCAGAAAGATGTAAATAATGTTGAGCTGCAATATACTCATGTATAAGTGCTGAGGCTTGAAATAGAAAGGAATTAGGGGTGCAATAGGGTTGCCTATGTGCTGATGCTCCTGATTCAATAAAATGCATAGCAAACAAAATTTTGTGATTCAGTGAAACCAGGTCATCCTGAGTTTAACTCAAGCACAAATGTTTGCAAAAGAAAAACTCTCTCAGAAACCATAAGCCAATGTTAGTTGCCTAAACTCCTTTTAAATACCAGGATGAATATATATATATACAGAACCTTATTTTGTAATCACCAATGGTTGTTTGCTTGTTTGCCTCTGTATGGTTATGAATAATATGAGATGCCATGTTATGGATGTTTTTAGCTAATGAAATGAATCACTGAATGGTTTTGTCATGAAAAATCAAAAGAGTTATTATTAACTTAAACCTGATTAGGAAATTGGGGTCAAGAACACTGCAGGAATGACTTGTGTGCTTGAGTAACACAAGTTGACACATGGCTTGTTTAAGTCCTGAGATCTTTGTGTAATGGAGTGAATTAGTTCATTACAGTGTGTCCATTGATTCATAAATATTGCAGATGAGACCAAGGATAGATAAATATACCAAGGGAATAATACTTGAGATGATGAGAAAACTAGAGTTTTTCCCAGATTTGAAATATGAGAATTAAATAAATGATTTAACTCATATTGGTTATTTTCCTGTTTGGTATGAATGATTGTTTGACTATGATTGAATTTGTATGCTTGAATGTATGTGCCATATTTATATATGTAGTCTCTGGAAAGAAAATTAAAGTGTGCACATGCACAATGACACAGAGCATGCACACAAGTATTTGCCTGATTCCAAAGGGCCGAACTTTCTGTATATGTACTTAACTTGACTTTAACCTAATTAACTAATTATTTTTGTGAGCTTTCTCATACCAGACATGTGTCTGACCCTAGTGTGCTAATGGCATCTGGGGTGTCTCATTTAAAATGAGGCAGTTTCAAATGCTTTTTCAGGGATTGCAACAACTAAGTAGGAGTAGGAGCAAAGCTTTGAGAAGAAGATATAGCATGCTAAACTTAGTTAGATAAGAGCCTAAATGTTGAAATCTGCATGTATTGACAATTTAAATTGCTACTTGTATTAAGTGTTGAATATTGGATGGATATTTTGTTAGGCATTTTATTAAGAGATTGACTTGTATCTGGAATCTATGAATCAAGTTAAATATCTGTTATGTTTAAAAAAAAAGAATTAATCAAATCTTGTAAGTGGATTTAGCAAGAACACCATGTTAAAATCGAATGATTACATTTTATAAATGTATTAGTCAATCTTGAGTCTTTGGAAAGGATTTAAGTTTTGGAAAATCTGGATAGTTGATTCTCAGAAAATTAAATGGTTTTATTTTCTACCATGGCATATGTATACAAAAGAAAATAGGCATAGGTTGAATGTTTTATATGGCTGCAAGGTTCCCATAATTAAACTTGTTTCATACAAATGTCTCATGTCCTATTTTTAAAGAAAGGATTTGTAATAAGGGAATTGTAAGCCAAATCCAAATAGTTGCAGAGATATATGCACATAAACATGTTTAGTGCAAATATTACCACACCTTTTCCTTTGTATTTGTGATAAGAATCTGAATTTCACTCAGATTCTAACCAAATGCATTCTTAATTCCAGAACAGATTTTGTGAGAAGAAATTCAAACCTGGATAATGATAAACACTTCTATCATTTACAAAACCCAAGCAACAGACCCTTAATTTACATCAATCATGAAGCCTTCCAGGTTGTAGGAATGGGTTTCAAAAAATAATAAAGCAAGAATTATTGTTTTGTATGATGGAATATAGGCAAAAGTAAAGTATATATGTGCAGATATAGGTAGATAACAGGTTCCAAACTGTACAGGAGAAAAATGAAAAAACAAAAATTGTGTTTGAACCAACCAGCATAGTACTCGAACTCGTGATCTCTCGTGTATAAGTTAGGCGCGTTTCCATTACGCCTAGATGTTGCTTGTGTTCTCTTATGACCCGCTTTCTTTTAACCTGAGTTTGATACTATTCAGACTTTAACACAAACATCTATATTAAAAGCTTGCTTTCCACTGATTATTACTTGATCACTTCTTAGTTAGGATAAACAGACTAAAGTATATGTTTCCAGTGGATTGTTTGGTCAAAAAAAAATCAGCAATCCAATATCCTCTTGTTTTCCAGAACTCTGATTCAAACAAGAGAGGCATATACATCCTCACATGTATGTGCTTATCTTTGTGAATGTACTGATATATTTATATTGGTTGATTATTGTGATCCTGGATATATTTGGTTTATTGGAGAAAGATATTGACCCTGAGAATTATAATTGCAAAGGATGATATATCTATCTATATATATATATCCTCTTTACCTTAAAAAAAAATCCTTATGGAATTAGAGTAGAAATAGGAGGGTCATTTCATTGCTGGTAATACGACCGATTAGTTGCAATGCCGTTATTAGGCACCGACGTAAGGTTCCATGAAGAATGCGGGGTGTAGTGTACTATAATTATGGATACTAGCGGGGAATGTATTATTGTCCATTGATGACAGCGATGCTTATATGCATACATATATATCTATTTTATACCTCGGGGTAGGTTGAACGTATAGTACGCATATATGAAGCCAAAATGACTAAGCTATGAATAATAGACATAACACGTAATGGAAACCGATAGGCATAAACTAGTATTATGGATAAGATATGTAATTTACCAGTCATCATAACGTTGTTCTGACCCCCTCCTTATTACAACCCACATGATAGATTTAGAAGAGCATATACTGATATAAGGTGGGAATAGTGAGAAGGCAGATTCTCTCATTCATGCTCTACATTGACAAGGGCACTAGATATCCAAGGAATGTTATTGGTTCCAAGGTATTAGCCTTAGTCAGTATGTATATGTTTTATTATACTTTACTGTTCCACTATGAGTTCTTATCGATAGCTCTCTGATATACTTATGTTTAGTTTAGGTTACCAAAATCGACGATCTGTACCCCAATAGACTTAGTTTTTTCAATTTAGTTGGAGTATTGTATCCATTTAGGTATGGATTGTTACAGTCTTCCACTTGCACTTATAGTCAATTATGGAATCTTATTCTCATTCCTTCAATCCTTTTTTCTCAAAATAATCGATTTAGTCCCTTAGTGAACAAATATGTTATGTTGTTTTAATTATGTACCGTGTCACTCTTTATAATGCAGATAAACTTCTTTTATCATATGGTACATTTCAGAGTGTTTTTCGACTTGTAATGAGCTCTAGATTCTTTCGCAGTCTGAATTATGGCATTGTTACCGCATAATAATGTTGTAGGATTCTAAATGATAGTTCAGAGTGTTCTCGATAAATGATAATTCCTATTTCTAATGCATAATAAATCCATCTTGCATGCTTCATATTAAACATCTTAATATGGTGTATGTGTATATTATTTAGGACATTCTCAATCCTTTTATACGGATTATAAAAGAAGTCATATTCAAATCAAATGTTTAGTATTAGAAAACCACACTAAAATGATTTTAACATGAGTACGTATTTAATAATCATAAGTCTGTCATTTAATTATAGTTTTTGAAATATCTTAGTACCTTTTAAAATTCTTTCTTATAGACACACACTTCCTTTGCATTTCGATTGAAAATCAAACTCTTTGATTTCTTTGTCAAAATGTTTGCTCAATTGATGCTCATCGAGAAATAATTTAGTATCATGTTTTGAATCATATTCGAAACCCACAAACTCAACTTCGCTCCCATTGAGTTCGAGATATTTTGGTTGCTATATACAAACGGTCAATTCTAAGTATTATTTTTAATTTCTATTTTAACATGTATGTATCAAAACTGAATATCATACCGAGCGATAATATTTCGAGTAAAATACGAATTAATTCAAGCATGATGAATGACATATCTAGTATGTTAAGTTCAAAATTTGAAATTTACATTTCTATTCTTATCAACATTGCTTGCTAGATTCTGACTGCATTGAACTTCTTCACTAAGACACATTTGCGGCCAGTTGATCATATTCCTTAGGGTAGACCTATCAAAATTAAATTTTGGGAATGTACTTGGGATCCATTTTGGATTTGCACTTCACGCCATATGACAGAGTCAATACTCTTAATAGCTTAATGACAACCGAGGAAATTCTTTTTCATGACATCAATAAAGAAATCATAGTTTCTTTTTAATGTGCTAGAATTCTTACCAGATATTCTAATTAGTCATGTCTGTGTAGGCTTGTCTAATTTTATTTCATTCATCATAATTAGTTGTTTCTTTAGGTCATATCCAAATCAATTTTACTACCAATAATTTCTAAAGGAAATTCCTTCGTCATGAAGTTAACATTTCTTAAAAGAACAATTGGCTCTCAATGCAACACGGTATTCATGAACATTTTATGAACTGGCTTTGTATAAGTGTATACTGATTTGGTTATAGTTTACGTAACGTATGTTCACAAAATAAATTGGTCAGTCGATATTGATTGGTTCCAAACATCTTTGGGCTGATCTACCCAAGGTCCCTCAAAATAAAATATTGCTTGTGGCCTCTCAACCCACATAACCTGTCAACTCCTTGACCTAGAATATGTTAGGGTTTCTCATCAACTTTTGTCCTGTATGATCTCGTAAACTATGCTTTGGATGAATTAAATTTAACCATATGTATAACATCTTTAGTACATGTGTTTACAGAAAGAAGTTAACTCAAATGCTCGTATCTTTGATCTACTTAGTCCAACAATGTCTGATTACTTTTTATCAATACATCATTATGTTTCATAAGGAGGATGACTTTTGAGATTGAATCTAATTCGATGTTTAGGTACCTTTGAAACCTATTTCAAATACACTAAGTCATTCGATCATTTGAATTCTTTTATTTCCTTTGCATGTTATTTTTCTACTTCCGTCTTATATTTTGTGAACTTACCTTAGACACACTAATTATGTAACAAATGCACATGTTTATTTCTATGATAATTCATCAGTGGATTTAACAAAGTAAGTGGATATGCTTTGATAATATTAGACCTTTGGCTACATACATCTATATGTACCAATCTGGAGAGTTTATTAACTCCTTGTTCACTCACACTGAATGGATGCATTTCCCTTAATCATTCGAGATATAATTCACAAGTACCATATCTATAATACTAAACAAACCGTTAAAATTTTAGATACTTCTATGTTATGTGGCTAATACAACAAATACTATTATTATAGTATTATCTTATAATGAGTACTCTTATTGAATAAAACTATATCTATTTTCAGTCAATACTAAAAATAATTATTATTATACAAATAATATTTAGTATATTAATGAAAAAAAAATTATTTTCATAACTTAATACATCCACTAAGATATGCTCCCACTATTTTCACCATCATTATAATAGCGTATGAAATATGAAGCTCCATTAACCACTCACTATGAAATTTTATTTCATCCATTTTAACTAGTTTATAGTTGTTTACGTCAAAATTGGTCACAGACACCCAAGAATAAATTTAGTAGAGAAATAAATGAAGAAAAACAAAATTAAAACGAGAAGATAAATCAACAAACAACTAAGAATTAGCTATAATCTGAAATACAAAGATTTATAGTGGTTCGGCGTTGTATGCGTACATCCACTTTAATGTTTTTGCCTTTATTAATCACTTATGAATCTGATTACAATGGAGAAATAAAGATAGCACTTGATTACAATGAAGTCTCCTCTAATAAGCAGCGTAAAGATCCTGAAAAAGAACCAAGAGGCATGTATTTATAGGGAGAGATGATGAGATTTTTCACTAAGATTTCGGCAGAAGACTCTCTAGGTCCATAGGGGGCCACCATAACGATCGGTGTACCTAACTAGACCATCACGAACGATCGGCCTAAGTTTCACCGATCCTTTTTCTTGTCTCCAATTTTAGTGCGATCGTTTTTGGGGGGTCCCACATGTCTCTTAATACTGCTTCTGAAATATGGAATCATTATGACATGTAACTTAGGAGATATGGATCAATCTTGGTTGAAATTGTATTATGCACTGAAAGATACCAATCGTTTTTAGGACTTGGCCAAAATGATCGGCCAATAATGATCGATTAAATCCAAAATGCAACTTTAGGACTGACGATCGTTTTTGAAAGCCTCAATCTTCATTTTGTTGATGTCCTGAAAGTTTCAAGTGAATTGCCCTTGTGAATTTTGAGATACTAATCGATCTTCGTCGATTTATGCTGTTTTATGCATCGTTCTAGATCGATCCATATAAATTCTTCACTTGTCCATAACTCAAGCATACGAACTCCGATTGACTTAAAATCTAAAATGTGGCCTTATGGGGCCTTCCTTGTCGCTTCATACTGATTACACCTTGATTGGATACTTAGCCATTTTTTGAGCGTTGTCCATCCGAATCCATTCAATTATCGTCTATAGTTTCAACTGTAATCGATTTCCAACCCATCCACTTTAGCCAAATCTATGATATCCCGGCCTAATCAAAAGGAGGGATAACATTTGCCTCCCAAAACATGTCTTGCGGTAGGAAGGCATGTTTTGAATTGCTATAATTCCAAAATGTGAAGCCCATAATTCGTTGATAGCCGTATTATCCAATCCAGAACCCAATCCTTTGCCAATCCAATTCCTTGATCTCTCCGGATCATTAGTGAAATCCATGACAGTTCTAAGTTGATATCCAATTCCAAATCCATTCCAAATTCATTAATCAAATCCACGATCTCTCCGGATTGTTTTATCCAAATTTTTATCCATCCAAAGCCAAATTCATTGCTATTCGAAGCTAATATCCGAATCTAATATCCGAATCCATGACCTCTCCGGGTTGTTAGTCAAATCCAGGACTGCTTCGGGTCTGTATCCAATTCCATAGCCATTTGAAATCCTGGAAGTCAGTAAGCTAATCTGCAATCTCTCTGAATCATTATCTGAGTTCATGGTCTCTCTGGACCCTTGCCGAGCATAATCCATACTCGACGATCTGAGTAGGCTTATCCTGTCACTTTTTGGCGAAGCGACCTACTCCTTGCCAGGTATAATCCATACCTAACGACTTATTGGGTTTTGTTCTCCGGCCTTGACTCTCCGGTCAAGGATTTAATCCATGTGGTATCCTTCTCCAACCTCGATCCCCAGTCAAGGACTTAATCTGTGGGGTATCCTTCTTCGGCCTCGACCCTCGGTCGAGGAGTTAATCCATGGGGTATCCTACTCTGGTCTCGATTCCCAATTGAGGACTTAATCCGTGGGGTATCCTACTCTGGCCTCGATCCCCAATCGAGGACTTAATCCATGGGGTATCCTTCTCTGGCCTCGATCCCCAATCGAGGACTTAATCCATGTACGAATCCATCATGTCGCTCTCCCATGAAGCTACTCGTGACTTGCGGTATTGCCTCGTCTCTTCGGTTGGGGCCACAACTACGACCTATGTTATTTATTACATTAATCTAGATTTAAGCATTCCAAAGTCCGTTTAGAAAGATATAAAATAAGAGTCCATACAACCAAAAAATTAATAAACCAAAATGTCAGAAAAACCATAGTTTGAAGTAAACAAGAAAAAACAAAATTTCACAAACCTGAGCACTACGGTTCATCATCATCTCAAAGCATGCATAGGGACCGTCCTCGATCCTGTACATGTGTAAGTGACGTAGCTGTATTGCTGCGGAGTTTATTACTTATTCCATGCCATCCCAATTAATTGATGACAAGTTAATGATGATGCCTTGATCAGTGCCATTTTCATTCGAGGTGGACAGTGGTTGCTTCTGTTCCACTGCCACTGCCCGTGTCCTCACGTATTGTTGCAACAGACCACTCCTCACAAGTTCCTAAACTATATCCTTTAAATGCATGCATTCATTTGTATTGTGCCCATCTAGCTCATGGAACAGGAAATGCTTTCTAGATGCCCGCTCGTGTTAGGAGGGTTCCCTCCTTGCCGGCCTTCGATACTGAAGGCGTCCTCGAGTATCTAAATAAATCTTTTCTAGAGATTCGATCAAATCAGCATAAAAAAAGAATTTTGGTACTCGCCATTTCCCCTTCGATACATTAATGCCATCGTTTATTTTCCGTTTTCCTTTATCATTCTTGTTTATATCTCCTGATGATTTTTCACTTTGCACAGCATTCACATCGAGATTGTTTACTCGTGCATCTTTCTACCGCAGGAACATTTCTGCTTCATGATAAAACTCCTCGAGATCCATAGGTGGATCCTACGCCAGTGAATCCTTGAACTTTGTGCCATCAGCAATTCCAGGTACAACTACCATCAAAACCATGGGTGGATCTGGATGATCCACCGATGCCACCGCGGTATTAAACCGTGTTAGGAAACTCCTCAGGGACTCTTTGATCCTCTGTTTCAGTGTTGCCAAACTAATCACATTTTTAGGTCTCGAGATGTGAACCCTAAAATGCTTCATAAACCTTTCAATCAGTTCCATCCATGTGATAATAGAGCCGCTTTCCAACTGTCCGAACCATAATGCAACCATATCCGTTAAGTACAAGGGGAAGCACTATGCCATGACTTCCTCTGAAGCCCCTAGTACTTCTACGTGTCTCATGTATCTCGTCAGATGAACAACGAGATATTTGTTTTTCCATTATATGTCTCAATCGTTGGTAGGTTGAACTCCGGTGGATTCTCAACTTGCCTAATATTAGGAGTGAAGGGACTTCTATTTACATCTTCCAGATCCCTATTTACCAATCCTCCTCTCATAGCCCGTCTGATCATTTCTACCAACCTGTCGTTGTCATCCAGTGGTAATCTTCGATCATTGTCTCCAAACTACCCCCCAAGTCTATAGGAAATCCTGAAATCTACTCTTTTGGACGAGCATCCACATTCTAATCAAAGCCAAACTACATAGCACTGCCCGCTATTCTACCTGGGATCGATCTAGTATGACTAGGGGGCATGCCCCCAAGTACAGATCGATCGGCATTGATCGTTCTTGGTTGGTCAGGGGCCACTCCCGGCTGTTCCACTCCATCATGCATCCTGTTAACTTCTTTTCCTTGGTCCTAATTCTAGATTTCCTCATCCTTTGCCGTTCCAACTCCGTGATCCATATTTCCAGCATTTCTAGCTATGCCATTTCTTTGGTTTTGCGCTCCAGCTTGTCCAATTTGTAAGAGTTGGCTCTCCACCATCTCCACCTGTCACTTTAGCATCCTTTCCTACATAGCATCCATCATTGTTTCCATCTCGTCTCTGGTAATGAAGATTGAGCTTTGATTAGCTCCTGAGGAAGCCTCTTGACTCCCTTTATGATGGCTCCTATCCGCTCTCTGTCTCCTTGTTGATGGTTTCACCATTTCTCTAATTCCAAGATCTCTAGTTGATTCCATGTCTGAACTCCAAATTCGCGGGGGCTAGCTCTCGCAATGAAAGCACCAAAATGTTTGCGCCAAAATTGGTCACAAACACCCAAGAATAGATTTAGTAGAGAAATAAATGAAGAAAAACAAAATTAAAATGAGAAGATAAATCAAAAAACAACTGAGAATTAGCTATAATCAGAAACATAAAGGTTTATAGTGGTTTGGCATTGTATACCTACGTCCACTTTGAAGTTTTTGCCTTTATTAGTTACTTATGAATTTGAGTACAATGGAGAAATAAAGGTAGCACTTGATTACAATGAAGTCTCCTCTAACAAGCAACGTAAAGATCTTGAAAATGAACTAAGAGACCTATGTTTATAGGGAGAGATGATGAGATATTTCGCTAAGATTTCGCCAGAAGGCTCTCTAGGTCCATAGGGTCCCACTATAACAATCAGTGTACCTAACTCGACCATCAGGAATGATCGGCCTAAGTTTCACCGATCCTTTTTCTTATCTTATTGCGATCATTTTTGGAGGTGTCCTACATGTCTCTTGATACTGCTTCCTAAATATGGAATCATTCTGACATGTAACATATGAGATATGGATCGATCTTGGTTGAAATTGGATTATGCATTGGAAGATACCAATCATTTTTAGGACTTGGCTAAAACGATCGTCCAATAACGATTGGCTAAATCCTAAATGCAGCTGTAGGACTCGCGATCATTTTTGCAAGCCTCAATCTTCATTTTGTTGATGCCCTGAATGTTTCCAGTGAACTGGCCTTGTGAATTTTGAGATATTGATCGATCTTCGTCGATTTACGATGTTTTATGGATCTTTCTAGATCGATCCATATAAATTCTTCACTTGTCCATAACTCGAGCATACGAATTCCGATTGACTTGAAATTTGAAATTTTCCCTCATAGGGCCTTCCTTGTCACTTCATACTGATTACACCTGATTGGATACTTAGCCACTTTTTGAGCGTTGTCCATCCGAATCTATTCAATTATCGTCCATAGTTTCAACTGTAACCAATTTCCAATCCATCCACTTTAGCCAAATCCATGATATCCCGGCCTAACCAAAAGGCAGGATAACAATAGTCAAGAGTTTTAGATCTAATATCTTGAAATCAAAGAAATAATTCTAATGCAAAACAATTTTCTACATATATAAATATACAATTAAAATAGAAATCACATTTCTTATATTAAGTATCCACTAGTATTTTATAAAATTTACATTTCTGATGTCTCTTTATGAAGCAAAGATAATCATTCACTCTCTTTATCCCAACCATGCCTTAAGTTATGTCCACTCTTGTACATTCGCTTTCCTTTCCAAATGGTTGAACCATCCAAAAGGAAGCCCTTACTATAGGACTATAATGATCTCTTTACTAAAGTGCATTCGGTCATAGTTAAAATTTAAGGATATCGAATAATTTGCAATTTACTAAACCGATCATATTGATGCTTTAATGATCGAGTTCCTAGGTCCATCTTGTAGTTATTAGTTTAGTGCTATATTTAACACAACAAGACCCTTACTGCAATTAAATGCATGAAGTCTCACCATGGTTTACTTGCTCATTTGGGTTGTAATAATTTCATCGAAGTTTCGTGCATTATGAATCGTGAATATTCACCATATATTATTTATAAGTGATTGGATATGGATCAAATATCCATATTCTTATATAGTTCTAGAGTTCAAAACTTATAGAATATGATACAGTCATGTGTAAATAAATAGCTAAGTGACTAAGGTACAAATGTGTTTAGTAGATGTATAGTTTGGCCCTTGAATGAGTTTTGAATTGACAACATGCGAAAAGATTTATTGGTAAGTATACTTTATCTTACTATGTCAATCTTAATTCAGTTCATTTATATATTATAACTAATAAATATTTTATCAATTATATTAGTTGTAAAATTTATAGAAGTAGATTAACTTTTATAGCATATGTTCTTACAATATTAGAAATGTTAAATATATTCATTTCATTTTTCTAATAAGGCTCCCACTATACATTTTATATTTCTAAAAATCCTAAGAAAAACAAAGAAATCATTCAATTTCCCTAGTGGACATTAGGACTCGCTTTCCTTGACATTCCGACCTTAAGGAAGTTCAACATATCATGGTCCCGCAAGCGATGCATAATACTTTATCGATTGTATCATATACAACTCCTAATCCATGTTCTTTGTTCTAATCTCATCTTGATCTTGAGGATGATCAACAAATCAAAAGAAATTATCCACTTAAACCCACCATTTCGCGACGGCCTAAGTATAATGCACGTACCTTGAGGAAGATTAACAAATACATGCATGTATCATAACTCCTATAGTCAATATATTAATAGTACTACACACAACATCTCTAACTTAAAGGTGCTCAATAACTAAAGAGTATGCAAGTAAACTATTAATGTATATATTATAGAGGATAACTTATATATTAAAAATTCATAATCTTTGATATGTGTGTGTGTACATACACACGCGTACACACACACATTTAGCGATATCGTTTGGGAAACAGTGTCATTCTTATTAAATACCATCATGATTCAAGTGCTAGAGACATCAAAATCACGGCCGATGTATATATTATGCAAGTTGGATTTTTTATAGTTCCACTTAAGTTTTATACATTCATATTATATAAGTTTAGTTCATCTGTAACTGTATGTAATTTAATTAACTTATATAATATTCTTATGTGTATTATTAATTAAATCATATTTAATTAACTTACTTTATTAATTTAATAAACAAATTAACTAAGTTATTTTAAAATTCATAATTTTATTTTATCCATTCTTAGATGAATATTAACTATAACATTTATAGTTATATATACTTTTGCCATCATATATATTTTTTATTAACTAACAGTTAATTTATTTATTTTGAAATACGTATTTTATTTAATTAAAGCAATTTTTATTTAATTAAAGCAATTTTAATTTAATTAAATATTCTAATAAATTTAAAAATTGTTTTAATTAGCCTTAAACAATTTAAGTTATATATATATATATATATATGTGTGTGTGTGTGTGTGTGTGTGTATAATGTCAAAGACATCTAGTTCAAGTATGTAAAGGTATGGCGCTTTAGACAGAGATTCTAAAGGTCATGGGTTCGAGCCCATGAGACATTAAAAAGAGTGTTCTGCTTAAATAAAGTATCACTCGTGTTATACACACACATGCACATGCATACATACACATACACATACATACATACATATATATATTTATATATGTATGTATGTATTAACTATAACATTTATAGTTATATATATACATATATCAATATATACATACATATATATATATATTATTTTAATCAATTAACTTTTAATTAATTAGCTATTTAATTAATCAAATTAATTAAACTAAACAATTTTCAAAATTTATTTTTGAAACCATTTTGAAAAATATTTTATAATATAAAATATAAAATTTATTTATATTTTAAGCTTAGCTTTTAAATTAAAAATATATTTACATTTTCAAGCTGAATTTTGAAAATTAGCTCAAGGCTCAAATCGGGTTGGGCCTTTACAATTGGGCCAACCTTTAGACTTACTCCACCATCGAGCTAAATCAGTACTTTGGAAGGGGATAATACTTGATTATCCAACCCAAGCCTAGGCACTACCATTCTAGGCCTCTAAATAGCATATAGGCTTTATTAATTGGTTCAAAAGTTGCTAATTTAGATCGCATAGACTTATGGCTCTAATACTATTAAAGGATCTAGGTCAGTCGAAAGTTTGTGAATAGGTATATTTCAAAATCATATTAGGATCATATTGGCTTATGAAGTCCAAAGGGTTGTACTAGATCCAATCAAATTGATTAAAATAAAATCCAATTTTATTTAATTATCTGATGCATTTAGTTAATGAATTTAGCTAATAATATTTATATAGTTAATGAGGATATCAATATATACTTCCATGGGTATACCTTGCATGAGCAACATAGCAGTCGTGTACATAGTTAATGCATACGTATATAGAAGTTGGAATCTACAATTATTATATATACATTCGTCGTTTATATGTGTATTGTGTGTCTCGAAATATTTTTTTAGCAAAGCTAGTCGGCTTTATAGTGGGTCGTGTCATTGTATAAATAATGGGAAAACAGGTGTTCTGCACATGCATAGAACAACTAAAACGGGAGCAAAGAGTCTAAATCAAAGAGAAAAATAAAGCACGGGAGCTAGGAAAAAGGAGACAAAACTACTAATCAACTAAGACTACGTGCCCTTCGGAGAAGAAACGCCAGTACCAACAATAGATGATGGGCCAATAACATGAACATACCCAGAGAAAAGAGCAGCGAGATGCGGATCATAACCTTCAGAAGTAGGAGAGTAAATAAGTTTCCTATCCCAACTGACGTCATAAAACTTACTTTTATTCTCCTCACCAATCTCACCAACCCTAGTAAGGGACAGACCCTCACCGTCAATGTGATATATAAGGAATCGACTCTCTCCCTCAATAACACTGATAAATGCATAAAAAAATGTCAGTCTCCGGCGAGTATCTCATCTCAAATGGAACGTGGAGCCAGGCCCGCTCCTCAGAATTCCAATAATAGAATCAGACAAAACAGAAGATGCACTCTCAATTTGATCCCCACCAGAAGGACCGACAACGACAAGAGAAACGCCAGGAGTAGCGAAAGCAAAAGGGACAAGGACAACGGAAGGAGGAGCGACGGCAGTAG
Organism: Allium fistulosum; assembly: GCA_030737815.1. Lineage (NCBI taxonomy): Eukaryota > Viridiplantae > Streptophyta > Magnoliopsida > Asparagales > Amaryllidaceae > Allium > Allium fistulosum. The sequence continues at coordinate 1,042,420,480 of CM060907.1, read as the reverse complement.
GGACAGGGACAACAGAAGGAGTAGTGACAACAGAAGGGACAGGGTCAGCAGAAGGGGGAAGGAGCAACCTTCGGGACCCAATTCCTGACAGGAGGACGAGGAAGTGGAATCTGATCACATAGTGGAACAGGATCAACTGAGGCCAATCTAGAACACGCATTCGAAAGATGCCCAAAGGACTAACAAGATGTACAGATGTCTGGTTTCCAACTATAGCGAACTCTGACCTCAGCAAAGTGGCCCTCATCGAGTCTGACTTTAAATTCCGAAGCAAAGGCTTGGCAAGGGTTATCTCAATCAGAGCTTTGGCATAAACTAATCTCTTTCTGGCTACAGTGTTAGCATCATAACAAATTATCTTACCAACTAGGCCAGCTAGCTAATCAATCCCGATCAAAGGCTGAAGAACAGATGGGATATGAGAAAAGTGAGCCCACACTGGAATAGATAAAACCTGATCCTTGGCCCTACCAACAGACGGACTTTAGGTTGTAATAATAATTGGTTTCCCATAAATGAGGATAGGATCGGCCTCAAGAATACGTTGTCTTTCCTCACCATGGGAGAATTTAAAGTAGAACATTGCGTTATCTTAGTGAACACTTATTCCCCCTTTAGGCTTCCAAACCTGATTGCAACGTGCCTTAACAAGGTGGTAAGCAGGATTGGAATCAGGAAAAAACCCACCAAATAGTCTTTCTAATATCCACACCAGCCTATATAACTTCCACCAGAGGAATCATAACTCCCTCAATCTCTACTTCGTCAAAACAACGAGGGGAATGCACACCCACATTTTTTGGCATGTTGGAAAATAACGACGACCACTTAGTAACTGACCGAGGCGGAGAAGGAACCTCAGGGACCAGACCATTTAAACTAGAAGAGGGGATAGCGAGCTCGGCATTAACACAAGCAGATGGTAGGAAGCTTTGAACCAGGTCGTTGTCAGCAGAATCTAAACCTTCTGTCTCAACTACACGTGGAAATACATCTCCGTCAACAACATTTGCACAACAAGATAATAAATCACCTTGCTCAGTATCAACAACCCCCAAAGTAGACTCGAAATATTGTTTATATATATATATATATATAAACTCGAAATTAATTATGTAAAATAAAATTTAAATCATCTAATTTTTGACTAATTCAATAAATTTTAAATTCAAAATTTAAAGTTGAAATGTCTAGTCCGGAATTGATAAAACATTTTCAAATTCAAATTTAGATCTTAAAATAAAATATCTTTAATTAATCTAAATATGAATATAAATAATTCAAAATTATTATGTAAAATAAAATTTAAATTATCTTGTTTAATTTTGACTAAGTTTATAGGTTTTAAATTCAAAATTTGAATTTAAAATATCTAATTTAGACTTGATAAAACATTTTCAAATTTAAACCTAAAATATCTTTTTTAGCAAGACTAGCCGGCCTTTAAGTGGGCCGTCTACTTTTATTGATAAACATTAATAACAGGTGTTTGACACAAACGACAGATCAACTAAGAAAAGAAAAATACAGAAGATAGGCAAAAGAACATATGCCACTAAAAGACTAGGATCACTTATCCTCGTCATCACTGCTGCTATCATCAACAGGCTCCATAACATGAGAATACCTAGAAATAATCAAAGCTAGATTAGGCACATAGTTCCTAGACTTAGGAGAGTACAAATATTTCATATCCCATGTTTCATTCTCTAAGGTAAAATTTGTTGCATTCCCCATCATCACCATCCGTAGATAAGAGCACTACGCCATAAATGACCTTCTGCAACATTTTTGCAAGGTGTTGCCAGCTAAAATGTTGCGATAGCTATAGAATTTTGGTCCTACTGCAACGTTGTATTTTTGGTGTTACCTTAGCCATAGAAATGTGTTGCTCTAGCTAAACAAGTGTAACACGATGCAACATTTTTATATAGTGTTGCCATAGATGTTATCAGATTAAAAAATTACACCTCAGCGATCCACACCACCATTTAAAACAAAATCTCAACCGTCGATTCACACCATCGATCCACACCTTACCAATTTCCATTTCCCGCTTTACTTTTCACTCATCCGCTTTCGTTTCTCACCCCCAATTTTCCAATCCCTAATTTTTATTCCTCCGACTTTAAAAAAAATGATGCCGCTCCTCCTTGTTTCTTCGATCTGGAGAATAACTGGCTTTGATTTTATCCCTTGTCGGCCATATCAATTTCCGTTATTTTCTTTCGCCTCGCGTCAGTTTTCCTCACTACTTCCGGATTTGCGATTTTGTTCAGGTTTTTGGCGATTCTGGTGATTCGAGGTAAGGCTGTGGGATTGCGATGGTTCAAGGAGTTGCTGATTTGGTCGCAATTTCGTGGTTGGGGCCTGATGTCAGAGTGGCAGGGGGTAGTCGAATTGGTTTCGGTGAAAACTAGGGCACGCGATTCCAGTTGCTTTGATGCTCTGATTGATCGAATCTAGTGTGAGAAACGTTCCTGGTAGCTTGCTCCTTCGTTCTCCTTGATTGATTGCTCGAATTGCTTTGACTTCGTTGTCGGGTGCGATGTGATATTATTTGGTATGTTTTCTGCCTTCTGGTTTACTTGAATATTCTTGATTTTGGTTACACTCGCACGCTTTTGCCGATGATGAATTGGGATTTATTTATAGGCTTTATTTTCTATAATCTCGTGTTTAATCTTTCTGTTGGACTTTGAGAAATCTGGTATGTTGGATTGCAATGATGAATACAAACATATGTGTGTTGAGCTTTGTTGGTTTTGCTTGGTCTGGACTGAACTGGTACCATGCTAACCTTGTTCTTTAACATGAACTGATGCTCCAAGTCCTCTGTATATCATGTTACTGCCTAGGTTTCTCTTGTACATGCCTGATGCATTCAATGTTTTTGCTTGATGGGCTGCCTATGTGTACTGCTGTGTTTCTTGCACTGCATTGTCTATATTTTGCTGAACCTGGTTCTTGTTTGTTTTGTTGGTTGCTTGGCCCTGAGTTGAATCCAGTCGATGACTCGGGTTTGACCTTGTGCCGTGTCCGTTTTTTTGGCTTGTCTACATATCTGGCTGCACTTGAGTATGAACTTGCACTTGAGTAGTTGCACTTGAGTAGTTTCTTGTACCAAGCCTTATGATGCATGTATGTTCATCCATGTACATGCATTTCTTGGTCATGTTATGTTGCTTGCTGTGTTGAGTACTACTTTGTGCACTTGGCTTCTCCTTTGTGCATTTTTGCTTGAACTGTTGCTTGCTGTCTTCCATACTGCCTTGTATCCATGTGTTGCATTCATGTTTGGCTTATGCACTTATGAAAAGAAACAACCCAAATACCTGAGGCAAATAATATAACAAAAATATTTTCATTTTCTGTTCGAGTTAAATATTATTTTCCAGATTACTGCTTTTGAATTATATGTGACAGGTATTAAAGACTGGACAGCTGGATATAAGCTTGAAGACAGAGTCAAATCAAATGTGCATGAGCTTGAAGACAGGTTTCAAAGAAGGCTCGATCTTTCGAAATCGGATGAATCGGGCGGTGCCCACTTGTTCGACCTAACCGGTTAGGTCGATCCCCGCCGGGACTGCGGTGCCCCGGACCCCCGCCGGCGCTGCGCCCGGACCCGCTTCTCGGCTCGCCTTCGGCTCGGCACTCGGCTCGCCTTCGGCTCGGCATATATTTGTCAGTGTCGGTGTTTGTATAAATTGAAACTGCATATGTAATGAGTGAACTGAGTGATGTAGTGAGGAATATCTGTATATGTAAATATCAGTGTTATATATCATTGAATTGTAAAATAGTGGAGTCAGGAATTTGTACTATTTCAAATGTTGAAATAAAATATTTATTTAAATAAATTACTGTTTAAATATCAAATTCTGTGCAATAGCATTTTATTAAATAAATATTTATTTTTATTAAAAAATCAAATATGCTCTATATTGTGGGCCCCACAAATTCAAAAAGTTCATATCTATAGCAACATTTTGGAATGTTGCTACAGATACCTATGGGTGTTGCCATAGACCCAAATAGGGTTCTATTGCAACAATATTACTTATGTTGCCTTAGATAGTCAAAATGTTGCCTTTGAGGTCTAAGGCAACGGCAAAAATTGCATCACCCTAAAAGTGTTGCCATAGACCTATGGCAACATTTTTCGGGCCTGAGCCAACATTTTTTTTGTGTTGCAGTAGGCCATTTATGGCGTAGTGGAGCAAACCATCCCACTTAACACGATAGATCAAGAAACGCTTTTCACCTTCACTTCCTACATACATATGGAACCTGCCAGTCTTCGGGTTGAATCTCATTTCAAAAGGTACATGAACTTAAGCATGCTCACTACGATTCTAGACAATAACACAGTTAGCAAGAGGGGCTGGAACCACGAAATCCACAGCACTAGGCATAGTTGGGACATAAGGAGGCAGATCCAAAGCAGAGGGATCCGAGACAAGGTCTAACACAATCAAAACATCAGCAAGCAAAGTAGAGGGCCTAGAATTAGGAATAGGTGGCGATACTGGAATTTTAGCAGAAATGGAATCAGAATCCCTAACCATGCATTCTTGAGAAGAGTGACTAAAAGACTGATAAATCGTGCAAATATCCAGTTTTCAACTATAGCGAATCTCCCCCTCAACATCATGCCCCTCAGCAATTCTGACCTTAAGCTTTAAAGGCAAAGGCTTATCAGGAGTGATCCCAATCAAAGCTTTGGCATACACCAAACTTTTCCTGACCACCGTATTAGTATCAAAACATTTTACTTTGCCAACAAGGCTGGCAAGCTAATCTAGCCCAACCATAGGTTGCAAAATAAAAAGGATATGAGAAAAGTACGTCCAGACGGGAATAATACATGTTCCTTGGCTTTGTCCACCGACGGACTCCAAGTGGTAATAATGGAAGGCTTTCCCTCTATAAGGATCAGATCATCTTCTGGAATACCTTGATTTTCGTAACTTTATGAGAATTTGAAATAGAACATAACATTATCAAAATGCACATTTAGGCCACCTTTGAGTTTCCAGGCTTAACGACAACGCTCTTTAACCAGATGATAGACCGGGCTAATGTCCAGGAAAAAACCAACAAATAATCAGAACAATAATCAACTACCGCTTGCAATACTTCGACAGGAGGTATCACGCTCTATTAATCTCAACAATATCAAAAGAATGGGGAGAATAGACCCCCAGCATTTCTCAGCAAGGAAGTAAATAATGATGACCACTTGGCAGGCTCAATCGGGCAAGGACACTGAGGAACAGGCTCGACAGGTAAAATCTACACATTTGGAATAAGAAGTTGAATATTGGTTCATAAAAATCACAAACATCACGTGTGCTTACATCTTTTCCAACAAAGAAACTACCAGCAACATTACCAACTACAACGTCAACATCAGATTTAACTCCAACATCACATTCAACTTCACTATTCATAGCTCTGAAATCATGCAAAACTTACTCAGACGATTGGCTTACGCCACAACTAGCAGCAGTTTGAAATAAAGGCGTAAGAGGGGTCGAATTCACTTGAATAGAGCAGTTTGCAATGCCAAAAATCATAAAATAGTTTGCAATAGACTTGGACAATGAATTATCCAACACCGAAATGAGAGAATCCAAATGAGCGGCAGGCCCAGAGCAAGACACTAAACGACTTGATGGAGTTGAACCCAATGGTGGAAAAACAATCATAGTTGCATCAGCAGGATGAGGTGGAATACCAGAAGCGGTTTGAGAGAAAAGGCGCTAAGCGATCGGCTAGATCTGGTTAGAGACACCGTTGAATCAGGTAGCACAAGAGCGTCCCTACTGAGACGAGACATGGAAGGAAAGAAGAGCGAGATCAGGAATCAAAGAAAGGAGAGGAACATAGGGAGAGCAAAATCGAAAGAGGTCGCCAATAACGAAACATAGCGAAATCGAAAGAGGTCGCCAAATGAGGAAGAAGATAATACTTCTGGACATGAGGATGATTGTCTACATTGAAACATGCACAATTTTAAAGGATACGCACTACAGTTTGGGTCACGCGGAAGAAGAATCAGGGAATTATTTAGAAAGAACTGTTCCTGATGAAGTTCTAATGCTTGAGAAAGAAATGGGGAGTGCATTAAGAGGCGGTGATGAAGTGGGTTCATGCATATTTGACTCAGGAATGGGGATGTGTTCAAAGAAATTAATGCAGCATAATAATGTTTAGGCATTTGCTGATAAGTGGGAGACTTGTGATTCTGTACACAAAGTGATATATAAGCATGGTGTGGAATAGGAATGGCAAGGGATGTGGGAGAGGCTAGTAACAGAAAATTGATGATTCATGATAAGTGCAATAGTAAGGTTCCATTCATTGATAAAGACATGCAAACTGCATCTCGCTAGAAAGTTTCGCATGATGGTGGTGAGTTTGCTTTCGAGGGGATGATCGGTTTGTGTGTCGGCATAATAATATGGGCACCGGAGATAGTACTAATGATGAGATACTTTTGGGTGATGATTTTAATGAAGGGAAGATGGACCCTGTAGATATAATAAATTTAGGAGATTTGGATAGGGATGGGATAAGCGTGCGTTATACAGAGGTGGACCGGGATTAGGGCATTGAGCAAGGCTTTGGATAGGGGATCGGGATTTTGACGCTTGCTCAAGTTCATTTAGTTCGGTAAGAAGGAGAGCTCGACTTCGTAGAGAGGCCAATAGAGCATCTGATAGCTCTAGTTCATGTTTGTTTGAACTTTTTGGTAGTATCTATTGTCCTTATGCTTTGAGTAGTTTATTCACCAATGTTATGCGTGTTTTAGCTAGGAGTACGATTTTTATTTTTGAAGGGGATCAGATAGATGCCGAATTCATTAGGTTTAGGGAGTTAAGCAGATTAAATCATTTAAAGCATGAGATACATTAGTTGGAACATTAGGGATTTGCACAATTTAAAAAAATATAATAAAATTAGATCATTTTTAAAGACAATAAAATGATTACTTTATTATAAGAAACAAAAATAGGACAACCAGATGTTAAACTTTATAAGAATTTTAGGGGACTTCGCTTTAGACATTGGGTTCATATCTCGGTTAGGGAAAGTTCGAAAGGTTTGATGGTTGGTTGGAAAGGTAACTATGTTAAACTTTTACAATCTATTAATAAAATTCATTCAATGTATCTTATATTTATCGAAATTAGCGATGGTTCATTTCTTAATATTATTAATGTTTATGGATCGAATTCTAAGATTGATTGAAGAGTTTTTTGGAGAAAGTATCATGGGTTTAGGTCACTTGCTCCTGAACCGTGGGTAATAGATGGGGACTTCAATTTCACCAGATTTTTAGGGGAGCGATTCCCTAGGTAATTTTTCCACTGTAGAGGAGTTTGATCAGTTTACTATCAGTAGTAGTTTGATTGAATTACAACTGAGCAATAAGTGATTCACTTGGTCGTACAAAAGGGAAGTTCCTTCATTGGAACTTCTAGATAGGTTTTTCATTGGTGATGAAGTGGAAGAGAGATACTTGGTCTGTAAGGTTGTTGGACTTCTAACTGTTTACTCGGATCACTGTCCTATTATTTTATCTTGCACTAATCAAAATTTTGGAAATATAACTTTTAGATTTGAAAAGATGTGATTGTTAGAAAATAATTTTATAGATTTAATTACATAAATGGCTTTCTATGGGTAATTATAATTATAGATTTTTAGAAAACATTGCTATAAATTTTGTTAGTAAACTTAGAGATCAAAGAATTTTTCTTAAAAAATGAGAAAAATGTTTTTGGCAACATTGGAATTAAAAATGATAAATTACTAAATGAGATTTAAAGTTAAATAAAATAGAAGAGTCTCGGTATTTAAATGTATTAGAAAAAACATGTTTTCCAGCTTAAAAGAAGAATTAAGTAAAATTATTATGCTAGAGGAAGTAATGTAGAAATAATGACCTAGGGTCCAATGGATAGATGAGGAGGATAAGAATACAATTTTTTTTTCACAAAATAGCCAATGATAGGAAATGTAGTAATACCATTAGTTCTATTTTAATTAATAATGTTGGGATTTTTTATCAGAAGAAATTAAACAGCATGTTTACTAATTATTATAAAGAAATATTTGGAAAAAAGAAAGGGCATAGGATTAGGTCTAAATGAGATTATTTGTATCCCGAAGACACTTGGATTAATTTAGATGGATTGGATCACCTATAGAAAAGAAATTTTGAGGGCTATAAAGAATATGCTGTAACAACCGTATTTTTAGATTGCTCCTACTATTTAAATTTTGGATATTTAAATATTTAATTGATTTATTTTATTGATGAGATAAAAACTCGATTTTGTAGACAGACTTTTTAGGACTCGAGATTATTTACATTGGGTCCGGATGGTCAGAGCGAGCTAGGATAAGTATAAGCATCGATTTATTTCGACTGTTTGATTTAAAGTTAAAAGGCGAGTTCGGTTCATAAAATCGAGCAACTTGAAAAGTTAGCTTCTGTATATGTTGGAATTAGGTTCCAAAATAGTTCCATTGAGTTCAAAATAGGGGTATTTGGCTAGGAACATCAGTAAGCACGCCTTGGTTGGAGCTCGTGATTTTTAGGACGTGAATAGTGTCGGGTTGATTGTTTGTATAATGAGCCTTACCCTCTTCATTTTCCCAAACACGGAATTTAAAACCCTAACCACCTAAAAACATAACCCTGACTCTAGTTAGTCCTATGGTCGTGGTTCATCGGCGCCACTAGAGGCTGAGATAGGTGCAGGTGTCAACATGAAAGTTGACCGTGGGGATGAGTTGAACATTCTGGTCGGTTGGATTGTCATAGATGGTGGCGGCAATCTCAGTTCGATGGCGATGGAGGTTTCGGGCAAGATCTCGGTGGAGGTAGGGTTTCGGGTGATGAGGCTGGTGGCTTCAAGTTCATTTTGGATTGGGCAACCTTCCGGAGGCTTGCGGCGGGGGCTGGTGGCTTCTGACGGCGGAGAAACGAAGATGAACAAAGGTCTCGGTTTTAATGTCGTGCAGCCTAGGTTTGCTAATTAAGGGATTAGTGTTTTGATTGGTATTTAGTTAAGCAATTAGTAATTTAATTATCTAATTAATTCTAAAAACTTGTAAAATCGATATCTCTTTCATACTAGTCCAAATCGAACGCGGTCAGTCATGTTGCACTTCTAGGAACAATATCTACATAATGAAATTGGATTGGTTGAGATTGGAGCTTCTAGAATTTCAAGCTAAAATTGAATGCTTCGGCGATAACTAAAATTTTTGTAAGTTATCTCACCTCTGAATGAATATTATAATGATATATAGTAGATAAAAATTATTGGTTGTATGCTTGGATATTTTATTTTTTGATCATTGTTTTTGGATAAATTATCATTTTTTTAAATGGATAATGTATAAAGTGGTAAAATAATATTGATTTAATATAATTATGTTGTTTAAATAATAATGTAGTTAATTTAAGCATACTTTTTTGGTGTTATCTATTTGGCCAAATAAAAATCGTCTAATAATAAATGGAAGAGTTTATTTTAAATGACATGTGTTTAGTAGAATAAATCATCGTTCTGCTATTATAGTAATTTGGACACTTATCTAAGTGGAAATTGATTTATACTTGATAAGTGGTATGTTAACAATTGATTTTTAAGTATGGATCTGGTTTACATATATGCCTACTTATGTAAATACCTGTAGTTTAACTTAGGAAGTTAAATTGAATTTAATGATAACTTGTTTAAGTACCATGTGGTCGCTAAGCCTCTTTCTGAGTTTGGAAAGTTATGCAGTTAAATTAACTTTAACTTTATAATTTGAAGTAAAGTGATTATTTAATTATTATTTTAACAAATTCCTGTGGTAAAATTAATTATTATATCATTTAAAATATTTTAAAGTTAATTATTATATTTATAATGTTTTAGAATTAATTATTTTACTAGTGTTGTTTGAAGATAATTAATTATGTATTAAGGTTGTTTAAAGACAATAAATTATTTTATTTATGATTGTTTAAGCTAGTTGATTGCTTTATTAGTTTATTGTTCAAAAGTTAAGTAATTACATTTTTAGAAGTTATTTAAAGTTATTTTATTTTACTATATAAAATGTTTTTAAAAGTTAATTATTTTATTATTTAAATGTTTTTAAAAGGTTTATTATTATATTTTTAATAATGCTTTTAAAGTTTAATTATTATATTATCAAAAATGTTTAAAGTTTATTTTTTATAATGGTAAAGTTTTTATTCATTATAATTAAATAATAAATTGTTTATAAAAGGGTTCCTTTTTAAAAGGATTTATTAAAGAAGTTTATGAATTTGAAAGAGATTTGAATTTGGAAAAGAAGTTTGGTTTTTAAATGATTTCAGAAAGGAGGTTTGTAAATGGTTTTAGAGATTTGAATGGGAAATTTTATAAATTATTTTTTTAGATTTATAAAGAATATTTTATAATAAACTTGGAGATTTATAAAGAAGTTTTATAAATAGATTGGAGATTTATACAGAAGCTTTATAAATAGATTTGGAGATTCATAAAGGAGATATTTATAAAATAAAAGAGATTTATGGAATGGGATGGTGTTTTGGGTTACTTATAACTCTGTTTTAATGGCATTTGGCTTTGATCATTTTAATGTGATTTTGAAGTAGAAAATCTTTGTAAATGTTTGGTGAATATACTTATACCATTTTATAAGTATATGAAAAGAGTTTTCCAAGTTTTGAAAGGAATGGTTTGTGAATATACTTATCCCGGTGAGATAAGTATATGAATATTGTGATAAATATTTTGGAAAGAGATTTAATTAATTAAAGATTAATATAAGAGGCTTGGTGGTTTCCATGAGAAATGTAATCTCTGTTTGGAATGTTTATTTATTTGGTAGATAAATAACCGACTGTCAAATCTTGGCCTAAATATGTACTTCTTCTTAATTTTGGTGGTACGGAAATATTCTTTCCCTGCTTAACACTGAAGGATTTAACATTGGAAATATCTAGGGGAAACATGAGGATTATATGGTACATGTACCGTCGGTGGTGCTATATTGTAAGTATAAACTCGTTTTGTTCTCTTAGGGAAAATGATAAGGAAATCTATCCGCTTAAACGATTAGCAGTTGATCTCCGCCCATGCATTGTCTAATTATTTCCAAAAGAACCATATTAAGTATTCTGAAATCAATCGATTGGTTTTGGAACACCTGGTAAGCGGGGGAGTGTACTTATATGAGATGACTCGGAACCATAAACACTCTAAAACCATATACGAGTTCTATGCTTGTAGGAGATTCAAGTTTTGTTTGAGATGTTAGAATCCACGTGTGATTCTCAAGCCTGTTGGGGGTATGGGAATCCATGTGTGATTTCGAGATCTATTTTGAGATGTGGGAATCCATGTGTGATTCCGAGATCCGCTGGGGTATGGGAATCCATATGTGATTCTAAGATCTATTTTGAGATGTGGGAATCCATGTGTGATTCTGAGACCCGTTGGGGTATAAGAATTCATGTGTGATTCCGATATCTATTCGAGTGGCGACTCATGTGCTGGAATGTCGGACATAGCCTCACAATTGGTAATCACTAAAACCAGAGATAGGATGCATGGTCAGGGGTTTAGCTAACCCATAAAGGTGCACTCGTCTCCTTCTTAGAGTTACCTACAGTTGTTACGCATGCATGGAGCGATGCATTTGGCTTGCGTGGCCAGCTATGTATTTCCTGTTGTATATCACTAGAGATGTATGGTTGCTTCGGAAGGATAACTCTGATCTTTGTGCAGGAGGACCGTTCTCAAAGTACTGAGGGCACCTTCGTGGAATCCTACACAATTATCAAATGCGCCTTAGCAGTTTTTTATTATGTACATATTATTATTGTGATGTATACTCATGTGCATCACATCCACTTGATTACTGATATTTTCGCCCTTAGACATTATTATAATATAACTGGATTTTCTAATATAAATGGTTTGGTTATCATAGGGTAAAAACCCCTCTATGTTTATATGAGCGTGGTCTTACGAGATACCTTTTATTTTGAAAGGGTTTTATAAAAATAGAAATCAATATGCTTTGATTAAGTTTTCTCACACTGGCTTACCAGAATAATCCGGGTATTATTTTATTATAATGCTCGGGTCAGACCAAGCATATTTGCAGATTCAGTTTGGATACTTGGAGCTTCAAGAGATGAGCTAAATGCCTCAAAGTCATATTCACGTATATTTTATTTTCGCTGCATTTTCTGATTTTGTATTTAACATCATTAATGAGGACATGTTGTTATAACTGTCCGGGCTGATGATTTATTTTGTGTACTCTGGTTGATGTATGTATATTATAGTTTTCTTTGTGTAAAGATCTGTTGGATATTATATATTACTCGTCGCAACGTAAGATTCTGTTTTGTCTTTTTTTCTTTACTTTTGTCCATTAATCCGTCTTTCCAGCACTTGAATGCTCGACACGTGAATACCGTGGATGTAGTAGTGTTGACTTCCGAAGGTCAAAAAGGCAGGTTGTTACATATGCCCAATGATAAATCGCCTGATCCTGATGGGTTTTTTATTTAATTTTATGAATATTTTTGGAACATTTTAAATGATGATATAACTAAAATGTTTAATGAATTTTGTGATGGTTCATTACAATTAATTAGGTTAAATTTAATGTAATTAGACTACATAAAAAAGTGGGAGCGAATGAGACGAAAGACTTTGGACCTATTTGATTAATAAATTATTCTTTAAAATCATTTCTAAGGTTTTAGCTAATAGGTTAAATAGTAAAATGAATGAATTAATTAATAATACTCAAACCGCTTTTATCAATGGAGAAATATTATAGATGGGGTGTGGTAGTTCAAGAACTTATTAATTATTGTTGTAAAAGTAATAACACTTGTGCATATTTAAAGCTTGATTTTGCAAAAGCTTTTGATTCAGTTGATTGGGATTTTCTCAAGGATTTATTACTAGATAGGGGTTTTAGTGTTAAATGGATGGGTTGGATTATGTCTCTACTTAGAACTAGGAATTCAAATATTATGGTTAACAGTATATTAGAATATAAAATCCAAATCACAACATGGGCTCGTCAAGGTGACCCAATGACATCACCACTTTTGTTTAATTTAGCCGCTGATGTTTTTTCTAGGATTATCAAATTGGACATCAGTAATAGGATTTTGGATAATGTAGGAAATGAGATTACAAGTAATAATGTCTTTGTTCTCTTGTTTGCAAATGATACCATGCTTTTTACCTCCATTTTCCTAGACATATTATAGCACTTAAGTTTATTTTGTACAATTTTGAGTTACTTTCTGGAATTAAAGATTAATTTTGATAAAAGTTCCATGTTAATACTAAATGACATATATAAAGTGGGGATAACCCAAATAGTAGTTCAAAGTATTTAGTAAATTGGGAAATGCTATGTAAATCGAAAGAGAAGGAGGGTTGGGAATTATAAATTTACATAATTTAGATAAATACGTCTTTATTAGGAAAATAACTATGGAAATACACTTATAATAGTGAAATTTTAATTTGGTAAGAAGTAATATAGAATTAATGGTATGGTGGTACATATAATATATACCATATCTCTACTATTAATACAAATAATATATCTTATTTATGAAAATCGATAATAAAAAATTTATATGTTTATAAATTAGGAATTAATAATGTTATGCATTCAAGGAATAACACTTTTTCTACATGATTGCTATATATCGGTTATTCTCCTTAGAGCAGAATTTAAAGAACTTTATGATAGTAATTTTAAAAATGTGTTGATTTTAGAAATATATAGACCAAATTTATGTTTTCATGGCAATTTAGTTTTAATCGTGCATTCATAAAAAACACTTCATATAAATTCACTTTAATTTGTGCTAAATTAGATTTATACAACAGTGATAATGAAAAAGACATTAAAATATGGTGTTCGGATAAGAGTAAAAACTATACATCTTATTCTTCTTATAGATTTTTAAAGAACAAAATCGAATATATTTAAATACATTTGAAAAGGTAATGTTCCACCCAAAGCTAAAGTACATATGTGGATAATTGTATAGGGAAATTAAATACAATAGAATTTTAAAAAGAATTTTTTTTATCGACAATAAATGCTTTTTCTATAATATGAGAATGAAATTATTTCGTATTTATATTTTGAGTTCCATATATCTAGTTTTATTCTTATAAACATTTTTAATATTTTTATTTTAATATAACAAAAAGAGATATTAATTGTGAATTATACTCGCATAGCCTTAGTTTTTATTATATTGGATTTTATAGATTAGTATTTGTCACTATTTTTAGTATAATATGTTGGTATTTGGTTTGAAAGAAATCAAAGATCCTTTAATAATATAAATAATCTTATGGAAAATGTAATATATGCTATTACATTGTTTTATTTTAATTGGATTTCAAATCCTAGTTATAAAATAGTTAACAATATTAGTTTTAAAGAATATCCTAAAAATTAAAATCACGTATCGATTTACTTAAGGAAAATTTCATTCTTAAAAATAGAAATAATAATAATATTCCAAATACCTTTTTAATAGATATGTGTGCTAACGAATTTTCTAATGTAATATTTTTAATAGGAAACGAGCTATAATATAAAAGGTTGTTGTGAAGTATTTATCTTTTGTTTTATAATTGTAAAAGCCGGATCTACACTATAATATAATATTTTTTATTCCCTCCTTTATCTCTTACTTAATTCTTACTTAGTATGTTCATTTTATCTTATCATGGCATATATATGTATATGAAATATATTTATATACATATATATAAATATATATGTGTGTGTGCTGATCTAATCATTTGGTTGAGTTTTTATTTTTTGTTTTAGATGTATGAATACTTGGATGGATTTAGCAGAGTTTGTTATTATTGTTATTTTATTTATATTATGGACTTTAGTCATCAGGGCGAGGGGATTTATATTTTATTGTATGCAAGGTGATGGGGCTATTTCTACCAATCAGGCTTTTTGGCGGCATTATTTTTTATATGTAGAATAAAATACATGATTGCTCTCCTCCTCATATTGAGGATCACCCATTTTTCTAAAAAAGATAAATTACTATATATATATATATTATTAAACATAAATACTATTTTAAATAATGATTAAAAAAAGTAAATATATAATATAAATATATTAAAATATATTTTAGCTAGAAAAACGTATGCTTTTATTAATAAATAGCCGGAAGCAAATTTTGTAATATACGTATATACATTTAAATTGGGTATTGATGTATATAATGTTTTAAAATTCTTAAATAATTTTAAAAAAATACATGTAATATTTAGGAAACTAAAACTTACATTTTCGAATATATATATATATATATATATGTGTGTGTGTGTGTGTGTGTGTGTATGACTGAATAAAACATATGTATATATACATATAGTTAATTTTAAACTTATGAATAAATCAGATTATTTCAAACAAAATAATTTTTAGATGGTTTTTAAATAATAATTATTATTATGAGATGGTAATACATATATAAAATTGTTATAATGGCAACTAGCTAACACATAAATGTAAATCAGTGTGAAGATGATGCATTTGAACACATGTTGATCAACGAACCTCCTAGACTCCTTAGAATCAATCATCTGATTATGCAATGTTCAAATGTACCGCTACATTTTAATAAATTAGTGTATTTTAAGTTGAGAATTATCGGCCAAGAGAGAGGGAATATGGTGAATTCGACTATAGTAGAGTGAAGAGAGAGAGAGGAAGCTCCAAATGAATGAGCATGGTTTGATTTACATAGAGGATAAAACTTCTACACCATTTACTCCTTCGCCATTTACCAAATCATCTTAGATCTAGATCTAAAATTTAAATACCTTTATCTCTCTACCATGGCTGGCCATGTATTGGAACCTTATAGGCTAATAAATCTCAAAACCCATTAATTAAATAATTATATTTGAATCATATTTAAATATGTATCAATATCATATATTGATACACACATATATATAATTTTATACACCCCTAAATTAATTACTAGTGGCACTCAAAAATTTCTTGTAGCACCTAGAACATCAAATATATTAATAATTAATATTTCATAAATGTTAATTAATTTAAATAGTTTATAACATTTATAAATTGATTAATTCATGTGGTATTTTGGAGAATGCATTAATATAGTTGTGCGACTCGCAGGTGTAAATTCATTCAGTGATTAACATTGAACAACTCGAATGTTAATGTTCACACATCAACTTAGTTATTTAGGTGACGGGTTAGCTAAATTTATCGCTTATAAATCTTTGTCGATAAAATTCATTTTATAATTTAAGAGGTACCTTTTTGTAACGATTATTTACACTAATTCTCTTAATCAATACTATACACTTTAGGTCTTATGAAATTTTTATTTTGGTCAAAATTGCAATATCATCCACATTCAACTCAGTTAGTCCTTAAATAACATCCTTAGTTAAATAATAGCATTTATTATTAATTGTATTACTCCGGCCAAAGACTTTGACTTTAAGTTGACTTTAGTTGACCATGATACCAACCTCGTATAACTAAGGAGACAAATTATCCATGGATAGTTTTCACTTCCAACACTTCAACTTCGACCCAACTATAGTTGTTTGACAAGTACTATGCTACGTTTTAACTATAATCAAAGTGGAGTAACCCTATTGAAATTCAACATTATTGTAACAACCCGCATATTTGTCGATTTGATATTTAAATATTTTATTTAAATATTTTATCGTTAGTCGGATGTTAGTCCGAAAAGCTACTTTTTGCATACGGTCAAATTAGGACTCGAGACCACCTCCATTGAGTTCAAAATGACGTTTGCGATCTTTTTAAGTGTAAACTTCGATATGTTTGGAGATAGTGAAATTTTCGTCACTTTTTGCTTTGAGCTTTGGTTTGGGATGAACCATTCACTAACTCAGCCCAACTCCCTCCTTCTCTTCACAACTTCATTCTTCATTTCCTAAACATAAAAGCTTCATCAAAAATGGAGGAGGGAATGGGAAATTAAAACTCCAAGCTCAAATTCATTTGCAATCCATCATTCAACTCCAAATTCAAGAAGAAAACATTGATTCAAGCTTGGGACTGTTCTTGCTTTGCTTCAAGCTTCATCTTCATTGATTTTTGGTGCAAAGGTGAGATTTTTATCTCACATTCTTGCCTATAACTGTCATTGGATTGTTGGGAATGATTCCCCATCACTTTAGCATGTATGTTTGCATTTGGTTAGGATCGAATTGGTGAAAATCCCAAATTTTCGTGTGTTTTGGCAAATTCCTAGACATAGATCGCACTGCCTCGGAACTGGCCCGTTCGCATCTAGGTCGATGGCCGTTAGGTCGTAGGTCGTTGGGTCTTAGGTCGCTCTGGCGTGGAGAAGTCTCTGCCTTCAAATATAAGCTCGTTCTGGGCTTAGGTCGTACATTTCCTTAGGTCGCTAAGGCTTAGGTCGTTCTGTCTTGAATATTTAGGTCGCTCGTCCTTAGGTCGCTCGACCATTGAAGCATCTCGTGACCTGTTAGGTCGTTCGCTTTAGGTCGCGAGTCACTTTTCCTTAGGTCGTTAGGCCTTGCTTCACTTAGGTCGTTGGACCTTATATCCCTTAGGTCGCTCGACCTCACAAACCCTTAGGTCGCTTGCACTTAGGTCGACCTCTATAGGTTGCGCCTTTCCTTAGCTCAGCCAGGAGTTAGGTCGCTCGACTTGTCTTCCACTTAGGTCGCGCCTTTCAGTTTCTTGACCGCGTTAGGTCGCTCACCCAGCTATGTCGTGCCACAGTTAGGCTGTGCTCTTATAGGCCGCTCGCCTTTTACACTTAGGTCGTTTGACCTGTATTTCACTAGGTCGTTCGACCCGTTCTTCTGCTAGGTCGCACGGTATTCAACCCTTAGGTCATTCGACCTATTTGACTTTAAGTCGTTGCACTTTAATTTGACCACGTTAGGTCGCAAGTATATTTCTACTTTGATGGTTTTGGAACTGATTTCCTTGGATTTCATTCACGTCTTTGACCGTGAATTTTTGTGACTTATTGATTCTACAATCAATTTCTGTGATTTGTCACTTTAAAAGTATGAAGGTTTTAATACTAGTAGTAAATATCAAAACCCTTTCTTCCAAATGATTTCAACACTATTTTAAATAACAGAAGTTCATTTTCTCAAACCGTTTTCCTATCTACTAGTATATACAAGCCTTTACTTCACTCAGATGAGAAATCGAATTAAACGACTTAGTAAAACGAGTGGTATGAAACGCTCGCATTCACTTCATCGGTTAGCTCTTGGACTTGTTCGATTGAACCCTTTTGTGACAATTTTCTAGTGAAGATCTACAGTTTGTTCGTAAATATTTAAGTTAAGCAAGTGGTTATGGGACATGAAGCTAAACTCATATATTTACTAGCTTGGTGTGATTGACACTTCTTGATGATCATGATGATCATTTTTGTGATTTAGACTAGCAATTGTGCGATGTCTCTTTGTCTACGAGGGAGACTAAACCCCGTTTGTGTGATGTTTCTACGTCACATATGTGGGGTAGCGCCCCATGGTCTTTGGGTCGTTCGTGTGTCAAAATTTAATGGATAGCTTCCATGAGATAGCTTCTTGTTCTTGTGTTACACGTGTTGGTGAGTTTTCATGCTCCCGTTCTTGTGATAGGCCTCCCCTTTTTGTGATTTTTGGATTTCTCGTGATGATTTCTGGAATTTGTGCTTCACCAATTTTCACGATTTTCATTGATATGTTATCAATTTTTGTGCATTGGTGAATTCGTGTGTCATTGACTTGTTATGAATACAAGTTTAGGGTATGATACCCCATTTTATCTTTGAGAAGATTCTTGTGATATTGATTAATCTCTTGTTGATTTTCATTTTACATACTTATAGTAGTATGCCTTTATGATTATTACATGTTTATGCCATATCTCTTATTCTATATCATGTCACCTGATATTTATAGCTAGACCGATCCGTTTATTATTTTCTTATGAAATAATACTCGGGTCAGACCAAGATGTTACAGGTGCTTCTGCTTGACTTCTCTCCAGGGATCTATTACTCTGACTTTTGGCTAACTACTTAGATTAGTAGTTTTTGTTGTACACATTTGAGATATCGACTCATTGATGTATTTTTTTGGTTTAGCACATGTTGCTATTCTTTTGTATTATCATGGATCTTTCTGACCACTACTCTGATGTACACTTTCATGTGTTATATATATATATTCATATCTTTTTCTGCCTTTGTGATATGGATGTTTGTGACTGATTTATATTATGTTAACTTCTATGTTTGTTTCCGAAGATTATTTTTATCCACTGTGTGATAGCTTTGAGTTTGTATCGGTATGTCGGGTTTCCTCCTTAAATGATATGCATTCTATACTGTTTGACATATCGGTGCTCGCACAAAGAAGTTACACGGATGGTCGCTCCTCAACAGCCTTATTCTCCGTGCTAGTCGATAGCATTACACCGTAGTGTTCTTGGCTAGTGTGGGTATAAAGGTGGGGCGTCACAATTATTCTCAAGTCGAGAGAATTGTGTAACATCATCACTTTGAAATTTTATGTTTGACCTTAGTTATTATTAAGCAATAGGAAACTCTCGACTATCCAATAACTATCACTATACAACCTCTTGGTGTTCCTAACAGTCATGAGTATTAAACTGCCCAACATTTGAAGAGTGTTACGTACTTCGATCTTAATAGATGTATTGATATCCTTTCTTGAAAGATCTTGACCAGGAATAGTTAAAATAATAAGTAATTTTATATTATGTTAGTTTTCTCATTGTTACATCTCTTTATAACAACTATCACATAACATATTATTTAAGGATTTTCTAATTATATTCACTTAATTAATTATATATATTGTTGGGTCAAAAAGTGGCACAACACCTCAAATCGATTAAAAATGAGAACAAAAATAAAAAAAGAGAATAAAATAATAAGAAAACAAGGATTTTTATACTGGTTCAGCCTCAAATCACTGCCTACGTCCACTTAGTTTTATTGCTTTGGGATTTATCATGAGTACAAATGATTTATAACGATTTCAAGTCTAGAAAACAAGGTAATCTCGAGTTTGACAACACTTTGTGGCATAAGTTAGATCTAAGGAGATAAGTGTGATGAAGATGAGCCTAATGTTCGAGAGTGCCCCTAAAAAAAGTCATTTTCACGTTGCTCTAACTCCCATATTTATAGTCAAAACCATCCCTCATAGTTGCTAGATCACGAAAGACAAGGTAAGAGCTCAGATCCGTGAAGTCGGGAAGGAAGAACGAGTCAAATCCATGCACCAAAGTCATGTCGGTACCGACCAAAATATGGTTGGTACCAAGCATATTCACTCGTCATCAATAAGCATGCTTCTTTATACTTGTTTAGATCTTTAAGTTCCAGGCTTAAATGTCGGGTCCCCATCTTGAAATCAACTTGGCACCGATCATAATTATGGTCGATACCGACCATAATTCATCTGCTTCAAACTTCTTGTGCTTCTTCATCCCATCATCCAAAACATCTCATCAAATTCTTGATCCATCTCTTATTTGTGTTGAAGTCCAGATTCACTCAGAAATTTCTCATTTACATGTTGAATAATACTTGCCCCCTAAAGTATGCTGCCGTGAGAACAAAGCATGCTTTGGACAAAGACAAGCAACATAGTCTTAGTTACACAAGAGCGACCGGTCAGCCAATCATAATCTTTGAAGTGTCGTAGCTATTCCAAAAACACCCATTAATTACTTCATGTAGTTAGCGTAATATCCTTTTCCAACAGTAGAGTCCGAGTTCTTAACATTTTGGAAGTTATGTCATGCCTCGATCAAGTATGCTTTCTTTATTTCCCTTTCTAATCTTCTCTTTATTAAAAATAATATTGTCAAATCATATCGGTACCGACTAGATATTGTCGATACCCACATTACTTTTGAGGACTAGTATAAGTATTTCAACACTTAGTATTTTTTCTCACTTGATTCATTTGCCAGCACTGCCTGTTTCTATTTTTGATTTCAATTTTCCAACCACCGCGGCTCTTTGACCTTCAATGTAAACGCCGCCACCACTTTTAGAGCCACCATCATCGACGTTGCCAATAGCTTTATCACCACCATCTCCATCTCACTTCCATCGACTTTAATTTGGCACTGATTTGATTAAGTCGTCTCTTCTTTTTGAGATCCCAATTTGATATATTTGACTTTTGACCCTAGGCATTAGCGCTACCATGGCCGCCGGCGCCATACCACTATCGTGGATGCTACTTTGTGGTGGTCGATTCATAGTTGACCAGAGTTCATATTCTATTGTTTACAGCTAAATTGAGATTTCAGCCTTGAGGATTCCATTCCACAAGCCTAACATCAAGCTACCCTAGGTCCACACTTAAGATTTTCTCTTGCTTTTTCACGCTTGGTGCAGGATTTGTGTTCATAATGCTCACACTTTGATTTTCCCCCATGCTCGGCCTTAGTTTTCCATAAGTAGTGAATTTTCACATATAAAATTACGTGATCAATCATGTCGAACTTTTGTCGAATGTGAATCGATAGCTCATTTCCAATGAGATAGTTCTAAGTAATGGTCACATCAAATGCACTCCGACATCCAAACATAACATACATGTCAATGCTTTAAGTAGAACCTCACTACGTTCTACTCCTGCAAAGAAGACTTTGTGTAGTTCTGGATAATGATTCCATTATCGTATGCTCTACAATAATAGGTAATATCCAACACACGGCTCCATGGTAGGACGGAGCTTGTTTGCCAACACAAGCGAACTATCTATATGAAGCGTTCCTGTACACTATGCTTTGAACATAGAACACACGCTGCATAGAATGACACTTTACATTTCCTCGATTAAGGTGTAGAATCTGATTGGTCAACATACGTCGACATCCATTGGATTCTGTACATCGGCTACACGAGTTTTAATTAAAATATTTCAATATAGTAAAACTTACTCGACCACGTTCACCATCAAGCTTTTCAGTTCAAAATGGCTAGATGATCTCCCTGCTTTAAGGTCGGCACTGGCCCTTCCCCTCCTCTAGAGGCAGACTCTTCTATAGCTCTGGCTTCTATGTCCACTTTGTTTGGAGCGAGGCCTGTTATAACCCTAGAGCTTCAACTTCAGGCCTTTCTAATTAAACAACCTCATGATCAAGTTCCTCTATTGGATGAACGAACCATTCTTATGGTCTTTGATAATCCTTGAGACCAAACACCATCTAAATTAATAGTAACGTCACCCCATTCAATCAATCTCAAGCATGGGATTCTCGAGGATGAGGTTCTCCTTCCAACGGGCTTATCTCCCGCCTCCTGGCTATATAACATGTAATAATTATATGTGCTCATCCAGAGCCGTGCCGCCACTCAATGACTTCCTCAAAGTCTTTCTTTAAGAGATTGGGCTAGCAACTACATAAGTACATACCAATAGGTACACCCGGATCAACTCTCTATATATCCTCTTAATGATGCACCTGAATCGTCCTCCAACCTTCAGAGAGCTGACTTACCTCTTGATTTTCAAGAAGAGGCAAGATTGTCTTCATGCTGATAGTTGAGGCCTTCAACAATTGCAAAGTCATAGAGGCACTCAAAACAATTGTAGTTACTTCAAGAGCAAGTATTTCTTCGTTTGATGCTCACAAGGTTTTAATGCTTCTGGTTGTCTGGTCCTAAGTCTTCTCATCCCATGTCTTTTTATACGTGTTTTTTTCACCCAAGCACTTAACTTTCATTTTGT
Organism: Allium fistulosum; assembly: GCA_030737815.1. Lineage (NCBI taxonomy): Eukaryota > Viridiplantae > Streptophyta > Magnoliopsida > Asparagales > Amaryllidaceae > Allium > Allium fistulosum. Next base: position 1,042,397,588 of record CM060907.1, on the reverse strand, counting down.
ATCATTTACAGATCTCCCTGAATGAGTAGTCAACGATGAACATGCTAAAACTTTGGAGTTGTTGAAGGGATTTGCCAATGAATTCCACACTACTTCCTATCTTTCGATGAACTCCCGGTCTCGCCAATATTGTCTTTTATACAGTGACAGGAACTTCGTTCCAAACAAACTTCCCACCAAAAAATCTTAAGTCGTTGCCAGTCCCTCTGCCGTAGTTCATGATTCTGGTGGCGTAGATTAAAGGGAAAATGTTGGTCACGAAGGTGAGGCAAATGTTGGTAAGGAAGAAAGAAGAGAATGTCGTAGAACTAGGAGATGGAGGAAAGGAATGAGAAGAAGAAGAGGAAGGAGATGATGAGGAGGACGTCAATGAAGAATACGACTTTGGTGGTGATAAATCATATGGAGAAACATCTCCCGAGCGCACCACATTCACAACATCGACCTGTTCGAAATAGCTAGTCCCTTAGCTTGCCCCTAGTCCAAATCTTTATCCAATCGAAGAAAAATCTTCTCATATAAGCACTTTCGAGAACATATTTGGTTCCCTAGGTGACCTTGGGAACTTGTCGGCTTTTGCATCTGGGGGAATCAGCCCTAGAGATATCCTCAATACTACCCCCATGAATTCAACTTCCCTATCGGGGACATTCTTACCAAGGGCAATGAAACTCCATCTTTGGGACCCTTCGAGAATGGTCCGTAGATTACTTAAGGAATCACCAGCACGTCACACACTTTTAGGATCACAAGCACTGAGCACTTGTTATTAATCTAGTGCCTTTTTTCCAATATATTCCTTCTTTTCATGTACAATGGGCAGAGACCGTTTTGGCATTCTCTGTTCGGGCATGGATCATCGTTGCTCCTCGACTCTAAAGGTTTACTAATAATGCTCCAACACCCATCAAGAGACCGACTCTAAAAGAAGGAGAAGAAAAGAGAAGGAACACCAAGATAAGGAGGATAGTAGCGCTTTCATGAAGAGCAAGAGTGCCATGATGCTAAAGAAAATAGCGCTGGTAAGATGAATGGAAGGGTCCATGCGATCACTCCGGGTGCGATTCTAACCCTAAAGAGTAACGCTCTCGCTCTCAACCTTATCAATAGCAACCTTTATGAACTCAACCTCCCACTACTACTATTTATGTCTCATATAAATCTAAAGGATCCTAGCCATGCTGCTCCTCTTCCGTGCACTATAGGCCAATATGTAGCTTTCACTACTAAGTCGCAAGCAGCTCTTCATAACTATTTCCTAGTGGTGGTAATGTTTGAGGGAAATATCAGGGGTATCACTTGACAAGAAGTTAACAAGGACATTAACAAAGTCAAGGAGATCGCAGATAAGCTGTCTGAATGGAAAAGGTTTGCCGAGGCCCTCTTTGATGTTAATCAGGCCAATCAGTTAGATATTCGTTCTTTCAGCTCAAAGAGGGCCAACCATGAAAAGATAGTGGAATGCTACAAACATGGATTGGCTAACATTACAAAGAAAATGAAAGATGTAGAAAATTCAGCCAAGGACCCCAAAGAAAGAATAGCCGAACTATCAAGGGTCCATACGCGAGTGACTGTAGTCATGAACAACCAACTGAAGAGCTCCCTCACTTTGAATGCTATGTATGTAAAGCAACTCAAAGCCAAGGATGAACAACTTACAGTGCTTCAGACTGAAGTTGAGCTTAAATCTGACTTGAGGGCCGAATCAAAATCTAATGTTCAAGTCCAAATTAAGCTCTTCAACACTAGAGAATAAATTACGGAGCTCAAAGCGAAAGGCACAGAGGCCAACGAAGAAATGGAAGCCACTCACCTTTAGTTATTTGCCAATGTAATCAAGCAGAAAAATCTAAAATGGTTTGGAGAGGCTATCCAGTCATGCTAGCTGAAGCTTGGAAAGAGATCCTCTATAGAGCCAGTGAAGCTGGATAAGGCTTCTCTGAACACTATTTGAAGTTAAATTTCTTAAATAAGGAGGATCTTGTAGCCATGGAAAAAGGGAAAGCAATTATGGCGACACAAGTTGTTGCTCCAGGGAAGGCAGCTATTGAGACTTCCACTGGTCCAACTGTATTAGATCGGGCAGAAACATCCACTCCCACTTCATAAGAGCTTGCAATAAATATCATCACTTCTATGATGGCTACCTTTAAGGCTGCCCTTATTGAAACTCATGTCCTTGCTATGCCAAGTATTGAAACTCCTCATCACTCCTCTAAGACCGTAAAACCAACTCAATCTTCTATCGAGGAGGGTGAGATCAGCATATCCCCATCCAATGATACTCCGTTCGGCTAAGGTACATCTCTCGTGTCTTCAGTCTTCGAGAAATTTCAGTTCCCACCCAAGGATGTCACTAACTTATACGTTCTACCTATCAACTTATAGGACATCCATTGTTGCCTCCACCGCCAGCCACTCAAGTTCTAGGCCCAAGTTCCATTACAACCATATTTACCTCCGTCAAAACAACGTCGATCGCTCCAATTCCTCCTTCCTACTCTAGCCCAGGCATGGACTTGGAAAAGATAGAGGCACTAAAAGGGTTGGAGGACGTCAATTAATCTCAAGAAGAGGAGTGACTTCATGGAACTAAGGATCTTGATGATTCTACCACAATGGTGGAGAGGTTGAAGCGTGACTTCGACAAGGTCAAGGTCAAACAAGATCCATTGACTCAAAAGCCACTGACCAGCTCTGGAAAACCATCACCTACACCAAAGTCCCTCCACTAAAAATCAAGCCTCCTAAAGGTCATAGTGCTGGCGGATCCAAGTCCTCTAACCCTGCCTCTAAAAAACAAGAATTTGTTATATAGGACAACGAAAGAGGAAGTCTCTTCTTCTGAGGTGAGCTTAACATAAAGGAGGAGGAGAAGGAGGTGAATTCTTCAAGGAAACACCACGCCAAACTTGTAGTTAGGAGCAACAAACGTGGGAGAAAGCAGTATGCGGTCATCTTGGTTTTTAGAAGACATTTTCCTTTTTCTTTTCCCGTATTTTGTTTTCTTTTGGAATTTCCTTTATATAGACCGTCGTTGTGCGGGAGTGGCCCCTGCAACTTGTATAAAAAGCAATATAAATAAAAGACTATTTTTCGTTCAATATTTTTTTATTTACATTTCTATATTTCTATTTTTACTTGCCTAAACAATTGCCTGCATATATAATATAATCATCTATAATTCAATCACATTTATATTATACATGTCTATGCATGTGCAATTCCATTATTTACTATTAGTTCTGTACATATAAATAAATCTCTGTAATTACTTAGTGTTATTTCTCTACTTAGCTCTATTTATCGTTGCCAAAATATTTCTTCCTTGGCTAAACAAAACAATATTTCTCTGGATAACTTTACTTATCTTCGGCTGAGCATCTCACTCAGCTATAAGTAGAGCTACATCACTTTTACCAATTCTATGACTAACCTTGTTAATTTTTGGTTAGGTTCCGTTTGGACGTAATTAAGGTAGTATTTACAACAACCATTAACTCCACACCACTTCCTATCTCTGGGAAACATGAATATGGTCGTCTATCTCTGGACATCTACTCTTAATTTCACTATCCCTGTGTGATAATTAAAGTTATCTCATCAATCAACCTTGTTTATCATTTGTCGAACATATCACATTAGGTTGTAAACATGGTTGTACCTGTAAAAAATTTAGTTAAACACCGACTCCTATCTTTAGGAATCAGTGCCTAAGATGCCTATTTCTGGGCATCCATCTTCGATCTCACCTTTCTCCGAGTGTTGATCAAAAACATCCACTCAAAAATCTTTGCTTATCTTTGGCCAGGCATGTCTCTCCAGGCCATAAGCATAGTTGTGTCTGCAAAATTTCCAATTATACGTCGATTCTAATCTTCGGGGATTAGTGTTTCAGATGCCTCTCTTTGGGCATCCATTCTTGATCTCACCTGTCTCTAGTTGTCGATCGGGAGGATTCATCGACCATCATTGCTTATCTTCAGCCAAGTGTATCCTGCCAGGCTATAAGCATGGTCGTTCCTACGATAAGATTACAATTCTACATCAGTTCCTATCTCCGAGATCCAATGTCTTAGATGCATATCTCTATGCTTAGATCCTTGAGTTGGCAAATCTCCGGGCACTAGTCAAAGATCGAGCATAAAAGGACAATCGTCTGATCATACCAATCATGGGTTGGAGGAGTTCATCGGTACTTGTATATGGGTATGTAGACATCTAGTTTTCAAAACATAGAATGCCTTATTTTACTGCTGATCACGCGACACAAAGCCATAATTTTAGGAACATGATTCCATTGATCATAAAAACCAACTTTATTTATAAATAAAGAAAATGGCAAGTCCTGCCTTACTACATCTCATCCCATCAGTCAGGACATTTTATTTGCAAAAAGTAAATGAATCTAAGTGAAATAGCATTGTAGATGCTCATTATTCCATTCCTGTAGAATTGGGATTCCATCAACAGTCAATAATTTGGAAGTTTCATCTTCAAGCTTCTGTTCAATTACATAAGGACCTTCCTAATTAGAACCAAGTGCTCATGTACCAAGGAGGACCCATTTTGAAATGAGGTCGCCTACTTTAAAGGTATGATTTCTAACCTTGGCTTTGAATGTCTTGCTACTTTTCTAGTGAGCAGCTATTCTTAGTTCAGCCTCTTCTAACTTTTTTCGATTAAGTCGAGGGACTAAAACACGATTTCCTCATTCATCTTGGTATCATAGTGCTTTCTTCGGTGAGAAATGACTACTGGTTCTATCAGAATCATGGCATTAGCTCTATAGGCCAAAATGAATGGAGTAGCCCAGTTGCGGACTTGTGGGTCGCCCTATAAGCCCACAATGCTAGTGGTAGCTCATAAACCTGTTGCCTTTGGCTTTCATCGGTCATTTCTTTTTGATGGATTTGATGATCTTGCTCACCACCTCCACCTGTCCATTCACTTGCGATGTGCTACTGACAAAAATCTCTTCTTAATTCGACACCGACTACATAGGTCTTTGAATTTGACACTCTCGAATTGAGTTCTATTACCAGTGATGATTTTCTGCAGAACTCCAAATAGGCATATGATATTTATCACTACAAAGATAATCGCTTTATTTGTGTGATCATGGCTAATGGTTCCGCTTCAGCCTACTTTTTGAAGTAATCCACGGCTACGATAACATTCTTTTCTCTGCCCTTCGACATTGGTAGTACACCAATTATATCAATTCGCCAAACCATAAACGACCACGGGCTAACCATTTACGTAAGCTCTATAGATAGGGCACCTGGTATCTTTGCAAACCTTTGGCATCTATGACGTCGTCTGGTGTATTCAGCTGCGTCTCGGATGATCGTTAGCCAAAAGTATCCATAGCACTTCGCTAATGTTTGTCCCCTAGTGTGATTACCACAACTCCCTTCATGCACATCCACAAGGATTTTCTTAGCTTCAATTTGGTGATACATCGCAATAAGGGGTTGATGAACCCTCTCTAATATAGCACTCTTTCCTGTATAATAAATCATGGTATTTTACGTAGGAGTTTTCATCATTCATTTCTTCCAATTAGGAGAGTTCCCTTGAGCAAACTCCTTTATTAGAGTCATCCATGACTCTTTTTCTTCCTTGACCTCCGAGATCAGTAGTGCTAGGAGTCGAAAAAACCTCTATTAGGATGAGCCCCTTAAGCTTTGCATCCTTGGAGTAGGTCAGTTTAGCTAAAGAATTAGAATTCATATTCTCTTCCTTGGGAATGTGTTTTATAGTATAGTGTTGCTTAGTAGTTCTAGAAGTTTTATTAGGTAAGGGGCAAGTCCCGCTCCCTTAGCCTGAAATTCTTTCTTAACTTGACAGACCATCAATTGAGAGTCACTGAATATATGCGGTGTTTTGACTTCTAATTCTTTTGCTATCCTAAGTCCCGCAATCAACACTTCATATTCGGCTTCGTTGTTCATCGCTAGGAACTCTAGCTTCAAAGCGTAGCATATCTTTTGTACCTTTGAGGTTACAAGTATCACTCTTGCCCTAGAACTACATTCAATGGAATCTTAACATACATATAATTTCCACTCAGATAGTTGGACCATTTCTTCTTCCACTTCTCCATCCCGAAGGGTAAATTTGACAATGAAATCAAACAGTGCTTATCCATGTATCACCCTTCTTGGATGGTTTGTTATATTGTACTAACTCAGCTCAATATTCCACTTCAGCAATCTTCTCGAGGTCTCCGGCCAATGTAGTGCTTGTATTATCGACTAATTGATAAGTACTTTTATCGGGTAAGCTTGGATGTATGGTTGCAATATCCTTGAAGCAATCTTCAAGAAATATGCTAGCTTCTCCAACGTTGGATAATTTTATTCCTATCTGGTAAGCCGCTTGTTGATATAGTATACGGGCCTTTAGATTATGGAGTCCTCACTTACCAAGTTTGCACCTAGTGCACGAGCATATACTGCTAGGTAAACGAATAGTTCTTCTCCTTCCAAAGGCTTTGGAAAAATCGGTGGTTTCTCCATGTGCTCGAGCAAACTCTGGAAAGCTTCCTAATATTACAAACTTCTCTTTTTTTGTTTTTTAAGGGCATCAAAGAACGATACACATTTTTCTGTTGCCTTTGAAATAAATCAACTCGGTGTAGCAACCTCCCTACAGTAACCTCCTTCAATGCTTTAATCTATTTTGGGTTACCTTCAATGCCCCTTAAGTTCGCAATGAAATCCAGAAATTTGCTCAATGTGACTTTGAAAGAGTATTTCAAAGGATTAAGCTTCATCTCGTACTTTAAAAGCATATCGAACATTTCATAGAGGTCATCCACATGATTCATCGATTGCAATGATTGTAAAAGCATATCGTCTATATCAATCTCCATCATCCGTTCGATTTGATATTTGAACATCTTATTTACCAGTTGTTGGTAAGTAGCTTCAGCGCTCTTCAAACCGAATGACATCACTCGATAACAGTACAAGCCCAAATAAGTGATGAAAATAGTATGCTTCTAATCTGGAATGTGCATTGTTATCTGGTTGTAGCCAGAGTATGCATCCATAAAGGACAACAGTTCACGTTCAGCCGTCGAGTCTATAAGTTGGTCGATCTTCGACAGTAGGAATATATTTTTTGGGCCTGCTTTATTTATGTCCAAATAATCGATGCACGTTTGCCATTTTCCATTTAGCTTACTGACCAACGTAGGTTTGATGCTCATTTATAGTACAAAAGGCATCATAGATAAAGTTATTTTTCTTTAGCTTATCCACTTCTTCTTTCAGTGTTGTAGATTGCTCCATGTAAGATCTGGGCCAGCATGCAACGGGTTAATGGGGGTAAATTTCAAAATAATTATTCCATTTTAGATCTTATTGGGCCTATAATGTCTAAATTTATTTAGACCTAATCTAAATTAAATTTAAAAAAATCAACATTTTATTTAAGTTGTAAATAAAGTTTTATTTTATGTTCTATTTGTACTATATAATATAATATACATATCATATATACATGTACATGTACATGCACGTGCATAGGTAGCATATCTAGTTTACATGATTTAACATGTCCATATATAAGTGTTGTGATTTACACCGCAGTAAACATATTAGCCCCTCCATATAATATGTGATGTCTAATATATAAGATTTTATGGCACGTGCAACGCATAAGGGGTATTTTTGGAACTTCATGGTCGGACCAAAAGATTGTGTTTCTATTCCAACTATTAATAAAGGTATATATAGTTTAATATGATTTGAAATTGTATTTAAAAAATAGAAAATTTTGATATATATATATATAAATTTATACAATAATTATATTTGTAAATTAAAATCTAATAATTTCAAATCTAGATTTAGATTTAAAAATATCTTATAATTTTAAATTCAAAACTATTTTAAATAAATTTATTATATATGTATATGTTTTATATACATACGAAAATAAAATACATACATACATACATACATACATACATATATTAGTAGATGAAAATATGCAAATAATATATATATATATATTAAAATTAATATTTAAAAACAAAATATAAAATAATATTAATTTAATCACATGCATACATATATATATATATATATATATATATATGTATATGTATAATATTAAAAATACCCTACTCCAAAGGGTAAAGCTAGAGAATTCGATAGGCCTGCTTCTACCGACCCCCCGTTTAAGACGGGCTCTCACAGGAGCACTTTTTTGATCCCGAGGCTTTCTCTCATTTAAGGGATTATTACATGCCTTCACAAATAACAAGCTGCTAAGTGTAGCTGCCATGGCTCAAACCCTATCCCTCTGCTAGGGAGCAGGGAATCCTTGCCAACTCCACTAGAGCTAAAAAAATCAATTTTTTTAGCTTAAGGTTTTTAAATGTAATATAATTTTTTAATACATATAATTTCTCTATGGAAATTATTTAAAACACACGTATGTATAATTTTTTTTGAAAACTTAATTTTGCAATGTTTAAAATTTGGACTTATTAAAATTATTATATATATTATATAAAATATATATCTACATATACATTAAATTAAGTAATATGACATATTTTTTGAAAGGCAAGCAGGGTTGAATGGTCCCTTACCATATTTATTAACCACACAAAAACAAAAACAAAAAGAGAGCAATAACAAGCTAGAGCTCTCAAAAGCAAACAGGGAAGACTAAGAAGTAAATAAGAATGAAAGACTTTAAAAAAACCAAACAAGAACATCACAAGGAAAGGAAAGAATAAAAACCCTAATCCAGAGAGCCATAAGCAACATGTAGGGAAGACTTTTCCTTGACTCTAGATATTATGATGTTTATCAAGGCACTTTCAAGTTTCATTTTATTCTCAAAAACTCTAGCATTTCTCTCAGCCCATATCACATCCACATAAACTTTCAGAAGCAGTAACAGCCTATAAGATGAAGCATCCTTCCATCTTGTTCTTCTGAAGACTCTATTCCATTCAGCACTACCATTCATTATTGGCTCAGAAAATCCTCCATTGAAGAGAATAGCTTTCCAGATTCTTTTAGTAACCATACAATCAAAATAGAGGTGTGAGCCATCTTCAATATGATTATTGCAGAAGTTACACATCAAGTCCACAGAAAAACCTCTCCTACATAATTTATCCTTGGTCATGAGTGCATTTCTTAGGACTTTCCATAAAAAGAAGTTCAGTTTATGAGAAGTGTTTGTATTCCAGACTCTAGCATGCCATCTAAAGATAGGGCTATTCTCATCTCTTATCAAAGCTTTATAAATTCTTGATATGGAGTGCTGCCCAAGATTAGCAGTCCACACATACCCATCATTACCAGTAGGGTACTTCTTGCTTTGCACAACAGCCCACGGCTGATTGATGATAGGGTTGGAGGAGTAAGGCAAAACAATTTCACCATTATAAAAATAATCAACTGCCTTGGCATTCAAGGGGATGCCTGTTTGATTCCTCTGCTCATAGGAGAGCAAATCATGCAATATAATTCCTCTTCCCACCCATGGTTCAAACCAGAATTTAGCTTTACTATCAGGGCCAAGCACAAGTTGGACATGTGGAAGTAAACTGCCCCTGAGTTTAAGGATTGATCTCCACACCCAACCAAACAGAGGAGAGGGTTCAATTTTCCAGAAGTTCTTATTGCCAAGATGATGATGCCTAGCCCATTTAACCCACAAATTAGGTTTTTCATTAATCAGATTGTCAAAATGCTTTGAAAATGCAGCTTGATTCCAAGTCCTCATACATTTTATTCCCAATCCACCATATTTTTGTGGTTTCTCCAATTTCGAAAAAGCAATAGTGGCGCAGCGGATATTTCAAAAACAATGTAGATCGGTGAAAGTAGCAGTCGATGGATTGATGAATGCTGAATTGCCCGAATTCGTTGATCCGAAGATACCGAACTCTAGCTATCTCGAACTCGTTGATCGCGCACGATACCGGGTTCAAAGATCTTCAATTCTTCAAGCGTTGATCAAGCGCACTTGATTCCGCGAATCGGCTTCTACAATCGTTGAATCGAGCGCACTCGATTATCCGAAAGAGGAGATAGGAGATTACACTCAACTACCAATTTGAATGAAAGCACAAAGCAATCAAAAGAGAATTTTATTCAATATTCAACCACCTTTACAAATGACCATACACGCCTATTTATAGGCTACAACTCAACACAGCAGAAAAGTTTCAAAATATTACAAGTACTTAGGTCGAAAACGACCTTCGACCTTGAATGTTGCGACCTAGTACAGACGCGTCCTATCAAACATGTTAAAAGACAAACAACTCACTTAGGTCGGTAACGACCTAATTACATTATTCCACGACTTAACAAATGAACACACAGCATTCCAGATCGGCGAGTTGGGGAAATCAATGGCCTCCAGAGCTTTGCGACCTAAGAATGAACGGCATCCCTTCGTTTGCGACCTAACAGAAGCGGCTTCAGAGATTCTTCGCGACCTAAGCCTTCGCGACCTAAGGCCTTGCGACCTAATCCTTTGCGACCTAAGGCTTTGCGACCTAGGCCTTTGCGATCTAAGACTATGCGACCTAAGCCTTTGCGACCTAAGACTTTGCGACCTAGGCCTTTGCGACCTAAGACTTTGCGACCTATCTTAAGTCGTGATTTGTTAGGTCGGAGCACCCCATTAGCTCGTTCCAGCCCCCTCTTTCCTATCTCGCTAGGTCGTACGCGACCTAAAAGCATGTTAGGTCGTTCCAGCGACCTATCTCCTTGTTTTAGTTCGCCATCCACTAACCCGTTAGGTCGTAGCTCTGTACTTGGTGTTATGTTAGATCGTTCACCATGTTGCACTGCACAGTTAGGTCGTACGCGACCTAAGAACATGTTAGGTCGTTTCAGCACCTCGTTTCTGTTAGGTCGTAGCTCCAACTTAAAAGCCTTGTTAGGTCGTATGCGACCTAACACTTCACCGAATTGGACTTTCTTCTCGGTATCACTCACTCCCCCCTTTAACTCCTTAGGTCGTGAGCGACCTACACACTCCTTAGGTCGTGAGCGACCTAGACCCTTAGCTTTCTGCACTGCATCATCCTCCCCTGGTTGAGAGAAATTCGACCTCGAATTCGCACACTCTTCATCCCCAACAAACTCTTCCCCATGATATGGTACAAGATGTTTAACATTGAATACGTCAGATGTATACACATCATCTGGCAGCTTCAGTTTATAAGCATTTTCATTGATTCGTTTCACAACTTCCACCGGACCAATTTTCCTGGCTTTCAACTTGTTGTACGCGCCCACTGGAAAACGATCTTTTGTTAACACTACATAAACCATATCTCCTTCATTAAACTCAACTTTTCGTCGTTTCACATCTGCAGCTTGTTTATATTTCTCATTTGCTTTCTCTAATCGTTCTTGAACGATTTTATGACACTCCGTCAGCCCTTCAACAAAATCAGCAGCTTTCTTAATTGTCCCCTTCGAGTGTGGTATCATCGTTAAATCTAACGGTCCCTTCGGTAAACTTGAATAAACAATCTGGAACGGACTGAACCCCGTACTTCGATTCACAGCATGATTATGGGCAAATTCTGCCTGACATAACTTCACATCCCAACTCTTCAGATTATCTTGAACAAGACACCTCAACAAGTTCCCCAATGATCTGTTTACAACCTCGGTCTGTCCATCCGTTTGCGGGTGATAAGCACTACTAAATTTCAGCTTCGTTCCCACCAGTTTCCACAAACTCAACCAAAAGTGACTCAGAAATCGAGTATCTCTATCCGACACAATAGATTCTGGCAATCCATGAAGTCTATAGATCTCCCTGAAAAACAACTGGGCTACATGAACAGCATCCGCCGTCTTCTTACAAGCAATGAAATGTGCCATTTTCGAAAATCTGTCAACCACCACATAAATGGAATCATTACCACGCTGTGTTCTCGGCAACCCCAACACAAAGTCCATACTCACATCAACCCATGGTTTAGTTGGTACTGGTAACGGCATATACAAACCTGCATTAGTCGCAGTTCCTTTCGAAACTTGACAGATATGGCATCTCTCAACAAATCTCTCCACTTCTTTCCTCATCGATGGCCAAAAGTAGGATTGTGAAATTAATTGTAAGGTACGGTCTCTTCCAACATGCCCTTCTTCGTGTAACTCCTTGATAATCTTCATTCTCAGACTACCCTCCGGTATGCACAATCGACTTCCTTTAAAAAGAAAACCATCTACCATCAAGAACTCATCCGTCTTTCCCTCCTTAACTTTATCAACACACTTCATGAAGTAAGGATCTTCAACAAATAATTCCGGCAACATTTCAAACCCCATCACTTCAACTTTCAGTGTAGTCAACAAATGACTCCTCCTACTCAAAGCATCAGCCACTCGATTTGTCACCCCTGACTTGTGTTTCACAACAAAAGTAAACTGTTGCAGATATGCAATCCACGATGCATGTCTCGCTGAAATCTTGTCTTGCCCTTGCAAATGCTTCAATGCTTCATGATCAGTATACAGAACAAACTCTTTCTGGAATAGATAGTGTCTCCAGTGTTTGATAGATTGTACAACAGCATAAAACTCCACATCATATGTACTGTATCGCATCTTCGCTCCTGACAACTTCTCACTAAAATATGCAATAGGACGCCCCTTCTGACTCAACACCCCTCCAATCCCAACCTTGGATGCATCAGTATGTAGTTCAAACACTAGCTGAAAATCAGGTAATACTAGGATTGGTGCAGACGTCAGCAATTCCTTGATCTTCCCAAAAGCACTCCCTGCTTCCTCTGTCCATGCAAACTGTTTGCCTTTCATACAATCTGTAACAGGTGCCATCACACTACTAAAGTGTGGTATAAACCTTCGATAGAATGAAGCCAACCCGTGAAAACTACGAACTTCCGTTATCGTCTTGGGTTGCGGCCAATTTCTGATCGCCTCAACTTTACTTTGGTCAACCTGTATTCCTTTCTCTGAAACAACATACCCCAGAAATAAAACACTGTGCGTCATGAACACGCATTTCTTCGTAGCAGCATAAAATTGTTCTTGTCTCAGTACCATCAGCACTTCTCTAAGATGATTCAGATGTTCCTCTGAACTCCCACTGTAAATAAGAATATCATCGAAATATACCACCACGAATTTTCCAATGAATGGTCGAAAAATCTGATTCATCACCCTCATGAACGTACTTGGTGCATTGGATAAACCAAATGGCATGACCAACCACTCGTATAGACCCTCCCTGGTTTTAAAAGCAGTCTTCCATTCATCGCCTGGTCTGATACGAATTTGATGATATCCGCTCTTCAAATCAATCTTCGAAAAGATAATAGCTCCACTTATTTGATCTAACAAGTCATCCAACCTCGGCATCGGAAATCTATATCTCACAGTAATCTTGTTCAATGCTCGGCTGTCAGTGCACATTCTCCATGTCCCATCCTTCTTGGGTACCAATAAAGCTGGTACAGCACAAGGACTCAGACTCTCCTGCACACGCCCCTGCTCAAGCAATTCCTCAACCTGCCTCCGCAATTCTTCATGTTCCTTCGGACTCATTCGATAATGTGGTCTGTGTGGCAACACAGCACCTGGAACAAGATCTATCTGATGTTGTATATCCCTCAACGGTGGCAACTCCGTTGGTAACTCCTCTGGAAATACATCGTCAAATTCTGTCAAAACTGGTTTAACTTCTTCTGGAATTTCAACCTCTTCACTGCTCTCACGCCCAATCAACAAGAATACTTCCGGCTCTTCTTCAACTTCTTTAACAAACTCCTTCAAAGTCAATAAAGTTTTCAGCTCTTCGATTTCTTCGGACTTACTTTCTTCTTGTGATCTCTTCTTTGGAACTAAGATAATCTTCGTGCCTTTAAACATAAAACTGTAGCTATTGGTCCGACCGTCATGTTGTACTGCTCGATCATACTGCCATGGTCTTCCCAATAATAAATGACAAACATCCATCTCTACTACATCACACCATATTTCATCTTTGTATTTCTTCCCAATAGAGAATGGTACACGAACTCGTCTATCCACTTTCACTTCTCCTCCTTTTCTCAACCATGCTAACTTGTATGGACTCGGATGTTTCTCTGTCTTTAATTTCAACTTCGTCACAGCTTCGGTTGAAATAATATTATCACAGCTTCCTGCGTCAATTACAAACTTGCACACCTTCCCCAGAATAGTACATGTTGACTGAAAGATATTACTCCTCAACCAACTAGCTTCTTCCTGCTTCGGTGTTAAACACGATCTCCTCAGCATTAGGTTACAACCTTCGTCTCCTGACGCAATATCCTGCTTATCCTCCTCAACTGGACTAGAACACTCCTCATCAACATCCTCATCATCAACTTCCACAATCATGGTTCTCTTCTTTGGCTTTGGACACTCACTGCTTTTATGACCCACTTCCTGACAATTGTAACATTTGAAACCATTGTTAACCCTTGTCTTCTCAGCCTCCTTCACCACTGGTCTACTGATAGGTTTAGAAACATTAGAATTTCCTCCAACACCCTTCGCTTGATTGTTAGAATTAGTAAACACACCACCTCCTCGTCTCCCTTGTTTTTCCCAAGCCAACGCTTTCTGATGTGCTTCCGCTACAGATCTTGGATCGAACATATTGACCATATCCTGAATCTGCATTCTCAATCCTCCAATGAACCTAGATGTCAGCTGCTCTTCTGTTTCCATAATATCATTCCTTGCAATGAGTTGATAAAATTCATCAGCATAGTCATTCACAGACTTCGTTCCTTGTCTCAAGTTCTGCAATCTCTGATACATAAGCGATTGATAATTATAAGGTAAGAATGTCGCTTTCATCAATTTCTTCATCTTTTCCCAAGATTCAATCTTTGACTTTCCCATGCGTTCACGTGTAAGCTTGGTTTGCTGCCACCATGCCAAAGCTCTACCCCTCAGCCTCGTAGCAACCAACTTCACTCTACGATGTTCTGGTACTTCTTTGAAATCAAAAATCTCCTCTACATTAGCCACCCAATCTAGAAACTCCTCCGCTTGCATACCACCCTTGAATTCAGGAATTTCTGTCTTCATCCCCGATTCCCACTTGTGATCATACTCAGAATAGTTTCTTCCTTGACCTCTTCCTTGAACACTACCACCATCATACTCTTCTTCAAAATCAGATGCATAACGATGTCGATTCTGACCACCAACATCTCTACTACCATTACGCCTTCCACCATCATCCCTTCTATCAACGTTCCTCCGTTCTCGATCATTCACGTTCCTCCCACGCCCTTGGTCATTTTCAACACTTCGGTCTCGATTGGAATGTGGTGAGACTCTACTACCTCCATGATTAGATTCTGGTGAAACCCTTCTCCGATTTTGATTCATCTCCGTCATAAGCCTCTCTAACCGGCCAATTCCTTCGTTAAGCTTTTCACTAAAATTCTCATTGATTCTTTGCTCCATCTCATCAGCTTCTTCTCTTCGATACAAAGCTTCTACGTTTTGGTGGCGATTAGCTCTTCTTGGCGGCATACTTGGAAACTTCACAAATTCTAACACTTTTCGGATTTTGATCCAAAATGAAACGGATCGAAAACTTCCACTTTGTAGCAAATCGCGATGAACACGATGGACAAAGTTTCGGCCTCCAATGCAAATCCGATCAAACAATCTTCGAACAATGATGAACACTTCACTCTTGAGCACGGCCTAACACTCCAAGCTCGGCTTCTCTTCAAACTTCAAATTGAATAGGCTCCAAGTCTCGATCTAGCTATGATTGGCTAGAACAAGCTCTGATACCAAAACTGGCGCAGCGGATATTTCAAAAACAATGTAGATCGGTGAAAGTAGCAGTCGATGGATTGATGAATGCTGAATTGCCCGAATTCGTTGATCCGAAGATACCGAACTCTAGCTATCTCGAACTCGTTGATCGCGCACGATACCGGGTTCAAAGATCTTCAATTCTTCAAGCGTTGATCAAGCGCACTTGATTCCGCGAATCGGCTTCTACAATCGTTGAATCGAGCGCACTCGATTATCCGAAAGAGGAGATAGGAGATTACACTCAACTACCAATTTGAATGAAAGCACAAAGCAATCAAAAGAGAATTTTATTCAATATTCAACCACCTTTACAAATGACCATACACGCCTATTTATAGGCTACAACTCAACACAGCAGAAAAGTTTCAAAATATTACAAGTACTTAGGTCGAAAACGACCTTCGACCTTGAATGTTGCGACCTAGTACAGACGCGTCCTATCAAACATGTTAAAAGACAAACAACTCACTTAGGTCGGTAACGACCTAATTACATTATTCCACGACTTAACAAATGAACACACAGCATTCCAGATCGGCGAGTTGGGGAAATCAATGGCCTCCAGAGCTTTGCGACCTAAGAATGAACGGCATCCCTTCGTTTGCGACCTAACAGAAGCGGCTTCAGAGATTCTTCGCGACCTAAGCCTTCGCGACCTAAGGCCTTGCGACCTAATCCTTTGCGACCTAAGGCTTTGCGACCTAGGCCTTTGCGATCTAAGACTATGCGACCTAAGCCTTTGCGACCTAAGACTTTGCGACCTAGGCCTTTGCGACCTAAGACTTTGCGACCTATCTTAAGTCGTGATTTGTTAGGTCGGAGCACCCCATTAGCTCGTTCCAGCCCCCTCTTTCCTATCTCGCTAGGTCGTACGCGACCTAAAAGCATGTTAGGTCGTTCCAGCGACCTATCTCCTTGTTTTAGTTCGCCATCCACTAACCCGTTAGGTCGTAGCTCTGTACTTGGTGTTATGTTAGATCGTTCACCATGTTGCACTGCACAGTTAGGTCGTACGCGACCTAAGAACATGTTAGGTCGTTTCAGCACCTCGTTTCTGTTAGGTCGTAGCTCCAACTTAAAAGCCTTGTTAGGTCGTATGCGACCTAACACTTCACCGAATTGGACTTTCTTCTCGGTATCACTCACTCCCCCCTTTAACTCCTTAGGTCGTGAGCGACCTACACACTCCTTAGGTCGTGAGCGACCTAGACCCTTAGCTTTCTGCACTGCATCAAATAGGAATGAGTTTTGTAGAATACATATCCTCAGTCCATAGAAATTGATTCATTGCTTTCCTGATGCTAGACAAAAGAGCAGAAGGTAAAATAAAGCACCTGCACCAATAAACAGTCATAGCTTGTATTATAGATTTTATGATTGTGGTTCTACCTGCCTGAGATAACTTATTGCTTGCCCATCTATTCATAGCTTCAGTTATTCTTTCAAACAAAGGCAAACAAGCAGTTGCTCTAATTTTTCTAGAGCACAAAGGGATACCCAGATGCATGGTACCCTCAGGGAGATTAGGAAGTTGACTTTCATGGTGTATGTTCTGATTGTCATTGTCATTGAGTCCTGCCACCATTAGGAATGACTTGCTTCTGTTGACTTGTAGACCAGTGCACTTCTCAAAAGTGTGAAGGATGCCTTTGACACATTCCATTGAAGATACTGTAGGCTTAATAAAAAGTATAACATCATCTGCAAAAAGAAGAGAGGTAATGAGAGGATTCCTGCATCTGGGATGCAACTTGAAATTGTTGTTCTTGACTTGATTCTTAATAAGCTGAGTAAAAAATTCCATCACAATTATGAACAAATACGAAGACATCGGGTCTCCCTGTCTTATTCCTCTCTGACTTCTAAAATATCCAACAGTGCCACCATTGTAACATAATGAGAAGGAGACTGTTGAAATACATGTATATATCCAGCTGACAAAGTGGCAAGGAAACCCCATTAATCCCATATTACCAGTCAGAGCTTCCCAGCTAACTGTATCATAAGTGTAACGGCCCGGTATTTTGGACCATTCAAATCGACAATAATCCACACATGTCTGACTTGAATAATTCAAAATATCAGATTGTTAATTTAAATTTGGCAAAACTCAGCATATGCAGTAAATAAATCAATCACAGAATCATAGACACAGAGTAATACAATAATACGCAGCGGAATAGATAAAATAGTAGTTCATGAAGCTACTATATAAACATCAGAGTTAAATAAAATACAACAGAATATCTCAAATGTAATGAAGTCTCCTGTGACGACCCGGAATTTTTGTATATTTGAAATGAGAATATTTAATTTATTTTAAATATTCGAAGATTAAATCTTAACTTTATTTTCAAGTATACAGTATTTATTGGATGATAGATTATTGAATTAAACAATCGAAAATAGAGAATCCTGAGTTTTGAGCCTGTTGAAAATAGTTTAAAGGTTCAGAAAATTTATATTGTTAATATTAAAGGTGATGAAACTTTTAAAATGGAATTTTAAAGAGTTTTGTTCAGTTTTAAAAATATATCGTTTAAATTGAATTTTAAAATAGCCTTCTGAGGCACAGTCTGGGAATTCGACGAAACCAGTTCCATTAGGTCCGTAATATTGAATTATTATCGGATTTCAAATTCTGTAGTGATCGGAGTTGTTGTGTGAGCATACGGTATATAAACGCTTTGAAATAATTATTGAAGACGATTTGGAAATATAAAAATATACAATGTATAAACATTGATCAGTCAAAGCTATATCAACATCAGCCGAAAGAACAAATAAAGAATACATAATAATAATCGTTTAATCTCGTGGCCTCGTTCCTTCCAGATTCCTCCTTTGAGAAGCTGTTCGAAATTTAAGTGGCTTCTTTCAGAAGCTAACGAACGAAGGGAAATATCGTGCCTCTCGTCCTCTCTAAAATGCACATCCAAGTTTCAAACTAAAATAAATCGTAACTAAGAAAATGGATGCTAATAAGAATCGCACCCCTTCTTCATTCGATTTCCAATTTAGTCGAAACAAATCGAAATCGCATTTACTCATTCTCGGTCCCAAGCAATTTCGAGCAGGATGTGAGCTTGATAGGAGGGTGCGGTCGAGTTTGAGAGTTCGCTCGACTGGTTGTAGATGAGTAGACGTGCTCCAAGGGATGGCTTCGATGGAGGCGAGTTGTCGTGTGCTCGTTCGAGCTGCTGGAAGCTCGGTCACGAACCCAGTTGGGCGGTGGAGGGTGTATGGAAGTTTTGTTTCACATGCGTTGAGGGCTGGGCGCTCGCGATAGCTGAGGGGTGGAAGAATCGAGAGGCGCGGTGGGTTCGAATGGGAGGCTCGAAGTTGCGAAGGGAGGTGGATCTTTCGAACTGGGTATCTACGGTTGAACTCGAGCTAGGGTTCTTGATGATGGCAGTGAGGTAATTAACTAATGATTTAGTTTATTCAGATAACAGTAGTAAAGTTATTTTACTTTATTTAATCACGTACAGGAAACATAAAATATATTTACAGTAAAGTATAAACGTATATATGTTTCTCGTTCAAAAATATAAACAGGAATATATTTTCTTTCAAAAGAATAATGATCATTTTTGTAAGCAGTTGAAATTGTAAAATAAAGTAAATATATCTATTTACATTTCATGTACATATAGTGAATATTTATTAGTTTAATTAAATATAAATTATTCTAGTTACTAAGGAAGTTATTTAAAAGGAAACCGGGTAAAAATTTAATTCTTTGATTCAAATTGAATCACTAGTTTAAAACAAAATTATTAGTTGATTGGAAAATGATCAGTCGAATAAATCTTTAGTCAATTAAATAATTTATTAAAGGAAAATCTGTTTAAAATAAATAATTGGAATAGGACTATTCGATTTATTTTCGAATATTATTAACCTGCATTAATATTCATACAAGGTCAAAAATCAAGAAAACCAAGGCAATATTGGAATGGACTGCAAATAAAATAAAGGTGAGTTAATCTCACTCAGTTAAATTTAAATTTAAATGGTTAAATTTAAATAATTTATTGAATTGATTGATTTGATTGATATGGTATATAGTAGTATATACCAATATATATATATTGGCATATGTATATATTGGAGTTGTTGAGATTCCCGCATTATATAGCGGATGAGACCATATGCGCCGCATAATAGCGGATGATATTTTATAAAACCCATATACCGCGATATTCCACCTCGAAGTGGAATTGGTATTGTGCTAACATCTGTGGATGCAGGGAAACAGGTTGGAGGGATCCAACTGGATTCCTCAAAATATTTAATTTTGTTAAATATTCTGTGATATGATTTTTGATATCCTGTGATAAATTATATGGATAATTGGATGTTATGGTTTGGTTGGATCGATTTGGATGTGCTGAATTATCAAAATCTCTAGAATGGAATTTTTTGAAAAGAAATAAAAGAGTAAATTTTAAGTAAATAATTATAAAGAGTTTGGAATAAATTTGAGAATGAATCTGATTAAGAATAAAAGTGATTCCCAAAATTCTAATAAATATGGAAAAGAGGAATTTTGAATAAATAGAGAAATATTTAATTTAAAGAAAATTTATGTGATATTATTTAAAGGAATAAATAATTTATTTTAATTCAATGTTTAAATGTAATTAAAAAGAAAGAAGGAATTTGGTAAAATCTGAAACTTGTGTTTCAGTTTAAAGATTTTAAATCATAATGAGAAATAAAATCTGGAAGTTAATGAATTTGGAAATAAATGGATTAAGTAAGGAAATTTATTTCAAAGTAAAATAAATTGGGAAATCAATTGTTAATTGATTTAAATACTTTGGGTTTTGAAATTTAAAGAGAAATGAGATTTTGGAGAGATAAACTGGGTTTATAAAGTGAAATAAAATATCAGGGGATATTTGAGAATATAAATTCAAGGTGGGAATTTATAAAAGAATATGAATTGGTTTAAAAATAAATGTTGATTTATTTTTAAAGGATGTGAAGAGAAGTGTATTTCCTTGGATTGCCAAGTACGTTTTTCAAAGTAATTTTAAATATAAGTTAAAAGTTCTAATTTGTTTAAAAGGGCATGTTTTAGGAAATTGATTATTTCTAAAGGTTAATTTTCAAAGTAAGTATTTTCAAAAATCTATTATTGTAGTAATTATATAAAAGTGATTTGGTATTATGTTTTAAAGAGGAAATTTAGTTTATATTTATAAAGTGGTTTATTTTAAAGTATATATTTTTAATAAAGTATTAAAGTAGTTTGATTTCAATGTTATAAAGTATATTTAAATAAAGTGTTTTAAATTATTTTAAAATTAAAAGTATTTTGTACTTGGTGATTCAGTGGAAATAATTATTTGGGAAATGTATTCCGTAAGCGGAAACTGTTTGCAAATGAGCTTTGAAAATTTGGAAATATATCTTGGAAAGATATTTGGGCAAATAAATAATGTGGGAAATTATTTATTGTGGGATGGTTGCTTGTGGATGTTAATTGATAGTTAAATAACCGACTATCAATATTGGCCAAATGCGTTGATCGTTTCGAAGAGACCGGGATCGAGTTTCCGTATACCGGGATTCTAGGTCTGGAGACTCGAATACCACTTCGATCCGGTTTGTACGTTTCGTGTAACGTGTTCAGAGTCGAAGATGGAGCAGTGAAGTGCAAGGGCTAGTCGCTACTAATCCTGAGGATATTTCCAAAATGGATGTAGTAGGAATAGTGCCTTCGGTTCCGTTCGAACCCGGGACGGACTTGTATGGACGAATGCTTTCGTGACATCGTCAGGTGGACGATGGGCATTCTAAGGGATATGTTCTGAAAAGGTATCGTTTAGCCTCGAACCTCATCAACCGGGAATGACTGAAAATCAGGGGTTATGCAGCAAGGCTTCGTGGGTAGCCCCCACTTGAGAGTAAGGTCATCCCTGTCTAGATGTCCCTTTTTATTTCGGCTTAGTGTTGCGGTTGCTGATCACAACCGTGGGGTGATTTTATTTGGAATTATCCAGTAAGGGATGATTCCGGCCTTGTGTTGCAGGGGAGCGGGCGTACTCCTCGGTACTGTGATCTAGGCCACGTACTGTGACAGGTGGTCCCCCCAGTGCCTAGTCATTCGTTGGAAATCCATTCTCCCTACGTGCCTTGTACGAGTTTTGTTTGTATTACCCACTTTGTGGCTAGTATGCCGGAATTTAATAGATGTAACAATTTTGGCTATTTTAATAAGTATTTGTAAATAGACACTATTATAATATCAGAGGATTTTTATAAAAAGTGTTTTAGCTATCGTAAGGTAAAAACCCGACATGTTTATTTGTGGCGTGGTCTTACGAGATGCTTTTGTTTTCAAAGGATTTTGAAACTTTAATAATAAATTTGAGTGTGATTTTCTCACGCTGGTATTCCAGACTGACTCGGGTATTGTTTTATGTAATGCTCGGGTCAGACCGAGTATTATAGGTTACAGGATATGATGCTGTAGAGCTCAGGAGACGAGCTGGATGGCGAGACGTATCTCTCGTACTTGTTTATATATATATTCCGCTGTGTTGATTGTTGTACTCTGTTGTATTGAGGACATGATATGGTTATTGTCCAGTTGTATGTTATGTGTTCTCTGATGTATACTCTGATGATATATTGTATAAAACTGATATAGTTTTGATTTGTGTAAAGATCGGTTAATATATATTATACTTTATTCCGCTGCGATGGTTAGATTCTGATGTTGTCTTCCTACTTTCTTCTTCTACCTCTTCTTCTTTAAGTCAAATGGTTCGATTTTCCGGGACTGGAAAGTCGGGTCGTTACATCTCCAGTACAACAGATGACTTTTCTGAACGAATCAACTAGAAGAGCTGAAAGCTGAGGCGATAGTTGGATCTCCAAAGGAAGCTCCAAACTCCAAGGGTGAGTCTCAAATGCTGTATCACTCGGTCTGACCCGAGCGTAAAGTAAAACACAAAACACTCGAGTCAGGATTAACATTCTTATATTAATAAATCCAACTCAAGTGAAATATCAACTGAAATACAAGTAACTTAAAGGATGTTTGGGATAACCATCCTCTAAGGATCTTCAGAACTATCTACAAGGTGGAAATATACATTATAACACCGTGGTCATTTCAATTAAATTTATACTTCAAACCCAAATATCATTTCATTTCAAATATACCTATTTTATAAATAGTATATATATAAGTTAAATAATTTATAAAGTAAAGTATTTAAAATTTCCTCAAGTCTCACAGATCGATTTAAATTAACTCAAATTCCAAATTCAAATTTATTCAAAGCTCAATTCATCAATTCAATTCAGTTCTAAAGATACCATTTAAATTTTCAATATATTCCAAAGCTTTAATATTCAACATTTTCAAAGTTCAATTTAACAGTTTCATATAGATCTTGATTTAACTTTATTATTATTTAATCAGGGAATATTCACTTAATAAATTCAATATCATTTAACTAGCCTTAAATTTCATTTTTCTACTAAATATTTCCTTAAATTTATTTAAACAAGAAATATTCATTAAATTATTTAAATCAAACTCAAGTTATAAATCATATCTTAAATCCCAATTCCAATAAGTTTTAAATTGGTTTAATTAAATAAAATTCTTTACTAAATTCAAATTTTCTTCCCAACCTTAACTTATTCAAATTTTACCAAAAATCTATTTAGAAATATAAATTTTATACGTAACATATTATATGTATTAAATCCATCTCAATTAAATTAAATATCATTATTTAAATCTATATATATCATTACCATTTATATATAAATTTTTAAAAATCAACCTTTGTTAAAACCAAATATTTCTTTCCAAAACCATAGAATCCAATTTCAAAATATTTATATATATATGGACCAACGGTGTTTGTATATATATTTATCATATGGTTAAGTGATACGGATATTTATCATTTCAATCCGAAATTTAAATATATACGGGTAGATATCATTTCGACCCGTAATCCCAATTTCAATTCAAATGAAAATCGCTTGGGTTTATCATTTCAACCCATAACGATTTTCTCCTATTCTAAAGTCCGTTCGGGTATGTATCATTTCAACCCATAGTGAATTCTATACTAACAGGGAACTTGCAGAGTGATAACAGATACTAAAAAAATATATAACAGCAGGCATATATCATCAGTATAAATAACAGATACGGGTGTCAGATGTCACAGGTGAACAGATATAAATAATAGTAATAACAGGCATATAATACTAGATACTGATGTCAGATGTCACAGGTGAACAGTTATCGATAATAGCATATATAACAATGTAAATAACTACAGCAGCATATTTCAATTGCTATTTCAAATGAAATCAAATTTAACTAATAAAAGAACGTAAATCGTGAGTGATTGCTCACCTTTCGAGGTTAGAGATGAACGAGACTGAGATGAGTTACGAATCTAAGCACGAAATCCGAAGCAAAGCTAGATGGATACGGATTCGACAATAAGCTGAAAAATAGGGGAATTGACGAAATCGATCAGAACTGGATCGATGATGATAATAGAATAAATGAAAATATATATAAATTATATATAACTATGTATATACCAAATCATATTCTAAAGTCAAACACAATTTTAAATTAAATATATATTTCAAAATCATTGGTTGTATTAAAACATGCATGTCAAAACCACACAGCTCTTATACTAGTCTATATAAACCTATATATGAAATAATCTTATTTTACTATAATATGTACAAGCAACCAAATATATATTCGAACCTAACTGTAAATTATGCCTATATTTTCAACCAATTTTATGTCATCAGTTATACACATATACCAGAAATCAATGCTATAACTTATAGAGTAAAATACAAATAAAAACATATATAATATAACATTCAAACGTGTTAAATAGATCGAATATAAGCTACAGTCTTAACTATATACTTATGTAACAAAATAGCATACCTATAAAACAAAATGTATATATACGTATTATACATATAACCGCCATATCAACTTGTACAACATCTCATTAAACAATGCATAAATTTTATATACTATGGATGGGGATGCAAGCTTACTCAGGTGTAAATTATAATTGCCTAAGTTCAAATATACACTGTAAACAAATTTCCAAACATAGAATATAACATTTTAACTATGTATCACTATATGCTAATATTTTTTTTTATAGAATCAAAATAACTTACTGAAAAATCTCTGAAACTAAACATGCCAAATATAAATACTTTATAAATAATACATTTATATATATTTAAAAGAACTATCATGTACTTAGATGAACAAGAATATACACTTAAGTGACATAGTATATACCACACGTCAGATGTATCACAACCAAAATATAAATATACAAAATATGAAAACTTGACATATATAACTAGATATAGATATGTATCCTATAAACAGAAATTATGTAAACCAATACAACAACTTATATATGCATATCACATATCTGTATACCTTTTATATAAACAGAGCTTAGAAACGAAGCTAGGTGCTCGAGCTATTGCTGTGCTTCGATGGAGAGAGATGGCATGGGTTTCGATGGCAGTGCTTGAGGTGCTGTTAGGTGGATATGGGACGGAGAGGACTGCATGTGTGTGGGATGGAACTCGGCAACACCAAAGTGTAGGCTGGCTCGGGCTGAAAGGCGAGGGGTGCAACTGGCGGTGTTGACATGGGTATGAAGGTGGTGGACTGCTATTCACGTGGGCTGCTGGTTGTTCGACTAGGGGAAGGCTCAGAAGGCGAAGTGGTTGGTTAGGGTGTGCGATTGGTGGAGAGAGAGATTGGAGAGTGGAGCTAGGGGCGATAGCAGCTGCTAGGGCCGATCTGTGCTTAGGGAAGGCTGCTCGTGGGTGAGATGCGGCTATGGAGGGTGAGGGTAGAGGCGCAATACGTGGCGGATGTGTTGCACGTGGGGGCGGGTGAGGTGGAAGACTCGCGGTGTTGGTTCTCGGTGGCGAAGTGGTGGACGGAGGAAGGGCAGAGGGAGATGGTTGGGCGTGATGTGATGTTGGTGGTGGAAGGTTGGTGACGTGGGGTGCTGCCGAAAGCTTTGGTTTTGAGGAAGTGGGTTGTTGATGAGGTGGCAAGAAGAAGAGATGAAGGAAAGAAAAGTAGGAGGCGGAGATGAAATATTTGGTGAAGTAGCAGATCCAAATGAAAGAAAAAAAAAGAAGCAGGTCAAAAATGAACAATGCAGAGGAGAAATGAAACGTGCCACAGTGAATATATTGAAACGACGGGAAAGTAATAGCTGTAAATTGATTGAGAGGCTATTAAAGCAATTTATTATATTGCTGGGGATTCACGTTCAAATTTGAAAAGGCAGAGGAAAGCTAACGGTCACAACTAAAGGTACCGTTACAACGAACAGTTTATTCTTTCCGGCGCGTACCAGACCTCAAAATATAGAAATAAATATACCCTTGAGATCAGCACGACGAGATGATCAAAACGGTATACAGATATTAGTGGTACGATCATCCGATCAAAAGTCAATAACCGGTACCAGAAAATGCTGCTATTTTACAAGAATTAAGATAAACGGAGCAATAGAAGTCCAAATTTGGAAAAACAAATTTCGCAGTCTGATTCAGAATAATCTGAATAAATTTTCTCCTGTTGACATATTTTGGTTTCGGAAAACTTTTAAATTCACTGTTATTAACCGGTTTGATTTTGAATAAAATTTCACAGGAAAATAAACTTCAATATTATCAGATGAAAATTTACCAGTTGCTATATTAAAATAGACGTATTCCAAATAATAAATTTTTAATTTCAAATTTTATTGTTTAAAATTTAACAAAAATTCAATTAATTACGTTATAAAAATTATTAGAATTTACGGGTCGTTACACTCTCCCCCACTCAAAACTTTTCGTCCCCGAAAAGGAAGGAGGTAGAAGAATAGAAACAACCAGAAGGAAAATAGATTGAAGGTTAAGATTAAACAATTAATTTAAAACTATATAAATTTTACTTGAAATATTCATTTGAAAACTTCATTTGCAATCAATTATCTTTAATACTTTAATACTTTTCAAAAATCCATTTGTAAATTCTTGCTTCATTTATCAATACCTTTTATATGTTTAAATAATATCTTTATAAATATATAAAAACTATTTGAAAATAGTTATTTACATTTTTACTTATATTTACAAAGAAGTTATTTGAAAACATTACATCCATAATTCATAAATTTATTAATTTATCTCAAGATACTTTTCAAATATTATTAAGAAATCAATAATCATTTACTTTAAATATGTTTTTTTTATTAATAACCTCAAAATATTTATAACACTAAAATTTCTATTAAACCATGTAGTCTATACTTAAACAATATTTTAAAAGGATATAGTCAACAAGGAAAAGAAGGAGGATCTGAAAAAAAAACAGGAAATAGGTGAATAAATAAAGCTGAGCAGATAAGGTAGATTCAAAAGAATGGTATCGGGCACGAATAGTTAATTCAAACCATTAGAATTTCAATTTCGAATATTAATACAAAATTTCTTGGTTAGAAATACTTTTATAATAAAATATTTTTTATAACTCGATGTTTTAACAAGTTTATCCTCGTTCCTGTAGACTCTGGTAGTGTGTTGATCAGGCGCAAAACTAGAATTCTCCAGGTACTTAGTAGACCTGTTTCAACACCCAGTGAAAATACTGGAAAAACTTTTAAAAAATAGAAATGGAAAGTACAATCCAAACAACAAAACGAACAAAACCTTTGTCTAACCATGGTTCGTAGATACACAATGGTTACGCCTGGGTCCCCCAGGAAACAATCCATATCCGTAAGCTTTCTCAGCCCTGCGAGTTACGCCATGATGACTAGTAGAATGCAGGATACACAATGGTTACGCCTGGATCCCCCAGGAAACAATCCGTACCCCCAGGCAAGACTCAGCCAAGCATTTGCGCTACTATTCGCGACCTACACAGATTGCAGGATACACAATGATTACGCCTGGATCCCCCAGGAAACAATCCGTACCCCTAGGCAAGACTCAGCCAAGCAGTTGCGCTATGCAGTCACGAGAGAACAATAAGACCATGGGTAACGCCATGGAATTCGAAGGACACTCGAGTATCATATCCGGAAAACCAAAATCAGAGAGAATAATATCGATAGAATGAATCCAAGATGTGGCCACAAATCGGATATCAAGCAGAAGGCACTTTCCATATCTTTACTTCGAAAATATGTATCATATAGTACCCTTTTCAAATCACTTTCAAATATCGTACTTATATAAAATCCATTATATATAAGATTTAATTTTCAAATCAAATACTTTCCAAAATCAATAGTATATCAAATCATACTTATATAGACTTCAATTATATAAGATTTCACTTTCAAATTGAGTACCTTTTCAAATCTATAGTTTTCGAATCAATTTCATACTCATACAAATCAATTTTATATGAGTTCGACAACTCCCAAATCAAGGTTTTAGTAACATAAGGTTCTCAAATTTCAATTTGTTTCAATATCAGTTCAATTTCAAAATCATATACAATTTCACCAAATTATTTCTTCACAAATTAATTATCTTTAGCTTCAAAGTTTCCAAAATAATAGATTTTGAAAATAAATCCAAATTTCCAAATCAATAATTTAAGTCAACCAATTCATTTCCAAAATCAAATGGTTTTCAAAATCATCTTATATTTACCTAAGGTCCATCTTATATAAGGATCAAATTTTTCAAAAATAAGTTTCGCTGTATCAAGAGCCATATGAGATTGAATATCTTTGCTTTTATGGGTTATATATCTTTGTAATTTAAGTTGGAAATTTACTTTTAGTAAGCAAAGATATTCTAACTCGACAGCTTTCAATTTCAGCGTCAAAATATATCAATGATATTAGGATATAAGATGTACATACGTCATCATTTCGCAAAATCACATTTGATCGCTCGCTCGATCACACAAGTTTGCTTTCGAACTAGTATTGTCCATTCGACTTCCCTAATGCGGATTTCGATATAGTTTCTCGACTAGAAGCCATCGGTCTCCTTGCATAGCCATATACTACGATAGAGAATTCAAGAATCAAGCCCAAAATCCATATCAAATATTCGCCATCAAGAATCAAATGAAAAATCCTAACACGAAATGGTGTAATCCACCTCGAACTTGTGTACTCAAACTTGGATCAAATTAATTATGCGAATAAAACAGCATACGTACAACTTATATATTTATTCCAACTTGTTAAATATATAGTTTCATAAAGATGTTACTAAGTTAAAACATTTAAACTAAATTTTATTCAAAATATTTTGTAGACCAAATTCTTCTCAAGACATTTCAAATCTAAATTTCATATTAGAAAATTTAAAATTTCCTTATTCATTTACTTAACCAAACAGTTTCAACTTATTTAAATCATATTACTTCATACTTAAACATTCAAAACAAACTTATATACTTTATCAAAATACTTTTCAAAATTTCTTAGCTTTGAAAAGTTAACCTTGATTTGAAAGTGCTCGAACCTTCAAAATAGTTGAAGAAATCATTTTCAAATTCAAGAGTTGGAAATCAGCAACAAATCAGTAAATCAATTTTAATAGATAGGGTTATATCAAATCCAAAACTCGAAGACTTAACACCGGCTCATTTCAAATCATTTCAAATACATATACATATATCTTTCGAATATCAATCATACTTCAAAATTTTGAAATAAAAATGGTTTAAAAAAAATCACTCGCATAGCAAAGCTACTGAAGTGGCCTATCCCTCACTCTGAAACTCGAAAATCAATGTCGATGATGCGTGCACTCATCACCGAAATTATTTTCCAGCGACACAAGTGAGTTCTGGACTTCTATTTTCTCAAACTTCTTTTGAAATTTCTTCGAAACTCATTGGAACTCATTTGAAGTCATTTGAAACATTTCTTATTCGGAAAATACTTTCAAACCATATTATTATATATTTACAAAACCTTAAAACCAATTTCAAAATACCGAAGTTCAATTCTCGAATTTCAAATTTAAAGTCCTTTAGTTATAAATCATTTTTATATAAATCAATTTCTTATATAACTTTTCAAAATTACAAATCCTTTCGAAACCTCAAATTCTCATTTTAAAAAGGGTATATAATCTTTATCGAAAATATTTCACTTTTATATATAGAATATAATCATACTTATAAAAATAATAATTTCGATTTAGAAAACAATTTCTTAAAATACAAACAAACCCGATTTCAAAGGATGATTTAAGAATGGATTTCAAACAAAGATAGAGATTCAAATTAGAGGGACTCTAATCGATTAGGATTTTTGATTCGAAGATAAGTTCGAACGAAAATGAGATAATTAATTACAAAACAATAGATCGATACAGTTATATAAATCGCGGGCGACCTTAACCGATCAACCGTGATTCCAAAATAAGATCAGTGCCGAATTCTAAGGCAAATCGACATTCGATCGCCAAAGATAGAATTCGACATAGCAAAAGATAGCAGCATTTAAACCGAGGGATATATAAATCTCCGGTGAATCAATGCTAATTGTAAAGAAGTTTCACCCCTTCACAATTCCTTCAAAGATTGGCGAGATCGCCTATTCTTATAGAGATCATTCGAAGTGGAGTTATGGGATACTCCAGAATCAAAAGAATACTAATAGAGAGAGACAAGAATGAATTTTGGAACCGTAGGGAACGTTCCAAAGTTCAAAGGAAATCGAGTCAAAAGGAAGAGATTAAACTCAAACGAAAGTGATTCTGTAAATAAATTTACAATATATGCTAAGTTTCGCCTAGAGCCAAAGCTCTGATACCAACTGTAACGGCCCGGTATTTTGGACCATTCAAATCGACAATAATCCACACATGTCTGACTTGAATAATTCAAAATATCAGATTGTTAATTTAAATTTGGCAAAACTCAGCATATGCAGTAAATAAATCAATCACAGAATCACAGACACAGAGTAATACAATAATACGCAGCGGAATAGATAAAATAGTAGTTCATGAAGCTACTATATAAACATCAGAGTTAAATAAAATACAACAGAATATCTCAAATGTAATGAAGTCTCCAGTACAACAGATGACTTTTCTGAACGAATCAACTAGAAGAGCTGAAAGCTGAGGCGATAGTTGGATCTCCAAAGGAAGCTCCAAACTCCAAGGGTGAGTCTCAAATGCTGTATCACTCGGTCTGACCCGAGCGTAAAGTAAAACACAAAACACTCGAGTCAGGATTAACATTCTTATATTAATAAATCCAACTCAAGTGAAATATCAACTGAAATACAAGTAACTTAAAGGATGTTTGGGATAACCATCCTCTAAGGATCTTCAGAACTATCTACAAGGTGGAAATATACATTATAACACCGTGGTCATTTCAGTTAAATTTATACTTCAAACCCAAATATCATTTCATTTCAAATATACCTATTTTATAAATAGTATATATATAAGTTAAATAATTTATAAAGTAAAGTATTTAAAATTTCCTCAAGTCTCACAGATCGATTTAAATTAACTCAAATTCCAAATTCAAATTTATTCAAAGCTCAATTCATCAATTCAATTCAGTTCTAAAGATACCATTTAAATTTTCAATATATTCCAAAGCTTTAATATTCAACATTTTCAAAGTTCAATTTAACAGTTTCATATAGATCTTGATTTAACTTTATTATTATTTAATCAGGGAATATTCACTTAATAAATTCAATATCATTTAACTAGCCTTAAATTTCATTTTTCTACTAAATATTTCCTTAAATTTATTTAAACAAGAAATATTCATTAAATTATTTAAATCAAACTCAAGTTATAAATCATATCTTAAATCCCAATTCCAATAAGTTTTAAATTGGTTTAATTAAATAAAATTCTTTACTAAATTCAAATTTTCTTCCCAACCTTAACTTATTCAAATTTTACCAAAAATCTATTTAGAAATATAAATTTTATACTTAACATATTATATGTATTAAATCCATCTCAATTAAATTAAATATCATTATTTAAATCTATATATATCATTACCATTTATATATAAATTTTTAAAAATCAACCTTTGTTAAAACCAAATATTTCTTTCCAAAACCATAGAATCCAATTTCAAAATATTTATATATATATGGACCAACGGTGTTTGTATATATATTTATCATATGGTTAAGTGATACGGATATTTATCATTTCAATCCGAAATTTAAATATATACGGGTAGATATCATTTCGACCCGTAATCCCAATTTCAATTCAAATGAAAATCGCTTGGGTTTATCATTTCAACCCATAACGATTTTCTCCTATTCTAAAGTCCGTTCGGGTATGTATCATTTCAACCCATAGTGAATTCTATACTAACAGGGAACTTGCAGAGTGATAACAGATACTAAAAAAATATATAACAGCAGGCATATATCATCAGTATAAATAACAGATACGGGTGTCAGATGTCACAGGTGAACAGATATAAATAATAGTAATAACAGGCATATAATACTAGATACTGATGTCAGATGTCACAGGTGAACAGTTATCGATAATAGCATATATAACAATGTAAATAACTACAGCAGCATATTTCAATTGCTATTTCAAATGAAATCAAATTTAACTAATAAAAGAACGTAAATCGTGAGTGATTGCTCACCTTTCGAGGTTAGAGATGAACGAGACTGAGATGAGTTACGAATCTAAGCACGAAATCCGAAGCAAAGCTAGATGGATACGGATTCGACAATAAGCTGAAAAATAGGGGAATTGACGAAATCGATCAGAACTGGATCGATGATGATAATAGAATAAATGAAAAAATATATAAATTATATATAACTATGTATATACCAAATCATATTCTAAAGTCAAACACAATTTTAAATTAAATATATATTTCAAAATCATTGGTTGTATTAAAACATGCATGTCAAAACCACACAGCTCTTATACTAGTCTATATAAACCTATATATGAAATAATCTTATTTTACTATAATATGTACAAGCAACCAAATATATATTCGAACCTAACTGTAAATTATGCCTATATTTTCAACCAATTTTATGTCATCAGTTATACACATATACCAGAAATCAATGCTATAACTTATAGAGTAAAATACAAATAAAAACATATATAATATAACATTCAAACGTGTTAAATAGATCGAATATAAGCTACAGTCTTAACTATATACTTATGTAACAAAATAGCATACCTATAAAACAAAATGTATATATACGTATTATACATATAACCGCCATATCAACTTGTACAACATCTCATTAAACAATGCATAAATTTTATATACTATGGATGGGGATGCAAGCTTACTCAGGTGTAAATTATAATTGCCTAAGTTCAAATATACACTGTAAACAAATTTCCAAACATAGAATATAACATTTTAACTATGTATCACTATATGCTAATATTTTTTTTTTATAGAATCAAAATAACTTACTGAAAAATCTCTGAAACTAAACATGCCAAATATAAATACTTTATAAATAATACATTTATATATATTTAAAAGAACTATCATGTACTTAGATGAACAAGAATATACACTTAAGTGACATAGTATATACCACACGTCAGATGTATCACAACCAAAATATAAATATACAAAATATGAAAACTTGACATATATAACTAGATATAGATATGTATCCTATAAACAGAAATTATGTAAACCAATACAACAACTTATATATGCATATCACATATCTGTATACCTTTTATATAAACAGAGCTTAGAAACGAAGCTAGGTGCTCGAGCTATTGCTGTGCTTCGATGGAGAGAGATGGCACGGGTTTCGATGGCAGTGCTTGAGGTGCTGTTAGGTGGATATGGGACGGAGAGGACTGCATGTGTGTGGGATGGAACTCGGCAACACCAAAGTGTAGGCTGGCTCGGGCTGAAAGGCGAGGGGTGCAACTGGCGGTGTTGACATGGGTACGAAGGTGGTGGACTGCTGTTCACGTGGGCTGCTGGTTGTTCGACTAGGGGAAGGCTCAGAAGGCGAAGTGGTTGGTTAGGGTGTGCGATTGGTGGAGAGAGAGATTGGAGAGTGGAGCTAGGGGCGATAGCAGCTGCTAGGGCCGATCTGTGCTTAGGGAAGGCTGCTCGTGGGTGAGATGCGGCTATGGAGGGTGAGGGTAGAGGCGCAATACGTGGCGGATGTGTTGCACGTGGGGGCGGGTGAGGTGGAAGACTCGCGGTGTTGGTTCTCGGTGGCGAAGTGGTGGACGGAGGAAGTGCAGAGGGAGATGGTTGGGCGTGATGTGATGTTGGTGGTGGAAGGTTGGTGACGTGGGGTGCTGCCGAAAGCTTTGGTTTTGAGGAAGTGGGTTGTTGATGAGGTGGCAAGAAGAAGAGATGAAGGAAAGAAAAGTAGGAGGCGGAGATGAAATATTTGGTGAAGTAGCAGATCCAAATGAAAGAAAAAAAAAGA
Organism: Allium fistulosum; assembly: GCA_030737815.1. Classification (NCBI taxonomy): domain Eukaryota; kingdom Viridiplantae; phylum Streptophyta; class Magnoliopsida; order Asparagales; family Amaryllidaceae; genus Allium; species Allium fistulosum. The sequence continues at coordinate 1,042,363,237 of CM060907.1, read as the reverse complement.
AGCAGGTCAAAAATGAACAATGCAGAGGAGAAATGAAACGTGCCACAGTGAATATATTGAAACGACGGGAAAGTAATAGCTGTAAATTGATTGAGAGGCTATTAAAGCAATTTATTATATTGCTGGGGATTCACGTTCAAATTTGAAAAGGCAGAGGAAAGCTAACGGTCACAATTAAAGGTACCGTTACAACGAACAGTTTATTCTTTCCGGCGCGTACCAGACCTCAAAATATAGAAATAAATATACCCTTGAGATCAGCACGACGAGATGATCAAAACGGTATACAGATATCAGTGGTACGATCATCCGATCAAAAGTCAATAACCGGTACCAGAAAATGCTGCTATTTTACAAGAATTAAGATAAACGGAGCAATAGAAGTCCAAATTTGGAAAAACAAATTTCGCAGTCTGATTCAGAATAATCTGAATAAATTTTCTCCTGTTGACATATTTTGGTTTTGGAAAACTTTTAAATTCACTGTTATTAACCGGTTTGATTTTGAATAAAATTTCACAGGAAAATAAACTTCAATATTATCAGATGAAAATTTACCAGTTGCTATATTAAAATAGACGTATTCCAAATAATAAATTTTTAATTTCAAATTTTATTGTTTAAAATTTAACAAAAATTCAATTAATTACGTTATAAAAATTATTAGAATTTACGGGTCGTTACAATAAGCTCTTCTTATATCAAGCTTCATTATAGCTCTTGGAGAAACATGAGCTCTACCATAACCATTAAGTAGTTCATGAGTAACCAGCACATTATCTAGGATACTTCTATTATTCAAAAATGCAGCTTGGTTCTCAGAAATCACTTTAGGAAGCACATGTCTAAGCCTAGCAGCAATAACTTTAGATATGCATTTGTATAATATGTTACAACAAGCAATATGACGAAATGCATTAAGAGTAGCAGCATGCTTACCTTTTGGCACCAAACATAAGTTGGTTGCATTTATAGGAATAGGCAATTTATTGTGCTCAAAAAAATTATGCATGGCTGCCTTAAAGTCATTAGCAATGACATCCCAACAATGAACAAAGAAAACAGCATTAAAACCATCAGGACCACCACAAGAATCCCTCTTCATACCAAACATAGCATTATATATTTCTTCATCAGTTACTCTTGAAGACAAAAATTGGATATCAGACTCAGACAGGACAGGCAAAGGAGTAGACATGAGCTCATGAGAGTTAGGGTTCCATGCTTCATTTAGGGAGTAAAGATTGATATAATGATCAATGAAAGCTTTGTCAATTTCATCTGGCTTGTTTAAAATCCTTTGTTCCTCATTTTGTATCTGGTGGATGTTTCTTTTGCATTTTTAATTTTTAGGGTACTATGATACAGTTTAGAATTTCTATCACCATACATGTAACATCCCGAAAATTTTCGACTTTCGAAAATTCAACATCGATACTCACTTTATCGACTGCTGAGCCATCGAATGCCGGAAACCCGAAAAGTTATGGTTTTAAGAAAAAGAAAAAGTAGAAGAAGAAGAAGATAGAAGGAAAAGAGAAGAAAGAAAGAAGAAGAACAACAGAACAGCAACAGAAACAGAACAATATTAGAATCTCACATATCGCAGCGGAACAATATATAATAGATAAATGAATATCATTTAAAAACAAAAGAATTATATCTGTTATTACATTACATCACATCATATCATCAGAGTCAATATACAAAAATGGACAGTTATATAAACTTGTCCTCATACAGAATACACAGCGGAATAAATACTATCAGATACAAATATTACGTCTCGTCCTCCAGCTTATCTCCAAAGCTCCAGAATATCCAGAATATCCTTGTAATATCCCGGAAATTTTAACAATATCAATTTAATAATCTGTTAAATAATTAAATTGATATTGATGATCTTTGATAATAAGATTTGAATTTAATTTAATAATCTGATTAAATTAGTATTAATTGGTGATTTTATCTTTTAAAAGTTAATAAGATATTTTCTATTTGAATATATATATTTATTTATATATATTGTAAATAGAAGCTTTGGGTAAATTGGGAATTTAGATTTAATTTAATATGACTTTTCAAAGTTATTTAAATTAGTAAATTTATAGTTTTAAAATACTTTAATTGCTTAAGATATTTTTACTTAAGTTTAAAATTATATAAGAGTTAAGAAAAAGGCTTGTTTTGTTTCTTTTTAAAATGATTTATATATATAGATAAGTGTTTAATGAATAAGAAAAAGGCTTTTTAATTACTTTAAAATAAATAGAAATAAGATAAATACTTAAAAGACATGTGTCTTTATCTAATGACTTGTTTTAACATGTGTTAAGTAATGATGAACTCATAGGACAAGTGTCTTAATTATTTTCCATTTTCTTTTATTTTATAAAATCATAAATATACATGTATATAAACATTTGCTTTTCTTCATTTCATTCTTTCTATTCTTCTTTTTAAAATCAAGAGAAACTCAAAAACCTTTCCTCTAAGCAAATCTGAAACAAATCAGATCAGTAAACAAATCTTCCTCAAACCAAAAACCAAAATCAACAACCCATAATTCATCCTCAAAAATCAAATCCCTGTAATCTCATTTTTACAAATTCAAACCAAGCCTGTGATTCATTTTCATTTTCAAAAAGCAAACCTGGAATCAAGTTTGCAAACCGAAATCAGTGAGCATCTTCCTCAAACAAAAGATCTGTAATCATCTCAAAACAACCAGTTGCATTCTCTTCCATCTGTAATCAAAATCAAGTTTAAAGCCTGCCTTCATTTTTGAATCTGGAATCATTTTAAAGCCTACTGCATTCTATTCAAATCTGGAAAACAACTCAAAACTGTTTACTTTCATTTCTTCAATCTGGGGACCAGCATGCATGTAGTTTAAGCAATATAAAGCTTCAACAACTCAACTTCTCAAATCAAAAGGAGGCATTCTTGTTTAAAAGTGCAAACCTGTTTCAAGTTTTCAAAAATAGGCCTCTGTTCATCTTTGATAAGGTGAGTAACATTTTTATTAAAATAACTTAAGTTTAATATAGTTGCATGATTGATTTTATCTGGATATATATGAATTGCTTTGATTATATGTGAATATATCTGTATATATATAAACTGCTCCCCTGTTCTAGTTTTCCAGTGAGTAAACTTTTAAATTAAAAGCTTAAGTAAATTATAGCTTGTTGCATGTGAAAATTTCTGTGATAATTGATGCTGGCTTGAGGATATTTATGTGATTTTCTGTATGAAAGTTGAAGTGTGTGATTAAGAATCTAAGATATAGGTGTGCATGTTCTGTGCTACCCTGTTCCTGATATAGGATTTAAATTTTGAAACAAAATTCCAATTCTTTTTATCTGATCATTGTTAAACTTGGACTTCAAACAAATTAGTTAAGTTTTTAACTTGATCTAAGATTTAAAAATATGTACAAATGTTTTTAATTTAAAAATATGCTTAATCTGGAAATACTGTAGAAATCATAATAACTTGATAAAACCAAATGTTAAATTTTATTGATTCAAGTTTATATCTTGAATCATCACTGAAAATCAGGATTTTTAAAACAAAAATCAAGGTTTTTAGTAATAGGATGGAAGAGCATTTCAGTGTTGACTGGAAAGTGGTTTTAGGGGAGTTTCTGGTGGTCAGGGAATCTGTGGTGATCAGGAATTGGTCTGGAGATAGGGGAAGGTACGGGGAGGCTAGGAAAAATGGGTGGAGGCAGTAATGATCGCCGTGGCGTCAACGGCGAAGAGAATTTGTTTATAACCCTAGTTTTGGTCGAGCTGGAAGATTTGATCTCTTTTTTTTCTCTGATGCATCGAGTTCAATGGAACCTTGGGAATGGGATCGTGGAGGACTGGCGAAGACGTGACTGAAGTCACAGTAGCTCCGGTGGTCGGAGGAAGGTGATCGAGGCATTTTCTGATGAGGATTTGGAATTCCAGTTTCAACTGCCTAGCTCGATTTTGAATTGAGGCTTGTGTATGTGTTTGAATGATCGGAGTTAGGTTGGGAGATGATCGTCGACTTGCGTACGTAGTCGTGGATGGTCGGAGGCGACCGCATTTCTGGTGCACGTGCACGGTGCAAATTTGTGATTCTGGGTGAAGTCTGGATTTTAGAAGAAGAGGGTCTCGTGATTTTCGTATTTCTTACGGGGAAGACTCGGGAAATTTAAGACTGCGACTCGAAGTGGTTAGTGGGGACGCGAGTATTTTAGTGTTACCCGATTTTAAGAAACCTGTCAGTTCAATTTAAATCTAATTTAAAGTTTGAAGCAAAATTTAAACAGGGATTTAAATCAAAGTTTTAATGTATAGATTCCAGTTTGTTTTTAAAACTTAGATTGGAAATAAATGTTTTAAATGTTAGTTACATTTAAATATTTGAAATTAAAAAGGAATTTGATTTAAACCCTTTGTAAAATTCTTTTATAAATATAATTCTTCAACATGTAGAAGCTTTAAATTGGTATTTAAACTTTGTTTAAACAAATTAGTATTCATTTTAAATCTGGAATTTAAAATGAAATTTAAAAGTTAAATTTGAAATGGATGTTTTCAAATGTATTTAAGAATGATAATTTAACCTTTGATAAGAAATGTTTTATCTTAAAGTTTAAATCATTAAATCTTTAAGGTAATTAAAATGGTTAAATTAATTTGATTAATTAATGATTTGAATTAATTAATTTAAAATTAAGGATTCAAAATACTTTGTAAATGATAACTTGATTTTCAATAAGAACAAAGTTTATCTTAAAGTAATTAAAGATTTGTGTTCATTAAATTAATTAGGAAATTTAATGGATAATTAAATTGTTTGATTAATTAATCATTTGGATTAATTAAATAAATAATTAAAGGTTTAAACTAATTTATTTATGATTAAGATAAATTAATTAGGAATGATTAATTTATAATTGAGGATTATAAATTAGAGTATTAATTAATGATTAAGAATTAATTAATAAAGAAATTAAATATTAATTAAGTTATGGTTAACACTTAATTAATTAAATAATTAAAGGTTAATTAAATTGGTTATTAAGATTTTTTAATTTGAAATTAATAATAATTAATCTAAGTTAATTACTTAAGAAAAGTAATTAAAGGGTTGTTAATAGTTAATGAAGGTCATTAACTTGAGATTATTTAAATAAATAATTAATGTGATTAATTTTGATAATTAATTAGATAAATTGATTTAAAGATAATCATTTGTGAAAATGGTTTAAATGTAATTACTTAATAAAAGTAATTAAGGAATTAATTACTCATTTGTAATTAATTGAGTTAATTTGATTTAGTTAAGTTAATTAATTAAGTTTAATTAATTTAGGATAATCAAGAGATGGTTTAATAATAATTACTTAATGTAATTGTTAAGGTGTGATTATTTAGGGAAGTTAGTAATAAATAATTACTGGAAGTAATTAAGTGAATAATGATTTTATTAATGGAAGTAATTTGAGTTTAATTACTTGTTAATTAATCAAGGGATTAATTAAAAGAAATCAATTAAGGAGTAATTAATTTAGTTAATAAAAGTAATTAAAGGTAGTTAATTACTGAATGAGATTAATCAAGAGTGATTAATAAATGTGTTTTAATTAAAGGTTAATTACTTAATGTAATTAATTTAATTAGAGTAATTAATAATTAAAATGTAATTAGGGATCATTAATTAATATAATTAATGATGTAATTAAGAGTTGATTAATTAAGTAATAATTAATAAATGAAGTAATTAATTAATGTAATTAATTAAGGATTAATGTAATTAATTATAGTTGATTAATTTAATTAATTATAGTTAATTAATTAATGAAGTAATTAAAGGTTAATTACTATAAATGGTTAAGGATAATTAATTTAAGTAATTAATTAAAGGATAATTTACTTGGATATAATTAAAAGGTAATTAATCAAAGATGATTAATTGAAATGAATTATTAGAGGATAATTAATTAATTAATTTGTAATTAATTAATGATTAAGTAAGCAGGATTTATAGAATGAAGTAATTAATTTAATTCATTTTAAATTAATTAGAGATGATATAAATCATTACTTAGGATGGATGAATATTATTGAATGCTTTGCATTGTTTGATATCTCTGATAAGATATATGATATGTGATATGGATGTTTGGTTGAATTGTAATGATAATATGAATTATCTGTTTGGATGATAATATAGATTATCTATTGAGTTATCTATCTGTGTGTATATAGATAAGAATTGAATTGTTTTAACCTTAAAACAACTTGGCCCTTAAAAGATACGTTTGGATTTCGATGAGACCGGGATCGGGTTTCCGTATACCGGATTTCCAGGTCTGGAGACCCGAATACCACATCGATCCAAATTAACGATAGGTCGTGAATCAAGTGAAGATGAAGATTCAGAGTGCAAGGGTTATTGTCGTTAACTCTGAGGGTGATTCCAAAACGAGTGTAACGAGATAATGCCTTCGGTTTCGTTCGAACCCGGAACGAACTTGTATGGATTGAATGCTTTCAGAACATCGTCAGGTGGACGATGAGCATTCTAAGTGATGTGTTCTTTTCTAAGGTAATCGTGACCTCAAGCCTCACAAACCGGGAATGGCTAAAACAGGGGAGGTGCAGCAAGGTTAGTGGGTAGCACCCAAGTAGGACAAGATTACCTCTGTCTAGAAGTCCCTTCTTATTTCGGCTTAGTGTGTGCGGTTGCTGATCCCAACCGTGAGGTATCTTGTGCGGGAATTATCCAGTAAGGGATGTTCCGACCTTGTGTTGCAGGGGATTGGGAGTGATCCTCGGTACGGTGATCTAGGCCACGTACTGTGACGGGCGGTACCCCGGTAGCCCTGCCATTGTATGGAATCCAAACTCCAATAAGTGCCGTACATATTAGTTGTGCCCAACTATGTTGGAATGTGAGATGTAAGCATTTCAGCTATTTCTGTATTTTACTTGAAAACCCTAGACCCTATTATAATACAATCAAATTTCCTATCAAATGTTTTGGTTAGCGTAAGGTAAAAACTTACCCATGTTTATTTGTGGGGAGTCTTACGTGATACCTTTTCTTTCAAAAGGTTTTGAAGTTAAACAAGTTTAACCTGTTACTCACACCAGACCCATGTCTGACCCAAGTTGTTTATTTCTGTTTTATAAACTCTTGGGTACTCAAATTTTTACGAGTAGCCAAGGGATTCAGGTTAGCCTTGACGAATTGTGGAGGAGCAATGGAGCAGGAGGCTTCAGCGTTGTAGATATAGATAGTAGTTTCCGCTGTGTTGATCTTGTTTAGATCTTTGTTTTGTATTGAGATGTAATATCTAGACAGATGTTTATAACTGTCTAGTATATGATGTGTAATCGGTGTAACTCTGATAAGTGTTGTATATGATACTATGTAATAGTTATGTGATATATTATATTTTATTCCGATTCCGCTGTGAGTATTTGTGTTTCTTTCTTTTCTCTTCTTCTCTTTTCTACTTCTCACCCCTTTCTTTCTTACTGTCGATGCGATTTTCCGGGAGTGGAAAGTCGGGTCGTCACAATCCTGATAACATAACTCTAGGCTGCCCGTGTGGAAATTGGTGGGCACCCAGAGTTTAGAAGGGAACAATAAACTCCGAGTCAGTCATGGTGACTGGTGTGAGATCGTAAAACAGTTATTCTTTAAAAATAAACAGCAGAAAGATTTTAAAGTAAATTTCGCAATGCCTTTGGAAAATGAAACTACCATAAGACCTCCCGCCACACACACAATGCAAACGCAGACTTGGAGGAGATTTCTTCTTATGATAGTCAAAGATGCTTACTACGCAAAATCAAATCATTTTTGATATTATTATTAGTGCATAGTGTAGAAAACATTTCGAAAGTAGAATATAAATCTTAGCCAGCATAGGTACCATTATAGTATGCTTGCTATAGCTGCCATATTAGATGGCAGGTTCTACAACTAAAACCGTACAAGTCACGTATTGTTTCTTTGGATTTCCAACAAATGGTCAGGCTAAGGAACTTCCTATCCACGATGGGTACGTCCCTGGAATAGACGACCCGAGAACCTAACCGGATCTCTGCCAACACAAGGCCGGGTTACCTCTGCAAAAATAGGTAACTACTGACACGCGTATGCCATCCCCCGATCGTCACCGATCTTCCCGAGGATCCCCGATTTCCAACAAACCACATAGATAATAATAATGCAGTAACCACAGAGGTTAAGTATCTGGGCTCCATACCATGATACCACCTTTATCCAGAAGGAATGACATACACTAAGGGGCGCTACTCCCTAGAACCTTGCTGCATCCTTCTTGTTTCGACCATTTCCGGGGTGTGAGGCTCGACGAAGTCTCGTCCACAAAGCTACGCTTTCTCAAAAAGCCCTGCTTCGGGTCAAACAAAATGATCAACCTATGATCACAAAGATATAAGATCAAACAAATGATCATATCACAAATGATCAAACACTGATCATTTCACAGCAACACTCAGTATGCCACGTTACCAAATTGGGATATATCGCTGATAAATTTCAACTACATAACCTCTGAGCTCGTACGTCTCAGAGAAGGGTGTTAAGCTAAGAGAATAAATTCTCCGCCACAAACAGAAATGTATTTGAAAGAAATCAGCTTTATATCTCAAATTGTAACGTCAGACACACAATCCATACAAGTCTGTTCCGGGATCGAACAGAACCGAAGGCACTTCTCACGAAGCCCTTGCATTATCCGGATAATTTTAATCACATCAGGACTTCCCGTCACTAAGGGTGATAAAACCTCTAAACCGGAGATCAGCCGATGTAGAGTAACTCGACGGTAATCCTTCCGTTTTCAAAAATATCCGGTCTTCAACACCGGTCTTCAAATGCAATTCATAACGACGTATCACATATTCGGAATGGGTTATACGACCCCATGGTCCTTTCCCGGCTAACCCGAATAGTGAGCGCTTATTCAAAAATAAGCGTGGCATTCAAATTCATCCAATTCACAACAAATACCTATCTAAGGTAATTATTAATAGTCGGTTATTTAACTATCAATAAAGATGCGCAACATCATCAGATTCCAAATAATTTTCCAAATTATTTTATCTTCCAAAATATCTTTTACTAGATATAAAATTTCCACACTTCAAAAATAAATCAACGTTTATTTTTCTAAACAGTTTCCATTTCTTTTATAAATTCCATAGTGAATTTATAATTTCAAAATATCTACTGATATACGATTCTCAAATCGTTTTCAAATATTCAATTTCATTTTATCTTTAAGAAGATAAAATCTCAAAACGTTTCATTTCATTTTGGAAAAGCATTTCCATACTTATTAAATAATAAGTATTTCACAAATCTATTTATTTTCAGAATTTGAAAATATTCGATATACTTAAATCAATATTAAGTATATATTCATTCTTTAAGGAAAACATTCTTTTAACACCTTTATTTGAGTCAAAACGAATGTTACGTAAAACATCGTTACAACGACTCAAAATCAATAGTATAGGGATTCGGAATTAAGATAGATATATAAATCCCAATACTATATAAAACATTTCCTTTCGGAAATCATTTACTATGACAACAGTGTTATAGTCCACCATTTCCTTATTTTTCCGAAAACGTCTATTTCAACAATGAATGTTGAAATCTATGATTTCGATATTTAACACGTTTTAAAGCATCTTTTAAAACAATTTCTTCATTTCAATTATCACTTTTCCAAAACCATATCCATTTTACTTAACAATATATTCACTGTCCAAAATCGTGAATATACTTCACTAATTGCATTTCACTATTTTCTACACGTTTTATTTCAATAATAATTCGCTATCCAAAATCGCGAATATATCTCCTTTAACAACCTTCTATATTTAATTTATCAAATTCAATTGATCTCGAATTTATAAAACAACGTTTATAAATTCTATTTCTATTTTCTAACAACTTCAATTTAATAAATCTCCTTTATTACCAATTCGATCTATAAATCTTCTTTAATGACCTATTCAATTCACAATTCAATTTTTCTACCACAATCCATATTATAAGTTAAATACTTATAATTTCATTTATTCCACAAAATCATTTCCATTTATAAGTTCACAATTTATAAATTTCATTTATTTATAAATTCTTAAAAATTCATTTTAACGCTTATAAAAACTCGTTTTATAACACCAACATTTTAATTTATAAAATGTCCACTTTATAAACCTTTTAAGTAAACCGTTTATAACATTTTAAAAATCTCAATTTAAACCATTTTATAAATCAATCAACCATTTATTCCAAAAATCACTTTTCGGTTATATTTCACAAAGATCTTAACTTTTATAACTTTAAAATTTGAACGTTTATTTATTTAAAATAAATCACTTCAAAAATTTAATAAAACGTATAATTTCAAAGATCACTTTAAAAATCCTTTTAAAATAAAAGTCGTTATTTTTAAAACTTCAAAACTTGAATCCAATGATGCAACGCATCAATTAGTCCATCACAACAGTCAATATCATATATCAATATGATAACAGAATATATATCAATATCTGTAAATAAGTAAATACAGTTGAGGAATCCAGTTGGATCCCTCCAACCTGTTTTCCTGCATCCAAAGATGTTAGCACAATACCAATTCCGCTCCAGTACGGAATTATCGCGGTATATGGGTTTTTATAAAAATCCGCTTACTAACGGCGCAATAGGGTCTCATCCGCTATACGAGGCGGGAAATCATCAATCCAATATATACATATGCCAATATGTATATATTGCTATATATATAGATATATCCTATCATATCTAATATCACATCAATATAGCAATCATATCAATCAATAATAACTGCAAAAATTCCACATTCAATTTGAGTGAGAAGATCTCACCGTGATTTTAAATTTTGTTCCCGCGTTTATTTCGAATAAAATTAAACGCGCGTTTAATTTTACCCGAAATTTTCACTACCTCCAAATGACTCCAAATCAGTTTCATCGCGAAGTGCTCGACAATACGATTCCGATGCATCTTGTTTCGTAATTTTCTGATAATATACGAAAGAGTTATTGCATTTAGAAGTTTGTATAAATTAAGATACCATTAATTTACAATTAAATTTACATTTCTAATTCATTTACATCACAGCCGTTCATTTTGATGAATTGAGATCTGGGCCGCGAGACCATCTTCCCTCCCTCACGAAACTCCCCAGGTTTCATCACGTACGAAACCCATTTGGCCGCCACTTCCTCCTCAATTTCGCGACCACTCACGTCGATCGAGACGTTGATCAGAACCCGGCATTCGAACGACGATAGCGATCTCTCCCCCCGGCAAAAGCCACGTGCAGCTCGGTCTCCATCCCCAGGTGATAAACGTGCTTGAACGTTGGCACTTTGAGGAGCAATTGCCGTTGACTCCCTTCGAGTTAAACGATCTTGACCGTTGACATTAAAGAGCTTGACATGCTCTACCACTTCACAGTTGAAAATTTCTTGTAATTGTTAATGGATCGTAAGAAACTTGAGGGAGAAGATGGCACGTTTTCGGCCATTGATAGTGAAACTGGCGGCTGGCTTCAGAACTAGGGTTAGGGTTTTGGAATTTGTGAAGAGGATGGTGCTTTTATAGAGAACCGACGAACACTATTCACTTCGAATTTCCGAACTCCGATTTACGCGCAGTGACTAGCGTTTTTGGGGTTTACCCCGCGTTCCGAACGCAATGGAATAGGTTTTGGAAGCTAATTCGGTCGTCTGTGTAAGATATGCAATTAAACGATCAATTTAAATTAAACCGATTTAAATCGATTTCGAGGCGTTTTAATTTGTACCGGACAAATGGTAAATCCAAAAATTACGAAATTTGAAATCTTACAATAATATCACATTACGGATCCGATGAAACTGGTTTCGTCTAAATCCGAGACCGTTTGAAAAATGACTATTTTAACTCGCCGAATTAAAATTAAAACGATATCGATGCGTTTCGGGCTGCCACGGTCAAACGATAACTCCGATGGATACGAAAATTGAAATCTGATAATAACTAACTACTACGGATCCAATGGAACTGGTCTCGTTCAATTCTGAGACTGTTCGAAAATTGGCTATTTTTACAGTCGATAATTAAATATTAAAATATTCAATTTTCACAGATTAACTTCAAATTCAATTTTAAGAGTTCTAAAATATTTCTATAACTCCAGTATGATTAAATAAAATTTTACAAATCATTTTCAATCATTTTAAACTCGATTTTCAATTATCTCTGGAATTTCACTATTTAATCTATCGATTAAATTATCAAATTAAATCCAATATTCGAAAAATAAATCATTCGACTTCTAAATTCCATTTATTAATATTTAAAATCAATTAAATATTCAAATTTTAATTATCAAAAATTCTGGGTCGTTACAAACTTCCCCCCTTAAAAGAATTTCGTCCTCGAAATTACAAGTTAGGAAAAAATGTCCTTAACTCGTCTATTATCTTTCACAATTCAATAGTTTTATCAATTTTTTCAAAACAAATTTTTCTACTAAATATTCTTTATCATTCAACTCGTTTCCAACTTCAATTATAAGTTTCAAACAACATTGTTTAACTTCTCAATTCAAATTCGAGTTTAAATTCAAATTTTAACTTCAAAATTTTCTCAAAATTTTCTAACACTCGAAATTTTCGAAAAATTTCGCCAGCGTCTCCTTTGCGCGGCTAATACGGCACGACTACAAAACGTCCCTACGGACTCTCAGATTTCAAAAAGAAAAAGAAAAAGCCAAGCGGCTAGAGAAGAAATCATCAAAAACTCATATCGAAATTCAAATACTTACCTTTTTCGAGCAAATTCAAATTCATCTTTGAAAATCAAATCCAATCCCTTTATACCTGTATATCCTACTAGCCATAATATCTAGTTACAGCATTCAAACCATTTTGTAAATTCTATTACAAAAATTTCAATATAAACTACTTATATCATCTTTAGTTCACTATTGAAGTTATATCCATTATCTTCAATTTTACATTTCAAATTTTATTTGAATTCAATTTCACATTTCAATTTCTCATTTGAGTTCAATTCACAATTCCAATTCAATTTGAATTCTATTCATCTTCAATTCTGAAATATTGAATTTCATCGATTAACTTTCATTTACAACTGCTTATTTTAAATTAGTTTCAATTACTAATTCATTACAAATTCTAATCTACTTATTCAAATTTGTTTTCAATATTCAGTTTCAATTCTAGTTTTATTCTTTCGTTCATTCCCAAAATTTATTTTCAATTTGCCATTTTGGTTTATAACCACTCATATTAAACTGGATTTCAAATTCCATATGAATTTAATTCATTTCAAACCATATTAATTTGTCATTTCTTCAATTAGTTTCAGTTACTAATTTTATTTCAATACTTTACTCTACAAATTCGAAATGAATTTTTTTCAACATTCAATTTACTTTCATTAAGTTGATTCACTTGTACTTATTTTAACTTAACTTCATCCTTTAAGTTAAATTTATTCTATCAAAATTTAATCTGTATAAGTTATCAACTTATTCATTATTCCCATAAATATCTTTATATAGCCTTCCAGAGTTAACCAACATTTCAAAGCCATTTTGAAAACAATTCCATTTATCCTTTGAATTTCTAAAACAAAATCTAAATTTTCCAAACAACTTCCTTTTAAACCAATTTGGCAGCAATTTCTCTTTTGGAAACCCGAAAATGAACACCAACGATGCCGCGGTCATCATCGAAGTTATTTTCCAGCGACCGAAAAGAGTTTAGAGCTTTTCATTCCGTCAAAACATTTTTCAAAACCCTTGAAATCCATTTTCAAATCAAAAGGAAATTAAACTTTCCAAATCTCCAAAATTTTCAAATTCTTTTCAAAACATTTCAAAAACTTCTCTGAAATTCCGTTTTAAATTACAATTCACATTTATAATTCACATTCTCAAATTTCATTTGTATATGAATTTATTTCTTAACTTTGAAGTTATAATTCCAATTTCTTATTCAATTTCAATGATGATAATTCACTATTATTACTTCCTAACATCCATGCAACCATATATCATAATAATTTATAGAAAAATCATTTCTTTTATATACAAAAATAGTTTTGGGCAAAATTATTTCATTTACCCTATTTAAAACAATACTGTGCGGAATTGTTCTATATAAGTGTTTAGAGATCCCTATCGATAGAGTTGTACGGACAATACCGACCAAAATCCATATACCACTCAACAAACCAATCATCACAATATAAAAAAATTTTATATTCACTAACAAATACGCACTGGTATCTATTATTACACTCAACTCATTCTAGAGTACTACTGACTCTATCTCTAATGAGTAACACCCAACAGAGCAGGGTTGTCGCTTAACCATATGCTCTGATACCAAATGTAACATCCCGAAAATTTTCGACTTTCGAAAATTCAACATCGATACTCACTTTATCGACTGCTGAGCCATCGAATGCCGGAAACCCGAAAAGTTATGGTTTTAAGAAAAAGAAAAAGTAGAAGAAGATAGAAGGAAAAGAGAAGAAAGAAAGAAGAAGAACAACAGAACAGCAACAGAAACAGAACAATATTATAATCTCACATATCGCAGCGGAACAATATATAATAGATAAATGAATATCATTTAAAAACAAAAGAATTATATCTGTTATTACATTACATCACATCATATCATCAGAGTCAATATACAAAAATGGACAGTTATATAAACTTGTCCTCATACAGAATACACAGCGGAATAAATACTATCAGATACAAATATTACGTCTCGTCCTCCAGCTTATCTCCAAAGCTCCAGAATATCCAGAATATCCTGATAACATAACTCTAGGCTGCCCGTGTGGAAATTGGTGGGCACCCAGAGTTTAGAAGGGAACAATAAACTCCGAGTCAGTCATGGTGACTGGTGTGAGATCGTAAAACAGTTATTCTTTAAAAATAAACAGCAGAAAGATTTTAAAGTAAATTTCGCAATGCCTTTGGAAAATGAAACTACCATAAGACCTCCCGCCACACACACAATGCAAACGTAGACTTGGAGGAGATTTCTTCTTATGATAGTCAAAGATGCTTACTATGCAAAATCAAATCATTTTTGATATTATTATTAGTGCATAGTGTAGAAAACATTTCGAAAGTAGAATATAAATCTTAGCCAGCATATGTACCATTATAGTATGCTTGCTATAGCTGCCATATTAGATGGCAGGTTCTACAACTAAAACCGTACAAGTCACGTATTGTTTCTTTGGATTTCCAACAAATGGTCAGGCTAAGGAACTTCCTATCCACGATGGGTACGTCCCTGGAATAGACGACCCAAGAACCTAACCGGATCTCTGCCAACACAAGGCCGGGTTACCTCTGCAAAAATAGGTAACTACTGACACGCGTATGCCATCCCCCGATCGTCACCGATCTTCCCGAGGATCCCCGATTTCCAACAAACCACATAGATAATAATAATGCAGTAACCACAGAGGTTAAGTATCTGGGCTCCATACCATGATACCACCTTTATCCAGAAGGAATGACATACACTAAGGGGCGCTACTCCCTAGAACCTTGCTGCATCCTTCCTGTTTCGACCATTTCCGGGGTGTGAGGCTCGACGAAGTCTCGTCCACAAAGCTACGCTTTCTCAAAAAGCCCTGCTTCGGGTCAAACAAAATGATCAACCTATGATCACAAAGATATAAGATCAAACAAATGATCATATCACAAATGATCAAACACTGATCATTTCACAGCAACACTCAGTATGCCACGTTACCAAATTGGGATATATCGCTGATAAATTTCAACTACATAACCTCTGAGCTCGTACGTCTCAGAGAAGGGTGTTAAGCTAAGAGAATAAATTCTCCGCCACCAACAGAAATGTATTTGAAAGAAATCAGCTTTATATCTCAAATTGTAACGTCAGACACACAATCCATACAAGTCTGTTCCGGGATCGAACAGAACCGAAGGCACTTCTCACGAAGCCCTTGCATTATCCGGATAATTTTAATCACATCAGGACTTCCCGTCACTAAGGGTGATAAAACCTCTAAACCGGAGATCAGCCGATGTAGAGTAACTCGACGGTAATCCTTCCGTTTTCAAAAATATCCGGTCTTCAACACCGGTCTTCAAATGCAATTCATAACGACGTATCACATATTCGGAATGGGTTATACGACCCCATGGTCCTTTCCCGGCTAACCCGAATAGTGAGCGCTTATTCAAAAATAAGCGTGGCATTCAAATTCATCCAATTCACAACAAATACCTATCTAAGGTAATTATTAATAGTCAGTTATTTAACTATCAATAAAGATGCGCAACATCATCAGATTCCAAATAATTTTCCAAATTATTTTATCTTCCAAAATATCTTTTACTAGATATAAAATTTCCACACTTCAAAAATAAATCAACGTTTATTTTTCTAAACAGTTTCCATTTCTTTTATAAATTCCATAGTGAATTTATAATTTCAAAATATCTACTGATATACGATTCTCAAATCGTTTTCAAATATTCAATTTCATTTTATCTTTAAGAAGATAAAATCTCAAAACGTTTCATTTCATTTTGGAAAAGCATTTCCATACTTATTAAATAATAAGTATTTCACAAATCTATTTATTTTCAGAATTTGAAAATATTCGATATACTTAAATCAATATTAAGTATATATTCATTCCTTAAGGAAAACATTCTTTTAACACCTTTATTTGAGTCAAAACGAATGTTACGTAAAACATCGTTACAACGACTCAAAATCAATAGTATAGGGATTCGGAATTAAGATAGATATATAAATCCCAATACTATATAAAACATTTCCTTTCGGAAATCATTTACTATGACAACAGTGTTATAGTCCACCATTTCCTTATTTTTCCGAAAACGTCTATTTCAACAATGAATGTTGAAATCTATGATTTCGATATTTAACACGTTTTAAAGCATCTTTTAAAACAATTTCTTCATTTCAATTATCACTTTTCCAAAACCATATCCATTTTACTTAACA
The DNA here is from genome assembly GCA_030737815.1 of Allium fistulosum. Classification (NCBI taxonomy): domain Eukaryota; kingdom Viridiplantae; phylum Streptophyta; class Magnoliopsida; order Asparagales; family Amaryllidaceae; genus Allium; species Allium fistulosum. The sequence goes on along the minus strand of CM060907.1, from coordinate 1,042,346,123 downwards.
ATATATTCACTGTCCAAAATCGTGAATATACTTCACTAATTGCATTTCACTATTTTCTACACGTTTTATTTCAATAATAATTCGCTATCCAAAATCGCGAATATATCTCCTTTAACAACCTTCTATATTTAATTTATCAAATTCAATTGATCTCAAATTTATAAAACAACGTTTATAAATTCTATTTCTATTTTCTAACAACTTCAATTTAATAAATCTCCTTTATTACCAATTCGATCTATAAATCTTCTTTAATGACCTATTCAATTCACAATTCAATTTTTCTACCACAATCCATATTATAAGTTAAATACTTATAATTTCATTTATTCCACAAAATCATTTCCATTTATAAGTTCATAATTTATAAATTTCATTTATTTATAAATTCTTAAAAATTCATTTTAACGCTTATAAAAACTCGTTTTATAACACCAACATTTTAATTTATAAAATGTCCACTTTATAAACCTTTTAAGTAAACCGTTTATAACATTTTAAAAATCTCAATTTAAACCATTTTATAAATCAATCAACCATTTATTCCAAAAATCACTTTTCGGTTATATTTCACAAAGATCTTAACTTTTATAACTTTAAAATTTGAACGTTTATTTATTTAAAATAAATCACTTCAAAAATTTAATAAAACGTATAATTTCAAAGATCACTTTAAAAATCCTTTTAAAATAAAAGTCGTTATTTTTAAAACTTCAAAACTTGAATCCAATGATGCAACGCATCAATTAGTCCATCACAACAGTCAATATCATATATCAATATGATAACAGAATATATATCAATATCTGTAAATAAGTAAATACAGTTGAGGAATCCAGTTGGATCCCTCCAACCTGTTTCCCTGCATCCAAAGATGTTAGCACAATACCAATTCCGCTCCAGTACGGAATTATCGCGGTATATGGGTTTTTATAAAAATCCGCTTACTAACGGCGCAATAGGGTCTCATCCGCTATACGAGGCGGGAAATCATCAATCCAATATATACATATGCCAATATGTATATATTGCTATATATATAGATATATCCTATCATATCTAATATCACATCAATATAGCAATCATATCAATCAATAATAACTGCAAAAATTCCACATTCAATTTGAGTGAGAAGATCTCACCGTGATTTTAAATTCTGTTCCCGCGTTTATTTCGAATAAAATTAAACGCGCGTTTAATTTTACCCGAAATTTTCACTACCTCCAAATGACTCCAAATTAGTTTCATCGCGAAGTGCTCGACAATACGATTCCGATGCATCTTGTTTCGTAATTTTCTGATAATATACGAAAGAGTTATTGCATTTAGAAGTTTGTATAAATTAAGATACCATTAATTTACAATTAAATTTACATTTCTAATTCATTTACATCACAGCCGTTCATTTTGATGAATTGAGATCTGGGCCGCGAGACCATCTTCCCTCCCTCACGAAACTCCCCAGGTTTCATCACGTACGAAACCCATTTGGCCGCCACTTCCTCCTCAATTTCGCGACCACTCACGTCGATCGAGACGTTGGTCAGAACCCGGCATTCGAACGACGATAGCGATCTCTCCCCCCGGCAAAAGCCACGTGCAGCTCGGTCTCCATCCCCAGGTGATAAACGTGCTTGAACGTTGGCACTTTGAGGAGCAATTGCCGTTGACTCCCTTCGAGTTAAACGATCTTGACCGTTGACATTAAAGAGCTTGACATGCTCTACCACTTCACAGTTGAAACTTTCTTGTAATTGTTAATGGATCGTAAGAAACTTGAGGGAGAAGATGGCACGTTTTCGGCCATTGATAGTGAAACTGGCGGCTGGCTTCAGAACTAGGGTTAGGGTTTTGGAATTTGTGAAGAGGATGGTGCTTTTATAGAGAACCGACGAACACTATTCACTTCGAATTTCCGAACTCCGATTTACGCGCAGTGACTAGCGTTTCTGGGGTTTACCCCGCGTTCCGAACGCAATGGAATAGGTTTCGGAAGCTAATTCGGTCGTCTGTGCAAGATATGCAATTAAACGATCAATTTAAATTAAACCGATTTAAATCGATTTCGAGGCGTTTTAATTTGTACCGGACAAATGGTAAATCCAAAAATTACGAAATTTGAAATCTTACAATAATATCACATTACGGATCCGATGAAACTGGTTTCGTCGAAATCCGAGACCGTTTGAAAAATGACTATTTTAACTCGCCGAATTAAAATTAAAACGATATCGATGCGTTTCGGGATGCCACGGTCAAACGATAACTCCGATGGATACGAAAATTGAAATCCGATAATAACTAACTATTATGGATCCAATGGAACTGGTCTCGTTCAATTCTGAGACTGTTCGAAAATTGGCTATTTTTACAGTTGATAATTAAATATTAAAATATTCAATTTTCACAGATTAACTTCAAATTCAATTTTAAGAGTTCTAAAATATTTCTATAACTCCAGTATGATTAAATAAAATTTTACAAATCATTTTCAATCATTTTAAACTCGATTTTCAATTATCTCTGGAATTTCACTATTTAATCTATCGATTAAATTATCAAATTAAATCCAATATTCGAAAAATAAATCATTCGACTTCTAAATTCCATTTATTAATATTTAAAATCAATTAAATATTCAAATTTTAATTATCAAAAATTCTGGGTCGTTACAATACAAATCCCACTCCTTCCTCAATTTTTGTTTCTTCATGCTTAGCTCAGAGGCCATTGCTTCTGATAATAGCTGTGTTAGTTCATGTTCTTGCTCAGATAGACTGCTATTACCTGGATCTTCAAGCATACTTAATTAAATAGTAGACAGTTGATTCTGCAGATTATTGGAGTTCTTGTTACCATCACCATACTTGTTCTTTGCCCATCTCTTTAAAGCTTCCTTGGTTGCTTTCAATTTTTGCTACAAAATAGACATTTTGTTACCAAATTTAGGATGATTCCATACATTAACAACTAAAGGCATAAATTCTGGATCTTTGATCCACGAGTTAAAAAATTTAAAACTAGAGTTCCTTTTAATGTTATTGCATTCAGTGGCTAAAAAAACAGGTGAATGGTCAGAGAGCAGAGGAAGGAGGATATGATTCCGAGAATTAGGGTATTGAGTTAGAGATTTGGAGTTGAGAAAGGTTAAGTCAAGTCTACTCATGGTTCTCACTCCTGATCTACTTTTGTTGTTCCAAGTGTATTTTGGACCAACATAGGCAGCTTCATGTAAATTGGAGGAAGAGATAGCATGGTTGAGAGGAGCAATGTCAGAAATAGTAAGGTGAGTGCCACCACAATGATCATCAGCAACTAACATACAATTAAAATCTCCTAACACAAACCAAGGATGTGTTTCCTGCCTAAGATGTGGTAAATAGTTCAACATATCTTGTCTTGCTGCAACATGGTTTTCCCCATAAATAAAGGTCAGATAGAAGGAAGTTGTGGTTGGTAAATGCAAGGCATGGAAATGAATGAATTGTTTGTGGGATATAATTGGAGTGAGAGTGTAGAAGGTTGGATCATAAAGAACCATAATTCTGCCATATGGAGCCTCAATCAGATTATGATGAACACTCCATTGTGGATTAATAAGATTGGCTGCTTTGAGGGTAAGATCAATGTAAAGTTTGGTCTCCAGAATGCCAAAGATTCCAAGATTATTATCAGAGATAATATGTTTTGCTTGCACAAGTTTAATTTCCAAATGTGCACCTCTTATATTCCAAAACACTATTTTTTGTAACATGGATTAAACTAATGGTTGATTAGTTTGTAATCTCATAGACCTTCTAAGGCCTGAATTTGGGGTTGTATCCTTTTCAGGTAATGTTTCTACATAGTCAACATCCTTGCCTTTGTCAAAATCTGACAGGTAACTTTCTTTTTTCCTCTTAATACTGCTGTGATTCTTATGTTGAGGGATTGGAGTTTTGGACAATGTGGATTGTGGGTATTCATGAGGAAGTATATAACCAGGAGGGGGAGATATATGAGAATAAGGAGGTATGGATTGATAGTTAGGGGTTATGGTTACTTCTGAAACATGCACACTGACATTGTGTGCATGTGAAGTTTCAGTTTGCTGATGATGATTGAGCATATTGATGGAATGAAATGCTTTGGTTATAGAGTTTTGAGTCAGCTTACTGGGTAACAGGGAATGCACACAATTTCCACCCAAATTGTCTTTACTTCCATTATTTTCCGAATGCTTATTTGTTTCAGCTTGCATATCTACTTTTTGTTTTCCTTTTGACAGTTCGTACTCTTTTGCCTTTCTTACCCCAACCAATTCCTGAACTAGCATCCCATAGTTTTTAGCAAGTTGAGAATTAGCTTCTAGATCTGCTTCATCAATTTGCACTTCTGAATTCTTCTCCTTATCTTCACCCAAACCTTCTTTAGCCACTATTGCTTCCTCAATTGTCAATCTAGTTGCACCATTTAACTGTTCAGTATAAAATTTATTTCCATTACCTCCAATACTCAGTTCTCCATTTTCCTCAGTCAAATTTTGCAGCACTTGAAATTTATTGCCCGTATTATTCTCTAATTCCTCAACAACTTCTCCTTCTTCAACTAAATCCACAACATTGTCCTTGTTATTATAAGTTTCAATTCCTACTTTCCTTGTTTCATTTTCTTTGTCACTTCCATCCCTACCACTCTCACCATCTTCCTTAGTCTTCATTAAATCACTCTTTCTTTTGCTCGCATGCTCAACTTTTTTCCAAACTCTAGAGGACTTATTATGCATAATATTGACATTTTGATCTTTCACCAGGGAACCTTTATTTGGAGCTTGTTTTGACAAAGTATTTGTATCATTCTTTATTGCTTCATCTGACTTTACACTATTTTTGCAACTAGAAATATCATGCCCAAACACCTTACAAGTTGTACATGCTTGTGGCCTCCACTGATATTCCACAAAAACAGTCTGTTTTGTTCCATCCTTACACAGTACTCGAAAGCTATCAACTAATTTGGAGATGGGTGTCACTTCCACCAATGCTTTAGCATAGGTCAACCTTTCCATTCTTTCTGTACTTTCATCCAAACATTTAACACACCCTATTCTTCCAGCAAGCCAATTGATGCCTAGAGGGGACCACGCTGCTAATGGTATGTTGTAGATATGTATCCAAATAGGAACTGAAGTGACTGAGCCGCAAATATTTCTTACTGTGGGGTCCCATTGTTTTACAATAAACAATTTATTCCTTATGATTATCGGATCAGCCTAGATGATTCTTCTCCGATCATCATCACTTGAAAATAGGAACATAAAGACTACTCCATCTTATTTAACCTTAATGCTGCCCTTCAATCTCCACACTCTCTTAAGGTGTTGCACCACTGCTGTAAATGATAGGGGTTCGTCTAGGAAAAATCCAACTACATAATCTTGCCATATACTTTGCCCAACTTCTTGAACAGAGTCAGGAAGCACCGATGCATCCCCGACAAATTTATTGATGAAGTTAACAGGCATGTACTTCCCCGCATTGCGTGGTTTGTTATTGAATAGAGAAGTCCATGGATGTTGACTTATGTTGCTGATGGGAGGGTTAGACTGAACATACATAGGAGGAGTGGAGTTAGGAATGCTTATAGAGGAAGAGGCTAAAGGATGGCCAAAGAGTAAGGGAGGGGGATCAGGGTCAGGCACAGGAGGGACAGGGGTAGGCAAAGGTTGGGCTGGAAGGGAATGAGAAAGGTTGAGCTCTGCCATTAAAGGAAAAGAAAGAAAGAAGGAGAAAAAAAAGATAGATGAGTAATATGACATATTTTGAAATATATGTATACGTATTTCATGTATACGATTTTTGTTAATAAATCTATGATTTTTTTTGATTTCAAATAATATTATATTTGTAATATTAACAAAAGTTTATATGTAATTTATACGTATTTATTTATACATTATAGAACATTTTATTTAAAAACTTTTTTAAAATTATTGTGTAATTCAATTTTTTTAATTTTTCTCTTATAGTCGTGAGCTATACACACATATATACATATAATTTATTATTAACACACACTCACATATATATATATATATATATTCATCCAATGTTGATAGCATAAACATATTAGGATTCATAGTATACATAAAATCTAATAGCACAGGGATGATATAATAATGTAAATAAAGTTATTAGCTTGATTATGGCATAACAGTAACAAGTTAAAACGTTGAACCAATCGACTTCTTGAATCTGCATCCAAAACTTCCACAGATAGCTACCAGACCGAAAGCACTAAACACCAATGTCCTTTTTTTATTTAATCTTGTGTTTTAATTGCTTGAAACTATAGAGGAGATGGGGGAATAGGACTTGCCACAAATGGGAGTGGAGAAGGAAAAAGCAAGAGTTGTAAAAGGTGGGTTTAAAAGTCTTTCAATAACGGAGGGTTAGAGGAGCTAAAATTGGATCCAGACCCACTATTTTCTCTTGCTATTTCAAACTTTTTTGAATCCAATTCAACCTCATTCTCCACTATACATAGCCAGCTATCTTTGACCATATTTGGGCCTTCAAACTATTTAAGCGCGATCAAATAAATATGCATTTAAATCTGATTTAAATGCACATCGATATCATATATCGGTAGGTGTGTATACAGCTTTTATATGTGCACTATTTTATATTAATCAACAGAAATCAAATAAAATTTTATAATTTAATTAATTAATAACAATTATAATTAATTAAATTAGGTGCTAGCCGGAGTATTCAACATTTCAATTGTGTGACTCTTAGGTGTAAATTCAGTCAACGATTAATATCGAATAACTCGAATATTAAGGTTCACACGTCACCTTAGCTAGTGGTGTGACATTATGGTCAAATTTATCGCTCATATAGCTTCGGTAAAATCCAAATTTACTTATTTTAAACATTACCCGGTAGTGATAATTATTACAACAATTCTCTTCGTCAAAACTATATTACATCAGCACTTATGGAATTTGGTGATGGTCAAAATTGCAATATCATCCATATTCAACTTTATCAAACACAAAGTCCTTTGTTCAATAATAATAGTTATTATTAACCTAACTACTATGGCAAGTGACTTTGACTTTGAGTTGACTTCAGCTGAATGGGTACTAACCTCATATAACTGAGGAGGCGAATTCTCTGTTGAATAGTGTTTTACTTCCAATGCTTTCACTTGAACCAAATATAGTCGTTCGATGGACGTCGTGCCATAACTCAACTATAATCAAATCAAGGTTAACAATAAAGCTCAACAGTTATGAGGACCGGTTTCTTCGACTCTCGAAAATTGACACTAATACATCCTCGATATTCACATGCCGTAAATCTAGGTGCCAGAGAAGCGGATTCTCAAGGGTAAGAAAGAAAAATAAAGACAGAACAAAATCTCACATATGTTATTTCAATAGAAACTTTACATTGGAAATTAAAAATACATTAATCAGAGTTAAAAACATGGACAGTTATAAATTCTTATCCTTACAAATGCAGAATACAATATTTTACGAGTGTGGTGGAAACAGATAGCAGTCTTCAGATGAGTCTTCCAACTCAATGCTTCGAGCCCCATCCAGATTTCTTCGAAATTAAACCTGACTACTAGGCTGTCTGGGAAAATTAAGGCACCCAGAGTTTAAGGAAAAGGAAAATAAACTCTGAGTCAATCATGGAACTGGTGTGACAACTCAAAATACGCATTTTGAAAACAAAAGGGTATCTCATAAGACCACAACGCAAAAAAACACGGAACGGATTTTTACCTTATGATAACCAAATCTTTATTACGTAAAAATAAGGGATATTATTTTTAATGACATTCTTTGAAAACATTTGCAAGTAAACTTATTAATCTTAGTCAAAATTGTTACATTATTAAATTCCAGCATATCACCTTGTAATACAAGGCTTTCTACATCTAAAATCGTACAAGATCTTATTCGAGAATAGGTTTCACTACAAATGACCAGGTGAAGGGACTACCTTCCGGCAGTACATCTCTAGAGGAATGTACCGAGGCCCAATTGATGGTCCTCTACCAACACAATACCGGCCTACATCTTCCTAGATACTACCAAAAATGTCATCACCCCGGTCATTACCGACCTATCCGAGGGCCCTCACAACATACATCCATAATAATTTAAACCCGAACGTCATAGCGGGTAGAAATATATCTAGAAGGGGATGATTATATCCTAATGGTTACGAACCACATAGCCTTGCTGCATCTACCCTGTTTCAGCCATTTTTCGGGTGTGAGGCTTGAGGTAACGATTACCTTTTACTTTGCACATTTCACTTTGAATGCCATGTCGCCATTCCATCGATCACTTTTGACTTCCACAAACATACAATCTCTGGGCTCATATGTCTCGGAGAAGGGTGTTAAGCTTAAAGAAGTTGCCTTCTCCTCTAACAAATAGATGTATATTTATAAAAGTCAATGATGAAATCTCAAGACTACAATGTCAGACATCCATTCGTATAAGTTTGTTCTGAGACTGAACGAAACCGAAGGCACCTTCTTACCACATCCTATCGGGAATTAACCCTAGGATTAGTAAAGAAAAGTCCTTGTAACCCAAAGAGTTTCATAAATAAAGGGATCACTGCTACTTTAGTATTTGGGAGCTAACCAGAATTATCAACAAGCAGTCCTTTCACCTCGAAAATCCTCGGTCTTCATCCTTTATTTTCTTTATCATGTCTTCATTTTTGAATGCATACATCCTTCGAAGTGGTTTGTAACGACCTGATATTTTCAACCATTCGCATCCGCATATGTCGGACTTGAATTGCTCAAAATACCGAATTGTAAATAAAATTGGGCAAAACTCAGAATATACAGAAAATAAATCACAGATCACAGACACAGAGTAATATAACAATGCAGCGGTAGCAAAGAAATAGTAGTTTATGAAGCTACTATATATGTATACATCAGAGTCAACAAGATACAATAGAAGTAAAAGATACAATAGAACTCTCAATATGAAAATCATGTATAAATCAGAATACATCACTGGAATCAACTGAATGACTGAAAGCGAAAGAGATAGCTGGATCTCCAAGAAAGCTCCAACTCCAAAGGTGAGTCTTGAATGCTGTATCACTCAGTCTGACCCGAGCGTAAAGCAAAACACAAAACACTCGAGTCAGGACATACATACTTATACAATGTAAACCAACTCAAGTGAACTATAGTATAAAGGTACAAGTAACTTAAAGGATGCTTGGGACCGCCCATCCTCTAAGGATCCGTTAAAGTATTTACTATGTAGTAATATTTGCTATTATAATAGTGTCTAATAGTAAAATAAACTTACTTTTAAATAGCATTAAGGCTTTACATTTTCCACCTTAACACATACTAGTGCCAATAGTCTATACAGTACCTGCATACCTCGAGAGGCTACGAGAAGATACTCCATAGGTACGATACAGATAGAAACTCGTAGTAAAGCTCGATATGGTAGGTGACACGGTACAACGAGGCAATGCCAGGGTAGATATACCAATTACGCATCTGGGCTGGTGGTAACGCATAGCAGACACTACCTCCCACCTCGAAACACTCCCCCAATCAAAATCGAAGGGTGTCCACCAAATCAATCACAAAGTAATAGAATGGTATCGAAGAAATGCGTTCGATCAGAGGTGCTACCTCATTGGCCCGAGAATCGCTCCTGTTTTAGCCACCTTATGCCAACTCATGGGAGCCAGGTCCACGTTCATACCTCAATAGGAATCGTCGCCACCATCCTACTTCATTCTTGAATCTCCACCGCATACACGGTTGTCAAAGTGGTTTTCGGTATCGACGAAGAGTATGCCCATATTCGATCCCAGTCTCTTTGCCAACCAATCGTTATTATAACCCATGGATATTTACTTCAAAATTATTTACTTTAAAACCCAAAATATCATATCCATTTCAAAACTAAATACTATATTATTTCATTTCATAGCCAAATCAATATATCATTTCCATTTCAAAAAACCAAAGCCATAATATCATTTAAATTCCAAAACCAAATCAGTATGTCATTTAAATAAAACCCAAATTTACAAATCACTGAATATTTCCTAAAATTTATCAAACTTGAAATATTCCTTTAAATCATTTTAAACCAAACCACTTTATAAAGTCACATTCTTAAATCTTCAATTTCAATAAGTTTCACGTTAATATATTTAAAGACAATTCTTAATTAAATACAATTTCACACAATTTCTGTAACGACCCGTATTTTTACGGATTTAAAAGTTCGTTAAAATCTGGAATTTTCAGCATTTTTAAGTCGTTTCAGATTTTTGGTAGAATTTGGTTAAGTCCTAAGTCATGACCGACTTATAGATTGGACAACCTAAGAGTTAGAACGTTGGAAGCTTAGGTCGTGTAGGATAGGTCGTGAGGTAGGATAGGTCGAGTGAACGACCTAAGTATTAGAGCGACCTATAGAATGTTGTGACCTAGAGAGTGAGCGACCTATGGAATGTTACGACCTATAGGAGTTAGTGACCTGTGTGTAGTTAGATCGCTAGGCTAGTAGTCAGTTAGGTCGTATCCTGGCTAAGTGTTAGGTCGCGTGTGTGATAGGTCGTAGGTTCGTTAGGTCGCATCCCAGTTGTTCGCGACTTATGTTAGGTCGCGTGGTAGCTTAAAGAGTTAGGTCGTAACCCAACTGAGTCGTAGGCAGTTAGGTCGTTAACGACCTAAGTTAGGTCGTGGACTTCTAAGTTGTTAGGTCGCAAGGTTTCGCTTAAGTGCTAGGTCGTGACTTTGTTAAGTTGTGATGGTGTTAAGTCGTAGGTCGCTGGGTCGTTGAGGCGCGTGAGTATTAGGTCGTGTAAGGACTTAGCAGTTAGGTCGTTGATGTGTTATATCATTAGGTCGAAGAAGTGCTTAAGCGCTAGGTCGCGGATGCGCATTTGGTTATGTCGTAGAGGCTGGGGGTTTTGTTAAGTCGTAGGTTGGCAAAGCTTTAGGTCGGTGGGTGTTCTTAGGTCGTAGGTCGGAGATGACCTAACTCCGAGTTACGACTTAGAGAATTTTCTGCTATAAATAGAAGGGGGCTGGCTTCATTTTTGGGATCCGGATTTCGAAGCGACGAAGTGCTGCCATTTTGAGAGCTCGACTTCTACACTTCTTCACTTCTTTTCTCCACTCCAATCTAGTGCTTCCATCCATCCAAGTTGAAGATCAAATTGAAGAATCAAGAGCTTAGATTGAAGATCTTCATCCATTGAAGTGAGATTTCATCGTTTGAAGCGGATTGCTGATAGATCAAGCTTGATCCTTCGCTGTCCAGATCTGAAGCGTATTGATTTGAGGTTGTTTAGGTGATTTTGTGAGTGGTGATTATCTCTCACACGGATCCAAAGGAGTATATCGGATTGTTGGTTCGATTTGGTGTTAAAATAGTGATTTCCATGCATTTTCTTCATCCTAAGTGTAGATCCATATAGATCCATTGTTCATGATGATGTTAAATCCATTTTATCACATGTTAACCTATGCAAGTTCATTCATCAAGTTTATAAAGATATTGTTCATGTTTTCATGCTTGTTGGACTTTCAACTCTTTAATTATGAAAATGCCATTATTGTTATAATTGTCTACTTAGATCATATTTGAATGTTTGATTGCTTGGATTAATGTTTGGTTTGATTGATTGTTATGAATTAGATGATTGATGATTTGATTTAGACCGAAGATGATTCAAAAGCTAAGGGAAAAGCTCTTGAATTGGAAAAGCTGCTCGTGGCATATGTAGCGGGATGATGAAGCTCTTATGCATAGATTTGATGATGTGATGTTGAGATGGGGCTTTGCGAGGATGTGATGAAGCGAGGCAATCATGTGATGAAGACTTGGTTTAATCCAGACGGGATCATTCCAAGCATGTTGATAACTCGGTGATATGATTCGAGTTGAGGTTAATGGATGGATATGAGAATAGTCGTCAAGGAGGATGACTAGGAGGCTTGGGTCTCATCGTTGTTGAAGGTTCTAGCATGCTCAAAGCAAGAGTACGTTTGGGCAGATTCGATAGTCCCAACGACCAACTGTTGATGGTCGAGTACTCTGGGCAGATTCGATAGTCCTAGGCACGTGCTGCGACGACGTGTGGAGTTATGTCTAGAACCGGGGTTACCATTAGCCCTTGACGGACGGCTGAAAGAATGTGCCGGTCATTCAATTAACGATGAAATCGAAGCAATGATAACAGTGATAACCAGAGTCATGGATGTTTGGTTGTTTCGTCATTCGGTCTCAAGAGCGGTATTTTCTGGGTGCTTATCTGATCTTGGTTTAGGCCTTGGGGGTTTGTACTTGGAAAGCATCGCCCTTGACTCGAGTGATAATTACTTTACTTTAAATTGTATGTTCTGCTATGTTTGCTCCTGCTTAGTGTGTGTCTGGGGGCTATCACTGTAGAAAGAGGTTGGAGTGGGAGGGTTGTATTCCTATTCCTTTTCCTTTATGCTCTTTTGGCATGTTGTTAGTTAATTTACTGCTCACTAAGACTGTTGTCTGACTCAAGGCTTTATGTTTTAATTCTTATTGCCTTGGGCTGTTCGTCCATTTTGGGACGGGCAGACTAGGTAGTAGGTGACAGGTGCTGATCTTGCTTTTCACAGTACTGATATCGAAGACGAGCTGGAGTATTGCATATTATTTCTTACTATATGTACTGGATGTTCCGCTGCTTTGTATTCTCTGAGTGATTTGTAGTGAGGCTTGTTGTATTGACTATCCAGATGCTTGTATTCAACTATTATGAAGTATTATATGATGGAAATTTATTCTGTAAAGCTTCACTATACATATGTTCTATTGTATTTTGTCCATGCGCTGTGAGTAATACGATAGATTCTGTTGTTTTAATCTACCTTGACAATCGTCCATGGTCACCTGGCACACTTTACAGCGCACTATCTCTAGATTCGGTGCAGGGGTCATGGGCGGTCGTCACATTTGGTATCAGAGCATTGGTTAATCGATTTTACCCAACGCTCACTGACGTAACTACGTATGAGAGACGTAATTGTATTTTGATGGATGATTACTATATATAATATAGTAGCTTAGAAGTGAGTTAGTCCTTTATGCAGTTATTTCTCCAGATGTGCTAATCATTCCTTTTTATAGATATTGAGAATGAGTTGAAGAGGCAGACCAGCTGCTAGGGAAGGCCGAGCTGCTGAAGGGACTGCTGATTATGCAGCTATGTTCGAAGCTATGATGACTTCGATCATGAGAAGGATACCAGTTCCGGGGGCAGCAGTTGATGTTGGAGTTCAAGTCCAAACTCCAAAACCGGTGGATTTTGCTAAGTTGTGTAAGGACTATACTGCTCTTGGAGGGAAGGTTTTCTTGGGAACAGAATCAACCATTGAGGTCCAGAGATGGATAGATACTTGTAGAAGGATCTTTGGAGATTTGGGAATTGAAGATGCAACTAAAAGGAAGTTGGCATCAAGGCAGCTTCAAGGGAGAGCCTCTAATTGGTGGAACTCTATTACCATCAATACTCCGGAGGAAGAGATTACTTGGGAGCAATTCCAAGTCAGATTTGAAGCTAAGTTCATTTCTACAGCTCAGAAGTCTGTTCTGTTCAAGAAGTTTGTGGAGCTCAAGCAAGGTGGGAGACCAGTTCTGGAGTATGTTTCTGAGTTTGAAGCTTTGTCCAAGTATGCCCGGTCATATATCGAATCTGCATACCAGAAGAATGAGAAGTTTGTGACAGGCTTAGACAGTTATCTTGGGAGACAGTTAGTGGATCATTTGGACGATTCATTTGAGAAGCTTGTGGAGAAAGCTCTCAGGCATGAGAGTCTGTTTCCTAAGGAAGGATCTGTTGTTGCTGTGACCAGGGGAGAGTCTAAACCACAGCAGGGTGGTAACAAGAAAAGGAAGCAGCAGCAGCAGAAGGGTAAGGATGGCCAGAAGAAGCCGAAAGGCGAAGTGACCTGCTACAACTGTCAGCAGAAGGGCCATTTCTCTAAGGATTGTAAGAACCCGAAGGTACCGATGAAGTGTCACAACTGTGACAAGCCAGAGCACATCAAGAGGAATTGTCCAGAACCGAGGAGGGACAAGCAGATTGTGCAGGCTTATGCTTTGGGAGCTGTTCCGTCGTCTTCGAAAGCTCCTACCGTTGAAGAGAAAGGAAAGAGTGTGGTGGTTCAAGGTACTCTTTTCTTATGTGGTGTTCCAGTTAGAGTGTTGTTTGATACTGGGGCGTCGCATTCGTTTGTTTGTAGTGAACTCGTAGGCCGGTTAGGTTTGGAACCGGATATTGTTGATAGGCCATTGGTTGTGACTAATCCAGTTGGGGGTTCGTCTTGTTTGTGTATGTTATGCCATGGTCTGATTGTGTCGAGTCATGGTTGCTCTTTTGTTTGTGATTGTTTTGTTCTGAACTTTGCGGGGTTCGGAATTATTTTGGGTATGGACTGGCTTAGGAAGTATGCGGCAAAGGTTGATTGCGAAAGGTTGGAAGTGACAGTCGAGAATGTGGAGGGGCGAAAGATTGTGATACGATGTAAGCATGAAGAAGGCATCTTCATGAGCTTCATGTATTTGCTAGTTGTTCCACGGGATGGACTGTCATCAGTGCCGATTGCTAATGGATTCGAGGATGTCTTTGACGAAGTCAAAGGGTTACCGCCGCATAGAGAGATCGAGTTTCGTATAGATCTAGTTGAAGGAGCCAGACCTGTTGTGATGCCTCTTAGGCGGATGGCGCCTAGGGAACAACATGAGTTGAAGGTGCAAGTTGATGATCTTTTGCAGAAAGGATTCATTCGGCGTAGTGTGTCCGAATGGGGTGCACCAGTTGTGTTCGCAACCATAGCAGATGGATCGTTGAGGTTGCGTGTGGATTATCGTGAGCTGAATAAGGTGACTAAGAAGAACAAGTATCCATTGCCGAGAATAGATGACTTGTTTGATCAGCTTCACAAAGCTAAGGTGTTTTCTCAGATGGATTTGGCAACGGGATTTCACCAGTTGAGAGTAGCTAAGGATAGTGTGCCGAAGACTGCTTTTAGGACACCATCCGGTTTCTTTGAGTGGCTGGTAATGCCGTTGGATTGACTAACGCGCCAGCATATTTTGTGGATCTTATGAATAGAGTGTTCAGAGATCAGTTGAATAAGTTTGTGCTAGTGTTCGTGGATGATATTCTGATTTATTCCAGAACTGAAGAAGAGCACAAGACGCACTTGCGTATCGTTTTGGAAGTCTTGCGGAAACATCAGCTGAAGGCTAAGTTTTCGAAGTGTCACTTCTGGAAGAGTGAAGTGAGGTTCTTAGGCCATGTGATTTCTGGAAACGGAATAGCAGTTGACCCCGCTAAGGTGGTAGCAATCCAGGATTGGGTTAGACCTAAGAATGCATCGGATGTGAGAAGTTTTCTTGGATTAGCAGGATATTATCGACGGTTTATCAAAGACTTCTCCAAGGTGGCTGCACCGTTAACAGGATTGACGAAGAAGAACCAAGTGTTCAGATGGGAAGATAAGTGTGAGCAAGCTTTCAGAATCCTGAAAGAGCGATTGACTAGTGCTCCTGTTTTGACTATTCCAAGTGGGAATGATGAGATGGTGGTCTACACCGACGCATGTGGTACTGGACTTGGAGCAGTGCTGATGCAGAGGGATAAAGTTGTTGCGTATGCCAGTCGACAACTGAAGCCGCATGAAAGGAATTACCCGACTCATGATTTGGAGTTAGCGGCGATTGTTTTTGCTCTAATGATATGGAGACATTATCTATTGGGAGTTCGATTCGAGTTGTTTACGGATCATAAGTCGTTGAAGTATCTTTTCTCCCAAAAGGATTTGAATCTTCGGCAGCAACGATGGCTAGAGTTTTTGGCATCATATGATTTTGGTATAGCTTATACTCCGGGAAAAGGTAACGCAGTGGCAGTTGCGTTAAGTCGAAGACATGCAGGACTGGGAGCCATGTTTTCGGAATGGAAGAATCTCGAGTATTTAGCTGGATTTGACTTCAGGCCCAGATGCGAATTGGAACCTGAGATGTTGGCAAACTTATCAATAAGGCCCACTCTTGTGGAAAGGATTGGCGAGAGCCAAAAGCGAGATGATAAGATTGTCAAGATTATCCGTGATTTGGAATCTGGATCGGATCCAGAAAAGGATAAAGGATTCGAGGTCGATCGAGAAGGTTGGCTTCGGAAGCAAGGACGACTAGTTGTTCCCGATATAGATGAATTGAGAAGTGAAGTTCTGAAGGAAAGTCATCACTCGAAGTTGACAATTCATCCTGGTGGAAATAAGATGTATCGGGATATGAAGAGAACCTACTACTGGGAAGGTATGAAGAAGGATGTTGGAAATTTTATTTCTAAGTGTATGAACTGCCAGTTGGTAAAAGCCGAACAGAAGAAGCCAAGTGGATTGCTTCAGCCATTAGAAGTTCCTACATGGAAGTGGGAGCAAGTGTCGATGGATTTTATTGATGGATTGCCTAGAACAAGAACGGGAAATGAAGGGATTTGGGTCATCGTAGATCGCCTGACTAAGAGTGCAAGATTCATTCCTGTTCGATCGACTAGGACTGGTTTTGGAAGAGCTTCCAGGAAGTTTTGGGAACCGAGTTGTGCTTGAGTACAGCTTATCACCCTCAAACAGATGGTCAGACCGAGAGAGTCAACCGAGTTTCGAAAGATCTCCTCAGAGCTTGTGTTTTGGATTTCGGAGGATCATGGGAAGATCACCTTCATTTGGTGGAGTTTGCGTATAACAACAGTTACCAGTCAAGTATTGGTATGGCACCGTATGAAGCATTGTATGGAAGACCGTGTAACTCTCCGACGTGTTGGATAGAAACTGGAGAATAGCTGATGCTTGGGCCTGAAATGATTCGACAGACTACGGAGTGCATAGAGATCATTCGGCAACGAAGTAAGGCAGCCCAAGACCGTCAGAAAAGTTATGCTGATAAGCGTCGTAAGGATTTGGAGTTCGACGTAGGTGATATGGTTTTTGTGAAGATTTCTCCACTGAAGAATGTTATTCGATTCGGGAGGAAAGTAAATTGACTCCGAGATTTGTTGGACCATTCCCGATCATCGAGCGAATTGGAAAGCTCGCCTATAGATTGGAGTTACCAGAGAAGATGTCGGGTGTGCACAATGTTTTACATGTATCGTATCTACGGAAGTTTGTGCACGACTCGAATACAGTGGTATCTGCTGATAGCTGCGAAGACTTCGAAGTTGATCCAGTTGATAGAAGACCTCGTAAGCCGCTTCGTGTTGTGGAAACCGACACGAAACAGCTTAGGAGGAAGGTAGTTAAGTTGCTCAAGATACAATGGAGTGATGATGATAACGACTGTACGTGGGAGGTGGAAGAGAGGATGAAGGCAGCTCATCCTGAACTCTTCGAGGTATGGCCCTAAGGTGTCGTGTCATCTAACGAAATTGTAACTTGTTCTAGTTTTAGAATTCTGCATGCTAAGCTAGAATTGGATGCATGGTTTGTTGATTGCTATGGATGGTAGGCGTGCATAATAGTTTTGATTTCTTTGTTTGTTTGAAATTTCAGGGGCGAAATTTCTAAGGGGGAGAGAACGTAACGACCCGTATTTTTACGGATTTAAAAGTTCGTTAAAATCTGGAATTTTCAGCATTTTTAAGTCGTTTCAGATTTTTGGTAGAATTTGGTTAAGTCCTAAGTCGTGACCGACTTATAGATTGGACGACCTAAGAGTTAGAACGTTGGAAGCTTAGGTCGTGAGGTAGGATAGGTCGAGTGAACGACCTAAGTATTAGAGCGACCTATAGAATGTTGCGACCTAGAGAGTGAGCGACCTATAGAATGTTACGACCTATAGGAGTTAGTGACCTGTGTGTAGTTAGATCGCTAGGCTAGTAGTCAGTTAGGTCGTATCCTGGCTAAGTGTTAGGTCGCGTGTGTGATAGGTCGTAGGTTCGTTAGGTCGCATCCCAGTTGTTCGCGACTTATGTTAGGTCGCGTGGTAGCTTAAAGAGTTAGGTCGTAACCCAACTGAGTCGTAGGCAGTTAGGTCGTTAACGACCTAAGTTAGGTCGTGGACTTCTAAGATGTTAGGTCGCAAGGTTTCGCTTAAGTGTTAGGTCGTGACTTTGTTAAGTCGCGATGGTGTTAAGTCGTAGGTCGCTGGGTCATTGAGGCGCGTGAGTATTAGGTCGCGTAAGGACTTAGCAGTTAGGTCGTTGATGCGTTATATCATTAGGTCGAAGAAGAGCTTAAGCGCTAGGTCGCGGATGTGCATTTGGTTAGGTCGTAGAGGCTGGGGGTTTTGTTAAGTCGTAGGTTGGCAAAGCTTTAGGTCGGTGGGTGTTCTTAGGTCGTAGGTTGGAGACGACCTAACTCCGAGTTACGACTTAGAGAATTTTCTGCTATAAATAGAAGGGGGTTGGCTTCATTTTTGGGATCCGGATTTCAAAGCGACGAAGTGCTGCCATTTTGAGAGCTCAACTTCTACACTTCTTCACTTCTTTTCTCCACTCCAATCTAGTGCTTCCATCCATCCAAGTTGAAGATCAAATTGAAGAATCAAGAGCTTAGATTGAAGATCTTCATCCATTGAAGTGAGATTTCATCGTTTGAAGCGGATTGGTGATAGATCAAGCTTGATCCTTCGCTGTCCAGATCTGAAGCGTGTTGATTTGAGGTTGTTTAGGTGATTTGGTGAGTGGTGATTATCTCTCACACGGATCCAAAGGAGTATATCGGATTGTTGGTTCGATTTGGTGTTAAAATAGTGATTTCCATGCATTTTCTTCATCCTAAGTGTAGATCCATATAGATCCATTGTTCATGATGATGTTACATCCATTTTATCACATGTTAACCTATGCAAGTTCATTCATCAAGTTTATAAAGATATTGTTCATGTTTTCATGCTTGTTGGACTTTCAACTCTTTAATTACGAAAATGCCATTATTGTTATAATTGTCTACTTAGATCATATTTGAATGTTTGATTGCTTGGATTAATGTTTGGTTTGATTGATTGTTATGAATTAGATGATTGATGATTTGATTTAGACCGAAGATGATTCAAAAGCTAAGGGAAAAGCTCTTGAATTGGAAAAGCTGCTCGTGGCATATGTAGCGGGATGATGAAGCTCTTATGCATAGATTTGATGATGTGATGTTGAGATGGGGCTTTGCGAGGATGTGATGAAGCGAGGCAATCATGTTATGAAGACTTGGTTTAATCCAGACGGGATCATTCCAAGCATGTTGATAACTCGGTGATATGATTCGAGTTGAGGTTAATGGATGGATATGAGAATAGTCGTCAAGGAGGATGACTAGGAGGCTTGGGTCTCATCGTTGTTGAAGGTTCTAGCATGCTCAAAGCAAGAGTACGTTTGGGCAGATTCGATAGTCCCAACGACCAACTGTTGATGGTCGAGTACTCTGGGCAGATTCGATAGTCCTAGGCACGTGCTGCGACGACGTGTGGAGTTATGTCTAGAACCGGGGTTACCATTAGCCCTTGACGGACGGCTAAAAGAATGTGCCGGTCATTCAATTAACGGTGAAATCGAAGCAATGATAACAGTGATAGCCAGAGTCATGGATGTTTGGTTGTTCCGTCATTCGGTCTCAAGAGCGGTATTTTCTGGGTGCTTATCTGATCTTGGTTTAGGCCTTGGGGGTTTATACTTGGAAAGCATCGCCCTTGACTCGAGTGATAATTACTTTACTTTAAATTGTATGTTCTGCTATGTTTGCTCCTGCTTAGTGTGTGTCTGGGGGCTATCACTGTAGAAAGAGGTTGGAGTGGGAGGGTTGTATTCCTATTCCTTTTCCTTTATGCTCTTTTGGCATGTTGTTAGTTAATTTACTGCTCACTAAGACTGTTGTCTGACTCAAGGCTTTATGTTTTAATTCTTATTGCCTTGGGCTGTTCATCCATTTTGGGACGGGCATACTAGGTAGCAGGTGACAGGTGCTGATCTTGCTTTTCACGGTACTGATATCGAAGACGAGCTGGAGTATTGCATATTATTTCTTACTATATGTACTGGATGTTCCGCTGCTTTGTATTCTCTGAGTGATTTGTAGTGAGGCTTGTTGTATTGACTATCCAGATGCTTGTATTCAACTATTATGAAGTTTTATATGATGGAAATTTATTCTGTAAAGCTTCACTATACATATGTTCTATTGTATTTTGTCCATGCGCTGTGAGTAATACGATAGATTCTGTTGTTTTAATCTACCTTGACAATCGTCCATGGTCACCTGGCACACTTTACAGCGCACTATCTCTAGATTCGGTGCAGGGGTCATGGGCGGTCGTCACAATTTCATTTTCAAAACCACAGTACCTTTCAAAGTTATAACAACTCTGAAACCGACACTTTGAAACCATAATATTTTGAAATCATAACAATTTAAAAATGCTATTCTTTGAAAATCATAATACTTAGAAAATCATAACACCTTTTAATTTAATATTCATTTAAACCATTTAAATTCAACGTCAAATAATATTCATTTCAAAGTTGTAGCATTTCTAAGTTCATTCAGTTTATCATAAATTTTCCAAAACATTGTAATTTCAGCTAACACAACATTTATAAAGTGTTACGGTAGGTATTTAGTTTTCAAATAATTCAGTTCAGAAACAACAACATTTATAAAATGCCGTCATAGATATTTAGTTATTTCAGAACTTAGTTATATTTCAAAAATGATAGCATTTAGCAAATGTTATCTTTGAACAACAGCATTTGGGAAACGCTATCAATAAAATTCCAAATTTTATTATAACTTTTCAGAAACATTAAAACTTCAATATTAACCATTTTTTAACTTATAAAAACACATTTTCCCGATTTAGAAATGTTCATTTGGATATCATTTAACTTATGATTTATTAAAACAAACTTTATAAATAAAATATCCAAATTAAACTACAATTCATTTTTTAAGTCAGAAGTACATTATTTACATAACTTTTCATTTTAATAAATAACTTATTACCGAATTTTAAAATACCCATTTCATAAATAAAACTAAATTCCCATTTATTTACTTAACTTAACAATTTTGTTTAAAACCAAATTTCCAATTATCAAGTTAAGTCATATTTTTAAATTACATTTTCCCATTTAAATCACAATTATCCAATTTCCAAACATTTCCATCTCATAAATGAAGTATTTTCTCATAATTAATATCACCATTAAATTCCCTATATAAATCTTATTCATTTAGACATCAATTAACTATGGTTTCAAATTAATAAATTTTACTACAAAATGCCCAATTAAACTGTATTTCATTTTATCAATTCAAAATACATTATTCATTATACAAAACATATTCATTCGGGTAATAACCTTTATTAAAATTACTAGGTTAGATTTAAGATTCCATATTAAATCAAATTTAATTATTAAGTTACTTATCAAAATAAATCCTTTAAATTCCATTTAAAACCAATTATTAACCTATAAAAATTTAACTTACAGAAAACAATACACCTTTATAATTTAAAGCCTTAAATCAAATTTAAGTTAAATTTTATATATTTTAAATTCAAAATACTTAATAAATTTTTAGAAAATACTTAAATACTTAATAAAATTTTAGGAAAATATTATATAAAATATAACCATGGGCTTGTATAATTTTTTCTAACCTAGGTCAAGTGATACGGATATGTATCATTTCAATCCGAAATTTAAAAAAGAAAAATTCGGGTTCTATCATTTCAAACCCGCAATCCCAAGTAAATCAAATACAATAAAAATCACTCGAGCCTATCATTTCAGCCCATAATGACTTTTCTTATTCTAAAGTCTATTCGGGTATGTATCATTTCAACCCATAGTGAAAAGGGAACTTGAAGTGCGAGATACAGGAAATAAAATAAACAGTATAATATAACATATCATATCAGATGAGGTAACAAATATATAAACAGCATTTAACATCATATAATCACATCACAGGCATATATGAATAACATATCAGTTTATATAGATTCACTTGTCATCATTTCACAATAATATAAGTACGGATGTCGAGAGTGATAAACTCACCTTTCGAGGTTAGAAACGAACTAGAACGAGCTGACTTATGAATCCAAGCACGAAATTCCAAATCAAAGCAAGATTGGCACGAATTTGATGAATAGATCTGATAACAGAAATTAATGGGAACGAATCAGATTAGCTTGATATGAAATTTAGACGAGATGTATGTTATATTATTATTTCACTTAAACACACTATTCAATTTAAAATACATATACATTTTAAATAAATCTTAAATTTAAATATATATAAATATATGTATACATTGAAATCAAACATATGTACATATTATGTACAACTTAATATAAACCTATACATATTGAAATCTATACCTATATAACCTACTGTATATACTAGCGAAACCCTACTTATAAATGACATACGAAATAAGATTATACATACAAATTTATACAAACCGATATCTAAAATCCTGCCTATTATAAAACTCAACGGGTTATATATTACTAATATATATATAGCACATGTTTACAACTCTCGTATATAATGTAAAATCAACACACCAAACTTACAAATAATCAACGTAATATAATCATATAATACTAATAGATATATATACAGAACATTATATATATAAATTCTAATATATAACTAAACTGTGAGTAAAAGAAAAATATATAAACAAGCAAGCTTTAATGTAACAGTTTTCGAAATTCTGCATACGTATATAAAATAGAGTATGCACCAGTTTTAAATACGCATAACAGCAATATATACAAAATCATATCCTAATTCCAAACACATCTAAATATATATAAAATCGAAAACAAGCCTATCCATACTTACACGTAAGCTAACAGATAATATATATATATAACTTACACATCAAAATCCAAATCTATATATATTCCAAGATCATTGTCAAATCTAACCCATAACTTTAATATATATATATATATATTATGTGATACTAATAGTACAATCAATATTGTTAATAAATATATACATAAAGCAAGACAGTAAGCCAACTTTCGAACATAGATATAACATACTTATAAACTACCTGTCCTTACCTTTGAACGTAAAATCAATATATACATTGATAAATACATGAGTACAAAACTGTGTGAAACCATATCCAGAATAAATCAATACCAAATATATAAGCTATATTACAACTATATAGGCTATTGAACAGTAACCCAACAGATTGGTTGTAAATAAAAATCAATATATAAAACAACTTGGTATAATGCAAACCCATATATATAACAGACAAGTATATAAACTATAGCCGCATATATATATTAATAACAGAGAAAATCATGATAAATCAATACAAGGCAAAATTTATACCTATAGAAAAACAGAAGGAAGATCAGAGGCGAGCTACAGTGGTCAGGTGAGTGAGACCGGAGGCAAGGTGTTCGGCCTGGCTTCAGGAAGTTCGTGGGGCGGCCAAGCAAGATATGGTGGAGGGGTTGCAAAGGTAGGAACGACGACTACTCGTGCTGACGTGGAGAGATGGGAGGGCAAAGCTGTGCTATTGGGGCGAGATTATGTCAATGCGGTGATGAGGGTGGGAAGGCCGAGGTTTGGAATTGAAGAATGGGAAGGTGACTGTCGTTTTGGAGCATGGCGTTTAGGGGAGGTAGCACAGGTGGAGGTCGGGTTTGATGAGGCTGAAGTAAAAAGGAAGAAAGGAAGAAAGCAAAAAGTTGAACAGGCAGAAAAGAAAAATAAAGTACTAGTAAATATAAATTTTCAAAAAAAATATTAACGTAAGAATTGGAAAATGAAACAACAACAAAAAGGTATGCAAAGGTCACTGAACAATAAATCATAATGCTTTTGAGTTATACGATGGAAAGTTGAATGGACAAAGAAGTCAAATGGTCACAAACCAAAAGTCATAAAACCGGTATCGATTCGGTTACCGTTTTCACGGATTCTGCTGTGAACCGGGCTTCAAAACACAGGAACGAATATACTGCGGAGATCAGCACGACATGACGATCAAAACGGTATACAGATATCAGTGGTACGATCATCTTATCAAAAGTCAATACGGACCCTGATATACGTTGCTATTCCATATGGAAAAATCCAAATGGAGCTAGAAACGTCCGAAATTTGCGAAATGAATTACGCAGCCTTATTCAGGGTGTTCTAAATAATTATTCTCATGTTGACATATTTAGGTTTCGGAGTACAATTTAAATTCAACTGTTATTAACTGATTTAAATTGAAATAAAATTACACAAAAAAATAAACTTCCATATTTTCTGATGAAAATTTACCAGTTGCTATGTTTAAAAAGACGTATTCCAAATATTAAAGTTTTATTTCGAAATTTTATTATCTAAAATTTCCTAAAATTCAATTAAACATATTATTAAAACCATCAAAATTTACGAGTCGTTACATGGTTTTTGGATAGGAATTTACTCTAGATCCGACCCCGGTTCCTTCGATCCAATCATCGATAAAAAGAGGATCCGTGAATAGAGAATCATTCTTTAATTGATTAAGTTCTTTTTATCAAAATCTCTTTTGGAGAGATATATATTTCTAAAGCATTCTTTCCAGTATATAAAGAATTATTAAAACTCACTTATCAAATTTTTTCATTACATAAAATCCTTTTTAAATTCCAAATCATTTCATATTTTCTTAGGAAAATATTTCCAAATTATTTATTTAAATCTTGACAAAGATTTCTTAATTCAAAACTCATAATTTTGATTGAGTTAAAACCATGTTATCTAGGATGTTAATCCCAAATCCAATAAATATTAAGTGTGCGGAATCTGTAGAAATCATATAATCTATTCAATGTCAATTCCCGTATTCAACAAATACTATGGGCGAAATAACAAGGAAATCACCTTTTAAATTCCACGAATAGTATGAGTTCCTTCTTCGGGATTTAACACCAAGTATAAGAAGATCATCTCTATACAATCAAAGGTGTATTTAATTTGGAAAATTTAAATCTTCTTATACTTAACTCGTTTCTGACATTTCGACCTTATCTATCCCTCGCTCAGGGAAGAGGCCAAGTGAGCCAGGGCACTGGTTGCTCCTGAACAATCTGGATCTCATGAATAGAGAAATCCAGTCTACTCGTCGGCTTTTAGATCCAAGATTAAACCACTTTATTTATAATAGCTTTTCTTCTAAACATTTATTTAAACTCTCTTAAATAAGCTAGAAAACCTCCAATCATTATTAAAAAACTTAATTATCATTTTGAAAACATTTATAAAAGATTTGGAAACGAATCGTTAAGTTTAAAACTAAAATTTAAAAGTTATAGAAAAGTGCTGCGGAAAAGTGCCGCGAAAAGCGCTTTTATAAGCTATATTAATCAAAACAACTTTTTATTATTTGAAAATTCATTTTACTCAAATCACTTTTAAAATATTTTAAAAGATTTATAAGATTTATTCCACATTTTTAAACAATTTTAAACATCATTTTCTAAGAAATCCAGTTTTGGATTCCGAACTGTAAAAAACGAGATTTTTCAAAAAGCTTGTTTTACTCATATTTCAAAATCTACTTATCGAATTCTTGATTTTCTTTCTTCGTTGGAAAACTATGGATATAATAGTTCGAAAAATTCTTATCTCGAAGATTTCCAATCTATATTCTATCTTTTATACTCATTTGACTTTTATGGCACGAAATCGCGAACTATCGTTACGCGACGCGCCTATTTTTTTGACTAAATTTTTAGTTTCTTTTCAAACTTCACCAAAACACTTTTTAAATGTTTATAAAACATTCATTTTTAAACATTTTTAAAGAGGTTTAACATTTCATATACACCAGTTCATTGAACCAAGGAAAGTGATTTCCTTTGTGCTTATCGACGTGTATTTCTGTGACTTGCATATATATTCAACATTCATATTTAAACAACTAAACTTGATGATGAAAGCATATTAAACTTTCATTTGCAAACATCATATCATCATCCAAAATATAATATAATAGTTTAGGAGTTCTCACCTTTATTTTCCCTTTGAGCTAATAGAAAATCGGCTATAGCTCCGCTATCATGAAATTAAATTCCACGAAATCGAGCTTTGGACCATTGAAATGGCTCGACCTAGCCTTAGTGCTCATGGCCTAGGTGGTGTGGGGGTGGTGGCCGTGGAGTTTGAAGAGTAGAGGAGGTGTTTAAAACTAGTTTTGAAGTGGATCGATGTTATAAACTAGTGTATACATCTTCCTCTTTTATTTGATATATTTTTTCTAACTTTTGTAAAAAAAATTATGAATAAGAAGCCATTAAAGAGGCTCTTAGAAAGCTTGAAAAGAAGAGGAAGAAATAATGGAATGGTATTAGGATTTTTGTGAGAAGAGGGGTGGTATTTATATAAAAGAACTTAGAATAAAATTTTATATTGCATAATTACCTAAATACCCCTAGCCCACACCCCTCCCCTAGCCTCTAGCGCATGGCTCCCCCCAAAGCCATGTGATGGTTGATGTGAGGTGATGGTGTGGTACAATGAAGTGTTATGGTTACTTAAAGGTTAAGCTTAGGAATTATTGAATCATTTTTTTAATATGTGCATGTGACATATATATGTATGTACATGTAGGTTCATAACACTTCGAACCTCTTTGAACAACTTTTGTTCGTTAAATCGTTGAAATCAGGAGAACCGATTATTGATCACATTTTCACTTATTTATTAATTTACATATATTTGTAAACAAAATTCAAAAATAAATTTCTTATCATTTTAAACTAATTAACATGATCATATTTGAATTACAAAACCATATAAACTAATATTAAAAATTATTTACAAAAATTGCCATTATACTAATAAAGCGATATCGATTTTTTCTTATATTTTCAAATTAAATATATATCTTTATAAAACTATTATAATTGATTCATTATCACTTTATAACTACTCAAAATGAATCATCATCATTTAAAATAATTATTTGGATAATTAAAATAATTATTAAATCATTAAATAATCTTTATTTAAATTCAATGCTATCTTATCGATATAAATTTTGATGAAAATATTTTATTTCAATATTTATAAGATTACTATAGCTTATTATCACTTGAAACAATATTATCCTTTTATTTGCATAAATTTAAAAATAAATACAATTTATCAAAGTGATAAATTGGCGAGTCGTTACAACAGTATTCTCAAGTCGATAGAATTATGTAATATTTTCACATTGACATTTTCTATTTGGTCTTATTTATATTAATCAATAGAAAACTATCGAATGAGTCATTTCATAATTATCCAGTAACTATCGATACGAAACCCCTTGGTGCCCCCAGCATCCATGAGTAATACAATACCTAACATTTTGAGGGTGTTATGTAATCTAGTCTCAACGAATGTATTAGTATCTAGTCATGTTACAAATTGACTAAAAGTATTTAAAATAATATGTTTATTTTCATTCTGATAAATTACTCTTGCTTACAACACACTGTAACCACTATCACAAAACCTACCATTTATGGATTTTCTATTAATATATTTAAATTAATTGCTTAATTATTTATATCACTATATAAAAAGAATATGATAAAAAGAAAAATACTTTTTATTTTGAACAAAATTGGTTATCGAGTTAGATTTATGTAATAAATTACATAATTTCCCTTTGGGCGTACCTCTAACTCTATCAATCTCCCACTTACACTTGGGGTCAGTTATGGAATCTTATTCCAACTTCTTTGGTCGGTTTTCTCAAAAACTAATCGGGTCAATCCCTTAGTGAATGGGCATGTTATTTTTTTTAATTATCTACTATGTAAATCAACTCTCTCCAATGCTGTTAAACTACCGTTATCATGTGAAACTATCTGAGTATGTCTCTTGACTTCTAGTGAACTCTATGTTCTTTTACAAACTGTATTGCGATATAGTTATCATATAACATTGTCATGATATTCTCAATATTTGGAACCGCCCTTAGCTCAGTTATAAATTTGTATATTTATAATTATACATTGTTTTTATTGTGGAGTTATTCAAGGCGACTTAGCCTTTTTATTGAATTGGCCACAATGTTTCTTTTGGAACATTTCTAAATTAAAATTTCATGGCAGAGATTAGAACAAGAATTTATATAGACATATTATATTTTAAATCAGTTATGAAGTTTGAGCCCGAGTGCTCATTCTTAAGGAGTTCGTTGTATTTGTAAACAATTCTCTAGTATTTTGTAAATACTTGAGAACACGTTAAACTACCATTTAATTGTCTTAATTTGGATTTGATATGTGCTTCATTCATTAAATACGTAAACAAATTATGATATTGTAGACAATACAACATGTATGATAATTTCTATTACCAATACATAAGGAATCCATATTACATATTCCATATTCCATATTAAACATTTTAATAAGATGTCTTTGCATATTTTTTAGGACACTCCAAACATAGTTTATTCTTATTATAAAAGATATAATTTACAAATCAAATATCGAGTATTAAACAACTAAATTATTATTGATTTTAACATAAGTACGTCGTTAACAATCACTAATATGTTGTTTACTTATAGTTTTAGAAATATCTATGCACCTTTTTATGTTCTTTTGTGCAAACACATGCTTCCTCTGCATTTTGATTGAAAATAAAACTATTTAATATTTCTATCAAAACACTCACTCAACATTGATGCTTGTCGAAATATATTTTCATATCCGTTCTTGGATCATATCTAAAAACCAACAAACTCAATATCACTCCCACTAACTTCGAGACACTTTGGTTGTTATGTGTAAACTGTCTATTCTAAATCCTTATTTAGAGTTTTCTATTGCAACGCATATGTACCAAAACACAAAGTCATACCAAGCAATAATTTTGTGAGTAAAATCCAAATCAACTTGAGAATATTGAATGGCGAATCAGTTACGCTAATTTCAATAATTGAAATTTACGATGTTATTCTTATCAATGTTGTTTGTTATGATCCAACTACATTTTTCTTTCACTTAAAGACTTTTGCGGCCGATGAATCATATTCCTTTGGGTATAACAGTCAAAATCATCTTTTGATAACCTGTTTGATATTCTTTTGGATTTGTGCATCATACCACATGGCAAAGTCAATACTTTTAATGGTTTAATAATCAACTGAGGATTATCTATTCTCGACATTAATAAGAAACTCATAGCTTCACTTCAAAGTGCAAGAATAGATTTTAGACACTCTAATGCGCTATTCATTTAGATTAGTTAGTTTCACTTCATCCTACGTAATTAATTTCACATTTGGATCGTATCCAAATCCATTCTACTACCAATATTTCTAAAAGAAATTCCTTCACTACGTAGTTTGTATATCCTGAAACTACAATTGTTTCTCACTGCAACAAAATAGGTATTCATAAATACTTTATGAATTACCTTACATATAAAACTGATTTGGTTTTAGTTTACAAAACTTATGCTTAAAACATAAATTGGTCATCCAGTGATAATTGTTCCCAAACTCCTTTTGAGGCGACTCATACAAGATCCCTCATATGCAATTATTACGTGTAGTCTTTCAACTCGCTCAAGCTGCTAACTCCTTAGCAAAAGATATATCGGGGTTTCTTATAAACCCTTATCTTTTATGATTTTGTAAACTGTTCTTTAGATGAAATTAATTTTAACCTTGTGTACTACTCTTAAGTACATGACCGTATAGAAAGAAGTTAACTCAACTTCACTCGCCATAAATCATACTTTGTTCAACAAAATTTAACTACACTCCATCGATACATCATTATGTATCATAGAGAGGAGTGACTTTTGAGATTAAATCTTTATTCATTTTAGGTATTTTTGGAACTCTTTCCAATATACCTACATATTTGATTAAATCGAATCATTTTTGTTTTCTATTACACATTATTTATTTACTTCCATTTTATATTCTATGAGCTTATCTTAGACATACTACATGAGTATCAAATACACATATTCATGTTTGTGATAACTCATCAACGAATACAACGAAGTAAATGGAACAATTTTTGTTTTCATAGACTTACGATTGCATACATCTATATGTATCAATCCGAAGAGTTCATTAATTCTTATGATGTTCCCACTGGATGGGTGTTTTGCCATTAATTATCAAAGATATAATTCACTTGTACCATATGATTCACAGTCATATAATCAAAGATTATTTCTTAAAACTATGGCTTTGGTTTATAATTCAAAAGTAATTGCAAATAATTTTTTGATACTTCTGTATTTTCCAATGCATCACTTTTGTTATGAAACCAAATACCTCATTATAGTTTTATTTTTTAATGAATATTCATAATATTCATATTAAAAAAATGTCTATTTGTCAGTCAATACTAAAAAACGGTTATTCATACATAATGTTTGGTATGTTTTGCTAAAACAATTTTCGTAACTTGATGCAACTAATAAATGCTATATGGCATGCCCCTACTATTTCCGTCATTACTATAACATCATACAAAATATGAAGCTCCATTCAATCACTTAATATGGGCTATTTATTTTACCGACTATAACCAATTTAAGGTTGAGAGTTTTCAGATCAAATATCTTGAACTCAAAGAAATAAATCTCATAGGAAATAATTTTCTATATGAAAAATACATTTTGGAACAGAAATATTATTTCTCATTCCAATGTTAAGTATTAGTAATTATTTTACAATTGTCGTCTTCGATGTTTTTTCATGAACAAGAAGTGGTCATTCACTCTCTTCATCTCAACTGTACCATAGGTTACATCTACCCACTTTCATTCGCTTTCCTATTAAAATGGTAGAACCACTCAAAGGAACCCTTACTAAATATCATAACGAAATCTTTACTAAAATGAATTTGGTCATCCTTAACATTTAAGGATATCAACCACTTTACGTAAACTGTTCAAATCGACATTTCAGTGATCAAATTCTTAGATTTATCTTGTAGTTGTGGCCTATTGTTACATTTAATACAATAAGATCATTATTATAATCAACTATATTGAATACAACATTTCATGTTATGGTTTATTTTCATATTTTGGATGGACCGATTTCATCTTCGTTTAGTACATTACAAACTATGGCCATTCACCATATAGCATTTACATGTGATAGTATATGGATCAAATATCCATAATCTTATATAGCTTTTAGAATTCGAAACTCCTTGAAGGCAATACACGGTCTTGGTTAAATAAGCTTGTAAGTAACCAAATTACAAATGTATTTAGTAGTTGTAAAATTAGGTGCTTGTATGTGCATTGAGAAAATAACATGCAAAAAATATTTATTAGTGAGTATGTTTTATACCTCTATTTGTCAATATTTACTTTAATTAATTTTATATCTTAACTGATAAATATTTTCTCAATTATATTAGTTGCACAAATTTATCAATGTAGATTATTTTACCTTTATATAGCATATGTTCTTACAATATTAGAAAGGTTAATTGTTACCATTTCATTTTCTAATAAGGCTCCTACTAGTCTTTTATGTTTCTCCAAACCATAAGGTGAAACATAAAAGTCTAAAGACTTCACATGTGGGTGGTAGGACTCGTCTGTCTTGGGATTCTGACCTTGAGTTTGCTTAATAAATAATAGCCTCATAAACGATGGATAACTCCTTATCAAATGTATCATATACAACTCCTAATCCATAGTTCCTCATCTTAATCTCATTTCAACCATGAGTTTGCTTATCAAATCCAAAGAGATTTTTAACTCATAACTACCATTTTACGACGGCCTAAGTATAATATATGTACCTTGAGTTTGCTCAACAAATACATGTAGTTATCTTACCTCGTCTATTCTATATGTTAATAATACTACACATAACATATCTAGCTTGAGTTTGCTCAACAAATAGAGAGTATGCAAGTAATTTATAAATATATAAATGGTAGATGACAACTTTGTATTAAGGATTCATAATCTTTGCTATATTTAATTGAGTGGTATTGACTTATGGTATACTGTATTTCATATGAAATATCCTCGTGATTCATGTAACGATAGCGAATTTTTCGCGCTCGAAAATCGACATCCATACTTTACATCGTACTCGAATGCCATAGATTCGACCGTTCAAATCAGAGTCGCCGGAGCTTATAACACAGTAAAGTAAATAACACAGCGGAAGAAAAAGAATAATATATTGATATACAATATCTGATACAATATCCGATACAACAGAGTGATACAATGAATATAAATATACATTAGAGATATGATACAAGAAATAGCAGCGGAAAAGAAAACGATAACATCAGCAGCGGACAATCTTCATCTTCAAAACGCCAATTCAGAAATAGCTTGAACTCCCAATAACGATGCACAAAGATAAGCAAGTGCAGTCCATATCCAAAGACTGAACTAGCTCCAGAAAATCTACTAAACCTGACTATCTGAAAAACCCAACTCTAGACTGCTCGTGTAGAAAACTTTTGAGCACCCAGAGTTTAGGAAAGAAACAATAAACTCCGGATCAGTCATGGGACTGGTGTGAGCAACAAAAACATTTTATCTTTTTAAAAACGAACATCAAGAGAATTTTTTTGAAGTCAATTCGCAATGCTTTTAGAAAATAAAACTACCATAAGACCTCCCACCACACACACAATACAATCGCAGACTTGGAGGAGATTGCTTCTTATGATAGTCAAACATGCTTACTACGCAAAAGAAAACTCTTTTGATATTATTACTAGTGCATAGTGGAAAACATTTCGAAAGTAGAATATAAATCTTAGCCAGCATAGGTACCATTATATTATGCCTGCTATAGCTGCCTCCTGAGGAGACAGGTTATACAATTGAAATTGTAAAGGGCTCGTATCGTTTCTTTGGATTTCCAACAAATGGTCAGGCCAAGGAACTTCCCATTGCCACATGGAAACGCCTCTGGAAAGACGTCCCGAGAAATAACCTAACATTACGGTTAGATCTCTTCCAACACAAGGCCGGGTTACCCCTAACTGGGTAACTACTGACACAAATATGTCATCCCTCGATCGTAACCGATCTTCCCGAGGATCCTCGATTCCAACAACCACAAAGTAATAAATTTGCAGCAACAACATAGGTTAAGTATCTGGGCTCCATACCATGATACCACCTCTATCCAGAAGGAATGACATACACTAAAGGGGCGCTACCCCAAATAACCTTGCTGCATCCTTCCTGTTTTGACCATTTCCGGGGTGTGAGGTCCGACGAAGTCTCGTCCACAAAGCTACGCTTTATACAAAAGCTATGCTTCGGGTCAATAGATGATCAAAGTAATGATCACAAAGATAAATGATCAAACAAATGATCATATCACAAATGATCAAACAATGATCATCACACAGCAACACTCAGCATGTCACATTACCAAATTGGGAGTGTATCGCTGATAACCTTCAACTACATAACCTTTGAGCTCGTACGTCTCAGAGAAGGGTGTTAAGCTAAGAGAATAAATTATCTGCCACCAACAGAAATGTATTTGAAAGAAATCAGCTTTATATCTCAAAATGTAATGTCAGACATGTAACCATACAAGTCTGTTCCGGGTTCGAACAGAACCGAAGGCACTTTCAAAGAAGCCCTTGCAAATCCGGATAATTTCTAATCACGTCCGGACTTCCCGTCACAAAGGGTGCTAAAATCTCTATATCGGGGCCAGTCGATGCAGAGACATTCAACGAGTTGTCCTTTCATTTTCGAAAATATCCGGTCTTCACCACCGGTCTTCAAATGCTATCCATATACGTCGTATCACTATTCGGAATGGGTTATATAACACAAATGTCTTTTCCCGGCTAACCCGAATAGTGAGCGCAATATTTAAAAACATATGGATATGTGATTTCAATTAAGTCACAACTTAATAATTCAACTTCTTTTTGAATGGTTTCAATCGATTACCATTTCAAATCTTTTAAACAAAAAGATTTATTTCACAAAGTTCACCCTGTTTCAAAAAAAATCCATTCATAGATTTCAAAACAATTTCCGTTTCAATTGGATTACCTCGTTAAATCTTTAAAACAAAGATTCAACTTATAGCTTTCAAAACAATTTCATTTCGAATGGTTTAAACAAATCATCATTTTAAATCTGTTAAAAATAAACAGATTGAATTCATAGCTTTTGTAACGACCCAGAATTTTTGATAATTAAAATTCGAATATTTAATTAATTTTAAATATTAATAAATGGAATTTAGAAGTCGAATGATTTATTTTTCGAATATTGGATTTTATTTGATAATTTAATCGATATTTTAATAATTGAAATTCCAGAGATAATTGGAAATCGAGTTTAAAATGATTGAAAATGATTTGTAAAATTTTATTTAATCATACTGGAGTTATAGAAAGATTTTAGAACTCTTAAAATTGAATTTGGAGTTAATTTGTGAAAATTGAATATTTTAATATTTAATTATCGACTGTAGAAATAGCCAATTTTCGAACAGTCTCAGAATTGAACGAGACCAGTTCCATTGGATCCGTAATAGTTAGTTATTATCGGATTTCAATTTTTGTATCAATCGGAGTTGTCGTTTGTCCGTGGCAGCTCGAAACGCATCGATATCGTTTTAATTTTAAATCGTCGAGTTAAAATAGTCATTTTTCAAACAGTGTCGGATTTCGACGAAACCAGTTTCATCGGATCCGTAATGTGATATTATTGTAAGATTTCAAATTTCGTAATTTTTGGATTTACCGTTTGTCCGGGGCAAGCCAAAACGCCTCGAAATCGATTTAAATCGGTTTAATTTAAATTGATCGTTTTTCGCCGTATCTCGCACAGATGTCCGAATTAGCTTCCGAAACCTGTTCCATTGCGTTCGGAACGCGGGGTAAACCTTACGAACGTCAGCCGGCACGCTCAATTTCGAGTTCGAAAAATCCGGATGAATAGTAAATTGGAAATTTTTCTATAAAAACCCCTACATCTTTTCATTTGCAAAGAAATTCAACCCTAGGGTTTCATCACGTCCAGCCGCCAGTAATGATATCAATGGCCGAAAAGCAATCTTCTTCTTCCTCGAATCTCTCTTCCTATACGCAATAATGGCCAACGTCTCCAACAGCAAAAGTGTGTAGCTTCGTGAGTTCTACAGATCCTACGGAGGATTCGTCGTATAGTGCTAAGAATCGACGCGAATTGGTGATTGAAGGGGCCGGCTTTGGTTGCGTTTTTCTGGCCGGTGGTGGCGCTAGGGGGGTGCGGTCGAGCAGGAGGGGTCGAGCACGAGATGGGCTTTGGAATGGCATCAGTTGATCGTGTTCTCGTCGAAGTATGGAGGAGCGGTCATCGGGGATTGCCGTATGGGGATGGGTTGTCTTGCGATCGTGAAAGCCTGGAGTTGGAGGAGATAAGAGTAACGGCCTTGATTTCATCTTCTAGAACGGACGGTCCTGATTTGATCTAGGTTAAAATAAAAAGAAATTTTGTAAATTAATTTTAATTTAAATCGTATAATCTTTGTAATGCGATAACTTCTTCATACGTTATCAGATTTCGATGAAACAAAGTGCGTTGGAATCGTATTTGCGAATACTACGCGATGCAATTGGTTTGGAGTCGTTTGGAGTCAATGAAAATTTCGGGTAAAATTAAACGCGCGTTTAATTTTATTCGAAATAAACGCTGGAATCAGAAATAAAATCACGGTGAGATCTTCTCACTCAAGAATTGAAAAGTGGAATTTTCAGTTATTATTTGATTGTTGTTTGGATGTGATATTAGATATAGTAGGATATATATCTATATATAGCAATATATACATATTGGCATATGTATATATTGGATTGATTGATTTCCCGCCTCGTATAGCGGATGAGACCCTATTGCGCCGTTAGTAAGCGGATTTATAAAAACCTATATACCGCGATAATTCCGTACTGGAGCGGAATTGGTATTGTGCTAACATCTTTGGATGCAGGGAAACAGGTTGGAGGGATCCAACTGGATTCCTCACCCGTAGTTATTTATTTACAGATATTGATATATATTCTGTTATCATATGATGATATATGATATTGACTGTTGTGATGGACTGATTGGTGTTGTTGCATCATCGGATTCAGTTTTGAAATGTAAAAATAACGACTTTTACTTTAAAAGGGTTTTTAAAGTGATTTTTTTGAAAATATACGTTTTATGGAATTTTTGAATTGATTTAAAAATGTTAGAAATTTTAAAGTTATAAAAGTTATAATTTTTAGTGAAATATAACCGAAGTGTCGTTTTTTGAAGTAAAAGTCGATTTATTTATAAAATGGTTTAAGTTGGGATTTTTGGAATAACTATAAACGATTGGTATAAAAAGATTTATAAAATTGATATTTTTGTAAATCGAAATATTGGACTTATAAAACGAATTTTTTTTTATAAGTGTTAGAAAGAAGTATAAAAGGATTCCATAAGTAAACGAAATTAATAGATTTATAACGTGAAGTTATAAAGTGAATAGATGTTTTAGAATAAACGATTTATAAGTAATTTACTTATAAATTAGATTTTTCGACTTGTAACATCCCGAAAATTTTCGACTTTCGAAAATTCAACATCGATACTCACTTTATCGACTGCTGAGCCATCGAATGCCGGAAACCCGAAAAGTTATGGTTTTAAGAAAAAGAAAAAGTAGAAGAAGAAGAAGATAGAAGAAAAAGAGAAGAAGAACAACAAAACAACAACAGATACAGAACAGAGACAGAACAATATCAGAATCTTACACATCGCAGCGGAACAATATATAATAAATAAATCAGTAATCTTTAAAACAAAGAACTATATCATTTTATACATACATCAATCATCAGAGTCACTATACAACAATGGACAGTTATATAACTTGTCCTCATACAGAATACACAGCGGAATAAATACTATCAGATACAAATACTACGTCTCGTCATCCAGCTTGCTTCCAAAGCTCCAGAATATCCAGAATATCCTGATAACATAACTCTAGGCTGCCCGTGTGGAAATTGGTGGGCACCCAGAGTTTAGAAGGGAACAATAAACTCCGAGTCAGTCATGGTGACTGGTGTGAGATCGTAAAACAGTTATTTATCTTTAAAATAAATAGCAGAGAATTTTAAAGTCAATTCGCAATGCTTTTGGAAAATGAAACTACCATAAGACCTCCCACCACACACACAATGCAAACGCAGAATTGGAGGAGATTTCTTCTTATGATAGTCAAAGATGCTTACTACGCAAAAATTCAAATCATTTTTGATATTATTACTAGTGCATAGTGTAGAAAACTTTTCGAAAGTATAATATTAATCTTAGCCAACATACGACCAGTATCGTATGTCTACTATAGCTACCATCTAAACAGTGGTGACCACCGTACGTAAATGGCAGGTTCTACAACTAATACCGTACAAATCACGTATTGGAGTTTGGATTTCCAACATATGGTCAGGCTAAGGAACTTCCTATCCACGATGGGTACGTCCCTGGAATAGACGACCCGAGAACCTAACCGGATCTCTGCCAACACAAGGCCGGGTTACCTCTGCAAAAATAGGTAACTACTGACACGCGTATGCCATCCCCCGATCGTCACCGATCTTCCCGAGGATCCCCGATTTCCAACAAACCACATAGATAATAATAATGCAGTAACCACAGAGGTTAAGTATCTGGGCTCCATACCATGATACCACCTTTATCCAGAAGGAATGACATACACTAAGGGGCGCTACTCCCTAGAACCTTGCTGCATCCTTCCTGTTTCGACCATTTCCGGGGTGTGAGGCTCGACGAAGTCTCGTCCACAAAGCTACGCTTTCTACAAAAAGCCCTGCTTCGGGTCAAACAAAATGATCAACCTATGATCACAAAGATATAAGATCAAACAAATGATCATATCACAAATGACCAAACACTGATCATTTCACAGCAACACTCAGTATGCCACGTTACCAAATTGGGATATATCGCTGATAAATTTCAACTACATAACCTCTGAGCTCGTACGTCTCAGAGAAGGGTGTTAAGCTAAGAGAATAAATTCTCCGCCACCAACAGAAATGCATTTGAAAGAAATCAGCTTTATATCTCAAATTGTAACGTCAGACACACAATCCATACAAGTCTGTTCCGGGATCGAACAGAACCGAAGGCACTTCTCACGAAGCCCTTGCATATCCGGATAATTTTCAATCACGTCAGGACTTCCCGTCACTAAGGGTGATAAAACCTCTAAATCGAAGATCAGTCGATGTAGAGTAACTCGACGGTAATCCTTCCGTTTTCAAAAATATCCGGTCTTCAACACCGGTCTTCAAATGCGATTCATAACGACGTATCACATATTCGGAATGGGTTATACGACCCCATGGTCCTTTCCCGGTTAACCCGAATAGTGAGCGTTTACTTTAAAAACAAGTGTGGCATTCAAATTCATCCAATTCACAACAAATACCATTCAAGGTAATTATTGATAGTCGGTTATTTAACTATCAATAAAGATGCGCTACATCATCAGATTCCAAATAATTTCCCGAATTATTAAATTCCCAAAAATATCTTTACTAGATATAAAATTTCCACACTTAACCATTTGAAAAACAATTTCAAATCAATTTCCACATTTCAATTTATCTTTAAAAGATAAAATCTCAAAACAGTTCATTTCATATTGGAAAAGCAATTCCATACTTATTTAAAAATAAGTAATTCACAAATCATTTATTTTCAACAATTGAAAATATTCGATATACTTAAATCAAATTAAGTATATATTCATTCTTTAAGGAAATCATAAATTTCAACATCTATTTGAGTCAAAACGAATGTTGCGTAAAACATCGTTACGACGACTCAAAATCACTAGTATAGGGATTCGGATTTAGATAGATATATAAATCCCAATACTACATCAAAACATTTCCTTTCGGAAATCATTTACTATAACAACAGTGTTATAGTCCACCATTTCCTTAAATTTCTCGAAAACGTCTATTTCAACAAGAACTGCGGAAATCTCTGCTTTCGATTTATAATACATTTTAAAACATCCTTAAAATGTTTAACTTCATTTTTAATATCACTTTTCCAAAACTATCCATTTTAATTAACGATATATTCACTATCCAAAATCGTGAATATACTTCACTTAACCATATTTAAATCTTTTCTACACATTTATTTCAAGAATTGTCCACTATCCAAAATCGTGGATAAAATTCCCTTAATAACTTCTATATTACATTCATCAAATTTGATTGATTTCGAATTCATAAAACAACGTTTATAAATTCACCTTTATATTTTCTAACAACTTCGATTTATAAAATTCTCCTCTTATTAACTTCTAAAATTACTTATCAAAATAAGTGATTCCAGATTTATAAACAACGTTTATAAATCACATTTATACTTCATAACAATTTCAACTTATGAAATCATTTCATTTAGCAATTTCTATTTATATCCCAATTACGTGCAAAAATCTAATTTATAAGTAAATTACTTATAAATCGTTTATTCTACAACATCTATTCACTTTATAACTTCACGTTATAAATCTATTAATTTCGTTTACTTATGGAATCCTTTTATACTTCTTTCTAACACTTATAAAAAAAAATTCGTTTTATAAGTCCAATATTTCGATTTACAAAAATATCAATTTTATAAATCTTTTTATACCAATCGTTTATAGTTATTCCAAAAATCCCAACTTAAACCATTTTATAAATAAATCGACTTTTACTTCAAAAAACGACACTTCGGTTATATTTCACTAAAAATTATAACTTTTATAACTTTAAAATTTCTAACGTTTTTAAATCAATTCAAAAATTCCATAAAACGTATATTTTCAAAAAAATCACTTTAAAAACCCTTTTAAAGTAAAAGTCGTTATTTTTACATTTCAAAACTGAATCCGATGATGCAACAACACCAATCAGTCCATCACAACAGTCAATATCATATATCATCATATGATAACAGAATATATATCAATATCTGTAAATAAATAACTACGGGTGAGGAATCCAGTTGGATCCCTCCAACCTGTTTCCCTGCATCCAAAGATGTTAGCACAATACCAATTCCGCTCCAGTACGGAATTATCGCGGTATATAGGTTTTTATAAATCCGCTTACTAACGGCGCAATAGGGTCTCATCCGCTATACGAGGCGGGAAATCAATCAATCCAATATATACATATGCCAATATGTATATATTGCTATATATAGATATATATCCTACTATATCTAATATCACATCCAAACAACAATCAAATAATAACTGAAAATTCCACTTTTCAATTCTTGAGTGAGAAGATCTCACCGTGATTTTATTTCTGATTCCAGCGTTTATTTCGAATAAAATTAAACGCGCGTTTAATTTTACCCGAAATTTTCATTGACTCCAAACGACTCCAAACCAATTGCATCGCGTAGTATTCGCAAATACGATTCCAACGCACTTTGTTTCATCGAAATCTGATAACGTATGAAGAAGTTATCGCATTACAAAGATTATACGATTTAAATTAAAATTAATTTACAAAATTTCTTTTTATTTTAACCTAGATCAAATCAGGACCGTCCGTTCTAGAAGATGAAATCAAGGCCGTTACTCTTATCTCCTCCAACTCCAGGCTTTCACGATCGCAAGACAACCCATCCCCATACGGCAATCCCCGATGACCGCTCCTCCATACTTCGACGAGAACACGATCAACTGATGCCATTCCAAAGCCCATCTCGTGCTCGACCCCTCCTGCTCGACCGCACCCCCCTAGCGCCACCACCGGCCAGAAAAACGCAACCAAAGCCGGCCCCTTCAATCACCAATTCGCGTCGATTCTTAGCACTATACGACGAATCCTCCGTAGGATCTGTAGAACTCACGAAGCTACACACTTTTGCTGTTGGAGACGTTGGCCATTATTGCGTATAGGAAGAGAGATTCGAGGAAGAAGAAGATTGCTTTTCGGCCATTGATATCATTACTGGCGGCTGGACGTGATGAAACCCTAGGGTTGAATTTCTTTGCAAATGAAAAGATGTAGGGGTTTTTATAGAAAAATTTCCAATTTACTATTCATCCGGATTTTTCGAACTCGAAATTGAGCGTGCCGGCTGACGTTCGTAAGGTTTACCCCGCGTTCCGAACGCAATGGAACAGGTTTTGGAAGCTAATTCGGACATCTGTGCGAGATACGGCGAAAAACGATCAATTTAAATTAAACCGATTTAAATCGATTTCGAGGCGTTTTGGCTTGCCCCGGACAAACGGTAAATCCAAAAATTACGAAATTTGAAATCTTACAATAATATCACATTACGGATCCGATGAAACTGGTTTCGTCGAAATCCGACACTGTTTGAAAAATGACTATTTTAACTCGACGATTTAAAATTAAAACGATATCGATGCGTTTCGAGCTGCCACGGACAAACGACAACTCCGATTGATACAAAAATTGAAATCCGATAATAACTAACTATTACGGATCCAATGGAACTGGTCTCGTTCAATTCTGAGACTGTTCGAAAATTGGCTATTTCTACAGTCGATAATTAAATATTAAAATATTCAATTTTCACAAATTAACTCCAAATTCAATTTTAAGAGTTCTAAAATCTTTCTATAACTCCAGTATGATTAAATAAAATTTTACAAATCATTTTCAATCATTTTAAACTCGATTTCCAATTATCTCTGGAATTTCAATTATTAAAATATCGATTAAATTATCAAATAAAATCCAATATTCGAAAAATAAATCATTCGACTTCTAAATTCCATTTATTAATATTTAAAATTAATTAAATATTCGAATTTTAATTATCAAAAATTCTGGGTCGTTACAGCTTTCAAAAAGAATTCATCCATAGCCTTTCAAAACATTTCAATTTCATTTTAAATTTGAAACCTTTCAACACAAATTGGAAGTTCACTTCTCATATGAAAGCTGTTATTATTTGAAAACAAATAGTTTTCGTTTCAAAAAAATCCCATTATATTTGCACGAGTTAAAGCCCTTGAATTATATTCACATTCCAATATCAATACTTTTAAAATAGTTTAACCCTCATATAACGGGTATAACATCTTTAATCCCTAGTTTCAAATCATAGAATTCAATTTCAAATCTTGAATTTAAGTTTAAATCAAATTATTTAAATTTCAAGATATCCAAAATATCTTTAAAACTCCTTTCAAAAGCTTTTCATATTAAACCCCAATTTCCAATTTCAAAATCAATTGAAATTAAAATTTCAATTTCAAAACATAAAATTTAAATCATCTGTGACTTAACCGATTTCCACGTGAAATCCATATTTGTGTGTGTATGGTGTAGTCCAGGGGTTTTTCACAACAGTGCAACATCACTCAATCATCGCAGATTAAAACACAGAAATATAGTTGATAAGCGATATAAACTATAATGCTTATCGTCCATTCATAATTTCACGGATAATATGCAGATATATCATCAATAAATGAATAAAATACTCAGTTCAATCCACAGAACAAAATATCATAGATCAGATAGGATAATCAATTCAAGGCATTCCATACAATACAATCATTCATAAGTAAGATCAATTAAATTGTCTGATTTATTCAAATCAGACTAATTTCTTATGAATTTCTAATCCTGGTTAATTACAAATCATTTGATTAATTATTATTTAATCATTTATTAATTAACTATTAATAATAAATTAATTAACCTTTAATTATAATTCATCAACCTTAAATTATTAAATAATAATCTTTAATTATTTAATCCACTATTTAATTAATTTTCCCTAATTAATAAATTAACCTTTAATTAATTATTTACCATTTTATTAATTGTCCTTGATTAATTACATTAATTAATCCTTTAATTATTTAATTAATCA
The DNA here is from genome assembly GCA_030737815.1 of Allium fistulosum. NCBI lineage: Eukaryota > Viridiplantae > Streptophyta > Magnoliopsida > Asparagales > Amaryllidaceae > Allium > Allium fistulosum. The sequence goes on along the minus strand of CM060907.1, from coordinate 1,042,303,134 downwards.
ATTTAATCATTTATTTAATTTCTTTTAATTAAGAAATTTTCTTTAAGTAATTAATTACCTTTATAAATAAATCAACATTTAATTACATTAAATGTAATTATATCTTAATCACTTGATTAATTAACTTTAATCCTTATTATAGAAATTGACTAACCATTAATAATCCATTAATTAATCGTAATTATTTAATTAATTAGGTGTTAATTTCAACCTAATTTCAATAAATTAATTTCTAGTTATAAATTATCCATTTCCATTTTTAACTTTTATATTTGATCTTAAGATCTTGAAATAGTTTCAGGTTTTCATTTTAAATTTAATTCAAAAACAAACACTTAATTTTCTTATCAACTCTAAGTTGTTTAAAACAAATGCAGTTTAAACATGCTTACCCCAAAACCAGGTTTTCCAAAGCAAATTTGAATTCACTTTAATACTTTAGTTAAACTCAGTTAAATCTTGATCTGGAGTTTACATATCAACTTCAGATTTTCCAGGGAACAGTTCAAGCCACACACATCCCCGAGATAGCAACAAAAACCCTCGGCCAAACTGTAATGACCCCAGATTTTAATTTAATTTAAATTGACAATTAAATGATTTTTTGAATAAAAATTGTAAAATTAAATTAATAAATGGAAGCGAGTTTCCCCAATTCAAATAGAATCTATATTAAGTCATATGAATTTAAATGATTTGTATATATGTGAATATATATGTATATAGATATATATGAGTAAATTTGAATATATATGTGTATATATTGGATTTGAAATTAAATCTTAAAATAATGGTTTTAAAAATAAATAAAATAAACAAAAATAATAAAAGAAAGAGATAAAACAAATATAACTACCTATATACAAACGAATACAATATAAAGTAATAAAGGCAAAATAAAAATAAAATAAAATACATACCAGTAAGTAAATATGTGTGAATGAAAATGAAACAAGTAGTTACTCATGGAAATAAAGTAACAAACAAACAAAAATAAGTATGAATTAACTTGTAAAAATAAAACAAGAAATATACATGTACAGCCGAAGTCAACAAGTATGTATATCTTTAAATCTTTGTGCAGCTGAAATGAAGGAGGGGAGGATGTAAATTGTATAGATTTAATTAAATGCAAGTCATGCTTTGAATTCACTTCAGCCATACCCTATTGTACTAGAGAGAAAAATATATCATCTCATGTTGTACAAAATATAATACCCTGTATACTTCATCCCATATATCAATTCTTTTCATTCCAGTTTCGTACAAAGATAATTAAGCAAACCAGAAAAATAGAATTCAAAAACAAAAGTAATTTAAAGCCTTCGAACCTAGAGATGAAGATCAAATCAATATCAAGCAAAGTTTTCAGATTTAAAAACTAAAAGCACTGTCTCTCTCTGTTTCTTCTTAGACCAGGCGAGTAACCTTCACCTTTGAAAACCTAAGTATCTAAAATTAGTTTCAAGTTCATATCTGGAAAATATGTATGTTGTTGTTCCTGAGTATATGTAAGTGTGAATATGTAACTCTGTCCATGCCTGTATCTTTGTTCTTGTTTTTGTTCTTTTTAGGCTAGATTTACAAACAAATCCAAATCTCTTGATCTAAGCATAATTTGGATACAAGCTTTAAATAAAAATTGGTTGTTTTATTATAAGCTTTAGTTTAAAATTTTATTTGAGCAAAAACAATTTAGTATTATCTCTGTAAATTTAAAAGTACAGACCAAGACTTTAAATTGGTCAAATTTAGAACTTCTTAATTTTTGAATTCAGAGTTACAAACTGAACTCTTATACAAAAATATGATTTTAAAAGTAAAAATTATGATTTTTAGATAAAGGGTTTAAGTGCAGTTCGAATTTGAAATAAAACTGCATTTCCACCAATTCCAGGAAATTGAATCAATGTAAAAGGTTGAAATTTGAATTGGAGCAAGTTTAAGTAACTGTGATTTCGTAAAAATTATCAGAAAAATTTCCTATTGAGTAAATTTAAGAAACTAGATCATTTGAGGGTTTTGTTTAAGGATTTGGTCATGCCAGTAAACGAGACGAGTTCGTCATCTACGCGTGATCGAGCTTCACGAAATTCAAGAGGAAGGAAGTGTGATGATCCTGAAATCGGCCTTCGAAAATCAGCACCCGTACTTCACTTGTACTCAAAATGCCGCAGATTCAAACGCCGAATCTGGTTCACTGGAGCTTATAACACAATTAAGTATAACAACACAGTGGAAGAAAAAGAATATATCAATATATATAACATTGATACGATGACAGATACAAAATCTGATACAATATGATACAACAGAATGATACAACAAATATCAATATACATCAGAGATATGATACAAGAAATAGCAGTGGAAAAAAAATAGATAACACCAGCAGCGGATAGAATGCCTCCAATAGAATACTCCAATCCATAGCTAGCACGAAACACCAACCAATGCACTAAGATAAGCAACGTCAGTCGTCCAAGGACTGAACCAGCTCCAAATAATCTACTAAACCTGAATATCTGAGAAACCCAACTCTAGACTGCCCATGTGGAAAATTGTGGGCACCCAGAGTTTAGGAAGGGAACAATAAACTCTGGATCAGTCATTGTGACGCCCCACCTCTATGCTCATAATAACAAAGAGTATTAAAAGAAATACTGTCTATTATTACGAAGAATAAGGCTGGATAGGAGCGAACATCCGTAATTGGCCTTACACTAATATTGGTTATCTCGATAGGAGTGGTATATACTTTTTATTTTTCATCTATTATTTATTTACTCCCATCGACATATCCAATTATCAGTATAGAACAAACTACGATAGTTCATAATAGTTTAGGACATTAGATATAACAATAACACAGATAATACAAATGCGGAACACAGATTAACAAAAATCTCATATATATAACCGATGTCAGTTACAATATAGTTGACACGATACATATGACACAACTACAACTGTCGACTCTAGAAGTTATATATACAAGTACATTATCGACTAATATACATGAATACATATCGTTCTATACAATGACACGACTACTACAAAATGACACTGACAACTTCAGAAGATGTGAAAAGTCTTCATATCCTGAACAGCAACTCAAAGAAGAAAATCTACAACCTGAAATAACTCGGGTCTGACCCGAGTATTACATTCAAAAGAAAATAATACACGGGTCAGTCTAATTCAAACTCAGTTATTAGTGCACAGGAGCAATAATAATCAAATTCAAATAGACGATAGTCACAGAAATCTCGTATATCCGACTCCTCGATAAAAGAATCGGATAACGGCAGATATAACACCAAACAGTGTTAAACAACGAATCAGCAATCCAAATCAATTTAAACAATTGAAATATTAATTTAAAACATCAATGCTGATTGGCTGCAGTACACGCTAACGTGTACTGCCTCGCCAATACAGCCTATGAAATACTCAGAAGATCAATGAACCCAAAAGCAAACGGATCCAACTCAAATCAAAATGAACCATTTCAAAATACAACTTCAAAATATTGAATTGAACCAATGAAACAATTCAAACAATCAAAATATCAATTAAATCGGTCACTTTTGCTAGGGCTGCAGTACACGCACGCGTGTACTGCCTCGCCACTACAAAAATACTAGTATGCAAATCAACTTAATTACTCAAACCTGAATTAATAGCCAGATTCAAATAACAATTGTACTCGATACAGTGGCACTAAAGTATGCATCGAAAGAAAGTACACAAGTTCGATGCAGACAATATCTACTAGACAGATGAATACAACAGATCCAAGCAATTGGCAACTACAAGTGGTGGACCAATGAAACAGTGTACAAGGGTGGTTATACCAAAACAAGTTCATGCAGACACAAACCAGAGGATCCAAGCGTCAACAATACTCAAATGTAAAAGAAACCGCCTCGACAGCAAGGGAACAAGGCAACAGCAGTACACACTACCAACGGGATCAAGTATGTGCACATCAAGTGATAACATGCACATGTATACAACATAAAGTATGAACGACTAGACTAAACATCATATAAAACTGCATGAGCAAGAGTGAAAACACGACACTCAAAGTAGCAATCAAATTGCCAAACACAGTGCTATCTAGAGACACAATCGAAGACAGACTAGAAGTGAAAACACGACAACACAATTGTCAAATGCCTCGAATGATATAGGTTGAAGACAACAACACTATGGTAACCCCAGGTGACAGTAGTGTGAAACTAAACCCCAAAGAAGTCAATACAATTACAACATGCAGTGATACACCACAATGTTAAAGATTGGAGATATACAGTGCAGACTATATCAAGTCTACAATAACCAAAATGCTATCAAGACTTCAATCCAGAAGCACAGATGATTCAAAGAAGCAGTTTCACCTTAAAACCAAAGTGACTGTAGTCACCAACGAACAGTCTTAACAAATGAGGGAAAACCAACACAAAAGTATACCAGTGCGAGTATAAAAACATGGTACCACAATTTCGAACAAAGATAGATATGTCTAAAAAATCATCACCTAAACACGGTCAAGTTAAATTCTCATCTAAGATATTTTCAAAATCACGTTTTTAGATTTCAATCCAAAGTCAGAAATCATCCCATGTATTTAAAACAAATCATACGACCGAGATAATAAATTGATGAAGTCAAATGATCATATGCGATAGAGTTCAATTCTTATATAAAGATCAGAGAATCAAACAATGATAGCAAGTTCGAGCAAAATAAAATCAAGCCTACAGATCATACGATTCGATAAATTCAAAGATCAATCTCAGCATCTAAACGAATATCAACTGCCAGAGCAAAATCAACTGGCAACTTCAACAAAATATTAGAGAGTTCAAAGCCGAGAAAAATCACGAATCATTACGCTCTGAATTAGATGTGAGCGAAATAAATCACTCACCTTGATTACGAGCTTGGCCAATTTCAAGGAGCCATGAGCACGTGCGATCGACTAAGGAAATGACGTAGATCCTTCATTCGATCGAGCGATTGAATGTCGGAATCTTCGAAACTATCTAACGAGCGTAGGAATTTTGAAGCCGCCATCCTCTAAGGAATCGAAGTCGGCGACTCCATTTAAAACGCCTTGATTCGAAAAGAAGAACGAGCTTGAACGAGGCCAGAGCCGCCATTATTACATCTTCGATTATTTTGCTTTAGGGTTGTTGAATTAGAAAATGATAATGGGGAACGGGTCTTAACATCATCTCGGCCCCAAGCAAAAGAAAGTGGATCCAGATAATTTTTAAAGCCCACACCCTTTTAACAAAAATTTTAAAATAATTTCAACCCCATCTAAAAACTTCAATTAGCAACTACATTAAATCGTCTAATGACGATTATAAATTTGTTATAAGAACCCCGGGTTGGTTTGCTAGTTATTACCGCAAAACGATCAAAAGAAAGCATGGGTAAAATTCAAAATGTAAAGCCCACTCACATTCAACCTATCGTTTAAAAGAATAACAACAGCTTTAAAATTCCAAACAACGATTAACAATTTTTTAGCAATGAATTTTAACCCAATTAAAACTCTCACTATCAAAAAGCTAGCTCGTTAATCGTTTAATGACAATTATAGATCAATACGAAATCCCGGGTCGTTACAGACTCCCCTCCTTATAAAAATTGCATCCCCGCAATTTTCATAATTAAAGTCATCAATAACAATTATTTTTCTAACATAAACCGGTTAAGTTAGAAAAATAGAGGTCGAGAACACAAACGCCAAAGAAATCTTTTAATTTCATAAAAGAAATTCACAAATTCTCAACAAAACCTAATTATCTGATAGATAATTAGAAAACAGCAAAACTGAATAATTACAATTATCCACAATATTCAATTATCAACAAAGATAATTGTGAAACACAAATCACAATCGCAAACTGCAAATATCTAGTTATCCAACAATTAACTAGAAAACACAAATTCGATAATCAACAAACTCTAACTATTAACAGAAATAGATAGAAAACAGCGATTCCATAAAATCAGCATACCCTAGAATCAATTATAGACTAGAAATCTCATAATTAGCGAAATTGGCAATCAACCAATCATCGATTATCAAAGACGAAAATCAAATCTCAAATCAACAATTATTCGATTATCAAAAATGATAATCAAATTTCAAATCAGCAAATATTTAATTATCAAAAGCGATAATTAAATTTTAAATCAGCAAATATTTAATTATCAAAAGCGATAATTAAATTCGAAATTAGCAATTATTTAATTATCTAAAGCGATAATTAAATTCCAAATCAGCAAATATTTAATTATCAAAAGCGATAATTAAATATCAAATCAGCAAATATTTAATTATCAAAAGCGATAATTAAATTTATCAAATCAGCAAATATTTAATTATCAAAAGCGATAATTAAATCTCAAATTAGCAAATATTTAATTATCAAAAGCGATAATTAAATCTCAAATCAACAAATATTTAATTATCACAAACGATAACCAAATTTCAAATTCAACAAATATTCGATTATCAAAAATGATAATCAAATTTCAAATTCAACAAATATTCGATTATCAAAAACGATAATCAAATTTCAAATCAACGATTATTTAATTATCTAAAGCGATAATTAAATCTCAAAGCAACAAATATTTAATTATCTAAAGCGATAATTAAATCTCAAATCAGCAAATAATTAATTATCAAAAGCGATAATTAAAAACAACAAATATCCGATTATCAAAAACGATAATCAGAACTCATATCAACAAATATCTAATTATCACAAGCGATAATTAGAAACAACAAATATCCGATTATCAAAAACGATAATCAGAACTCATATCAACAAATATCTAATTATCACAAGCGATAATTAGAAACAACAAATATCTGATTATCAAAAACGATAATCAGAACTCATATCAACAAATATCCAATTATCACAAGCGATAATTAGAAACAACAAATATCCGATTATCAAAAACGATAATCAGAACTCATATCAACAAATATCCAATTATCACAAGCGATAATTAGAAACAACAAATATCCGATTATCAAAAACGATAATCAGAACTCATATCAACAAATATCCAATTACCTGCAGATAATTGGAAGCAACAAATATCTAGAAATCAATTAAGAAGACTAGAAAATCAACAAAAAGCTTGGATCGATCCCATCAGATGGCGAGTTTTTAATTCGCCGCACGTGCATCAACAAATGGCCGAAGCCTACCAAGTACTCAACATAATTTTGGCGCCCATCAGATTGACCCGGAGGTCCACAGAGTGACCCGAAGGTCTAGTACTGGTATTTGACCCGAAGGTCCATCAGAGTGGCCCGAAAGCCCAACAAATGATCCAAAGGTCCTCATAGTGGCTCGAAAGCACACGAAAGCATCAAATATTTCAATTAACGAGTCCGGAATTAACCGAAATAGCAAACGCACATGTCCCATACCACGTGTTTTACTAAATCGTTTGATTCTCTTCATCGTTTCCTTGAAAGTGCAAAATTCATCAAAATCATCAAAACAACAGATATTCAATTAACGAGTTCGGAATTAACCGAAATAGTAAAAGTGTGGTTTCATACTCCGCACTTTTGCTAAATCGTTTAAATCTCTTCCTCATTCTTTTGAAAGCGCAAACTGTAAAATTTCTGAAAACAATTTTATTTATTTCGTAAAAATAACAATTCACATTCTCAAATGAACAAGTCCGGAGTTAAGCGAAACAGTAAAAGAAAGGGGTCATAATCCTCGATTTTGCTGAATCGTTTAAGTCGCTTCCTCATTCTTTTGAAAACGCAAACTGTTAAAAAATTATAAAACAATTTTCATTTTAAAAACGATTTTCCAATCACGTGATTAAAACAGCAAATCAGTAACAATTTCGGTAAGGAAATCGTACTTCTCAAAATACCGTAAAAACGGTTACAAATCAGTATTGCGGAATAACCGCTTGAAAATCCACTTTTAAAACATGACGGTTACTGAAGCCAAAACGACAGTAATTTTAAAACGTCAAAATCACATCATAACAATTTACATCAAAATGTAATATCAGTGAATTTTCATTCATCAAAATGTCACAAAACACCGTGCTTCAAATATATAGCACTGGTGTAAAAATCCCGTTATAAAAATAACGGCAACAAAATACGTTTCATAACCAAGCATCGGTTCAACGTAAAATTAATGTAGAAATGTGCAATTCATATTTGCACGCACATTACAATATAAACAAAGAAATCATTCGAATATATCTTCAATGAAGACAATTCAAAACAGCAAAATCTAATCGATAGATGATTAGTACAAAAGAAAGCCAGCGGAAATTTCAACAAAAATCACATATCTGCAATTTCTTCGAATCCTCAATTCGGATTCGGAATTCTCAAAGAAACAAAATAATTACATCTATGTAAACAACAATTGGAATTCATATCAATTTCGTATTTTGATTTTTAAATCAAAAAGATTGTCAGTTGTACTCAGCGAAGACAGTTTCACTGTTTCCGCTGCGCACTCTGATAAACAGAACACAATTCAATCAAATCAACAAAACACAGTTTCACTTTTTATTTTTAAATAATGATATTTAAAAATTTCCTCATAATTTCAAAACTTAATTTTTGACTCAAATCACAAATAAAACATCGACCAATGGTTGTAACATATGTTCCATCTATAAGTTATATTTTATATTATGTCCATAAACCCCAAGCTTTGATACCAACTGTGACGCCCCACCTCTATGCTCATAATAACAAAGAGTATTAAAAGAAATACTGTCTATTATTACGAAGAATAAAGCTGGATAGGAGCGACCATCCGTAATTGGCCTTACACTAATATTGGTTATCTCGATAGGAGTGGTATATACTTTTTATTTTTCATCTATTATTTATTTACTCCCATCGACATATCCAATTATCAGTATAGAACAAACTACGATAGTTCATAATAGTTTAGGACATTAGATATAACAATAACACAGATAATACAAATGCGGAACACAGATTAACAAAAATCTCATATATATAACCGATGTCAGTTACAATATAGTTGACACGATACATATGATACAACTACAACTGTCGACTCTAGAAGTTATATATACAAGTACATTATCGACTAATATACATGAATACATATCGTTCTATACAATGACACGACTACTACAAAATGACACTGACAACTTCAGAAGATGTGAAAAGTCTTCATATCCTGAACAGCAACTCAAAGAAGAAAATCTACAACCTGAAATAACTCGGGTCTGACCCGAGTATTACATTCAAAAGAAAATAATACACGGGTCAGTCTAATTCAAACTCAGTTATTAGTGCACAGGAGCAATAATAATCAAATATCAAATAGACGATAGTCACAGAAATCTCGTATATCCGACTCCTCGATAAAAGAATCAGATAACGGCAGATATAACACCAAACAGTGTTAAACAACGAATCAGCAATCCAAATCAATTTAAACAATTGAAATATTAATTTAAAACATCAATGCTGATTGGCTGCAGTACACGCTAACGTGTACTACCTCGCCAATACAGCCTATGAAATACTCAGAAGATCAATGAACCCAAAAGCAAACGGGTCCAACTCAAATCAAAATGAACCATTTCAAAATACAACTTCAAAATATTGAATTGAACCAATGAAACAATTCAAACAATCAAAATATCAATTAAATCTGTCACTTTTGCTAGGGCTGCAGTACACGCACGCTTGTACTGCCTCGCCACTACAAAAATACTAGTATGCAAATCAACTTAATTACTCAAACCTGAATTAATAGCCAGATTCAAATAACAATTGTACTCGATACAGCGACACTAAAGTATGCATCGAAAGAAAGTACACAAGTTCGATGCATACAATATCTACTAGACAGATGAATACAACAGATCCAAGCAATTGGCCACTACAAGTGGTGGACCAATGAAACAGTGTACAAGGGTGGTTATACCAAAACAAGTTCATGCAGACACAAACCAGAGGATCCAAGCATCAACAATACTCAAATGTAAAAGAAACCGCCTCGACAGCAAGGGAACAAGGCAGCAGCAGTACACACTACCAACGGGATCAAGTATGTGCACATCAAGTGATAACATGCACATGTATACAACATAAAGTATGAACGACTAGACTAAACATCATATAAAACTACATGAGCAAGAGTGAAAACAGCAACACTCAAAGTAGCAATCAAATTGCCAAACACAGTGCTATCTAGAGACACAATCGAAGACAGACTAGAAGTGAAAACACGACAACACAATTGTCAAATGCCTCAAATGATATAGGTTGAAGACAACAACACTATGGTAACCCCAGGTGACAGTAGTGTGAAACTAAACCCCAAAGAAGTCAATACAATTACAACATGCAGTGATACACCACAATGTTAAAGATTGGAGATATACAGTGCAGACTATATCAAGTCTACAATAACCAAAATGCTATCAAGACTTCAATCCAGAAGCACAGATGATTCAAAGAAGCAGTTTCACCTTAAAACCAAAGTGACTGTAGTCACCAACGAACAGTCTTAACAAATGAGGAAAAACCAACACAACAGTATACCAGTGCGAGTATAAAAACATGGTACCACAATTTCGAACAAAGATAGATATGTCTAAAAAATCATCACCTAAACACGGTCAAGTTAAATTCTCATCTAAGATATTTTCAAAATCACGTTTTTAGATTTCAATCCAAAGTCAGAAATCATCCCATGTATTTAAAACAAATCATACGACCGAGATAATAAATTAATGAAGTCAAATGATCATATGCGATAGAGTTCAATTCTTATATAAAGATCAGAGAATCAAACAATGATAGCAAGTTCGAGCAAAATAAAATCAAGCCTACAGATCATACGATTTGATAAATTCAGAGATCAATCTCAGCATCTAAACGAATATCAACTGCCAGAGCAAAATCAACTGGCGACTTCAACAAAATATTAGAGAGTTCAAAGCCGAGAAAAATCACGAATCATTACGCTCTGAATTAGATGTGAGCGAAATAAATCACTCACCTTGATTACGAGCTTGGCCAATTTCAAGGAGCCGTGAGCACGTGCGATCGACTAAGGAAATGACGTAGATCCTTCATTCGATCGAGCGATTGAATGTCGGAATCATCGAAACTATCTAACGAGCGCAGGAATTTTGAAGCCGCCATCCTCTAAGGAATCGAAGTCGGCGACTCCATTTCAAACGCCTTGATTCAAAAAGAAGAACGAGCTTGAACGAGGCCAGAGCCGCCATTATTACATCTTCGATTATTTTGTTTTAGGGTTGTTGAATTAGAAAATGATAATGGGGAACGGGTCTTAACATCATCTCGTCCCCAAGCAAAAGAAAGTGGATCCAGATAATTTTTAAAGCCCACACCCTTTTAACAAAAATTTTAAAAGAATTTCAACCCCATCTAAAAACTTCAATTAGCAATTAGCAACTACATTAAATCGTCTAATGACGATTATAAATTTGTTATAAGAACCCCGGGTTGTTTTGCTAGTTATTACCGCAAAACGATCAAAAGAAAGCGTGGGTAAAATTCAAAATGTAAAGCCCACTCACATTCAACCTATTGTTTAAAAGAATAACAACAGCTTTAAAATTCCAAACAACGATTAACAAGTTTTTAGCAATGAATTTTAACCCAATTAAAACTCTCACTATCAAAAAGCTAGCTCGTTAATCGTTTAATGACAATTATAGATCAATACAAAATTCCAGGTCGTTACAGTCATGGGACTGGTGTGAGCAACAAAACAGTTTATTATCTCTAAACAAAAGAATTTTCAACATTTAAATCCGCAATGCTTTTCAAAAATGAAACTACCATAAGACCTCCCGCCACACACACAATGCAATCGCAGAATTGGAGGAAATTTCTTCTTATGATAGTCAAACATGCTTACTACGCAAAAGAAATTCTTTTGATATTATTACTAGTGCATAGTGTGAAAATCCTTTCGAAAATATAATATTAATCTTAGCCAGCATACAACCATTATTGTATGCCTACTATAGCTACCATGTTCAATAGCAGGTTACCGCCACATTCCATAGCAGGTAATACAACTAAAATCGTACAAGGTTCGTATTGTTTCTTTGGATTTCCAACAAATGATCAGGCAAAGGAACTTCCTTACCGAAATGGAAACGCCTCTGGAAAGACGCCCCGAGAACCTAACCGGATCTCTGCAAACAAAAGGCCGACGCTACCTCACGCTTTAACCAAGCTGTAACTAGGTAACTAACACACGAGTCATGTCATCCCCCGGTCGTTACCGACCTTTATCCGAGACGTCTCGATCATAAAGCAACAACCACAAAGTAGAATAACTGTGCAACATCAACATAGGTAAAATATCTGGGCTCCATACCATGATATCACCTTTTATCTAGAAGGAAATGACATACCCTAGGGGCGCTACCCCTACAAACCTTTGTCGCAACATTCCTGTTTCGACCATTACCGGGTTGTGAGGCTCGATGAAGTCTCGTCCACAAAGCTACGCTTTTTCACAAAGCCACGCTTTTTCACAAAGCCACGCTTTTTCATAAAGCAACGCTTTGATCAACAATGATCAACAGCACTTTGTACGCCACATTACCAAATTGGGAATGTATCACTAGTAACCATCAACTACATAACCTCTGAGCTCGTACGTCTCAGAGAAGAGTGTTAAGTTAAGAGAATAAATTCCCTGCCACCAACAGAAATGTATTTGATAGAAACCAGCTTTACATCTCAAAGTGTAATGTCAGACACACATCCATACAAGTCTGTTCCGGGTTCGAACAGAACCGAAGGCACTTCCAAAGAAGCCCTTGCAATCCGGGTATTCACAATCCCGATCGGATTTCCCATCACTTAGGAAATCTCTATACCGGCGCGACTCAGTGCAGAGACAATCGATAGGTCATCCTATCGTTCTTGCAAATACCCGGTCTTCACCACCGGTCTTCAAATGCTATCCATATCGTCGTATCACTATTCGGAATGGGTTATATGACACAAAGATCCTTTCCCGGCTAAACCGAATAACGAGCGCAATTAAAAATTATATGGATAATGGGGTCTTAGTTAAATCACAGCTTAAAAACCAAAACTTTTCATTCGAATAGTAAAACAAATTACCATTTCCAATCTTTTAAACAAAAAGATTCATTTCAACAACCTTCAACGGTTTAAACAATTTCCACACTTTAATCTTTTAAACAAAAGATTTAATTCACAAAGTTCACCCCATTCACAAAGATTCATTCATGGATTTCAAAATAATTTCCATTTTAATAGATTTACTCGTTAAATCTTTAAATCAAGATTTAACTTATAGCTTTCAAAACTCGTTTCCAAAGATTCATTCATAGCCTTTCAAAACAATTCTATTTCAAGTTAGATTAACTCATCCGGTCTTTGAAATCAAAGACTCATTTCATAGTTTTCAAAACATTTCAATTCCATTTCAAACTTGAAACCGTTCAACACAAATTGGAAGTTCATTACTTATGTGAAAGCTTTTACTATTTGAAAACAAATAGTTTCGTTTCATAAAAATCCAGTTATATTTAAACGAGTTAAAACCCTTGAATTAAATTCAAATTCCCAAATCAATACCTTTAAAATGGTTTAACCCATATATAACTTGTACAGCATTTTTAATCCCTAATTTCAAATCATAAAATTCAATTTCAAACTTGAATTCAAAATTTAAATCAAATTATTTAAATTTTCAAAACTTAATCAAGTTATTCGAAATAACTTTTATCTTTGAAATTCCATTTCAAAAGCTTTTCATATTAAACCCCAATTTCCAATTTCAAAATCAATTGAAATTAAAATTTCAATTTCAAAAACATTGAATTTAAATCATATGCGATTTAACCGATTTCCACGTGAAATCCATATTTGTGTGTGTATAGTGTAGTCCAGGGATTTTACACAATAGTGCAACACAATGAATCATCACAGATCAAAATACAGGATATAGTTGATAAGCGATATAAACTATAACGCTTATCGTTCATGCACAGACCACAGATAATAAATTACATCACAGATAATTTACCACATATCACAACATAAATTAGAATATATCACAAAGCATCATATATCAAGGAATATCAACAATTTAATCATCTAGTTAGGTCCAACATTCATAGGTAAGGTCAATTTATTTATCTGATTAAATTAAATCAGATTTGTCACTAATCCTGGTTTAATTAACATTAATTTATTACAAACCATTTTAATTAATTATCCATTAATCATTTATTAATTAACCTTTAGTTATAAATTAATCAACCTTAATTAATAAATCAATCAACCTTTAATCATTAAATAATTAACCTTTAATTATTTAATTATCCTTTAAATTAATCTTCCTTAATTAATCTCATTAATTAACCCATAATTAATTACCATTAATTATCCTTAATTAATTACCATTAATTATCCTTAATTAATTACCATTAATTATCCTTAATCAATTATTAATTAATCACTTGATTAACCAATTTTAATCATAAATTAATATTTAATTAATAATTTTTCATTGATGATTTTAACCATTTAATTACTTACTTCATTTATCCAAATCATAAATAAATCATCATTAAATCTTTATTAATCAAAACTTAAGTCAAAACTATTTATTTAAAACTTGGGTTAAATAGTTTTCTAAAAATCTATGTTTTGTTTCAAAACTGAACTGTTTTATATCCAACCCGAGACGTACTCGAGTACTTCCCCGAGTCAATATGGCCTTTACTTCGAGTTTCCTCCAAAACCAACCCGTGAGCCTTTTTTTTCAACTTAAAAATTCAGTTAAGTGTTTACCCGGTATACGCTTGAAAACGCACGATTTCAAACTCGAGCCAAAACTCCAAAATCAAGAGACCTCCTTCGAGTCTAACTTCTTCTTCCCAAAACTGGAACGACTAGAAAATGAAACGTGTACGTGCACGTGTACATCATCGCGGCGCCACTCCGATCATCGATGATCACTCTGACACATCGCCTATCCACGTAGCAACCCAAAACGATCATCAGATCGTTCCCCACATCTCGAATTCGAATTCGAGACCTTCATTCCAAACCTGGAAGTAACAAAACCCATCAGCGACCGAACCTGTCAATGCCCCAATCTCGTCGCCTCGGCCATCGGCCAGCCTACAACTCCGTCTATTGCTTCATCAAACCCATAGCTACCATTTCCCAGACCCTTGAGCAACTCGATGCTCGAACGAAACCGTGGTGCACGAATTTCCTCCCCCTTTCAAAAACTAGGTTTAGAAATTTCAAACCCTCGCCGCCGATGCCACCGCCATTATTACCACCTTCGACCATTTTTCTATTCACCCCCATAGGCTCCTTTATCACCATGAACAACCCCGACACTCCCTGTTCAAACTAGTGCCGGAAATTGATAAAAAATCATTTCCAGTTCAAAACCAAACTGCTCTCAACTCCTTCACTTAAAAATCATAAATCTTGGCTTAAATTCTTATCTTCTAATGCCGATTTATGTTATGTGAATGAATCTCAAATTCGTTACAATCGAATTTATTAAAATTTAAAGTATGTTCGGTGGAATCAAGTTTTTTTTCTTTCACACTGTATATCCTTGTTTTATTTAAAAACTATTTTTAAATAATCCCTGAAACTTAAACCCACCCATTTGTCTTTGAAACCAAGGTCTGATATTGGTTTAATGATAAGAGATTGAAGTTTCTTGTTTGTTTAAACCTGTAACTCAGTCAATAAGAAAGAAGAACAAGGAAACAGAGGAGATTTATATATGTATATGCACATCAAAGCAATTCCAGACCTCAAACTTAACAAACAACTACTAAATATATTCTGTTTAATTTAAAGTTGTTTACTCACCTGGTCATGAGAAGAAGAACAGAGGAGAAAGAACAGAGAACTACTTTGAACCAGGTTGCTTTAAATTTTGAAACAACCTTTGCTAGAATCTTCTCTGGTTTGGTTTATTTTTAGATTGAAGTTTGTTTCAGTTGAATAACATCTTACTTGAAGAAACGAACTAAGATAATGTATATAAGAAATGAAGTAGACAGGTATGCATTTGGTACAGGGGAATATATCATTCCTTTATACATCAGGTAATATTTTATTTGTACAACTTAACAGAGATTTTTCATCTTTTGGTGGTTGATGCATTTCGAATTGACCATTTGTTTATGCTAGAGATGAAAGCATTCAATGCATATGTACCCTATGTCTTCTTTGCTTATCTTAGTTGTACAAAAGATGTTTTATTTTTATGTACATATTTTTGTTTCTTTTGCCTTGTATATATAAAATTCACAGCAACATACTTGTTTGTTTTACTTTGTTGGCTGAAAATGAAGTGTTGGTGGCTAAAGAGATGATGGCATTACTGGTGTTGTACCAATTCATTTTATTTTTTTCTTCTTTGGTTTCCTAAACAAGATCTCGGCTGATATAAATCTATTTTGTGTGCTAAGGAGACTTAGCATTAATTTGCTTTGTACATTTACACTTATTTTATTTGATTGTACATAGATATTTAGGTTTCTTTTTCCTTCTTGCTTTGACTATGCTAATATTTGATTTCGGCTGAAGATATTAGCATTAAATAACTCTTGTTTACTTGTTTTCATATTTGCCTATGTATGTCTTTGTTTCATTTTTTCTTCCGAGTGTACATGGATAAATACATGTTACTATCTTCTTATACTTACTAATTTATAATATAAGTGAATTTTCTTATATACATCTATTTCCATTTCTATTTTAACTTCTACTTTACTTTATATATTTACTTTTATTTCAACTTAAATATTTATTTCTAGAAGTTTATAAGTTCATTTCATATTTTATATAACCACAGATTTATTCGAAATTTATTCGAAGATCGGGGAAACTCGCATCACTTAAATCGATTTATTTCACAAATTTTATTCAAAAATTCAATAAATTATCAATTTAAATTTATATAAGATCCAGGGTCGTTACAGGAATTTTGTCGTGTTATCGTGGTGTGGACGAAGTGCGGGTGTCTCTGGTGGTCGGCGTGATGGTGGCGAGGCAATTTGCTGAGGAGGGATTGGGTTGTAGTTTCGAACGCGAGGATCATTTTCGATTTAGAAATTTTAGTGCAGAGTCGAGTGTCGATTTCGAATAAAGGGATGAATCGCGACTTGCCGGTTGTCGCGATATTCGCCAGAGCATCGCCAGTAACCAGTGCACGTGCACGTGGGATCACTTGTATCAGCTGTTTCCAAAAGATGGTGGAAGAAGAAGACGGCTCGGGTTTTAAGCACGAGGGAGCAGGCATTCGACTCGAAGTCGAACTCGAGTAGAATGATGGAGTACCAGGTAAAAATAACTTAAACAAATTTTAAAACAAAATTTAAAGTGTCTCGGGTTGATCTGGGGGAGAACTCGAAGCAGATGGAATTTTGGCTCGTGGAAGGCTCGGGAAAGTCTCGGGTTTTGTGATTTACAGTTTTAATTAAATGTTTTCAAGTTTTAACTTAAAAGTTAAGTTAATTTATTTTGTTAATGATCATTAGATAATTAATGATTTATAATTACTTAATAATTAAAGAATATTTTTTTAATTAATTAATCATTAAGTAAAAAGGTTAATCAATTTATAATCATGGAATTTATCATTCAATGTAATTAATTGAGATAATCGAATCTGTTCAAAATTTAATTTCTTAAGTTTAATTCAGAATAATCACTTGATGAATTTGGAAAATATAATTACTTAGTGAAGTAATTTATAGATAATTACTGAATGTAATAAATTGAATGATAAATTTGAAATTTAAGTAAATTTATTTGTGAATAATTAAAGGATTAATTACTTAATTAATTAAGTTGTTAATGGCTTAATGAAATTTAAAAATAATTTATCAAGAAGAATTAATTAAGATAGATGATGATTTAATTCATCTAATTGTTAGATGATTGATTATTTTTGAAATGCTTTGAGCAGTCTGATATCCCTGTTTGTGATTGTGATGCTTTGTGATATGAATTACTTTGTGCTGAGCTGTAATTTCTATTTCTGTGATATATTACTATGTGAATATGAAACCGTTGGCCCGTAAAACGGCATTTGAATTTCGATGCGACAGGGAGTCGGATTCCAGTTGGTTATCCGAAACCCACATCGAATTGTAATAGTTAATCTTTGTGACCGATAAATTTATTTTATCTATGAATCTGTGAATGAAGATAAGCGTTATCGATTATACCACTTATCGATATATCTGTGATGATTGATGTTGCACTATTGTGTGTAAAACCCTGGACCACACCATACACACACAAATATGGATTTCACGTGGAAATCGGTTAAGTCACAGATTTTTGAAAATAGTTTTGAATTTATATTTTTAAATTCAATCGTTTTGGAAATGGATTGGGTTTAAAGTGAAAAGCTTTTGAAATGGAATTTCAAAGATAAGACTTATTTTTGAATAACTTGATAAAGTTTTGAAGTTTAAATAATTTGATTTAAACTTAAATTCAAGATTTGAAATTGAATTCTATGATTTGAAACTAGGGATTAAAGATGTTATACCCGTTATATAAGGGTTAAACTATTTTAAAAGTATTGATTTTGGAATGTGAATAAAATTCAAGGGCTTTAACTCATGCAAATATAATTGGATTTTTCTTAAACGAAAACTATTAGTTTTCAAATAATAACAGCTTTCATATGAGAAGTGAACTTCCAATTTGTGTTGAAAGGTTTCAAATTTAAAATGAAATTGAAAATGTTTTGAAAGGCTATGAATGAATTCTTTTTGAAAGCTATGAATTGAATCTATTTATTTTTAACAGATTTAAAATGATAATTTGTTTTAAACCATTCAAATGAAAAGATTTGGGCTTTAAGCTGTGATTTAACTACCCAATATCCATATGATTTCTAATAATTGCGCTCACTATTCGGGTTAGCCGGGAAAAGACCTTTGTGTCATATAACCCATTCCGAATAGTGATACGTCGTATATGGATAGCATTTGAAGACCGGTAGTGAAGACCGGATATTTTCGAAAACGAAAGGACAACTCGTCGAATGTCTCTGCATCGACTGGCCCCGATATAGAGATTTTATCACCCTTTGTGATGGGAAGTCCGGACGGGATTATGAATACCCGGAATTGCAAGGGCTTCGTAAGAAGTGCCTTCGGTTCTATTCGAACCCGGAACAGACTTGTATGGTTACATGTCTGACATTACATTTTGAGATATAAAGCTGATTTCTTTCAAATACATTTCTGTTGGTGGCGGAGAATTTATTCTCTTAGCTTAACACCCTTCTCTGAGACGTACGAGCTCAGAGGTTATGTAGTTGAAGGTTATCAGCGATATACTCCCAATTTGGTAATGTGACATGCTGAGTGTTGCTGTGTGATGATCATTGTTTGATCATTTGTGATATGATCATTTATCTTTGTGATCATTACTTTGATCATCTGTTGACCCGAAGCATAGCTTTTTTATAAAGCGTAGCTTTGTGGACGAGACTTCGTCGGACCTCACACCCCAGAATGGTCGAAACAGGAAAGATGCAGCAAGGTTATTAGGGGGTAGCGCCCCTTTAGTGTATGTCATTCCTTCTGGATAGAGGTGGTATCATGGTATGGAGCCCAGATATTTAACCTATGTTGTTGCTGCAAATTTATTTCTTTGTGGTTGTTGGAATCGAGGATCCTCGGGAAGATCAGTTACGATCGGGGGATGACATATTCGTGTCAGTAGTTACCTATTTTTGCAGAGGTAACCCGGCCTTGTGTTGGTAGAGATCTAACCGTAATGTTAGGTTATTTCTCGGGTCGTCTTTCCAGAGGCGTACCTATGTGGCAATGGGAAGTTCCTTGGCTTGACCATTTGTTGGAAATCCAAAGAAACAATACGAGACTTGTACGGTTTTAGTTGTATTACCTGCCATGGAATGTGGGGGTAACCTGCTATTGAACATGGTAGCTATAGTAGGCATAGTTCGGAATGTCTATGTTGGCTAACATTTATATTTAACTTTCGAAATGTTTTTCCACACTATGCACTAATAATAATATCAAAAAGGATTTGATTTTGCGTATTAAGCATCTTTGACTATCATAAGAAGAAATCTCCTCCAATTCTGCGTTTGCATTGTGTGTGTGGTGGGAGGTCTTATGGTAGTTTCGTTTTCCAAAAGCATTGCGAATTGATTTTAAATTCTTTTGGTGTTCGTTTTTAAAGATAAACTGTTTTTGTTGCTCACACCAGTCCCATGACTGATCCGGAGTTTATTGTTTCTTTCCTAAACTCTGTGCTTAAAATTTTTCTACACGAGCAGTCTAGAGTTGGGTTTTTCAGATAGTCAGATTAGTAGATTTTCTGGAGCTAGTTCAGTCTTTGGATATGGACTACACTTGCTTATCTTTGTGCATCGTTATTGAAAGTTCGAGCTATTTCTGGATTGGTGCTTTGAAGATGGAGATTATCCGCTGTTGATGTTATCATTTTCTTTTCCGCTGCTATTTGTTGTATCATACCTCTGATGTATATTAATATTCATTGTATCACTCTGTTGTATCAGATATTGTATCATATATTGTATATCAATGTATTATTCTTTTCTTCCGCTGTGTTATTTACTTAACTGTGTTATAAGCTCCGGCGACTCGGATTTGAACGGTCGAATCTACGGCATTCGAGTACGATGTAAAGTATGGATGTTGATTTTCGAGCGGGAAAAATTCGAATCGTTACACAAACACTTCAAATCCCTAAGAAAACTCTCGAGTTCGAACACTAGAATCCATCTTCCCCAACCTTAAATCCAAGCAGACATGCCATACCACGCGTGCACATGCACACTGGGTCGAAGCGCCTCCGACCATCATCCAACCTGCGACCACGTGACCAACAACTTCGATGCCCCAACGAGAACAACCAGCAAACTAATACAACCACGAATCAAAATTTCGATCCTCGTGCGAAATCTCGAGCAAAGTTTGACCCACCAAAACTCTCGCCACCGTTGATGCCGTCAACTGGAAACTCCAGTATCCCTTCTAGAGCACCCACGCACCACCACGCCATTATCCTTCAACTCGCGATCGCACCTAATCCATTACCCATGTCGAAATTGTCTCGACAGCCAAGATGAACGAAATACAAGCTTAAACCCTAGTCCATCAAAATCCAATCACTTCAGCCCATAAGAAAAATCACCATTATTTTTCCTACACTCGCCATCCAACGAACCACCTTCAAACCAAAAATTGATCAACTTCGCCATGTCGTTCATCGGCGATCGCCCAAAACTCAAACTTCGAACAAGCCCTAAATTCCCATGAATTACCAAACTAAGAATCATCATATTTGTTTTAAAAATCTTATTTTTGAATGTTTGTTCCAGATATAAAAATCAAATTAACAAAAGTAAACATTCAAATTTAACAAAGAATTTTCTTTTCACTGCGAAATTGATATGCAGAGTCCATGCTACAATGTTTAGCTTCAAACAAATTCCAGATTTATGATTTTAAGTTTTAAACAAACACAATTCGCTTGAAATCCTAAGTTATGAGAAATTAATAGAGGAAAGAGGAATTTGTATTAGATGATCATGCCTGTTATTCAAACAGAGGATCAGAACAATGACATGTACAGTCATTCTCAGGTATATATATACATAGTAAGCATAACCTAACAGCTATATAAACAGTTGTCATAAAAAAAACTTCAAGCATTAAGCACAGAAATCAAGATATTCAAGTTTGGGATTAAAAAGAAAGGTTTGCTCATTAACAAAACAACAGGTTCAGGGAGGAAATTTGCTCACCTGGTTTTTAGAAGAAAGAACAGAGCTTCTTTCTTGTTGAAACAGTTGTAAACTGGCAAGTTGTTTTTCTTCTGCCTTTAAATCTTTGTTTCCTTTGTTTTGTTGAATTGAAGTGTTGTTTAAATTGAATCTTTGTTTATGTTTTAAGATAATATTTTCTTTATATTTTTCATAGGTTTGAAGGAACGAAAATGAACTGGAATGGTGTAGATATATAGAAAGAAATGAGTTACAGGGTGTTATCATATCTCTATACAATAGGGTGATCATTTTCTTTTTAGTACAACAATAGGCAGTGATTTCTTTTCCTTGTATGGTGGCTGATATGCATATTATATGGTGTACTAGAGGTAATGGCATTAAATGCCTATGTACCCTGTTTTGTTTACATATGAATTGTATATGTGCAGTTTATACTTTGTAGATATTTTCTTTCTTTTGCTTTCTTGCTTATGGAGGCTGAACATCTTGTATTGTGGCTGAGATGATATAGCATTAATTGCTAGAGTCCTTTACGTTTTCATTTGCAAGCTATTACCCATACTTTGTTTACAGCCTAGCTTACTTGTATCATATATTTTTTTCTTCCTTAGTACTTGTTTATTTGACTATGCGGAGAGATTTTGTTTAACAAGCCTAGTTATATCTTATATTTTTAGTTTGTTTCATTCCTTGCTTATATTTGTATTTGTTTGTACTGATATTTTCGTTTCTTTGCTTTGTTTGATTTGCTTCTATACCCTATACATGTTCATAGACATTTTATTATTTTATAAACTCAATTATTTATTTTATTTTAATATTTATTGTCTTATATTTAATTTATAATTTCAAATTATCATTAACCATCAATTTTAAATATGTATTATTATTAATTATTATTAAAATATTTATTTAAGATTTAAATTCAAATCCAATATATACACATATATATTCAAATTTACTCATATATACACGTATACATATATATTCCCATATATACAAATTATCAAATCCATATGACTTTATATATTTTCTATTTGAATCGGGGAAACTCACTTCCATTTATTAATTTAATTTTACAATTTTTATTCAAAAATTTATTTAATTATCAATTAAATGTAATTAAAATTCGGGGTCGTTACGGACTTCCCCCCTTAAAAGAATTTCATCCTCGAAATTTACAGGCACGAAAAATAACACAGAGGTAGACAGATCCGATCTCCTATAATTCCTCAAACACAAGATATCCAAATTCAAGTCGGAATATCTCAAACTATATACTAACTTATCCCTCTTCGGACTTCAATCTTCATAGGAAATTATAATATAATTTCAAATTCGGTTTTAAATGAAATCATTTTATCGATTCAATTCAATTTAGCCTTCATATTCTATTAATCAATTTAACTCAATTTAAAATTTCAAATTTTTATTTAAATTTTAATTCCAAATTTCCAATTCATATTCATTAAGGTTTAAATCAAAAAGCTGATAAGAAACCGATGAAGATACGAAGTAAGAATTTTCTAAAATGATTCGTAGAGCCATCATCATATCGAAACTTCTTCTGGAGCTGCCACGAAGAAATGAAAAGAATTTGGAAACAAATCAAAGAAAATTGATAGAGAAAGTTATTTCCACCGTTGTAGGGTATTGACCATTTATAGTGGTATTCCTCTGTCCCCTATCTCGTCCTCTTCTTGTACTCATACTCACTATCGGTGGATAGTAAGAGAATTTACTGAGACATTTAAACGGATATCTTAAGGATATACTCATTCTAGGGTTTACTTCACCCTATCTCTAATGAGCTACTTAATGTGTTATACTCCTGAGCTAAATTTTACCTTAGCTCTGATACCAAATGTAACGATAGCGAATTTTTCGCGCTCGAAAATCGACATCCATACTTTACATCGTACTCGA
Source organism: Allium fistulosum (assembly GCA_030737815.1). NCBI lineage: Eukaryota > Viridiplantae > Streptophyta > Magnoliopsida > Asparagales > Amaryllidaceae > Allium > Allium fistulosum. The sequence continues at coordinate 1,042,279,318 of CM060907.1, read as the reverse complement.
ATGCCATAGATTCGACCGTTCAAATCCGAGTCGCCGGAGCTTATAACACAGTAAAGTAAATAACACAGCGGAAGAAAAAGAATAATATATTGATATACAATATCTGATACAATATCTAATACAACAGAGTGATACAATGAATATCAATATACATCAGAGATATGATACAAGAAATAGCAGCGGAAAAGAAAACGATAACATCAGCAGTGGACAATCTTCATCTTCAAAACGCCAATTCAGAAATAGCTTGAACTCCCAATAACAATGCACAAAGATAAGCAAGTGCAGTCCATATCCAAAGACTGAACTAGCTCCAGAAAATCTACTAAACCTGACTATCTGAAAAACCCAACTCTAGACTGCTCGTGTAGAAAAATTTTGAACACCCAGAGTTTAGGAAAGAAACAATAAACTCCAGATCAGTCATGGGACTGGTGTGAGCAACAAAAACATTTTATCTTTTTAAAAACAAACATCAAGAGAATTTTTTTAAAGTCAATTCGCAATGCTTTTAGAAAATGAAACTACCATAAAACCTCCCACCACACACACAATGCAATCGCAGACTTGGAGGAGATTGCTTCTTATGATAGTTAAACATGCTTACTACGCAAAAGAAAACTCTTTTGATATTATTACTAGTGCATAGTGAAAAACATTTCGAAAGTAGAATATAAATCTTAGCCAGCATAGGTACCATTATATTATGCCTGCTATAGCTGCCTCCTGAGGAGACAGGTTATACAATTGAAATTGTAAAGGGCTCATATTGTTTCTTTGGATTTCCAACAAATGGTTAGGCCAAGGAACTTCCCATTGCCACATGGAAACGCCTCTGGAAAGATGTCCCGAGAAATAACCTAACATTACGGTTAGATCTCTACCAACACAAGGCCGGGTTACCCCTAACTGGGTAACTACTGACACGAATATGTCATCCCCCAAATATAACCGATCTTCCCGAGGATCCTCGATTCCAACAACCACAAAGTAATAAATTTGCAGCAACAACATAGGTTAAGTATCTGGGCTCCATACCATGATACCACCTCTATCCAGAAGGAATGACATACACTAAAGGGGCGCTCCCTCTAATAACCTTGCTGCATCCTTCCTGTTTTGACCATTTCCGAGGTGTGAGGTCCGACGAATTCTCGTCCACAAAGCTACGCTTTATACAAAAGCTATGCTTCGGGTCAACAGATGATCAAAGTAATGATCACAAAGATAAATGATCATATCACAAATGATCAAACAATGATCATCACACAGCAACACTCAGCATGTCACATTACCAAATTGGGAGTATATCGCTAATAACCTTCAACTACATAACCTTTGAGCTCGTACGTCTCAGAGAAGGGTGTTAAGCTAAGAGAATAAATTCTCTGCCACCAACAGAAATGTATTTGAAAGAAATCAGCTTTATATCTCAAAATGTAATGTCAGACATGTAACCATACAAGTCTGTTCTGGGTTCAAACAGAACCGAAGGCACTTCCAAAGAAGCCCTTGAAAATCCGGATAATTTCTAATCACGTCCGGACTTCCCGTCACAAAGGGTGCTAAAATCTCTATATCGGGGCCAGTCGATGTAGAGACATTCGACGAGTTGTCCTTTTGTTTCGAAAATATCCGGTCTTCACCACCGGTCTTCAAATGCTATCCATATACGTCGTATCACTATTCGGAATGGGTTATATGACACAAATGTCTTTTCCCGACTAACCCGAATAGTGAGCGCAATATTTAAAAACATATGGATATGTGATTTCAATTAAGTCACAACTTAATAATTCAACTTCTTTTTAAATGGTTTCAATCGATTACCATTTCAAATCTTTTAAACAAAAAGATTTATTTCATAAAGTTCACCCAGTTTCAACAAAAATCCATTCACAGATTTCAAAACAATTTCCGTTTCAATTGGATTACCTCGTTAAATCTTTAAAACAAAGATTCAACTTATAGCTTTCAAAACAATTTCATTTCGAATGGTTTAAACAAATCATCATTTTAAATCTGTTAAAAATAAACAGATTCAATTCATAGCTTTCAAAAAGAATTCATTCATAGCCTTTCAAAACATTTCAATTTCATTTTAAATTTGAAACCTTTCAACACAAATTGGAAGTTCACTTCTCATATGAAAGCTGTTATTATTTGAAAACAAATAGTTTTCGTTTTAGAAAAATCCCATTATATTTGCACGAGTTAAAGCCCTTGAATTATATTCACATTCCAAAATCAATACTTTTAAAATAGTTTAACCCTTATATAACGGGTATAACATCTTTAATCCCTAGTTTCAAATCATAGAATTCAATTTCAAATCTTGAATTTAAGTCTAAATCAAATTATTTAAATTTCAAGATATCCAAAATATCTTTAAAACTCCTTTCAAAAGCTTTTCATATTAAACCCCAATTTCTAATTTCAAAATCAATTGAAATTAAAATTTCAATTTCAAAACATAAAATTTAAATCATCTGTGACTTAACCGATTTCCACGTGAAATCCATATTTGTGTGTGTATGGTGTAGTCCAGGGGTTTTTCACAACAGTGCAACATCACTCAATCATCACAGATTAAAACACAGAAATATAGTTGATAAGCGATATAAACTATAACGCTTATCGTCCATTCACAATTTCACAGATAATATGCAGATATATCATCAATAAATGAATAAAATACTCAGTTCAATCCACAGAACAAAATATCATAGATCAGATAGGACAATCAATTCTAGGCATTCCATACAATACAATCATTCATAAGTAAGATCAATTAAACTGTCTGATTTATTCAAATCAGATTAATTTCTTATGAATTTCTAATCCTGGTTAATTACAAATCATTTGATTAATTATTCTTTAATCATTTATTTATTAACCATTAATAATAAATTAATTAACCTTTAATTATAATTCATCAACCTTAAATTATTAAATAATAATCTTTAATTATTTAATCCACTATTTAATTAATTTTCCTCAATTAATAAATTAACTTTTAATTAATTAATTACCATTTTATTAATTGTCCTTGATTAATTACATTAATTAATCCTTTAATTATTTAATTAATCAATTTACTTAATCAATTTAATCATTTATTTAATTTCTTTTAATTAAGAAATTTTCTTTAAGTAATTAATTACCTTTATAAATAAATCAACATTTAATTACATTAAATGTAATTATATCTTAATCACTTGATTAATTAACTTTAATCCTTATTATAGAAATTGACTAACCATTAATAATCCATTAATTGATCCTAATTATTTAATTAATTAGGTGTTAATTTCAACCTAATTTCAATAAATTAATTTCTAGTTATAAATTATCCATTTTCATTTTTAACTTTTATATTTGATCTTAAGATCTTGAAACAGTTTCAGGTTTTCATTTTAAATTTAATTCAAAAACAAACACTTAATTTTCTTATCAACTCTAAGTTGTTTAAAACAAATGCAGTTTAAACATGCTTACCCCAAAACCAGGTTTTCCAAAGCAACTTTGAATTCACTTTAATACTTTAGTTAAACTCAGTTAAATCTTAATCTGGAGTTTACATATCAACTTCAGATTTTCCAGGGAACAGTTCAAGCCACACACATCCCCGAGATTGCAACAAAAACCCTCGGCCAAACACTTCAAATCCCTGAGAAAACTCTCAAGTTCGAACACTAGAATCCATCTTCCCCAACCTTAAATCCAAGCAGACACGCCATACCACGCGTGCACATGTACACTGGGTCGAAGCGCCTCCGACCATCATCCAACCTGCGACCACGTCACCAACAACTTCGATGCCCCAACGAGAACAACCAGCAAACTAATACAACCACGAATCGAAATTTTGATCCTCGTTCGAAATCTCGAGCAAAGTTCGACCCACCAAAACTCTCGCCACTGATGATGCCGTCAATTGGAAACTCCAGTATCCCTTCCAGAGCACCCACGCACCACCACGCCACCATCCTTCAACTCGCGATCGCACCCGATCCATTACCCATGTCGAAATTGTCTCGACAGCCAAGACGAATGAAATACAAGCTTAAACCCTAGTCCATCAAAATCCAATCACTTCGGCCCATAAGAAAAATCACCATTATTTTTCCTACACTCGCCATCCAACGAACCACCTTCAGACCAAAAATTGATCAACTTCGCCATGCCATTCATCGGCGATCGCCCAAAACTCAAACTTCGAACAAGCCCTAAATTCCCATGAATTACCAAACTAAGAATCATCATATTTGTTTTAAAAATCTTATTTTTGAATGTTTGTTCCAGATATAAAAATCAAATTAACAAAAGTAAACATTCAAATTTAACAAAGAATTTTCTTTTCACTGCGAAATTGATATGCAGAGTCCATCCTACAATGTTTAGCTTCAAACAAATTCCAGATTTATGATTTTAAGTTTTAAACAAACACAATTCGTTTAAAATCCTAAGTTATGAGAAATTAATAGAGGAAAGATGAATTTGTATTAGATGATCATGCCTGTTATTCAAACAGAGGATCAAAACAATGACATGTACAGTCATTCAGGTATATATATACATAGTAAGCATAACCTAACAGCTATATAAACAGTTGTCATAAAAAAAACTTCAAGCATTAAGCACAGAAATCAAGATATTCAAGTTTGGGATTAAAAAGAAAGGTTTGCTCATTAACAAAACAACAGGTTCAGGGAGGAAATTTGCTCACCTGGTTTTTAGAAGAAAGAACAGAGCTTCTTTCTTGTTGAAACAGTTGTAAACTGGCAAGTTGTTTTTCTTCTTCCTTTAAATCTTTGTTTCCTTTGTTTCGTTGAATTGAAGTGTTGTTTAAATCGAATCTTTGTTTATGTTTTAAGATAATATTTTCTTTATATTTTTCATAGGTTTGAAGGAACGAAAATGAACTGGAATGGTGTAGATATATAGAAAGAAATGAGTTACAGGGTGTTATCATATCTCTATACAATAGGGTGATCATTTTCTTTTTAGTACAACAATAGGCAGTGATTTCTTTTCCTTGTATGGTGGCTGATATGCATATTATATGGTGTACTAGAGGTAATGGCATTAAATGCCTATGTACCCTGTTTTGTTTACATATGAATTGTATATGTGCAGTTTATACTTTGTAGATATTTTCTTTCTTTTGCTTTCTTGCTTATGGAGGCTGAACATCTTGTATTGTGGCTGAGATGATATAGCATTAATTGCTAGAGTCCTTTACGTTTTCATTTGCAAGCTATTACCCATACTTTGTTTACAGCCTAGCTTACTTGTATCATATTTTTTTCTTCTTCTTTAGTACTTGTTTATTTGACTATGCTGAGAGATTTTGTTTAGCAAGCCTAGTTATATCTTATATTTTTAGTTTGTTTCATTCCTTGCTTATATTTGTATTTGTTTGTACTGATATTTTCGTTTCTTTGCTTTGTTTGATTTGCTTCTATACCCTATACATGTTCATAGACATTTTATTATTTTATAAACTCAATTATTTATTTTATTTTAATATTTATTGTCTTATATTTAATTTATAATTTCAAATTATCATTAACCATCAATTTTAAATATGTATTATTATTATTATTATTAATTATTATTAAACTATTTATTTAAGATTTAAATTCAAATCCAATATATACACATATATATTCAAATTTACTCATATATACACGTATACATATATATTCCCATATATACAAATTATCAAATCCATATGACTTTATATATTTTCTATTTGAATCGGGGAAACTCACTTCCATTTATTAATTTAATTTTATAATTTTTATTCAAAAATTTATTTAATTATCAATTAAATGTAATTAAAATTCGGTGTCGTTACAATTCAAGTGTCAGATACATCAGAAATCACAATGTACGTACTATTTTTTATAAAAGAGTGATATAATATACGTACTATATGTATGTATTTATTCCTTGAATACATTTAAGGTTTCTTATTGTTCCACGTTTAATTTTTACATTCATATTATATAACTTTTAATTATTGTATAACTTTTATAATTTAAACTATATAACAGTCTTATGTATAACATTATATTAATTAAATCTTATGTAATTAGTTTAATTAGTTCGATTAATTAACATTTTAACTAAATTTATATTATTCAATTAAAACATTTTAATTGAATTTATATTATTCAATTAAAACATTTTATATTGAATATGTATACTTAACATTTATAGTTATACATAAATATCTTTATATATATATTTTTACTATTTATCAAATAACTTTAAATTAACTTATTTATTTCAATAATTTTAGTTAAATATTTGTTAATTTTGAAAATTCTTATATATATATACACACACTTACATTGTTTTAAACAATTGCAAGTCAATGTAACATATATCTAATATATATATATAATTAACTAACTAATTTATTTTATTAATAATATTAATATTTAATTTTTTTTGAATTTTTCGTAATGTTGTCTAAATAGTTTTAAAAACTATATTATAACATTTATAATATATTTATTATTTTAAATTTAACATTTAAATTTAAAATTTTATTTTAGTTTCAAAATAATTTTGAAAATTACCCCAAGGCCCAATTAAAATGGGCCTTTTTTATTGGGGCAACCTATAGACTCAGTTCACCTTGCGAGCTAGGCCGGTAGTTAGGTAGGGTAGGGTATTTGATTACCTAACAACCCAACCTTAGATACTGCTTTTTTAGATACCTTACCAAATGGATAAACTTAATTAGTTAGCCATAATATGGCTAATTTAGACCATATAGGCTATTGGACTCTAATACCATTGTTGGATCTAGGTCAGCACATAGCGGATTAAATGGGTAAATTTCAAAAAAATTTATTCTATTTGGATCTTATTAGGCTTATGAAGTCTAAATTAATTTAGATTTGATCTAAATCATTTTAAATTAAATCAATATTTTAGTTAAGCTGTAAATAAAATTTTATTTTATGTTATATAATATAACATGCATATTATATATATGTGTGTGTACGTGCACATGCAGAATGTACATGGTTTAACATGCCCATATATAAGCATTGAGACTTACACCACAATGGACATATTAGCCCGACCATATACATATGTGATGTCAAATATATATATATATATATATAGTTTAATATGATATGAAATTATATTTAGAAATATAAAATTTATTTAAATATAAATATATATAACTTTGTATAATAATAATATTTGTAGATTCAAATATAAATGATCTTAAATTTAAATGTAAATTCAAATATCAAATTTGGATTTAGATTTTAAAATATCTTGTAATTTTTAATTCAAAACTATTTTAAATAAATTATATTTAATAAATATAAATATGAATATATGTTTTATATATATATAAAAATAAAATACATATATATATATATATGTATATGTATATTATTAGATGGAAATATGTACAATATATATATATTTATATATATATATATTAAAATTAATATTAAAAACAATATAAAGGGATATAGATTTAAATAAATACATGTACACACACATATATATAGTAATGAAGAAACAAAATGTTTATTTAAAATAGTATGTTTATTTTCGTTTTGATATTCAGTCTCAATACATCTTGACTACGAATATTTAAAACAGTATGTTTATTTTGATAAATTACTCATGATTACAACACACTATAACTACTATCAAAAAACAAACCATTTATTAATTTTCTATTAAATATACTTAATCTAATTACTTAATTATTTATATTACTATATAATAATTGTACAACAGAAAGAAAAATACCTTTTTTCGAACAAGATTAGTTATCAAGTTTGATATATGTAATAATTTGTATAATTGCTCCTTTGGCATACCCCTAATTCTATCACTCGGAACCCAGGCCGCTTATCTTCTACTTCATAGGGAGGCATATAGGGTCCACATTCATTGCATGGCATACTAAACCCTATGAAATTCCACACATATCGGAATATGTTTAGGCAAACATAACCAGATTTGCCCGGAGAAACCCTACCAACTCCTTTTTTATTTTTATGCCGAGCAGAGATCCGACCTTGAGAAATCGAGTTGGATCATCATAATTGATATGGTGCTGATCTTCGGCTTTGCCAATGATGCTCTCACATTTCCTGGCTCCTTTCAGGGTCCATAGGTTTATAGAACTTGCTATGGGATCCAAGCTAGGGCTAGGGCGATACTTACAATACATCAGCAGTCTTGATGTAGAGAGCCTTTTCTGCAACCTTTCCTTTATCACGTCACTTTGCCTCTCTAAGCTCAGAAACATGGCATTCTCGACCAGTGCTCTGGTCTACTTGAATAACCCCAGCTCCATTCTCGATAGGGAATTTCATCATTAAACAACATGGAGCCAGTGCTACCTTGAAGCTAGTAAAGGCTAGTCGGCCTAAAAGAGCATTATAGGATGAGAATTCATCGATAACCACGAAAGTCTAAACCTGCACAATCTTGCAGTCTCCTTCCACCAATTCTATGGATAAGTCAATACATCCGATAGAGTCTTTAGCCTCTTTCGTAAATCCCTGGATGTGAGATTTACATGGCTTCAGATCCATTGGACTGATCTTCTTCTGATCAATCTTTTTTTAAGTAAGTTATTAACCAAGCTTCCACGGTCAATCAAAGCTCGACGCATTGTTGTCAAATCTACAATAGCCATAATCACCATAGGATCAAGTGTCGGGGCTTCGATCCCGTCCGAATCCCTTTTTTAAAAAACAATGCCATTATTCTTTCTTGCTTCGCTGGAGTTTCCTCTTCGATAGCGAAACAACTCTCCTAAGTCACATGCTTCCATGAGTTACCATATCTTTCCATTTCATTCTAGCCTTTTTCCACTAAATGGTGCCCTCCATATATGGTGTTTATCCCAATCTTGGTCTTAGATTTCCTCGGTCCCTCTTCCCTGGACCTAGGCCGATCCCTTTGGACATTCTACCCATAGGGTGTATCATTTTGTCTATCATCTTGCAAATTTCTCGCATATTGTTGCAATTTTTTCTTCCGGATCAAATATTCAATTGCATCCCTTAGATGATAACACTCATTGATATTGTGTCCATGAGTCTCATGAAAGTGACAATACTTCCCTAAGCATCGTTTAGCTTCAGTTGCCTCCCTTAAGGGTGGCTTCTTGTGATTCTCCTTACCTTGCATGGAAAGGTAATTATTTTCATTAATATCATTCTAGGGAGCATAATCTCTCGGTCTCACATCCCTTGGATGCTTCTTGGTGTCTTGCTTTTTCCCACTAGCACTTGGTTTCTCCTTTTATGATTATTATCCTAACATTCACTACAACGTTTCTGATGCTCTCAACAGTCTGCTTAATAGCAACATTGCTCTGCATTACCTTATTCAACACTCTACCACCAATCGATCCTGCAGCCAGGTATGCCTCTTCCAATTGCAGAAATGAGGAATCTTTACGTTAAAGTTCTTCCATAGTGGTTGTCTGTTTTCTTTTAACCCATCTATCAAATTTTGTATTAGGGTGAACCCTCTCGAATCACTGCCATCAAAACTATATCCTCCTTCATATTACTAACTTCAGTTACTGTAGTGTTGAATCACTTTAAAAAAATCCTTCAGAATTGTTTTGGAGCTTTGATGAAAATTTGTCAAGGACACCACATCCTTTGGTTTGGTAGTATGGAGTCTGAATTGCTCCATGAATTTCTTTGCCAATTGATCAAAAGTAGATATGGATATTAATGCGAGCCGGGTGAACCACATTGTAGTTACCACATTTAGGAATACAGGGAAGCACCTACATCTCACCGCATCAGTAGCACAGACACCATCCATATGCCATTCATATTTCAATAGATGTTGCCTTGGATATGTCGTTCCAATATAAGACGACATTGTTGGCATCACAAATACTTTGGGATAACTCTCCTATGATATATTATTAGTGAATGGAGCCGTATTGGGCATCGAACCCCATTTGTCATTAGTTATGTGCTGATTTTCATTCAGCATTCTCCTAATCATATCTACTATGAATCTTCGTAGGTTTGGGTATCGGTTCGTCGCATGATGTCTAGGTTCCCTTGACTCTGGTTCTACATTGTCTTGTAGGTTATATGGTGTTCATTTGAACACCATCAGTTTGTGCACTAGTGTTCTGCCCAACATTATTACCAGTGTCCTACAAATCATCATTACTGTCTAAAAGGTTCATTGTACCAAGTGGTTGTCCACTACCACTACCCTCAACATGGTCGGTACCGAGTTGATTGTGGTCGGTACCGACCATGTAGGTCATCACCAAAACAATATCCTTTCCTACACTTTGTTTCTTCTATCCCCAGCAGCCTTTTTCTTCTGTCCCCAACAGCCTTTTTCTTCATCTATTGCTTTTCTTCTCTTTCATTATGATCTAATAAAGTTCAACTTTCTTCCACAGGACTTGAAGATGATGAATCTCTACGGCCCTCCGTATGCTTTTGTGGTTGCTAGGCCATCATAACAAAGCTTTTCTCCGTTCTTTCAAAGATGGCAATATGGCTATCCGATACCCTTTTGTTCATTTCAGCCATCATCCTATCAAGTTCAACATTGGTCACCATCTCCTATAGGGAAGAAGATCGTGGCAAAGCATGGGTTGGTTGCGTAGTCTCTTCATTATGCCGAGAAACTTCATCTTTTCCAGCATTAATTCTAAATCTAGTATAAGTATTTCTTATGGCCATTACCTTTAAGTCCGATTAAGATTCTTCCTCAAATCAAAGTATCTTTTGATCTTTAACAATAAACTTTAAGCTCTAACTTCTCGATGCTCAAATCCAAAGTTCCAAGCTGGATGATCACTTGAGAAGTTTGTCTCTTAGTGGAAGCACTAAAAATGTTGGGTCAAAAAGTGATACAACACCTCCAAATCGATTAAAAACAAGAATAGATAATCAAAAACAAGAATAAAATAATAAGAACATAAGGATTTTTATAGTGGTTTGTCCTCAAATCACTGCCTACGTTCGTTTAGTTTTATGCTTTAAGATTTATCATGGTTCAAACAATTTACAATTATTTCAAGTCTAGAAAACATGGTTACCTCATATTTGATAGCACTTCAATGCAAAGAGTTAGATCTAGGGAGAAAAGAGCGATGAAGGTGAGCCAAAAGTCTAAGAGTATACCCTAAGGGCTTTTGGCTCTAATTCATCACGCTTGGACTTTTGGCCATCCCTCTTTTCTCCCTAAATCTAACTCTTTGCCACAAAGTGCTATCAAACCTGAGATTTTCTTATTTTCTAAACTTTAAATCATTATAAATTGTTTGTACTCATGCTAAATCTCAAAGAAATAAACTAAGTAGATGTAGGCAATGATTCGATGCTGAACCACAATAAAAATCCTTGCGTTCTCGTTATTTTATTCTCATTTTTGATAATTAATTCCTGTTTTTAATCGATTAGGTGTATTGTGTCACTTTTTGACCCAACATATATCATAATATAACAAAGTATGTAATAGAAATTAAATACCTTCACTATGAACATGATTAGTTGTAAAGTTACATATATGTATCAAATTACATAATTTACCCAAAGGCATACCCATATCTCTCTTAATATTTAGTACATATTCTCTCAATTACTATCTCTCTTCCACTGATAAGTTGTTTTATTATGTGGAACTCATGGGGGATGTGTCTCAACTTTTTTTGATATCGCAATGCCTTGGCAATCAATATTGTTGCATTATTGTTACAGTATATCATCATCGAACCTTCAATGCTTGGGACCACTCCTATCATTTTAACAAATTTGCATATTCACACTACTTCTTTTATGGCGACATTTAAGGTCATGTATTCAGCTTCCATGATCGAATCAACCACAACTTCCTATTTGAACCCTTTCCAACTAAGGGCTCCTCCATTATGGGTAAATACAAATTGTGAGACTAATTTATTATCATCGATATTACTTTGAAAACTCAAGTCTGAGTACCCCTTCATAAGGAGTTCGTTTTTTTATATATAAGAAACGAATCATTAGTATCTCTCAAATACTTTAGGATGACCTTAATTGTTGTCCAATGATTTTCATCCAGATTTGATTGGTATCGGCTAACTACACCTATTGCAAAAAGCGACATTTGACCTAGTAAACATATTGTACATGATGGTTCCTGTTGCTGAAGCATAAGAAATCATACTCATATGCTTTCTCTCCCCATTTGTATATGGTGAGTCTTTCTTAGAAAGAGTAATTCCATGCCACACCGAATCATTTTCGCATTTAGAAATTTCCATACTTAACTTTCTTAGTACAGTATTTATGTACATAGATTGAGGTAATCCCAATAACCTTATAGATCTATTTTTATACATCTTTATACCTAGTATAAAGGATGCTCTTTCAAATCCTTTATTGAAACTTAATTGGATAACCAAGCTTTCCCCGATTGTAATTTTGATACATCGTTACCAATTAGTAGAAATCACCAACGTATATAATAGAATGTAATAGCACCATTTATTTATTACATTTATACGCACGCTTCCACTATGTTTTGGCTGAAACCACACTATTTGATCACCTTGTCAAAAAAATTATTCAAACTCATTGATGTTTGCTCTAGACCATAAATTGATCTTAAGAGTATGCATGCCTTATCGCTGCTTCCATTGACCTCGAAACCCTTTGGCTACAACATATAAACAGCCTCTTCCAAATCATCATTTAGAAACAATATTTTAACTTCCATTTACCATATTTTGTAATCATAATAAGTAGCGATTGCAAGTTGAATCTGGATTGATTTAAGCATTTCATAATAAACACCTTGAATTTGATGAAAACTTGATAGGACTTGACCCTACCATATGCATTGATTGTTTTCTTAAAGATCCATTTGCAATCGATGGCTTTACACCTTTGGGTACATTTTCCAAAGTTCAAACTTTGTTTTTTTTACAGGGAATCGATTTTTGATTTCATCACATCAAGCCACAAGGCAGAGACTTTACTCTCTAAGGCTTATTGGTATATAAAGAAATCATTGTCATGGATCATACAATCCACTTTCTCCTATCAATGAGAAACCCATAGCATCTCTCTAGCATGTGATATTCCAAACTAGACCTTTTAGTAGGTTGCGCGTCTTCTAGGGGTGTTGAATTCCTATGTAAATATTTAGTTTCTATGGAAGCTTCATGTATCTCATCTAAGTTTATCTTACCGCCATTAATTTTGCACGATAGGCTTTTTTCCAAAAAGGTGGATGTCTCAAAACAAACATTTTTATTCCTTGGTATGATAGAATATTTGGACACCCTATAAACTTGAGCTTGCCTTAAGTCAATGGGATTTACACCTTTAACATAAGTCAAACAATCACATACTTTAAGATAATTAAGGTGGAGCTTCTTATAAGTCAATAAATTGTATAGAGTCATACGCACTAATTTAGATGGTACAAAAGTCAACATAAATGTCATGGTTTAAAGCGTATATCCCCAAAAGAAAAGAGGCAACTCGATATCACTCATCATCAATCGTACCATATCTAACATAGCTTGATTTCTTATTTTCCGAACATCATTGTGTATTGGAGTATAAGGAGAAGTGACTTGAAAGAGAATTCCTGTAACATCCCTAATTTGGCGTTAGTTGTTTAATTAGTTAGTTAATTAGGCTCCAAAAATGGAATTTGTGCAAACGAGGGAATTTGACCATGAAACTTGCACCATTGCATTCGTGGCAGAATTCTAAGCAATTTCCATATCTAGAGTTTTACGATTGAAGTCCAAACGAAGAAGTTACAGATGAAAAATGAATTCAGAATAGAAATAATTAAATCAGTGTTTATATATTAATTACCGCGACCCACAGGTCAACATATCCATTGCAACCAATCGACATGTAGCGGTCGACCGATGATTTGGACTGGTCGACAAATTGCGCAAATGACGGCTAGAATTAGCCTTAGCCTAAATGGTCCGGATTTAATATTTTAATTCTTATGATTGTGGTTGATTCTAGGGCTTGCAAATTCAGACGTAATCCTCTCTTTTCTTCCCATATTTTTCTGGAGGCTGTAATGAAGCTCTACCATTTCCATTCTCTACTATCCTTCTAAATTATAAATAAAATTTACAAATTGGAAAGGAATAAAAATTAGAAGGAAAGGAAGAGAATCAATAAACAATACACGTATTCGAGATAATTTATATATATATATATATATATATATATTTGTATCCAGTTTCTCTTCCAATTCCAAATCTATTCTCATATCTGAAATTCTAATATATGTATATACCATTTTTATACATATCTCTTGGATTAAAAAGGATTTGGAGTTGAATCAAAGGTTTTACTTCAGATATGGAAATTTGGAGCGCTTTTAAGGTGAGTGGGAAATTTATATATTGTTTATAATTTTGAACCTATTGTGTTTGCATACATTTGATTTCTATGCCTAAATCTACCTTATTTCTTAATTATAGGCACAAATTAGTATAAAAAACCATTGCCTACAAATTCTTGTTTTAGATGTGTTTCTTTTATTGCGTTAATAGATAAGAATAGCATCTATTTATTCATTATTTATGCATAACATTTGCTTAGGATAGGTTATTATTAGATAGAATAAAAAAGCAAATAAGAGAAATTAGGGAAGGTAGTAATTCCTATTAATGGGCAGTAAAATTAGGAGTTGCCAATAATTAATAGGTTATAAAAGATTGTAACCCCAATTAACAGGTAATAAATATGAACTGAATTGGGGGTTGCAATTAATTAATAGGGGATGAAGGTAGTAAATCCAATTAATGGGCAAATAAGTGAGGAATGAATTAGGAATTACAATTAATAGGTGCAAATGGATTAACGAGACTGATAAAAAATGGAATAGTTATAAAAGGTTACTAATTGAAAATTAGTAATTATACATAAATGCCTTAAGAAATGTCCGTTGGAATTATTATGGACAAATTGACATTTATGGATTATTAGAAGGGGATTTATGGGTAATTAAGTATTTAAGGTAAATCTTATTGCCTTAAATAAAAAGGGGATTAGTAAACTAAGTCCAAGATTCAATCTAGGAATAATATTAAACCTAGGATATATGACCTAAATTTTTTATTGGTTTAGGATAGTTATTTAGACTTAGTAGATTAGGATGCGAGGTCAGTAGAGTCATATGACGGAAGACTTCCCTTCACTTAGAGGGTACCAACAGTAATGTGCACTTACTACTGATGTGAGACATCACCAATCATAGGAACCATGATTATGCGAGAGATATGAGCTACTTTGGGGTTAGAGGTATTAAGTGGTTGTTTGAGGGCCCACTGTAACATCCCTAATTTTTGATAACATTATTCAGCAAATTTTATTAGATAAATTAAATAAAATAATAATGATAAGGGGATTGAGATTTGGATAAAACATATAGGGCCGTGCTTAATAATAATTTAAATGGGCTTAATTTGGTTTGTAAGCTAATTAATTTACACATGGGCATATTAGTAAATAGCCGCACCTCCTCATACTCATGGCTATATACTTTTGTAATTGCCCATTCATGTTTCATTTCTAATTTTTCACAAAAGAAAATCAAAAACCTAAATTAGATTCGGCCATTAACAAAGAGGAAGATCCAATCTAGAGCTAAGGATCAAAGCTAGGAAGGATTAATCAACAACAAGTCTCAAATTCTTTATCATTTCTAAGCTGAATAATAATTCATTCCACCTCTATTTTGTTTTTATAATCATATGTTTTTTGGATTTAAGATTAAATTCGTTTTTGATGTTTTGAATGATGATATGCTTGGGTTATTATATGTTTAAATTTAAACCTATTCATTAAATATGAAATTGCACGGTTTTAGGGCAAAACCGATTGTTATTGGATTTATAATGCCATGGAAAAAATTATGTTAGGTAAAATATGATTTTAGAGATGGGTTTAATTTTTTATAATTTTCCAAGCTATGAAGAATTTTTTATGAATTTCTAAAGGAAAATATGCTATATTTGGGTTTTATTTTAATCATTTCAAGAAGAAATTGGGTCTGAAATTTTAATATGTTAAACAACATGATGAAATTGAACATCTGTGATTTTTGGGGATTTCTTCCAATTGATTTACTATGGAAAATAAATTATTTTAAAAGAGGGACTTATTCACATTGTTTGTTTTGCTTAATAGAAGGGCTTAAACGTTAATTTTCCTTTGCTTTAGATCTGATAAATGCGGTAGTTATTTTGTAAAGTATCCGAAAAGTTTCAAGGCAACCAATTAAAACATTACACATAGGCCGGTTAGTTAAAGCATTTACTAAAAATGTCCATGATTTTAGCCTTTAATCAGAAAAGTGTGTTCCGCCTCCTTTAGTAATACCTTTCGACTCCATTGCTTCCGCTCCAACCCAACCGAAACCCACCTAGTCAAAACTAATACGCAAGGTATTACTTAGTTGGTACGTGGTGGATTGGAGGAAAGGCGGAAGCTATGGTGTCGAAAGGAATGCTTCCGATGCGATCGAAACCCTGTTTGGTTTTCAAAAGTTAAGTATTTACTTTATTTTGCTTAGAGCTTTCGACCCAGTCGAAACGAATGTTTTCGAGAGGAATTTATAAATAGCTTTCAAAGAAGGTTGCCGTTTTATGTTTAAAGTAATATCTTTCGAATGGGTTCCTTTTGTTTAAGTG
This sequence comes from Allium fistulosum, assembly GCA_030737815.1. Taxonomy (NCBI): domain Eukaryota; kingdom Viridiplantae; phylum Streptophyta; class Magnoliopsida; order Asparagales; family Amaryllidaceae; genus Allium; species Allium fistulosum. Next base: position 1,042,262,607 of record CM060907.1, on the reverse strand, counting down.
CTTTCGAAAGTAATGGTTTTGACCAAGTCGAAACCCAATCGCTATTTTCCTTTTCGAGTGTATTGAAGTCATCAATGCCTTCGAAGGGTTATCACTGTTTTAACCTAAGCTAAGCCACTTCCTAAATGCTTTCAAAAGGGGTTGATGGTTCTGAAGGCAATGGGGTCGAAAGGGGGTTCTGACGCTACCCATCGAAGTTTTAACTTAAAAGGTTTTGAGCTTACAAATAGGTGGTTTCGACACCTTCTACTTTTCCTCAAACAATTCTATAAGGGGTTTTGAAAGAGATGCTTTCGTATATAACCACTTTGACCCAAAGGATGTTTTTATGGAGTAAAACCCAATGTTTTCGAAAGGGGTATTTTCATTAGTTTTGAAGCTATTTTCCTAAAGATTATTAGGTTTTGATGCATTCGAAAGGTATATACTTAGAGTTTTGAAAAGAGGTTTTCTATGATTTTGAAGGTGGATATCAAGTGGTTTTGAAAGTGATGTTTTAAGTTTCAAAACAAATAACCCATTCTCATTTTAAATGGAAATACCATGGCATAAATAAATATTTTTGACAGTATTACTTCTTCACATATTTATTCACATTGTAATTAACGCATAACGGTACTTTGGAGAAGGGCAGAATAACCAGGTAGGTTGACCCAGTAGTGAATATAACTTATGAAATGATAAAATATTAACTAAAGATATTGGCAGGGACCAATAGGTTCACAGTAAGCCCATGAAAACTGTGTAATGGGAAAGACATTGGCAGGGGCCAATAGATTCATAGTCAGCCCATGAAAACTATTATTTGAAATTAGCAAGGGCCAATAGGTTTATAGTTAGCCCATGAAAATTATATCCTGATTAAGATATTAGTAGTTAGTCAATTGGTTCCTAGTCAGTCCATGAAAACTAGGATAGTAGAAAAGATATTGGAGTTACATTGGTTCTTAGTGATCCCAAGAAAACTATGAAACTGGATAAATAGTCCGTAAACATTTAACAGGTTAATAGTAACCCTGGAAACTTTAATTGAGACAGATAGTCTGAATGAATGGGGTTGGGTAATCCAGATTTGATTTACTTGTTTTGTATATCATCATAATGTTTTGAAATATTATGTTTTAACCATTGTGGATGCAGGAGCACAGTATATGGTTTCATAAATGCCTTAGGATACTAGTGAGGGATAAACCCGTTTCGCTAAGCGGCGTTGTCTCACTAGATATCTAAAGGGTTTTAGATGTTATATTATTATTCATACCAGGCTTTATGTATGACTCAAAGTTTTTGTTTTCCCCTTAAACTCTCGGCTACTCAATTGGTTTTGAGTAGTTTGAGGTTTAGGGGTTTCAAGTGTTCTTTTTGACGAATAAAGCTTCCAGTGACGGGCATGAGGCTTGTTAGCTACTTAGAGTTCTTTTATATCCGCTGTGTTTGGTTGTAAAGGAAAACTTGTTTTATTGCCATATTATATACTCTGATCATCCAAGGGGTTATCTTCATATGTTGCTCTTGGCGTATTTTGTAATAAGTATATTTTGTTTGAACATGATCTGGGCTCTGTGAGTATGTAATGTATTTGAAATATTTTTAAATGAAATGTGGACTAGTTTGTCGTTTAATTTTTTTTCCATATTCACGTTTTTTGTGTATCAATGTATCTTACATCGCCGTATTCGATCGCCGAGGATTAATAACTATGGATGACTTCCGCATCCGTAGCCGTTAGTTTTGGGCCTCCAAGTAAGGGGATGTTACAAGTTGGTATCAGAGCGAAGTTTATGAAACTTTAAAAGAAACTTAAACCTAAAATATTTTTCAAACATAATCCAATGAGTCAGATAATAAGATCGGGGTTTGGGTTAACGCTATAGTAACGTACTTGTATTTGATATATATATATATATATATATATATATATATATAAGTACATATTCCCTGCTCTCTTAGACCGTTCTTTTGTATCTTACTAAGGCTCGTATGTAGATTTACGAGAAAGGAGATATGAAAGCAGGAAACGAAAGAGGAAATCTCGGTGGAGGAAGCACCACAACTGATGGATATGCTCGACCTACTACCAGGACGAACCCGGGTCGATCAGCAAATGCTAATAATCAAAATGTTGATGCCAATATGGATGCTGGAAATCTACCAGTAGATATGAGGGTGATGTACTAGTTCTTCATCAATATGATGCAAGTAGGAGTTGTTGGAAATGTTGGAGGAGCTAATCATGTTGCTCCAGTTGGTAATAACTACGCCAAGCTAAATAGAGACTACACCAGTTTAAGTGGGAAGCCTTTCTTAGGGACGGAGAGTGCCATGGAGGTTGATAATTAGTTGTTGCATTATGAGCGTATATTTGCTGATTTAGGTCTGAATGATGGGAAAAAGAGAAGGTTGGCCTCTAGACAATTTTAGGAGTCAACGCTACACTGGTGGAATAGTGTTACTGCTGGAGTTCCGGAAGAGTAGTTGACTTGGAACGACTTTAAAAGGAGATTTGAGTAGAAGTTTGTGTCCGAGTTTACTAAGTCAGAGCCGATGAGGAAGTTTATAGATCTGGAGCAGGGAGAGATGTCGGTTGTTCAGTATGTCACTAAGTTTGAGGAGCTATTCCGTTATGGACATAATATTATAGTTACTGACATTAGAAGGAACGAGAGGTTCATTAGGGGACTGAGGCATAAGATTGCTAGGGCGACCTAGCCACATCTACGCGATCCAAGTAATTTAGTTATGGAGATGGCCATTCGCCATGAGGAGATGTTTGCTAGTTATGCTAGAGAGAAGCTAGTGGAAGTTCAGGGTTCTCAGGGGAAGAAGAGAAAGTTATTTAAGAAGAAGGGAGCCCAGAAGGGAGATACTGCCAAGAATGCGAAGGCTGAGTTAATTTGCTTTAAGTGTGACAAGAAGGGTCATTATGCAAACGAGTGCCGGTCAGGTAATAGGAAGAAGGCTGCAAATAAGAAGAATGTGAAGTGCTTTAACTGTGATCAAGTTAGGCATTACAAGAATCAGTGTCTAAAACCAGTTAGGGAGGACAAAAAAAAGGTTTTTGCTATTGGACCAGCTAGGCCTACTGCAGCTGATAAAGGAAAATTGTGATGGAAGGTACCTTTTTGATTCAGAGTATATCAGTTAGGGTAATTTTTGATATCGGTGCATCACATTCATTTATTCTTAGTGTTTCGTTGATAGATAATGCTTAGAACCCACCTAACTTGTTACTTTCTTAAGGGTTGCGAATCCAATTGGAGGGTATGCAACTCTAGAGTTGAGATGTGACTAATTAGAACTGAATTTGTTAGGCTATAAGTTTGCATGCAGTCTGTATGCTTTCGATTTCGTAGATTTCGAAATCATCTTGGGTATGGATCGGTTGGGTAGGTATGAAGCTAGAATATTTTGCAAGGACATGGAGATATCACTGAGACATCCTGATAGCGATAACCGAGTAATACTCTCAATGGAGAATTCTGATCGGAGTGTTAGTACTTTGGTTAATGCTATGGAGATAGGAGATGAGTTAAGTCAGGTTCGGGTAGCAAAAGAGTTTGCAGATCTTTGAGCCAGTTACAGGACTACCACTGAAATGAGCAGTTGAGTTTCATATAGATCTTGTGCCCGGAGCTGAACCTATTAGTAGACCACCTAGCAGAATGAAACCTACAGAGATAAAGGAATTGAAGGTGCAGCTAATGGATCTTGAAGGAAGGAATTTTATCAGGCCAAGCAGTTCGCCTTTGGGAACGGCCGTGGTATTCGTAAAGAAACCAGATGGGTCATTAAGGATGTGTATCGACTATCGTAAGCTGAACGAAAGGATGATAAATAATAAGTATCCTTTGCCGAGAATAGATGATCTGTTTGATCAGTTGAATGGAGCCAGAGTGTTTTCCCAGTTGGATTTGGCGATAGGTTTCCATCAGTTAAGAGTGGCGAAGGACAGTATTCCTTTGATGGCATTTCGAACTAGGTATGGTTCTTATGAGTGGTTGGCGATGCCATTTGGATTAACGAATGCACCTACTTTCTTTGTGGATTTGATGAACCGAGTTTTCCGAGAATACTTGGATAGGTTTGTTTTGGTGTTTATAGATGACATTTTATTATACTCTAAGGATGAAAGGGAGCATGAAGTTCATCTTAGAGTGGCGCTCGAGACGCTGAGGCAGAATCAGCTGAAGGCGAAGTTTACCAAGTGTCATTTTTGGAAGAAAGAATTTAAGTTCTTTGGTCATGTGCTTTTAGAGAAAGGGTTGTCAGTCGATCAGAATAAGATCGAAGTTGTGAATAATTGGAAGAGACCAGAAACGGTGACTGAGATCAGGATTTTCTTGGACTTGTTGGCTACTACCGAAGATTCATTAAGGACTTGTCGCGGATAGCAGCACCTTTGACTAGGTAGACCAGGAAGGAGGTGAAGTTAGTCTGGTCTGACAAATGTGAGGAAGCATTCCTTAAGTTAAAGCATTTGTTGACCAATGCACCAGTTTTAGTAGTTCCAGACCGAAACCAAGGGCTGGTGGTATATATTGATGCATGCGTAACTAGATTAGGAGCAGTGTTGATGCAAAATTGCAAAGTTATTGCCTATGCTTCACGACAGCTTAGACCGCATGAAGTTAGATACCGTACTCATGATTTGGAGTTAGCAGCAGTAATCTTCACATTGAAGATTTGGGGACATTATCTATTAGGGGAGAGGTTTGAGCTTTATATCGACTATAAGTTTTTACGGTATTTATTCTCTTAGAAGGAGTTGAATATGAGACAGTAGAGGTGGCTGGATTTTTTGGCTGCTTATGATTTTAGTATAGAGTATACACCAGGGAAAGGTAATAAGGTAGCTGATGCCCTTAGCCGAAAACATCAAAATGTGGTGTTAGCCATATTGGCGGACTGGAAGGATCTAGAAGCTTTGGCCAGTTGTGGAGTACAGTTAAGATTGACTGCTAGTTCTAGTCAGAGTACCGCCATGTTGTACCATTTAGAAGTTCGACCAGTGTTGACCAAAAGGATAGCTTCTAAGCAAAAAAGAGGATCCACTGTTAGCCGAGAGGATTAAAAGGCTCGAGATTAGAGATGAGATCAATGATCTAAAGGACTTTAGCCTTGACCAAAGAGGGTGGTTAAGAAAGAAGGAAAGGTTGTGTGTTCCGAATGTAGAGGACTTGAGGAAAGAAGTTCTTGGGGAATGTCATCGGCCTAAGTACATGATTCATCCTGGAGGGACCAAGATGTATCTGGATATGAAGAGAAGCTTCTGTTGGGATCGTGTGAAGAGGATGTTGGATTGTGGGTTAGGCAGTGTGCAAACTGTCAACAAGTGAAAGCTGAACATCAGAAGTCGAGTGGGTTGCTTCAACCTTTAGAGATTCCAATTTGGAAATGGGATTCCATATCCATGGATTTTATAGATGGGTTGCCAAGGTCAAATAGAGGTAATGAAAGTATATGTGTCATAGTGGACAGGTTGAATAAGAGTGCCCATTTCATTCCAGTAAAGTCAACCAGAACGACGTCTGTTTTAGCTAAGTTGTTCATGAAGAACATAGTTAGACAACATAGAGTTCCTAGTAGTATAATCAGTGACAGAGATGCCATGTTCACTAGTGAATTCTGGAAGAGTCCATAGGAAGTATTGAGTACCAAGCTTAATATGAGTACTACATTTCACCCTCAGACAGATGGATAGACAGAGAGAGTCAATAAGGTACTCGAGGATTTATTGAGAGCTTGTGTATTGGACTTTGGTGGATCTTTGGAAGATTACCTACATTTAGTTGAGTTTTCCTATAATAACAACTACCAGACTAGCATAAGTATGGTGCCTTTTGAAGCTTTGTATGGAAGGCCATGCAAATCGCCAGCATGTTGGTTAGAGACTGGAGATAAATTAGTCTTAGGTCCAGATTTGGTTAGAGAGGCGTTAAAAAAATTGATTTAATCCAAGGAAGGATGAAGGAAGCTCAATCCAGATAGAAAAGTTATGCAGATAAGTGGCATAAAGACCTAGAGTTCTCGATTTGAGATAAGGTTTTTATTAAGGTGTCACCTATGAAGGGTGTGGTACAATTTGGAAAGTCGAGGAAGTTAGCCCCGATATATGTTGGACCATTCCAGATTATAGAGAGGATTAGGAAGCTTGCATACAGAGTAGAGTTGCCAGGTAGCATGGCAGGCGTCCATAATGTATGTCATGTGTCTCATCTTCACAAGTATGTGCATGACCCTGATACTACTATTCCTTCGACAGGGTTAGAAGACTTAGAACCTAATTTGAATTTTGTTAGACAAACAACTCGGGTTGTAGCGAGGGATCAGAAAAGATTGGGGAACAAGATAGTCAAGTTGGTGAAAATTCAGTGGAGCGACAACGAGAAGGACTGTACTTGGGAGACAGAGGACATGATTAGAGATACTTATCCTGAACCGCTTTGAGGGTATGTCTATATTAGATATATAGATAGTTACTAGTCGGATAGGATAGTATGTTTATTAGGAGTTATAACAAATGATTGCTATGTTTAGTATTTAGTCCTTACTGAATTTCGAGGATGAAATTCTTTAAGGGGGAAGCCTGTAACATCCCTAATTTTTGATAACATTATTCAGGAAATTTAATTAGATAAATTAAACAGAATAATGATGATAAGGGGATTGAGATTTGGATAAAACATATAGGGTCGGGCTTAATAATAATATAAATAGTCTAAATTTGGTTTCTAAGCTAATTAATTTACACATGGGCATATTAGTAAATAGTCACACCTTCTCATACTCATGGCTATACATTTTTGTAATTGCCCATTCACGTTTCATTTCTCATTTTTCACAAACGAAAATCAAAAACCTAAATTAGAGCCGGTCGTTAACAAAGAGGAAAATTCAATCTAGAGCTAAGGATCAAAGCTATGAAGAATTAATCAACAACAAGTCTCAAATTCCTTATTATATCTAAGGTGAAAAATAATTTATTCCATCTCTATTTTGCTTTTATAATCATATGTTTTCCGGATTTAAGAATAAATTCATTTTATGATGTTTTGGATGATGATATGTTACATGTTTAAATTTAAACCAATTCATTTACATACGAAATTGCACGGTTTTAGGGCAAAACCGATTTTATTGGATTTATAATGCCATGGAAAATTTTTATGTTAGGTAAAACATGATTTTAGAGATGGGTTTAATTTTTCATAATTTTCCAAGCTATGGAGAATTTATTATGAATTTTTAAAGGAAAATATGCAATATTTGGGTTTGAAATTTATTTTAATCATTTCAGGAAGAAATTGAGTTTGAAATTTTAATATGTTAAACAACACGATGAATTTAAATTTCTATGATTTTTGGGGATTTTTCCCAATTGATTTACTAGGGAAAATAAATTATTTTAAAAGAGGGACTTATTTACAATGTTGGTTTGTCTTAATGGAAGGGCATAAACGTTAATTTTCCTTTGATTTAGATCTAATAAATGCGGTAGTTATTTTGTAAAGTATTTGAAAAGTTTTAAGGCAACCATTTAAAACATTACACATAGGCAGGTTAGTTAAACCATTTACTAAAAATGTGTGTGATTTCAGCCTTTAATCAGAAAAGTGTGTTCCGCCTCCTTTAGTAACACCTTTCGACTTTTGCTTCCGCTCCAACCCAACCGAAACTCACCTAGTCGAAACTAATACACAAGGTATCACACGGTTGGTACGTAGTGGATTGGAGGAAAGGCGGAAGCTATGATGTCGAAAGGAATGCTTCCGATGGGGTCGAAACCCTGTTTGGTTTTCAAAAGTTAAGTATTTACTTTATTTTACTTAGAGCTTTCGACCTATTCGAAACGAATGTTTTCGAAAGTAGTTGATATATATCGTTCGAAGAAGGTTTCCATTTTATGTTTAAAGTATTAGCTTTCGAATGGGTTCCTTTTGTTTAAGTGCTTTTGAAAGTAATGGTTTTGACCCAGTCGAAACCCAATCACTAATTTCCCTTACGAGTGTATCAAAGCCATCAATGCCTTCAAAGGGTTATCTCTGTTTTACCTAAGCTAAGCCACTTCCTAAATGCTTTCGAAAGGGGTTGAGGGTTCCGAAGGCAATGGGGTCGAAAGGGGGTTTCCACGTTACCCTTCGAAGTTTTAACTTAAAGGTTTTGAGCTTACAAATAGGTGGTTCCGACACCTTCTACTTTTCCTCAAACAATTCTATAAGGGGTTTTGAAAGAGATACTTTCGTATATAACCACTTTAACCCAAAGGATTTTTTTAAGGAGTAAAACCCTATGTTTTCAAAAGGGGTACTTTCATTAGTTTCGAAGCTATTTTCCTAAAGATTATTAAGTAAGGTTTTGATGCATTCGAAAGGTATATACTTAGAGTTTTGAAAAGATGTTTTCTATGCTTTCGAAGGAGGTCATCCAGTGGTTTCAAAAGTGATGTTTTAAGGTTTCAAAACAAATAACCCATTCTCATTTTAAATGGAAATACCATGGCATAAATACAGATTTTTGAGAGTATTACTTCTTCACATATTTATTCACATTGTAATTAACCCATAACGGTACTTTGGGGAAGGGCAGAATAACCAGCTAGGTTGACCCAGTAGTGAATATAAATTATGAAATGATAAATATTAATTAAAGATATTAGCAGGGGCCAATAGGTTCACAGTAAGCCAAAGAAACTGCGTAATGGGAAAGACATTGGCAAGGGCCAATAGGTTCATAGTCATCCTTTGAAAACTATGATTTGATATTGGCAGGGGCCAATAGGTTTATAGTTAGCCCATGAAAACTATATCCAGATTAAGATATTGATAGTTACTCAATAGGTTCCTAGTCCGCCCATGAAAACTAGGATAATAGAAAAGATATTGGAGTTACCAATAGGCTCTTAGTGATCCCATGAAAACTATGAAACTGAACAGATAGTCTGTAAACATTTAACAGGTTAATAGTAAGCCTAGAAACTTTAATTGAGATAGATAGTCTAAATGAATAGGGATGGGTAATCCGTATTTGATTGACTTGTTTCTTATATCATCATAATGTTTTGAAATACCATGTTTTAACCATTGTGGGTGCAGGAGCATAGTATATGGTTTTATAAATATCATAGGATACTAGTGAGGGGAAAACCCATTCCGCTAAGCGGCGTGGTCTCACTAAATATCTAAAGGGTTTGAGATGGTAGATTATTATTCATGCTAGGCTTTATGTCTGACTCGAAGTTTTTGTTTTCCCCTTAAACTCTCGGGTACTCAACTAATTTTTAGTTTGAGGTTTAGGGTTTTCAGTTGTTCTTTTAGATGAATAAAGCTTCCAATGATGGGCAGGAGGCATGTTAGCTACTTAGAGTTCTTTTATTTCCATTGTGTTTGGTTGTAAAGGCAAACTTGTTTTATTGCCATATTATATACTCTGATCATCCAAGGGGGCATCTTCATATGTCGCTCTTGGTGTATTTTGTAATAAGTATATTTTGTCTGAACGTGGTCTTCGCTTAAGGATTATGTAATGAATTTGAAATATTTTGAAATGGAATGTGGACTATGTTTGTTGTTTAATTTTTTTCCATATTTACGTGTTTCTGTGTATCAATGTATCTAACATCGCCGTATTCGGTCACCGAGGATTAATAACTATGGATGACTACAGCATCCTTAACCGTTATTTTTGGGCCTCCAAGTAGAGGGATGTACACCCACCTCTTTCCCAAATAAAAATTATTAAATGGTTAAGATTAGTAATTAAGAGCGGTAGTGGATATCTTAAGAGGGGTTCACTTTAGGTTTGAGATATTAAGTGGCTATAGGGTCCACCTCTCTCCTAAAAAGAAGTATTAAGTAACCTGGTGAGATTTCAATTTAATAATTAAAAGTGATAGTGGATATCTCGGGAAGGGCTCGTTTCAGGATTGGGGTCTTAAGCAATAGTTAGATTATAGGGTCCACTCCTTTCTTACAAAAGAAGTATTAAGTAGCCCGGTGAGATTCCAAGCGATGTCGGCTAGATTGTACGAGTAAGGAGTCTGTCTTAGGGTTTGGTATTAAATGGAAAAGGTCTACCTATAAATAGGTGTTAAATTGTTAGGTGCTTGCCTAGTCCTTATTAATAAGGTATTAAGTGGCTTGGATACAGTCTCTCATACGGCGAAGAGTATTGATAGATGTGTTAGTAGTATGGCTATTATACATATAAACTATAAGGCCATAAGTAGTGGTCAATGGTCTCTGTAGCTAGGACCAATAGTACAATGATGATGCTAGGAGCCCACTTCACATCTGGAAGTATTAAGTGGATGATAAACTTACGTCAGTATTTTGTAACTTAGAAAGGGTAGGAAAGTAAATTATGCTAGGAAGGAATATCATGTGTGTAATATTGGGTTAAGTTAGACAACCTTAAAATAGTAGACGTAACAATTTAGATGGAAACCAATCGATATAAATTTATGTTATGGACACTATTAAGGTCGATTTCTTAGCCTAAACCTATGCGAGAATTTTTGATAAAGTATTTTTTTTGGAAATGCCTTAAATTTTGGAAAAAGGGTTTTCAGAGGCTTTATGTTCCAAGGACTTGGTTTGAAAATTTTGTTTTTGGAAATTATGAAATTTTAAATTTTCAAGAAACACGTATACCACGAAGTTAATCGTGTTAAGAAATTATGGTTTATAAAGAAGCAGGTTTTGAAATCCTTAAATTTTATATGTATATATATATCAATACAGGTTTAATTTTATTTTTGGCAAGAAAATAGTTTTTTGATTTGGAAATGAGTTCCAAAGGGTGAATATTTAGCTCAATGATTTTCTTGTTTATAAAAATCAAGGTTTTTAAGTCTTTCTCTCTTAAGGGACAGAAAAAATAGGAATGACATTTAAATCTACTGGTGTTTGTAATTGAAGTGTTGTTCTGCCCGTAACCATTACAAGGATTTTTTCCACATAATGTGGAATAGTTGGAATATTTTTGGGTTTTTGGTGGTGTTGTTGGCCGCAACTGTTTTTATTGGGACTATCGTGAATTAATGGAGAATGGTTCAGAATTAGATGGTTGGAATTAACACCACCGTAATGAGGACAATAATCTTTTGGATCGTGTTGATTCAAATGAGACAGCGTGAAACGATTATAATTATTTAATCTGATCCTAATTGGTCCAGGTTCAACCAATACCCAAAGCCCGTCTTGTGGTTGACCACCTAACGGTAAACCTAGGGCGGTCTACCAGTTAACGAGTTTTGGCACAACCTGAACTACGACTATAAAAGTCGTGTCCGAATTCCCTTAGTAGCATTCTTTCATTCCTTCTTCCTCAACCAACCGAACTCAATCTTCATACTCCTCCTCCAGAGTAGCAGCCTCTCTTCTCCGTTCCTCCACCAAGTGACATTGTTTTCTCCCCTCTCCTAGGAGTAGCAGCCTCGCCTCCCTCTCGTGCTAGTTTTTGCATGTTAAATTTCACCCCACCACCACTCTAGATCTAAATCCTATTTCTTCCCTTTTCGAACACTTCTTAACTAGTGGCACCTTCCCGCACTACCGGTTCTTCCTCGTGCCTTCTTGGTCTCACCCTTCAAGAGGCCGCTTGGCTGGACTGGAATGAGCAGAAGAGTTCGCCGCTTTTGGGCTAGAGGAGTTATTTGTCGTGGTAGGCCTTGCATCGATCCTCCGCTTTGAGACCTTTGAGCGGGAATGGTACTCGCTCTGCATTTGCATTTTCGTTGCCCTTTTGGCACAGAATTTCGATAAAGGCAACAGTTTGATTCGTTCAGAGGTGAAGGGAGTCCAATTGAGCTGACTAATGATGATCTTTCTGAGATTTTGGATGTTTTCGTGGAAACACAAACTTGGATGATTTAAAAGTGACCGACCCAGATATTTTACAGCGGATCTTTTCCCAGGATGTTGGTGTTTGGAAGACGGATAATCTACGTCCAACTACCCGTCTAGTTGTGCACATTATTTAGCACAATATTATCCTAAAGGCAGGAAGTTATGACCAGATTTATCCTATGGTGCAGAAAGCCCCCTATACTATTATTGGCGGCATCGCCGTCAATTGGACCCGCACTCTTATGGTTCATTTTGTCGATCAAGGAGTCGACACTCCATGGAGTTACTTTCCTTACTATCACCTATCACTCTCATTTTCAAGCAATACGGAGTGAATCTTAGTGGGGAGCCTTCCCTGTTGAAGGTCCTGCTTGCCATTGGTAGAGCCCCCCTTATGAAGATGGGGGTTCCTTTTCCACTTGCCAACCCAGCAGTAGAACAGTAGTCGTAGCAGGAGGCATAGCAGGGACAGGGCACTGCGGAATTCTAGAGTCCTGAGCTAGTTGCCATTCAATAGGTTCAATCCGGGCTCCAAGTGATCCAAGCTAGTAAACAAGAGATGCAGATCGAGATTCGACATAAGAGCCGTGAGATTGGGTGCTTAGCCGCCATGCTACGGCCATTCCGAGGTCGCTGCAATGGTTCAAGCCCAGTTGTTGTAGGGTTCTGTTGTGTGTTGTTGTATCTTTTCCTTCCAGCATTTGTTCTTTTCTTTTAGGTTGTCGGGTTGTAACTGTTAGTTGTCACTTTTAAAGACGCGTACGATATTATGAGACATGTTTTCGTTTATTTACTGCGTTTTTGTTTCCAAATATGTGAACCGCTCTTATATGTATGTTTGGAAGAAACAATATGAATATGAAAAATTTCATACAAACACTTAACTAACAACAAAATGCAATATGAGACCGGAAGTTTTAAAGTAGATAGAAATTTTAGCGGAGGATGGGTTGAAATTTTATTTGGAATCACGGGTCATTGTTCGTGTTCCTTAAAAGCTACAATTTTTGAATAATAGATGTGTTGACATTTTTTTATATAAAAAATGTCGAGTTTGTGGGTTAAGGATAGTTGTGGGATTTTAGAATTTGGTTTATAAGTTTCATGCATAACCGATTTCCGACTAAGCTGAATTGTGGCTTGATTTATCAAAAAATTTTAGAAGAAAAATACCTTGAAAAGTTTTCCCTTGAAAGGTTTCTCTTTTGGAAAAACGTTTTGAGTTCGTGTTATTTTTTGCTCTTAAATAATTTTTAGGGTTTTTGCCAAAATTTCATTTCAAGGGAAAATGTGCATTTAAATATTTTGGGATTTTACTTTTTAAATGACTTACAAATTTGAATGGTGAGAAAGATTTTTATGAATTTTTTGATTTTGAAGGCCACTTGCTAAGCGTAGAGAAGGAAAAATAGATTAGAAAAGCGAATTAAGTGGTGTATTAGGATCGACGGTGCGATAAATGCAAGCGATAATAAGGGAAAAACTGTTTTAGCCTTGGAAATTCTATTTCCATATCTTATCGACGACATATGCGAATCTATTTTGAACTCAATTCCATTTTAGAGCTTGAAAATAAGCTTCCTTATGCATTTTGTGCATGAAAAATTTGGAATAAATTTGGGGCTACAGGGAAATTTCCACTGTACTACAAAAATGGAAAACTTATAAAGTGCTAAGAATGTTGAATTCTCCACCTAAATTTATTTTTCCAACATAGGAGCGATGTTTAGAAAGAAATATTTCTATGCGTTAGAATTTTTGGTTGGTAGGAATTGGTTGCAAATTGGTTGCACCTTACTTCTATTCGTAGGAGTTTGGAATTTTCGGTGAAAATATTTTTCAAAATCCGCATACATATAGAACTTATATATATATAGGTTGGTTGCATCATATTTTTTCAATTTTTTTTTCAAAGAAGGGCATTCATATAGGAGGATCCGATTTGGAATCATTCTTCATACATGTTTTCTATGTTGTGATATACTACACACTTGTGCACGTTGGTTGCAAAATTTATTGTACACTAATTGATTGTGTAGTTTAGGATAATTACGAGCTAGAACCATGACTTAGTCATTGGTATAATTTTGGGGATGAAATTCTTTTAAATGGAGAAGAATGTAACACCCCGTAATTTGGTGTTAGTTTTTAATTCGTTAGTTAGTTGATTAGGCTCCAAAAATTCGTGCGAATGATGTAATTTGACCACAAAGTTTGCATCATTGTGTTCGTGGAAAAATTCTGATAAACTTTCATGTTTGGAGTTTTGCGATCGGAGTCCAAACAAAGAAGTTACGGACGAAAAACGAATTCGAATTGGAAATAATATAATCTGCATTCATATTTTAATTACCGGGACCCACAGGTCGACACATCCATTGCGACCGCTCGACATGTAGTGGTTGATCCGTGCTTTGGAGTGATCGATCGGTTAGGCCACCGACGGCTAGTGTTTGCCTTGGCCTAAACGACCCAGATTTAATATTCTAAATCTAACGATTATGGGTTATTCTAGAGCCTATAAATTCAGGCCTAACCGTCTCCTTTTTTCTCATATTTTTCTGGAGGAGGCAGCGAAGCTCTTCCATTTCCCTTCTCTAATATTCTTCCAAATTATAAAATATTTATATAAATTGGAGAGGAACAGAAATTAGGAGAAATGAAAGAGAATCAATCAATATATGCATATTCGAGGTAATTTATATATTCTATATATTTGTATCTATTTTCTCTCCCAATTCCAAATCTCTTCTCAGATCTGAAATTTTAACATATGTATATACCCTTTTTATACATATTTCTTAGATTAAAAATGATTTAGTGTTGAATCAAAGGTCTTACTTCAGATCTATGAGATTTGGAGCGCTTTTAAGGTGAGTGGGAAATTTATATATTGCTTATGATTTTGAATCTATCCCGTTGGCATACGTTTGATTTTTATGCCTAAATCTATCTTATTTGTGAATTATAGGCTCAAATTAGTGTAGAAAACCATTGCTTATGTATTCTTGTTTTAGATCTGATTTGAAATATTGTTACATCTTGATCTGGAAATCAGTCCCAAATATTTTTAATTTAGAATAATGTATAGTTTATTTCCAGATCTGTACTTGGGGTGTAAAATATTGATAAGGTTTTGAATATTGCCCTATTTATGTTGAATTGTAGACTTTTCATAGTTTAATTTGTGGGAAGAACATCCGTTTGATTTTTATAAAGTTTTTTATTTCTCCACCCTTCATTGAAAAAGGCGATGTTGAATTTAATAAGGAATATATGTAGATAAAAAGGAAGAGATATGTAAAGTACAGATTTATTCTCCGTAGTTTACACTTTCTATTCCAAATAAAAAGAAATGATTCATCCCTTGTAATTTCACACAGAGTCAATCTTTCCTTTTGTTATCTTTTGTTTTAAACTAATTTATGGAAATTATAACGGAAAATCTTCCTAAGGAATCTAATTCTAGCAAATTAAATATGGAAAGCATATTCTAGTTAAATAATTATGATTAGAATATATTTTAGGTAGGAGTAGCTAGATTATACGTATCTATTGCGTTAATAAATAAGAATAACATCTATTTATGCGTTATTTATGAGTAACGTTCGCTTAGGATAGGTTATTATTAGATAGAATAGAAAAGCAAATAGGAAAGATAGCAATTCCTATTAATGGGCTGTAAAACTAGGAGTTGCCAATAATTAATAGGATATAAAAGAATGTAACCCCAATTAATGGGCAATAAATGTGAATTAAATGGTGGTTGTAATTAGTAAATATGACATAGAAGGTAGTAACTCCAATTAATGTTCAAATAAATGAGGAATAAATTAGGAGTTACAATTAATAGGTGCAAATTGATTAATAGGACTGATAAAATGGAATAGTTATAAAAAGGTTACTAATTGGAAATCAATAATTATACATAAATTTCTTAGGAAATCTCCGTTGGAATTATTATGGATAAATTGACATTTATGGATTATTAGAAGGGGATTTATGGGTTATTAAGTATTTAAGGTAAATATTATTGCCTTAAATAAAAAAGGGACTAGTAAACTAAGTCCAATATTCAACCTAGGAATAATACTAAGACCTAAATTTTGTATTGGTTCAGGATAGTTTTTAGACTTAGTAGATTGGGATGCGAGGTCAATAGAGTCACATGATGGAAGACTGCCCTTCACTCAGAGGTTACCAGCAGTCGTGTGCACTTACTACTGATGTGAGACATCACCAATTATAGCAACCATAGCTACGCCAGAGATAGGACATACTTTGGGATTAGATGTATTAAGTAGTTGTTTCAGGTCCCTGCTCTTTACTAAATAAAAAGTATTAAATGGTCCAAATTAGTAATTAAGAGCAGTGAGGGATGTCTCCAGAGGGGTTCTCTTCCTGTTTGAGGTATTAATTGTCTATAGGGTCCACCTCTCTCCTAAAAAGAAATATTAAGTAACCTGGTGAGATTCCGAATTAATAATTAAGAGTGATATTGGATATCTCGGGAAGGGTTCGCTTTAGGATTGGGTCCACCCTTTCCTACAAAAGAAGTATTAAGTAGCCCAATGAGATTCCAAGCGATGTCAGTAAGATAGTACCAGTGAGAATTCCGCCTTAGGGTTAGGTATTAAATGGTAAAGGCCTACCTATAAATAAGTGTTAAATAGTTTGGGGCCTGCCTAGTCCTTATTAATGAGTATTAAGTGGCTTGGATACAGTCTCTCACATGGCTAAGATTTTAATAATGATAGATGCATTGGTAGTATGGCTATTATGTATTATGAATTATAAGTCCATAAGTAGTGGCTAATGGTCTCTATAGCTAGGACCAATAGGCTAATGAGATGATGATGATGCTAGGAGCCCGCTTCACATTTAGAAGTACTAAATGGCTGATAGACTTACGTCAGTATATTGTATCTTGGAAAGGGTAGGTAGGTAAATTGTGCTATGAAGGAATATCATGTGTGCAATATTCGGTTAAGTTAGTTAACCTTAAAATAGTAGATATAACAATTAAATGGAAACCAATCAGTATAACTTTATGTTATGGACACTGTATAGACTTTCCAGTCACTAGAACGTTGTTCTGATCCCTTCCTCATTAATAACATAGGATAGATTTAGAGGAACGGATCACTGGAGCTTGGCGTAATTGATTGTTGAAGAAGTCTTCTTTTCTCTAAGACTCGATGCTGATGTTGCAATCTGATATCCAAGGAATACCATTAATTCCAAGGTAGTAGCCATAATCAGTATTTATATCCTATTTTGTTTCCGCTGTTAGTTTAGATTCTATCAATATCTGATAATGCTCATGCTTATTTGTAGTTACCAAATACAACAATCTATGCTTTGGTGGACTTGGGTTCGATTCTTGTTGAAATTTAGGCCCATTAAAGTGCGGGATGTTACAATCCCAATTTTTTAGGCACTCTCTGAGCTCATATCAAATGTACTCACCATCTTGATCAAATAAAAGTATTTTAATTTTCTTACATGTTTTGTTTTCAACATCATTCTTATATTCTTTGAATTTATCACAGACCTCTGATTAGTGTTTCATGAGATAAACATATCCATATTTAGATAATTCATTAGTGAATACATTGAAGTATAACGATCCAACTTTGATAGTCGTAGACATATGGCCATATACATTTGTATATACAAAACCTATGAGTTCAATAACTCTTTTATTTCTCCTTCTGAATGGGTGCTTGGGCATTTTACAATTAATACACAACATACAAGTATCTAATGGTTCAGAATCGAATGATGGCGAAAACCGTTGGTTTCTTAACTTGTTTATTTGTACCTTACTTATATGACCCAATCTACAATGCCAACGGTAACTACCATTTATTCTAGATGCATTATTATTTTCGAAGCAAATTTATTATTATAGTTAAGAAATAAATGTCAGTTTTAAGATTACAAAAATAAACATTTTTATTATCATAACATTGTCGTTACAAATAAAAATATATCCACTTTCCGTCAAATGGGAGATAAATTATTCCATAAATAAAGTTCGATACAAAATAACAATTTAGTTAAACCAAATAATGTCCACTAGAAAGCTTCACATGATAATCTCCTACTATTAAAGTTGCTCCATGTGCAACTTGGAATTTCATGGTCCCTCCTACTTTGGGCCTTTTGCTACTTAGTTCTTGTAATTAATTACAAAAATGAGATTCGGATCTAGAGGTGAAGTTGTGGGTGTGTTTCCTCCACCACCGGTCCAAGAGAAAAGAAGCCAGGCCTCTCCACCTCAAAGCCGATCCAAAACTACGCCCTCACCACCGGACAAAGCTACGCCCTCACACCGGTCCAAGCTACTCACTCACTACCGGACCAAGCTACGCCCTCACACCGGACCAAGCTACTCACTCACCACCGGACCAAGCTACTCACTCACCACCGAACCAAACACCCACTCACTCACCACCGAACCAAACACCCACTCACTCACCACCGAACCAAACACCCACTCACTCACCACCGAACCAGCTTACTCCCCTCCACTGCCAAGGGATGCCGGTCCAAACTCCACTACCAAGGGATGCCGAACCAAGGTTTGCCAGGCCAGATTGTATCAGCCCGGGCCCATCCGCAGCTGTATACATCCAAGACTCCTACCCCCAACCTCACTCTATAAATAGAGAGGCAGGGGTACAACAATGGGGGACAAGTTTGAGAGCTCAAGCACGGAGAGAACTTTCAAACAACTTTCTTTTACTTGTATCAAAGCTTTGTACTTGTAATCAAAACAAGAGAAGAGAAATAACATATAAAGTGGACGTAGGCACATTCTGGCTGAACCACTATAAATCTGCGTGTCTTTTTACAGTTTAGCCCCTTCTTTTCATATATTTGCATAAATCACCCAAATCACTAAGAACAACATAAGATCTACTAAACCCTACAACTTTGAGCTGTTTGTCCATTTTTTGTGCAAACATTTTTGGTGCTTTCACTGAGAACTAGAAGCTCGAAGCTTCAGCTTCATCCACTTAACAGTTTTCCTAACAGCATCGTTCGCTACTTGGAAAACATGCCTCCCAAATAGAGAAAAGATGTTAACAAAGGAAAAAACATCGCATCCAGCATTCTTCCAGATCCAGCTGTCACGAATCAAGTAAATCGTCCTCCTCCAGCAGCAGTAACAAATGAAGGACAGGCTAACCTAACCACTCCTGCCACAGAACAGCCTGCAGCAATTACTAGGGCAGATTTGGACAGAGTTGTGGTTGAAGTAACTAACCGCTTCACGTCCCAGCAGGAAGCCTTGGTGGACCATCTCATGTCATGCTTAAGGGACGCTGAAGAATCCAACCGCAACACTGAATCATGGGGCGAGTCCCAGTCTGGAGGATCTCACAGACAACAAAGGTCTTCCTTCTTCGAAGGAGCTAACGGCAGAAGTAGCCATGGTAGGAGCCGAGACCGAGCACAGCCCGAAGTTAGGCCTGAGGAAACGTTTGGTACCGAACCCAACGGGGGAGGTACCGGACGGAGGTCAACTGTAGCTGAGCCTGTCATACTGCCTAACCACGGAAACACCGGTGAACGTGGCCGAGCTTGAGTCCATCCCGAAGTTGGACCCGAGGAAGTGCTTAGATCAGAACCTAGTAGGGGAAGATCAAGGCAAGGGCCAACTGTAGCTGACCCTAGCATGCTCCCAGAAGATCAAAGGCAGCCGTTGGAAAATATGAGGAACGATAGACGATACCATCCCTATAGGTCATCTGGACGGAATCAATCCCACAGAACAGAACCAAACTCATTTCTATCTGCTCCAAATTCTGATGAAAGGATGGCACACTTATTCAGAGAGTGTGTCCAACGAGAGCAAAGAGATCGAGGGATAGGCGCTAGGGTAACCAGCCCTTTCGCCCGCAATATCGAAATTGCTATCACCCCCCGAGAATGGAAGATGCCAACAATGGAACCTTACAAAGGAACCTCCGACCCCGTTGTACACTTACAGAGGTACACGCAACATATGCTCATGAGTGGAGCAACAGAGGGAGTACTGTGCAAATGCTTTCCGCTCTTCTTAGCAGATCTCGCTACCTCCTGGTTCTGTCATCTACCCCAGGGATCCATCAGCTCGTGGGAAATGTTGAAAGAAAAGTTTATCAGTCAATTCCGCATCCATGTGGAACAACCTAAGGATGCTTATTCCTTATCCAGCGTCAAACAGAAACCTGGAGAAAAACTGGAGCAATACCTAACCCGATTCAATGCCGCAGCAGCCGCAGTCCAAGATGCCGATGAGAAGCTTATCCTAATGGGCCTCTGTAGTGGTGTGCATCCAGACACTAAATTTGCTAGAAGGTTGACGAAAGAAAAACCAGCTACTTTACCCAATTTCTTCCATGAAGCCGGGAAATACATGAGGCTTGAGGATGCTGTCGTTGAGGGGCAGTCAGGACAGCAAAATAAGGCAACTCACAGCAACGCCCCTGCTGTGGCAAGGGACGTTCGAAGAAATGATTCCAGAGATAATGCTGGGGGCAAGAAGGGAGAAAAGCGCCTATATCGGCCTGGGCCGAGATTCGACACTTACACTCCTTTGAACGAGACCGTCGAAAATATCTTCCTTGCCACCCAAGGCGAAGTTAGATACAAACGCCCACCATACAAGAAGGAATCAGATAACGCGCAAAAATCTGGAAAGTTCTGCCGCTTCCACGAATCTCACGGGCATGATACCAATGAATGCCATGATCTCCGGGATCTGATTGAGGAACACATCAGAAGGAAGAAACTAGAACGTTATGTAAAAAGTCAGGACAAGACTCCAGCTCCTGCCAATGAAAACCCAAGGCTACCCTCACCGGACACCGGCAGAGGAAACCGGAACGCTAGCAGCTCTAGTCAAGAGAAGATAGTGGTCCATACCATCTCAGGAGGACCGCACATCGCAGACAGAAGCTGGAAAGAGATGGAAAGGTATGGAAAGTCGCTTAGAGACAATAAAGACTGTGTCAATTCGGTTATAGAAGAGCGCCACCCGAAGCGGAAAGAAAGCAATGACATCACATTCGGTAAGCGTGACCTAGGAGGAAGGCAGTACCCTCACATGGATCCCATGGTCATCTCTACCCGACTCGGTCCCGCCGAAGTTTACCGAATCCTGGTAGACACTGGAAGCTCAGTAAACATCCTGTTCAAACACGCATTCAACAAAATGAAGCTATCAATGAAGGATGTATCTCCCTGCGATAAACCACTACACGGTTTCACTAGGGATGCTAAGATGCCCCTCGGGCAACTGGACCTCTTTGTTGAGATTGGAAGCCATCCCCGCTCCATTGTACGGAAGCAGACGTTCGTGCTAATAGAAAACCATTCGGCCTACAATGCCTTCTTAGGAAGACCAGCCTTATCTGACTTCCAAATTGTCCTAGCCCCATGGTGCCTAAAGATGAAGTTTCCAACGGACAATGGAATAAGGGAAGTAGAAGGAGACTAGGCCGTTGCTCGAGACTACTATGTGACTGAACTTCGCAACAACCACAGGAAGGATAAAGGGAAGGGTGTAGAGATTGCCCTCTACACGAAAAGTCTAGAAGCATAGCAACTAAAGAAAGCCCCTCCTCTTCGATATATCAGCGACCCTTTCAATGAATTAGACCCTAGGGACAAAGAGGAGGAGGCCACCGCCGAGCCTGTAGAGGCTATGGAGTTTATATCTGTAGACAAGCACGACTCAAGTAGACTATTGAAAATTGGGTCCCAACTAAAAGCCGAATTGAAGGAACAACTCATCGATTTTCCCCGCCACAACTTGAATGTATTCGCATGGTCACACGCTGACATGACCGGAATCTCCCCCGACATAGCATGCCATGTATTAAACATTGATCCTACCAAGGCGCCCGTAAAACAAAGAAAGAGAAGTATGGGGGCAGAACGATCAGCAACCCTCGATGAAGAAGTAAAGAATCTACTCGCCAATGACTTCATACGAGAAGCTTTCTACCCGGAATGGATCGCCAACCCGGTACTGGTAAAGAAGGCTAATAGGAAGTGGCGAACCTGCATTGACTTTTCCAACCTAAACGACGCCTGCCCAAAGGATTGCTTCCCACTTCCCCGAATCGACCAACTTGTAGACAGCACAGCCAGGCACGAGCTCCTATCTTTTATGGACGCATACTCAGGATATAACCAAATTCCTATGCATGCTCCCGACCAAGACCACACTAGTTTCATCACCGACCGGGGTTTATATTGCTATAAGGTAATGCCTTTCGGACTTAAAAATGCAGGAGCCACCTACCAGCGCCTCGTCAACAAGATGTTTGCAGGGCTAATAGGACAAACTATGGAAGTATACGTGGATGACATGCTGGTAAAGTCAAGGAAAGCCAAAGATCACGTAAGCCACCTAGGCGAGATGTTCCAGGTACTTCGACAGTATGGAATGAAGTTGAATCCACTAAAGTGCTCCTTGGGAGTGTCATCAGGAAAGTTCTTAGGATTCATCGTCCATGACAGAGGGATTGAAGCAAACCCTAAACAAGTCCGAGCGCTAAGGGATAACAAGATACCTTCCACTCGGAAGGAAATGCAAAGCCTGAATGGAAAAGTGGCCGCCCTAAGCCGATTCATCTCCAAGGCAACAGACAAGTGCGTCCCCTTTTTCGAAGCTCTAAAGAAAGACAAAGGAAAGTTTGAATGGACTGACGAATGCTTGACCGCTTTCCTTAGCTTAATCGAACACCTCCAGAAACCACCAGTACTCTCAACTCCAAGCGAAGGCGAAGAATTATACCTATACCTTGCTGTGTCATCTCACGCCCTAAGCACTGCCTTGGTAAGGGAAGACAACCGCACGCAGCGGCCAGTTTATTCGTCAGCAAGAGGTTTACGGGGGCAGAAGTCAGATATCCTAAACTTGAGAAGCTAGCGAACTGTTTACTAATCACATCACGGAAACTGCGTCACTACTTCCAGTCCCATTCCATCAAAGTTCTGACCGATCAACCACTGAGGCAGGTACTCCATCGTCCCGACACTTCTGGGCGACTACTTAAATGGTGCATTGAACTAAGTCAGTATGATATCTCCTATCACCCTCGCACCGCCATCAAGGGACAAGCCATGGCTGATTTCATTGCAGAATTCACTACCAACGAAGATAAGGAGCAATTGGAAACAACAAAAGACATCAAGTGGAATCTTTTTGTGGATGGCGCATCAAACGAACAAGGCTCGGGGGCAGGTGTGGTAATAATCACTCCCAGGGGGAATAAGCTGCACTATGCTTTAAGGTTGGAGTTCGCTGCCACCAACAACGATGCAGAATATGAAGCAGTGATAGCTGGATTAGAACTTGCCATAGAAATCAGAGCCAATTCTTTGTGTCTTCATAGCGATTCTCAACTTATTGTTAACCAAATACTAGGAGAATTCCAAGCTCGAGAAGAACGACTCATAGCATATTTAAAGAAGACCAAGTTACTTCTCAGCCGATTGGACCACTACCTAGTCAAACACATCCCTCGGGAAGATAACCAAGAGGCCGACGAATTGGCGAAGCAAGCAAGTGTGAGAGACATCGCCATCTCCGGGGCAGTAACTATCTCGAAGCAACTGGCCCCAAGTTTTGAGCAAGTGAATCTGATAGCTACAACCGAAGAAGCAACTTGGATGACTCCCATCCAAGACTACCTACAAAGCGGCACGCTACCCAACGGGCGTAACGAAGTCAAGAAAATCTTGAGGAAAGCATCCCGCTACACAATACAAGAAGACGTCCTCTATCGGCGCGGATTCTCTAACCCGTTATTAAGGTGTGTCGCTGGGAGGGAAGCCAAGGAAATCTTATCTAACATCCATCAGGGAAGCTGCGAAGATCACACCGGAGGGCAAACTTTAGCAAAGAATATACTCCGATATGGATATTTCTGGCCTACCTTAAGCAAGGACGCCTTAGATTTCGTCAAAAAGTGTGACAGATGCTAGAAGTTTGCTAAGATTCCGCGGCTACCAACAACTAAAATTACTCAAATGACCAGCCCTTGGCCCTTCGCAATATGGGGAATCGACTTAATCGGCGAACTGCCAATGGGCCGAGGTGGGGCCAAATATGCTATAGTGGCAGTCGACTATTTCACCAAATGGGCGGAAGCGGAACCTCTGAATAAAGTATCTTCAACAAAAGTTATTAACTTCTTGATCAAAAATGTTCTGTGCAGGTACGGAGTCCCACTCAAAATCATATCAGACAACGGACTTCAATTTGACAGCGAGGAATTCGCCAACTGGTGCCAAGAACACGGAATTCACAAAAGCTTCTCATCCGTAGCGTATCCCTAGGCAAACGGACAAGTCAAAGCAGTCAACAAAATTCTAAAAACTCTAATAAAAAAAAAGCTCGAAAAGTCAAAGGGCGCTTGGGTGGACGAACTCCCTACGGCACTGTGGGCCTATCGCACATTTTTCAGAACATCAACGGGGCATACTCCTTTCTCTTTGGCATACGGATCGGAGGCTATGCTCCCAGTTGAAACCATTGTGCCTTCC
Source organism: Allium fistulosum (assembly GCA_030737815.1). Lineage (NCBI taxonomy): Eukaryota > Viridiplantae > Streptophyta > Magnoliopsida > Asparagales > Amaryllidaceae > Allium > Allium fistulosum. Next base: position 1,042,238,209 of record CM060907.1, on the reverse strand, counting down.
CACCGTAGGATCCATTATAACCCAGAAGAGAACGAAGAACTCCTTCACATGTCTTTGGATCTAGTGGAGGAAAGAAGAAATGATGCAGTCCTTAAAGCAGCGGCCCACAAGCAAAAAGTGGCAACACAATACAACTCCAAAGTCAAGCATCGTGCCTTATAAGAAGAGGACCTTGTCCTCAAGTGAATCTTCCCCCGCCCCGGAGCACTAGATCGAATCTGGGATGGACCATATGTAATTCATAAAGATCTCCACAATGGAGCTTATATTTTGTCAACAGTGGACGGAGAGGTGTTCCAGAGGGCATGGAACATCCAACACCTCCGTCGATACTTTTCTTAACTTGTACTGCCCATATGAAGTGAATTAACAAAGAGAATCAGTGGACGTAGGCCTTTTCGTGCCGAACCACTTTAAAAAACCTTGTCTCTTTTTTAACTTGCTCCTTTATATCTTGGCTGATTGTTAACTTTATCCTTTTCTGTTGAACAAAAATCCTATGCGTATAGCATTTCCACTCAAAGCACTCCACAACGCAACTTCACCTGGACAAGACCTAACAGGTACTATGCGAATCTATGCCCTCGCCAATGAGACACATTTTCTCCAGCATCCCTCTGCTGTGGGTTAACTCATTGCTCGCGACGGCCCTTAAAGCCAACTGTAATGAGCCGATTATAAGCCACCGAGAAGGCCGACTATAGCCGAGGCAGCTCATTACGGCGTTCGACTCGCCGGCAACTGTGACCCGACTATAAGCCCCAACATAAGGTGTGGCCAGCCAGGGGCAGTTCACGGTTGACGATCGGCACCCACGCTAGCCGGCCATAGTAAATCGAATAATACCCACGATTACGGGCCATAATGGCCCGGGTAGTTACTGTGCGCGATCTCGGCTCCGATGTGTCTTAAGTGCGGATGTGGTAAAAAAGAATTAACTCCCCGTGGAGGCGTAAGATGGGTGACAAATGTCTCCAAGACCCACAGCTAGGGAAAGTGACTACAAAGCCCGTTTGCCACGAACTTAAGCACATCGAAGGCCTTCCGTGATTGGAAGTTTTACTATTTCGCATATTTCAATTTTACTTAAGAAACTTTTCTCCTATCCTCTGTAACAATCCCTGAAGTGCAGGACACAAAACAGGAGACACTCACTAATAGAAACAGATACTCACAGCAAGATACTGGACCGCATCCCTTACTCGATCACACAGGATATTCAAAGCTGCCATCTACGAGAAAAATATAAAGGGCGGTATTTCCTTCTTTCATATATGCCTATAATTTGTTCACACCTCACGCTAACACTGCAAGTCATGAAATTATGTTTTAAACAAGAACCCGACATCAAACAAAATTTAATTACAAGAATATGCATAGCTATATTTCTCATGCAACATGTCAAAATAGCGAAAACATTCCAAAGACGACAAAATCAGCTTAAGTTAAAGAATTACACATCAAGAATAGAGCTATTTATTACAAGTAGCAGGAATTACAACCTAAAAGTTACTCTACTGTTTTAAGACTAACATATACAGCCATGTCAAGTCCACGAAAAGAATTTTCCAGGTCTAATCAGGGAGCCGGCTGCATTGGGGTCTTGTCCTTGTCCTGTTGCCCACCTGTCCGGTCAGAAAAAGAAATCATTAGTGATAAGCAACAGAGTTAACAAAAGAAGAAACTAATGAAGTAGAGGTTACCAGCAACTTCCTCTTGATCGTCTTGGTCGTCATCCCCTACTTCCACACCTGCCTCCTCAACCGCGAACAACCGCATCCCCTCTTTCACTGCTGTCTTCTCCTCCTTGGTAAACTGAGCAGTGACCACATCCATCCTAAAGGCCGCTCCACCCTCCTTATCCGCCTCAGCCTTGGCCTCCTCTAGAGCCCTGAGGTAAATCCTAGCCATGACCCGGGGGTAGTCATCCATCCAAGATAAGCTGCCCTGCTTCCAAATGCGAAAGTACATGTCCTGCAGCATATCATCCATCATCCCCTCATTTTCCTCAAACTCCCTCATACGAGCCTCAGAAACCGATAGCCTTGCAGTGACAGCATCCCTCTCCAGTCGGTACCGCGAGCAGTCAGCCTGAAAGGACCTCCTCATCGCCTCTATCTCCTCCTTTAGCTTGACCTGAGCAAGCTCTGCAGCTTCAAGCTTCCCCGACAGCTCCTCTACCCGCTCGAGATCCACCCTCCGAACCTCATCCACTGTCGAGATGGCCATATTTATCTGCTCCTTGCAGGCAGCCTCCATCTTCCGCAGTTCCGCCTTACTAGCCTCCTCCATAGTCTTCCTCAATCGCCCGGAGGCAGCCTCATGCTGAGAAATCTGAATGAACTGATCAGCAAGTTGTTTGGCCTGGTCCGAAACCATCAATCGTAGTCAGATGTTGGCACTCCCAATCTCCTCTCCAGCCTTAACCAGCCGGGTATGATGCCCCATCAGCTTCCTAGTCTCCTCCACCACCCGATCAATATTAGCCTTGGCCTCGTCTCCCATGGTAAATATCCGAGTGGTAAGTAAATCGAGATCTAGGGACTTAGCCTCATCAAGCACCCGTACCATGGGATTACGGGAAAGAAGGTGCTCACCGGTGTCCTCGTCGAAGGTAATATCGTGGGAACCTGGATCCAGATCAGGATGACCCGCAAATGGATTACGAGCCAAACCAGGACGATCAATCTGCGTAACGGTAGGATTTTCAGACGGGTGCGGAGAGAGTGCGAACTCAGTATCCTCCTCCGTGATATCATGAAGAGGCTGAACTGGGGGCTGAGGACCGGGTGAAGGTTCGGATAAGGGATGACTCCTCTTTCTCTTCTGAATACCCTCTTCAATAACCCCGAGAAGAGGACGGTAGCCGACTACATCCCCGGAACGATGGGTCGGAGTCTTCGGCTTGGCGGAAGCTTTGGAGAGCTTGTATTGTTCAAGTCTGTGCCGAAGATCTGAGGCCTTGGCCGTTTTACCTGCTCCTGATATAAAGGACAAGTGTCACAAGCTTACATTAATCCATAATTCGAGAAACGCGGTAAATTAAAAGTTAAAAGAAGGAAAGAAACACATTTGTTATACAAACCCTGGGGAGAATTAGGATACTGCAATAAGTCCTGGATTTCATTCCAGGACGGGAGTGGATCATAAAATATTCCTAAGTCCCTATCATAAATGGAGCCTGCAGAAGTCAAAAGTTCACCTTGAGTCGTCGGAGCCACCTTGGCTGGAATAGTCTGGGAAGACATGCTTGCACCGGTCTCGGCCTTGTCAGCTTTCCCGAATTTCTCTACCAAAGCCGGGTCTTCGTCCAGCCCCTCGAAAGCCTGACGGAATGCATCATCCGTCCACTCCTAAATCTCGCCTGCCTGCCTAGGAAGCAAGGCACCGATGCCATCGCCACCATCATCACCTTCCCGGTCCTCTCCACCCTCACCTCTCTCCTCCTCTACGTCTTCCTCCCCCTGGGTAAGTGGACAATTGCTGGGGGAAGGACCGTCCGACTTCTTAAGTTTCTTACCTCCGACAGCTGGAGGTTTTGTAAAAGGTTTCCTCTTGCCACTCTCTACTGTGACACCTCCCTTAGCTTGAGCAGCTGCCCTTTCCTCCGCCGTTTCCCTCTGCTTGACTACTGACTTCTGTGGAAGGATCAAGTTATACTCCAGAATGGTCGCATTTCTGATCAGGTAGGCAGCTGATCTATCTCTCCCGGGGATAGCTTCTATCTCAGCTGCCGTCTGAACCAGGCGATCCGTCTCCACAACCGCAAAGCCACCTGTCGCTAGCAAAAATGAAAACGTATGAGAAGAAGCATCGCAACCAGAATGGAAATTATAGATAAAGCGTCGACTTACATCCAGAGGTGAAACGCCGAATAGAAACAGAGTCGTCCCTGACGAAGAACCACTCCTTCTTGAACATGCTGTACTTAGAATACAGATCCAAGACCGGTTTAAAGGTTACAGCTGACTCCAAGCTGATGTATGGGGACCCCTTCTTATAGCCCCTCAGATTATATAAGTACCGGATCTCCCGGTTGGAAGGAGCACGCCCATACTTCCTCTGAAAGATGACGAAGAGGCTCACCAATATAGTATAGGAGTTGGGTTGAAGCTGGAATGGGGCCACATTTAGATATGTAAGGAAGCTGGCTACCCAAGCATTAAGAGGCGGGATGGCACAACACATGCAGTGGTATCTGCTGTAGGTAAAGTACCCTTCGGGAGGGTCGTATGGCATAACTTCCCTCCCTGGCAACAGCATTCACGCCCTATCAATTCCGAAAGAACGGGAGATGACATCAAGCTGCTCTTCCTTAAGAGAGCTGGGAAAGCAATCAGGCGGGGAGTTTAGAAGTTCCTGGGGGTCGTACCCTTCCACTAATGATCTCGGGGTAGATCCGTGACGTTCCGGTCCTGGCTGAGCAGGGGGGACTGCGGAAGATTCTCCTTCGCCCTGGGACTTCTTTTTATCTGATTGAGTTTCTGCTTTTCGAGACATTTATCTGCAACACAAGAAAAGCACATTGTTAGAATAAGGAGAGGTAAAAATACGGACAGGCGAGGGCGCACAATCCGGGGTTTTCATTTGCGATTTAGAAGCATTCAAGCACAAGGTTCATTCGGTACTCCCGATACCGGGTTTCATTCGGCATTCAAGACCAAGGTTCATTCGGTACTCCCAACACCGAGTTTCATTCGGCATTCAAGCCCAAGGTTCATTCGGTACTCCCAATACCGGAGTTTCGTTCGGCATTCGAGCATAAGGTTCATTCGGCACTCATTCGAGCCAAGTTTCGTTCGTCAATTAAGACCCACGTTCCATTCGGTAAAACTGAGGAAAACTCGTTCGGCAGCCCAACACAAAAGGACATTCGGCAGAATAGACCCTCACCTGATTCGGCAAAGTCTTTGGTTCGGCTAGCACTGTGATTCGGCAAAGGCGAGGGAGTGGTTCGGCTGATGAGAAAAAAAAACGGTGACGTGAGGCCCATACTTATAGGCGAGCACGAGGCGACCGGACCAAACGGTTGGCACTTTGGACCAAACGGGCTATCCAGATAACAAAGCATGGCATACACTGGCATATGCACCGCTTTGGGGGGTAAATGTGGGTGTGTTTCCTCCACCACCGGTCCAAGAGAAAAGAAGCCAGGCCTCTCCACCTCAAAGCCGATCCAAAACTACGCCCTCACCACCGGACCAAGCTACGCCCTCACACCGGACCAAGCTACTCACTCACCACCGGACCAAGCTACGCCCTCACACCGGACCAAGCTACTCATTCACCACCGGACCAAGCTACTCACTCACCATCGAACCAAACACCCACTCACTCACCACCGAACCAAACACTCACTCACCACCGAACCAGCTTACTCCCCTCCACTGCCAAGGGATGCCAGTCCAAACTCCACTACCAAGGGATGCCGAACCAAGGTTTGCCAGGCCAGATTGTATCAGCCCGGGCCCATCCGCAGCTGTATACATCCAAGACCCCTAGCCCCAGCCTCACTCTATAAATAGAGAGGCAGGGGTACAGCAATGGGGGACAAGTTTGAGAGCTCAAGCACGGAGAGAACTTTCAAACAACTTTCTTTTACTTGTATCAAAGCTTTGTACTTGTAATCAAAACAAGAGAAGAGAGATAACATATAAAGTGGACGTAGGCACATTCTGGCTGAACCACTATAAATCTACGTGTCTTTTTACAGTTTAGCCCCTGCTTTTCATATATTTGCATAAATCACCCAAATCACTAAGAACAACATAAGATCTACTAAACCCTACAACTTTGAGGTGTTTGTCCATTTTTTGTGCAAACAGAAGTACTTTGTTAATGAGATTTTTCGCCATAGAAACATCCAAGTATTTTTTATGAAGTAACCACGACGCTGAATGCTTTCGTGATTATGAATCAACAAAATTAAGTAATATTAAAATTGCCTTTAAGAGCGGTAATTATGTTGCTTTAATGCTTACACAATTATGAAGGGAAGTATTATTAGGAATCAATTCATTAAATTCAATCTATCTCAATTCAAGGACTGAAAAACTAAAACAGTAAAGTAAAGTACTAAAAGCAATAAAAGGACCCAGAGAATTTACATGGTTCATATGTTAATGAATCATACTTTCGCGGGTAAAATTGTCTATTTCTTTTCTCTTAATTCTACAAATAAAAATGGCAGAGAGTACAATTTTTGATTTGTGTATCCAAAAAGAGTAAAGTAAAATTCCTCTATTTTCTACTATAGTGCTATATTCATTTATAATACACAGAGATTCACGTGGATTACCAATCGTCATGCTTCCATCCTTTTGATCCCTAGCTTTAGATCGTGCCATGTGTCAACCATCCATCTTGCTTATTTGATATGCATGGCCTACTAATGTGGCCTTTAGTAGGAAACTTTGATTTGAGCGGTTGAATTTCGACTTTGAGCGCGAAACTTGAAATTGAAGCGAGAAAACCTAATTTTGACCAGACCATGAACTTATGGCTTTATACAACAATCAAACCAAAAGACTAATATATGTGTAGGCGAAACCACGATGAAGAATTGCTCCTATGTTAGGAAGACTACGCTATTGTAAACACCCTAGAACATCGCTATTGTGAATATGCCATTGAGAATGACAACCCTATAGTTATGCAGGACGTTTATATTCCACTACATTTGGAGTGCGTCAACTCTCTTGAAGCCGTGCTTAACTTGTGGATGTAGAGCAGTTTTGCCCCATCACCTCATCCTTTAGGTCTTCGTATTTATGGGTAGTATCTCCTTTGAAATTGTGGTGTAGTTCTGTCACTTCAACACCAAATCAGGATGGCGGCACATCTTTATAGCTTTTTTATGTTGATGTAGGATTATGGCATAGACCAGCAACTTTAGATATCAGTGTTAAGATTGCAACACATCTTCATTTGCATATAGTCACTTAAGAGGTGGTGCCTTAGTTATGTACTGTTAATGTTGCTTTCGAGGCCGCAACGCAGCTTGTACATCTTATTATTACTTAAAGATTATGCCACAGTTCCAAATTTCTAAGTCTTACTTTTTGGGACCGTAGCACAGCCTTCATATTTTGACACCTGGAAGCTATGCTGCAGTTCTTCCAATTGAATTAAGTATTAAGGTTGTAGATTGGTTCTTACACCTTTATAGCTATCTTAAGTTTTCGGCTTAATGTTATAGTATCGAAGCTATGTTCAATGGGAAGGTGCGGTCTTTATGTTTTGCCACCGACTTGGGATTTCAGAGCAGTGGTATTTGGGTTTTGTTCTTGCTTCCTTTTCGTATTTCGACATCTAATATGGAAGCAGTTGTTTTAGGATCGGTGTTTGTGCTAGTTTCACTTTGACAATGTTAACCCAAAAAATGGATCAACATCCTGGATTGAGTATGAAAGCACCAACCTTGTTTGTCAAGGCAAATAAAGTTGAAAAAAGCAACTGTAAATCATAGAAAAATTAAATGAACAAGAGATTTTTATAGTGGTTCGGCTTTTAACGAAGCCTATGTCCACTTTATAACTTTTGCTATTGAATTGACTGTCGATCACAAGTCCCAATTGATTACAATTCTAACAGTTGAACAAAGGGAGATCAGACCACCATTGATGGAGACAAAAGGAAGGATCTCAATTTTCCCATGACAACAATTGTGAGGGAGAAGGAAGTTGAAGAATCTTCGTAACTGAGTTGCTTTAATGATCAGGACAGCCAACCCCCTTTCTGTTGAAGGCAGGATGGTATTTATAGAGTTTTGAGAGCACTTAGATCAAAATCAGAGCACCAGACGCTTCTAATCATCACTATGAGGCAGCGTATGAATTTTGGAAGTAAACCGAGCTAACTATTTGGATCGGATTGGTATTGGTCCAAATGGTTGAGCAATTCTTGCACAACTTTCATCCCATAAGCTTCCTTATCTGCTAGTGAGGCTTCCTTTGCAATTTCATGACTTGTTGACTTGTTTTGACGATGAATCACTAGTAGGTTACATCAAACTATAACTTGCATAAGACAAGTCCTGACTTCTTCAACTCGGATGCTAGGAATGTTATCAAATTTAGTAGATAAGCTTAGAAGTGATGTAGGGACATAATGCAAGTGGTTTGATGTACTGATGAGTCAATAATTTGGATCGGTGCCGATCCAAATACTTGTCTTATTTTCATCCCAAATTCCCAAGGTTCATTTGTTATGTTCTTTTAGGTTTTCCAGCCAAGTTTTGTGTCATTTTCATTTAGTTTGAATGTTCTAAATCCTTTTGAATTCTGCTGGGTTAAAAACTCGATTAACAGACAATGTTTGGAAAATATGGGTATAACACTTGCCCTCCAAGTCTGCAGCGATTGTAGGTTGGTGTGGATTTGTCTCTACTTCCATATTTTCCCTGCAACCCATCATTCTTTCTTTTCTTTCTTCTTTTTGAAAAAGAAAAGTCTTTATTGTCATTTTGCATTTAATGCTCAAGTACATGTGTAGCTCCTTTATTGGTTGATCTTCTGAAAAACTATAACTTTAATCTTTTCGATTTCTAAGAAAATCTATATTGATTTTCTCACTAATCTCCCTTGTCATTAATCAGTTGATGTTTTTTGAGTTCTTTCATCATTACGATTGTATGGCCTAGATTCTAATCTAGGTAAATATATATCTTTTCCCTTTCTTCTTCTTCATTTCTTTACCTGCTTTTAAAAACTCTAATTATCAATCTCGTCTTCTCCAGGAATCGTTCCTTCCAAATAAAAGTAAGGTAGTTCTCTTTTTTATTGTATCATTTTCTTATGTCTTAATGATAGCTGATATGATAACCTCTTCTTCCTCTCCCCTATCCTTACTTTCTAGGGTAATTGAATTAGGGAAAATAGAGGGTATTCACTATCATTTTGGGTTCGATGGTTATGTGGGTAGGGTACCAGAGTCTTATGAACGTATTCGATGCAGACTTTACCTCTTTCCAAACTGAATCCTTCATGAATGGCTAACAGTCATTGGTATTGCCCGCATTCAACTCGCTCCCTTTTCTCATACACTTCTGATGGCTACATTCATTCTTTATGCTGATAAGTGCATGCCTTCTTTATGTGAAGAACTACAATTCTTATTCCATATCCATAAGAGTCCTTCTAGGGGTGATTTTGGGTTCTATTATGCCCTTGCAAAGAAATCAGTTCTTACCTTTATTCCTCATAAAACCTAAAACTGGAATCATCAATACTTTAACATTTCAAATTTATTCCTACTTCCTTCCAACTACATCCTAATCGTCCTCTCTTTTCTACTGAGGCTATTAGGTCGTTTTTATCCCGTAGGAATAACATCCTAGGTTTGGGTGAAGATGAGAGGAAGACAAAGTTATTCTTCACCGAGTCTTTACCGCTCAAATACCAATTTTTGCGTACTAGGTACAACTTTTCTCACTCCATTTTTAAATTCTCTTCAGCTACGGACAAATCTAGGAGTGTAATCCAATAATATGGACAATGAAGTTTTCACTTCCCCTCTTTTTTAAAGACAATTACCGATCCCATTTTTTACATGAGCCAGATGGATGTGATCTTTTGGATTCGTTTCTTAAGGATTCTCCATTTAAGGAATTAGAGACCTCGAAGAAGAGGAATAGAGAAAAGAGAAAGAAAGACGACACTAAAGCCTTTGATCAGCGTTTTAAGAAACTGCGCATGCCTCCTCCCCCTTCACCTTCCTCTAGAGCACTGCCCAGCTTACCCCTCCAATCATTCTGAGACCCAAGTATCTGCTTCTTGCCTTTACCCAAGGGTACCATTACTAATCTTGCTTTGAGGTTAGGACATGTCACTTTGGACAGACTATCCCATATTGCTTCTGCTCTACAATCTTATCCCCTTGCTTTTCCATTTCTTGCGCTCCCCTTCCCCAAGCTCACTATTCATCTTGAAAGGTATTGAGCCTACAAAAGTACCTTCTTCTTCTTCTTCTTTATTTAATGGTAATTTACCTTATCAATTCTTTCTGGACTTTCTCATGCTTTGTAACAGGTGGAGGCCTTGGCAATTGAGGTTTGAAAGAGGGTGGAAGATGACTAGGTCGTATCCAATGCCCGAATTGCCAAGCTTAAGGTAGACCTTGCTGTTGTAGCCTCTAAGAAAACCAGAATGGAGGAAGGGCTTAGGGCTCATAGGGAGGAGGCGGCAAAGGCAGCTGATAAGGCCTTGGTGTTAAAGGATCGAGAGTTGGGTGAGAAGGACAAATTATTAAGGGAGAAGGATAAAATGTTGGAGGAGAGGGAGAAAGAGGTGGAGAAGTTTAAAGGCAATCTTGAACAGATCACTTATCGGGTGCTTTACAAGATGTACGCCGAGGTCAAGCGTCAGTTTTGTGTCGACCGCTTAGATAATACTACTGCCGAGGTTGATCTTAGTTTCTTGAGGGACTCCACAAAGATCAAGAAGGCCCTTACCTATTGCAGGGCTGAGTAGACTAAGGAGCTAACCGTGGAGCATGTTTCCCTTTTTGCTTCCCGTGACACTTCCATGCAACAAGATGATAAGGATGTGAGGTCTAAGGAGACAGAGGCCACCTCTATTCCTCAAGCTTACGTAATTACCTGAACCAATTAGAAATAATTTCACTATTTCTTTTGTCTTCCGTTAAGTAATAAAGTTAAATTTGTTTCCCAGTTTTTCTGTGACCAATTTCTTTAGTTTACTTGTTTCGTTACTGCGCTACAAATGACAGTGTTAGTTTCATTCTTTTGTTCTTTATAGTCTTCTAAGGAAGTAATATTTACTAAACTTTTGAAGAAAAGCATGGAGAAACTCCAAACCCAAACTGTAGATCGTTTAAGTATTAGTACAGTGGCGATTCATAAGTGTGGAATGGAGTTAGATGAGTCATTCATGCAACTTAGAGAGGAAACCCATGGGTTGCCTTTTAAAGTTGGCCAAATAGTTAAATAAAAAGAAGCACTTAGTGATTTTGTACTACGTCGGTGGTGGTACACTTTGGACAGTGGTTCCTTCCCACTCGATAGTCCTTACTAAGAGTGCTTTAGGCTTAGGCTTAGGCCTAGAAATCTAGATACAAAGTGAGCGCTATGTATTATTATTACTTTTGTATGCTAATCCATTACATCTTCCATGTATAAAATTGGTCATTATGTAACATATGTTTTCTAAACTTAACTTTATGTGACTTGATTTCTTTTGGAATCAAATTTTAATTACTACAAACTAGGCAATCCTCGTAGGCCTCCTTCTAAGTCTATTGAAGCCTTTGAATCCAATGAACCTTCAATTCCCACCATTTATGTCTTGGATGACACGGGTGTGCCCGAGTCTTCTGTCATGACCATGGAGGAAGGGAATCTTCATTTAACACTTACCAACGAGGGCTTGAAAGAAACTTAAAGAATGACCTTTTTGAGTTCAAAGAAGCTAAAGATGCACTTGAGTGCCAGTACCAATATAATATCATGTTCTGCATTGAGCTGGATATTGCAAACTCCAAAGTAACCAGATTGTAGCAAACACTAAAGAAGGATGAAGCTCTTTATGGGATTGTCTATGAAGACAAGATCAACAAATTGAAGAAGATTATAGAAAATATGTCTCTTCAGGTTGCCCATCAATATAAAGATAAGGAGGGCACCGAAGAAGAAGATGCTGCAAAGAGGCATAGCTTGGGCACAGCCCCAACTCCTCCTATAGGTATAGATGCCTCATTTACGGACGAGTGCAGAAAGAAATTGAAATTACACTACCAAGGTAAGCCTAAGTAGATGGAAGCTTATTATAAGCAGTAGTTAGAGCAGCTAGGGATAAAAGTGTTCCCTCATAAACAGAGGACGGGGTGGAGGGCAGATGCTCTCACATATTTTGGTGGCTTTTTTAGAGACTCAAAAAAGAAAAGGGCTGGGTTGATAAAGACTCTAGAAGAGACAAGGTAGATCATCATTCTTAAGATTCATGAGCTCAAAAGTCTACTATGAGTAGCTCAGGCTATCCCCAGCGTAATAACAGAGCCTGTTAAATGTGCCTAGGTAGGATTAGATTGTTGATCTCATAGAGAAACTGAAAAGGGAGAAGGTCAAAGGCACGATGGGGCAGATTGCTCTTCAATGAGTCATAAACATTTTAACTTTTTTTACCCAACGCTTGATCTAAACTTCCTCTCTAATAAAAATGGTTTTGCCGTGACTACAGAGGATCGAATAGACCCTTGGGCCAGCACTAAATATGATCCAAGAAAGAATTTTCGTGTCAGAATAGACCTGCCTTTGGCTAGCATGCCGTAGATTAGGTGTTTCACAATTAGTGCAGTATTTTAGGATCTATACTTTTGGTAGGAACATGTTGTAAGAAACCTTCTTTTGTAAACAAGTACAAGTGCTTCTGAGCTGTAGCTTGATTGCACTTTCTTTTAATTTCCTTCACCTAGATTTTCTTGATTTTCATCCTCACACCACTAAACTACATTCGGAGATACCCGAACTAGAGGAGAAGCTCAAGTGTACTTTAATTCAAAATACTGAATAAGGGGGATTAATGAAAGGTGCCAAAGGTGCATGTAATGTTTTCAACAAAGATAAGATCAAGGTATTGAATGACAATGTTGAAGAGCTGTCTCTTTAGGTCGCTAAGCAAACTATTGTAGAAGATGATCCTACCGCGTCCTTAGCCCTCGATGTTGTATCTAGGCCTGGGGTGTTCCATCGCCTCTACCGAAGCCCGATCCTAGTGTTGTTTTTCCGATGGAAGGAGGATTTAAAGAATTATCACAAGGCCAAATTCCATGATTTGAAGAACCATTACAAAATTGGGGCATCCCTGGCTTCTCAAGGAAGAGGTGGTTCAAGTGAGCATCCTGCGTCGGGTGACCATAGATCTCATCGTTACAAAAGAATCATAATTGATGATTCTTCTAGGAGTGAGTTAGAATCGAAACACGGTTTGTTTTACTATCATCCGTAAGTTCGAGCTTAATTTTTGATGTAATTTTGTGTGATGGTTATTTTATTTCATAGGTGATGTGTGTGCAAATGTGAGGAATATACAAATATGAGTAGATTTTATTAAATATTAACAGATCTCAGTTTTTAATATTTACCTAGCAAGCTTTATTTTTTTTGGAATTGTACCCGATTTGTAGGTTGCACTGCATTTCATGCATTATCTTTTCTTGCTACTCTTAATTAATACATCATAGAGTTTATGCTTTCTAAACTTGTTTTTTTGGTATTGATGGTCTGTTATGTTCTTGGCACAGCTGCCCCACTAATTGAGGGCAGACTATTTTTTGACTATGAAGTTAGGTCGCGTATTTACAACCTTCTTATTCATGCGCATGGTTTTTTGTACTGGTTCAGGCCGTCTAATATCCATTGTAATTTTTTGGTTAAGAAACCGAGTAGTGTATGATACAACCCAATGTTAGCTATGTTAGTAAGATTAACATAGAAATATTTTTATACTGATTTGGACCATCCAATATCCCTACATCTAGTTCATTGTGTTACTAATTTTCACAATAATTACAATGTTTGTTATATAAATAAAATTGCTTATACAAAATAAGGCCTGAGATGTTCTGAATTCCATGTTCTTGGAACTAGATTTCCATTAGGCTTTGATACTCAGTATGCCCCATTTGCTAAGACTTCTGCTACAACCAGGGGACCGTCCTAATTTGGGTAGAGCCCCATCTATTGGATCTTTGGCATTGGCCATTACTCTTTGCAGCACTAGGTCAGAGCCTAGCATTGTGATTTTTGTCCATTGCTCTGCTACATATGATATTCTTCTATATGATGGGACCTTTGTTTTAATGAGGAGCATGGCTTCATAGCCGTAGGTTAAGGAGAAAGGTGTATGGCCGGTTTGGGATTTGGATTAGGTTTTATAAGCCTATAGTACTAAAGACAACTCCTCCCCCCACTTTCCTTTAGCATTTTGAAGTCTTTTCTTGAGCAACTTCATGATGGTTTTGTTTGTTGCTTCGACTTATCCGTTCACCTGTGGATGTGCGACTGAGGAGAAACTCTTTATTATTCTGTTCCTTTCACCGAGCTCTATGAACTCTTTACTTTCAAATTGAGTTCCATTATCTGAAATTATTTTGTGGGGGATCCCGAACTTAGTGACTATGTTTATTACCACAAAAGTGACTATCTTCTTGGCGGTGATTATAACTAGGGGTTTTGCTTCTACCCACTTGGTGACGTAGTCTATTGCCACCATGGCATACATTGCCCCTTCTTTCGACATGGAAAGTGGACCTATCAAATCTATACCCCATATGTCAAATGGTCATGAGCTGGCTAATGGGATGAGCTCATGCAAAGGTTGCCATGGAATACTTGCAAAGCTTTGACATCTATCACATTTTCTCATGTATTCATGTGCATCTTGAGATGCAGTGGGACAGTAGTAACCATGCCTTGGTACCTTCTTTACTACTTTGGCACCTCCATAGTGATACCCGCATTTCTCTTTATATACTCCGTTCAAGACTCATATTCCCTCTTTATTGGAAATGCATCTAAGATAAAGGGTAGAGCACCCTTTCTTGTATAATATGTCATCAAAGAATGTAAAGTATGGAGCCTGATATCTTATTATTCAAACTTCATTTTTGTTTAGATGCAAGACTCCTTTTATCAAGAATTGTTTGATAGGGGTCATCTATGATTTTCTAATGTTCGTTGAGGGGTAGGAATAGTTGGAAAATGCTCTTGGTTTTCATTTGTTTCCTAATTCCCGGCTTCCCTGATCGTAGCTTATTGCGCTCTAGTTAAGTCCAGTATTTGGTTTGCCTCAATAATGCTCGATTTGGCTAGATGTCCTATCGGGACAACTTTCATTTCCTCTGCTACCTTAGTGCTTGCCAGTTTGGCTAATGAGTCCCTATAAGAATTGTTCATGCATGGGATTTGCTATATATCAAATTGATCAAACCGCTCTAACAACCATTTGGACAGTTTGGCATATTTGGCTAAGGTTGCCTCTTCCATTTGGTAATTTCACTACACTTGATTTTCAACTAGTTGGGAATCACTATGAATCTTAATGCAGATTACCTTCATTACCTAAGCCATACTTAAACCTACGAGGAGAGCCTCATATTCTGCCGCATTATTGGTAGCTTTGAATCTGAGCTGCACTGTCCTATAGAATTTCTGCTCATCTGGAGTAATCAGCACATATCATATTCATGCCCCATGTTCATTCGATGCTCCATCCATAAATAGTTGCTAGAATTATGGAGTGGGACTTTCTTCCTCATGTTGTGGCTCGGTAGGTAGTATGCATTCCACAATGAAATATGTAACAACCCGCCTTTTCGACCCTTGAAAGTCGACACTAATACATCCTTGGTATACATGTGGCGAACTCTAAATGCCGAAAAAATAGATCATTGGGGTTGAAATAAAATATAAGATAAAAAGAATCTCAAACGCGATAGGAAAAATATTATATACCAATGGTTTTTAAAAAGAAAAACCAAATTTTAATATACATATATAAATCAAAGTACAATTATCCTTTCATCAGCCCCTCGACAGTTATAAAAACCTGTCCTTACAACTGCTGATAAGTACAGACAAGAACAAACAGTGGAAGATAAAAGAAAATACGAGAGTACATCATGGAGTATCCAACTTGTCTCCTACAGCTCCAATTGTTCACCTAAATCTGGAAAATATGCTCGGGCTGACTCGAGCATTATAAGAAAAATAATGCCCAAATCAGTCTGGCAGAACTAGCATGAGAAACACAATCAAATGGATTCTTAATACTTTAGAAACATTTTAAAATATAGGTATCTCGTAAGACCATGCTGCACATAAACATGGATGGGTTTTTACCTTCTGACAACCAAATCATTTTTATTATAAAATCCAGTGATATTATAATAATGTCTATAGTTTTAAAATAAATATCGAATCATAGCCGAAATTGTTACGTTAATTAAATTCCAGCATAATAGGTATACAACCAAGTCCGTAAAGGCACATATTGGAGAATGGATTTCGTACAATGACAAGGCTATTGGGGTATCGCCTGCTATAGTACACCTCTAGAAAAATGTATCGAGGGCCTCACTTGGACCCCCACCAACACAAGACTGGCCTACACCTTACTTGATAGTATCGAATATTTCATCACCACAGTTGCTTTTGCAACCTTTACGAGAGTTCTCATGCACAACCAAATCCATAAATGTGTGTGTGTGTGTCTATATATATATATATATATATATATATATATATATATATCTAGAATGGTGATGGCAATACCCTAATGGGTGGACCGACATAGCCCTGCTGCATATTCCATGTTTTAGTCATTCCAGGTTGATGAGGCTAGAGGTTACATTTTACCTTTTTATATAGAAAATCCCACTTGGAATGCTAATTCTGCCCTCCAAGAAGCAATGAAGTGCCAACATTCATCCATATAAGTTGTTCAGGATATGAACAAACTAAAGGCACTACTTCTACTACATACATTTTGGAATTGTCTTCAAGATTAGTAGCAAGTATCTCTTGCACTTTAAGAGCTCCATTTCGATTTCATCATCTTCAGGATGTCTTCAATTCGAACGCTCGAGTAAGTTCGAAGTGGTTTTTATATAATTCATAATTATCCGATCCCGGTCTCTTTGGACCAACAATCGATAGTTTTTTGGTAAACATAATTCCAGTTCTTTTGGAAATAAATAGACAATGCATAAGAGCGAGATCTCCCTCTAACAGTTTAAGTGGACGGATCTCCTTATCATTTGTCCTAGATGAATGCAACAAGTTTATATGTACAGTAGTATCATCAAAGATAAATGTACTCTATAATTCCCGTGTTTCCTCTAGATATTTCCAAAGTTGAAAACTGGCTAAGATTTGATAGTCGATTATTTAACTATCAAATAAATAACTATCCAACCCAGATTTAATTCCATTGAATGCCCTAAGCCTCATTCAATTAATCTTCCCTCTCTTTAGTTATTTACTAAAAATATTCATATACTTATCTCACAGGTAAAAGTATATTCTCAAACTAGTTAAGAAAGATTTTCTCATTTCAAAATCATAATAAATGGGTCAAAATGAATGTTATTTAAAACATTGTTTACTATAAACCCAAACCCCTTATCCTTCGATGCTAAGTATGGATAAAGCATTTCCATGCCACCATAACTAAAAAAGATTATTTATTAATTTCATAAATTTGACTTTCTTAAGTAAAACTAAATCGTATATGGAAATAATATTTTGAATTCATAAGTTCATATAAAATTTATTTATGCAAGGTTTTATAAACCAATTTCCTTTTCAAATTTCAAAATGTCTTCCCAATTTAAGAACTATTTTACTGAATTCTTTTTATTAAGCAAAAACCCTTTTTATAAACAAGATTGATATTTAAAACACCTTTCTAAATTAATTTAATTAACAAAAACCTCATTATTAAATAAATTAATTAACCTAAAACACTATTAATAAACGATTAATTTAATTCAAAAAATCATTATTAAATAATTAATTAACTAAAAATATCATCAAATGAAGTAATTAATTTCACTTAAACCTTATTAATAAAGTAATTATTTAATTTTAAATACCGTTCTTAAGATAATGATTAACTTACAAACATCGTTAATTTAAAAGGTTAATTAACTTAAGACTTCATTAATTAAAATGATAATTAACTTAAAACATCATTAATAAAAACAATAATTATCTTAAACATTATTAATTAAAATAATAATTAACTTAAACATTACTAATTAAAATAATTAACTAACTTATAAACATCATTAATTTGAAGATTAATTAGCTTAAGACGTTTTTAATTAAAATGGTAATTAACCTCAAATTGTTAACAAACTTAAGTTAATTTTAAATCCATAACTTATCAAATTTGAAAAAAGGCTTAGTGATCTCAGTGGTACTTAAACCAACTACTACTATATTTTAGATCGACATTCAAGTCAAACACGAATATTTACATAAGCAACATATATGTAAATGAAATCCACAGTTATCAATCGATGGTTAACATATTAATAAAAATTAACTAGCAGATAAATAATTGTCCAGATTTACATAATAGTAGAACGGTGATTTATTCTGCTAAACAGGTGTCCAATATAATCTACTCAACTTAAATATAACAGAATAGTGTTTTATTTTGCTAACAGAATGACGATGAATAATTATAATTACTTTAAAACGTAATTATACATAGTCAGCATTTATTTTTTAAATAAATGTACACTTTAACTTATGGGTCAAATGATTTTATGAATGTATTTTTCAAGTCAAAACGAACTAAACATTGAAAACTGCGTGTCAGTTGGAATCTGAATGAACGAGTTACGAATTTTCAAGTTTAGCAACATAATTAAATTAAAACTTAAATTAACAAAACCTTATATATCTATTTATATATTTATATATTAACACTCACACTTACCCCTATATGGTCCAAAACAGGCCCATTCACCTACCTAAGCCCCAGCTCCCTTCTCCTCAAACCCATGCTCCAAGCTGCAACTCATTTTAAGGTTCCAAAACCTAGAACTAAACTACCGTGCACGAACGTGCATGTGCACAGTCGCTCCGGTCATCCAACCACCATGACGATCTTACATGCCAACTCCACTAGCCATGCTAGCCTCGACCGTCCTAGCGTCGACACCTAGTAACCCCCAAGGTGAAATCTGATCGAACAACCCTAAAATCGAACGCAACCCAGGTAAAAGCTTGACCCTTATCTCCACCTACCACCACCGCTCCAAACACCTACAACCGACGCCACTACCACTAGAACCCCACTTCCTCCAACGCACCTATACCACATCCACATGGAGCTCGATGCTCCACAATCTCAACTGCGACCGAAAAACCCGAGCATAAAACTGACAGTGCCTAAAACCCTAGAATGAGCTATCACCACCACCGACCACCACAACCCTAGCGACTCGCACCAAATCTCCACCGTCACCGAAGGTCGCTCCAGCTCTAATCGCTCCACCCTAAATCACCTAGGTCATTGGAATTTTTTTGAACCAAATCCGATCATCTTTCGACCACAACACTATTCGGCAACCTAAAATCTTACGACTTGCTTTAAAAATCATGATTCACTGATGAAAAATAAGATTTCAAAGGTCGTTCGTCGATTCTTGATCGATGAAAAACAGACAAAAGTAGACCACTTTTGTAATTTGCCATTTTCTCCCAACCTACTTGACGAAAAGCCCTAAAACTATTTTAAAAAACTAGACTCGATGATGAACAACTTCCTAGTTGGTCGTACAAGCTAATTCTCAATGGTTTGGATGCTATTGATTTTTGAAATCCATAAATGGAAGGGTTACCACATGATTTTCAAAGAAGAAAGCAGGTAAGGATGTATACAGTAACTTGATTATGTGGTATTTGTGTCAACAGCAAGCATGTTTTTCTCCATTCTAAACAAATATAAATAAAACATGATTTTTAAGATGATTACTTAAGCATGGAAATCAAATACAAATTACAACCCAGCTAACACTTAGATTTACACAATATTTATTTTACAAAATATTAAACAAGGGTTTTGAATATCTCACTTCTCATGTGCTTTTGAAATGCTTTAAGCTCTAAACCTTTGATTAGTTACAAAGTTTTGATCTTGAGTGAAATAAGGATTTTAAACTAAAAGATAAGATTATTATTTTAAAAAATTATAGAAGTAGAGAAGAAGAAGATGGAGTTAAGGAGAAAAAATATGAAATGAAAGAATGGAAAAATAAGGTGGATGTTCATTTTTATAAAATGCAAAGAAAATGACTATAATGTCCCTCTTAATTCACTTTTCAACTTTGCCATCATTTCATAAGCCACCAAAATGCCTCTCTGATGAGAATATGGAGGATATTAGCATGGTTCAAGTACTTTTGTTCACTTCCACACTTAAGGTTTCAAATCCATTTCACATCTTTTCACGTTTTCAAATTTAAATATATTATTCATTTTCAAAGAACAGAGAAGGTAAGGATGTATACAGTAACTTGATTATGTGGTATTTGTATTAATAACAAGCATGTTTTTCTCCATTCTAAAAAAATATAAATAAAACATGATTTTTATGATGGTTACTTAAGCATGGAAATCAAATATAGGTTACAACAAGCTAACTCTTAGATTTACACAATATTTATTTCACAAGATATTGAACAAAGGTTTTGAATAAATCACTTCTCCTATGTTTTTGAAATGCCTTTAAGCTTTAAACCATTGAGTAGTTACAAAGTTTTGATCTTGAGGGAAATAATTTTAAACTAAAAGATAAGATTTTTATTTTAGAAACTTATAGAAGTAGAGAAGAAGAAGATGGATTTAAGGAGGAAAAATATGAAATGAAAGAAGGGAAAAATAAGGTAGATGTTCATTTTTATAACATGCAAAGCAAATGACTGCAATGCCCCTCTTAATTCACTTTTCAACTATTCCATCATTTCATAAGCCACCAAAATGTCTCTCTTATGAGAATATGGAGGATATTAGCATGGTTCAAGTACTTTTGTTCACTTTTACACTTAAGGTTTCAAATCCATTTCACATCTTTTCACGTTTTCAAATTTAAATATATTTTTCATTTTTATGATTATTATATTATTCCTATTAAATGTTGTTTAAAACAAAAATCAAAGATATTACAACTTCTAATAATTTATTGTTTGATAAAAAGTTAAAAATTCGAAAAGTGTATTTCGGTTACATTTTTAGTTTTCCGTCAAACTATTTATTTATGTAAACAAAAATTAAAAATAAAATTTTCATTATTGGTTATAACTTAAAATTGGGTTATTAAATTAATAAAAACCATTAACTGAATATTTAAATTAGACTGAATATTCATTAATTAAAATAATAAAGTTCTGGGTCATTACATTCTCCGCTCTTAAAGAATTTCGACCCCGAAATTTCATTTGAAATAAACAAAGAAGAAAACTAGTTAACACAAAACTTAACCATTTTACTTCCATGCCTATTTATGAAGTCATTTTTATAAAACCCAGCTTAAGTTCACAAATTTGTTTAATACCCTACTATATCCTGGGGGCATATACAACTATCTGGTTTAAATTTTTTATTGAAATTATTTCCCTTAAGAATACTCAAGATCATAATACCCGGTTTTATTTTAAAATTCCTTTTAAACTGATACTATATATTTTATCCATAGAAAATGTATATATAGCCCGAGTAACCCTAAAATGATACTAAGGAACTAGGTACTATCAAACGGTATTATATATTCCCTAACCAAGAAGGGTAATACTTAAGAGAAGTGTTTACTATCCGAATACATCTCTTTCCCAATTTTAGTTATTTCCAAGCCACTCAAACTAGTTACTATAAAAAATACCACTTCTATTTCAAAATTCCCACTTTTTGAAACAATACTTTACATATTTCCAAACAAATAGTTCTAACAAAATCAATTGCCAACCTGTTATGGGTTTGTTTGGATTTGAAATTATTTTGATCGTACAATGATAAAGAGAATAATTTACTGAGTACACTACAATGTTCGCCTAGGAAAACATCTGATTGTCTCTTAGAAGATTATTCTGATCATCACAAAACAAATCAAGACTCGTTTCCCGAACCAACCAAAGAAAATGCATCCACATAAAATTTTCATTCCTAAAATTTTTATACTTAACATAAACACTTTCAAGTATTACCATTTATTATTTTCCAAACGCACCGGGATTTAAGTCCTCAGATTCTTCACCTAAATCCTTTTTATTTATAAGCTATATTCTAATAAACCAAATTTTTATAAAATCGCTCCGTTATACAAAATCATTTCTCAAATATTTATTCTTAAATATTCAAACCTTTTAATAAACATTATTTATTAAAATCAAATTTTAACCGAACATTAACATCGAACGCCTTATAGTCAAATTCTGAAACTTAATTCATAAGGTGTCCATTTCAATGTTCCCACAATTTCTATCTACCCAACCTATGCTTAAAAAGGAAAATTACTGATAAATTAACAAACAATAGACAATGCTCAAAACTAGATGAGCATGACTAGTCAAACCCTAAATGATAGTAATTGAATATTATCATTTCCTTTCAAACAATTACATCAAAAATAACTATATTAATTTTTGAAAATCATTCCTCTATATATAAAATATGCTCCTAGGTAAAATTATTCCATTTACCTATTTTATAAACAATACAATGTTGGTTGGCCTTTTTTAAGTGTCTCATGTAGCTCTAAGTGTTTAGCTAAATCTAGAAAATATGCTCAGGCTGACCCGAGCATTATATGAAAAATAACGCCCGAATCAGTCTGGTTAAATCAATGTGAGAAACACAATCAAATGGATTCTTAATGTTTTAAGAAAATCTTTCAAAATATAGGTATCTTGTAAGACCATGTCGTACATAAACAGGGATGGGTTTTTACCTTATGAAAACCAAATCATTTTTATTATAAAACCCAGTTATATTATAATAATGTCTAGGGTTTTAAAATAAATATCAAATCATAGCTGAAATTTTTAATTAAATTCCAGCATAATATGTATACAACTAAATCCGTAAAGGCACGTACTAGAGAATGGATTCCATAAAATTACAAGGCTACTGGGGTATTGCCTGCTACAGTATACCTCTAGAAAAATGTACCGAGGGTCTCGCATGGACCCCTGCTAACACTGGACCGGCCTACCACTTACTAGATAGTACCAAAATTTCATTACCTCGATTGCTTTTGCAACCTTTTCTGAGAGCTCTCATACACAAACAAATCCATAAATGTATATATATCTGGAAAGGTGATGGCAATACCCTAATGGGTGCGATATGCATAACGTTGCTACATATCCCATGTTTTAGTCATTCCTAGTTGATGAGGTTAGAGGCTACATTTTACCCTTTTATGTAGCAAATCCCACTTGGAATGCTAATACTTCCCTCCAAGCAACAATGTAGTGTCAGCATTCATTCATACAAGTTGTTCAAGATATGAACAAACCAAAGGTAGTACTTCTACTACATACATTTTGGAATCACCCTTACGGTTAGTAGTAACTAGCCCTAGCACTTCAAGAGCTCCATCTTTGATTTCATCATCTTCAAGATGTCTTCAATTCGAATGCTTGAGTTAGTTCGAAGTGGTTTTCGAATAATTCATAATTATCCGACCTCGGTCTCTTTGAACCAACATTCAATAGTTTTCCAGTAAACTTGGTTCTTTTAGAAATAAACGGACAATGCATAAGAGTAGGAATCACCCTCTAACCATTTAAGTGGATGGATCTCCTTATCATTTGTCCTAGATGAACGCAACGAGATTATGCATAAAGTAGTATCATCTAAGATAACTGTACTTTATAATTCCCATGTTTCCTTTAGATAATTTCAGAGTTGAAAACTAGCCAAGATTTGATAGCCGGTTATTTAGCTACCAAATAAATAACTATCCAACATAGATTTAATTCCATTAAATCTACTAAGCCTCATTTAATTAATCTTCCACTAATTAAATCTCTTTAGTTATTTACTCAAAATATTCATATACTTATCTCACTGGTAAAAGTATATTCTCAAACTAGTTAAGAAAGATTTTCTCATTTCAAAATCATATTAAATGGGTCAAAACGAATGTCATTTAAAACATTGTTTATTGTAAACCCAAACACCTTATCTTTCGATTTTAAGTATGGAAAGAGCATTTCCATACCACTATAGTTTAGAAGGATTATTTATTAATTTCATTAACATGACTTTCTTAAGTAAAACTAAATCGTATATGGAAATAATATTTTGAATTCGTAAGTTCCACATACAATTTATTTAAGCAAAGTTCTACAAACCCATTTCCTTTTCAAATTTTAAAATCTCTTTCTAATCTATAAACTATTTTACCGAATTCTTTTATTTAAGTAAAAACCCTTTTTATAAATAAGATTAATATTTAAAACACCTTTCTAAATTAATTTAATTAACCTAAACCCTGTTTTAAAATAAATCAATTAACCTAAAACACTATTAATAAAATGAATAATTTAATATAAACCATCATTATTAAATAATTAATTAATTTAAAATATCATTAAATGAAGTAATTAATTTCACTTAAACCTTATTAATAAAGTAATTAATTAATTTTAAATACCATTCTTAAGATAATTGATTAATTTATAAACATCATTAATTTAAAAGGTTAATTAACTTAAGACTTCATTAACTAAAATAATTAACTTAAAAATCATTAATTAAAATAATAATTAACTTTAAACATTTTTAATTAAATAATAATTAACTTAAAAATTATTAGTTAAAATAATTAGGTAACTTATAAACATCATTAATTTGAAGATTAATTAGGTTAAGACATTGTTAATTAAAATGATAATTAACCTCAAATTATTACCAAACTTAAGTTTATTTAAATCCATGACTTATCAAATCTAGAAAAAGGCACAGCGGTCTCAATGGTACTTAAACCAGCTACTACTATATTTTAGATTGAAATTCAAGTCATAACACGAGTAATTAAATAAGCAACATATATGTAAATGAAATCCACAATTATCAATCGATGGTCAACATACTAATACAAATCAACTGGCAGATAAATAATTGTCCAGATTTACATAATAGTAGAATAATTATTATTTTGCTAAATAGATGTCCAATATAATCAACTTAAGTTAAATATAGCAGAATGGTGTTTTTGTTCTGCTAACAGAACGATAGGATAAATTATAATTACCAAACAATGTAATTATACACAATCAGCATTTATTTTATAAATAAATTTACACTCCAACAACGGGTCAAATAATTTTATGAGTGTATTCTACAAATCAAACGAACTCAACGTCGAAAACTGCGTGTCAGTCGGATTTCGGATGAATGAGTTATGAATTTTCAAAGTTAGCAACTTAATTAAATTAAAACTTAAATTAACGAAACCATATATATATATATATTAACACTCACACTTACCCCTATATGGCCCAAAACTGGCCCATTTACCTACCTAAGCCCCAGCTCCCTTCTTCTCAAACCCATACTCCAAGCTACAACTCATTTTTAGGTTTGAAAACCTAGAACCAAACTACTGCATGAAAGTGCATGTATGCATGTACACAGCTGCTCCAGTCATCCAACGACCACGATGACCTCACTAGCCAACTCCACTCGCCATGCCTGCCACGACTATCCCAGCGCCGAAAACTCCTAACCCCCAAGCCAAAATCCTACCTGTTTCCTGGAGATTTGACCAGGCAACTAGTACTCGGCATCCAGTTCAACTCGGCATCAGAGAGTGACCGGCATCAGAGAGTGTCCGGCATCAGAGAGTGCCCGGCGTCAAAGAGTGACCGGCATCAGAGAGTGTCCGGCATCAGAGAGTGACCGGCGTCAGAGAGTGACCGGCATCAGAGAGTGTCCGGCATCAGAGAGTGTCCGGCATCCAGGAGTGTTCGGCGAAGCGCTTGACATCCAGGAGCACTCGGCATCCCAATGGAACTCGGCGTCAACTGGCGCTCGGCGACAACCAATGCTCGGCGCTAGCGTTCGGCATACAATGGTGCTCGGCATCGAGACTACTCAGCACACAAGGGTGCTCGGCGTCAAGACTGCTCGGCATAACAGGGTACTCGACGTCAAGACTGCTCGGCATAACAAGGTACTCGGCATAAGGGCATTCGGCGTCAAGGAGAGCACTCGGCAACAACCTATGCTCGGCGTCAACTAGTGCTCGGCACCCCATGGTACTCGGCGTCAGTGGAGCTCGGCGGTAGAATAACTCGGCAACGAGAACGTTCGAACTACATACATTGGTTGATCAAGAGCTTCAAAGGGAGATACGCTCGGCTTCACTGCAATCACCTTACACTTCCCATACCTCAGGAGCACCGTTCGGCATGAGAAGGACCATTCGGCATGGGAAGGACCGTTCGGCACAGAAGCGTTCGGCGTACCTGGTTCGACACGCAGCGCTTGGGCTCGAACGTTCGGCTAACAAGCCCGCTTGGGAAGTCCAGCCCATCTTTGCCTATAAATAGAGGGGCAGGATCACAGTGAAATGGATCCTTTTTTGGAGAGAAAATACGGGGAGACTCTGCCATTTTCAAGACTCATCTTCTCTACTTAAACAACTTCATTCAAGCATTTGATTCAGGAAATTGTATTTGTAATCAACCATAAAGGAAATCAATAAAGTCGAGCAAAGTGGACGTAGGCAATTACGCCGAACCACTATAAATTTGGTGTTCTTACTTTCTGCATTTGAATTAGGATTGTCTTCTCTGTTTAATTTACTTTCATCACTTATATCTCTACACAATCTTTCTGAACGAGGTTAGTGACCACTTTTGGTGCTAACACTTTGGTGCTTTCACTGAGAATCGAATTCTCAGACCTCAAGGATCTGCTTTGAAGCTACTGGATTGAGCAAATCCCCCAAAGAAGATCCGACATACTGATAGAACATCCGCTGATCCTACTCAGAGTTCATACCAATAACTCTACAATGGCAAGACCACGTACCAGGTCAGCTTCTCTTAATGCGGATGCCCGAGAGACTGCTAGCGTGCAACAAGCAGGACCTAGCAATCAACCAGCGATCCCGAGTGCAGGGATTGCCGCTCAAGAACAGACTCCAGTTGTCACCAGAGTGGAGTTCAACGACTTGATGAGAGAACTTAGGGAAAGCAGGAGACAACTGGGAGAACAAATGCAAACTAATGCCAACCTGATGGCACAACTCACTCAACAGCAGCAACAGAATGCTGGGGGCAATCCAGCTGCTTATTCCTCTTCTGACAGCTCAACTTCTTCTGATGAGCCACCCAGGCGCAGACGCCGTAAGACCGAAGCTGCAACGGCAGATGCTGCTGCTCGAACAGCAGGAGACCGCGACCAAGCCAGAACTGGAAACTTCCGAACCGGAGTACAGATAGAGGAGGGAGCTCTAGATCATCAAGATGTTAACAATGTTGAACCTCATGACGCACGATTGGCAGATCGCCAGGAAAGGAGGCATCAGCACGGACAGGTGCGTAGAACTGACTCCAACCTCCCAGCTTCCATACAGACACCCGATCTGACAGCCATGATCAGGAAACTGATGAAAGAAAATCAGGGCTTATCAAATGACGATTGGGGAGTGTCGAGAAGTCATACTCCGTTCACGGATGTTGTGCTGCAAGCGGCCTACCCCAAGAAGTTTAGCATGCCAACCATACCTGCATACGAAGGAAAGACTGACCCCAGACAACATGTAATGAGGTATGAATGGATGATGGATTCAGCCAGAGCAAATGATGCCACCAAGTGTAGGTGCTTTCCGATTACTTTATCTGGGATCGCTACTATGTGGTTCACCCGACTTCCTCCACGATCTGTATCAAATTTCGAGGAGTTGGCAAAGAAGTTTATTGAGCAATTCAGGATACACACTACACGCCCGAAGGACGTGATGTCTCTATCAAGTGTAATCCAAAATCCCGGAGAGTCGCTGAAGGAGTACTTACAAAGATTCCACGTTGCGGCAACTGAAGTCAGTAATCCCAACGACCATGCAATTCTAATGGCTGTAATGAGAGGTGTAGATCCGGATTCTGAATTCGGAGATTGGCTGGCAGGAAAACCTCCGACTACGCTAGAGCGTTTCTACTCCAAGGCACACCAGTTCATAAGAAGAGAGGAAGCTAGGTGGGTACGACGAGACAAGGCACCGGGACCTGCCCAAGAGTCAATTAAGAGCAACATTGCTGTGAAGCAATCTGGAGACAATTCAGGAAAGGTCCAAGTCAACGTCCAGAGTAAGCCTGTGCAGCCCAAAGAGTCCGGAGGAAGAAGTCAAGGAAAGAGGAAAGAAGCGGGAAAGTGGAAGTCGAGAATTCCAAGCTACAGCGAGTACACTCCGCTAAACGCCCCGCTTGAGAACATTTACCTATCCACATGCAATACTTTTCAATACAGAAAACCACGTCCGAAAGAATCAACTGAAGAACAGAAACGGACTGGGAAATATTGCCGCTTCCATGAAACCTATGGACACAACACGGAAGAATGCAGACACCTGCATGACGCTATCGAGAAATTGATCAGACAAAAGAAGTTGCAAGAATTTGTAAAGGATCCACAGGAAGGAGGACATGGAACGTCCGACCCAGGTCGTGCACCGGCTCCACGTCATCCAGAGGAACCTGCCCGGACTGTTGGAAGACTGGTTATAAATACAATTATCGGCGGACCTCATCCCGCAGATAAGAACTGGCAAGAGATGGAACGATATGCGAGCTCCTTGAAGCATGCAGATTTTGAGTGCTGTTCGAACGTAGAGGACGGGGCCCCTGCTAAGCAGCAGCGCGTGATGACAGACGATATTGTGTTCAGAAACAGAGACGCTGATCAGGTAGAGGCTCCGACCATCGATCCCATGGTCATATCTGCAACAATCGGACCAGCATATGTAAAAAGAATTTTGATTGATTGTGGAAGTTCAGTCAACATCATCTTCAAGAAGGCCTATGATCAGATGAAGCTAGAGACAAAAGACTTGAAACCATCCAAAGCTCGTATCCACGGCTTTAACGGCGCTGCGACTGACGCTGTAGGATATGTCGAGTTACCAGTTGAACTGGGACAAGGCGAGCGTCGGAGGGTACGAATTCTACCCTTTGTAGTTTTGGATGTGGACTCTCCATATAATGTTTTCTTGGGTCGGCCGGCCCTGGCTGAATTTAGGGCGGCACTAGCCCCGTGGTGCTTGACTTTGAAGTTTCCGACTGACAAAGGAGTAGGCGTTGTTCACGGTGACCAAGCAGCTGGTCGTTCTTGTTATGTGGCCGAGCTCCGAGAAGCCCACCGGAGGGAGAAAGGAAAGGTTGCGGTTGCGGACAATCCCGTCCGCATCCTCAATACGAATAATTGACAAGTAGTGCCCGAGCCCTGGCTCGGGCATAGTTCTCGGATCTACGGAGATATAGATCCGAGAGACGACAATGAGAAACCCAGGGAAGAGAAGGCGGCACCGGCTGAATTGACAATTGACATTTCAGTTAGCCGTGACGACCCTTCGCGAATACTGAAGATCGGATCACAGTTGGGCCCCGCAATGACAGAAGACCTTAGCAACTTCCTCCGGGCAAACCTTGATGTTTTTGCCTGGACGCATTCTGATATGTGTGGGATTTCTCCCGCCATCACAAGTCATATGTTGAACGTAGACCCGAAATACGTCCCAATCAAGCAAAAAAGGAGAGGAATGGATCCAGAGAGATCCGCCGCTCTTGGAGAGGAGGTGGACAAACTCAAAGCAAATGGGTTCGTCCGCGACGCCCTCTACCCGCAGTGGGTCTCCAACCCCGTGCTAGTAAAAAAGGCAAATGGGAAATGGAGGACTTGCATAGATTATTCCGACTTGAACAAAGCATGCCCTAAGGACAGTTTCCCGTTGCCTAGGATCGATCAGTTGGTCGATTCCACAGCAGGACACGAATTATTGTCATTCATGGATGCGTACTCAGGATACAACCAAATCCCAATGCATATTCCGGACCAAGAACACACCAGCTTCGTTACAAATGTCGGGCTGTATTGCTATGTAGTGATGCCCTTTGGATTAAAAAATGCTGGAGCAACTTACCAACGTCTGGTGAATCGAATGTTCAAGGACCAGCTGGGCAAAACCATGGAAGTCTATGTGGATGACATGCTCGTGAAGTCACGGCAGTCAAACGACCACATTCAAGACTTAGCTGAAATGTTTAACATACTCAGGTCCTATGGAATGAAGATCAACCCACTGAAGTGTTCTTTCGGCGTTGCATCAGGGAAGTTTTTAGGATTCATCGTCAACGCTAGGGGAATCGAAGCCAACCCAGAAAAGATCCAAGCCATTCGAGATGTACAAGCGCCCAGGACTATAAAGCAGGTACAGAGCTTGAACGGAAAAGTGGCTGCGCTGAGTCGATTTATATCCAAGGCAACTGACAAGTGCATCCCGTTCTTCGACATAATAAAGAAAGGAAAGAGGAATTTTGAATGGACGTCTAGCTGCGAGGAAGCTTTCCAGAACCTGGTAAGGCATCTGGAGAGCCCACCAATGCTATCTAAACCAGTTGACCATGAGATGCTGTACGTTTACTTGGCTATATCCCCTCATGCGATAAGCGCAGCTTTGGTCCGTGAGGAGGATCGAGTCCAGAAGCCGGTATATTATGTTAGCAAGCGTTTAACGGGGGCGGAGAAGAATTACCCTAAAATTGAGAAATTGGCTTATTGCTTGGTGATTGCATCACGCAAGCTATGCCCGTACTTTCAAGCGCATTCAATCGGCGTTTATACCGATCAACCCCTGAGGCAGGTACTTCAACGACCGGAAACTTCTGGAAGATTGCTAAAATGGAACATCGAGTTGAGCCAATTCGATATCGCGTACTTACCACGGAGAGCTATCCGAGGGCAAGCGTTAGCAGACTTCATCGCTGAATTTACCATACCCATCAAACCGGACGATCACGACATCATTCCCCCCATTCGATGGAAATTATACACCGACGGTGCATCAAACGACCGTTGCTCCGGCGCGGGCGTAGTTCTTATAACTCCGGAAAACCGATCAATCTGTTATGCCCTGAAGCTCGATTTTCCGGCTACAAACAACGAAGCTGAATATGAAGCATTGATCGCTGGCTTGAAGCTTATCAAAGAACTCGGAATCAAATCAGTCGAAATCTTTTGTGACTCGCAGTTAGTGGTTTACCAAGTACGAGGAGACTACCAAGCAAAAGGACGAAAGCTTGCTCCGTACCTCGTTCAGGTCCAGGAACTACTATCAAATCTTGAGCGTTATGACATTTCACATATCCCGCGAGAACAAAACAAAGAAGCCGACTTGTTGGCTAAGTTCGCAAGTACCGACGATGTTCAACAAATGGGATTGTATCCCGTGGAAGTCTTGCATGCCCCGAGTGCGGACGAGATGAAAATCAATCTTGTGTTGGAAACAGAGATCGAGAAGGACTCGTGGATAACCCCATTCAAACTGTACCTGACAACCGGGGCTTTACCAGAAAGAAGAAGCGAAAGACGACAGGTCCTTCGAAAGGCTGCACGGTACGTAATGCAGGATGGATCCATGTACCGGAAAGGATTCTCAGTCCCATTGTTACGGTGCATCGCTCATGATGAAACAAAGCGAGTCTTGAGGGAAGTCCACGAAGGGGAATGCGGCGACCATACTGGGGGGCAAACGCTAGCAAAGAAGATCCTCCGCTATGGGTATTACTGGCCT
This sequence comes from Allium fistulosum, assembly GCA_030737815.1. Taxonomy (NCBI): domain Eukaryota; kingdom Viridiplantae; phylum Streptophyta; class Magnoliopsida; order Asparagales; family Amaryllidaceae; genus Allium; species Allium fistulosum. The sequence goes on along the minus strand of CM060907.1, from coordinate 1,042,206,884 downwards.
ACCGTAAACCGGGATGCCGCGGACTACGCAAGAAAATGCGACAAGTGTCAAAGATATGCAAAAATCCCGAGGGCTCCGTCAACGGAACTCACACAAATGATCAGTCCTTGGCCATTCGCGATCTAGGGAATCGACATAATCGGCTCTTTGCCTCTATCCAAAGGTGGTGCGAAATACGCGATAGTTGCAGTCGACTATTTCACGAAATGGGCTGAGGCAGAACCTTTGGCCACTGTCACCTCTAAGAAAGTCATTAACTTCGTTGTACGAAACATTATATGCCGCTTTGGCCTTCCACGCACCATCATTACAGACAACGGAACGCAATTCGAAAGTAAAGAGTTCAAAGAGTTCTGTTTAAAGTACGGCATCGAGAAAAAGTTCGCTGCCGTTGCACACCCAAAAGCTAACGGACAAGTCGAGGCCGTTAACAAAATAATCAAGTCCATACTAAAGAAGCGCCTGGAGAAGGTTGGAGGCAAGTGGGTAGATGAACTCCCGACAGCATTATGGGCATATAGAACTACCCACAAGTCCGCAACCGGCCACACTCCGTTCGCCTTGGCATACGGCTCTAAGGCCGTTATACCCGTGGAACTTGAAGTTCCATCGCACCGAGTGACATACTATGACCCCAAGACGAACCAAAACCTCTTGCTGGAGTCACTGGACTACATCGATGAAAAACGGGAAGAAGCTGAATTACGAGCGGCGGCGCACAGACATCGAGTCAAGCGTTACTATGACGGCAGAGTCCGTCCAAGAATCTTTGATGTGGGAGATCTCGTTCTGAAACGAGTCTTCCCGGTACCATCACGCATGAATCCCAGCTGGGAAGGTCCATACGCCATTGAACGGAAGCTTGGAGAAGGAACATTCAAGCTAGCGACCGTTGATGGCGCGACACTCCCCCGAGCATGGAACAGTGAACATTTGCGGCACTATTACATTTAGCATGTTTCCCTTTCTTGCTATAGGCACTGTTGTTTCCTGCATGTTTCCCTTCAATAATGATCTAGTTTCCTTTTAAAGTTGTAATCAAGCAATCTAGTTGATTTTCATTAATAAAGGCTTGAAGCCACATTTTCTATGAAGTTTCTATATCTCTTAATTGGATGATAAATTACACTATTCTGCGCGACATACAGGCTCGTATAAACGATTCCAATCTCCGAATCCCCAAAGCGCGGAATGGAGTACTCTAAGTCCCCAGAGCGCGGACTAGAGTATAAACGATTCCAATCTCCGAATCCCCAGAGCGCGGAACGGAGTACTCTAAGTCCCCAGAGCGCGGACTAGAGTATAAACGATTCCAATCTCCGAATCCCCAGAGCACGGAACGGAGTACTCTAAGTCCCCAGAGCGCGGACTAGAGTATAAACGATTCCAATCTCCGAATCCCCAGAGCGCGGAACGGAGTACTCTAAGTCCCCAGAGCGCGGACTAGAGTGTAAACGATTCCAATCTCCGAATCCCCAGAGTGCGGAGCGGAGTACTCTAAGTCCCCAGAGCGCGGACTAGAGTATAAACGACTTCCAATCTCCGAACCCCCAGAGTGCGGAGCGGAGTACTCTAAGTCCCCAGAGCGCGGACTAGAGTATAAACGATTTCCAATCTCCGAATCCCCAGAGTGCGGAGCGGAGTACTCTAAGTCCCCAGAGCGCGGACTAGAGTATAAACGATTTCCAATCTCCGAATCCCCAGAGTGCGGAGTGGAGTACTCTAAGTCCCCAGAGCGCGGACTAGAGTATAAACGACTTCCAATCTCCGAATCCCCAGAGTGCGGAGCAGAGTACTCTAAGTCCCCAGAGCGCGGACTAGAGTATAAACGACTTCCAATCTCCGAACCCCCAGAGTGCGGAGCGGAGTACTCTAAGTCCCCAGAGCGCGGACTAGAGTATAAACGATTTCCAATCTCCGAATCCCCAGAGTGCGGAGCGAAATACTCTAAGTCCCCAGAGCGCGGACTAGAGCATAAACAATTTCCAATCTCCGAACCCCAGAGTGCGGAGCGGAGTACTCTAAGTCCCCAGAGCGCGGACTAGAGTATGAACAGTCTCAAGTCTCCAAGTCCTCGGAGCACAGTGTCAGCAAACCAAATAAAGACAAGAGAATCATTCAAACAAGAAGAAACTAAAATTTTATTCGATAAGTCCAAAATGGGGATACAAGATTACTCCTACAAAATTCGGGCCTATACAAACTACAAGTTATGGAAGATAGAAACTGTTACAAACTTAAGCAAAAACTTGTTGAACAAGTGTATCGATCATTTCTTCGACTTCTTCTTCTTGTCTGCCTTTGGTGTTTCCGACGACTCCTCTCCCTCACGTTTCTTCTTGGACTTTTTGCTTGCTAGAGAGACGGAGTCAGGAGTAGGAGACGGAACATCTAGTGGTTTGGACCTGCCCGGGAGAATGATTTTCAAAGGTCTGTTCCGCGGGTCAGTAAGTTCCAGGACTTCAGATTCAACCTTGACTTTGACCTTTCTCTTCTCCTCGTCGGCAAGACGATCCTTCATGCTCATCTCTGAAGTATGTTCAGAGGCACCAGTGATTTTAACTTCGTCGCTTCCTTCGGCAGGAGACGAAGTATCAAGTTTGTCATCGTCAAGCGCCCCAATCACTTGAGCGTCTGGGCCGGGAGTTACCCCTGCGTGAGCAACGTCGCTTGTTTTCTCCGCTTCCTCCTTGGCGTCATCGCTCCTCGGAGTTGGTTCAGTGTCAGAACAACCTGTGAGAAAATATAAGAAGTGGGCATTAGAACGAATAACCACTACTAAAAAAATGACGGGATCACTTCGACTTCTAGAGAAAGAAGAATCTCCTACCAGGATCAGGTTGACTGTCGGTGGCGCGCGGGGTTTCACCCTCCAGGATAGGTGACAGCACATGAACGCCAAGCCCGGGATCTTCGGGATCGTAACTGGCATGTTGCTCGAATGGATCAAGCGTCGACCGACCAGCCGATTGAGCAGCATAAGGAGCGGCAATGTGAGGAGTAGTAGCGTCGGCCTCTGACGGGCCAGCCTCGTTATTCTTCTCTTTCGAAGGGGAAGAGCCTTTGCCATAGAGAGCCAATGCTACGGATAAATCCGATGGCTCATTCCCCCTCAGGAACTCCTTCACCAGTGCATCCTCGTCGATTTCTTCGGAGCCTGATTCGACTTTCTTGATCTTTATCAGAGTTTCCCATGCCTCAGCCAGGGATTCATGGTAGCCGTCGCCCAAGAATGTTAGGTCGCGGTGCATAAGGACGCGGGCTCCGTACTCGGCGATCAACGGGTCAAACATACTTTTGACTTCTTCCCTGCCAGTCTCTGCGGCCGCCTCAAGGCGAGAATCAAGCTCCTCCTCAGCCATTCTTTTGCCCTCCTCACGGGCCTCATCCTTCATTTTCTCGACCCCGGCAAGTTCGCCGTCGAGCTTTGCCTTCAGGAGCCGGGTAGCCACAATCTCATCACAATACCGCTGTGATTCTTCCTGAGCGGCTATTTTGTCTTCTTTCTCCTTGGAGAGTTGTTCTTTCAGCTCTTTGACTTGAGTAGCGAGCGCGTCCCTTTCTTTTTGGACAGAGTCTTTTTCTAGGGCAAGGGCGCCGCTGCGCTGAACTGCTTCGTCAAGCTCCTTTTTGTGAGCCACCTCTAAGAGAGTAACTGCCTCGGCAGTATCTTTTACACCTTGTTCAGCGGCTTCTAGCTTTAACTTATAAGAGGCGAGTTCTTCGTCTTGGAGTTTGATGATTTTCTTATCGCTGTCAGCCTCCAGATTCAGACGGTCAATCTCGTGTTGACGCTCAACAGATACTTCTGATATCTTCTCCACCAAGTGCACGAATGCGTCATGTTGAACATAGACGTCATTGTTGCAGGCAATGGCACTTTGCTTCACGTGCCCAGGAATGTGATGGATGGCCGGGAGGAATTTCAAACCGTCAAAACAAATTTTCGGAAACTTGGCCTTAAGGTCGACCATCTTTTCTGCAACAGTCGGGTCCACGGCAGGAGCAGGAGGAGGAGGCTTAGAGAATTCCGTTCTTTTACGAGGCTCTCGAACTTGCCTCGTACTCGATGAACTGGAATGTTGTTCTCGAGCAGCATCAGACTGATAACCCTTCTGCAAAGACTTCTCTTTATCCGGCTCAGCAGTAGGAGGAAGATCACGGGACTGAGAAGATTGATAGTGCGCTTTCTTGCGGTGAGACGACTCGCGCGGACGATTGTCCCTATCTTCGTAATCACCTCGGTCCCAGCGTCTGCCTGAACCGGAATCCCGTCCGGAGTGATGAAATATTGAAGACCCCTGAAGGCGATCAAGTCCGTGGGAGCGGCCCATATCACCTGCAAAGAAGGAAGATAACAACGAATTAAGGAGAATTCACGAATTAAAAAGACTTGAAGTATGTTATGGAATGCGCATGTGCGTGTGTGTCCTAAGTGTTCCCCCCGACGGACCCGTTCGTTTATCTTTGCTAATCGGAGTATTGTCTCTGTGAGCCGGGAGTTGAACTCCTACATTGCCTCTAGCGGGCGAGGAGAATTTGAGAGCTTCAGGATCATCGAACCCGTAATTAAGTATGTCTTCGGGAATAGAGAGGTTCGAGAGACCCCTCAGAGAACTCTCCAGACGCTGCGAAGAAGCCTCTTTCTCAGGAGGGATAGGCGTAGATTTTGAGGTGTCGCCAACTTTCTCTTTCTGAACCGTATATTTCAGCTTTTTCTTTCCCTTCGAAGGGGAGGATGACGTCTCAATATCCTGAACTTCGATTGCCGGATTCCAAGCAGGACCCACGTTCTCGCCCTGAGTGTCGGGTGCATCATCCTCTCTACGCTCGCCTTCTTCGTGCGCGTCGGGAGCGCGACGCGACGACGGGCCGGCAAGTTTTTTCCCTTTACCAGATGGAGGTTTGGGAATTGTAACACCTTCTGGAAGGCTGACCCGACGATCAGGAGCTAGCAAGCCGAACCCCGACAGCGATTCATTTGAAATGATAGCTCGAATATCTCGATCCTCGGCCGGAAGAGCTCTAATCGCGTTGACAGCATCAGAATATCCTCGGCCTTCCGGACGCGGGTTAATACCTGAAAAGATGAAATGAAGAGTTAAGAAAAACATGACTCCCATTAAGTACGAGTAACGGTTCAGCAGAGAGACTTACTGCCTTCAACCCATCTCCTAGCAAAACCAGACGGGCATCGCACATAGAACCACTCCTGTTTGTACAGGGCGAATTTGCTACAGGCCCCTGTCAAAATCTGGCACTTGTGATATGGCTCGAGGAATATGAAGGAAGGGCTATCTTTCCGTCTCTTGAACATATAAATGTATCGGATATCACCGGGGGTTGGAGGTCTGGAGAAGACAGCCATGAAGAGTAAATAAGTCCCGTATAGGAACGCATGACCATTCAGGTGCAGCTGCGACGGAGCAATGTCTATATACTGCAGCACATCCCGAAGAAATAGGTTAAATGGAGGCACGCTGCCCATCCAGCACATGAACTTGTTGCAGGCCGTGTACCCGACTGGGGGCAGATGAGGGCGGTCGTGTCTCGAAGGAACTAACACATCAGCAAAGGGAATCCCATGAATGGAACATATCCGTCGCAGAGCGGCCTCATTGATCTTCGAGGCTTGAGAATCGACCGGATTGTCCAGTAAAATGGTTGACTCCAGAGCATCGGGCGCCAAGTTATGAGCGGGAGAGACTGACGGGTTGGAAGCATCTGCGGCTCCTTGCTTTGCTGACGGCCCAGGCCTGTCAGATATGGTGGCAGAACTAGATTTTCCCGACATCCCGAATAAATAATGAACCTGGCTAAATGCTTGAGAGAGCTATACTTGAAAAACGTTGAACGTTAGAATTAGCAACACGATTTTTCCCCCCCATGTAGTGTGTGAACTAGTGCAAGCAATTGTGTACAGGCAATAAGAATCTAAAGGTTTTAAAGATATAATAATTAGCTTCGAATCATCGCCTTCGAAGACCGTCATCGCTGACCGTCTCAAAAAGCTTGCCTTGAGGTGATTACAGTTCAAGATTCAGAAAACATGTAATTTATGAAGTATCCGGCTTAAGTCTAATTTGACATTTATATCGTTCGGCATTTAAATGTCGTTCGGCAGTTACATTGTTCGTCCTGAGAAGAGTTCGGCATGTATCTTGGTTCGGTTAAGTCATTGTCAAGTGTTCGGCATTGAAATTGTTCGGCATGTATATGTTTGTTCGGCATTTGAATGTTGTTCGGCTTGAGTTATTGTGCGGCAATTGTATTGTTCATCCTAAGTATAGTTCAGCACGTATGTTGTTCGGCCTAGGCATTTATATTGGTCGGCATTTTTGATGTTCGGCGAATATAGTGTTCGGCAGTTATACTGTTCGGCAGGTATGTAACTGTTCGGCATGACAGTTGTTCGATAATTATGTCGTTTGGTCTAGATGCTATTCGGCATATATGTCTATTCGGCATAAGGGTAGTGTTCGGCCTTAGTTCGTTCGGCTAAGGTAGTGCTCCGCCCTCGATCATAACTCCGCCCTGCTCTTTCTCCATTTACGACGAACGACAGAGACAAGATCGCCCGGCGAAGGTTACGCCGTTCGACACCCCATCTTCCTTTTTCTTCCAATCTTGATCAGCACAAAGGAGCTAGGTCTAACTACCATGCACCGTTCGGCGACTCCGAACGCGCGAACCACTTCTACTAGCCACACATTGTACAACCATAGAAATACCCCGTTCCCATGTGATGAACCTAAAGTTGAAGTAATGTAATCGTGGAGGGAATGATACCTAGTTCGACGATCGAGGTTGAGGAAGGATCAACTAGACTTTATATCTGATAGAGTGGCAAGAATTGCAAATCTCTGGGAATGACAGAAGAGAAAGCGTAAAGGGAAAATGGTGGAAGGGCGCCTGGTTATATAGAGGGAGGTAGAAGTCGAAAAGGCCATGACCGGTAGAACCGGTCAAGGTCATAGCGTTCGGCCTCGGCGCATAACGGTTCGGCACTGAAGCATCACTCGGCAAGGAAGCACCGTTCGAACGCGCATGTCTCGTTCGGCATTTGGAACACGTCCGGCACACATCGATCCCACAAAAGGGGCGTCTCCGTTCGAGGTTAGCCAAGGGTTTAAGACGTGACGAAAAGGTTGCACGGTTCAAAGCGTACCACGTTCGGCCACGCGATACACTTTGGGGGGCAAGTGTTTCCTGGAGATTTGACCAGGCAACTAGTACTCGGCATCCAGTTCAACTCGGCATCAGAGAGTGACCGGCATCAGAGAGTGTCCGGCATCAGAGAGTGCCCGGCGTCAGAGAGTGACCGACATCAGAGAGTGTCCGGCATCAGAGAGTGACCGGCGTCAGAGAGTGACCGGCATCAGAGAGTGTCCGGCATCAGAGAGTGTCCGGCATCCAGGAGTGTTCGGCGAAGCGCTTGACATCCAGGAGCACTCGGCATCCCAATGGAACTCGGCGTCAACTGGCGCTCGGCGACAACCAATGCTTGGCGCTAGCGTTCGGCATACAATGGTGCTCGGCATCGAGACTACTCAGCACACAAGGGTGCTCGGCGTCAAGACTGCTCGGCATAACAGGGTACTCGACGTCAAGACTGCTCGGCATAACAAGGTACTCGGCATAAGGGCATTCGGCGTCAAGGAGAGCACTCGGCAACAACCTATGCTCGGCGTCAACTAGTGCTCGGCACCCCACGGTACTCGGCGTCAGTGGAGCTCGGCGGTAGAATAACTCGGCAACGAGAACGTTCGAACTACATACATTGGTTGATCAAGAGCTTCAAAGGGAGATACGCTCGGCTTCACTGCAATCACCTTACACTTCCCATACCTCAGGAGCACCGTTCGGCATGAGAAGGACCGTTCGGCATGGGAAGGACCGTTCGGCACAGAAGCGTTCGGCGTACCTGGTTCGGCACGCAGCGCCTGGGCTCGAACGTTCGGCTAACAAGCCCGCTTGGAAAGTCCAGCCCATCTTTGCCTATAAATAGAGGGGCAGGGTCACAGTGAAATGGATCCTTTTTTGGAGAGAAAATACGGGGAGACTCTGCCATTTTCAAGACTCATCTTCTCTACTTAAACAACTTCATTCAAGCATTTGATTCACGAATTGTATTTGTAATCAACCATAAAGGAAATCAATAAAGTCGAGCAAAGTGGACGTAGGCAATTACGCCGAACCACTATAAATTTGGTGTTCTACTTTCTGCATTTGAATTAGGATTGTCTTCTCTATTTAATTTACTTTCATCACTTATATCTCTACACAATCTTTCTGAACGAGGTTAGTGACCACTTTTGGTGCTAACACTACCGAACACACCCAAATCAAATGCAACCTAGATAAAAGCTCGACCCAGATCTCCACCTACCACCGAAAGCTCCCCCTTCCTCCTGAGCACCTCTGCCAGTCTCCACGTGGAGCTTGATGCTCCACAATCTCACTTGCGATCGAAAAACCCGAGCACAAAAATGACAGTGCCTGAAACCATAGAATGAGCTATCACAGCCACCGCTAGCCATCGCAACCCCTACGACCAACACCAAAGCTCCGCCACCACCTAAGGTTGCTCTAACTCCACCCGCTCCACTACAAATCACCTAGGTTATCGAAATCTAATTTTTGAACCAAATCTGATCATCTCTCGACCAAAACACCATTCGACATCCTAAAATCCTGCTATCTCTCTGAAAATCATGATTCGTAGATAAGAACATGATTGCAAAGGTCGTTCGTCAATTCGTAATCAACGAAAAACCGACAAAAGTAGACCACTTACTGTAATTTACCATTTTCTCCCTACCTACTCAACGACAACCCCTAAAACTATTTTTAAAAAAAAGTAGACTTGATGACAAACGACTTTCCAGTTAGTCGAACAAGCTAATTCTCAATGGTTTGGGTGCTATTGGTTTTTGCAATCTAGAAGTGGAAGGGTTACTACATGATTTTCAAAGAACCAAGAAGGTAAGGATGTATACGGTAACTTGATTATATGGTATTTGTATTAATAGCAAGCATGTTTTTCTCCATTCTAAAAAAATATAAATAAAACATGATTTTTATGATGGTTACTTAAGCATGGAAATCAAATATAGGTTACAACAAGCTAACTCTTAGATTTACACAATATTTATTTCACAAGATATTGAACAAAGGTTTTGAATAAATCACTTCTTTTATTTTTTTGAAATGCCTTTAAGCTTTAAACCTTTGAGTAGTTACAAAGTTTTGATCTTGAGGGAAATAATTTTAAACTAAAAGATAAGATTTTTATTTTAGAAACTTATAGAAGTAGAGAAGAAGAAGATGTAGTTAAGGAGGAAAAATATGAAATGAAAGAAGGGAAAAATAAGGTAGATGTTCATTTTTATAAAAATGCACAGCAAATGACTGCAATGCCCCTCTTAATTCACTTTTCAGCTATTCCATCATTTCATAAGCCACCAAAATGTCTCTCTTATGAGAATATGGAGGATATTAGCATGGTTCAAGTACTTTTGTTCACTTTTACACTTAAGGTTTCTAATGCATTTCACATCTTATCACGTTTTCAAATTTAAATATATTTTTCATTTTTATGATTATTATATTATCCTAACATAAAATGTTTTTAACATTTAAATGTTGTTTAAAACAAAAATCAAAGATATTACAACTTCTAATAATTTTTTGTTCGATAAAAAGCTGAAAATTCAAAAAGTATGTTTCGGTCACATTTTCAATTTTCTATCGAATTATTTATTTATGTAAACAGAATTTAAAAATAAATTTTCCATTATTAGTTATAAATTATAGGAGGGGTATTAAATTAATAGAAATCATTAGCTGAATATTTAAATTAAATTAAATATTCATAAATTAAAATGATAAAATTCTAGGTCATTGCAAAATCTGCTAATTCTTGACCTTTAGTTGCTTTTCTTGGACAGTAGGAGATATCATACTGACTGAGTTCAATTATCTATTATAGAATGCGATTCAATGTCTCTAGTTTCTGTAGTATTTGCCTCAGTGGTTTGTCCCTAAGGACTTTGACAAGATGTGCTTGAAAGTAGGGCCAAAGTTTCCTCACCATGAGAAGCGGGTTGTAAGCTAGCTTTTCAATGACTGAGTAGTTGAGCTCTGCTCCTGACAAGCGTTTTCTCATGAAATAGATAGGCCATTTGGTCCCTTTATCTTCTCGAACCACTACAGCACTAATAGATTTATTAGTTACAGCTAAGTAAACATAAAAGTCCTCATTTATTGCTGGTTTTAATACGATATGGGTACTGGTCAGATGGTCCTTCAAATTTTGGAATACAACTTTGCATTCCTCAGTCCACTCAAAATTTCGTCCCCTTTTGACTTGGTTGAAGAATGGTATGCACTTGTCGATTGCTTTGGAAATGAATTTGCTTAAAGTAGCCACCCAATCATTTAGGCTCATGATATCTTTTGGTTTTTCTAGGACTTCGATATTCCTTATGACCTCGATCTGCTCTAGGTTTGCTTCAATGTCGCAAGCGCTCACTATGTTTCCTTGGAACTTCCTTGACTGAGTAACCAAGGTACAATTCAAGGTATTTAACCTCGTATTATATTGATTTAGGACCGCTAAAGTTTCCTTCAGATCTTATGCATCTTGATGCTTCTTTTGACTTGACTAGCATGACATCCACATATACATCAAAAAAAATTCCAACCTTATATGAGAACATCATATTAACTAACCTCTGGTAGGTTGCCTCAGCGTTTTTGAGTCCAAATGACATGATTTTGTAGTAGTATAAGCCTTTATCCATCACAAAACTAGCATCCTCCTGATCTGGCTCGAACATAGCTATCTGATTGTAACCGGAGTATGTGTCCATGAACGAGAGTAGTTCGTGTCCACCAGTTACATCCACTAATTAATCAATTCTAGGTAGAGGAAAGCTATCATTTGGGCAGGACTTATTGGGGTTGGTGTAGTCTATGCAGGTTCTCTATTTCCCATTGGGCTTCTTCATAAGAATAGGGTTGGCAATCCACTTTGGGTAGTACACTTCCTTTATGAATCCATTTGCTTTCAGTTTCTTAACTTATTCATGAATAACATTATATCTTTCTGGTCTAGAGTCTAATGCTTTTGCCTAACTGGATGAGCGTTGGGATCGATGTTGAGTGCATGGAATATGATGGCTGGATCTATCCCTACCATGTTTGAGTGTGCCCAATCAAAAATATCTGCTGATCTCTTTAGGAAGTCTATCAATTTGATTTTTGCTTTCGCACTGAGATTTTTTCCTATTTTGACAACCTTTGTGGGGTATTTGGGTACTATCTATACATCTTTAAGATCATCTAATGGTTACAACTCTCTCCTTATTTCCCATAATCTCGAATCCATTTCACTTTCTTCTTTCTTTTCAAGTTGAGAGGTGGCAGAGAGTGCTTATTTCCGAGCTTCGTTTGGAAATACTACACATAGATTGAGTTACACTCATCAGTGCTGATCATGTGCATATACTTTCTCCTTTCTTTCCTTATTGATGATGTGTTCGTAGAATGACCTATTTCAGCATCAATCATGGAACTTTGTACCAATGCATTTCCTAGAACTGGCTTAATTTCTTTTTCATATAGAATAGTTCTGAAAAATTTTACTGCTTGAATTGAGGTTTACATTGTATTATTCTCTATCTAACAAATGTTTTCCCCTAATAGATCCAATTTCGATAAGTGTATGGAACTTCATGTGTAAGTCCTTTTGAGAAATTACGGCTCCTATATCGGTTAGTGTTGGCCTTCCCAAAAATGCATTGTATGGAGATGGTTGATCAAGGACCAAGAAGCTTGCGATTATTTGTGAAGAGGGGCAGTTCCAGCAGTGATAAGAAGATGCGCTTATCCAATGGGGACAGTTGTAGTGTTGTTGAAGATGTAGATTTGTTCGGGGCATGGCTTCAATATTTTTGCTTGGAGCTTCATTTTGTTGAATGAAGATTTGAAAATGATGCCAACTGAACTCCCAGAATCCCCAAAGACCTTCTTCATGGTGCAATTTGAGATTTGCACCATAACTATCAGGGGATCGTGGTATGGGAAAACCACCCTAGTGGCGTCAGCAGTAGTCAAAATTATATCCTGAGTAAGCTTTAGTTTTATGTGGAACATGGTTCTTTGCTCCACCCTGGCTTCTTACACATACCTCTCTTGTGCCTTTTTGCTTTTCCCAGCGAGATGTGGTCCTCTGTGGATTGAAGCTATGAGATTAGAGGGGTTTCCCACCAGGCCTTCATTTAGATCTGGAGAGTGACTCCCGGTTCCCTATCCATGGTTTTCTTTCTGATAGCTGCCTAAGTATCCTTTTGAATCAATCTCTTTATTTCATTGCTCAGGTGTTAGCGGTTAGTAGTGTGGTGGCTGTTAGCGTTGTGGAAGCGGCAATATACTCCACCTCTATTCTACTCTGCCATTTTCCCCTTATTCGAGACATTATAGGCTAGCTCGGTCCTGGTCATCTCATATATCTGCTCAATAGTACGGTGAGGGGAGTTTTTGCTATAAAGTTAAATTCCCTCTATCGCTTTACAGGTGGATGGTACCCTTCTACCTCCCTTTTCTTCTCATTATGGGGAGCAGATGCTCTCTTCAACTATGTTGTAGACCCAGCTTCTTCCATTCTTACGTAACCTCTAGCGCTTTCAAAGAAAGCCTTCATGCTATGACATGACTTTCTGTTATTCTAGTCCTACATGGCAGTATCTCTCCATATTCTAGCATTCGCTGCCATTAGTAGCGCTTCTTCACAAGTAACCCCAATCCAGAGCACTTGGTATTTGAAGTGTTTTATGAAGTTGCATAAACTCTCATATTTTCCCTACTTCACACAAGGTGTGGTATTTACATCTGGGGAAGCTTCTCTCCCCGAGTTGAATTATCTTTGGAAATTTGCGGATAGCTGCTGCCAAGAATGGACTTCCCCTGGTCCATATCTCCTGGTCTATTTTGAGGTTGCCCTAGCTAGATATACTGGGAAGAGCTTTCACCCAAACATCCTCCCTACCTTTAGAATGTCAATATAGTACTTAAATGAACAATTCTGGTCGTCTAGTTTTGTGATTTCATCGAATATATCAATTGGTGGGGCTTTAAAGTTGTCAAGGAAGTCTGCTTCTATGATGGTTCACTAAACAGGGAAGAACCTTCTTCCCATACTTCTTCTTTGTTGTTTTACCGGCAAAGTTTCGCCAACTGCTCTACATGAGCCTTTAATTAACGTATCTTGTCCTCCTTGGGATTCATTTGGGATGAACTGTCCATGTAGATGAAGTAATTTCATCATCATCAGGAGCAGTTGCGCCTGCTTTTTTAGCGGTAGTGGGTTGATGTTAGCAGGCTTTGGTTTGATCTGGTGATTGATCTTGATTTTGCCTTTGAACTTCCATTTCTAGGATTATCGTTATCACTCACATGTTGCATAGTTTGTGCAGTCGATGAATGATGGTGGCGAGCTATGGACGGTCGAGGGGAGATTGGTCTAAGGGAAATGTATTGGGCTATGGATCTCTCTAATCCCTCCATACATTGGTTTATTTGGTTTGTGAAGACATGAAGAGCAGTTAAGGAAGGGTCTAAGGTGGACTCTTGTAACATCCCATAAAAATTAATAAGAAATTAATTAATTAATTATAAGGAAGAAAATGAAAATTTTGTAAATGTTTGAATATGGCCATGGAAGTTATACCATTGCATTCCTGATGATTTCTGATCAACTTTCATATATAAAGTATTGTAATCAAAGCTCAAACGGAAAAGTTATTGATGTTTGAAGTTTTCGAATTTAAAATAATTCAAATGGAATTAAAATTAAAATTTTAAATTAATGTTAACGTTTGAAATTTAAAATATTAATAAATATGTTAAAGTTAATTAGAAACTTGGCGATTAAGTAAACTTTATAATAAACGTTAGCGGTAATAGAAATGAATAAGGAGTTAAATGAATAATAACGACAATAAATAAAAATGTTCCAAATATAGGCTACCAGTCGACTGCCTTACTTAAGTCGGTCGACCGCTAGCGGTCGATCGCTAATGGAAGAGCAGTCGACCGGTGAATGTAGAGATGACTAGGGTTTTGGGCGACGCGAACGACCTGGATTTTATTATTTTAAACCAACTTAAATCTGACGGTTTCAGCGCAATCTAACCATTATAAATAAGAGGCTAGCCTCCTTATTTTTATTCACAAATTATTTGGTAATACAAGCGTAGCTCTATCGGTCTCTCTCTTCTATTCGATTCAGAAGTTCTTAGGATTTTCCGGTAAGGGATTTTAGATACTTAATACTCTATTTCTAATTCTATTCTTCTCCAATCCTTGAAATACCGAATCTAATTCATATACAATCCAATTATTGTATATTTCAAAAGAAAGAGGTCCGAAAAGATATTTGAAGCAGGCGTAATCAAATCCAAATGAGAAATTCGGAAATCATCTGTGAGTGGGAACCCTATGTATTTCTCATTTTAGTACTTAAAAAGTTGAATTTGGATTTGTTTTATGCTTTGGGGAATTTTGTTCACGAAAACATTAAATTAAAATTAACACCCAAAAATTCCCCCAAGTGTAATGTCAATTCTTATTGGAATCTCAATTGTATTATATTAAAATAGTAGTGTTTGTTTGGATATTGCAACTTGGGTATTTTATACTCTATTCCACTTCCAATTATTCCTTATTAATGTGGTAAAGAATTCAAAAAGGAAATTTATTTAGGAAATGGTGTGCAAGTTATGAATTCTCTTTTTTGCAGTTTGCACTGCTTATTTCCATGATTTAAGTATGATTTCATTTTTCACTTCAGATTCGTTTACATAAAAGTTGAATAGAGTATCAATGATTAAAATTGTAAATGTTATTCTTCAAAATAGAAGCATTGATTCTACTAGTTTAATATAGAATAAGTTTGGTATTAGATTCTATTTTATTTTATGCAAGTCTATTGGATATTAGATAGTTTGTAAGTTATTGTTTGGAGTTGGACCCTTTATATTGACATTTAAACGATTAGTATAGGACATAATATTTTCACAGGCTTAGGAATATTTAGTTACGTGTATATATTTAAATATATATACACACTTATATATATTATTGTATAAACAATGTATAAATAATAATATATTAATTGTGTAGTATAAATAGGTTGGTAGTTAGTATTAAACCCTCTTAGGAAGGAAGTTAAGGGTGAAATTACGAGTTTTCCTTATATAGCCTTAATGGGAAATACGGTGAGATAAATTTGGTTGTATGATAGGAGAGTAGAAATTATGACTAAGTTATAGGGATACGAGGTCTGTCAAAAGAACACAGAAGTCTGTCCAACTAATCTGGCTACTAGTAGTGTAACGACCCGGAATTTGGGACCATTCGCATCCATTATAAGTGTATAGGTAGACACTCATGCCGAAGTTGAATTGCTCAAAATACCGCGTTGTTAATTTAAATTTGGCAAAACTGAATATATACAATAAATAAATAATCACAGATCACAGACACAGAGTAATAAATGCAGCGGAAATAAAAGAGATAGTAGTTCATGAAGCTACTATATGAATATATAAGATACATCAGAGTTTACAACAGAAGAGTAATATGATACATCAGATACAAATCAGAATACATCAATGGAATCATCGAATACTGAAAGCAGAATAGATGGTTGGATCTTCAAGCAAAGCTCCAACTTCAAAGGTGAGTCTCGAATACTGGTACACTCAGTCTGACCCGAGCGTAAAGCAAAAACACAAGACACTCGAGTCAGGATTAACATTCTTATATCAATAAATCCAACTCAAGTGAAATAGCCATTGAAATACAAGTAACTCAAAGGATGTTTGGAATAACCATCCTTTAAGGATCCGTTAAACTTTCTACTAGGTAGTAATGTACGTTAAGTAGATAATGTCTATCAGTAATATAAAGATATCAAAATAGTGTTAAGGCGTTACCATTATCCCCCTTAACACATTTTTATTCCCAAGAGCATATACAAGACCGTAGTTTCCCCAAAACCGGAAGTCACCAGAGGGCAATCCATATACTAAAGGTACAAAACAATTTCGTAGTGGTCGCGAATAAAGGGATACAAGTATGACAAGGCACATGAGGCAATACCCAAGGTAGTGATACTACTGTTTGCCTGATCCGGACTGGTGAGAACGCAACGCCGCAGCGCCCGCAACACCGTGAAACAACACTCCCAAAATCAAGGGTGCACCAATCGACAACAAGTAATGAGTAGTTCGAAGAAGTGTGTCCACTTGAGGTAGCTAATCCTCCATTGGCCCGGCACGGCTCCTGTTTTAGTCATTTCCAATTTGACACAAGTGTCAAGGCTATCCATCATCGTTCACTTTCTTCAGTCATCACGTACATTATTCCAACCACTTCATTCTGGATCATCACTCCGCGTATAGTTATTAAAGTGGTTTTCGGTTTAGATAGAGAGTATATCCAAAACCGACTCCGGTCTCTTTAATAACTTTCATAATTTTTACACCGATTGGTCGTTTATATATTTCAAAAACCCAATCAATTACAATTTCAATCAGAGTTTATAAATCAACATTTCGATTGTCTTTCTAAACCAATTTCCATAATTTACGTTTCAAATCTTCCAATTTACGGTTTCCAAATCTTATAGTTCAATTTCAATCTTTATATTGAAAACAATTCAAATATTGATTCAAGTTCGTATAAAAGTTTCATTTCGAAATCATTTAAATCAATTTAGTTTAACATTCAAATCAATTTACATTCATTTATCGATTTCATTCAATATCGTTAAATTACTTTTATCATTCAAAACAATTCCTTTTAATTTCCAATTTATTAAATCAATTTCTTAAGTTCAACTTCATTAAATCAAAACTTACAATTTTGAATTAAATTCAATTCGTCAAATCAATTCTTTCAATTACAAGTCTTACATTAATACCAAAAATATCACATTTTCATTTCTTGTTAAAGAAATTCAATTTCACTTATTTACTTACTTAAATAATTTTCCAAAACTCAATTAATAAAGAAACTCAATTTCAATTATTTACGAAGTAAAAATTCACTTATTCAAAAGTTTAATTTTTCTTATTAAAGAATTCAATTTTATATAATCATTAAATAATTCATTATTAAATAATTCAAAACTTAATTTTTAAATAATTTCAAAATTTAATAATTTCAAACTTAATTATAATTTCAAACTTAATTATTAAATCATTTCAAAGTTTAATAATTTCAAACTTAATTCAATCATTTCTCAAATTAAACATCGTTCTTTCATCAATTACATTGTAAACATTTAATTTCATATTTATTAAACATTAACATTTTCCTTTCATTAAAAATTCAAATTTCAACTTCATTTCAAAACCATATTATTTATTCAAATAAAATCTTTGTTTTATTTTTAAATCAAATTATTGACCAATCGGGTTTTATTTAATTCTCTATCCTAGGTCAAGGTTCAATTTGGGTATTTATCATTTCAACCCGATTCCAATTCAATTCAAAATCAAAACATACAAAGGGAACTTGCAGTGTGATAACTGGGATGGTGTCAAAGTAAATAAACAAGCAATAACACCAATCAATATCAATCCAATAATCAATTCAAATAATCTCGAAATAACCATATTAATTCGCATTGTTATTTGTACGAATTAATATAATTATTTCTAGAATCTACACTATCATTTCATGTAGATTAAAGATTATTACATTACAGTTTTTTTTTTTGGCAAGGCCGACGGGGTTGGATGGTCCCCGACCAGTTTATTGCAACACCAGAGAACAACAAATACAACAGAGAGCAAAAAGCTCATAGAAAACTGAGGAAACTAAGGTGTTACAAAACACAAGGAAGAACAAAAAGGAAAAAATACAAGAATAACAGGGAAAACAAAACAAAGTCAGCAAAGAGAGGCCACAGTTATTCCTGGATCAAATGCAAATATCATCTTTACCAAGGAATTTATCTCATGCATAACACATGTCTTCAGGACTTCTTCAGATTTGGCTTTAGAAGAATCAAAAACCCTATTATTACGTTCCCTCCACACCTCAGCAACAAAGCACTTAAGAGCAACACCAAAGATTTTTTTCCTTTCTTGCTTTTTACCAGTTTTAGAATAAATTCTTTCCCATTCCGCCACGTTGACATTTAAAGGTCTTCTTCTACAATATTTATTCATGACCTCAGACCATATTTTCTTCGTAACAGTACATTCAAAATAAATATGATCGATTGTTTCTGGGAAATTACTGCAAAAGGTGCATGACGTAATAACATTCATGCCATACATAGCGAGTCTAGATTTAGTCAGAAGAGCTCCATTAAGTACCTTCCATAACAAAAAGTTTTGCCTGATGCTACTGTCAGTATTCCAAGTTCTCTTCCACCATCTCCAGTTCTGGTTTAAGTTGTTTTGCATCAAGAATTCATATGTCAAACCAGGTCTATACTTTCCTTTCTGCTTTCCCCAGACAAGATTATTATATGAAGAAGGCAGAGCAGTAAATGACTTTATTTTATCCCATAAAGTTTGCACTCTTTGGTTCGAAGTGAAAATGTACCTTGTTTGAAATTTATGTATCACATCTCTGACAAGCATACGTTCATGTATTCCAGTATGTTGTATCTCACTGTAGGTGAGCTGTCTCCTAAGAATAAGGCCTTGTTCAAGCCACGGGTCATCCCAGAAATATACATTGTTCGCACTGTTAGTCTTCATCTGTATCATAGGGAGAAACAGCTCTTTATACTTGTGGATATTACGCCAAGTCCAGCTAACATTTTGCTGATTTGATATATTCCATAACCCTCTACAGTTCATATACTTCTTCTTAGACCATTCAGCCCATAGACTGTCAGGGCAATTGAATAAAGTATCAATATGTCTAGCAAAAGCAGCCTTATTCCACTGTTTTAGATTAATCAATCCAAGGCCTCCTTTGTTTAGTGGCTTCTCGACAGTAGCATACTTAATAGGAGCAATGAATCTGCCAGTAGTCTTGCCACTCCACAGATACTTCATCATAGCACATCTTATCATTTTAATAAGTTTAATAGGGAGCACAAAAGATCTAGCCTAGTACACTTGCATAGAGAAAATAACAGACTTAATTAAAATGAGTCTTCCAGCTTGACTTAACCTCCTCGCAGTCCAGCAGTTTAATCTAGCTGTGATTCTTTCATACATAGGTAAGCAGTGGTTAGTAGTAATTCTGGAAGTAGTCAGAGGAAGACCAAGGTAGGAGACCGTGGATAGATTCCTATTCAATCCAGTGACATGATAGATCATATTGGCATGAGCAGGGCTTACACCAGTAAGAACAATATCAGATTTTTGAATGTTGATTTTTAACCCGGTCATAGCATGAAACTGCTCAAGAGTAAGCATAATGTTTTCAATAGTGACGAGATCAGGAGAACAAAACATGATTAAATCATCAGCGAACATCAGAGTGGTGATTTGAGGGTCTTTACAAGCTGGATGAAGCTTAATTTTCCCCATACAAACAGATTTATTGATCATTCTTGTGAGCAATTCCATTACAAGAATGAAGATGTAGGCTGACATGGGGTCTCCCTGCCTAATTCCTTGCCTGCTATTGAAAAAACCAGTAGGAGTACCGTTGACAACAATTGAGTATGTAGGAGAGGAGATGCATTCGTATATCCACGCAATAAAGTGAGGAGGAAAGTTCATATACCCCATAATTCGAACAATACTATCCCATTGAAGCATATCAAAAGCTTTCATAATATCAAGTTTAAGCATAGCTTTGGGGGGAGTATTACTTCTATTGTTTCCTTTAATAATTTCATGCGCAAGAAGGATATGGTCAAGAATATTTCTACCAGGCAGAAAGGCAGTTTGGTTGTTTGAAATGAGAGAGGGAAGAACTTTCTTTAACCGAGTAGAAATTACTTTGGAAATACATTTGTAGATAGAGTTGCAGCATGATATGGGCCTAAAGTCTTTAACATGGTGCGCATTTTTGATTTTAGGGACAAGAGCTATGTTTGTGTAGTTGTAAGACCTGTAGAGCTTACATTTAGAGAAGAAGTAAGAAATAGCTTTACAAACATCCATAGACACAATACTCCAGCATTTAGTGTAAAAGTGAGTGTTCAAACCATCAGGGCCACTGCAAGAATTAGAGTTGAGAGAAAACATAGCATTGACAATTTCTTCTTTGGTGACCTCTTCACTAAGCATTTTGTAGTTCTCATCATCCAGCATTGGCATTATGTCCGTGGGGATATCATCAATAGCAGGGATGAAGTTGTTAGCATTGGAATATATAGAAGAAAAGTATTGCTCAAAAGCTAAATTGATTTTACCAGCAGTATTTTGAACATCCTCATTCATGTCAATTATAGAAGCAATGTTCTCTCTTCTATGTTTGTCTTTAAGACTATTATGGAAAAATGCACTGTTCTTGTCTCCTTCTTTCCACCATTTCATTCTCGACTTTTGACGTATCATATCACATTCTTGAGCAAGGGCTTCAGAATATTGTTGAGTTAAAACAGCTTCAGAGGCAGATAAACTAGCATCATTATAATTATCCATCATAGCCTTCTGCACTTCAGCTAGTTTCTTCATAATATTGGAGCTCATCTTGTCACCATTGCCATATTTGTTATGTGCCCAATTTTTAAGTTTGCTTTTGGTTTCTCTAATTTTCTCCTGCAAGACAAAAAGAGGGTTACCAAATTTATTGGAATTCCACACATTTAAAACAGTAGGTTTAAAGTCAGCTTCAGCTGTCCAAGAGTTAAAAAATTTAAAATTAGTTTTCCTTCTCATGTCCACTCCATGAAGATGAATAATCTGGGGGGAGTGGTCTGATAGAAGAGGGGGAGGAAGGTAGTTGAAAAGAAGAGGCCATTTAGAAAGAGCTGCAAGATTGGAGAAGGAGTGATCAATTCTAGAGAATGTTCTGATGCCATGCTTTCTTTTATTGTTCCATGAGAATTGCATTCCAACTGATTTGATGTTAATTAGTTCTGCATCAGATATTACATTATTGAGGGGAAGAATCTCATTAGAAGATAGAGGGTTACCACCCACTCTATCAGAGAGAGCTTGGCAACAATTGAAGTCACCAAAGATGATCCATGGGTGAGTGGATTGTCTCAGAGATGGGATGACATATAACAGAGATTTTCTGGCAGCAGTAGAGTTGAAAGCATATATAAAAGATACGTAGAAAGAGGTTTGATCAGATGTATCAATAGCATGACAGTGGATTAGTTGAGAGGTGGAGAGAATGGTAGAAATTTCAACAACTTGGGGATTGAAAATTATCAGAATTCTACCATAAGGAGATTCATTAAGGTTATGAATAATTTTCCATCCCAGTCTGATATACTCCGCAGCCTTAATAGTGAGGTTAAGATTTAGTTTAGTCTCAAGAATCGCCAGCACAGATAAATGTTGTGAGGAGATAAGTTGTTTGCACTGATCTTGTTTTGTGATGTGGTGAGCCCCCCTGATGTTCCATGCACCAAAGCGTAACATCATTGGGGAATTCTAGCATTAAGAATCTCTATCTTCATTTTCCTAGTTACTGCCTGAGTTGAAGACAAGTAGTTTGGAATAGTAGCTGCTAATGGGGTCAGTTCATTATTTTCAGAAACAATAGGAATTTGTGTAGAGGGTGTCTGGTTATGAGCATGAATAGGAGAAGGGTGATGTTTGAGATTGGAAAAAAGAGGAGAAGCATTAGGATTAGATTTGAAAGCTGTTGGAGGAAGAATTTTGGAGTAAATGTTAAGAGGAGATACTGCTATGGAGTTAGGAATTTCAGTTGGACATGTTAATGTATCAGTGTTTTCTTTTTCATTCTTGTGCATGTCAGAGCTTATCCGTGCTTTCCTTTTATTCTTAGATTTCCCGCTTTTACTTTGGTTGTTTTTACCTTCACCAGTAATCTTTCCTTTATCGTTTATGTACTCACATTCTGTTGCATTCACAATTATGCCTACACTTCTTGTGGATAAGTCTGAGGTGATGTTTTCAGGTAGTTGCATATGTGATAAGTGAGTTGTTTCATCTTCATGTGTGGTTATTTTCATTTGTTCCTTTTGCATTGCATACTCAACATTTGTGTTATCAGCAGACACACTGTTTTCTATTTGTTTACCTCTGTCAAATCTTCTATCATTGTCACTTGCACTATTTACCATATCAGTAAAGACATCATTTTCCATACCCATTAATACTTCAAACTTATTAGATATAATAAGTTCGGGAGATGTTTCCTTATCCTCATTACTGTCATTCCCATAGTTTCCCTTATCAGCACACACATCAATATCTTGGTTGTTGTCTTCATCTATCAATGTAGTTTTATCATTAGACTTCTTTGGCATATCTCTTCTCTCACTTTCCTTATCATTTTTAGTACTATCAGCATCATGTATTTCAACCACATCCTTTCCACTGGTTTTGTCACAGTCTACCACTTCAATGCTTCCTTCTTTGTTATCTTTGTTAATCTTAGTCACAGACAATTCTTTTTTGTTTCTACTCACACGCTGCCATCTTCTCGCTACTTTCACCTGGAAGGGGATATCCTTTTTTATATCATGTACCGTCTCAGTTTTATTGCCTTTACTGTTTCCTTTCAGTCCTTTATTTTGTTCTTCAGCTCCTCTAGCAACTACTACCTCTTCTTTATACTCACATTGTTCAGTAGTGTGACCAAATTTGTTGCATATCACACATACATCCGGCCTCCACTGATACTCAACATATATCTTCTGGTAGCCACCTTCCACCAGTTTCACTTTAAATTCATTAACTAACTCCTTATTTGGTTTCACTTCAATGAGACATTTAGCATAAGTTAACCTATTTTTTTGCTCAGTTAATTCATCCATACATAGTAATCTACCCAATCGACTACACAACCAATTAATTCCCAATGGTGACCATGCAAACAGAGGAAGATTATAGAGATGCACCCATACTGGAACAGAGGTTACAGATCCAGATATGTTACTAACAGACACATCGTATGGCTTAATTATGAACATCTTATTGTTCATAAAGATTGGGTCCTTACATTACAGTTTTCACTTGTCATTCGATTAAAATTTCATCCATCATTAATTTAACAACATACATTCAGTGGTTCAAGATATGTAATTAAACAAATCCTACGTGTCAATAAATTTTGACAGTTAAATGGGTCATATTATACAAATGTCCTTTAATCAAATTTAACATTTAACTATCCTATATCAATTTCAATTGCATACTATTTATCATTTAACATTAACAATTTAACGTCCAATATAAACATCAACAATCAATCAATAATCAGCCAAACTGTATTATCATCGCATAAATAATTAACAGATAATAGTGTCAGATGTCACAGGTGAACTGATACAGGTAATAGCATATATAACAGTGTAATTAACTAACAGCAGCATATTTCAATTATTGTTTCAATTGAAATCAAATTCAATAAATAAAAGAACATTAATCATGAGTGATTGCTCACCTTTCGAGGTTAGAGATGAATGAGACCGAGATGAGTTACGAATCCAAGCACGAAATCCAAAGCAAAGCTAGATGGACACGGATTCGACGGACAAAGCTGATAATAGAAATAGGCGAATTCAAATCAGAATTGGATCGAGGAAGATGAATAAGATAAGTGGGCTTTATATACAACCATATATAACTATAAAAAAAATGATATTCTAACTTTAAACATATTTTAAATCAAATAAACATGTATATAAAATGGTATAAATAGCTATAGTAAAATATCAACTTATATATTAAACATTTTTTTTATATACAAAAAAGTACATGCATTAAATTTAATATTGTTATACAACTCAGATATGCCACTTTAAGCTACTTTAGAAAACACACACTTCTTTCAAAATACAAAACTAGTACACACGTATATAATATGAGCTAGTATATACATTCAAACAAATACAAAACAGCAAGGTCATAAAGCAAATAAAATTTAACCTTCAGTCAACTAGTACATATTTCAACAGCAATCTATATATATATTATATATATATATATATGCTGTCATCTATACTTTGGTTTAGAATTGAAATCGAGCAAGCACAGATCAAATCAATACATATATACTTATTATAAGCAACCTACTTATATATATTACATTCAACTTATACTGTCAATATATATCTATGAAAACAGATTGTATAACTAATATAAACTTACACTTTGTACCAACAGACCATTCTTGGCTTGTATAAACTTATATACACGTGCTACCGCAAATATATGACTTATATATTTCTTAGATATGAAATCTTAAGTTATATAATACACTTTACAAGCAAAATGTAAAGAAAATAAGAGGAGCTGGCAAAATGTAAACGTGTAACTTTCAAAACTCTAAAATCAATACCTACTATATTATATATGTATATACCCGGAAAAGAATTTTACATGAAAACCCCACATACAAACATATCGTAATATAAAGTATATAAGTAAACAGATATATATATCACTAAAACAAAACACTTAAAAATGCAAGATACTAACATATATTATATATTATCTATAAACTGTTTCATACAGCAGCTTTAGTTACTCCTCAACTATATATATACAGTCAATATGACCTATAGCAAACCCAACTTAGATCAATATATGATCTAATTCTTATTTATTCACACAGCAAAAATGTATAAACTGCAGATACCATATCCAAATATATTTAACTATCATATAATATATATTCTTTATATAACTTTTTGTATAATATACTGAAATCATATATATAAGCTATGACTCTTAAATTAATATTCTTTAAACATATCAATGCACCGTAACCAATATATAAACTTCAAAACTTAGAATATATATACGTGCTTATATATACTTTAGCTTACCTTTTAAAAAAATAGATGCTCGGCTCGCCTGAGTTAGTGGCTGAAGCTAGGCGACACAAGCGAGGCAGAGAGGAATAATTTGTAAGGGGATGAGTTCAGCCTATGCTTGGAAAAGAGCGAAAAAATGAGAGGAGCATAAGAGGCACGGCAGCGGCAAAGGGTATGGCGGTAGGTCGTTACGGTGGATGCTCCGGGATGAAGGCGGAGGTTGGGTTGGTGACAGCAGATCGGAGTGGTGGTCGGGTTCAGGTGCGAGGCATGGGTTCCACTGTGGGTTAGAGGGAGGGATGGTGTGGAGGTTGCGTGGCGAACGAGACTTAGGTGGATCTGGTCGACTGGGTGGTTGGCTGGCATGGCGGAAGGAATTTGAGAGCTGATGGCGGCCTTGAACGAGAGGGAGGAAGGTCTTGGGTGATGTGGCACGCGGGATGAGGAAGACGATGTAGCTATGACGATGGACTATGCTCGAGAGAAGATGCGCAGCTAGGCTTCGGCACAGGGGGATTGTCAGAGGTAGGCCGAAGTGGCTGCATAGTGTTCGGCCATGAATAGTACTTGCTCAAAGGAAAAGATGCTCACAAGCTAAACTCTCACGTTATATTATGTGTATGATATTGTTTCTCATCACTTTATATATTTTTACTTTATTTTTGGCTGGCGAAAGCAAGTTACAGGGAGAGAAGGATGGATGGCCGCCAGAAGAAGGCTAGTAGATTTCTAGGCAATAGGCATATATTTATTATTAATTTCAATTGAACATGAGAAGATGAAATGAATAGCCACCACAATCCACGAAACAAAATATATAAATTAAACAAGGAAATAGCAATGGTCTGGGAAATGACAAAAGTCAGGAGTTGGATTTTCTTGGGAAATAATAACCACTGTTGGCTATACGTTTACACAGTGGAAAAAAATAAAAGGCAAGGAAACTCAACAGACTGAAATACATAACCGATACGAGTAGCCGTTTTGTCGATTTCGTCGCGCACCGAACATTGAAATACATATATGAATATATTTCGGAGATCAGTACAACGAGACGATCAAAACGGTATACAGATATTAGTGGTATGATTGAATTTATAAAATTTTGAATTTTCCTACTGGCGGAAAATGCAAGAAAAACGCTGAAAAATAAGATCGACGGAGCCAAAAATGTCCGAATTTGGAAAAACGACGAACTGACATCTTGCTCAGAAGATGGTTTAGAATTTTTCTATGTAAAAATATTTAGGTTTCGGAAACATTTTAATTCATCGCTTTTTAACTGATTAAATTGAAGTAAATTTACGCGCGAAATAAACTTCCATATTTTCGGACGAAAATTTACCAGTTGCTATGTTTAACTAGACGCATTCCAAATATTAAATTTTTATTTCAAAATTTTATCGTTTAAAATTTCACAAAATTTCAATTAATTACGTTATTAAAACGGTTAAAATTTACGGGTCGTTACATTCTCCCCCACTCAAAACTTTTCGTCCCCGAAAAGGAACGAGGTAGGAGAATAGAAACAACCAGAAAGACAGGTTTTGAAATACAAAATAACAATTAATTTAAACCATATAAATTCAAATTTAAATTAATTGATATTCAATAATTGATTTAATCCATTTGATTTCACTAAAAGCAATCGCAACTATTTCTAAATTCATTATCTTATTATCCAATTAACTTTAATTTGCAATTTCTAAAACAATAAATTTGAATAGTCTTTTATTATAATCATATTTTTCCCTTAGCAATTTAAATTCTTCTTTATTCCAAATTATTGTTAAATTTATTCTACTTAATATATCTTATCACATATACTTAACCCATATAAATTGATTTAAACCATAAGAGTTTCGATTTAAATTAATTTACATCTATTAATTTCTTTTAAATTCAAGGTATTTTCATATGTTGATCAAAATTCAATTCATTAATTCTTTCAAAACAAATTTATTAATTCTTTCAAAACAAATTTATTTCATTATTAACTGAGTTTACTTATTATCCTATCTAACTCAATTAACATCTCTATAATCAAAATTTAGTGTATAACATTTATTATAAACACTCAAATTTTATTTATAAATTCAATTTATCTTATATATTATCCAATTACATATTCAACTTCTGAATGATTTAGGTAAGTTGTATTAGAATGCAGTTGAACAATATACAAATAAATATTTTCCCAATTCAATTATTCGAGTTTAAATATTTATTCCAAATCTTGGTTTTATTTATAATTAAAATCATCCTTTAACAAAATTTAAGAATTTGATTTCCGATTAACTTTAAACAATTTAGAGATATATATAGTATATTTATATCAAATCAAATTAAATTTTAAAATAAGATACCTATATATATGTAAATAAAAATATATTGAAGAAATTCAAATCAAAATATATTTTCTCAAAACAAAACCGTAGCAAAGATACAGAATAGTATCTCCACTTCGAAACTCGAAAATGAACGTCGATGATGCGGCCGCCATCACCGAGATTATTTTCCAGCGACAAAGAGAAGAGCACTGATTTGAACATTTTAAAAATTCTTTGAAAACGATTTATATTCGAAAATATTTAAATACTATACACTTTAAAACTTTCAAATCAAACTTTGAAATCACCAGAAATTAAATTCTCAAATTCTTGATTTAAAATCATTTCAAATTTCAATCAAATTATACCCAAGTTTACAAATTCATTTATTTATTTTTTGAAATAGTCAATGATTTATAAAACAATAAATGAAAATTAAATACTATCATTTCAGACAACAAATTTATTAACAATTTAAAATTTCAGAAAAATATATACTTGTATATATAATATAATCATTCAGAATTTATTTTGTTTACCAAATTTGAAAACGATATTGTGTCGGTTTGCTCTGTTAAAGTGTTTTGGAAATCCTATCGATAGCGTTGATTAGACGGATCGATCGGAAACCCAAATCAACATCAACAACTGAAACAACACAGTATATATTAAAACATTTATATATTAGTTTACAAATACATTTCTTCGCTTGACGATACAAGAATGAATTTTCAAAATAAGGACAGGGTTTCAAATTTGATGAGCTCGAATCAAAGAGAATTTTGATTCGAGAATAAGTTTGAAACAGAAGATAAGATAATTCAATTATCATAATCGGGAGATGGATGGGTTTATTTAATTCACGGGCAACCTTAACCGGGTCGTCCGTAACTTCAAGAATAAGATCAATGCAGAATTCTGAGGCAAATCGACATTTAATCTTAAGAATAGAATTCAAGAATAGCAGGAGATAGATAGCATCGTAAACCGATGATACAGAAATCTCCGGTAAATCAATGCCAATCGTAAAGGAGTTTTGCTCCTTTACGAATCATTCGAAGATTGGCGAGACCGCCGATCTATTATAGATATCATTCAAAATGGACTTATGGGGTGCTCCAGAATTGAAAGAAGACGAATAGTGAAGGACACGAATGAATTTCGGAACCGAGGGGAACGTTCCAAAATTCAAAGGGATTGAGTCAAAGGAAGAGATTGAAACTCGAATGAAAGTGATTCTGTAAATACATTTACCCAATATGTTAAGTTTTGCCTAGAGCTACCAAAGCTCTGATACCAACTGTAACGACCCGGAATTTTGGACAATTCGCATCCATTATAAGTGTATAGGTAGACACTCATGCCGAAGTTGAATTTCTCAAAATACCGCGTTGTTAATTTAAATTTGGCAAAACTGAATATATACAGTAAATAAATAATCACAGATCACAGACACAGAGTAATAAATGCATCGGAAATAAAAGAGATAGTAGTTCATGAAGCTACTATATGAATATATAAGATACATCAGAGTTTACAACAGAAGAGTAATATGATACATCAGATACAAATCAGAATACATCACTGGAATCATCGAATACTGAAAGCAGAATAGAAGGCTGGATCTTCAAGCAAAGCTCCAACTTCAAAGGTAAGTCTCGAATACTGGTACACTCAGTCTGACCCGAGCGTAAAGCAAAAACACAAGACACTCGAGTCAGGATTAACATTCTTATATCAATAAATCCAACTCATGTGAAATAGCCATTGAAATACAAGTAACTCAAAGGATGTTTGGAATAACCATCCTTTAAGGATCCGTTAAACTATCTACTAGGTAGTAATGTACGCTAAGTAGATAATGTCTATCAGTAATATAAAGATATCAAAATAGTGTTAAGGCGTTACCATTATCCCCCTTAACACATTTTTATTCCCAAGAGCATATACAAGACCGTAGTTTCCCCAAAACCGGAAGTCACCAGAGGGCAATCCATATACTAAAGGTACAAAACAATTTCGTAGTGGTCGCGAATAAAGGGATACAAGTATGACAAGGCACATGAGGCAATACCCAAGGTAGTGATACTACCGTTTGCCTGATCCGGACTGGTGAGAACGCAACGCCGCAGCGCCCGCAACACCGCGAAACAACACTCCCAAAATCAAGGGTGCACCAATCGACAACAAGTAATGAGTAGTTCGAAGAAGTGTGTCCACTTGAGGTAGCTAATCCTCCATTGGCCCGGCATGGCTCCTGTTTTAGTCATTTTCAATTTGACTCAAGTGTCAAGGCTATCCATCATCGTTCTCTTTCTTCAGTCATCACGTACATCATTCCAACCACTTCATTCTGGATCATCACTCCGCGTATAGTTATTAAAGTGGTTTTCGGTTTAGATAGAGAGTATATCCAAAACCGACTCCGGTCTCTTTAATAACTTTCGTAATTTTTACACCGATTGGTCGTTTATATATTTCAAAAACCCAATCAATTATAATTTCAATCAGAGTTTATAAATCAACATTTCGATTGTCTTTCTAAACCAATTTCCATAATTTACGTTTCAAATCTTCCAATTTACCGTTTCCAAATCTTATAGTTCAATTTCAATCTTTATATTGAAAACAATTCAAATATTGATTCAATTTCGTACAAAAGTTTCATTTCGAAATCATTTAAATCAATTTAGTTTAACATTCAAATCAATTTACATTCATTTATCGATTTCATTCAATATCGTTAAATTACTTTTATCATTCAAAACAATTCCATTTAATTTCCAATTTATTAAATCAATTTCTTAAGTTCAACTTCATTAAATCAAAACTTACAATTTTGAATTAAATTCAATTCGTCAAATCAATTCTTTCAATTACAAGTCTTACATTAATTCCAAAAATATCACATTTTCATTTCTTGTTAAAGAAATTCAATTTCACTTATCTACTTACTTAAATAATTTTCCAAAACTCAATTAATAAAGAAACTCAATTTCAATTATTTACGAAGTAAAAATTCACTTATTCAAAAGTTTAATTTTTCTTATTAAAGAATTCAATTTTATTTAATCATTAAATAATTCATTATTAAATAATTCAAAACTTAATTTTTAAATAATTTCAAAATTTAATAATTTCAAACTTAATTATAATTTCAAACTTAATTATAATTTCAAACTTAATTATAATTTCAAACTTAATTATTAAATCATTTCAAAGTTTAATAATTTCAAACTTAATTCAATCATTTCTCAAATTAAACATCGTTCTTTCATCAATTACATTGTAAACATTTAATTTCATATTTATTAAACATTAACATTTTCCTTTCATTAAAAATTCAAATTTCAACTTCATTTCAAAACCATATTATTTATTCAAATAAAATCTTCATTTTATTTTTAAATCAAATTATTGACCAATCGGGTTTTATTTAATTCTCTATCCTAGGTCAAGGTTCAATTTGGGTATTTATCATTTCAACCCGATTCCAATTCAATTTAAAATCAAAACATACAAAGGGAACTTGCAGTGTGATAACTGGGATGGTGTCAAAGTAAATAAACAAGCAATAACAACAATCAATATCAATCCAATAATCAATTCAAATAATCTCGAAATAACCGTATTAATTCGCATTGTTATTTGTACGAATTAATATAATTATTTCTAGAATCTACACTATCATTTCATGTAGATTAAAGATTATTACATTACGGTTTTCACTTGTCATTCGATTACAATTTCATCCATCATCAATTTAACAACATACATTCAGTGGTTCAAGATATGTAATTAAACAAATCCTACGTGTCAATAAATTTTGACAGTTAAATGGGTCATATTATACAAATGTCCTTTAATCAAATTGAACATTTAACTATCCTATATCAATTTCAATTGCATACTATTTATCATTTAACATTAACAATTTAACGTCCAATATAAACATCAACAATCAATCAATTATCAGCCAAACTGTATTATCATCGCATAAATAATTAACAGATAATGGTGTCAGATGTCACAGGTGAACTGATACAGGTAATAGCATATATAACAGTGTAATTAACTAACAGCAGCATATTTCAATTATCGTTTCAATTGAAATCAAATTCAATAAATAAAAGAATATTAATCGTGAGTGATTACTCACCTTTCGAGGTTAGAGATGAATGAGACCGAGATGAGTTACGAATCCAAGCACGAAATCCAAAGCAAAGCTAGATGGACACGGATTCGACGGACAAAGCTGATAATAGAAATAGGCGAATTCAAATCAGAATTGGATCGAGGAAGATGAATAAGATAAGTGGGCTTTATATGCAACCATATATAACTATAAAAAAATGATATTCTAACTTTAAACATATTTTAAATCAAATAAACATGTATATAAAATGGTATAAATAGATATAGTAAAATATCAACTTATATATTAAACTTTTTTTTATATACAAAAAAGTACATGCGTAAAATTTAATATTGTTATACAACTCAGATATGCCACTTTAAGCTACTTTAGAAAACACACACTTCTTTCAAAATACAAAACTAGTACACACGTATATAATATGAGCTAGTATATACATTCAAACAAATACAAAACAGCAAGGTCATAAAGCAAATAAAATTTAACCTTCGGTCAACTAGTACATATTTCAACAGCAATCTATATATATATTATATATATATATATATGCTGTCATCTATACTTTGGTTTAGAATTGAAATCGAGCAAGCACAGATCAAATCAATACATATATACTTATTATAAGCAACCTACTTATATATATTACATTCAACTTATACTGTCAATATATATCTATGAAAACAGATTGTATAACTAATATAAACTTACACTTTGTACCAACAGACCATTCTTGGCTTGTATAACCTTATATACACGTGCTACCGCAAATATATGACTTATATATTTCTTAGATATGAAATCTTAAGTTATATAATACACTTTACAAGCAAAATGTAAAGAAAATAAGAGGAGCTGGCAAAATGTAAACGTGTAACTTTCAAAGCTCTAAAATCAATACCTACTATATTATATATGTATATACCCGGAAAAGAATTTTACATGAAAACCCCACATACAAACATATCGTAATATAAAGTATATAAGTAAACAGATATATATATCAGTAAAACAAAACACTTAAAAAATGCAAGATACTAACATATATTATATATTATCTATAAACTGTTTCATACAGCAGCTTTAGTTACTCCTCAACTATATATATACAGTCAATATGACCTATAGAAAACCCAACTTAGATCAATATATGATCTAATTCTTATTTATTCACACAGCAAAAATGTATAAACTGCAGATCCCATATCCAAATATATTTAACTATCATATAATATATATTCTTTATATAACTTTTTGTATAATATACTGAAATCATATATATATAAGCTATGACTCTTAAATTAATATTCTTTAAACATATCAATGCACTGTAACCAATATATAAACTTCAAAACTTAGAATATATATACGTGCTTATATATACTTTAGCTTACCTTTTAAAAAAATAGATGCTCGGCTCGCCTGAGTTAGTGGCTGAAGCTAGGCGACACAAGCGAGGCAGAGAGGAATAATATGTAAAGGGATGAGTTCAGCCTATGCTTGGAAAAGAGCGAAAAAATGAGAGGAGCATAAGAGGCACGGCAGCGGCAAAGGGTATGGCGGTAGGTCATTACGGTGGATGCTCCGGGATGAAGGCGGAGATTGGGTTGGTGACAGCAGATCGGAGTGGTGGTCGGGTTCAGGTGCGAGGCATGGGTTCCACTGTGGGTTAGAGGGAGGGATGGTGTGGAGATTGCGTGGCGAACGAGACTTAGGTGGATCTGGTCGACTGGGTGGTTGGCTGGCATGGCGGAAGGAATTTGAGAGCTGATGGCGGCCTTGAACGAGAGGGAGGAAGGTCTTGGGTGATGTGGCACGCGGGATGAGGAAGACGGCATAGCTATGACGATGGACTATGCTCGAGAGAAGATGCGCAGCTAGGCTTCGGCACAGGGGGATTGTCAGAGGTAGGCCGAAGTGGCTGCCTAGTGTTCGTCCATGAACAGTACTTGCTCAAAGGAAAAGATGCTCACAAGCTAAACTCTCACGTTATATTATGTATATGATATTGTTTCTCATCACTTTATATATTTTTACTTTATTTTTGGCTGGCGAAAGCAAGTTACAGGGAGAGAAGGATGGATGGCCGCCAGAAGAAGGCTAGTAGATTTCTAGGCAATAGGCATATATTTATTATTAATTTCAATTAAACATGAGAAGATGAAATGAATAGCCACCACAATCCACGAAACAAAATATATAAATTAAACAAGGAAATAGCAATGGTCTGGGAAATGACAAAAGTCAGGAGTTGGATTTGCTTGGGAAATAATAATCACTATTGGCTATATATTTACACAGTGGAAAAAAAATAAAAGGCAAGGAAACTCAACAGACTGAAATACATAACCGATACGACTAGTCGTTTTGTCGATTTCGTCGCGCACCGGACATTGAAATACATATATGAATATATTTCGGAGATCAGTACAATGAGACGATCAAAACGGTATACAGATATTAGTGGTATGATTGAATTTATAAAATTTCGAATTTACCTACTAGCGGAAAATGCAAGAAAAACGCTGAAAAATAAGATCGACGGAGCCAAAAATGTCCGAATTTGGAAAAACGACAAACTGACATCTTTCTCAGAAGATGGTTTAGAATTTTTCTATGTAAAAATATTTAGGTTTCGGAAACATTTTAATTCATCTCTTTTTAACTGATTAAATTGAAGTAAATTTACGCGCGAAATAAACTTCCATATTTTCGGACGAAAATTTACCAGTTGCTATGTTTAACTAGACGCATTCCAAATATTAAATATTTATTTCAAAATTTTATCGTTTAAAATTTCACAAAATTTCAATTAATTACGTTATTAAAACTGTTAAAATTTACGGGTCGTTACAAGTAGTGTGACTTTGAACTGATGTGAGACATCACCTATAATAAGTACCTATAGTGGATGCAAGGTTAGTCTCAATTATGTAGGGTAAGTCTTCCCAGCTAATATGGCTATAAGCACCTTGGAATAGTTGGAATGATGAGAGATGTCACAGTTTGGGATTCGGATTATAATACGTAGGTTCTGCTTCAGGGTTGGGGGTATTGAGTGGTTGTTGTAGGATTTAACATCCCCTATTTTGAGGCCCGAAGCTAACCGCTACATATGCTGCAGTCATCAATAGTATTAATTACCAGTGAAAAAATATGGTAATGTTAATGGTGTCCATAATATCAGAAGCACATGAATATGAAATAAAATCAACACAGATTTCAAAACAACCTTTATGGTTACATTTCAAATCAATATTTCGTATTCAATTACCAAATCCCAAAACGATTCCCAAATTCATATAAATATAATTATTAAAAAATACGCCAAGGGCAACATATGAAGATGCCACCAGAGATGATCAGAGTACTAAATAGACATATCAGTCAATAATCACATCACAACGGAACAATAATGAATAGACTTCTAAATAGCTAATCCTTGCCTCCTACACGTCTTTAGAAGCTTTATTTGTCACCTACTAAAACCTGAAATACCTTAAATCTAAATCTACGCAAATTAAATTTTGAGCACCCGAGAGTTCAAGAGGAAAAAATAAACTTCGAGTCAGACATAAAGCCAAGTGCAAATAATTCTATGACATCTCGGTTTACTGATATTAAGTGAGACCACGCCACTTAGCAGAATGGGTTTCCCCTCACTAATATTCTTTTAAAAGCATATCTTTTGCAATCAAAATATTACAATCAAACTGATTATACCAACAATAGCAATAACATATACGCATATAAATCAGGTAATCAATGGACTATCTGTCTGGATATTTAACACTTAAAATCGTATCTTTTTAAAATAAGGAAATCATACTCTTTGCTTTACTCAAAATACTTATGCCATGATATATGCTTTATACAAAACAATGTTGATGAAAACCTAAAATCAATAAGGTTATCTGTCCCTTTAAAATAAGTTAGAGCCCTTTTTAACTTAGAAAACATAGGCTATAAAGCTAAAACAATACCTTCAAAACCATTGTTGAAAACCTTAAACAACCACTTTCGAAATCATTGAAAGCATCCCTTTTGAAATCATTGAGTTCAACACTTAATAAAACTATAGGGTCAAAGGGAATAGGGGCGAAAGCATCACTTTCCAAAACATTTGTCTCAAGTAAAAGAATTGGAGAAGAGGGTAGCTTCAAAACTATCCTTTTGAAACCATTGCCTCCGAAACTATTAGTAAAAGCAGCTAAGTTAATCCTTTCGAAAACACTAGGGAAGGCGACTTCAATATTAGCGGAAGGTATGAAGAAGAAAGTCTCCCCTTTCGCATGCATTGTTTAAAGCTTGTAAAAAGTGGCCTCTAATTAAGGCGAATGGTATTAATGCGGAAGCAAACATAGTGACGAAGGGATATATGCGGTAACATACTCCTCCGCAACCATCATGTTAAACAAGGCAGAACCATAACGTCGAAAGCATTGGAAAAAGGTGGCTTTCTCCCCTTCGTAAGCATGCCTTCACCACCTAATTTCCTTCCGTCCAAACTCAATACACTACATACACATGACTATTGTTATCGTTTGTATAGGTTTTGATGGGAAGGGTAATAGCGGTTGTATGGTGGTGGAACCAGGCATATGGAAGTGGCAACAGTGTAATTAGTGCAAAACTGATTTTATGCTTTATAAAGTAACTCTTTTTCATCTAACTTTCATTATTTGTCAAAACGTGATCGGTTGACAATTGCTTTACCAATTTTTTCTGAAATTTACCACCGCAAGTCAGAAATTTAAATATTAAACAATTTTACATTTTAACCCATTTTAATAAAGTAAATAAGCCTTTTTTACTTACAATAATTTTTTTACTCTCCTAAAATCTTAGGAGAAATCCAAAAAAATCTAATTAAATCAATTTAATCATTTTCTTCCGCATATCCAACTTTTTTGGGCTGAAAACATATTTTAGCCATTTGAAATATTTAAAACCAAATTAATCATTTTCTAAACTTAGAAAATTATCATAAATCCATAATAACTTGGAAAATTATAAAACTTAAAACTCACTTCTAAAATAATGATTCTCATATCATATCAAAATCTCAAGTCAATCGGATGTCATATGAATTATTTTCTAACTCAAATAACACAATAAATCATATTTAAACCATAAATCATCAACATAGCATATAATCACTTTTAAACACTAAACATGGCATATACTTGCAAAAGAAAATGGGTTTACCTTTAAATTGAAATCATTCATAAAAAATAGAGATGTAAAATAATTATTCACCTTGATTTGGATTTAGGAGTTAGACTTGAATTAAGATTGATTTCCTTAGCTTTTCCCTTTAATCTCTTGGCTTTAATCTCTTATTTTCCTTCTTTGTAATGGTCGGTCGAACTTAGTATTGTTTTTTTGTTTAGTTTGTGAATGTAGAATGAATGAGGAAGTGTAGAGAATGGAAGGGTTTAGGGTACATGAATAAAGATTTTTCCTATTTTACCCTTATCATAACTCTCCTTCTAACCTATGTTTATTTTCCTTCATTAATATATTGATTAAGGCACGACTCAATTATAATTATCAAATCTCAATTCCTCTAACCCTTTACATTATTTTATTTTATTGGTATAATTAAATGTCTAAATAATGTTAGCCAAAATTAGGGTAGTTACGGACTCCCGTTCTTAAAGAATTTCGTCCTCGAAATTACGATAAGGTACCCACAATAATCAAACATAAAGGTAAAACATACTATCAAACAAGTCAGGATAAGTGTCCCTAATCCTGCTCTCAGTTTTCAGTACTGTCTCTCTCGTTGTCACTCCACTAGACTTGGACTAATCTGACTGTCTTGTTCCTTAGTCTCTTCTCATCTCTCACACCTATACAAACTAGTTTTCTAACTATAGTCATATCTGGTTCCACTACTAGATCTTCTTTCATAGTCAGAGTAATAGTAGTCTTTGGAGCTCGAACATTCTTCCCTAGATGAGAAATATGAAAAACATTATGGACTCCTGCTAAACAATTTGGTAACTCTACCCTATACACGAGTTTCCCGATCCTCTCTACAATAGGAAATGGTCCAACGAACCTTGGTGCCAACTTCCTTGACCTAGTGAATCTGATCACACCCTTCATCGATGACACTTTGATTAAAACATGATCTGCAGTTGAGAATAAGTTTTTCCATCTCTTATCAGCATAACTCTTCTGCCTAGACTAAGCTTCCTTTATTCTAGCTCGAATTAACTCAATCTTTTCTACAACTTCTTTAACCAAATCCGGACTAAGAACTTATTTATCCCCAATCTCTAACCAAGAAACTGGATATTTGCATGGCCTTTCATACAAATCTTCAAACGGTGCTATCCCTATACTAGTCTGATAACCGTTGTTATACGAAAACTCGACTAAGTGTAGATGGTCTTCCCATGATCCTCCAAAATCTAGCACACAAGCTCTTAACAAATCCTCTAAGACTTTGTTAACTCTCTCCGTTTGCTGTAAGTGGTACTCGTATGGAGCTTGGTACCTAAAGTATTCTAGACATTTCCATAACTCACTAGTGAATAATGAATCTCTATCGCTTACTATACTACTAGAAATTCAATGCAGTCTACTATATTCCTCACGAATAACTTAGCTAAATCTGGTGTTGTCCTGGTCGACTTAATGGGTATAAAGTGTGCACTCTTAGTCAATCTGTCCACTATAACCTAGATACTCTCATTTCCTCTATTCGACCTTGGAAATCCATCTATGAAATCCATTGATATAGAATCTCATTTCCAAATTGGAACATCCAAAGGCTGAAGTAATCCACTCAGTTTCTGATGCTCGGCCTTTACCTGTTGACAGTTCAAACATTGTTTCACCCATAGGCCTACATCTCTCTTCATACCTTCCTAGAAGAAACTCCTATTCATATCCTGATACATCTTGGTTCCCCTCTGGATGAATAGTGAACTTTGGATGATGGCATTCTTTAAGAACTTCCTTCCTTATGTTTCCCACACTTGAAACACATAGTCATCATTTCTTCCTCAACCACCCATTTTGGTCAAGACTGAAATATTTCAAGTCATCGCTCTCTGTTCCATTCCTTAACTTTCCAATCCGCTTGGCTAATAATGGATCTTCTCCTTGTTTAGAAGCAATTCTTTCGATCATCATCTGTCGAACTTCTAAACATGATAACATGGCGGTTTCTCGACTAGAACTAGTCTTAGATCTCTATTGTACTTCGCATGTAGTCAATGCTTCTAAATCTTTCCACTCAGCTATCATTGCCAATACTGCATTCTGATGTTTTCTGCTAAGTGCATCCACAACATTATTTCCTTTTCCTCGTGTGTACTTAATACTAAAGTCATATGTAGCTATGAACTCTAACCATCTCTGTTGTCACATATTCAATTCCTTCTGAGAGAATAAATATCTTAGTGACTTATGATCGATAAACAGCTCAAATCTTTCTCCCAAAAGGTAATGTCTCCACACCTTTATTGCGAAAAATACCATAGCTATTTCCAAATCATGAGAGATATCTAACTTCATACGATCTGAGCTGTCGAAAAGCATAGGCAATCACTTTACCCCTCTACATTAGCATTAGTTAGTCTGAACGACATCATTAACCATTCGTATGATCCATATCTTGTCCTAAATGCCGTCAAAGGAATATTATCCCCTGCTACTCCAAGTTGATGGAACCCTATAGCCAAATCCAGTTAAAAGAATACTTTGGCTCCACTCAACCGATTAAAAAATAGTCAATCCTAGGTAATAGATATCGGTTCATTATTGTCTTCTTATTTATCTTACAATAATTGATACACAACCTTAACAATCCGTCCGGCTTCCTTATAAACAATGTGGTTGCTCCCCAAGGCGAACTACTTGGG
The DNA here is from genome assembly GCA_030737815.1 of Allium fistulosum. NCBI lineage: Eukaryota > Viridiplantae > Streptophyta > Magnoliopsida > Asparagales > Amaryllidaceae > Allium > Allium fistulosum. Next base: position 1,042,167,569 of record CM060907.1, on the reverse strand, counting down.
CTGATAAAATTTTTACCTTCTAAATCCATCAACTGCACCATTAGCTCCTCCATCTCGGCAGATGTCATTCTACGTAGCGGTCTACTCACAGGTTAAGCTCCTGGTACTAAATCTGTCCGAAACTCAGTGGCTCATTTCGGCGGTAGTCCTATCACCGGCTCAAAGACATTTGCGAATTATCTAACAACAAAAACTCGATTCAACTCGTCTTCTTCGTCCATATGCCCAACAAAGCGCAAGAATCTAAATTCGGGTTTTCTATAGTGTATATAATCCGATCACTACAACTAGGGTGTCTAATTGATATTTTCCTATAGTGGCAAAATATCCCTAGCATCGTACTAGTTAACCAATCCATACCCAAAATAATTCCAAAACCTACGAAATCCAACACATGCAAACTGCAAGCAAATATATGACCTAAGAATTCAAGCTCCAAGTAGTCACATCTCATCCAAAAAGTCGCATACCCTCCTATCTAATTCGCAACCCTTAAGGATGTAACTAGGTATGAGGATTCTAGGTTAACTTTATCTACCAAATATTGAGATATAAAAGAATGTGATGCACCGGTATCAAATAGAACTCTAACTGACATACCATGAATCAAAGTGTACCTCCCAACACAACTTTTCCTTTCTCCCTTGCTGTTGGTTTTGAGGTAGCTGGTTCCAATGTAATGTCATGTATCCCTGCACCAACTCAGCAAACTTCCTGAGCAGAGTTGACTTGGCAATCTCCGACATGAATCTTTCCTCAAACCTCCTTCTGAATTCCACCCAAGTCATGGTCTCTTTAGCTACTCGCATGGTAACACTGTTCCACCAGTACTGTTCTGCTCCTTGCAACTATCTAGATGCCAATCTCCTTTTCAGCTCATGGTTTAGTCTAAATCATCAAAAATCCTTTCGCAATGAAGCAACCAATTCTCTACTTCAATTGTGTCCTCACTCCCGATAATTGGCTTCCCTCTATGCCTAGCATAATCTCTGCTTAGTGCATAGTTATTGACCACCGGAGCTTCCCAATCCTTCTCAACATTTTCTCCGACTAATCTTGCAGCAGCTCCAACTTGCATGATGTTGACGAAGAACTGATACATAGCTCCTATATCAACTTGCAGTGCTCCAACACCCAAATTAGCAGCTTGTTCCCGACCTGGATTCCTTCAAGTATTCGGTCTGGCATTTCCAATAGTGTGGCGCTTCCTCCACCAAGGTTAATTCTTCCATTCCTAACATCCATATCATACTTCCTTTATATCTGCATTCGAAACTTTGTAAGATACGGAAGAATATCCTAAGGGAGATGAGAAGATGGAGATAAAGCATATACTTATATATAACAGGTACAAGCACGTTACTATAGCGTTATCCCATACCCTAATCTTTTCTCTAATTCCTTAGGATTATGGTTTTTCCAAATCATTTTAGGTTTAATTTTTTTTAAGTTTTCATAAAACTATGCTCTGATACCAAGGTGTAACATCCCCTATTTTTAGGCTTGAAGCTAACCGCTATAGATGCTGCAATCATCTATAATATTAACTTCCGGTGATAAAATACGGTAATTTTAATGGTATCCATAATATCAGAAGCACATGAATATGAAATAAAATCAACACAGATTTCAAAACAGCATTTCTGATTAAATTTCAAATTAATGTTTCATATTCAATTACATAATTCCAAAACGATTCCTAGGTTTAGATAAATATAATTATTAAAAAATACGCCAAGAGCACCATATGAAGATGCACATTGGATGATCGAAGTACTAAATAAACATATCAGTCAATAAATACATCACAACGGAAACAATAATGGATAGACTTCTAAATAGCTAATCCTTTCCTCCTACACATCTTCGGAAGCTTTATTCATCACCTACTAAAACCTAAAAATACCTTAAATCGAAATCTACTCAAATTAAATTTTGAGCACCTAAGAGTTCAAAGGGAAAACATAAACTTCGAGTCAGACATAAAGCTTGCTGTGAATAATTCTATTACATCGTAGTTTACTGATATTAAGTAAGACCACGCCGCTTAGCGGAATGGGTTCCCCTTACTAATATCCTTTTAAAAGTATATCTTCTACAAATCAAAATCTTACAATCAAACTGATTATAAAAACAATAACAATAACATATACACATATAAATCAGGTAATCAATGGACCATCTGTCCGAAGATTATAGTTTTATCAGGCTGACTATTAATCACTAGCTGACTTGGGCTTACTAGATATAATAAATATTCTAACTTTCGCTAAACATAATACTGGACGGTCTGTCCTTAACTTACTTCTCCTAGGGTCAACTGATCCTAATGGTTTTGCGGGCTCACCAATTACCTATCTCTACTCTGTGTGTTCCTTTCTGTGTGTAACATCATTTTAGTCTTACTTGCGACAAAGTCCTACACACTGGAATTTTGGACTAATATTAGTTAGGGGCTACTAGCTAAATATAGGGCGCGACCCCATACCAGTCTCACCTGGTCTTCTAATATCTAAGTCATTCTTTTAGCAAATATCCGGGCTGACCACACACTATTCAAATTTCATATCTTTGGAAACAGTCTTTACAAATGATTTAACCCTTGAAATCATATCTTTTTAAAATAAGTAAATCACACTCTTTGCTTTACTCTAAAACTTATGCCATGATATGTGCTTTATACAAAACAATGTTGATGGAAACCTATAATCAATAGGGTTACCTATCCCTTTAAAATAAGTTAAAGCCCTTTTTAATGTAGAAAACATTAGGCTATAAAGCCAAAACAATACGTTCAAAACCATTGTTGAAAACCTTAAACAACCTCTTTCGAAATCATTGAAATCGTCCCTTTCGAAATTATTGTGTTCAACACTTAATAAAACTATAGGGTTAAAGGGAACAAGGGCGAAAGCATCACTTTCGGAAGCATTGGTCTCATGTAAAAGAATTGGAGAAGAGGGTAGCTTCAAAACTATCTTTTCAAGACCATTGCCTCTGAAACTATTAGTAAAAGGGGCTAAGTCAATCCTTTCAAAAACATTAGGGAAGATAGCTTCAATATTAGCGGAAGGTACGAAGACAAAGTCTCCCATTTTGCATGCATTGTTTAAAGGTTGTAAAAAGTGGCCTCTAACTAAGGCAAAAGGTATTAATGTAGCAACTAAAATAGTGATGAAGGGATATATGCGGCAGCATACCCCTCCCCAACCATCATTTTAAACAAGGCGGAACTATAGCGTCGAAAGCATTGGAAAAAGGTGGCTTTCTCCCCTCCGTAAGCATGCCTTCGCCACCCAATTTCCTTCCGTCCAAACTCAATATACTACTTACTAAGACTCTTGTTATCGTGTGTATAGGTTTCGATGGTATCAGAAGGATAAAAGCGGTTGTATGGTGGCGGAAGCAGGCATATGGAAGTGGCGAAAGTGTAAATTAGTGCAAAACTGATTTTATGCTTTATAAAGTAACACTTATTCACCTAACTTCCATTACTTGTCAAAACGTGATTGGTTGACAAATGCATTACCAATTTCTTTTTGAAATTTACTACCGCAAGTCAGAAATTTAAATATTAAGCAATTTTACATTTTAACCCATTTTAATTAAGTAAATAAGCCCGTTTTACTTAAAATAATTTATTTAACTCTCCTAAATCTTAGAATAAATCCACAAAAATCAAATTAAATCAATTTACACATTTTCTTTCCCATATCCAACTTTTTTGGGCCGAAAACATATTTTAACCATTTAAAATATTTAAAACTAAATTAATCATTTTCTAAACTTAGAAAATTCACTATAAATCCATATTAACTTGAAAAATTATAAAACTTGAATCTCACTTCTAAAATAATGATTCTCATATCATATCAATATCTCAAGTCAATTGGATGTCTTATGAATGGTTTTCTAACTCAAACATAACAAAATAAATCATATTTAAACCATAAATCATCAACATAACATATATCACTTTAACCACTAAACATGGAATATACTTGTAAAAGAAAATGGGTTTACCTTTAAACCGAAATCATTCATAAAAAAATAGAGATGTAAACTAATTATTCACCTTGATTTGGATTAAGGATTTGAGACTTGAATTAAGATTGATTTCTTAAGCTTTTTCCTTTAATCTCTTAGCTTTAATCTCTCTTTTTTTTCCTTGTAATGGCTGACCGAACTTAGTATTGTTTTTTTGGTTTAGTTTGAATGTAGAATGAATGAGGAAGTGGAGAGAATGGAAGGGTTTAGGGTATAGAAATAAAGATTCTTCCTATTTTACCTTTATCATAACTCTCCTTCTAACCTCTATCTAATTCCCTTTATTAATATATTGATTAAGGCAGGACTCAAGTTTAATTATCGAATCTCAATTCCTCTAACCCTTTACATTATTTTATTTAATTTTTATAATTAGACGTCTAAATAATGTTAGCCAAAATTAGGGTCGTTACATAAAATCCGCCCCCTTCCTACCTAAGAAGTATTAAATGGTCGGGGTTATTGTTTAGACATGGTAGTGGGAAACCTCTAGAAGTGTCCGTTTGGGTCTGAGGTATTAAGTGGCTATTGTATGGTATGCCTCTCCCATAAAGAAGCGTTAAGTGGCTTGATGAATTTCTGTGCGATGTCAGCTAGAGAGTACCACAAAGGGGTCCGCTTTGGGTTAGGTATCAAATGACGGAAGCCTACCTTAAATATAGGTATTGAATGGTCAGATTCTACCTAATTCCCATTAAAAAGGTATTAAGTGGATTGGGTACTTTCTCTCATATTGTTAGGACATAATTGACATAATTGCTTGGCACTAGGAAGAGCCTTTGGCCTATAGTTGATGGTAAGTTATGGAGTTGGATTGAGAGAGTGTAAGTTGTAGTATTGGAATGTAAAAACCTTCGGGCTTATAGTATTTTTGACAGGATATAATTAGAATGTGGAGACATATTACTTATTTAAATAATACTGCCCAAACAATAGTATGGTAAGATCTGAGATTTTCATTCACCAGACTTTATTATTCGAGGACCCTCATCTTTACAACACACGGGTCAATTGAGACGATGATGATTTAGAGGATGAAAGCAGAGGCAAGGACTTATGGCAGTTATCTATCTACTTATGTTTTTATATATATTGATTTACCCATCTTAGACATGATGTTGTTGTATTTTGAGATATTGTATTTCAGATATTGGGGTGTTATGTTCTGTTATGAGATTTGAATTTTATAAAATGGGTACTATTTCTAATATTATATTTTATCCTTTCCTTTGTGAGATTCTGAAAGTATGGATAGATAGATCAGTGTATTGTTTATTGTATTAATTTTTCCAACCAACAGCTAGCTTTGGAATGGGTCTAAGGTTCGATAGGCTTTTATTAGATTGAAAATTAGGCCTCTTTTGAGGTGGGTCATTTTATTTGGTATCGGATCTTAGGTTACCCGATCAAGCAAAGATAGGTATACATAAGAGGGCATACTTATTATTTTTAAAGTATTTTTCAAAGCCATCTTATATATATATATACACACACTTGTTTGAACATATACAAATGCACTAGGCAAACCTTTTATTTTAGCAAATAATACCATCTTAGGAAGTTGTAAATTAAAGCTTAAACCTACATATAGTTGATGATGGTTGAAAATAATTCATCTGAGGCTAGGAACCCCTCTACCCAAGAGATATCCATTATTCGAGGGACGTCTGAATGGTTCAAACAATTCTAAGGTGTAACGACCTGTATTTTATGTATCGGAGAATCTTAAACGATTTTTATTTTATGCATATGAGGTCGTATGACTCTAAAATTTTAGGAAATGAATCTTAAGGACATTTTTCATATCTATGATTTTTTTCGAATTTCTATATGACAATTTTGACACGGAAATCTTATTTGGACTATAACTTTTGATATGAACCGAATTAGGGTCCTAAACCACTTCCATTGCTTCAGGACGATGGTTTCCTATTCCATAGAGTGATCATAATAGAAAAACGGACTTACAAGTTATAGCTATATTAAGTTTTGGCTGCAGTTGGCCTATATTAGTGGGTTATTAACTAAGCATGTGCTTAGGCTCGTTAACCCACCTCAAAAACTATGCTAAAGGGAGGTGGTAGAAACTAATCGAAGTTATTTCCATCTTCCCCAACATAGCTCTAAATCTCCATTTACCCTAATTTCATTAAAAAGCCTACCGTTTCCTTATTAATCTTAGCCAAATCATCAATTAGAAGGGTGATTAGCATATATGAGCTTTAGATTATCATTCTGGCTGATTTGCATTCATCCTCCATGCTTTTCACTTTAGATCTAAGGGGAGGAATTGGTATTTTAAGTATTTGATGAGTAGTTCTTGACTTCTCACTCCACTATGCATGTTTATATAGTTAAAGATGATGTTTTTAACATGATTTCAATCCTAAAATGTTTTCTTACTTTAATCACACTTTTATACATGTTTGTGGCTGAAATCTAATTGCTTTTTAAATGATTTTGCAACTCCTTTTGTTCATGTTCACTTGCTAGTGAACAAGTTAGATTTATATTATAATTTCCTTGATTATCATGTTATTATGTATTGCATGTATGAATGGATGCATATGTATGATATTTTATGTTCGCATGTTGTGCTTTGATGTGGTTTGCTAGTGCTTTTAGGTAGTTAGGAAAGGAGTGGTCGAATTGGCAATTTGAAGGCAAAAATGGTTGAAATTGGATGAAACTTGAAGAGGAGGCTCTAGAGGATGAGGGGAGCCCAGGATTTAATTTGCACCAAGTTTGGAGCTAAGTAAGGGACTTGATACCAAGATTTTTTGTGTCAGTACTAAGAGCTTTTTATTTGTGGAAATTTCTCGGTGCAGGTTGGTACTTTATGTCGAGGCTTAGGGTGATGAGCAGAAAAAAGTGCAAGAGTTTGGATAAGGGTTCGACTTGATACCGAGAGCTTTGGAGGGCATGGAAATAAGAGCTTTTAGAGTTAGCTCCAAGAGATTTATAGTTGATGCCAAGAGCTTTTAGGTGGAGTGGTTGAGGTCCAAGCACTTGGAAGATAGAGCAATAGAAGAAGGGGAAGAAAGTTAGCTAAAATTGGCTAAGTACACAACTTGGTACCAAAAGCTTTTGATCAGTGTCGAGAGGTTTATTTTGGTTGAGTTGAGGTGGAATCTTCGAGGGTAGAAGTAGAGACTCTGCAAATCATGTTGGAGGTGTTTGGTTGTTTGCTTGGGGTTTGATAGCGATGTAGTAGCAGGATGATAGCTTTGGGACTTCAGTGATGGCAACTCAATGGTGAATGGAGTTAGGTTCTGATGATAGAGGCTCGATGTGGAAAGGAGCTGTGAGAATGTTTGTCCATAAAGGGTGGGTTCTAGGAAGGGTGACTAGTGGATAGAGCGTGAGAATGGTTCTATCGTGGAATGGAGGAATGTGGAATGGTTCCTTAAGGATAATGGAGACTAAATGGAGCAAGGAAAGGGCTCGGATATGCTTGTTAAGAGATCGTTGATACTTGGAGTGTTTACTGATGTACTCGAAGCAGGGGTATTATGAGTGCACTCATGGGTACTTTGAAAGGCTACCCCAAATAGTTTGAAAGAATCTGTATACCCTCGACCATGGAAAAGGATCTAGTATCAGCTTCAGGCTAAAGATGAGTACACTGAAAATCGGATTTCCATTAGTCCCTGGCATGGGAAAGGCCTTATGAGTTATCATATATCTAGGGCACATTGAATGATAGTGAGGATTGTATGATGGATGCTATGGTTTCTTTGGTTATTTTTTTCCGTAGTTTATCACTATAGTGATATCACTGGATATAGTTATTGGGGATAGGGATGCCTAGACACCTATCATCATACTTGGTTTGTAGTATGCCTTTAATATATTCATAGTAATGTTATGTGCTAGATCTTTGGTTGCAGGGATAGGTCAGGTATATTTCGTACACCCTTGTTCCTTGCTATATCGATTTGTATAGTATTTTGAGATTCATTTACTGCTCACACTGGACTGTTGTTTGAATCAAGGTATTATGCTTTGCTTCTTATTATCTCGAGTAGTTTTAAATGAGTAGACTAGATAATAGGTCTGGGTGTGATGCAGTAGTTGTGCAAAGGACGAGCTGGATGGAGCTATCTTGTATTACATATGGATTTCTATGTTTATTCCGCTATGCAACACTATGGAGCCTTGAATGCTTACTTATTACTATTATTATGAGATAGTTACTTGAGTTTATTTTTGTTTTGTATAAAGTCTACCAATTATTATATAACTTTGTGGATTTGTACTTTGGTATTTGGATTACTTAGTTAATATCGTCTCTTCTATTTTACATCTATGAAGTATATTATATTATATTATATTCCATACGCTGTGAGATATATGATAGGTTCTGTGCGATTGTTTTCTTTTCTTTAAACCATTGATGATCAACCTACATCGGCTGGGCACGTGAGCAGCGCACTATATAGTAGGATTAGGTACCGATGGTGTAAGGCAGCCATCATGTTTGGTATCAGAGCGTAGGTTACATAATTAACCTGAGTTGATACCATAGTCCAGTAGAAATAGGGAAAGAGTTTTCACCATAGACTAGATCGAGAGTATATAAATATGAGAGAGTGCATACTTGTTATATATTTTGGTTTCCAAAATTATATAGTAGTATATATAGTATATAAGTTGCATGCACCCACGAGTACCATCGACGCGGTTTTCTTTTTGTGAGACTGATCTTTCTTGCTAAAGATTGAGAATGAGCCGACAAACAAGAAACACTATAAGGAACTCCATTCCCAAAGTCGAGGAAGGAGCAGGTTTGATGGCTGTTAACCCTGACTTGCAAGCTATATTCAATGCGATGATAGCAAACATGCTGAAGAATGCCCAAGTGGCCGCTCCAAATGTTGCAGTTGGTGGTGGTGCTCAAGTGCATGCGCTAAGGGCTGACTTTGCCAAGCTATGCAAAGATTACTCCACTTTGGAAGGAAAACCATTTCTTGAAACGAAGATGGCCATCGAAGTGCGGGATTGGTTGGATGCCTATGAGTGTATCTTTGGTGACATGGAAGTAGATGATGCCATGAAAAGGAAGCTGGCCTTTACACAGCTTCAAGGTTGGGCCATGAATTGGTGGAATGTCATTACTGTTGCTACACCTTAGGATCAATTTACTTAGGACCAGCTCAAGGCTAGTTTGAAGAGAAATTCGTTCCGACTGCTCAGAAGTCAGTGCTATTTAGGAGGTTTGGAGATTTAAAGCAAGGAGATATGTCTATCTCCGAGTATATTGTTGAGTTCGATGCTTTGTCGAAGTGCGAGATGTCTTTCATTAATACTCCTTAAGTAAGAATGAGAATTTTTTTATGGGTTTGGACGAGTATATAAGGGAGAAGTTGGTAAGCCATATCGATGAGCCAGTTGGGAGATTTGTCAAGAAATTTCTTCGTTGGAAGAGTTTAAACCCTAAGTCCAAATCAGTGGTTGTTGCCAAGGAAGAGTTAAAATCATAACAAGGAGGTGGAGGCAAGAAGAAATGGAATGGAAAAAGGAAGCAGTCACATGGAAAGAATGCTTAAAAGAAGGGTATATAGGAACCTATCTATTTTGATTATGGAGGCAAGGGTCACCTAATCAAAGACTACAAGCTGATGAGAAGAAGTGTTACAACTGTGGAATGTTCATACATATGTAGAAAAGTTGTCCAGAACCAACACAGTAGAAGCAGGTTGTGAAGGCATATGCTTTGTACGTTATTTCTACTTCGTTGAGTGCTCCCTTAACAGAAGAGAAAGAGAAGGGCATTTTTATTAATGGTATTATTTCCACTTATAATGTTCCCACATGTGTTTATTTGATACTTCGGCCTCACATTCCTTCATATCTAATGACCTGGTAGATAGATTGGGATTGAAACCCAAAATAATTAACCGACCTTTGATTGTGACGAAACCCTATTGGAGGCTCCACTAACATGTGTATGGTTTGTTGTGGTTTAGTCTTATTGAGTCATAAATTCTCTTTTACTTGTGATTTCTTTGTTTTGAGTTTCATTGGGTTCGGGATTATCTTTAAGATGGACTGGCTAAGGAGTATACGATGGTAGTGGATTGGGAGAAGCCGATAGTGATGGTCGAGGCCGTGGAGGGGTAGTAAGTAATGATTGGTTACCTACCGAAGGATGGGGTTATGGTTAGCATTCTATATTCGCTCGAGGTTCCACAAGATGGGTTGTCATCTGTGCCTATCGTTAGAGAATATCGAGATGTGCTTGAGGAGATGACCAAATTAGCACCACATAGAGAGAATGAGTTTCGTATAGACTTAGCAAAGGATAACATACCCATAGTTATGCCTTTAAGGCGTGTTATCTAACCTTTTAACCGAGCAATATTCGAATAGACTGGACGAATCAAACTTGGAGTTATCAGAGAAGGAAGCTCGGAGGGATAGATTTAGAGTCCGTAAATCAAACACAAATAGAGCCATGGGACAAAACACAAACCAAAACAAGAGAGAAGAAGACTGGATCCACCAAAGTGGTGGATCGATACCGATCCAACATCATGGATCAGTACCGATCCTAGTTTCCTCAACAAATAAAGTTCAACTTCTACCAACCTACTCTACTTGATCTTAAAAGCCTATTCCAAGTGTTATTTTGTTGAGTCCATGCGATTCTGTATCGATCTCCATGAGCACATAAATCATCAACTTTGTTCCTACAAATCCATTATTTGGACTCAGAAATAAGCTAATATTGGTGAAAACGAGTATAGAATCACGCATTCATTGTATTTCCTGAAATAAGAAAGTTAGTAATCCTCTCCTCTTTGAAAAATCAATAGCAATTCAAATAAAAAGAAAAACATGTGAAAGCTTGGATCTTTGAACTTAGAAGGTTGAGATCTACATTTCTTTGTGAAGTTTGTTGCCTGCGATGGATGATAGGGTGAATGGCAGTTTAGGGTTAAACTAGGGTTTCGAATCAAAGGTGATTGGAGGCAAATTAGTTCACAGCGTGAGTGGATCTTAGCTTCTCAAGTGTAGATGAGGTGGAGGTGGCAAGACGGGATGGTGTGGTGGTGCTTTTGGGGGGTCCGACCTTTTTACGTCATGCAAAATATGGTGCTAGGTAGCGATCGTGCCTTGGCAGTCGAGTGTTGTTTGGTTGTGACCTCGTGTAGCTATCACGAAGTAGAGTCGATCGGTGAAGGCAACACATTGTTTTATGGAGTATCGAGTGAGGGGGAGGCAAATGAAGGTGCACAGCTGTGGGATGTATCAGTGTGCATAAGTGAGAAAAAGAAGAAGTAATTAATTATTGAATTAAAAAGATATATTGATTGAAAATAATAAATATAATAATATAAATTTGAAATTAATCAACAAAGTAATTGAATTTTTTTTGGGCTTATATATATTTAATTCATTAAGTAAACAAGAGGATGAAAAGAAAAAAAGAAAGGAATATGAAAAGCCCAACATCACAAGACCAATAACCTAAAGCTTAAGTCTAAATACCATGTCTTCTTTATTTCTATTTTTCCAAAGGTTTCAATTTCCTATGATTTCCATATCTCGATATTTCTCCTTCTCCTATAAATACAACCTCAACATTAACATCTAGAGAAGGAAAAAAATTCTAATTCAAATATGTGACAGTGCCAGCATCAACATACTCTAGCATCAGAAAGGGATGAAAATCGATTAACAGATTCTTTGAAAAATAAATACACCCAAATCACATAGAATTAATCGATGCCATTTGAAGCGATAGCCTCACGGAGCATTGGAGAATTTTTTTATGTTAATATGGAGTTGTACGATTGTGATCAAAATTGAATGTTCAAAACTAGGGTTAGACTTTGTGGGTGATTTAGTGTAATGATATGCAAATCTACACTATTTAAGCTGACAATAAACCACACATGTCCAACCCAAATTGAACGGAAAAACGGATAATTATGGGATAGAAAGTAAAAAGGAAGAAAGAACAGAATCTTACTCGATTGGAATAACATATATTATTGAATAATAATCTTTACAACGGAAAATTTTAAAATACATATATCAGAGTCTAACCTAGATTCAGCTTGGACAGTTATAATACATGTCCATACATTTTCAGAAAAACAAACGACACACAATGCAGTGGAAAATAGAATACATCCATACGTTGATGAAGATCTTCAGCTCCCCTCGAGGAACTCCAATCATCTTTAGCTAATGCTTAAACTACTCAGATCTGACCCGAGTATAAAAATATCTGGATTAGTCTGGCAAACCAGCATGAGAAACACGAATCTTCAACGACGGTGTCGTAGATCAGAGATTGGTGACAAAAACCTTTTGAAAAGAATGAGTATCTCATAAGACCACTCCGCACATAAATACGGACGAGTTTTTACCTTATGATAACTAAAACATTTTTATCAAATCATTTGATATTATTTTTAATGACATTCATTGAAATCACTTTTCAAGTAAACATATTCAAATACCCGAAATTGTTACCATTATTAAATTCAAGCATATTATGCTTTACAATCAAATCGGTAGGTACTTAGTGGAGAATGGATTTCTAACAAATGACCAGGTAAGGGACTACCTTCCTGCAGTATATTTCTAGAGGAATGTACCTAGACTACAGAACATCTACACCTCTACCAACACAAGACCGGCCTACCTCTTCCTAGATGGTACCAAATATGTCATCACCCAGATCATTACCGACCTATCTGAGCACCCTCTAGCATACACTATGTAATTAAACCGAACGTTATAGTGAGTAGAAATATATCTAGAAGGGGATAATCATACCCTAATAGTTGCGAACCATATAGCCTTGCTACATCTACCCTATTTTAGTCATTTCTGGGTGTGAGGCCTGAAAGTAACGATTACCTTTCACATAGAATATCAGCTTTTCTCTTTGAATGCCACATTGCCATTCCTTAATATCATAACTGATTTCTACAAACTAGCTCCTGAGCTCGTACGTCTCAGGAAAGGGTGTTAAGCTGAGAGAAGTTGTCTTCTCCGCCACCAAGTAGATGATATGTTTTATAGAGATCAATCGGTGTGATCTAAAATGCAATGTCAGACATTCATCCATACAAGTTGTCCAGGAACAGGACAAACTGAAGGCACTACTCCTACTACATCCTATTTTAGAAATCACCCCAAGGATTATTAGCCATTAGTCCTTGCAAATCGAAGATTTTCATAATAGAGTACTAATGCCACCATAAGTACATGATATGGTAATTTCACCGAGGGTCCGGTGGTAAGTAGCCCTACATCATGAAGATCTTCATCTTCAATGATCCTTGTCTTCAACATGTTTTACTTTGAAAACATAAATTGGTTCGAAGTGGTTTTCGGATAGGAGTCACCCAGATGCGATCCCAGTCTCTTTGAACTCAAATCATCGATAAAAAATTGTTTATATGTGTATATAGGAATTGTTACGTCTCTTTTCATTTTAACATTTTTACTAGTTAGTTAAAACGCTTTTAACTTTGGAAATCTTCAAGTCATTTACTTGGAAAAATTTAATTCATAAAAATTTCATCTTTTTGAAACATGTCTTAACTAGGTCAAAAACAATATTATTTAAGACATCTTTTACTGTAAACCTAAATCGTTTAATATTGAGTAGAAAAGGACATTATTTAAGACATCTTATTTACAAAACGTTTATTTAAATTTTTAACAAAGATTTCTTATTTTCCAAATCATATCTTTTTAATAAGTTGAAACCATGTTATCTAACTTGGTAAATTCAAATTAGTTAGTATTCGAGTTAAATGGATTCGTACAAATTATATCAATTCATACTCAATAATAATTTCCATGTTTAACAAGTACTATGTGTATAATAATGGTGAAATCACTTTTTAAATTCACGCGGATAATACAAGTTCTCTCCTTGGACCTTAGTACAGAGTTTGACCAAATTATTCCTTATACAATTAAAAATTTGGTTTAATTAACTGCTTTGAAAATTCCTTGCTTTTGGAAAACCTTAAATGAGATTAGAGCATCCGGGCTTTCCCTTTGATCTGTTCCACTCCTCGCCTAGAAAGAGAAAACAGAAGCTTGGTAAGTTCATCGCCTAGAAAGAGAAAATAGAGGCCAGGTAAGTTCACGGCACTGGTTGCTCCATTCCTAACCTTAGTTACACACCTTATTTTATCTTTCCAGATCTCACAGGCGGGACAAATGTACTAGTCATTTCCACATACTCAGTTTGTTATTACATTCAAGGAAAAGATTTATATTTTTTAAGTATTATAAACAATTTCTCTTAAATTTATTTAAATTCTTATTAAAACTTTCAAATCATCTTTAAAATGCTAAATTTTTTATTTAAAGACATTTACAAAAGATTCAAGAAAGAATAGTTAAGTTTAAATCTATATTTCTAAAGTTTATTAAAACTGTTGTAGAAAAGTGCTTTGAAAAGTGCTTAAAAAGCTTATTCGATTTAAAAGAACTTTTCTATTATTTGAAAATCCATGTGTCATAATTAAAATCTTTTAAATCTATTTTAACATATTTATCAAATTAATTTCATATTTTTAAACATTTAAAAATATCCATTTTAAAGAATTTTACACTTTGGTCACTTAACAGCAGATACGCGATTTTCCTGAAAATTTGATTTAGTCATATCTTAAAGTCTACAAGATGAAATCTTGATTTTTCTTTTTCATTTGAAAACTATGGTTATAAGGATCCAAAAAATTCTTATTTTGAAGAATTCCGACTCCGTTTCTATCTTGCATATTCATTTAGCTTTTCCAGTGCGAAATCGTGAACTACCGTTACACGACGCGCCTATTTTAACTCAAATTTTATTTTCTTTTCAAACTTTGTCGAACACTTATAAATGTTTAAAAAACATTTCTAAATCATTTTAAACCATTTTAAAGTGGCTAACAATCTCATATACACCATATCATTTTATAAAGGAAATTGATTTCCTTTATGATATTTGACATGTATTAAACGTGAATCATTTCCATAACAAGCAAGCATATGATCAACATTCATCATCCATATTATCAATCCAAACATAGTTAACAACTATGATAATATTATCACTAATAGCAAGCAATATTTCAACAAGTTTTGGTCTAACTTGTTGATAAGTTTATAGTTTAAATGAAGTGATAAATCAAGAAATATTCAAGTGATATCATTAAGTGATTAAGAAATTTATCAAGCAATTAAATGTGAAATTAACTTACTTATTTTCAACCCGATTTCTTCCTACCATCATTCAACAAATCAAACTTCTATTAACACCTTCTAATTCATCAAAACATCATCCAAAACCATCAACTTCCTTCATAAAGTTCATGGCCATCAACACCAATCCACCTTTTTCCCATAGCCTCCACCCTTCACCATCCAATGCTCATGGCCTAAGGTCTTATCTCCCCATTCCTGTAACATTTCTTCACTTTTTAGGTGCCAAAACAATGTTTAAATGATATTATAAGGTCTTTGGAAAAGTTTGGTGGAGTTTGAAATTGGTTTGACATGTTTTTAATAAAGTTAGTAAGGAGATAAAAGAGAAGAAGAAGCCATTAGAGAGGCTAGGAGAAGAAGAAGATGAAGAAAGTGAGGAAGAAGTGAAGAATAAGATGTGAAGAAAGGGGAGAAATGGTGGTGGTATTTATACATGAAGTTTATAGCAAAAAGACTTTACTCCCCTTAACCCAAAACTCATTTCTAAACACATATTAACTCCTCCTTTCCAATGAAATATTAGACCCTTAAGTAATAACATTTAATGAGATGAGATGTTGCTTTGTACTTGGTAATTATGATGTTTATTAAAGGATCTTTATTAAATCATAAATCATATCAAAGATTTTGCTTATTTTTTTAATTTGCAGAAGTAAACTCTTTTTGTCTTTTTGTAATAATTGTAAATGTTTACCAAAGTATGTAAATATGTAAGTATGCAAGTTTAAAGAAATCATGTTGCAAAAATGTTGAAACAACTTTCGTTTGGTCATCGGCCGTAAACCTGAAATTTGATTTCCGGTCATGTTTATAGTTTCTATTTAAACTATTCAGTGATGTAAACAAATTTTAAAAATAGATTTCCTATCACACTTAAATAATTAAAACAAAATTATTTAAGTTATAAAACCATATTTAATAATATTAAAATTCCATTATGAAAGTACGACGTCGAATTGTCAAAATGCGATGAAATTTGTCAATCATTATAAAACAAGTATATATGTAATTAAAGAAATTTTATCAACCAATTATTATCATTATATAACATTTTAGAATGTTATTTATCATTAAAAACAAAAATTGAACGTATATCCAATTTTATCGAAAACCGGCTTTTGTCACTTTTCGACGAAAATCGAAGCTTCTTGATTTTGTAATCAAATTCTAAAAATAAGTTCACCTTTCTTATTTTTCACATAAAACATGATTATTTAAGTTTGAAAATTTTATTTTTGAATACTTTATTAAATATTTTTGTTTTCAAAGTGGTAAAATTACGGGTCGTTACATTAAGGCGATGTAAGGTCGACGTAATTGAAATGTTGGACTCTTGGTTAAAAGGAGCACCATTGTTGCAAGTTTGGGAGGGCGCGATCCCAGGTTGGGTCATGATGTGTTCGCATCACCGCTAAAGGTGGAGACGTGTTTTGATAGGCTGTTTTAAAGGAGTTAACATTAGTATTGGCATATTAGTAGGAGAATGAGAGTCATTGGCACAGACGGGAAATGATTTCATGGACCGTAGCTCCGTATCACTATGAATTTATGCACGTCGAAGTGGGTTTTGTGCACCTGTGTATGTTTTGGGGAAGAAGATGGTTTAGAGGGAGTAGAAAAAGAAGAGTGGGCCGAATGCTGATTTGGGTTTTTAAACTTGAGGTGAGTCCGATCTTTTGCTGCTGTACATATACTTATATTTCTTTGAGTTCCTAATAAATGTGGTCATCTCCAATCTGTTGATATATATATTACTTTGCTTTCCAAAGATTATGGTCATCTATAGTTTGTTACTATTAAATAGTTTGTTAATTATTATTATTATTAATCTTGAAATGTTGACAAGTGATGAATGTCACTTACTATATTTTCTTTTTAAATGTATATGCACAAATTCCTATACATATATAATTATATGTTAAATATAATGAAAATGTAATTTTCAAGTTTACTAAATAACCAAAGTTAGTACTACATTGAATTAAGACATGAATTGCTATTTAAAAAATATCTTATAGTCATTAAAGTATACTTACGAAATCTTATTATATAATTCAAGTTTTGAAAACAAAAATATTCAATTCGAATAAAGATATTTGCTCTAAATATTTTTTTATAATTAATTATAATAGTATTTGGTTACCGAATATTATAAAATTGTTTATAAATCTAATATTTAGTTACATAAACTATTTTAAGGATTTGGAATAAGTTTACTAATGATAAAAGAAAATATTTAATAATCAACTGATTATATAAATATAAGACTGAGAAATTAGTTAATCAAGGTGAAGGATAATTTATATTTTTGTTTAGACACTTACTACCTTAAGTAATTCTATAATACACAATTATTAATCATTTCTTAGTTATATATTTCGAAAGTTTCATTGCTAAATATTAATTTTTTAATTTGAATAATCTATTTTTATTATTATACTAGTTTCTGGTCTTTGATTTTCTATCTTCTATAGATTAATTTCAATGATATAAATGATTCACCTTTAATGAATTGTTTAGTAATTTAATATGATATGGTGATGAATCCTTTTATACAGTTCAGTGATTATATTATTGTTGTTGTAATGTTTTGTTTATAATGATTAATGAG
Source organism: Allium fistulosum (assembly GCA_030737815.1). Classification (NCBI taxonomy): domain Eukaryota; kingdom Viridiplantae; phylum Streptophyta; class Magnoliopsida; order Asparagales; family Amaryllidaceae; genus Allium; species Allium fistulosum. The sequence continues at coordinate 1,042,149,679 of CM060907.1, read as the reverse complement.
GTTTATATATATTTGGAAAATATTTTTGTGTTATATAACATTATTTGAGATTTGTAATAAAAATGTATTTACGTATTTTGTATGATTACTTTTATTATTGTGTTGGGAGTTTTCTTATTTTTGTGTGATGAGAAATTTGAATAAATGGTTTAATGATAGTGTCTGGATTGAGATTTTTGGTAACACTTTTTCGGTTATTCATCGAACTATAGTATAGAAATATCTAGTGAGGATTAAGTGTAGTTTATGAGCATTGAATAATCATCCAAGTAACATGTGGTGGTATGGGATGTCGTTACGTTATTCGTTTGATTATTCTTTGTAAGTAAATGTCACTCAAATAGAGATTATACATGAATGTGATGATACTCGTTGCGATGGGTATAACCATAGGTTGACGTGAGATTAGAGCTCTAGTATATTATTGTCATGAGGTGACTTAAACGGAACCGTATGTTGGCTTATGACTACAGTTGTATGTGGATATTGGATATGAGTATTATATCATCCACTTGTTGTCTAGTTCCCTTTATGATTTGTAAGTGAACCAAATTGGTCAGTTTCAACCCTGGCGGCATAATCGTAGGGTTACGCCCCAGATCTGCGACACCATTGTTGTTATGATATTTGATGCGCATCACAGGATTAGTAGTTGGTAGAGTAGGTGCCCTACTGCCCCTTGTGTCACATAGGCCAGCAGTTTACTACCATTAGGGGCAAAGCAGGGTTGTGATCGGGGCTACCCGTAGACGAGCCATTAGTGGATGGGGTCACGATGTCAATCAAGGTAACTAAAGACTATAGGAATGGACGGTACCCTATAAGAGGCGAGTAGTGCTGAGTCGTTGGAGCACGTTGTGTGCTATCAGTCTCCCTTTCTAGTTCAAGGTTATGTATGTGATGTGGATTGGCATATATTATTTACTATCTCATGAGGTGGCTATACTGGAGGCTGTGTGTCTAAAGTGTAATCAGTCCCCATATCCATATTATTCTGACCTGTTCAGATATTAGAAGATGAGATTATATCTGGATAGGTGTCTAGAATATGGTGGTTCCTCATACTTTTATTATGTATTGATAGGCGGCCTATCTTTGTGGATTGATGACAAATCTTTTATTGCTGATATTGAGTGATATTTGATTACCACTATAAGATAATTTAATGATATTTCATTAATGACGGTTTCTTGATTTTAATAATGATTATTGGATTTGGATGATTCATCCATCGTATTTGATGCTCTTGATTTCTGAATTGATTTGCTATGATATGGGTGATGACATCTTTATATGTATGTTTTGTGATATTTGAAGTTTTATAATACATGGAGAATTGTTTATGGTGTTGTGATTATATACAATACATATAATATGTATTTATCTATATTATGGGTGTTATTATATTATTATTTGCTAATATATTAGATTTTAAATATTTTAACCTATAATATAGTCGTAGTCTGACCCCCAAGTTATTTATAATATTTGGGTCAGTCCGAGACATTTTGGGATTCAGAGATATGTTAATCTGATTGTGGATACTTGGATATAGAAGGAGATTAGGATATAATTGATATTATGTAAATAATATCGTGTTGAAATATACTTTGATTCAGATATTGCATTTTGTACAAATAATTTCTATTATGTTTTAATGTTACGTTTATTGACTCTGTATTCCCAATTTATTATTTAGACATTATGTATTTTTCATCTTAGAGGTACACATGGTTATTGCTTTGTACCAAGACCGAGTACGAATATGGTAAGTATTATTGATATTTGCGACGCGTACTGGTGTTAGTCCAAAGGAATATTCATATGTGTACCCCATATCTCTTCATTCTTCATATATTACTCAACAGTATTACTTAGTAATATTCTTGGGTAATATGGTATAGAAGTAGGGTTGTCGCAAGTTACCAGAGCTGGTTTAGAATAATACATCATATATCAAAGACACGAGTCATTGGTCTAGATGAGACTTAGAGTCACTATCCCCAAGGTAGTATATATAAAATAACTACTAAAGGTAATTATCGAGGGATATATATATATATTTACAAATATATATATATATATATTTAAAATGTAGTTAATTTCTTTTTCTTTAAGTATAAATTATGAAATGGTAGGAGTAGCAAGGATGAAAGGGGTTAGTCCAACTAATAGCAGTTGTATTTATGATTTTGGATAGTTGGATATTTTGGTTAAGTGAATATGGAACATTTTAGAAAAGTATAATTAATTAAAAGATTTAAATTTTGAATTTTGGGAAGTTTTGTGAAATAATATATCTGTATTGTGTTGACTTTGTAAACCAAGTACTACATAATATATTATGATCTTAAGTGGGTTTGTAAAGTTAAGATGAAAGTAATTTTTTGAAATATACATAAGCGTGTAAAATAATGAATAATGAATAGTAAATTTTGACCATAAAGGAGACTATTTGGGAGTGAATCATTAGAAAAATCAAGATTATGAGATTTTTGATTCCAAAATGGAAAACTTGATTTGGAAAGTAAGTGTTTTATACAAATTCATGTAAGTTTTTGTAGAGAGGTGTTAATCTAAGAGATGTATTTTTTATAACATAAAATGGTTTAAATTAATATTTAAAATTTATCAAAGTACGATTATTTTGATGAAGTTATTAACTTTGTTGTAAAATTCCTCCAAGGAAATTGCTAGGACGTAGTTTTTGTTAAGGGGGGAAGTCTGTAACTACCCAGTTTTCAAGGGTAGTTAATAAAAGGTAATAATAATTATTTAATTGATAAAATGGGTTTCTTGGAAATTTAATATGACTAATATGGATTTATTTTGGAATTTTAGCATTTATTAATAAAGAATCGGAGATAAAAATTTAATTAATTATTGAATTAAAAGGAAATATTGATTGAAAAGAATAAATTTAATAATATAAATCTGAAATTAATTAGCAAAATAATTGAATTTTATTTAGGCTTATATATATTTATTTCATTAAGTAAACAAGAGGAAGAAAAAAAGAAAAAGAAAGAAAGGAAAATAAAGGAATAAAGAAATGCCTAACATCACAAGCCTAATAACCCAAATCTTAAATTTAAATACCCTGTCTTCTTTATTTCTATTTTTCCAGAGGTTTCAATTTATTGAGGTTTCCATATCTCGATATTTCTCCTTCTCCTATGAATATAACCTCAACATTAACATCTGGAGAAGAAAACGATTCTAATCAAATATGTGAAAGTGCCACCATCAGTATACTCTAGCATCAAAAAGGGATGAAAATCGATTGATTCTTCATTTTAATCAAAAGTGACACTTGATCTTTGAGAAATAAAACTCCCAAATCACATAAAATTAATCGATGTTGTTTAAAGCGATAGCCTCATGGAGTGTTGGTGAACTTTTGATGTTAATATGGAGTTGCGCGGTTATGGTCAAAATTGAATGTTCGAAACTAGGTTTAGACTTTGTGGGTGATTAAGGCCATGGGAGGTCGAAGCAACTAAAGTGTTGGCCTCGTGGTCGAAAAGAGCACCATCAATGTTGTTACGCCATAATTTCAACAAAGTACAAATTACAACCATTTGGGAAGAAAGTTCCTTGACTTGCAATTTCGGGACCTATTATTTAGTTTCCAACAGGAACTTAAACTCCGACTTAGTATCCAAGAGCACTAGTTCAAAAGTATGAGTCAAGGTATCGGTCGAGACCAAGATTAGCATTCAACTTAAACAAGAAGCTTAACCAAGGGCTACAACTATCGAAACTAAAGGCAATTCAATAAGTATCAATAATTAATGGCTCAAATAGCCTAGGCCGAGACCAACGATCAAGATAAATGGAAAATATCCAACAAGCTATTTATACAAGTGTCACGTCAACAATCCACAATAATATGCACTCAACTAGATAATTAAAAACGTTTAAACTAAGCTGCACATAGCAAGCCGGGTCATCAATCCTAAAGAGAAGGCTCTCAGCCAATGGCATTACGTCATATTGACTATAAATAGGTGGCAATCTCAAGGCACAAGGAATCTATTGGCATAACAAAGACTTGACATAAAATCATAGCGTACTTTCCTATATTAGAGCTCTAATCAAAAACTCATTAATGACGAAAACGCCTAGATTCAATGTAACAAGCCTCTCGGGCATATAAAAGTGACTAAATAAGAAAAGGACAGTGGATGTAGGGAGTTTCGACCCAAACTACTTTAAAAGTCTTGGTGTTATTTACTTTCAGCTCTTTACCTTCCTCTCGTTTATTATCATGGCTATATAGTTCAACGACCCACAATTCCAACTTAATTACATCGTATCTCGGTAATTTCATAATCGAGACCCATAACTCAACCAGCAATTTCGTAGTTGTACCTTCGGATCTCGAGATGTTGGTGTAGAAGAAATTCTACACTAACATTTTTAATGCTAGAAGGAGAGCCTGAACCTCCATCATTTGTTCCCTCTTGGAAAATCCAGTAACATCATCCCTCCAACCATGACTAACTTTGAGAAGCTAAATCCGAAGTTGCCCCTCAACATTCATATTCGACTCATTAAAGAGGACAATAATGGGAGTTGGTTACCCTCATTTCAGAGAACTAGCATGGCGAAGAATGTGATCCTATTTATGAACTTCTAGCTCGCTAGATCAAACAACTTTCAAAATATCTTTGGAGTCTCTCTGAGAGTCTACTCAACTCCGAGGGATAGTCAAGGCTATGGCGAAGAAAATTAAGGATTTGAGTATCGTGATAATGACAAATAAAGGTTCCTCTCTCCCTACCAAAAGAACTCTCCTGGTTACCTCTACTCATCAACCATGGAAGAAGGTCCAATAAGACAAAGTCTTTACTCCACTCAACCAAAGCATGTCTCAAATCTTTCTGAAAACATGTAGAGAACTCCATTATCCAAACTATCCTCCACCCATCAAAGAAGATCCAAAAGGAAAGAATTATTGTGTTATCATCAAGCGAATGGGCATGTAACAGACGAGTGTCGAAGACTTCCTCAAGCCATAGAAAACTTTATACAAAAAGGGAGATTGATTTAGTTGATTAAATAGATACTTACATATCTCATCTTTATAAATGTCTAACTTAGTTTCTATGTTTTAGGGGAAGATCGTGTAGATTCATTTAACCTAATACACAAACACACATCCTTTTGAAGACAAAGAATGCTATGTTGATCTTTATATTTGAAGAAATCTCTTACCTTACCAAGGACGCTCCTTTCGAGTTTAGCTCTTCCTTCTCTTGCACTACAACAAAAACACCCTTTCACAACTGCCAAAAACAGTTGTAGTAGATCTATTACAACGGGCCGCCGCCTGTCGTGATATCCGGAGTTGTAATAGAACCATAATTTTTTACAATGGTTTTCGACAGTTGTAAAATAATTTTTTAGAACTGCCTAAAGCAGTTGTAAAAAATCTTTTATGACTATTTTTGACAGTTGTAAAAACCTTTTTACAACCGCGATTGGCTATTGTAAAAGACTTTTTTACAACCGTGATTGGCGGTTGTAAAAAAAAATACAAAATAAAAAAATAATAATTTCTAAACACGTTTCGCAAGTGCATTAAGAAACAGATAAGCAACAGGAAAAAACCGATATAAATTAATTTCATAGAGAAGACATCACAATTTAAATACAAACTATAAATCATACACCATCAAGAAAATTTATTTTCCCTTTGTAGCAACCAACTACTACCTATACAAATACATTAAAATGCCTATTAGATACAAACTATAAAGCAATCTCATGTCTATTCCCAACTTATGAGCAGCGTGCGCACTGGAAATTGAGTTGCCATCCACTATGAAGAAATCGTCGTGGTCTAGAAAATTTTCAAGTTGGAGCACATCAGAAAATGCCTGTCAAATTTAGAGTAAGGCAATTATTGAAGAAACATGTCATGGTTTGTGCTGGTTTCTTTAACTATTATTGTCAAATCTAAAATATTATAACTGAAATATGAAAGGTAGAAGAAGAGAACTATATATTTAGGTGTTGTATTTAGTACTTCTGCATAGACACACACACACATATATGAAGGGATCAAAACATATGTATTTAGCAACAGTCGGTCCATATCCAACATTGTTCTGCAATAGGCCTACCATAGGTAACAAAATACTAAAATGAAACAGTAAACTCTAATATATTGATCAAGTTACCTGCAAGCGAAATTAACCTGAAAATGATATCAACATTTGACCTCTGTACTTTCGTACAAATTTAAGATGGTAGTCTCAGGCAAAAGTTCATTAAGTATTTTCCACAAGGATACATGGAAGGCTTCTCCACTGAGCACTAACAGTTTTAATGACTTGCGAATATGATTCCAACGTTGTATTTCTAAAGGGATAAGTGCTCGAACTAATGTGGGAACTGAAATCAACCTAGAAATGCCATATACCTGAAATATCAAAAAGCTTAATACTGTCAAGCAACAACATTAAGAACAGAGAGAATACATATGTTAATGTGCCATCAATAATGTATCATATCAAAGTAGAATACAAGCAGAAACAATAAATAGAATAGAAGTAGAAGTAGTAGGTGGTTAATGTTAGGTCCAGCAATTACTTTGAAGTATATATGACACTCTCAGTTTTGAAGTTGTTAATGTTATATATGACACTCTCATTCATTAGTTATTTCTTACTGGTTATGACTGATGACTCACAATTTGCTTTCATTATCTCACATCATCTAATTATGCATTTTGCAACATCGTCATGTATAAAAGCTTTAATGCTTTTTACTGTCTATCAGTTTAGTTTAATATGATATTAAGTAAGTGTCTAATTCCTGTGACGTTATTATACTCTCACAATTTCATACTACAAAAGTATGACAAAGTATGTGTCTAATGGCTAAACATTATTATAGTTTCACGATTTCACATCATAAAGATTCATCTATTGATAAGTTTGTGATACGACAATGGTAAAAACTAAACACCATATGATTGAAAATGTAGAAACTAGATGGAACATTATTACTCTTTTCACGTGATCGTAGATAGCTATAAGACTAACTTTGATTCATCGTACATGCTGAAACTATTATCCTTTTCTGGACCGCTCCTTTTATAAGGCTTGAGTTGTTCTTCAAGGTAGGGATATTCTTAAAATTTCAGGTTGAAACAGACCAATTATTAGATCAAAAATTTAAAGTTTAAGTGTGATAAAGATAAAGAGTATTATGCTGGAATTTTAAAGTGGGATCAGACATTCAGACTATTGCTCCTAACACGTCCCAACAATAAAGAGTAGCCTAAGGGAAAATAAGGTAAAATACGATGAACACAAAATTTTCTGGTTGAGAGTACGTGAAGAAAGCTGTCATATCTAACTATAGGAATTGACTGTGCCTTTATCAATGACACACTAATTTCTTCTCTGCGCCAGACTGACAGCTTAAAAGATCATGTGCATTACGCAATTATCTGTTTTATTGTATTATTGCACCAGATTAATTACTCTGCTAATTAAATAGTTCCATTCCTTCATAGTTCATTATATATAAATAAATGATATATTCTTTCTATCTGGACAAATTTTAAGTAGTTGATGACTCAAATCAAGTTTTACCATGCTTTTGATTTTCCTCTATGAAGGTCCTCAGAATAATGTTAAGCTGCTTGATGTCCATAAGCTTAATATTTTACACACTCTTTTCTCTATATTCGTTGCAGAATATATCCGTTTTACAATCAGAATAGTATGGTACGTAATTAGTACTAGTACAAGAAGAAGAAATATCTTTGTTTTGCTGTTACTTAAACGGCCAACAAAATTTCAATCGTTGTCCACAAGTACAGACATAGCAGTTCAGTTATACAGGCTGATAATTATTATCATGTAATAGTTGCATGATTATGCTATCTCTTAACACGAAGAGTTTCTATTCTATACTTCAAAGAAATGTACTAATAGTTTAGTTAATGAGAGTGTCAATGTTTGCTTCGGACAACAATTTTGTCTTCGATCGAAAAAATCACATACCAATTTATCAATTGCCGACCAAATAAATGTCAAAACAAGTCGAATTACTTACCTACAGAGATTTCTTTCTTTGAATTTGATTTATCTGATTTTGTGACAGCAGGATGTAAGCAATCAGGTTTTGAGGACGTAGGACAATGGTGGGTCTACACAAGCATAGGGTGCTGCTGTCCTTGTCCAGATTTTGCACAATAAATGGAGAGAATTGCGTCTTTCAACGATTTCAGCCATCAATAAGCAAACTGAGATAATATAATTAGGATTAGATGAATAGATTAAAACTTGTTGCTTAAATTGAAAACGGATTTTGAAATCACGGCGAGCTAAGAATTAGGATTTTGAGGAAGAAAACTGCGTAGATATGAACACGGTGGTAAAATTAAGAATAATTTAAAGGGGAGAAAGGAGATTGAACAAGGATGAGTTAGTATGGTAGTGAGTTGGAGAACTTAGGGGAAGTATTTGGAATTTAGGGTTCAATGATGCAGGCAGGAAATGAAATTACAGAGGAAAAGAGGGCGGGAATTTTATTTGGAGTGAAATATTTTGATCTAAAGCCAAAAATTTGCATTTGAAGCCTAAAGAAAACTTATGTTACTCTGTGTCATACATAGTTGCAAACTTGTAAATTTTGATTAGATATTATTTTTCATCAAATTTTTTTATTAAACATTACTTATTGATTATTGATTGTTAAATATTAAACATTACTCTTAATTAATAACCATTTAACAATTTAATAATAATTATTATTATTTAATAATTATTAAATTAAGTACTAAATATTAATAGTAATTATTTAATATTAAATACTAATAGCAATTATTATAAAATATAATTGTTAATATTTTAATATTATTTATTAATTATATTTATTAATTATTATATGTAATTAATAAATATTAACTATAATTTACAAATTATAAATAATTTATTATAATAAATTAACAAATATGAAAAATAATTATTGATTATAGACTATTAGTTACTATTATTTAATAGTAATGGTTGTTTGTAAATTATTAATTATTAATTAAATATTTATTATTTATTTATTGCTTAATAATCAAAAATTAATTACTAAATAATAATTATTAATTATCAAAAATTAATTATTAGTTATTACTTCTTAATTATTATTATTAATTATTACTTCTTAATTATTAAAAATGAATTATTATTTATTATTAATTAATTAGTATATTAATTAATTGTTAATTATTGAATAGTAATTGTTAATATATTACTTATTAATTATTAATATTGAATATTAATTCATAATTCATAATTATTAATATTGTTTATTCTTTATTAAAAATTAATTCTTATTTATTTATTAATAATTATAAATTATTATTTATTAATTATTGTATAGTAGTTATTAATGTTAATTATTTTGTATTTTCAAATTAATTATTAATTATCATTATTTAATAGTAATTGTTTATTATTAACAATTTTTTTATAAATTATAAATTATTAATATTTAATTATAATTATTAATTAATTATTACAACTGGTAAACGAAAAAAGTTGTGATAAACATCTATTACAACTGACACAAAAGAAGAGTTGTTAAAAATAGACACCTATTACAACTGGCAAATGAAACAGTTATAATAGACATCTATTACAACAGGCAAAAAAGAAAAGTTGTTAAAAATATGCATCTATTACAACTGGCAAAAAAGAAACGTTATAATGGGCATCTATTACAACTGACAAAATAAAAGAGTTGTTGAAAATATGTTTATTACAACTTTCTGAAAAAAAGAGTTGTAAAAAACCTTTATTACAACTGGCATTTTTTGACAGTTGTAAAAATATAGTTGTAATAGGGTTTTTTTGTTGTAGTGTTGGTAAGTGCAATCTAGTCTCGGTACCTATAAAATTTTATCTAGTATGTCCCCCTTTTTAGTTATTTTCTATTGTTCTGTCTACATTTAGAGTCCAAGGGCCGAAAACTCTTTTATTGATCCAACGAGGTCAATAAAAATACTTTTTCCTTAAAAATGTAAATTTTCTCAATAATGCTTTTTCTCAAACTTAAATTAAATATGTTTCTACCTAATGATAAAGTCTACCGACTACTCAATTTCAAAAATCTTTTATAATACGAAAAGAGTTCTTTCCAAAAATTCATGTTTTCCTTTGGAATGAATATCAACTTAAAAGTAGTTTTAGATGGCCAACACCGGCGAAAAGCAACTTTAAATGGTCAATACTAGCCAAAAGTAACTTTATATGGCTAACTCTAGTCAAAAGTTGTTATGGATGACGGACATCAGTCAAAAGTGGTTATAGATAGCTGACACTGACAAAAGGTGGTTGTAGATGGCCGACGTCAGCCACAAGTGGTTGTAGATTGGGACCTGACGATTAGTTGGTAGACCTCGCCATAAGAGCACCCCACAGTGATGTGAAACAAAATGTAAGGTCAATATCACCTGGGTTCAAAAAGACGTCGAAAAGTAGAATGCATGCTGATAGTGAGTCATGTCAAATGGAATCATGCCTTGGGTAGATTCCCAGTTAGATCGGAATATTGGGTAGGTTCCTAATAACAGTGAGCTCCTCATTAGATTAGAATATTGGGTAGATTCACAATAATAGTGAGCCATGGTCAAATAGCACCATGCATTGGGTAGATTCCTAGTTATATTAGAGTGTTGGGTAGATTCCTAATGATAGTGAGCCATGGTCAAGTAGTACCATGCATTGGATAGATTCCCAATAATAGTGAGCCATGGACGAGAAGTACCATGCATTTTGCAGATTCCTAGTTAGATGAGAATATTGTTAGAACCACTATTCTATGGTTTCAATGACAACAACTACACAATCATATATATTATACATCTTATCAAGATTACAGGCATATACTACGAGAGATCAGCATGCTCAAAGATATAGGGACTCGAAGACAAACAAAGACCTATGGACCATGCTATGATTAAATAAGGTTATTTCAGTATGTTAAGAGTCTTAGATAAAATATTGTATGGTCTTCTTGAGTATTCATACACACACGATTTCATATACACTAAAATGCATTGAAAAACTGAATTTACCATCCGCAGACGTTTGAGTAAAAACTGCAGACATATGTGACAATACTCGGGAAATTATTTCCTAAATCCACAGACATCTGAAGTTTGCCCATGGACATCTGTCATTTGAACAACTGCAAAAATTTGAATAGACACCTCTATTAAATGAATAGAAATCAATACTTCATCGAAATGTTGTAGCCATTAAGATGAATAGACCTTATCTAACAGTAACAACTCCTCATCTGCATCTCTTTAAATCTATAAATTACAATGAATGAGATTGACAAATTAATTGAATTAAATAAATTGAATCTATTCTCTCTTGATTTCTTATTAATCTTCTATGCATACATTGCTTGCATGCTCAATCTATCATAACCAAAATATAATTTTGGTTAAAGCACTTCCTACAACTCAAAGCATTCACATTCACATACTCAAAGGAGATCATAGAAAGATTGTACTATCAGTCAAAATCTGTGTTATTTGGAACACAAGATTGTTAGAGATATACTTTTGTACTAGTTTATTCCTCCGGGCAAAGCGAGGGTTAGTTGGTTAAAGAAATACCGAAGGAGGGACTTCGGGACTTGACGTAGGACCGGAGGTCCGAACCAGTATAAAATATCTAGTATGCTCGCTTTTATTATTTACCTTATTTATATTCAATTATTATTCTCTACTTAATATAGTTAGTAATATACACTCTAACACGTATATATATATAAGTTGCATTACTAAAAGAGAATCCTATAGACTTTCATTTGGTTTCAGAGCAACGTCATTTCAATCTACAGTAACACGTAGTTGAAAAATCATTAATATGGCAAGCATATTTTCAAGAAGGTCAATAACCTACTCGTCCTCCACTATTTACTGGTTCTAATTATGCTTATTGGTGAACCCGTATGAGAATTTGTATGAAAGCAAATGGGTTAGAAATATGGCTAGCAACTCAAAACAAATATGAAGCACCTAACATTGACATTAGCACTTGGTCTGATGCATAAAAAGCAACGACATCTAACAATGCCAAAGCTATGAATGTATTATTTTTCTTACTTGATAAAAATGATTTTTACGTGTCATGCTTTGCACCACTGCATATGATATATGGTGCACTTTACAAGTCACACATGAAGGAACAACTAAAGTCAAGCAAACTAAAAATTCAACTTTACAAACCAATTTTCATCTTTCAAAATGAAAACAAGTGAATCAATTATTGATATGTATGCTTGATTTCAAACCTTCAACACGGTCTCATGGCACTTAGAGTCAAATTCAAAGATTTTGATTTAGTCACTCGAATTTTAAACTCTTTGACAAATGAAGGAGAAGAAAAGTTTTAGCCATCGAAGAAGCTAATGATCTTTCTCAAATTAAAGTCGAAGAGCTAATAGGAAATCTGATATCATATGAAGCTAACCTATAGGCTAGAAAGGGTCAAAATCATGAAAAGGAAAACATAGCATTCCAAGAAAATAACGAAGATTCGAACTTAGATGAAAATGAGATTTTTTTTATTGCCAAAAACTACAACAAATTTAAGAAGTTCAATAAGATGACCAGATTTCAAAATGGTGGCAAATCAAACTCATCAACTCGAACATCGATTAAATGATATGAGTGTGAAAATTTTGGCCATATGAAGAAGGATTGTCCACAACTCAATAATAATAAAAAGAAAAGAAAATTTGAAAAATTCAAGAAAAGGAAAAGAGCTTTTCAAGTAACATGGGATGATTGGGATTCATCTTCTTCATCTGACAGTGATGGTGAAAGCGACCCAAAGCAAGCAAATGTGTGTTTTATGGCTAACACTGATGAGGTATGACCTGAACTTACTTATGATGAAATAATGGAAATCAGCATTGAATTGGATGATAAGTATAGAGAAACGAAAAAATTAAATAAGGAATATGTAGGGAAGTTAGCTAGAGTAGAATTAAAAATTGGATTATCAAAAGATGAAAAAGGTATCTTAGAAGAAGAGCTAGAAATTATTTATGAAAAAAGTGCAGCATTATTATCTCAAAATGACAATTTATTAAATGATTTAGAAAATTACAAGTTAGAAAACGTTAACCTTCAAAAAGAAAAATTAGAATTACAAGCAAATTTAGAATCTAGAAATATTGAAATTTGTGATCTTAAAAGTGAGTTAGATAAAATAACAAATAATGTGACAAAATTCAACAAAGAAAAATAAAATTTAGAGAATTTGATTAAAATATCTAAACCATCTGGAAACAGAATTGGATTGGAATTTAAAAGCAAACAAAAGTCAAAGGAGTATAGCACATTATACACCAAATTCAAAAGGCCAAAGTTAGAAACTAAGATTAAAAATTCATACACAAATATGGTCAAAATATGGATTCCTAAAACAAATAATAAGCTAATTAGACAAAAATATATTGATGAATATTTGAAGAAAGTTGTGCATAACAATAATTACATTTTTAAAGGAACCAAATCCTCATGGATATGGCTACCTTCTTCCACTAACACGTAGGACCCTAAACAAAGAATATGGGTACCAATTAAAATTTTCTTATTTTGTAGGTACCCAAAATAAAAATAAAAAGTAAAGAGAAATGGATACTTGGTAGTGGTCTCTCCAAGCACATGACTGGAAATACTCATATGTTATCTAATATAACATATATCGATAGTGGCTCTATGACATTCAGAGATAATTCAAAAAGATTTGTCATCGACATTAAAGAAGTCATCAATATCGGTATTTCTGATTCTCCTATTATTACTAATGTTTTATTGGTAGAGAATTTGAAACATAACTTATTATGTGTAAGTCAAATATGTGGTAAAGGATTTAAAATTGATTTCGAGAAAAACAAATGCAATATCTTTGACTATGATAAAAATCTAATTTTTGAAGGATTTAGAAATCGTAACATATATGTTTTAAACATGAATATCAAAAACATCACTAATTTATGCTTAGCAGCAAATCATGATGATCCATGGTTATTGCATAAATGTTTTTGTCACATAAATTTTAAAAATATCAACAAACTTGCTACAAATGAATTAGTTAGAGGATTACCTAAGATCAATTACAAAGTTAAAAACTTGTGTGAAGGCTGTCAACTTAGTAAATTAAAGAAAAGTTCTTTTAAATCTAAAAGGAAATCTCCACAAAGCAATCTCTCAAAATACTTTATCTAGATTTATTCGGACCAACTCAAGTATGCTCTATAAATAATAATAAATATGTTTTGTAATTGTTGATAATTTTCAAGATATACTTGGACATTATTTTTAAAACATAAAAGCGACACTTTTGAAATGTTCAAAATATTTGCTAAACGAATCATAAGTTTGATGAATTTCAAGTATACGAAGTGATCATGGAGGCGAATTTGAAAATGAACTATTTACAAATTTTCGCAACAAAAAGGGAATTAATCATAATTTCTCATTCCATGAACACCTCAACAAAATGGTGTTGTAGAAAGGAAAAATCGAACTTTACAAGAATATGCATGAACCTTACTAGATAGTAGTAACCTACCAAAATGTTTTTGGGCTGAAGTTGTTGCTGCTGCATGTTATGTATTGAATCGTGTAACACTTAGGCAAATGACTAAAAATACATGTTATGAAATATTTTCCAAAAAGAAACCTAAATTATCGTATTTTCGATTATTTGGATACAAATGTTTTATCTTAAACATAAAAGATTATCTAGGAAAATTCGATTCTAAAGCTGATGAGGAAATATTTGTTGGATATTCGGATCAAAGTAAATCATATAGAACTTTTAATAAACGAACAAACATTATAGAAGAATGTCTGCATGTATCATTTGATGAAAACTTTACAAATAATAAAAATGACAATGATGAAGAAGTTATTAATAAAACTAGTATACCTATACATGAAAATAATAATAATAATGATAATGTGATAACGTCACCACCTAGGATATTAAGAGACCATCCAATTAATAATATTATTGGTGATTAAATACAAAAGTATCAACTAGAAAATAGTTAAATTAAATGAGTCATGTTGCATTTATATCAAATTTTGAATTGAAAAATTATAAAGAAGCAACAAAAGATGATTTTTGGATTAGTGCAATGCAAGAAGAACTTAATCAATTTGATGGAAATGGTGTTTGGGAACTTGTACCAAGACCAAACGATCAATATGAAATTGGAACAAAACGTGTTTTTAAAAATAAATCAAATGAAAATGGAAATATTGTTCGAAATAAAGCAGGATTAGTAGCTCAATGATATAATCAGGAAGAAGAAATTGATTATGACGAGACATTGCTTCTGTAGCACGTCTCGAAGCAATGCGAACATTACTGGCTTTTACATGTCATCATAATTTTAAACTTTTTCAAATGGACATAAAAAGTGCATTTTTAAACGGATATATAAAAGAAAAGGTGTATATTGAACCACTTCCTCTATTTGTTCATGAGAAGTATCCCGGTCATGTATTTAAACTTAGAAAGGCCTTATATGAATTAAAACAAGCACCTCATGCTTGGTATGAAAGATTAGAAACTTATTTACAAAATTCCGGTTTTAAAATTGGTAAGATTGACTCTACTTTATTCATAAAACAAGAAAGTAATAATGTAATAACCCAATATTTTGAAATTATTTTAAATTAAATTTTATGTCAATATTTTATTTTTAAAACATTTTAGAAGTATAGTTATAATTTTTCCAAAGTTAATTGTATTTTTGTTTGCAATTTTTAATCTAGTTTCAATATAATAAGCTATTTTCTTTATTTACTTTTATTTTCTTTTTATTTTTCCTATGAATAATTATTTATTTTCATTTTCACTTTATTTTTGTTTGTCTTTTATTTTATTTACTGATTTCATTTTGTTTATATTGAATTAAAAAGAATTGGAAATTCAAAGAGGCAAAGTCCTTTCATTTGCTTGACTTTTCACTTTCTAGTCTTTTCATTTTCTTTGGCCTTTCATTTTCTTTTGTAGCCGTGTATTCCTTATTGTTTTTCACGTGAAAACTCCTTCTCAACATCACAAATTTTCAGCCAAAAACATTTCTGAACATTCTAGGTAATGGCTTCTTCTTCTTTTTCTACTTGTTCTCTTCACTTTTTCCATTGTTTGCTTGATTTTGCCTTGCCTTCCTCTACATGTTGCTCGGCCTATACCCCTCCACCATCTCCTCCACCGACCACCACCACTTCTTCCCCACATCATCCACGACCTAACCACCATCTCCTCTGACTAGTTCAAGCCGTGACCTCCTCTTGATGCAAACACCACAAAACAATGCGAAAACTCCAAAAGAAATGCACATAGCCGAGCTTGTCTTCATCGCCACCTTCTTTGTAGCCACGGCCACCACCCTAGAACCACCACCACTTGTTGACTTGACCCCTGACCCTCTGACCTGACCTGTAGCAGCCTTTGGCCGAGCCCATAGACCCATAGGCCGAGCCTATGTTGCACCCAAAACCCCTCCTTTCAATTGCAGAAGTTGTAAGTGCTGTAGCACTTTGTAAGTGTTGTAGTTGCAGGAACTAAACTTGAAACTGAAACTAATGAAAGAGCTATTGTAGCACTTGTTAAGTGCTGCAGTTGGCTGAAATGTGATTTTTGAAAAAAACTGAACTATTACAGCAGTTTTTAAACGCTGTCTTTGCTGAATTGAATTAAATCTTTTAATTTGAACCCTGAACTACTACAGCGGTTTTGAAATGCTGTCTTTTTTGAATTGAACTATTTTTCCACTAAAACTGAACTATTACAACAGTTTTTAAATGCTGTCTTTGCTGAATTGAATTATTTTCAAATGTTACTTACCGTAGCAATTTCTAAGTGCTGCGAAAGCTGAAATTTTAAAGTTTTAAAGTATTTAAGTGAATAAATGAACTCGGAAAAGGTTAAAATTTTGGGAATTGAATATTTGATTTAAAAGTATAATGACTTTACTTTTAAATGGTTTGAATGAGGTATTTTGATTTGAAATATAAACTATTTTTGAAATTTATAACCACGGGTTATAATAACGATTGGTTGTTAAAGAGACCGGGATCGGATATGGACATACTCTCTGTCGATACCGAAAACCACTTTAACAACTGTGTACGCGGTGTAGTTTCCAGAATGAAGTAGGATGGTGGCGACGATCCTATTATGGTATGAACGTGGACCCAACTCTCGTGAGTTGGCATAAGGTGGCTAAAACAGGAGCGATTCTCGAGCCAATGAGGTAGCACCTCTGATCGGACACACTTCTTCGATACCATTCTATTACTTTTGTGATTGATTGGGTGAACTCCTTGATTTGGGAGTGTTGTTCGAGGTGGGCGGTAGTGGATGCTATGCATTACCACCAGCCCGGATGCGTAATTGGTATATCTACCCTGGCATTGCCTTGTTGTGCCGTGTCACCTACCATAGCGAGCTTTACTACGAGTTGTGATTTCTCCCGTAGCCTGTGGAGTATTGAGGGTAGCCCCCGTTCTGGGAGTATGCTAATACTGGATAGACTACTGGGACTATTACGTGTTAAGGGGAATATTGGGTCACTCCTTAATGCTATTTAAAAGTATATTTATTTTATATTAGACATTATTATAATAGCAAATATTACTACATAGTAGATAGTTTAACGGATCCTTAAAGAATGGGCGATCCCAAGCATTCTTTAAGTTACTTGTGCATTTTATTACAGTTCACTTAAGTTGGTTTACATTGTGTAAGTATGTATGTCCCGACTCGAGTGTTTGTGTTTTATTTATGCTCGGGTCGGCTTGAGTATTCACAGCTTTGGACTTCACTTTCTGGAGCTAGGAATCGCTGGAGATTCTACTTATCTAGTTGTTTATCTATTTCAGTTTCTGTTGTTCTACTTCAGCTTTTGTGTTAGAGACATATGTATTTGGGATTTCTACTGTACTTGTTTCAGAACTGTATTTGTTTTCAGACTATGTATTTTGTATCTGTTTTTGAGACTTTGTATTGTAGTGGCTTCATGAACCACTATTTATTTTATTTTCCGCCGCGGGTTATTCTGATATTTCTATGTCTGTGATTCTGTCATTGGTTTATTTGCTCCAAATTTTATTACAATCTATTATTTTGCATTATTCAAGTCTGACATGTGTGGATTATTGTTGATTTGAATGGTCCAAAATAGTGGGTCATTACAAATAATATTTTAGGTGTACAAATATATGTTGACGACATTATATTTGGATCCCTGATGAAAAATTGTTACTGAATTTTCTAACATAATGAAAAATGAATTTGAAATGTCACATATGGGTGAATTAAACTATTTCTTGGGTTTGCAAATAAGATAACTAGAAAATGGAATTTTTATAAATTCAAGAAAAATACTGTCAAGATTTTTTAAATGTTTTGGGATGTAAAATATTTCAAGTAAACCGACTTTGATGGGTACTACTCTACATTTAGATAAAGATGAAAATGGAAAAGATTTTGACCAAAAATTATACCGAAGTATGATAGGATCTCTGCTATACTTAATGGCTAGTAGATCGGATATTATGATGAGTGTATGCTTTGGTGCTTAGTTTCAAGCACAGCCAAAAGAATCACATCATCGAGCGGTAAAAAGAATCTTAAGATATTTAAAAAACACTAAAGAGTATGGACTTTTCTACCCAAAAGGATACTCGTTCGAACTCGTGTCATATAGTGATGCTGATTTCGGGGGTTGTAAAACAGATAGAAAAAGCACAAGTGGAACATGGCATTTTATTGGTCAATCTTTAGTTCCGTGGTTTAGTAGAAAAAAAACTGTGTTTCGCTCTCGACATGTGATGCCAAATACATCTCAACGGCTTTAGCATGTGCACAAGTAATCTATATGCAATAAAGTCTTCTAGATTCGGTAAAATCATAACAAATTCTCCTATATATTATGATAATAGTAGTGCCATAAATTTATCGAAAAATCCTATTAACCATTCTTGAAAAAAACATATTGATATTCATCATCATTTTCTAAGAGATAATGTGGAAAAAGGAATAATATCACCAGAATTTGTAAGTACTGAAAATCAAATAGCTGATATTTTTACCAAACCACTAAGCGAACTAACTTTTATTAAATTGAGACTAGATCTGGGAATATGTTCTTACCATGAATTGGTAAACTAAAATAAAAATGTATTTAACTTATATAAATTGTACACAATGAAATTTGAATACTTAAGCACAAAATAATTTTATTCTCATAAAAATAACTAAGTTTATTAAAATTATCTGGTTAAATATTTTTCTAACAACTAAAATGCTATATATAGTAAACCAACTTTCATATAAACCAAATTTTCTTATGAACTACATACATATTTGCTTTTACCAATCACCATCTGCAACTATTTCAACTCAAAATGTCTTCCGATCACGACTCCACTTATTCAACCGTCGACTATAAATCACCCTCATTTAATAGCACCAACGTTTTGCCAGCTAAATCCATACTTCCATCAATTCGCTTAGCCTCTCTGAACATTGTTACATCACCTACGTATCACACTGGCTTTTCTTCTAAGGAAAAAACCAAACGATTAATTGATTTACAATCAACATCTCTCACCTACAAAGTTGATGAAATGTATCACTATCAATAAGAAATGATGGGAGTTCAATGTGAAATGTATTATGAGCAACGATGTCAAGGATCTCATCTATATTTTCTCGAAAACTGTATTCTAGCAATTTGCGATCATTCACCAACAAAAAATTGCATACATCAAAAATCTCCTCGCTTGCAAGAAACTCATATAAAAGCATATAACATTACTCCAAGAAATTTATGCAAGCCAGGACCATCACACCAAGACTGGATTGACACTCCAACTCGTCCAAGTTGGTCTCCACTAAAGCCGTTAATTGGCGATACAAAGGTTAAACCGAATTCATGGGATATACAACAGTTTAAAAACTATGACCTCTCTGACAACAACTAAAATTATGATAAGAATTTCATCAAAATAAGTTTCTTTTGTAATTTTTTAATATATATATATATATATATTATTCTATGTAAAAATTCTCTTGAAATTTCAATAAATAAAGATTGACACTTTCATTTTGATGACTAATTTCTGAGAAAACAGACCACAAACGTCTGTGACAATATCACAGATGTCTGTCAAAGGTTTCAAGAAAACAATTTTCTAAAACCACATATGTTTGTGATAATTCATAGACGTTTGTTGCTAGTTTCAGGAAACTATTTCCTGAAACCATAGATGTCTATGAAAAATCACAGACGTCTTTCATTTGTTTCGGATAGAAAAAATTCTACAACCACAAACGTCTGTGTTACTCCCATAGACGACTCCAATTCTACTTTACCAGCAACCATATATATATATATATTTACCCTTTTTCAACTTTTCACCAGCCTATTCTCAATATATACTCAAACCCTAATTCCTAAAAACTCAAATTGCTCACTAATGGATTCTAAGGCAAAAACTCCAATTAATAAACGATCCAAGAAAGGCCAATCCTCTTCTTTTCAAAACCCTTTAGTCAATGACGCCCTCATTCAAGAGTGGCTTTGAAATAGCATGATTGCTAACAGGAGATTTGACAACCTCAAACAAAAGAAGCTTCATTTCAGCCCATTCTACATATTATGCAAATTTGGTGAATGTGGCATTCAAGAACTCACTGCTGCCTCCAACTTTTGGGATTTAATCAATTTCGATGAAAACGAGGTTCAAATGATCAATTGGCAATCTTTATTTTTTTACGCTAATTTGTGTAGTAGTGATATTTGGACTCCTGACAATGATGATGGATGGATATGGACGTGTGTTTACGGACGTGTTTTAAAGGTTATCGTAAACACTATGGTTGTATACTTAATTGTTCTTCGTCCGGATCAATTTAAAAGAAGCTTCCGACCACAGGAATTATCCTCGAGATGAAATAGCTCATCAAATTTGGGAAGATAGGATGCTACAAGGGAAATCTGTTTATGTTAGTCCATAGGATAGTGGTTTTGATGACAACAACTATAGAAGTGTTACAAAATATATATGTGCAGGAAATCTATATGCAGGTATCAACAAAAGAAGACTGTACAGTAAAGAAAACAAAATTGATGAAGACAAAGATCAAGAGTTCAAGATTGAAGACTCATGAGATTCAAGATATTCAAGAGTTCAAGACAAATAATATAGTTAGGTTAGATATTTGTTAAAACTCCTTGAAAGCACTATCATTCTTTTTTATCCAATTTACTCGTGGAATGGAATCCACTTCGTTCTTGTTAAAGGGATGGAACCCTAGTGAGATGGAACTCACGAAATATCTAGTGGAACGGATAGTAGCCCTATTTTGTTATCCACTAATTTTGATTCAAAATGATTTTCAAAATTATCTCTTGTTTTATAAAATGATTTTCAAATATTCCTTTTCAAAAGAAAAACCTTCGTTCACATTTCCAAAAATGTTTTAGCCTCAAAATCATATTTATTATTTTGTTATATTTTGATTTCAAAATTGTCCTTGATATTTTAGCCTCAAAATCTATTTTAATATTATATTTACTTTAGTTTATTTACTTTGATTTTAAAACATATTTTAGTATATATACATATATACATTCATAAGTATTTCTACTTCTAAATACCTTCTACAAATACATAGAGTCCATTTGAATAAAGTTGCATATGTTTTAAATCATCATTTTCAAAGTAAAGCAAATCATCACTTTTTACTAGACCATGTCGACATCCTATTTACCTGTCATGTCGACATGCTTCCCGTTACAGCAAAGGTTGTTTTCAAAAGAAGTGTATATTCGTTTAAACCTCTTCGAATGGACACATCCATTCATTCTCTATAAATAGAGACTTTTATGGACGTTTTCCAGTAACTACTTTCTTTATTTTCTCTCCTTTTTACTCTCTTATCTTATTTTCTAATCATCCTATCCATATTTTGCCGAAATCTTAAGTGAATCAAACCAGAATATCTCTAGTTTGATTCTCTGCCACTCTCTCCAAAGAATCTCAGTGCTTATCAGAGTTATAGATACATTTGTACTCAAAGAAACTTGTGTGGGGTTATAAAGGTGTGATCGTGTCCTTGGAAATCGATCGGGTGAACTTGTGTCCTGTGAATCAAGTGGTTCTACCCAGAGACCTGAGAATCTGGAGGGTGTACCTCGTTGCCTTGGAATCGAGGGATTGTAATCTAGATTATTGTTGAATAGAAAGCCGTACGGGTTGTGCGGGACTGGATGTAGGGTAACACCGAACCAGTATAAAATTCCTGGTGTGTTCTTTCCTTTACTTGCTTTTTATTTATATTTGCATTTGTTTGTGATTCTGTGATTTGATCTGTGATTGTGTATTTGCATTAAGTTAGTTAATTCAATTTAAATCAAAGAAGTTTTAAAGAAATTCTTAAAACACTATTCACCCCCCCTCTAGTGTTAAATAGCCTTAAGATCATCTTCCGCGTCCCTTTCATTTGTTATCAGAGCAAGTTTTTCAAAGTATTCATAATCTGATTTTTGAAAAGTTCATGGCTAAGTTTGAAATGTTTCCTAAAAATATTTCTTTAATGATCAAATCATTGTGGTCTCATAAATTGATGCATGATAGTTATATAGAATCAGGTAGTCTACAAAAGTTGCTCACTGTGCAGGAATCTTGCTTCATGGCGACAAATGAATCTATTCACAATGGACAAGCTGTGCAAATAAGGAAAAACAAGTGGATACTTGATAGTGGATGTTCAAGACATATGACAGGAAATCCAGAGATACTCAATGACATTATTTACAAGGATGGAGGATTGGTTAATTTTGGGGATAATTCAAAAGGTTATGTGGTTGGCATCGGCAATGTAGGTAATTCTGAAACTCCTATTATTTCAAATGTTTTGTTAGTTAAAAATCTACAACATAATCTACTTAGTATTAGTCAGTTATGTGATAAAGGATATAGGATTAAATTTGAAAAAGACAAGTGTCACATCGAAGATAATAAATCTAATATTATCTTTGAGGGAGTTAGGAAAAAGAATATCTATATTCTTAGTATGAAAATTTCAAATGATAATCTATGTCTTTTGGCCAATACAAGTGACCCTTGGACTTGGCATAAGGGATTTGGACATTTGAATTTTAAACTCTTATCTAGACTATCCAAACTTGATCTAGTAAGAGGCCTCCCTAAGATGCAATTTAAAGTAGATAGTATATGTGATGCATGTCAATTAGGAAAACTTAGAAAAAGTTCCTTTAAACTTAAAGATATGATCTCTACTTCAAAACCTCTTGAGTTACTTCACCTAGATTTATTTGGTCCATCTCAGATTCAATCAATCAACCATAGTAAATATGTCTTTGTAATTGTGGATGATTATTCCAGATATACATGGACAATCTTTCTGAAACATAAAAGTGATACTTTTGATTATTTTAAAAGTTTTTCAAAAAGAGTTCAAAACCAACTTTCTTCCAAGATCATCACTATTCGTAGTGATCACGGTGGTGAATTTGAAAATGAGAAGTTTGAGGAATTCTGTAATCAGAAGGGAATTACTCACAATTTTTCGTTTCCAAGAACTCCACAACAAAACGGAGTAGTTGAGCGTAAGAATAGGACGATTCAAGAGTGTGCTATAACTCTACTTTCTGATAGTAAATTACCAAAACATTTTTGGGCTGAAGCAGTTGCAACAGCCTGTTATATTTTGAATAGGATTTTAATTAGACCTCTAACCAATAAAACACCTTATGAACTTCTTTTCAATAAGAAACCTAAGGTATCTTATTTCAGAATTTTTGGAAGTAAATGTTTTATCTTAAATACAAAAGATAATTTAGATAAGTTTGATCCTAAATCCGACAAAGGAATCTTTATCGGATATTCTAACAGGAGTAAAGCTTATAGAGTTTTTAATCTAAGAACAAACACTATTGAAGAAACTTTACATGTTTCCTTTGATGAAAATTTCAAAGAAGTTGATCAGACTAATGATGAGGATGACTTAGTTATTTCTAATCATGAATCTGTAGATGCTACAAATGAAACTTTTCATCCAAATAAAAAGATTAGGCTTTTAAAAGATCACCCTGTAGAAAATATTCTAGGAGATATGCAATCTGTTGTTAAAACTAGGAATCAATTAAACAGTATGAGTCATGTTGCTTTTATATCCTCAATAGAACCTAAAAATCCAAAGGAAGCATCAACTGATGATTCATGGATTCTTGCTATGCAAGAAGAATTGAATCAATTCACCAGAAATGATGTTTGGGAACTTGTTCCTAGACCTGAGGATAAATCCATTATAGGCACTAAATGGGTATATAAAAATAAATTAAATGAATTAGGTGAGGTCGTTAGAAATAAGGCTCGACTCGTTGCACAAGGTTATTGTCAAGAAGAAGGTATATATTATGACGAAACCTTTGCACCCGTAGCAAGATTAGAAGCTATTAGAATTCTGCTTGCTTTCGCTAATTTCAATAATTTCAAACTTTTCCAAATGGATGTCAAGAGTGCCTTTCTAAATGGTTTTGTAAAAGAGGAAGTTTATGTTGAACAACCTCCACTCTTTGAAGATACAAAATTTCCAAATCATGTTTTTAAATTAAAGAAAGCCCTGTATGGTCTAAAACAAGCTCCTAGAGCTTGGTATGATAGACTTAGGTCTTATCTTTTGCAATCTAATTTTGAAATAGGTAAAGTAGATAACACACTTTTTATTAAAAGAAACAAAAATGATATTCAACTTGTACAAGTGTACGTAGATGATATTATTTTTGGATCAACCAATTCTGACATGATCAAAGAATTTTCTGACATTATGACAAAAGAGTTTGAGATGAGTCATATGGGTGAACTTAACTTTTTCCTAGGATTACAAATCAAACAATTAGATAATGGTATCTTTATCAGTCAAGAGAAGTATGCGAGAGAGTTAGTTAGTAAGTTTGGCTTGACCAATGTGAGTGGAAAACCAACTCCCATGGCAACCAATATAGCGTTAAGTAAGGATGATCTATCCAAAGACGTAGATCAAACCTTGTATAGAGGAATGATTGGATCACTTCTCTATATAACTGCTAGTAGACCAGATATCATGAACAGTGTCTGTCTCTGTGCAAGATATCAATCTCAACCCAAGGAAACTCATCTAAAAGCTGTGAAACGTATCATTCGATATGTTAAACACACCTTTGATTATGGATTGTTCTACCCTAAGAATGATTCATTTGAATTAGTTTCCTACTGTGATGCTGACTATGCTGGGTGTAAGTCAGACCGAAAGAGTACAAGTGGAACTTGTCACTTTCTAGGTCATTCCTTAATTTCCTGGTTCAGTAAAAAGCAGAATACTGTTTCCCTATCAACAACTGAAGCAGAGTATGTTTCTGCTGCTTTAGCTTGTTCTCAAGTTTTGTATATGCAACAAACCTTGAATGATTTTGGTATATCTATCACGAAATCTCCAATTTTCTGTGATAACACTAGTGCCATTAGTTTGTCCAAAAACCCAACTCTCCATGCCCGAACTAAACATATTGACATTAGACACCATTTTCTAAGAGATAACGTAAATAAAGAGAAAATTTCTCTTGATTTCGTTAATTCTGAAAATCAAATAGCTGATATTTTAACCAAACCTTTAGGAGAACCTATCTTCACCAAGTTAAGAAGAGAATTAGGTATATGTTCTCTTTCTGAAATATAGTATATAGTATAGTAGTATACATAGGGTATATATGAATGTTTTCTTAACCATAGCATTTTGCAACACCATGTCGACATGGTATTCATGCGTCATGTCGACATGCAACGGTAAAAATGACAGTTCGTTTTTTTCCCTCTAATTTTTTTGGGTGGTTATTTAACTCACCCATTCCGAGTTTCTCTTCCCTCCAATCATTATTTCTTCATTCTACTTTCTAGAAACATCAAATCCATGGCTTCCACATTCAATCCTAATCAAATATCACCGGTTTCTTTCCTTTCTCCTTCACATGGCCCTTTCCAAAACTCCATACTCGCTCGTGTCATCAAAATAGAGGAGAAAGTTAATGATTCGCTGCAGATGTTAACTGAAATGCAAGTTCAACAATTGAGAATGGCAAGAGAGCAAGAGAAACAAGGGAAAATTCTGAGGAATCTTCAAAAATTCCTCATGGATAATCATGCCAATCCAATTGTAATTGAAGATTCTTCTAACATAGAAGCAAATGAAGAAGGAGAAGAAGACGAAGACGAAGAAGAAGAGGAAGAACCAATGGAGGAAGAAACTGATGATGAAGCAGTATGTGTAGGGGAACTTTGTTTTGATGCTTATGGAAACATTGTGGAACAACATGGAAATTTCTGTTTCCATTACCCAAATTGTCCTGTCCACAAGTCTCCCATCATCAAAAACAACCGTTGAGTTGTTTATTTTCTTGTTTTAGTTATTTATGTGTTTATAAGTTTAAATAGTCATGTATATAGTAATATTGAAATGAATAAAATAATATGTGGTTACACTTATTATTCTTATTCTTATATTGCTCATATATAACATTCTAAGTATACGATGTTTAGTGCATTGTTATATCTAGTTTCAGTATTATTAATGATAACACTATCATTAATATCATAGATTTAGGGGGAGTTAGTGTCATTTTTTTTGTTGATGATAAAGGGGGAGAAGTATAAAATAGGTTAGTTAGGCATAGATTTAGGGGGAGTTATAAGGAGAATATAAATATTTTATAAACAAAGGTTGTCATCATCAAAAAGGGGGAGAATGTTAGTCCATAGGATAGTGGTTTTGATGACAACAACTATAGAAGTGTTATAAAATATATATGTGCAGGAAATCTATATGCAGGTATCAACAAAAGAAGACTGTACAGTAAAGAAAACAAAATTGATGAAGACAAAGATCAAGAGTTCAAGATTGAAGACTCATGAGATTCAAGATATTCAAGAGTTCAAGACAAATAATATAGTTAGGTTAGATATTTGTTAAAACTCCTTGAAAGCACTATCATTCTTTTTTATCCAATTTACTCGTGGAATGGAATCCACTTCGTTCTTGTTAAAGGGATGGAACCCTAGTGAGATGGAACTCACGAAATATCTAGTGGAACGGATAGTAGCCCTATTTTGTTATCCACTAATTTTGATTCAAAATGATTTTAAAAATTATCTCTTGTTTTATAAAATGATTTTCAAATATTCCTTTTCAAAAGAAAAACCTTCGTTCACATTTCCAAAAATGTTTTAGCCTCAAAATCATATTTATTATTTTGTTATATTTTGATTTCAAAATTGTCCTTGATATTTTAGCCTCAAAATCTATTTTAATATTATATTTACTTTAGTTTATTTACTTTGATTTTAAAACATATTTTAGTATATATACATATATACATTCATAAGTATTTCTACTTCTAAATACCTTCTACAAATACATAGAGTCCATTTGAATAAAGTTGCATATGTTTTAAATCATCATTTTCAAAGTAAAGAAAATCATCACTTATTACTAGACCATGTCGACATCCTATTTACCTGTCATGTCGACATGCTTCTCGTTACAGCAAAGGTTGTTTTCAAAAGAAGTGTCTATTCGTTTAAACCTCTTCGAATGGACACATCCATTCATTCTCTATAAATAGAGACTGTTATGGACGTTTTCCAGTAACTACTTTCTTTATTTTCTCTCCTCTTTACTCTCTTATCTTATTTTCTAATCATCCTATCCATATTTTGCCGAAATCTTAAGTGAATCAAACCAGAATATCTCTAGTTTGATTATCTGCCACTCTCTCCAAAGAATCTCAGTGCTTATCAGAGTTATAGATACATTTGTACTCAAAGAAACTTGTGTGGGGTTATAAAGGTGTGATCGTGTCCTTGGAAATCGATCGGGTGAACTTGTGTCCTGTGAATCAAGTGGTTCTACCCAGAGACTTGAGAATCTGGAGGGTGTACCTCGTTGCCTTGGAATCGAGGGAATGTAATCTAGATTATTGTTGAATAGAAAGCCGTACGGGTTGTGCGGGACTGGATGTAGGGTAACACCGAACCAGTATAAAATTCCTGGTGTGTTCTTTTCTTTACTTGCTTTTTATTTATATTTGCATTTGTTTGTGATTCTGTGATTTGATCTGTGATTGTGTATTTGCATTAAGTTAGTTAATTCAATTTAAATCAAAGAAGTTTTAAAGAAATTCTTAAAACACTATTCACCCCCCCTCTAGTGTTAAATAGCCTTAAGATCATCTTCCGCGTCCCTTTCAGTTTACTTACATCGAAAAGCTAGGTTGTTAAATCGTATGATTGTCAACACGATAATTCCACGCCTAGGAAGTAATGAACAAATCTACCACAATGACCACAAAGCCCTTTATGCTATTTTTGGTGGGATACAAATAAATTGCGCTAAGTTCATTCATGACAAAATAAAACGCTTTTGGTCTCATCACCGATGCACGATTATGTATGCTCCATATATTATGTGTCCCTTACATGCTCTTGGGGTACCCTCTTATATACCTCATTTTGAAGAAATCCATGTCAAAGAGAGCAAAATAAGATTTTTATCTTTAATGCACCTCCCCAACGACCACCCCCAATTACCTCCTTGGAACAATGGTCCTTGCAACAGCAACAACAAGTGCATCATGGTCCTCAACCTACTCTTGCTCCTCAACATACTTATTCAACTCATCCTTCATAGCAATCTGCCTCCTCGAGTCATGCTACCGAATACTATTCTGATTCAAAGATTTAAGAAGCTCATATTGAACCAATGCAAAACGAATCGATCCGTGATTTAACATTTAAAAATCAAAGGTTAATCACAGCCAACCAATGGGCTTTAAATAGTAAAATGACTAGCTTGGAGTAGTCCTTCTCAAAGCTTATGACTAAAATGGAAAAGACTTTAGAAAAAGTCTTCTCCACCTTAGGAAAAGTAATGAGAAAGGTACGTAGCAGATCATCCTCTTGTTCATCATCCTCTCCTTCACCTACGCCCCATCCTCAAACTCGAACACCAATTTACAATGCTCAAACTTCTCATGAAGAAACTTCTCACGACAAAGGGAAGACTATTGAGCAAGAAGAACCTGAAGAGGAGAAAGAAGATATTGATGATTTGTACTTCTCATCAATTTCAACATCAACCTTACATGGCTTTCCAAGGACTTTCCATTTAATAAAATGAAGAATATCACGATCAAACTAACTGGCCAGGAGCATACGACCAAGATCCTTCATCATATTGGGAGTACTATGAGAAATACAATGAATTTTCCTATTCCTCAGATTAGTACAACTAGCTTATTTCATTCTCATATTTTTATCTGTTCTATCTGCTACTTGTGTTTGTGCTTCTCTATTTTTAATGCACTTTGTTACTTACCTTTTAAAACATAATTTTGTTTGTCCTTGCTTGTACGTATTTACCTTCAATTATTTCATTCTCATATTTATGACATATCTATAACTATATATCTATTTAATGTATGTATAATATCTTTTCTTCTTTTTTGATAATGACAAAGGGAGAGAAATATATGCATATACATAGGGGGAGATAAAATTCACTTTACGTGCACAAGGTTAAAATCGAAAAGAATTCCTAATAAGATTATAATTTTAGAAGGAGAGTTCCTAAGTAAAAAATGAGCATTGGGGAAGGATCCCAATCCAAGTCGTAAGGATGGCATCAAGTTAGCAAGAATAGACATCGAAACCCCAATATGATGAGACACCAAGAGGGCAAGAAGAACACTAAGATGGAATTAGAAAGGACAAGCAAAACAGCTTGAGTTGAAAGAACTAGTCAAACAAAAAGACAAAAGAGAACCTCAATGTTATAGACATATTATCCAAATGATTATTAGTACATTTGGAACACAACATAAAAAAAGGTAGCATCTCATAAGTCTTCATACACATTCCTAACCCTAGTTTCGCCTTCCTTCATGGCCCCCTCCAAGTGAGACTTGAAATGCTCCTTCATCTTGTCATATGTCTTAAATATTCATTCCTTCTTAAATTTCCTGAACGAGATCCTTAAAACATCCATGGTACAAATGAAGGTGTTTGATGCATCAAGCACTGGGACAAAAGGTGAAATCCTTTCAGATTGGGAATGTCGGGAACAAGACCCGGAAAAGATGATTATTGTCCTATGAGAAGAACAAAGTTCCATTGCAGCACGACCTGTACCTCTACCCCTTCCGTGAGCTAGAGGGATAGCAACCATAACTTCGTTTGTTCGCTTATTTTTAGTTTCAAGTTCTTGTAATTTGATTGCTGAAAGCTCTTGGTGAGCTTCATCCAATTGATGTTGGAGAGTAGATGTAGACTCTCATAATCTGGAAACAGCAGATTCTAAAGCCTGACTAGTAACCGACGCTGCCTTTGAAATAGTAGACATCTTCCTGGATAACTCCTTAAGAGTTCGCTTTAAGGATTCATTGTCTTTCAAGATGGCATGGATGTTGCTACCAAGATCAGAGCTACACTTCGTTAGTTCAGCAATTTTATCATCGAGACTCCATTGCAAAGAGGCACATTCCCTCTCTAGTTCTAAGCAGTTGGCACATGATTGCCCTTAAAAGAAATTCAAATTAAACTAGAAAAGGCAAATCATCATAAAGGTAATTCTATTTCATTTCATATAGAATTAATACAGATAGTAAGAAATGAAAAGTACAAGAATTCACGATCTCTTGAGATAGGAAAATTTCTCTTTAGTTGCTAAATTATCTTAAGGCTTCTACTCTTAATATCAACAAGGGACCTCGAGGGTCTCGCCATATTGGAAAAAGTAATACCTTTCCTAAACCACCATTTGGTATAGATAGTTCTGAGGGAGAAGAGTCTACCAAGGGCCGTCTAAGGTTAGCTTCGGGAATGCATTGAGGAACGTATTCTAAGACATGTTTTCTTTCAGGAGTCTTCCCTTCGGTAGTAGCTAAGGGAGGTGGGGTTACACTTTGATAACAAAGAAGAGCCTCTGGAGTGATAGTTAGGCTTGGATCATAGAACCTTCTAAGGAAAGATAACATTTTTTCAACTGTGAATCCCTCGTATGTAGTTTAGAGAATCGGGCAAATTCTTGAAGACCTCATCTCTGTGTCCTAAAGCAAGTTTTAATTGGCCCCTAACATCTAAGACCTGATTGCCTAACCTAGTACCTCTAAGCCTCAGGGACTTAATTAATTTGGCACAGGTTTGGTCATGTGTATCCTGCACCTCTTCAACCTTATTAGACAACTCTACATTCCTTAATCTACTGGATTTTAGTTCGGTTTTGAGGGTGCCTATCATCGCTAGCAGTTTCGAGTTTTTATTTTTGGTCCTCTTCCGTAATAATTCATAATGAGAGGTGAAACTGGACTTCCTCTGTTTAAATATGGTTAAGGGAAAAGTAATTTAGAATAGATGTGACGAAGTCAGTAAGGAAATAATTTATCAAGAACCTAATGCCAAATAAAAATACCACCAAAGTCAACGGTCACAAAAGACAATGGCATAAAGAAAGTGTATCAAAGATTATTACAAACCGCAATTCAACCATCATTGATAGGAGAATTCTAGAACTTGGAATCATGACGTACCTCTCTACTTTTGTCACCTTCTTCTCTCGGAACCGAGTGTTCAACACTAGCCATGGCTCGGGCTTTCTCATACCTGTAGGAAAAGCTATCTACAATCCTTTTACCATTGGGATTGAAGCCCATAGAGAGAATCACACCCTTGTTTCGATTATGATCATAAGCTTCATAAAGAATTTTAAAGGCTTTAGCGGCAGCCACCTTCTCAGCCTCTTCTTTAGGACCAGGTCTGAGACCCCTATCTTAGCTTCCGCTAACTCCCCTTTGGCCTTTAATGCTTGGCCTTCTGATCTTTTAAAGCCTTTTCTAATTCAGAAATTTTGGTTTTGGAAGCTCTTAGCTCCTAGACTTCTTTTCCCTCTCGTACTAAGCCTCCTTCTCGGTCTTCTCCTTGCATTTAGCAAATTGTTTCTCCATAGATTCAGCCTACTCTTATATTTGGCCAATTGTCTCCTAACAGGATCAGCCCTCTCCAACTCTCCCTTCATCTTTTGAAACCTCGATGTAGAACCGAGAAGTCAGTTAAAGCCTAAAAAAGAAGGTTATTGTGGAAAAAAGGGATAAATATGTCATAGGAAAGAGAAAGATCTTTACCCTAAGGTGATCCTCCATTCCCGTACTCATCATCCTTCCAAACCTACTAGTGTCATCAGCTCACTCCACTCAAGAGTTCCCCACAACCTTAGGTAGGTAGTCATCAATAATAGAATGGGTTACTTCGATCACTTGGTCTACCTGATCCCTTGGAGAGGAAGCTAAAATGAGAGCGTGTAGGGTGGGCACAACTTTAGTGGAAGAGATGTTCCATTTATATTTCTTGGTTAGGAATGGGTCCTTCAAAGATGGCTTGTCCAAAAGCAACTCTCCTATTACAAGCATATCATCAAAGGCCACTGCCACATGAAAAAGAGAAAGCAGATTAGATAACAAACTTATATTCCATGAAATTAATATCCTAGAATACATGCTATAAAGTACTCAAAACTGAGGTCTACCCTTGGGGCAGCATCTTGTCTTTTGGTCTTGGTGTTTTTGGGGTCAGAACGGGTGGATTCTTCAGGATTACATAGATCAATCATGTCCACGAGGATGGTTTCAGTTGAAGGGAGATCATAACCTCGCTGAGGATGATAACAACCCATAAGCCTTGAGATTGGCCTCTGTAAGAACAATGTGTCTAAGCCTTTCCCCTTCCAAAATTTTCCTCACCTCCACATACCTATAGTCAAAGAGATCCTTGAGAGTTGGAGCCTTGTCCCTCCCAAGTTTGGCTAAACATAGAAAAGAGAAAACGATATTAGGGGACAATGTGATCAAAGCTTAGAAGTGAGAGCACTCTAAATAGAAAAAGTTCGAAAACTTACAAGTTTCTATTAGTTCAATAACTACTTGAGGATCATCTGCCTTCATGAAAAACCAGTGACTGGCCATTACCTTGCCGAGTGGTTTGATTAGGGGCATTTTCTTCGAAAATCGAAGGAAGTATAAGGGAATTGCAGAACTACCAAATGACCTATGTAAATTATATAAGTAATGGATCTCGAAAGTAGTCATGTTGTGATACCTTTTCTTTCAGTACAAGATTGCCAAAGTTGATAAGGTGTTATACGAGACCACCTTAAGTTGAATTGGGCTAATTCCATAAAATTCCAGAATATTAACAAACAAAGGAGCAAGGGGAAGTGATACCCCATTTGCTAAATACTCTATTGTCCTGGTAAAGAACCCTTCAGGAGGATCACTCAAGTCATCTTCTATACTTGGAGCCTTAACCTTGAATCCCTCAACCCTATAACTCTCTATCCAATTATCCAGCTCCCCTTGATCGGTTATAGGTTTATCCATCAAAAGGTATAAGAGGAGACCAATCTTAAACAAGTTACGCAGTAAAAATTCTGAAACTTCTACCTAAAATATTTAAGATCTTATGATGCAAAGGGGAATTGGGCCTAAAATTAGGTTCTATAGCCCAAACTCAAAATTCAAAAATCTCTCAAAGAACCATCTTGCTAATAAAGCAATTATCAACCTAAGTAAGTGAAAGACTCGGTCTGGGGACAAAATCTTGGTTTAGTAGATAACATGCATCATGGATTAACTAATCGGACAATACCCCAAATCAAAATCAATCATTGATATCACAATGGTAATCAAAATCAAAATTTTCGTAAATTCAGAAAAAGGAAATGCTTGCAAATAATAAAGCAGTAAAAGATACTAATAAAATCATAGGAAAGATTAAAGACTTACTGATTCCAGTTGAAGATTTGTAGTAATCTGTAAAAGTCTCCAAGCTTTATTGGTGAACGCAAATATTGGAAATGTGTGTAAGGAAAAAGAGAAGGAAAGGGTTTATTAAAAGCTTTAGGACCAACGGTAGAGAATAATTGGCTAATTAAACCTTAACCGTAGATTACTTTGCCTAAATCAAAATGGGAATCATCCTAGTGCGAAGAAAAGGAAAGAACTTTTCATTGAGGCCAATGAAATTGTGACAATTAGCAAAAGAATTTAATGCATGAACAGGACCTGTCCTTTTAAAATCAGACCTCGACTTCCCTTTTTAAATCTCACAAAACATATATCTCCTTAACCTCGCGGTCTCAAATTAGATTTTTCCTCTTGGCACCAAAACAATTTCGCTTACCACTTAGCCTAGATGGCTTAAAGTGATGAGCATAGTTTTCAAAAGTTTTGACCTCATGGTCTCAAGTTAGATTTTTCCTCTTGGCACCAAAATAGTTTCGCTTACCAAGTAGCCTGGATGGCTTCAAGTAACAGGCATAGTTTTCAAAACTTTTGACCTCACTGTCTCAAGTTAGATTTTGCCCCTCGGCACCAAAACAGTTTCGCTTACCACTTAGCCTGGATGGCTTCAAGTGAAAGGCATAATTTTCGAAAGTTCTGACCTCACGGCCTCAAGTTAGATTTTGTCTCTCGACACCGAAATAGTTTTTCTTACCACTTAGCCTAGATGGCTTCAAGTGGCAAGCATAGTTTTTTAAAGTTTTGAAATCATGGTCTCAAATTAGATTTTGCCTCTCGGCACCAAAATAGTTTCGCATATCGCTTAGCCTAGATGGCTTCAAGTGATATGCATACTTTTTAAAAGTTTTGACCTCATGGCCCCAAGTTAGATTTTTCCCTAAGGCATCAAAACAGTTTCGCTTACCACTTAGCCTACATGGCTTCAAGAGACAAGCATAGTTTTTGAAAGTTTAAACTTACTGTCTCAAGTTAGATTTTGCCTCTCGGCACAAGAACAGTTTCACTTACTAATTAGCCTAGATGGCTTCAAGTGACAAGCATAGTTTTCAAAAGTTTTGACCTCACGATCTCAAGTAAGATTTGTCTTACGGCATCAAAACAGTTTTTCTTACCACTTGGTCCAGATGACTCTAAGTGGAAAGCATAGTTTTTAAAAAATTTGACCTTAAGGTCCCGATTTAGATTTCGCATTTTGGCATTCTAGCAATTTAACTTATAATCTAGCCCAAATAGCTACATGTGGCAAATATGATTTTAAAGTTCTTGACCTCATGGTCCAATTCAAAATTTCACCCCTCAATTTTCAAAACCCTCTATATAAGATAAGATCTTTATAAGTTTTCTAAGTGAAGCAGTGCTCAAAAAAGTTCTTAGAATAATACTTTGTCCAAAAGCTCAAGATCAACTTTATGATGGGAACGGAACAAATAAGCCAAGGACAACCATAATATGACACCATTCTTTCCAATGTCCACCTCATACCAACCATATGAGGTAAACTTTGGGGGGCATGTGTTACACCATAATTTCCACAAAGTAGAAATTACAGTCATTTGGAAAGAAATTTCTTTGAGTTGCAATTCTAGGACCTATTATTTAGTTTCCAATGAGAGCTTAAGCTCTAGACTTAGTATTCGAGAGCATCTAGTTCAAAAGCAAGAGTCAAGGTATCGGCCGAGACAAAGATCACCGTTCGGCTGAAACAAAAAGCATAACTAAGGGCAACAGCTGCCTAAACTAAACACAATTCAGTAAATATCAACAATTTACGGCTCAAACAACCTATGCCGAGACCAGCGGGTAGGACAAATGGAAGATATCCAAGAAGCTGTATATAAGCATCATGTCAGCAATCCACATCAAAATGCACCCAACTAGATGATGACAAACGTTCAAATATAAGTCGCACATAGCAAGCTAGGTCATCAATCCCAAAGAGAAGACTCTCCACCAACGATGTTATGCCATATTGGCTATAAATAGATCTTCTAGCATCACAATTACTTGACATAAAATCATACAGACTTTCCTAAATTAGAGCTATATTCAAAAACTGATTAATGGAGGAAACGCCTAGATTCAATGTAACAAGCCTCTAGGCCATATAAGATTGACTAAATAAGGAAAGGATAGTAGATGTAGGGACTTTCAGTCCAAAACACTCTAAAATCTCAGTATTATTTACTTTCAGCTCTTTACCTTCCCCTCATTTATTATCACGTCTATATAGTTCAACGCCCCACAATTCCAGCTTAACTACATCATATCTCATTAACTTCCTAACTGGGACATATGATTCAACCAGCCATTTCAAAGTTGTAACTTCGGATCTTGGGGAATTGGTGTAGATGAAATTCTACAATAATAGGTGCAAGTTTAGGAGGGCGCGATCACAAGTTGGGTCGCAATGTGTTCGCATCGCCTATAGCCGAAGATGGAGATGTGTTTTCACAGGCTATTCCAAAGGAGTTGGCATTAGTATAGGCACGTCAGTAGGAGAATATAGAGTCATTGGCGAAGACGGGAAGTGAATTCATGGATCGTAACTCCGTATCACTATGAATTTATGCATGTTGAAGTGGGTCTTATGCATCTTAGTATGTTTTGGAGAAGAAGATAGTTTAGAGGGAGAAGAAGAAGAGTGGGTCACATGCTGATTTGGGCTTTTGATCTTGAGGTGAGTCTGATTTGCTGTTGTACATATACATTTCTTTGCTTTCCTAATAATTATGGTCTTCTCCAATCTGCTGACATATATTACTTTGCTTTCCAAAGATTATGGTCCTCTCTAGTTTGTTACTACTAAAGAGTTTGTTTATTTTTATTATTATTAGTTTTAATCTTGAAGTGTTGACAAGTGATGAATGTTACTTGCTATTTTTTCTTTTTAAATGTATATGCACATATTCCTATACATATATATTTATATGTTAAATATAATGAAAATATAATTTCTAAGTTCACTAAATAACCAAAATGAATTTATTAGTACTACATTGAATTAAGACATGAATTGTTACCTAATAGATATCTTATAGTCATTTAAGTATACTTATGAAATCTTATTATATAATTCAAGTTTTGAAAATGAATATATTCGATTCGAATAAAGGTATTTTCTTTAAATTTTTTTTATAATTAATTAAAATATTATTTGGTAATAGAATATTATGAAATTATTTATAGATGTAACATTTAGTTACATAAACTATTTTAGGGATATGGAATATGGTTGCTAATGACAAAAGTAAATATTTAATAATCGACTAAATATATAAATACAAGATTGAGAAACTAGTTATTCAAAGTTAATTATAATCTATATTTTCGTTTAGATAGTTACTTACATAAGTAATTCTAGAATATGTAATTATTATACATTTCTTAGTATTTATTTCGTTATCTAAAATTAAATGTTATAAAAGTTTCTTTGTTAGATCTAGTTTGTTTATTTGAATAATCTATTTTTAATATTATACTAGTTTTTGATCTTTGATTTTCTATCTACTATAGATTAGTTTCAATGGTATAAAAGATTCACCATTGATATGGACTTGTTAAGTAATTTAGTATGACACGGTGATGACCTTCTATATAGTTTCATGATAATATTATTGTTGTTGTATTATTTTGTTTATAATGATTAATGAGGTTTATATATAT
Organism: Allium fistulosum; assembly: GCA_030737815.1. NCBI lineage: Eukaryota > Viridiplantae > Streptophyta > Magnoliopsida > Asparagales > Amaryllidaceae > Allium > Allium fistulosum. Next base: position 1,042,112,038 of record CM060907.1, on the reverse strand, counting down.
TTGGACAACATTTTTGTTTCATATAATGTTATTTGAGATTTGTAATAAAAATGTATTTATGTATTTTGTATGATTGCTTTTATTATTATGTTGGGAATTTTCTTATTTCTGTATGATGAGAATTTGAATAAATGGTTTAATGATACAGTCTGGTATGAGACTTTTAGTAACACTTTTTCAGTTATTCATCGGACTTGTAATATAGAAATATCTAGTGTGGATTGAGTGTAGGTTATGAGCACTGAATAATTATTAAAGTAACAAGTGGTGGTATGGGACGTCGTTATGTTATTCGTTTGATTATTCTTTGTAAGTAAATGTCACTCAAACGGGGATCGCTCATGAATGTTATGATACTCAATGCGATGAGTATATTAAAGTCACATGGTGACTTATGGGTATAGCCGTAGGTCGACATGATATTAGAGCTCTAGTATATTATTGTCACGAGGTGACTTATATAGAGCCATGTGCTGGCTTATGACTAGAGCTGTATATGGATATTGGATATGAGTATTATATATCATCCACTTATTATCCAACTCCCTTTATGCTTCGGGAACCAGATTACCCCGTATCCACCCTAGCGGCATGGTCGTGGTTCACACCCCAGATCTACGACGCCATTGTTGTTATGATATTTGCATCACAAGATTGGTAGTTGGTAGGGTAGCTACCTTACAACCCCTTGTGTCGCATAGGCCGGTAGTCTGCTACCATTAGGGGTAAAGTAGGGTCGTGACCGGGGCTACACGTAGACGAGCAACTGGTGGATGGGGTCACGATGTCCATTGAAACAATTGAAGATCGTAGGGATTGACGGTACTCTATGGGAGGCAATTAGTCCTGGGTCCTTGGAGCATGCTGTATGCTTGTAACGACCTGCCTTTTTGGACGTTTTAAGCAGACATACATGCCAGACTCAAACCATTCAAAAGGGCAGATTATTATGGGGTAATAAGAAAAAGAGAAAGAAATAAAACAAATACAGAATCTCGCAGCGGAATGACAAAATATAATAATCAAATAATTGTTCATGAAGCTGTTTTATAATTACATTTGGCTATTCTTTTACAACACAAATCAGAGTTACAGAAAACAGGAATAAATGAATAAATAAATGCAGCAGAACAACACGATGCAGTGGAATAAATATAATAAATAATAATAGTACAAAATCTTCATCTTCATCCTCTAGGAAGCAGTCTTCGATAAAATGAAAAGCTCAGACTGACCCAAGCGAATTGAAAAGACAAAACACTCGAGTCAGAACTAAAAGATCTTATGTAAGTTAAATCAACAGTAAAATATGAGTGTAATGGCGTTAGAGATGTTTACGGGGTTTGACATCTCCTATCCAGTGTCTAACGTGGGTGTAGTGACTTAAGAGATGTTCGGGATTTCCATCTCCTAAGGATCCGTTAAACTATCTACTATGTAGTACAATACGCTATTATAATAGTGTCTATAGTAAAGTAAAGTATTAAAATAGTGTTAAGGCGTTACCCATATCCCCCTTAACACATTTTTATATTTCCATAGCCTATATAGTACCGTACGCTCCACCAAACCGGTGGTTTACCTAGAGGGCACTCCATAGGTATGGTATAAAACAAACTCGTAGAAGGCGCGATAGGGCATGTGAACACGGCACTCAAGGCAATGCTAGGGTAGATGTACCAATTGCACTCCCGGACTGGTGGTAATGCATACCAGCAACTACCGCCCACCTTGGACGCACTGCCATAATCAAAATTGAGGGGTGGCCACCAAATCAATCACAAAGTCAAACTATAGTATCGAAGAAATGTGCCTGATAGGAGGAATTACCTCACTTGGTCCGGTATAGCTCCTGTTTTAGTCACATCTAAGCTGACTCACGAGAGTCAGGGTCACGTAAATACCTCATACAGAATCGTTCGCCAAACCATCCTACTTCATTTCTGGAATCTCCACCACGTACACAGTTGTTAAAGTGGTTTTCGGTATTGGTAGAGAATATGACAATATCCGATCCCGGTCTCTTTAACAACCAAACGTTAATTTCACACCGGATGGTTCTTTTACATTTCAAAAAAATCAATTCACAACTTATATCAAAATATCATATTCGATTACAAATCATATCTCTTTTGAAATCATATTCACTTTTGAAACTACATTCACTTTCAAAATCATATTCGCTGTTGAATTTATCGATAAGATAGGTTAATTAAATCCTAGTTCCAAAATCATCATATTTACTCAAATAAGTCATTTCACAAAAGGTATCAATTCCAAATTCTAACTTAAATTGTATCATCATCAAGGATTTAAATATAAATACTTCAACTTTACACAGTCTGAAATTTTAGAAAAATAGTTTAGGTAGTCAAATAGTTTTTAATAGTTTAAAATAGTTTAAATAGATTAAAATAGTTTAAGTAGTAAAATAGTTTAAATAGATTTAAATTTGATTTAATTGGATTTAAAATGATTTTAAATAGATTAGATATAGATTAAATGGATTTAATTAGATTTACAATGTTTTAAATAGATTAAATATAGATTATATAGATTTAAATTTTATTAAGTAGATTTTAAATAGATTAAATAAATTTAAAATAGATTAAATACATTTAAATTATATTAAATAGATTTAAAATAGATTAAATAAATTTAATTTGTTTAAAATTGGTAAAATAGATTAAATTGGATTAAATAGGTTATTATAAATTAAAGTAGTTTAAATTGATTAAAATAGTTAATTTAATGGAAATAGTTTAAATTAGTTTAAAATAGATTTCAAAGTTACATCCAAAACATTTCAATAACTCAATTCCGATAGATTCATTTATTTTTGCGACTTCAACTTCGAAAATCCAATTTAAATCCTTTGAACAATTCATTAAATCAATTCCGATTTCAGCACTTATGTTGGCTTATCGAAAATAATTCAGTTTATATAAATCAATTTCTATTTCAAAATGCCAGTTAACTGAATTCAAAATTTAAGGAATAAAAAATCATTTAATTTAACCAATCCGATGTCCGTATATAATTTTCTACCCTAGGGTCAAGTGATACGGATATTTATCATTTCAATCCGCAATTTACAATTTTACGGTTTTATATCATTTCAAACCATAATCCCAAATTAATTAAAAATCCATAAAATCGCTCGAGTCTATCATATTTTTCCCTAATCTATAAATCGTTCGGGTATGTATCATTTCAACCCATAGGGAACTTGCAGTGTTATAACAATATAAAATACAACATCTAGTCATCCACTATCAACAATCAAACATAAATCACAATCATCATCCAAATCAACAAATAAACATCAATAGATAACTGATAATCAATAACAGGTATTAAATTGACAATTTAAATTCAATCTTAAATTTAACGATGATTAAATGCATTAGAAATCAAATTTAACTCGAATGACAATTTAAATATACCAAACATCGATCAATAAATTTCTAATTACATCATAAATTTAATTTAACTAACATAAGATAATTTAGTAATTGTGAGTGGTTTAAAACACTCACCTTTGATTTCAAATCGATTAAAAATCCAATTTAGGCCCAAAATTCAAACACTCACAGAATTCATCCAAACCAGCGTTGTAATAGCCCGCTTTTCCGTACCCCTTGAATAGACACTAATCTTCATCTATTTACTCAAGGTGAACGAAAAACCGAACCATTAGGGTTTTTAAAAGAAGAGGTAGAAGAAAAGATAGAAGAAAAGAGAAAGAAGAAACAACAGAACAACATCAGAAACAGAAACAATATCAGAATCTCACATATCGCAGCGGAACAATATATAATAGATAAATGAATAATCTTTAAAACAAAGAACTATATCATTTTATACATACATCAATCATCAGAGTCAATATACAACAATGGACAGTTATATAAACTTGTCCTCATACAGAATACATAGCGGAATAAATACTATCAGATAAAAATACTACGTCTCGCCATCCAGCTCATCTCCAAAGCTCCAGAATATCCAGAATATCCTGATAATATAACTCTAGGCTGCCCGTGTGGAAATTGGTGGGCACCCAGAGTTTAGAAGGGAAACAATAAACTCCGAGTCAGTCATGGTGACTGGTGTGAGATCGTAAAACAGTTATTTTTCACAAAGAGAATAAAACAAATTTGCAATGCTTTTGGAAGAAGAAACTACCATAAGACCTCCCGCCACACACACAATGCAAACGCAGAATTGGAGGAGATTTCTTCTTATGATAGTCAAAGATGCTTATTACGCAAAATCATTGGATTTATTATTATTATTAGTGCATAGTGCAGAAAAACATTTCGAAAGTATAATATTAATCTTAGCCAACATACGACCAGTATCGTATGCCTACTATAGCTACTATGTTCAATAGCAGGTTACCACCACATTCCATAGCAGGTAATACAACTAAAACCGTACCAGGTTCGTATTGTTTCTTTGGGTTTTCCAACAAATGGTCAGGCTAAGGAACTTCCTTTCCTCCTGTCGAATGGGATCGCCTCTGGCTGGACGTCCCGAGAGACAAACTGCTCTCTGCCAAACAAGGCCGGGTTACCCCTGTAACAGGTAACTCACGAATATGTCATCACCCGGTCCTTTGGGACCTTTATCCGAGCGCTCGATATCCAACATCACACATCATAAAGAAAGTGTATCCACATGAGTAAGTATCTGGGCTCCATACCATGATACCACTCCTTTCCAGAAGGAAATGACATACCCTAAAGGGCGCGACCCTCATAACCTTGCCGCAACATTCCTGTTTCGACCATTTTCGGGTTGTTGAGGCCCTGACGAAGTCTCGTCCACAAAGCTACGCTTTCTCAAAAAGCCCTGCTTCGGGTCAAACAAAATGATCAACCTATGATCATTAAGATATAAGATCAAACAAATGATCATATCACAAATGATCAAACACTGATCATTTCACAGCAACACTCAGTATGCCACGTTACCAAATTGGGATATATCGCTGATAACTTCAACTACATAACCTCTGAGCTCGTACGTCTTAGAGAAGGGTGTTAAGCTAAGAGAATAAATTCTCCGCCACCAAAAGATATGTATTTGAAAGAAATCAGCTTTATATCTCAAAGTGTAATGTCAGACATACAATCCATACAAGTCTGTTCCGGGATCGAACAGAACCGAAGGCACTTCTCACGAAGCCCTTGCAAATCCGGATAATTTCCAATCACGTCCGGACTTCCCGTCACTAAGGGTGATAAAACCTCTAAACCGGAGATCAGCCGATGTAGAGTAACTCGACGGTAATCCTTCCGTTTTCAAAAATATCCGGTCTTCAACACCGGTCTTCGAATGCAATTCATAACGACGTATCACATATTCGGAATGGGTTATACGACCCCATGGTCCTTTCCCGGCTAACCCGAATAGTGAGCGCTTATTCAAAAATAAGTGTGGCATTCAAATTCATCCAATTCACAACAAATACCTATCTAAAGGTAATTATTGATAGTCGGTTATTTAACTATCAATAAAGATGCGCAACATCATCAGATTCCAAATAATTTCCCGAATTATTTAATTTCCAAAAATATCTTTACTAGATATATTATTTCCACACTTAACCATTTGAAAACAATTTCAAATCAATTTCCACATTTCATTTTATCTTTGAAGATAAAATCTCAAAACAGTTCATTTCATATTGGAAAAGCATTTCCATACTTATTTAAAAATAAGTATTTCACAAATCATTTATTTTCAACATTTGAAAATATTCGATATACTTAAATCAATATTAAGTATATGTTCATTCTTTAAGGAAATCATTCTCTTTAAACACATTTATTTGAGTCAAAACGAATGTTACGTAAAACATCGTTACGACGACTCAAAATCACTAGTATAGGGATTCGAATTTAGATAGATATATAAATCCCAATACTACATAAAAAAACATTTCCTTTCGGAAATCATTTACTATAACAACAGTGTTATAGTCCATCATTTCCTTATTTCTCGAAACGTCTATTTCAACAATAAAGGTTGAAATCTATGATTTCGATATTTAACACGTTTAAAACATCTTTTAAACAATTAACTTCATTTTACAATATCGCTTTTCCAAAACTATCCATTTTACTTAACAATATATTCACTGTCCAAAATCGTGAATACACTTTACTAATTACATTTCACTATTTTCTACACATTTTATTTCAATAATAATCCGCTATCCAAAATTGCGAATATATCTCCTTCAACATTTTAATTTATCAAATCCAGTTGATCTCGAATTTATAAAACAACGTTTATAAATTCTATTTCTGTTTTTAATAACAACTTCAACTTACAAATCTTCTTTTTAATAATTCGATAAATATTCCATCTAAAGGTAAAAATCCAATTTATAAGTTAATCTCTTATAAATCTTTTATTCTACAGTTTCATCCATTTTACAACTTCACAATTTATAAATCTATAAATTTCATTCACTTACGGATTCCATAATATTTCATTTTTAACACTTATAAAATTCGTTTTATAAGTCCAATATTTTGATTTATAAAATATCAATTTTATAAATCTTTCTATACAAATCGTTTATAGTTATTCAAAAATCCCAACTTAAACCATTTTATAAATAAATCAACTTTTGTTTCAAAAACAACACTTCGGTTATATTTCACTAAAAATTATAACTTTTATAACTTTAAAATTTTACGTTTATAAATCGATTCAAAAATTCCATAAAACGTATATTTTCAAAAATCACTTTAAAAATCCTTTTAAATTAAAAGTCGTTATTTTTAAATTTCAAAACTGAATCCGATGATGCAACAACACCAATCAGTCCATCACAACAGTCAAATATCATATATCATCATATGATAACAGAATATATCAAAATATCTGTAAATAATCAATACGGTGAGGAATCCAGTCGGATCCCTCCAACCTGTTTCCCTACATCCACAGATGTTAGCACAATACCAATTCCGCTCCAGTATGGAATTATCGCGGTATATAGGTTTTATAAAAATCCGCTTACTAACGGCGCAATAGGGTCTCATCCGCTATACGAGGCGGGAAATCAATCAATCCAATATATACATATGCCAATATGTATATACTGCTATATATAGATATATATCCTATAATATCTAATATCACATCCAATATAGCAATCATATCAATCAATAATAACTGCAAAAATTCCACATTCGATTTGAGTGAGAAGATCTCACCTTTGCTTTTCAATAACAGTCGTAGCGGTTTATTTCGGATAAAACTAAACAGACGTTTAATTTTACCCAAAAATTTTCTTGACTCCAATCGACTCCAAATCAGTTGCACTGCGTAGCATTCGACGATACGATTCCAACGCCGCTTGTTTCGTAATTTTTCGATCTCGTATGAAAGAGATATCGCAGTTTAAAGTTTATACAAATTTAAATATAATGAATAATTACAATTCCTTTTTCAAATTTTATAACCTACAACGCATCGTGGCCCTTGATTATTGATCCAAGCAATCCAGGCCGAACAGCCTTTCTTCTTCATCATGCGTTTGAAACCCAGGCAATATCACGTACGAGAAACCCAAATCGGCCACCTAACCTTATCAATTTTCGAGCCTCCCCCGATCGCCTAGCCTTCGATCAACCACCTTCATATGAAAGCCCATCTCCTCCTCCTCCAACGACCACGAGCAAGTGAAGCTCGGTCCCACCTAGGCTGAGAATTAGCCTCACGAACGCGCGCACTTCCTTGGCCAGCTGCGCCTCCATCAACGCGCCGATGATGATCACAGCCGTAGAGATTGGAAGCTCTCGTGATGCTTAACGTTTTTGATTTAGGGAGTTTTCAATAATACTGAGTGGATTTAGAGAAATCGAAGAGAAAAGAAAGCAAAATATCGGCCATTGATTTTAGGGGTGGCGGCTGGAAGAGATGAGTTAGGGTTTCTCACCTTTATACGTATATATATATGTATATAATTAATATTAAATTCATCTTAAACGACTTTTTCAAACGATCTCCAAATCTGATGTGCCGCCTGGCGTTCGTAAGGTTTACCCCGTGTTCCGAACGCAATGGAACAGGTTTCGGAAGCTAATTCGATCGTATGTGTGAGATATGGCAATAAACGATCAATTTAAATTTAATCGATTTAAATCGATTTCGAGGCGTTTTAATTTGTACCGGACAAATGGAAAATCCAAGAATTACGAAATTTGAAATATTACAATAATATCACATTACGGATCCGATGAAACTGGTTTCGTCGAAATCCGAGACCGTTTGAAAAATGACTATTTTAACTCGACGATTTAAAATTAAAATGATATCGATGCGTTTCGAGCTGACACGGTCAAACGATAACTTCGATTGATACGAAAATTGAAATCCGATAATAACTAACTATTACGGATCCAATGGAACTGATCTCGTTCAATTCTGAGACTGTTCGAAAATTGGCTATTTTTACAGTCGATAATTAAATATTAAAATATTCAATTTTCACAGATTAATTTTAAATTCAATTTTAAAAGTTCTATAACCTTTCTATAACTCCAGTATGATTTAATATAACTTTATAAATCATTTCCAGCACATTAAACCCATACTTCAATTATTTTTGGAATTTCAATCATTAAATTATCGATTTAATTGACCAAATTAAATCCAATATTCGAATAATAAATTATTCGACTTCTTAATTCCACTTATTAATATTTAAAATTAATCAAATATTCGAATTTTAATTATCAAAAATTCTGGGTCGTTACAGACTTCCCCCCTTAGAAGAATTTCGTCCTCGAAATTACAAGTTAGGAAAAAGATACAAAATCCGTTAACTTTCCAAAACAAACCGTTCAAATTTAGATTTTCAAATCTGTTAAGTGTTTAACTTCTCCAAAATTCATAGTTAACTTCTCACAAAATCTTTACTAAGTTTTCAAATCATAACTTAGTTTTCAAAATTTTCAAATTTCTCTAAAATATTCTAACGCCTTAAATTTTCAGAAAATTTCGCCACCGTCTCCTTTGCGCGGCTCGATCCGAAAAAAAAAATGACAGTGTATATATATCACAAATATACATCCCATCAAGTGATGAGGCATCCCGTAGGGAAAAAAGTGTAAAAGTACGATATTTAATCCGAGATATGTACCTTATTATATTTTTAGCGAGCGTATACGGCTAATATAGCGCGAAAGCGAGCTCCAAATGCAAAGCAACGCCATCCGCACCTACTAAACACTCAACAAACCATATGAGAACATGTAGATATGAAAATATAGTCAATATACATCATATAGCAACATAATACTACATATGTCAACTTAGCAAATGCAACAAACAACAAATGCATTCAGAAGCAACAATGCAACCATCAAACCATCATCATCCAATAAACATCCAACAAATCCATACCGAATCAATATTCATTCATTTCTCATTAATATTCATTGAATTGGTTTTCAATTTACTCACATTTGATTTGCTAATATTGGATTTAACTAACATTCATTCATTTGTTTCCAATTAGTTTACATTCACTAATTTACATTCATGTTGGTTCATTTTCAATTTGAATCAAATTCATTTCTATTCAAATTTACATATTATCAATTTGAATTTAATCACTTTGCTTCCAATTTGTCGATTCAATTTCATTAACCCTTAATGAATTACACGAAATCAACTAACAATCAATCTAACAACCAATGTATAACCAATCATAACCAAATTTATTCAATTTACATTTCTTTACATTCAATTTGGTTCAACACTTTAAGTTTCAATTTGTTGAGATTAAATTGACTTCCATTCAATTATTCAACTTTCAATTTCATTTGCTTTTAATGAATTAACATTTATATTCATTGTTTCATATCAATTTATTTACATTCAATTGATTAACATCCACTCCATTTATTCAATTCGACTGCTACTTTATTTTACAAATAAAATTGAATTTCATTTATATAACTCAAGTTCACATTCATTTAATAAATTCATTTTATTAATTTACTTTGATATCAAAATCAAACTCATTCAACATCACTTAAGTTATTTTCCAATTTCAAACAGCATTTGTTCAATTTAACTTAAGTTTCCACTTATTAAATCCAATTCAGATTTTGTTTTTCTTAACAAAAATTCATTTAACCTTTTACCAAAATCAAATTTCATCAATCATTCAAATTTATATCACATTTGACTTTCTTTTAGTTAAATTTCACATCATATTTCATTATGCTACTCAAATTCATTAACTTTACCAAAGTTAAATCTATTATCTCATATCATAAGTATAAATCTTATTTCACTTATATTTACCATATTTAAATTTGGACTTTAATTTTCAAATTTGTTTATCACAACAAAACCTCAATTTCCAATTTACTATGGTAGCAAATCAATCACACAGAAACTCGAAAATGATACTGATGATGCTGCAGTCATCACCCTTATTATTTCCCAGCAACAATAGTGAAATCAGTGCTTAAATTCTTTTCAAAAATTTCCTTGATTTATAAATCTCATTACAAATATTTTACTTTTGTAATTTCACTATTTATATATAAGATTATTTTACCATTGTAAATCATATCAATTATAACTTCACCCTTTATAATTCATTCTTTTATACAATTTACTCTTTCACAATTGTTGTTTTAATTCAACTTATTCAAACAATCTTAACAATCAATTCATATACACTTTAATAATTCTTAAAAAATTATTTCTTTATATACAAAATATAATCAAGGTAAAATTATTTCATTTACCCAATTTAAAACAATACTGTGCCGAATTGTTCTATATAAGTGTTTAGAGATCCCTATCGATAGAGTTGTACGGACAATACCGACCAGAATCCATATACCACTCAACAAACCAATCATCACAATATAAAACAATTTTATATTAACTAACAAATACGCACTCATATCTATTATTACACTCAAACTCATTCTAGAGTACTACTGACTCTATCTCTAATGAGTAACACCCAACAGAGCAGGGTTGTCGCTTAACCATATGCTCTGATACCAAATGTAATAGCCCGCTTTTCCGTACCCCTTGAATAGACACTAATCTTCATCTATTTACTCAAGGTGAACGAAAAACCGAACCATTAGGGTTTTTAAAAGAAGAGGTAGAAGAAAAGATAGAAGAAAAGAGAAAGAAGAAACAACAGAACAACATCAGAAACAGAAACAATATCAGAATCTCACATATCGCAGCGGAACAATATATAATAGATAAATGAATAATCTTTAAAACAAAGAACTATATCATTTTATACATACATCAATCATCAGAGTCAATATACAACAATGGACAGTTATATAAACTTGTCCTCATACAGAATACACAGCGGAATAAATACTATCAGATAAAAATACTACGTCTCGCCATCCAGCTCATCTCCAAAGCTCCAGAATATCCAGAATATCCTGATAATATAACTCTAGGCTGCCCGTGTGGAAATTGGTGGGCACCCAGAGTTTAGAAGGGAAACAATAAACTCCGAGTCAGTCATGGTGACTGGTGTGAGATCGTAAAACAGTTATTTTTCACAAAGAGAATAAAACAAATTCGCAATGCTTTTGGAAGATGAAACTACCATAAGACCTCCCGCCACACACACAATGCAAACGCAGAATTGGAGGAGATTTCTTCTTATGATAGTCAAAGATGCTTATTACGCAAAATCATTGGATTTATTATTATTATTAGTGCATAGTGCAGAAAAACATTTCGAAAGTATAATATTAATCTTAGCCAACATACGACCAGTATCGTATGCCTACTATAGCTACTATGTTCAATAGCAGGTTACCGCCACATTCCATAGCAGGTAATACAACTAAAACCGTACCAGGTTCGTATTGTTTCTTTGGATTTTCCAACAAATGGTCAGGCTAAGGAACTTCCTTTCCTCCTGCCGAATGGGATCGCCTCTGGCTGGACGTCCCGAGAGACAAACTGCTCTCTGCCAAACAAGGCCGGGTTACCCCTGTAACAGGTAACTCACGAATATGTCATCACCCGGTCCTTTGGGACCTTTATCCGAGCGCTCGATATCCAACATCACACATCATAAAGAAAGTGTATCCACATGAGTAAGTATCTGGGCTCCATACCATGATACCACTCCTTTCCAGAAGGAAATGACATACCCTAAAGGGCGCGACCCTCATAACCTTGCCGCAACATTCCTGTTTCGACCATTTTCGGGTTGTTGAGGCCCTGACGAAGTCTCGTCCACAAAGCTACGCTTTCTCAAAAAGCCCTGCTTCGGGTCAAACAAAATGATCAACCTATGATCATTAAGATATAAGATCAAACAAATGATCATATCACAAATGATCAAACACTGATCATTTCACAGCAACACTCAGTATGCCACGTTACCAAATTGGGATATATCGCTGATAACTTCAACTACATAACCTCTGAGCTCGTACGTCTTAGAGAAGGGTGTTAAGCTAAGAGAATAAATTCTCCGCCACCAACAGATATGTATTTGAAAGAAATCAGCTTTATATCTCAAAGTGTAATGTCAGACATACAATCCATACAAGTCTGTTCCGGGATCGAACAGAACCGAAGGCACTTCTCACGAAGCCCTTGCAAATCCGGATAATTTCCAATCACGTCCGGACTTCCCGTCACTAAGGGTGATAAAACCTCTAAACCGGAGATCAGCCGATGTAGAGTAACTCGACGGTAATCCTTCCATTTTCAAAAATATCCGGTCTTCAACACCGGTCTTCGAATGCAATTCATAACGACGTATCACATATTCGGAATGGGTTATACGACCCCATGGTCCTTTCCCGGCTAACCCGAATAGTGAGCGCTTATTCAAAAATAAGTGTGGCATTCAAATTCATCCAATTCACAACAAATACCTATCTAAAGGTAATTATTGATAGTCGGTTATTTAACTATCAATAAAGATGCGCAACATCATCAGATTCCAAATAATTTCCCGAATTATTTAATTTCCAAAAATATCTTTACTAGATATATTATTTCCACACTTAACCATTTGAAAACAATTTCAAATCAATTTCCACATTTCATTTTATCTTTGAAGATAAAATCTCAAAACAGTTCATTTCATATTGGTAAAGCATTTCCATACTTATTTAAAAATAAGTATTTCACAAATCATTTATTTTCAACATTTGAAAATATTCGATATACTTAAATCAATATTAAGTATATATTCATTCTTTAAGGAAATCATTCTCTTTAAACACATTTATTTGAGTCAAAACGAATGTTACGTAAAACATCGTTACGACGACTCAAAATCACTAGTATAGGGATTCGAATTTAGATAGATATATAAATCCCAATACTACATAAAAAAACATTTCCTTTCGGAAATCATTTACTATAACAACAGTGTTATAGTCCATCATTTCCTTATTTCTCGAAACGTCTATTTCAACAATAAAGGTTGAAATCTATGATTTCGATATTTAACACGTTTAAAACATCTTTTAAACAATTAACTTCATTTTACAATATCGCTTTTCCAAAACTATCCATTTTACTTAACAATATATTCACTGTCCAAAATCGTGAATACACTTTACTAATTACATTTCACTATTTTCTACACATTTTATTTCAATAATAATCCGCTATCCAAAATTGCGAATATATCTCCTTCAACATTTTAATTTATCAAATCCAGTTGATCTCGAATTTATAAAACAACGTTTATAAATTCTATTTCTGTTTTTAATAACAACTTCAACTTACAAATTTTCTTTTTAATAATTCGATAAATATTCCATCTAAAGGTAAAAATCCAATTTATAAGTTAATCTCTTATAAATCTTTTATTCTACAGTTTCATCCATTTTACAACTTCACAATTTATAAATCTATAAATTTCATTCACTTACGGATTCCATAATATTTCATTTTTAACACTTATAAAATTCGTTTTATAAGTCCAATATTTTGATTTATAAAATATCAATTTTATAAATCTTTCTATACAAATCGTTTATAGTTATTCAAAAATCCCAACTTAAACCATTTTATAAATAAATCAACTTTTGTTTCAAAAACAACACTTCGGTTATATTTCACTAAAAATTATAACTTTTATAACTTTAAAATTTTACGTTTATAAATCGATTCAAAAATTCCATAAAAGGTATATTTTCAAAAATCACTTTAAAAATCCTTTTAAATTAAAAGTCGTTATTTTAAATTTCAAAACTGAATCCGATGATGCAACAACACCAATCAGTCCATCACAACAGTCAAATATCATATATCATCATATGATAACAGAATATATCAAAATATCTGTAAATAATCAATACGGTGAGGAATCCAGTCGGATCCCTCCAACCTGTTTCCCTGCATCCACAGATGTTAGCACAATACCAATTCCGCTCCTGTAATATCCCGGAAATTTGAGCAATATCAATTTAATAATCTGTTAAATAATTAAATTGATATTGATGATCTTTGATAATAAGATTTGAATTTAATTTAATAATCTGATTAAATTAGTATTAATTGGTGATTTTATCTTTTAAAAGTTAATATGATATTTTCTATTTGAATATATATATTTATTTATATATATTGTAAATAGAAGCTTTGGGTAAATTGGGAATTTAGATTTAATTTAATATGACTTTTCAAAGTTATTTAAATAAATAAATTTATAGTTTTAAATATACTTTGGGTAAATGTTTAAATTGGTTAAGATATATTTTTACTTAAGCTTAAAAATAAATAAGAGTTAAGAAAAAGGCTTGTTTTGTTTCTTTTTAAAATATCACTTGATAATATAATCTCTTATATAAATTATTTAAATATCAAATATGTTAATTTCAAATAATAAGTATAATGTATTATTTTTATTAATATGAATGGATTTTAAAGAATATGAAATTGTTATTTAATTGAATAAATAGTTATATATGTATATATATATAACTTGACTTTTTAAATTGAATCTTAGGATTTAATTTAATTGAATTTGAATTTAAGCTTTGAAATTCAAGAGAATAAATATTTAAATTGTTTGGATATTATAATATTTGTATAACTTTTAATTATAAATATAATTGGTTTTGTTTCTTTAAAATGATATATATATAGATAAGTGTTTAATAAATAAGAAAAAGGCTTTTTAATTACTTTAAAATAAATAGAAATAAGATAAATACTTAAAAGACATGTGTCTTTATCTAAAGTCTTTGTATTAACATGTGTAATGTAAGTAATCAATGTTTATGACAAGTGTCTTATTTATTTTTCATTTTCTTTTATTTTTATAAAATCATAAATTCACTTACATATATACATATGCATTCCCTTATTTCATTCTTTCTATTTTTCTTCTCAAAACAAGATAAACTCAGATTTTTCTCTAAATACAAATCTGAAAATCAGATCAGTAACCAAAACTCAAACAAATTCTCTAAATTAAAATCTGAAATCAAAGCCTGCATGCATTTTTCAAATCTGAGATTAAATCAAAGCAACTCAAGAAATCAAAAGCCTGAATATCTCAGTGCAAAGATCAAAATGCAAATTAAAGAAGCAAAAGCAACTCAAGTTTTAAAGATTCAAAAGCCTGTTGTTTCAGTTTCAAAAATCTAGAGGCTCTGCTTCTTTTAAAATAAGTGAGTAACTTTTAAAACTTAAAGTAAAATATGGTTGCTTGCTAATATAGTTGAAATGAATAAGTATTGCAAGTATAAATGAGTTTCTGATGTGAATGTTTATAGTGTGTTTGCTATTACAATTAGATGCTCTGTTCTGCCTTTTCAAATCTGTGAGTAACATCACATTTTTAAAAGTTAATATATTATGGGGTTGCTTGATCATCTATGAAACAGAAATGTTGTGAAGGAATTTATCTGCTTAGCTTGTATATGAGATATTGTGGTGCATATATCTGTGTTCTTCTCTGATTTTGGCCCAGGCTTAAATTTCAAATCAAAATCTCTAGCTTATGATTTAATCTTGTTAGGACTTAAGTATTGAAATAAAATGTGTTTGTTGAATCATAGTTGTCAGTTTAGAATATACCTCTGTGTTAGGCATAAATTATGGAAGCAACTCTGAGTATCCCTCTGTTTTATAGTTTTCAGTCTGGAAATACTCTTTAAAATTCATCTACTCTTAATCCAAGCCTCGATTAGTCTTAAGTTATGGAAATAAAATGGTTGTTATAACATAGACATCAGTTTAGAAACTTGTTTAAAAAGAAAACAACTTGTATTGATGCTGGAAATTTAAAGAAAACATTGGAAACTTGAATAAGCAAAAAAAATTCGAACTTCACCATTTATAGATTCAGGTATATAAATGGGATTATCTTACTTAATCATGATTTTTAATGCAAAAATTATAATTTTTAATCGTGTGGTTTAAGAGCAGATCGGGGATGATCGGAATTGACATTTTGGCCAATTTCTGGAGACACGTGGCACGGGAAGGTTCGGGGTTGCTGGTGAGGATGGAGGAGCCTGCTACGGTGGTGGGAAAAATAGTTGATGGTGGCAACGTCCACGGTGGCGTCGACGGCAATCAATTAAAAATTTTAAACCTAATTTGAGTACGACAGAGATTCTCGCTTCGTTCGTTGCCCTCGCTCGATCGAGTGGCACGAGGCTAGGATAGATGAGGGTCTGGGGACTGACGAGGACGTAGCCGGAGTTGTTCCACCTCCGGTGGTCAGAGGAGTGGGGACGAGACGAATTGGTGGCCTGGTTTCGTTAAAAGTCTGGGACGTAGAGCTCGATTTTGATTTACAGTGGGACCAGGGGATTGAGGAACTCGAGTGAGTCGAGGGGGTTGTCTTCGACGTGGAGGCGATCACGATGATGGCCGGAGATGGTCCAATCGCATGTGCACGTGCACGTGGTTGTGGGGTGTCAGTGGCGTGAGATTTGGGAAGGAGGTCAGGCAACTCGAAGCTATTCTCGGGTAGGAGATCGATTGGCTCGAGTAGAACTCGAGTTCGCGAGAGTTTTAAATAGCAGTTTTGTTTAACTCTAAATACTTGGTTAAGGAATGAAGAAGAAGGGAAGACGAGAGGCAGAGATGAGTGAAAGCAGGTTGACTCGAAGTGGTTTCCATGTAAACTCGGGTAGGACCCGAAGTATTTTCCAAGCTCAGTTTTTATAAGCTTCAAATCAAAGTTTAAATATATAAACTCAAGTTTAGTTTTGAATCTTAGATTTAAGATAAATAAGTTTTATAAATTCAAATATTTTAATAAGTTTAAATGTTTGTTAAATTTAAATATTTTGAATTTAAAAAGAGATTTGTTTAAATCTTGTAAAATTTATTTTACAAGGAAAATATTATTTATCACTTAAAGGTTTTAAATTGATTTTAAAACTTGTTGAAGTTAAATTATAAGTTAATGATTCGTATGCATTTAATTACTAGGGAAATTAAATGGATAATTAATTTATCTAATAAATAAATAAAATAAATAATTACTTAAAAGTAATTAAAGGTTTAATCTTAAAGGTTTAAGATTGATTATTTTTAGAATAATTAACTTGTAAATAAGATTCATTAATTAAATAGGATTTGATTTTTAATTAATGATTAAGATAAATTAATTAGAATAGTTAATTTATAATTAAGGATTATAAATTAAAATATTAATTAATGTTTAGGAATCAATTAATAAGTATGATTATTTAGGAAGTAAAAAATAAGATAATTACTTGAAGTAATTAATTGATGGTTATGTATTAAGGGAAGTAAATTAAAGTTTAATTACTTTGAATAATTAATCAAGGGATTAATTAAGAAATTAATTAAGGAATAATTAATTTAGTTAATAAAAGTAATTAAGGGTAGTTAATTACTGATTGAAGATTAATCAAGGTGATTAATAAATGTTGTTTAATTTAAAGTTAATTACTTAATGTAATTAATTTAATTAAAGTAATTAATAATTAAGTTGTAATTAAGGATCATTAATTAATATAATTAATGATGTAATTAAGATTGATTAATTTAGTATAATTAATAAATGAAGTGATTAATTAATGTAATTAATTAAGGATTAATTTAATTAATTATAGTTAATTAATTAGTGAAGTAATTAAAGGTTAATTACTATAAGGGTTAAGGTTAATTAATTTGAGTAATTAATTAAAGATAAATTACTTAAAGGTAATTAAAAGATAATTAATCAAAGATGATTAATTGAAAAAGGTAATTAGAGGATAATTAATTAATTTGTAATTAATTAATGTTTAAGTAAGAAGGATTTATAAAATAAAAGTAATTAATTTAATTAACTTTAAATTAATTAGAGATGATATAGATCATTACTTATGGATGGATGATAATACTGAATGCTTTGCATTTGATTAATATCTCTGATGAGATATATACTATGTGATATGGATGTTTAGTTGAATTGTGATAATATGGATTATCTGATGATATTGATAATGTTGATTATCTATTGTGAATTATCTTTCTAAGTGTATAAAGATAATTGAATTAAATTGTTTTAACCTTTAAAACAACTTGGCCTTAAAAGATACGTTTTGGATTTCGATGAGACCGGGATCGGGTTTCCGTATACCGGAATTCCAGGTCTGGAGACCCGAATACCACATCAATCCAAATTAACGATAGGTCGTGAATCAAGTGAAGATGAAGATTCAGAGTGCAAGGGTTATTGTCGTTAACTCTGAGGGTGATTCCAAAACGAGTGTAACGAGATAATGCCTTCGGTTTCGTTCGAACCCGGAACGAACTTGTATGGACTGAATGCTTTCAGAACATCGTCAGGTGGACGATGAGCATTCTAAGTGATGTGTTCTTTTCTAAGGTAATCGTGACCTCAAGCCTCACAAACCGGGAATGGCTAAAACAGGGGAGGTGCAGCAAGGTTAGTGGGTAGCACCCAAGTAGGACAAGATTACCTCTGTCTAGATGTCCCTTTCTATTTTCGACTTAGTGTGTGCGGTTGAATCATGACAACTGTGGGGTATCTTGTGCGGGAATTATCCAGTAAGGGATGTTCCGACCTTGTGTTGCAGGGGATTGGGAGTGATCCTCGGTACGGTGATCTAGGCCACGTACTGTGACGGGCGGTACCCCGGTAGCCCTTCCATTGATGGAATCCAAACTCCAATAAGTGCCGTACGTTTTAGTTGTGCCCAACTATGTTGGAACGTGAGATGTAAGCATTCCAGCTATTTCATATTTATTTGAAAACCCTAGACCTATTATAATACAATCGAATTTCCTATCAAATGTTTTGGTTAGCGTAAGGTAAAAACTTACCCATATTTATTGGTGGGGAGTCTTACGTGATACCTTTTCTTTCAAAAGGTTTTGAAGTTAAACAAGTTTAACCTGTTACTCACACCAGACCCATGTCTGACCCAAGTTGTTTATTTCTGTTTTATAAACTCTTGGGTACTCAAATTTTTACGAGTAGCCAAGGGATTCAGGTTTAGCTTTGACGAGTAATCTGGAGGAGCAATGGAGCAGGAGGCTTCGGCGTTGTAGATATAGATAGTAGTTTTCCGCTGTGTTGATCTTTGTATTGATCTGTATTGTGTTGAGATGTAATAACTAGACAGATGTTTATAACTGTCTAGTATGTGATGTGTAATCTGTGTAACTCTGATAGATGATGTATATGATACTATGTAATATTTATGTGATATATTATATTTCGTTTCGTTTCCGCTGTGAGTATCTGTTGTTGTTTTCTTTTCTCTTCTTCTCTTTTCTATTTCTCACCCCTTTCTTTCTTTCTGTCGATGCGATTTTCCGGGAGTGGAAAGCCGGATCGTCACACGTGGTATCAGAGCTTAGGTTGAGCGAATGCCTAAGCTTTTGGTTAAGTGAATATCGGAGCTATTGGTTGAGTGAATACCTAGCTCTGGAGTGGTGTCTATCGTGAGAGAGCGTATTTGTAATTTTTATATAACTATATATATATATATATATATATATATATATATATATATATATATTTCTACCTATATTGTTGGGTTACCTGTTCAGGTTCTCCAATATAAGTTATAAAGGTAGATAGGGTGGTGGTGTGTGTAACACGACTACCATTGATAGAAGTCTGAATGTTGAGGTTGGAAGTATATCTGTCGAGACTGTAGACCCAATACTGTCTCGAGTAAGTTTTGTTGTGATGAAGGATTTCATCGAATCTCTGAAGGAAACCTGTTAAGGTTCGGAGTTTATCTGTAAAGTTGGATGAGTAGAGTTTGGATCTATCGGTTGAACAGAAGCAAGTGATGGTATCTTGATACCTCAGGTAATAGTAGCTGTGTGATGAGATGCAGTGACGATGGATGTTGCCGAAGATGTTTTCTTTGGAACGAGTTTAAGGAAGCGTGTCTGTTTCAGTGTTATGGCTGAGTTCAGCATGGTATTTCTGCTTTGGTTTGGAGTCCGAGTTTCTCGAAGATCTTTGGATAGGAAGTCCTTGGCATCAGTGTCAGCAGTGCAGCTCGGATTATTCTGTGATGGCAGGAAGTTTTCTGGCTGAGCAGTTTTTCTGAAAGGTGAAATTCAGAAGCAGCAGGGTGCATCCATTTCTTCGATGAATTGGATAGTTAAGTATGGGCTGTTCTGATTTGTTAAGAGGAACAGTTTTCTTTGGAAATAGGCTGGGTTGATCGCAAAAGTGACTTGCGATAGTTTGAGGGTTCTCTTGGGTTATCAGAGTTTTTCTGAGTGTCTTCAGAGAAGTCAGGAGTTGTCCGCATCTGAAGGTTGAGTTTTCTTATCGATTGGATTCCAGGAGTAGTACCGGTGATTCAGTCTAGTGGAAGGATGTTTCCTAGAGATGGAATTGGTGAAACAGCTCAAGTTTTGATAAAGTATCCGAGTTTTCTTTATGGATCCGTTGAACCATATTCTTGGATGTGTTGTTCAGTTTATGCTTGTGTTCTTCATCAGCATTTTCTTTCTACCTCAGATCAGAGTGGTGCAGCAGAAGCAGTTTGGAGTATATCTCTGGATAGGAGAAGTAAGTTTGGAATCTACTGATAGTTGTGAAGTAGAGTTGTGTTTTGGATCTCTTCTGTGTTCTGATTTGGATAAGTATTTGGTCTACAAGGTTGAATTGCCAGTTTGGATAATTGGAATTCATTGTCTTTTACGTATCTCTGAGGGAGTACGTGTTTGATCTATCTTTGGTTTTGGAATCAGCAGTTCTGAGGATTGGGTAGTTGAGTCAGACTCGTCTGTACTCTGATATTCTGTTTAGTTCTGTAGATCTAGATGAGTAGGAGATCTATAGCTTAGTAGTTTAGATTGTTGTAGAGCGAGTATTCCGATATATATATATATATACTTGGGGAAACTCGAGGAATTCTATCTAGAATTTTGTCTGGATAGTTAGATTTGATTGATTGGATGAATTGGTTGCTATGGTTGTTAGCATATGGATGATAGTATATGCTTGTGTTTTAAAATTTAAAATCTTTAATAAGATTATTAAATTACCTTTGTTTAAATTTCGGGGACGAAATTATTTTAAGGGGGGAGGAATGTAATATCCCGGAAATTTGAGCAATATCAATTTAATAATCTGTTAAATAATTAAATTGATATTGATGATCTTTGATAATAAGATTTGAATTTAATTTAATAATCTATTTAAATTAGTATTAATTGGTGATTTTATCTTTTAAAAGTTAATAAGATATTTTCTATTTGAATATATATATTTATTTATATATATTGTAAATAGAAGCTTTGGGTAAATTGGGAATTTAGATTTAATTTAATATGACTTTTCAAAGTTATTTAAATAAATAAATTTATAGTTTTAAATATACTTTGGGTAAATGTTTAAATTGGTTAAGATATATTTTTACTTAAGCTTAAAAATAAATAAGAGTTAAGAAAAAGGCTTGTTTTGTTTCTTTTTAAAATATCACTTGATAATATAATCTCTTATATAAATTATTTAAATATCAAATATGTTAATTTCAAATAATAAGTATAATGTATTATTTTTATTAATATGAATGGATTTTAAAGAATATGAAATTGTTATTTAATTGAATAAATAGTTATATATGTATATATATATAACTTGACTTTTTAAATTGAATCTTAGGATTTAATTTAATTGAATTTGAATTTAAGCTTTGAAATTCAAGAGAATAAATATTTAAATTGTTTGGATATTATAATATTTGTATAACTTTTAATTATAAATATAATTGGTTTTGTTTCTTTAAAATGATATATATATATAGATAAGTGTTTAATAAATAAGAAAAAGGCTTTTTAATTACTTTAAAATAAATAGAAATAAGATAAATACTTAAAAGACATGTGTCTTTATCTAAAGTCTTTGTATTAACATGTGTAATGTAAGTAATCAATGTTTATGACAAGTGTCTTATTTATTTTTCATTTTCTTTTATTTTTATAAAATCATAAATTCACTTACATATATACATATGCATTCCCTTATTTCATTCTTTCTATTTTTCTTCTCAAAACAAGATAAACTCAGATTTTTCTCTAAATACAAATCTGAAAATCAGATCAGTAACCAAAACTCAAACAAATTCTCTAAATTAAAATCTGAAATCAAAGCCTGCATGCATTTTTCAAATCTGAGATTAAATCAAAGCAACTCAAGAAATCAAAAGCCTGAATATCTCAGTGCAAAGATCAAAATGCAAATTAAAGAAGCAAAAGCAACTCAAGTTTTAAAGATTCAAAAGCCTGTTGTTTCAGTTTCAAAAATCTGGAGGCTCTGCTTCTTTTAAAATAAGTGAGTAACTTTTAAAACTTAAAGTAAAATATGGTTGCTTGCTAATATAGTTGAAATGAATAAGTATTGCAAGTATAAATGAGTTTCTGATGTGAATGTTTATAGTGTGTTTGCTATTACAATTAGATGCTCTGTTCTGCCTTTTCAAATCTGTGAGTAACATCACATTTTTAAAAGTTAATATATTATGGGGTTGCTTGATCATCTATGAAACAGAAATGTTGTGAAGGAATTTATCTGCTTAGCTTGTATATGAGATATTGTGGTGCATATATCTGTGTTCTTCTCTGATTTTGGCCCAGGCTTAAATTTCAAATCAAAATCTCTAGCTTATGATTTAATCTTGTTAGGACTTAAGTATTGAAATAAAATGTGTTTGTTGAATCATAGTTGTCAGTTTAGAATATACCTCTGTGTTAGGCATAAATTATGGAAGCAACTCTGAGTATCCCTCTGTTTTATAGTTTTCAGTCTGGAAATACTCTTTAAAATTCATCTACTCTTAATCCAAGCCTCGATTAGTCTTAAGTTATGGAAATAAAATGGTTGTTATAACATAGACATCAGTTTAGAAACTTGTTTAAAAAGAAAACAACTTGTATTGATGCTGGAAATTTAAAGAAAACATTGGAAACTTGAATAAGCAAAAAAAATTCGAACTTCACCATTTATAGATTCAGGTATATAAATGGGATTATCTTACTTAATCATGATTTTTAATGCAAAAATTATAATTTTTAATCGTGTGGTTTAAGAGCAGATCGGGGATGATCGGAATTGACATTTTGGCCAATTTCTGGAGACACGTGGCACGGGAAGGTTCGGGGTTGCTGGTGAGGATGGAGGAGCCTGCTACGGTGGTGGGAAAAATAGTTGATGGTGGCAACGTCCACGGTGGCGTCGACGGCAATCAATTAAAAATTTTAAACCTAATTTGAGTACGACAGAGATTCTCGCTTCGTTCGTTGCCCTCGCTCGATCGAGTGGCACGAGGCTAGGATAGATGAGGGTCTGGGGACTGACGAGGACGTAGCCGGAGTTGTTCCACCTCCGGTGGTCAGAGGAGTGGGGACGAGACGAATTGGTGGCCTGGTTTCGTTAAAAGTCTGGGACGTAGAGCTCGATTTTGATTTACAGTGGGACCAGGGGATTGAGGAACTCGAGTGAGTCGAGGGGGTTGTCTTCGACGTGGAGGCGATCACGATGATGGCCGGAGATGGTCCAATCGCATGTGCACGTGCACGTGGTTGTGGGGTGTCAGTGGCGTGAGATTTGGGAAGGAGGTCAGGCAACTCGAAGCTATTCTCGGGTAGGAGATCGATTGGCTCGAGTAGAACTCGAGTTCGCGAGAGTTTTAAATAGCAGTTTTGTTTAAC
Organism: Allium fistulosum; assembly: GCA_030737815.1. Lineage (NCBI taxonomy): Eukaryota > Viridiplantae > Streptophyta > Magnoliopsida > Asparagales > Amaryllidaceae > Allium > Allium fistulosum. The sequence goes on along the minus strand of CM060907.1, from coordinate 1,042,087,849 downwards.
TCTAAATACTTGGTTAAGGAATGAAGAAGAAGGGAAGACGAGAGGCAGAGATGAGTGAAAGCAGGTTGACTCGAAGTGGTTTCCATGTAAACTCGGGTAGGACCCGAAGTATTTTCCAAGCTCAGTTTTTATAAGCTTCAAATCAAAGTTTAAATATATAAACTCAAGTTTAGTTTTGAATCTTAGATTTAAGATAAATAAGTTTTATAAATTCAAATATTTTAATAAGTTTAAATGTTTGTTAAATTTAAATATTTTGAATTTAAAAAGAGATTTGTTTAAATCTTGTAAAATTTATTTTACAAGGAAAATATTATTTATCACTTAAAGGTTTTAAATTGATTTTAAAACTTGTTGAAGTTAAATTATAAGTTAATGATTCGTATGCATTTAATTACTAGGGAAATTAAATGGATAATTAATTTATCTAATAAATAAATAAAATAAATAATTACTTAAAAGTAATTAAAGGTTTAATCTTAAAGGTTTAAGATTGATTATTTTTAGAATAATTAACTTGTAAATAAGATTCATTAATTAAATAGGATTTGATTTTTAATTAATGATTAAGATAAATTAATTAGAATAGTTAATTTATAATTAAGGATTATAAATTAAAATATTAATTAATGTTTAGGAATCAATTAATAAGTATGATTATTTAGGAAGTAAAAAATAAGATAATTACTTGAAGTAATTAATTGATGGTTATGTATTAAGGGAAGTAAATTAAAGTTTAATTACTTTGAATAATTAATCAAGGGATTAATTAAGAAATTAATTAAGGAATAATTAATTTAGTTAATAAAAGTAATTAAGGGTAGTTAATTACTGATTGAAGATTAATCAAGGTGATTAATAAATGTTGTTTAATTTAAAGTTAATTACTTAATGTAATTAATTTAATTAAAGTAATTAATAATTAAGTTGTAATTAAGGATCATTAATTAATATAATTAATGATGTAATTAAGATTGATTAATTTAGTATAATTAATAAATGAAGTGATTAATTAATGTAATTAATTAAGGATTAATTTAATTAATTATAGTTAATTAATTAGTGAAGTAATTAAAGGTTAATTACTATAAGGGTTAAGGTTAATTAATTTGAGTAATTAATTAAAGATAAATTACTTAAAGGTAATTAAAAGATAATTAATCAAAGATGATTAATTGAAAAAGGTAATTAGAGGATAATTAATTAATTTGTAATTAATTAATGTTTAAGTAAGAAGGATTTATAAAATAAAAGTAATTAATTTAATTAACTTTAAATTAATTAGAGATGATATAGATCATTACTTATGGATGGATGATAATACTGAATGCTTTGCATTTGATTAATATCTCTGATGAGATATATACTATGTGATATGGATGTTTATTTGAATTGTGATAATATGGATTATCTGATGATATTGATAATGTTGATTATCTATTGTGAATTATCTTTCTAAGTGTATAAAGATAATTGAATTAAATTGTTTTAACCTTTAAAACACCTTGGCCTTAAAAGATACGTTTTGGATTTCGATGAGACCGGGATCGGGTTTCCGTATACCGGAATTCCAGGTCTGGAGACCCGAATACCACATCGATCCAAATTAACGATAGGTCGTGAATCAAGTGAAGATGAAGATTCAGAGTGCAAGGGTTATTGTCGTTAACTCTGAGGGTGATTCCAAAACGAGTGTAACGAGATAATGCCTTCGGTTTCGTTCGAACCCGGAACGAACTTGTATGGACTGAATGCTTTCAGAACATCGTCAGGTGGACGATGAGCATTCTAAGTGATGTGTTCTTTTCTAAGGTAATCGTGACCTCAAGCCTCACAAACCGGGAATGGCTAAAACAGGGGAGGTGCAGCAAGGTTAGTGGGTAGCACCCAAGTAGGACAAGATTACCTCTGTCTAGATGTCCCTTTCTATTTTCGACTTAGTGTGTGCGGTTGAATCATGACAACCGTGGGGTATCTTGTGCGGGAATTATCTAGTAAGGGATGTTCCGACCTTGTGTTGCAGGGGATTGGGAGTGATCCTCGGTACGGTGATCTAGGCCACGTACTGTGACGGGCGGTACCCCGTTAGCCCTGCCATTGATGGAATCCAAACTCCAATAAGTGCCGTACGTTTTAGTTGTGCCCAACTATGTTGGAACGTGAGATGTAAGCATTCCAGCTATTTCATATTTATTTGAAAACCCTAGACCTATTATAATACAATCGAATTTCCTATCAAATGTTTTGGTTAGCGTAAGGTAAAAACTTACCCATATTTATTGGTGGGGAGTCTTACGTGATACCTTTTCTTTCAAAAGGTTTTGAAGTTAAACAAGTTTAACCTGTTACTCACACCAGACCCATGTCTGACCCAAGTTGTTTATTTCTGTTTTATAAACTCTTGGGTACTCAAATTTTTACGAGTAGCCAAGGGATTCAGGTTTAGCTTTGACGAGTAATCTGGAGGAGCAATGGAGCAGGAGGCTTCGGTGTTGTAGATATAGATAGTAGTTTTCCGCTGTGTTGATCTTTGTATTGATCTGTATTGTGTTGAGATGTAATAACTAGACAGATGTTTATAACTGTCTAGTATGTGATGTGTAATCTGTGTAACTCTGATAGATGATGTATATGATACTATGTAATATTTATGTGATATATTATATTTCATTTCGTTTCCGCTGTGAGTATCTGTTGTTGTTTTCTTTTCTCTTCTTCTCTTTTCTATTTCTCACCCCTTTCTTTCTTTCTGTCGATGCGATTTTCCGGGAGTGGAAAGCCGGGTCGTCACAGCTCCAGTACGAAATTATCGCGGTATATAGGTTTTATAAAAATCCGCTTACTAACGGCGCAATAGGGTCTCATCCGCTATACGAGGCGGGAAATCAATCAATCCAATATATACATATGCCAATATGTATATACTGCTATATATAGATATATATCCTATAATATCTAATATCACATCCAATATAGCAATCATATCAATCAATAATAACTGCAAAAATTCCACATTCGATTTGAGTGAGAAGATCTCACCTTTGCTTTTCAATAACAGTCGTAGCGGTTTATTTCGGATAAAACTAAACAGACGTTTAATTTTACCCAAAAATTTTCTTGACTCCAATCGACTCCAAATCAGTTGCACTGCGTAGCATTCGACGATACGATTCCAACGCCGCTTGTTTCGTAATTTTTCGATCTCGTATGAAAGAGATATCTCAGTTTAAAGTTTATACAAATTTAAATATAATGAATAATTACAATTCCTCTTTCAAATTTTATAACCTACAACGCATCGTGGCCCTTGATTATTGATCCAAGCAATCCAAGCCGAACAGCCTTTCTTCTTCATCATGCGTTTGAAACCCAGGCAATATCACGTACGAGAAACCCAAATCGGCCACCTAACCTTATCAATTTTCGAGCCTCCCCCGATCGCCTAGCCTTCGATCAACCACCCTCATATGAAAGCCCATCTCCTCCTCCTCCAACGACCACGAGCAAGTGAAGCTCGGTCCCACCTAGGCTGAGAATTAGCCTCACGAACGCGCGCACTTCCTTGGCCAGCTGCGCCTCCATCAACGCGCCGATGATGATCACAGCCGTAGAGATTGGAAGCTCTCGTGATGCTTAACGTTTTTGATTTAGGGAGTTTTCAATAATACTGAGTGGATTTAGAGAAATCGAAGAGAAAAGAAAGCAAAATATCGGCCATTGATTTTAGGGGTGGCGGCTGGAAGAGATGAGTTAGGGTTTCTCACCTTTATACGTATATATATACGTATATAATTAATATTAAATTCATCTTAAACGACTTTTTCAAACGATCTCCAAATCTGATGTGCCGCCTGGCGTTCGTAAGGTTTACCCCGTGTTCCGAACGCAATGGAACAGGTTTCGGAAGCTAATTCGATCGTATGTGTGAGATATGGCAATAAACGATCAATTTAAATTTAATCGATTTAAATCGATTTCGAGGCGTTTTAATTTGTACCGGACAAATGGAAAATCCAAGAATTACGAAATTTGAAATCTTTCAATAATATCACATTACGGATCCGATGAAACTGGTTTCGTCGAAATCCGAGACCGTTTGAAAAATGACTATTTTAACTCGACGATTTAAAATTAAAATGATATCGATGCGTTTCGAGCTGACACGGTCAAACGATAACTTCGATTGATACGAAAATTGAAATCCGATAATAACTAACTATTACGGATCCAATGGAACTGATCTCGTTCAATTCTGAGACTGTTCGAAAATTGGCTATTTTTACAGTCGATAATTAAATATTAAAATATTCAATTTTCACAGATTAATTTTAAATTCAATTTTAAAAGTTCTATAACCTTTCTATAACTCCAGTATGATTTAATATAACTTTATAAATCATTTCCAGCACATTAAACCCATACTTCAATTATTTCTGGAATTTCAATCATTAAATTATCGATTTAATTGACCAAATTAAATCCAATATTCGAATAATAAATTATTCGACTTCTTAATTCCACTTATTAATATTTAAAATTAATCAAATATTCAAATTTTAATTATCAAAAATTCTGGGTCGTTACAAGCGTCAAAATGTCGGGAATTTTGATACGATCCCAACGGAATAAACCGCACGTAAATCCGACCTCGTATGCAAAAGTTATACTAGTTAGAACATTAAACAATTAAAATCTAAAATAAATGAACCAGATAAAAGTCACCTACAACATTTACTCAGGAGCCGCCACTTCATCACCTTGCATCATCCCTTATACGAGCAGAAACCCCAAATTCATCGCTCGATGAAATCTAGCCGCTACCGAATCACACCGCCCCACGCCGCCGCTGGCCATCATGGCCACCCAGACTTCGCCGCCGATCTTCCCTCAAGGCCACGACCCCCCTCTGCGATGCCCAAAGATCGTCGATCAACCGAAATGAAGCATGGTCGCCACAACCTTAAACCCTAATCGATTTTTCTGGCCACGTCCGACTGTTGATTCGATGAACTACATGCACTGATGAACTCCACAAGATACTCTCCACGCCACGGTACCCTCCAATCGTCTCCGTCGAGGTTGATCATGACTCAATGAATGACCGAAATTAATTCGCCCAATTTTGGCCACACAGAAACCCAAATTGAAAAACAGACTACAGATTTTACTTGCGATCATCGAGAGCTTCAAATCGATATATAATATGATATGGTTTGGAGGAGTTTGATTTTTGAAATTGATTTGGAGATTGAAATTTAGGGTTTTGATTTGTCTGCCATTGGAAAGAGGAGATGAGAAGGAATTGTACATACAAAAAATGGAATAAGAAATTGAAATACTGCTAGGTTTAGAATAGGATAATATATACTAATGAAGCCTGCTAAGAAAGAATGAACAACCGAACAGAATTGAATTGACGAATACGACCCGAAAAGCCCGTTCTACCTTCGAAATTAAAGTAGGTCATCCCATATATCAAATCGGATGTTTCCGATATTTTTAAATTCAATGGAACAGGTTTCAAGTCCAAATTCCATCGTATGAAGAAGTTAGCTTAAAATCAGCTTATTTCAGAACTGATTTCAATTGAATTTAATTAATTTGATTTCTAGGCGTTTCGAGTCCGTACGATCAAACGACAAGTCCAATCGCTACGAAACTTGAAACCTTACAATAACTCACTGTTATGGATCTGATGAAACTGGTTTCACTGAAATCCGAGACAGTGGCCAAAATGGCTATTTTCATGTTAATTAAATAAATTAATATTAAATTAATTAATCACTTTTTAATTTCAAATTTGATAACCAAAAATTTTCATCAATTTTGATTACTTGGCCATTTACAATAATTTAAAACTATTTTACATATCAATTCAGTGTTTAAATATTACACTAATTACAGTGTTCAATTTCAACTGTAACTATATCCAATTAATATAATTTAATTTCAATAAATTTATTTAATTTGGTTTCGATCTTTTAATTCAATCAATTATTATTCCATAGGCCTAGTTAACATTGGTTTATATTTTATTACACAAATATTCTACAATTATCATCTTAATTTTCGTTAACGTAACATTTAATTGTAATAAATTCCATTATTATAATTTAAATTCCAATAATTTGATCAACTTGATTTCAAAGCTTTATATTAAATCATTCATTGTTCTATGTATACATTTAACATTGTTTTCCATCTAGTTACATTAATATCCTACAGTCATTATCTTAATCTATTTTAACGCTAAATTCAATTTCATTCATTGCAATTTATTGCAAATTTGATTTCAAAAAGTTAAACAAATAGGTAACAAATAACAATTATCACTTCTATATTTAATAACATTTGTGAGTTATTATTTACAAGCAAATGTTATAACAACTCTCATTACACAAATTTTATTCAATTACAATTTGTTATACAATATTTCATTAATTAACCAACATTTACATTTTCAATTACTCTTTAAATCCAATTATCAATTAATACACACCTTATTATGATTAATTTACAATCTATAACCAATTATGACTTTTTTTATCCTTTTAATTAATTGAATTACATTTAAAGCAGTTATCAATTACCTTAAATTAATACCATTTCATTTGATTCCAGTTATATTCTTATTATTAAATCACAAATTTTTATTTCTTCCAACATTAAATTACAAAACTTTATTAAATTAACAATTTTTTATTATCGAAAATTACGGGTCGTTACACTCTCCCTCACTCAAAACTTTTCGTCCTCGAAAAGGGAAAGAAGGGAAAAGATGGAATTAAGAAATCAATATGTCTTATTCAAAATATTAAATTTATAACAATTAATTTATATAATTGAATTATTTAAATAAAATATATCAATTAAAAATAATTAAATCCTTTTATAGTCAAATTAACAAAAGTTTGGAAACATTTCACAAAATTTTCTATGTCCAAAATTCATGAAAAATTTCGGCAGTCTCCTTTGTACGGAGAGGTCTGGGAGAAATAATAATATCAATAGCAATAATATATATCATATTTTCAAAATAAAATATCCCAAACAATGGGAAAAACAATAATATCGCTAGAAAACTGTAATCCGAGAACGTACCTATTTGTCGGGCAAACAACGCTTAATTTATGAAACCAAAAGCAGTAGCAATTGCTTCCATAAACCTGTATTTCACTTATATAATCCAAAGAGGTTAATAATTATATAAAAGAGAAATATTTAATTTGTTTCAATCAATAACAAACAAATAAATACAATATAACAATAATCACTTGCAAATAGACGGTACAAACATCATTTTAACAAAGAAAACAATCATCCATCCATTACAACCAAAACAAGTGGTTTGTTCGGGTTCAGAGACTTTTAATCATATAAAATGATAAATAAACTATGAAGTAAACCATACATTCAACAGTCATAGATAAAACTTTATAGATTATTTATACATCTCTATACAAAATATAAGTATCCTTCCCCAACCAACCCATAAGCCAAACAAACAAAGAATTCAACACATTTCCAAATAATATTTATTTTTTATTCTCATTACTTTTTTTCCCATATTATTTACTGTTCATTTTCATTTGTTCATACAATGCTTGTTTAGTTACTTTTTCATTTACCACTTACAAAATTCATTTTCAATTCAGTTATACAATACCATTTTTCTTTTCATTACTTACATTCATTGTTTACATAAATTATTTCCATTTAAATTATTTGGATCATAAATGAATTCATTGTTGAAGTATTGTATACATTTTATTTCAGTTTACTTCACATTTACAATTTAGTTTGATTTCCCTTTTTTTACATCATTTACTTTTCTTTTCTCATTCATATAATGTTTATTTTTTTTCTTATTAATTTACATTCGTTATTACTTACAAAAGTTCATTTCTCCTTTATTCATATAGTGTCATTTTCTTTCATTTTATCACTTTACATTCATTGCTTAAATAAGTTATATTTTTATTTCAAATATTGGATTATACATTATTAGGTAAGTTTCTTTTCAATTTAATTCATCATTAATAGATTATTTCTTCTTCACATTCATTCTTCCATATATAGCATTATTGAATATTAACTCCATTTCTAATCCTTTTAATGTTTCTGAGGCTATAATCATTCAATTTATATGGTACTCATTTTAATTATAAATGGCTTAAATATTAATTCAAGTTTATAATTATTTACTTACAGTATTCACCTTTATCATTAAACCTGATTATAAATAGTTAAATGTTAACTTAAGTTTATAATCTTTTCATTACATTATTCACCTTTATTACATTTAATTAGTAGCATTTCAAACTATTGACTTCAATTTATAACAATTTACAACATTAGAATTCTTATTTATAGAAGTAATTCCCTTGAACACTTTCAAATTTTTCCAAGTTTTATTTATATAATATTATATTACCTATTCTTTTTTAACATCATAACTTTTAATAATTTTGGTAAGTTATATATATATATATATATATATCTTTTAGAATGCAATTAAATACTACCCAAGTTTCTCTTATTTATTTAGTTAACAAAATGTTCAATAGTTACCATTTCTTATTTTCATTTCCATTTTATTTACAGTTTACCATTTTCAATTTCTTATTTTATTTTAGAAGTTCCCAATTATCGATATAGTCAAGATTCCATTCATTACAATAGTTTCAATTTCTAATTTACAGAGACTTAAGAACTAAGCAACCGGGTTCCATTTTCAATCATTTAAAATAATATATATATATATATATACTCATAACTTACATATATATATATATATATATATATCAAGTCAAACTTCAAAATTTAAAATTAAGATTGGTTTATCAAAATAGATGTCCAGTATAACTACTACAGCAGTCTTCCCACTTCGAAACTCGAAAATGAACGTCAATGATGCATGCACTCATCACCGAAATTATTTTCCAACAACAAAGGGGGAAGTACAAAACTTGTCTCCTTTAAAAGTTTCCTTTAAAATTTTCCTTCCAATCATGTTGAAATATTCATATCAGAAAATACTTCTAAATACTACAAATATTATATTTCAAAATCTTTTGAAGAAATTGACTAAATCCCGTGTTAGCGCCAAAATTGGTCACTAACCCCTAAATCCAGATGAAAGCACCAAATACCAGTCACAGCTCAGAGATAGTGTGTATGTAGAGAGTAATAATGTGAAGAACAATCAAAATTAAAATGAAAGCAGTAAAGAACAACAGATTTTATAGTGGTTCGGCTAACTCCGGCCTACATCCACTTAGAAGTTTGCTTTTTATTGCTGTAACAATCGATTACAGTTATAAAATGGCAGAGTTGCCTTAGCCTTAAAAGAGAAAGTAAGAGAGCAGAAAAGAAGATCCCTTTTCACTGTGCCCCCTCTATATTTATAGACAAAGATGGGTTGGACTTCCCTGGTGGGCCTGGCAGCTGAATACCTCAGCCCAAATGGAGTGGTCTCCATATGCCAAACCATAGATGCCGAACGCTGAATGCCGAACAAGGTGTGAATGCCGAACGATCTCCTCATGCCGATTAGAAGTGAGGCCGAACACCCTGAATGCCGTGGGGGACATTTTCGCCGAACGATACCGGAGGCCGATCCAATGTATTCGTGCTGAATGACTGATTGCCGAACAAAACTTAGGCCGGACGATACTCTGGCCGAACGCTATCAAGGCTGAACCACCTCTTGGCCGAACAATACTTAAACCGAACAATACTCTGGCCGAATGCTATCAAGGACGAACCACCTCTTGGCCGAACGATACTTAGGCCGAACAATAGTTTATGACGAACAATTCTGCCATGTCGAACGTTCGTACATGCCGAACGTTATACCCTGCCGAACGTCTCTCGATGCCGAACGTTCCTTGATGCCGAACGCCACCTGGATGCCGAATGCTTCATGAAATGCCGACTACTCTTGAACGCTATTCGAACGTGAATGCCAAACGAACCATATGTGCCGAACCTCCATCGTGTCGAACCATGTTTAATGCCGAACCATGTTTCCTACACCCAAATTATAGTTGATTCATCTTTATCCAATCATATTTCCATCTCCCAAGCACATTGCATCATCCATCCATCCAGTCGACTGAATCCATCGTACTATAGCCTCGACGAACATGCAGTTGATTAAGTTAAACCCATATGTCCGCGGCCTTACCAAAAGGCGGGTTAACACTTGCCCCCCAAAACATGCCTTGCTGTGAAAGGTGTGTTTTGAATAGTCTCAAGTCCAATATCCTAAGTATGTATGTTATCCACATCCATACTTTCCGATTCATAATCCAATCCATTATGTCCGAGTGCCACTGCCGCATGCTTATCCAAATCCACGATTGTTCCGAATCGACATCTGATTCCTATCCAGTAACCAAGTCCTTATCCAATTCCACATCCATCTGAACCCAACAACCGAGTTCCAATCCATCCATATCCAATAACCTATAACCATATCCGTGACCTCTCCGGGTCGATATCCAAATACGGGACCGCTCCGGGTCCTTGTTTGAATCCTTAGCTATTCATAGCTAATATCCAAATCCGTAACCTCTCTGGGTTCTTGCCAAGCGCAATCCACACTTGATGACCTATGTTAAGTAATTCCATGGTGTTCATGGTTCAGTGTCCCTGAACGTCGAATAATGCCGTGGCTTAAGTCCTAAGCGAATCATGGTCACTCCGGACCCTTGCCGGGCATAGGTCATACTCGATGACCTTTTAGCCAAAATCCAGAGAAAATCCAATCAAAATCCAATCCGAAATCCAAATCCAAACAGAAAACCAGAAATCCATATCAAAAATCCAAACCAGAAAACAAACAAAATGGGGAGTTCAAACCTCACTCCAAAACCAAACCAGAAAAAGCAAATGTCCAAGTCAAAGGAAGAAACAGATTTCACAAACCAGGGCGTCTCGGTAAGCCATCATCTCAGAGCATGCCTGAGGGTTATCTCCGACCCCGTACATGAGTAAGTGATTTAACTGTTTGCCCAGAGTTTGTTACTTATTCCAAACCATCAAGATTAGTTGATGACCAATCGGCCACCATTCCTGGGCCTCATGCCCTCGTCGTTCAAGGTAGGCGATGGCTGCTCCTGTTCCACCGCCACAGTCCGAGTTCCGACATATTGTCGCAACTGACCATTCCTTATATGCTTATCGATTATATCCTTTAGATGTCGGCAGCTGTTAGTATCATGCCCGTCCAGGTCATGAAAGAGACAGTGCCTTCCTGATGCCCTTTCACGTTCTGTGGGTTCCCTCCTTGTTGGCCTTCGATAGGGAAGGCGATCTCGAGTATCTAAGAAAATCCGCTCCAACATTGTGTTCAATCCTGTGTAAGTGGAGAACTTTGGTTCTCCCCAGCGCTTCCTTTTCCCTTTCTCCTTGCCCCCACCCGAGCTTTCGTCGGGTAGTCCTCCATCCTTAGTCATGTTTACTTCCTTTGACCTCATGTCCAAACATGCATCCTCTTGTCGAAGAAATCTTTTAGCTTCATAAAAGAATTCCCCGAGGTCCAATGGTGGGTCCCGTACCAATGATACTTTGAAATCCGAATTATCTCTGACTCCTGATACAGCAGCCATCAGAACCATTGATGGATCTGGCCGATCCACCGAAGCAACTGCTGCATTAAATCGAGTTAAGAATGTCCTGAGCGATTCATCCGCCCCCTGTTTAACTGACATTAGCGTCATCACGTTCTTTGGCCTTTTTATGTGAACTCGAAACTGACTTAAGAACTTGTCCACCAGTTCCGTCCATGTTCCAATGGATCCATCCTCCAGCTGTCTAAACCACATAGCAGCAATTTCAGTCAAGTACAGGGGGAAACATCGGGCCATAACCTCCTCCGTTGCCCCCCAGCACTTCCATATGCCTAGTGTACCTCATCAAGTGGTCGGTTGGATCCGTCTTCCCGTTGTATACTTCCAAAGTGGGTAGTTTGAAATCGGGCGGATTCCTAGCTGTCCTGATGTTCTAGGTAAACGGACTTTTGTTAACTCCCTCTGAATCCCTGTTTGTCAAACCTCCGCGGATAGTCCACCTGATAATGTCAGCCAATCCAGTGTTTCCAACCAAGGGTTGCCCCATGTCTATGTTTCCAGATTTCCCCCCAAGTCCCTGCGGAAATTCTTGCACATATTCTTCATCACGTACTCCTGTATTCCTATGGACGTCAGGCCGCGTAGCGTCATCCGATATCCCTCCATGAACTGGTCCAGCATCTCCTGGTGGTGCGCCCCCGAGTCTAGATCCATCTAGATGGTCAGTTGTTTGTTGATTGGGGGCTGCCTTCTGCTGAATCACTCCATCTGTCCGCTGGTTGAGTTCCTCTGGTCCAGTTCCACGAACTTGAGCTCCTGCAGTTCCTGGTTGTCCAAATTGCCTAAGAAGAGCTTGCATCATCTCCTCTTGCCATTTCATCATCTGCTCTTGCATAGAATTCATCATCACTTGCATCTCATCCCGAGTTATGTAGATAGATGCATGATCCTCTCCAGCTCCACAAGAGGCCGCTTGACTTCCTTCCTGATTGCTTCTTTCCGCTGCTTGCTTCCTTGTTGGTGGTCTAGCCATTGCTTTCTAGGATCCAAGTTCCTAACTCCAAAATTCCTGAGTTCAATTCTCAGTGAAAGCACCAAAGTGTTAGTGCCAAAATTGATCACTAACCCCTAAATCCAGATGAAAGCACCAAATACCAGTCACAACTCAGAGATAGTGTGTATGTAGAGAGTAATAATGTGAAGAACAATCAAAATTAAAATGAAAGCAGTAAAGAACAACAGATTTTATAGTGGTTCGGCTAACTCCGGCCTACATCCACTTAGAAGTTTGCTTTCTATTGTTGTAATCGGTTACAGTTATAAAATGTCAGAGTTGCCTTGGCCTTAAAAGAGAAAGTAAGAGAGCAGAAAAGAAGATCCCTTTTCACTGTGCCCCTGCCTCTATATTTATAGACAAAGATGGGTTGGACTTCCCTGGTGGGCCTGGCAGCTGAATACCTCAGCCCAAATGGAGTGGTCTCCATATGCCGAACCATAGATGCCGAACGCTGAATGCCGAACAAGGTGTGAATGCCGAACGATCTCCTCATGCCAATCAGAAGTGAGGCCGAACACCCTGAATGTCGTGGGGGACATTTTCGCTGAACGATACCGGAGGCCGATCCAATGTATTCGTGCTGAACGACTGATTGCCGAACAAAACTTAGGCCGGACGATACTCTGGCCGAACGCTATCAAGGCCGAACCACCTCTTGGCCGAACGATACTTAGGCCGAACAATACTCTGGCCGAATGCTATCAAGGCCGAACCACCTCTTGGCCGAACGATACTTAGGCCGAACAATAGTTTATGACGAACAATTCTGCCATGTTGAACGTTCGTACATGCCGAACGTTATACACTGCCGAACGTCTCTCGATGCCGAACGTTCCTTGATGCCGAGCGTATCTTGACGCCGAACGCCACCTAGATGCCGAATGCTTCATGAAATGCCGACTACTCTTGAACGCTATTCGAACGTGAATGCCAGACGAACCATATGTGCCGAACCTCCATCGTGATGAACCATGTTTCCTACACCCAAATTATAGTTGATTCATCTTTATCCAATCATATTTCCATCTCCCAAGCACATTGCATCATCCATCCATCCAGTCGACTGAATCCATCGTACTATAGCCTCGACGAACATGTAGTTGATTAAGTTAAACCCGTCTGTCCGCGGCCTTGCCAAAAGGCGGGTTAACACTTGCCCCTCAAAACATGCCTGGCTGTGAAAGGTGTGTTTTGAATAGTCTCAAGTCCAATATCCTAAGTATGTATGTTATCCACATCCATACTTTCCAATTCATAATCCAATCCATTATGTCCGAGTGCCACTGCCGCATGCTTATCCAAATCCACGATTGTTCCGAATCGACATTTGATTCCTATCCAGTAACCAAGTCCTTATCCAATTCCACATCCATCTAAACCCGACAACCGAGTTCCAATCCATCCATATCCAATAACCTATAACCATATCCGTGACCTCTCCAGGTCGATATCCAAATACGGGACCGCTCCGGGTCCTTGTTTGAATCCTTAGCTATTCATAGCTAATATCCAAATCCGTAACCTCTCCGGGTTCTTGCCAAGCGCAATCCACACTATACTATTTATAAAATTTATTAATTTATATACAAAATATATATAATAGGCAAAATTATTTCATTTGCCTATATTTCAAAACAAGTATTGTGTCGGTCTGCCCTATTAAGTGTTTAGAAATCCCTATCAATGTCATAGCATCCTATGCACCGACCGGAATTTATAAATACAAAACGGAATAAGTTAACACAATACAAAACCTTTATAACACTAACAAATACGCTTTCTCATATACATACACTCAGCGACTCATCCTAGGGTATTACTACACTATTTCTAAAGAGTCAGGCCCTACAAAGCTAAGGTTATTGCTAAACCTGGCTCTGATACCAACTGTAACGACCTGCCTTTTTAGACGTTTTGAGCAAACACACATGCCAGACTCAAACCATTCGAAAGGGCAGATTGTTATGGGGCAAATAAGAAAAAGAGAAAGAAATAAAACAAATACAGAATCTCGCAGCGGAATGACAATATATAATAATCAAATAACAATTCATGAAGCTGTTTTATAATTACAATTGACTATTCTTTTAAAAAAAAATCAAAGTTACAGAAAACAAGAATAAATGAATAAATAAATACAGCGGAACAACAAGATGCAGTGGAATAATTATAATAAATAATAATAGTACAAAATCTTCGTCTTCATCCTCTAGGAAGCAGTCTTCGATAAACATAAAAGCTCAGACTGACCCGAGCGAATTGAAAAGACAAAACACTCGATTCGGAACTAAAAGATCTTATGTAAGTTAAATCAACAGTAAAATATGAGTGTAACGGCATCAGAGATGTTTACGGGGTTTGACATCTCCTATCCAGTGTCTAACATGGGTGCAGTGACTTAAGAGATGTTCGGGATTTCCATGTCCTAAGGATCCGTTAAACAATCTACTATGTAGTACAATACGCTATTATAATAGTGTCTACAGTAAAGTAAAGTATTAAAATAGCGTTAAGGCGTTACCCATATCCCCCTTAACACATTTTTATATTCCCATAGCCTATACAGTACCGTACGCTCCACCAAACCGATGGTTTACCCAAAGGGCACTCCATAGGTATGGTACAAAACAAACTCGTAGAAGGTGCGATAAGGCATGTGAACACGACACTCGTGGCAATGCCAGGGTAGATATACTAATTGCACTCTCGAACTGGTGGTAATGCATAGCAGCTACTACCACCCACCTCGGATGCACTCCCATAATCAAAATCGAGGGGTGGACACCAAATCAATCACAAAGTCAAAATATAGTATCGAAGAAATGTGCTCGATAGGAGGAATGACCTCAGTTGGCCCGGTATAGCTCCTATTTTAGTCACATCTAAGCTGACTCATGGGAGTCAGGGTCACGTAAATACCTCATACAGAATCGTTCGCCAAACCATCCTACTTCATTTCTGAAATCTCCACCACGTACACAGTTGTTAAAGTGGTTTTCGGTATTGGCAGAGAGTATGACAATATCTGATCCCGGTCTCTTTAACAACCAAACGCTTATTTCACACCGGGTGGTTCTTTTACATTTCAAAAAAATCAATTCACAACTTATATCAAAATATCATATTCGATTACAAATCATATCTCTTTTGAAATCATATTCACTTTTGAAACTATATTCACTTTCAAAATCATATTCACTGTTGAATTTATCGATAAGATAGGTTAATTAAATCCTAGTTCCAAAATCATCATATTTACTCAAATAAGTCATTTCACAAAAGGTATCAATTCCAAATTCCAACTTAAATTGTATCATCATCAAGGATTTAAATATAAATACTTCAACTTTACACAGTTTGAAATTTTAGAAAAATAGTTTAAATAGTCAAAATAGTTTTTAATAGTTTAAAATAGTTTAAATAGATTAAAATAGTTTAAGTAGTAAAATAGTTTAAATAGATTTGAATTTGATTTAATTGGATTTAAAATGATTTTAAATAGATTAGATATAGATTAAATGGATTTAATTAGATTTACAATGTTTTAAATAGATTAAATATAGATTATATAGATTTAAATTTTATTAAGTAGATTTTAAATAGATTAAATAAATTTAAAATAGATTTAATAGATTTAAATTATATTAAATAGATTTAAAATAGATTAAATAAATTTAATTTGTTTAAAATTGGTAAAATAGATTAAATTGGATTAAATAGGTTATAATAGATTAATATAAATTAAAATAGTTTAAATTGATTAAAATAGTTAATTTAATGGAAATAGTTTAAATTAGTTTAAAATAGATTTCAAAGTTACATCCAAAATATTTCAATAACTCAATTCTGATAGATTCATTTATTTTTGCCACTTCAACTTTGAAATTCCAATTTAAATCCTTTGAACAATTCATTAAATCAATTCTGATTTCAGCACTTACGTTGGCTTATCGAAACTAATTCAGTTTATATAAATCAATTTCTATTACAAAATGCCAGTTAACTGAATTCAAAATTTAAGGAATTAAAAATCATTTAATTTAACCAATCCGGTGTCCGTATATAATTTTCTACCCTAGGGTCAAGTGATACGGATATTTATCATTTCAATCCGCAATTTTCAATTTTACGGTTTTATATCATTTCAAACCGCAATCTCGAATTAATTAAAAATTCATAAAATCGCTCGAGTATATCATTTCAACGCATAACAATTTTTCCCTAATCTATAGATCATTCGGGCATGTATCATTTCAACCCATAGGGAACTTGCAATGTTATAACAATATAAAATACAACATCTAGTCATCCAATATCAACAATCAAGCATCCATCACAATCATCATCCAAATCAATCAATAAACATCAATAGATAACTGATAATCAATAACAGGTATTAAATTGACAATTTAAATTCAATATTAAATTTAACGATGATTAAATGCAATAAAAATCAAATTTAACTCGAATGACAATTTAAATATACCTAACATCGATCAATAAATTTCTAATTACATCATAAATTTAATTTAACTAACATAAGATAATTTAGTAATTGTGAGTGGTTTAAAACACTCACCTTTGATTTCAAATCGATTAAAAATCCAATTTAGGCTCAAAATTCAAACAGTCACAGAATTCATCCAAACAAGCATCAAAATGTCCGGAATTTTGATATGATCCCAGCGGAACAAACTGTGCGTAAATCCGACCTCGTATGCAAAAGCTATACTAGTTAGAACATTAAACGATTAAAATCTAAAATAAATGAACCGGATAAAAGTCACCTACAACATCCACTCAGGAGCCACTATGTCATCACCTTGCATCATCCCCGATACGAACAGAAACCCCAAATTCATCGCTCGATCGAAATCTAGCCGCCACCCAATCGCACCGCCCCATGCCACCGCTGGCCATCGCGGCCGCCCGGACTTCGCCGCCAAACTTCCCTCAAGGCCACGACCCACCCTCTGCGACGCCCAAAGATCGCTGATCAACCGAAATGAAGCACGGCCGCCACAACCATTAAACCCTAATCGATTTTTCTGGCCACATCCGAGTGTTGATTCGATGAGCTACATGCACTGATGAACTCCGCAAGATACTCTCCACGCCATGGTACCCTCCAATCGACGACCCTTCAAGGTTGATCGTGACTCGATGAACGACCGAAATTAATTCGCCCAATTCTGGTCACACAGAAACCCAAAATCGAAAAACAGACTATGGATTTTACTTGCACTCGTCGAGAGCTTCAAATCGATATATAATATGATATGGTTTGGAGGAGTTTGATTTTTGATATTGATTTGGAGATTGAAATTTAGGGTTTTGATTTGTCTGCCATTGGAAAGAGGAGATGAGAAGGAAATGTACGTACAGAATAATGGAATAGGAAATAGAAAGGCTGCTAGGGTTAGAACAGGACAATTTATACTAATGAAGCCCGCTAAGAAAAAATGAACAACCGAATAGATTTGAATTGACGAATACGACCCGAAAAGCCCGTTCTGCCTCCGAAACGAAAGTGGGTCATCCCATATATCAAATCGGATGTTTTCAATATTTTAAATTTAATGGGACAGGTTTCAAGTCCAAATTCCATCGTATGAAGAAGTTAGCTTAAAATCAGCTTATTGAAAATTGATTTCAATTGAATTTAATTAAATTGATTTCTAGGCGTTTAAATATTACACTAATTACAGTGTTCAATTTCAACTGTAATTAAATCCAATTAATATAATTTAATTTCAATAAATTTATTTAATTTGGTTTTGATCTTTTAATTCAATCAATTATTATTCCATATGCCTAGTTAACATGGTTTATATTTTATTACACAAATATTCTACAATTATCATCTTAATTTTCGTTAACGTAACATTTAATTGCAATAAATTCCATTATTATAATTTAAATTCTAATAATTTGATCAACTTGATTTCAAAGCTTTATATTAAATCATTCATTGTTCTATGTATACATTTAACATTGTTTTCCATCTAATTACATTAATATCCTACAGTCATTATCTTAATCCATTTTAACGCTATATTTAATTGCATTCATTGCAATTTATTGCAAATTTGATTTCAACAAATTAATCAAATAGGTAACAAATAACAATTGTCACCATTTCTATATTTAATAACATTTGTGAATCATTATTTACAAGAAAATGTTATAACAACTCTCTTTACACAAATTTTATTCAATTACAATTTGTTACACAATATTTCATTAATTAACCAACATTTACATTATCAATTACTCTTTAAATCCAATTATCAATTAATACACACCTTATTATAATTAATTTACAATCTATAACCAATTATGACTTTTTTATCCTTTTAATTAATTGAATTACATTTAAAGCAGTTATCAATTACCTTGAATTAATAACATTTCATTTGATTCCAGTTATATTCTTATTATTAAATCACAAATTTTTAATTCTTCCAGCATTAAATTACAAAACTTTACTAAATTAACAATTTTTAATTATCGAAAATTACGGGTCGTTACAATGCTGTCGGTCTCTCTTTCTAGTTCAGGGTTATGTATGTGATGTGGATTGGCATATATTATTCATTATCTCATAAGGTGGCTATACTAGAGACTATGTGTCTAAAGTGTAGTCAATCCCCGTATATCCATACTATTCTGAATTGTTCATATATTAGGAGATAAGCTTATATCTAGGTAGATATCCATAATATGGTGGATCATTGGATCTTTTATTACACATACCCACTTGGTGTATCAAATCAAATTTCCAGATTCCAAAACACTTGGTTTTACCAAAACAAATTTCCCCCTTGAAATTTCTAAAACAACTTGTATACCCGACAAGTCCAAACAAATATCATAACCAATCACCATGGTAGCAATCCATCACTTTAGAAACTCGAAAATGATTTCTGATGATGTGGCCATCATCATCAGGATTATTTTCCAGCGACTGAAGTGTGTTCAGTGCTTCTTTACTTTCAAAATCCATCTCAAAACAATTTCCATCCAAAAATAATACTCACTTATTTCCTTCAAACCCTTTGGAAAACATTTCAACATTCCCAAGATTTTAAATTTCCAAACTTTTGTTTTGATACATTTAAAACACCTTTCAAAATTTTCGGGATTTAAATTCTGGTTTAAATCAAATTTTAGTTATACTTCTTTGGATAAGTCATACTTATAGAATTCTCTTTGGTTATAACCATTTCAAATTTTAGATTCCTATTTGATTATAATATTAACAACCAAACATCCAAATATATATAATTATTTCAGAAAATCATTTCTTTTATACCAAAATATAATTTTGGGTAAAATTATTTCATTTACCCTCTTTTAAAACAATACTATGTCGGTTTATCTTGTTTAAGAGTTTAGAAACCCCTAACGATACGGTTGTACTTCCCGCACCGACCAGAATTCATAAACACTCAACCGATAAGTCAATACAGTATAAAAACAATTTTTATATTCACTAACAAGTACGCTCTCATATCTATTATTACTCTCAAACTCATTCTAGAATACTTCTGACTCTATTTCTAATGAGTAATTTCCCCACCAAAGCCTAGGTTATCGCTAACCTAAGCTCTGATACCAAATGTGACGACCCGCCCTTCTCGACTCTCGAAAATCGACACAAAATTTACCACAGTATAATATGCCGACGATCGAGTGCTGGAAAAGACAGATTGTTGAGGAAAAAGAAAGAAGATAGAAGAAAGAAGGAACTAAACAACATCAGAATCTCACAATCGCAGCGGAACAAAATATAATAAATAATAACAGATCTTTACATAAATGAAACCATATCTGTTATATACAATACATCATCAGAGTATATCACCAGTAAAGAACAATTACCAGCCTGGCAGTTATATCAGCTTGCCTCACAACTTGCTAGCAATTTCAAACAACCATAGCATCAGAATAAACATGTACGAATAATACGTCTCGGACTCCAGCTCCACACCTGAGCTCCATAGCATCCTATCCTGTAATCTATAAAACTCGGCTTGACCCGAGCATTATAATGAAATAACACCCGAGTTAGTCTGGAATACCAGCGTGAGAAAAATACATCCAAACTGATTCTTAAAGTTTTAAAAATCCTTTGAAAATCAAAAGCATCTCGTAAGACTACGCCACAAATAAACATGTCGGGTTTTTACCTTACGATAGCCAAAACACTTTTTATCAAATCCGTCTGATATTATAATAGTGTCTATAGAAAGTAAAATAGAATCTTGCTGAAATGCTTGCATCTCACGTTTCAGCAATAGTTGGGCACAATCAAAACCGCACAGGCGCGTAGGGAAAATGGATTTCCAACTAATGACTAGGCATTGGGGTACGACCTGTCACAGTACCAGATCTAGATTAGCGTATCGAGGATCACTCCCAATCCCCTACAACACAAGACCGGGACTACCCCTTACTGGATAATCCCGAGTAAGATCACCCTACGGTTGGGATCAGCAACCGCCCACACAGCCGAAATAAAAAGGGACATCTAGACAGGGATGACCTCACCCTAATGGGTGCGACCCACAGAGCCTTGCTGCATAACCCCTGATTTTCAGTCACTCCCGGTTGATGAGGCTCGAGGCTAAGCATTACCTTTTTAGAACATTTCTGTAACGTATCGGGTTTTGCCCGCTCGAAAATCAACATCTGTACTTCACATTGTACTAGAATGCCGCAGATTCGACCGTTCAAATCCGATTCGCCGGAGCTATAACAACATTAAGTAAATAACACAGCGGAAGAAAAGAATAATACATTGATATACAATATCTGATACAACAGAGTGATACAATGAATATCAATATACATCAGAGATATGATACAAGAAATAGCAGCGGAAAAGAAAATGATAACATCAGCAGCGGAACAATATCAATAGAAATGATAACTCCAAAATGATCTTCAGACAAGAATGAATCCACAACTCCAAGATAAGCAACTCCGATGAATGAAATAGCTCCAGATAATCTACTAAACCTGAATATCTGAAAAGAAACCCAACTCTAGACTGCTCGTGTGGAAAATTATGAGCACCCAGAGTTTAGGAAGGGAACAATAAACTCCAGGTCAGTCGTGGGACTGGTGTGAGCAACAAAAACAGTTTAACTTTAAACAACAGCAAAAGAATTTTAAACATTGAAATCCGCAATGCTTTTTAGAAAATGAAACTACCATAAGACCTCCCGCCACACACACAATGCAAACGCAGAATTGGAGGAGATTTCTTCTTATGATAGTCAAACATGCTTACTACGCAAAATCAATTGGATATTATTATTAGTGCATAGTGCAGAAAACATTTCGAAAGTATAATATTAATCTTAGCCAGCATAGACATTTCGAACTATGCCTACTATAGCTACCATCTAAACAGTGGGGCACCACCATAAGTAAATGGCAGGTTCTACAACTAATACCGTACAAGTTCCGTATTGGGAAATGGATTTCCAACAAATGGTCAGGCTAAGGAACTTCCTTTCCGCCGCATGGGATCGCCTCTGGCGGGACGTCCCGAGAGACAAACTGCTCTCTGCCAACAAGGCCGGGTTACCCCTGTAACAGGTAACTCACGAATATGCCACCTCCCGGTCCTTTGGGACCTTTATCCGAGCTCGGTATCCAACATCACACATCATAAAGAAAGTGTATCCACATGAGTAAGTATCTGGGCTCCATACCATGATACCACCCCTTTCCAGAAGGAAATGACATACCCTAAAGGGCGCGACCCTCATAACCTTGCCGCAACGATCCTGTTTCGACCATTTCCGGGTTGTGAGGCCCTGACGAAGTCTCATCCACAAAGCTACGCTTTTTCAAAAAGCCATGCTTTGGGTCAACAGATGATCAACCTATGATCACAAAGATAAATGATCAAACAAATGATCATATCACAAATGATCAAACACTGATCATCACACAGCAACACTCAGCATGCCACATTACCAAATTGGGATATATTGCTGATAAATTTCAACTACATAACCTCTGAGCTCGTACGTCTCAGAGAAGGGTGTTAAGCTAAGAGAATAAATTCTCCGCCACCAACAGAAATGTATTTGAAAGAAATCAGCTTTATATCTCAAAGTGTAATGTCAGACATACAATCCATACAAGTCTGTTCCGGGTTCGAACAGAACCGAAGGCACTTCTCACGAAGTCCTTGCAATTCCGGATAATTTCCAATCACGTCCGGACTTCCCGTCACTAAGGGTGATAAAACCTCTATATCGGGGATCAGCCGATGCAGAGTAACTCGACGGTAATCCTTCCGTTTTCAAAAATATCCGGTCTTCAACACCGGTCTTCAAATGCGATCCATATACGACGTATCACATATTCGGAATGGGTTATACGACCCAAAGGTCCTCTCCCGGCTAAACCGAATAGTGAGCGAAATATTCGAAAATCATATGGATATGGGATTTCAATTAAGTCATAACTTATTACCCAAAATCTTTCTTTTCAACTGATTTAACAAATTACCATTTTCAAATCTTTAAACAAAAAGATTCAACCTTTACGGTTTAAACAGTTTCCACACTTTAATCTTTTAAACAAAAGATTCATTCACAGATTTTCCCAATTAATCTCCATTTCAGTTTAACTCGTTAAATCTTTAAATCAAAGATTTAACTTATAGCTTTCAAAACAATTCCATTTCAAATGGTTTAAACCAATCATTATTTTAAATCTGTTAAAATAAACCGATTTAATTCATAGCTTTCCAAAAAGAATTCATTTATAACTTGGAAAAACCATTTTTCAATTCGAACTTGAAACTTCTTTAAATTGGAATTTCATTTCTTATATATGTGAAAGCTTTTATCATTTGAAAACAAACAGTTTTCATTTCGGAAAATCTGATTCATTTATACGAGTTGGAATCCTTGGGTTAAATTCAAATTCCCAAAATTTTACTTTTAAATGGTTTAGATTCATACAAACACATTTATATCATCTTTAATCCCTAGTTTCAAATCATATGATTCAATTTCAAACTTGAATTCAAATTTAAATCAAATTATTTAAATTTTCAAAACTCGATTAAGTTATTCAAAATAACTTTTATCTTTGAAATTCCATTTCAAAAGCTTTTCACTTTAAACCCAAATTTCCAATTTCAAAATCAATTGAAATTAAAATTTCAATTTCAAAAACATCAAATTTAAATTATCTGCGACTTAACCGATTTCCACGTGAAATCCATATTTGTGTGTGTAAAGTGTAGTCCGGGGGTTTCACACAGTAGTGCAACACGATGAATCATCACATATCAAAATACAGGATATAGTTGATAAGCGATATAAACTATAACGCCTATCTTTATTTACAGATCACAGATATATATAAATTTCAGATAAATAAACTACAGTAAAGATTACACACAAATCAGAATATATCACAAAGCATCATAGATCAGGAAATATCAACAATTCAATCATCCAGTCAAATCCAAATATTCACAAGTAAGGTCAGTTAATTATCTGATTTATTCAAATTAGATTAATTACTTATGAATTTCTAATCCGGGTTAATTAATCATAATTTAATTACCAATTATTTGAAAATCTTTCTTTCAAAATTTATTAGTTAACCCTTAATCATTAACTAATTATTCTTAATTAAATGAATTAATTGATCTTTAATTATTAAATCTTAATTAATCATAATTATTAATTAATCCTTTGATTTATTAACAAATAATTAATTTAGTTAACTATGAGTCATACATTAATTAACTCAAGTAGTTAATTATAATTTATAAATCACTTCATCATTAATTTATCTTTACTTACAATTATAAAGTAATTATTCTTAAATACTTTCTAAAATAATTCAATTAATTATTTATTTTAATCAACATCTTAAAGCTCCTCTTAAACTTTTGGAAATCAAATCATCATTAACTACAATTTTACTGTTAATTAACCTTTATACTTAAATTAATTGCTTAATAATAATTATGCGTTTTAAAAACATTGTTAAAGTATTTACGACAATAATTAATTCTTGTATTAAATCCTTGACTTAAACAATAAAACCTTTATTAAGTTGCAGTGTTTAAGACTTGTAAAAAAACAAAGTTATTAACTTTTATAACTGCTGCACTTAAACAAACCCTGAGTCTCCCCTGTTTTCTACTCGAGTTCGCACCCGAGTAAAACCCCCAAATCCCCGAAGCCTACTTCGAGTCGACATCATCTTCCCCAAACGAACGAACCCATACATCATCGTGCACACGTGCACGTGCACATCTACTCTGGCCACCAGAGATCAACGCTCCGACCCTCGCCACGTCGTCGAACACCTCCTCAGACGAACTCACCACCCAGAACAAGGAACTAGTCACGAACTCGAAATCGAGCAGTTCGATCCCCCAGGCACTCCATCCCAATCAACTGAAACGCCTCGCCGCCGACAATCGTGACGACTGCCTCACCTGCCACCTATCACAATCGAAAGCACATCCATTCCTCTTCCTTCCTACCCAAAATCGAAGAACTCGATCGCGTCCCCAATCTCCAAATCGATCGCGTTCCCAGGCCATACCAGAACTCCTTAAACCCTAAAACATCTTCGATCATCCACCATGGTATGTACGAGAATTCCTGACCATTTTTCCAATGATCCCCAGACACCTAGCCTTCCTCGTTCGAAATCCCGACCCTCAATTCGTCGTGGGTTGACGAGGATCAACGAAAACATGGTTTCCATTCAACTCACTATTTCTCGCCATCTAATACGCTAAAAATCTTGAAATAACTTTCAAAAATCATATTTCGTCAACACTCTTCTATTTAGAAAATCCAAACTTGAAGATAAAAACATTAAGTTTTCAAGTTTGAAAAGATCTTACTGAATTATCCAAACTGCTAATTATTTTCTAGATATAAATGTTTGAGATCATTTTTAATTCGAATGTCTTGTTGATTCAAACATTTTTCATCTATACATCCAAGTTTATAAGTGAATGATTAAAGAGATTTTGATTTCTTTACTTGTTCTAGCCTGTAACAAAGGAACAGGCACATATACCTGTATTCACATAATTAAGTCTACAGATACCCCTATATATATATATAGACATATGAATATAATCTCATGCTATATACCATTTTTCCACAGCATATATCCAGTGTAGATCATATGCAAGACAAATCATACGTATATATGTAAGGGTTGAAGTGTTTCCTCAACAAATAAGAATGAAGAACAGAGGTAATAACAACACGATCATGCCCAGTTCAAACATATAGCACACTTAATCTACACATGCAAGCACTACTTGTTTTCAGAGTTTTATAAGCAACAAATCCTGCATTTTCTTAAATTTTTAAAACAGGAGTTTACTCACCAGATTTGAAGAAAAAAGAACAGAGCCTTTTTATGTCAACCCAAGCTTTGAAAAATACCAGCTGAAGCTTCTATCTTCAACCTTCTAGTTGTATTGATTGTATTGTTGTTAAAAGCTTGAAGTTTTTAGTTGAATTCTTGTCTGAGTTATGAGATGATATTACTTCAAGTTTTCTCAGCTTCAAGGATCGAAAATGGGATGAAGAGTTTGATATAAGGAAATGAGTTTACTGGTGATAATCACTTTGTACAAATCCCAGAGATATTTACTTTGTTTTGTAGGCTGAAAAGAATTCGTATGGATTGTGTTGGCTGCTAAGAGATTGAGACATTAAATGGTGTTTGTACTTTATGTTTTATTTTATACATATCTCATCATTTTTTTTTCTTTCTTATCTTACCTGGCTTCATTTGCAAGCTATCACATATTACATTTTTGCTTTGTGTTTTGAACTTTGTTTCCTTTAAGTTTGCATGCATTCGAACCATCAGTTCCCGTACTTATGCAAGTTTGCTAACATGTTTGCTTTGCCTTGATTTTTTCCTTGTTCTATTTGCTATACAGATGTATAAAGGCTGGTATCATTTTTACTTACATATTTATTTCCAACTTAAATACTTATCGTAATGTATTTACATTGTATTTGTATTTTACTTTATTTATTTTACTTTGTAATATATTTTTGTTTATATTCACACACATTTATTAAAAGACAATGTTTTGAAATCAAATACATATTTAATGAATTACATAGATATATTTATTTTTATACTTATCTTTAATCAAAATTTCACAATTTTAATTCAAAAATTAATTTAATTATCAATTTAAATATATATAAAATCCAGGGTCGTTACAGACTTCCCCCCTTAAAAGAATTTCGTCCTCGAAATTACCAAGGAGACAAAAAGATAGATGAAGAATATTTCATCGACTCAAACTGAACATTTATTCTGCATTTGGCTCACCAAATCAGAATATCAATAACAGATACAGAACGAATCTGTTTGACACTTCACAAGATACTCGGGTTATCCAGATCTACGAAATATACAGTGGCATCGGTTAGTTCAAAGGGATAACTAACCACTCGTAGAATATACTGGGACCCAAAAGAATAGATGGATATATGGATACAATTTCAAAATTTTTAGTTCAAAACTAAAGTATACCTATCAATCATAACAATTAAAGCAACCAATAAATCCAAACAAACAATTTTGGTCCATCCGGAGTTTATGTTCCATATAAATATATCGAATTTTCTTTTCTGGATCGACCAGAAATCATGGAAGAATTCAGAAAAGATGACGAACAAAAGAGATTGATAGAGAAAAGATTGTTTCCACTATTGTTACAGAGTATCGACCATTTTAGTCGTATTCTCCTGTCCCCTATCTCATCCTCTTCTTGCACTCATACTCACTATCAGTGGCTAGTAAGGGAATTTACTGAGGTTTTCGAACGGATATCTGAGAATTACTCATTCTAGAGTTTACTTCACTCTATCTCTAATGAGTTACTTAACGTGTTATACTCCTGAGCTAAAGTACAACCTTAGCTCTGATACCACATGTAACGTATCGGGTTTTGCCCGCTCGAAAATCAACATCTGTACTTCACATTGTACTAGAATGCCGTAGATTCGACCGTTCAAATCCGATTCGCCGGAGCTATAACAACATTAAGTAAATAACACAGCGGAAGAAAAGAATAATACATTGATATACAATATCTGATACAACAGAGTGATACAATGAATATCAATATACATCAGAGATATGATACAAGAAATAGCAGCGGAAAAGAAAATGATAACATCAGCAGCGGAACAATATCAATAGAAATGATAACTCCAAAATGATCTTCAGACAAGAATGAATCCACAACTCCAAGATAAGCAACTCCGATGAATGAACTAGCTCCAGATAATCTACTAAACCTGAATATCTGAAAAGAAACCCAACTCTAGACTGCTCGTGTGGAAAATTATGAGCACCCAGAGTTTAGGAAGGGAACAATAAACTCCAGGTCAGTCGTGGGACTGGTGTGAGCAACAAAAACAGTTTAACTTTAAACAACAGCAAAAGAATTTTAAACATTGAAATCCGCAATGCTTTTTAGAAAATGAAACTACCATAAGACCTCCCGCCACACACACAATGCAAACGCAGAATTGGAGGAGATTTCTTCTTATGATAGTCAAACATGCTTACTACGCAAAATCAATTGGATATTATTATTAGTGCATAGTGCAGAAAACATTTCGAAAGTATAATATTAATCTTAGCCAGCATAGACATTTCGAACTATGCCTACTATAGCTACCATCTAAACAGTGGGGCGCCACCATAAGTAAATGGCAGGTTCTACAACTAATACCGTACAAGTTCCGTATTGGGAAATGGATTTCCAACAAATGGTCAGGCTAAGGAACTTCCTTTCCGCCGCATGGGATCGCCTCTGGCGGGACGTCCCGAGAGACAAACTGCTCTCTGCCAACAAGGCCGGGTTACCCCTGTAACAGGTAACTCACGAATATGCCACCTCCCGGTCCTTTGGGACCTTTATCCGAGCTCGGTATCCAACATCACACATCATAAAGAAAGTGTATCCACATGAGTAAGTATCTGGGCTCCATACCATGATACCACCCCTTTCCAGAAGGAAATGACATACCCTAAAGGGCGCGACCCTCATAACCTTGCCGCAACGATCCTGTTTCGACCATTTCCGGGTTGTGAGGCCCTGACGAAGTCTCATCCACAAAGCTACGCTTTTTCAAAAAGCCACGCTTTGGGTCAACAGATGATCAACCTATGATCACAAAGATAAATGATCAAACAAATGATCATATCACAAATGATCAAACACTGATCATCACACAGCAACACTCAGCATGCCACATTACCAAATTGGGATATATTGCTGATAAATTTCAACTACATAACCTCTGAGCTCGTACGTCTCAGAGAAGGGTGTTAAGCTAAGAGAATAAATTCTCCGCCACCAACAGAAATGTATTTGAAAGAAATCAGCTTTATATCTCAAAGTGTAATGTCAGACATACAATCCATACAAGTCTGTTCCGGGTTCGAACAGAACCGAAGGCACTTCTCACGAAGCCCTTGCAATTCCGGATAATTTCCAATCACGTCCGGACTTCCCGTCACTAAGGGTGATAAAACCTCTATATCGGGGATCAGCCGATGCAGAGTAACTCGACGGTAATCCTTCCGTTTTCAAAAATATCCGGTCTTCAACACCGGTCTTCAAATGCGATCCATATACGACGTATCACATATTCGGAATGGGTTATACGACCCAAAGGTCCTCTCCCGGCTAAACCGAATAGTGAGCGAAATATTCGAAAATCATATGGATATGGGATTTCAATTAAGTCACAACTTATTACCCAAAATCTTTCTTTTCAACTGATTTAACAAATTACCATTTTTAAATCTTTAAACAAAAAGATTCAACCTTTACGGTTTAAACAGTTTCCACACTTTAATCTTTTAAACAAAAGATTCATTCACAGATTTTCCCAATTAATCTCCATTTCAGTTTAACTCGTTAAAATCTTTAAATCAAAGATTTAACTTATAGCTTTCAAAACAATTCCATTTCAAATGCTTTAAACCAATCATTATTTTAAATCTGTTAAAATAAACCGATTTAATTCATAGCTTTCCAAAAAGAATTCATTTATAACTCTGAAAAACATTTTTCAATTCGAACTTGAAACTTCTTTAAATTGGAATTTCATTTCTTATATATGTGAAAGCTTTTATCATTTGAAAACAAACAGTTTTCATTTCGGAAAATCTGATTCATTTATACGAGTTGGAATCCTTGGGTTAAATTCAAATTCCCAAAATTTTACTTTTAAATGGTTTAGATTCATACAAACACATTTATATCATCTTTAATCCCTAGTTTCAAATCATAGGATTCAATTTCAAACTTGAATTCAAATTTAAATCAAATTATTTAAATTTTCAAAACTCGATTAAGTTATTCAAAATAACTTTTATCTTTGAAATTCCATTTCAAAAGCTTTTCACTTTAAACCCAAATTTCCAATTTCAAAATCAATTGAAATTAAAATTTCAATTTCAAAAACATCAAATTTAAATTATCTGCGACTTAACCGATTTCCACGTGAAATCTATATTTGTGTGTGTAAAGTGTAGTCCAGGGGTTTCACACAGTAGTGCAACACGATGAATCATCACATATCAAAATACAGGATATAGTTGATAAGCGATATAAACTATAACGCCTATCTTTATTTACAGATCACAGATATATATAAATTTCAGATAAATAAACTACAGTAAAGATTACACACAAATCAGAATATATTACAAAGCATCATAGATCAGGAAATATCAACAATTCAATCATCCAGTCAAATCCAAATATTCACAAGTAAGGTCAGTTAATTATCTGATTTATTCAAATTAGATTAATTACTTATGAATTTCTAATCCGGGTTAATTAATCATAATTTAATTACCAATTATTTGAAAATCTTTCTTTCAAAATTTATTAGTTAACCCTTAATCATTAACTAATTATTCTTAATTAAATGAATTAATTGATCTTTAATTATTAAATCTTAATTAATCATAATTATTAATTAATCCTTTGATTTATTAACAAATAATTAATTTAGTTAACTATGAGTCATACATTAATTAACTCAAGTAGTTAATTATAATTTATAAATCACTTCATCATTAATTTATCTTTACTTACAATTATAAAGTAATTATTCTTAAATACTTTCTAAAATAATTCAATTAATTATTTATTTTAATCAACATCTTAAAGCTCCTCTTAAACTTTTGGAAATCAAATCATCATTAACTACAATTTTACTGTTAATTAACCTTTATACTTAAATTAATTGCTTAATAATAATTATGCGTTTTAAAAACATTGTTAAAGTATTTACGACAATAATTAATTCTTGTATTAAATCCTTGACTTAAACAATAAAACCTTTATTAAGTTGCAGTGTTTAAGACTTGTAAAAAAAACAAAGTTATTAACTTTTATAACTGCTGCACTTAAACAAACCCCGAGTCTCCCCTGTTTTCTACTCGAGTTCGCACCCGAGTAAAACCCCCAAATCCCCGAAGCCTACTTCGAGTCGACATCATCTTCCCCAAACGAACGAACCCTTACATCACCGTGCACACGTGCACGTGCACATCTACTCTGGCCACCAGAGATCAACGCTCCGACCCTCGCCACGTCGTCGAACACCTCCTCAGACGAACTCACCACCCAGAACAAGGAACTAGTCACGAACTCAAAATCGAGCAGTTCGATCCCCCAGGCACTCCATCCCAATCAACTGAAACGCCTCGCCGCCGACAATCGTGACGACTGCCTCACCTGCCACCTATCACAATCGAAAGCACATCCATTCCTCTTCCTTCCTACCCAAAATCGAAGAACTCGGTCACGTCCCCAATCTCCAAATCGATCGCGTTCCCAGGCCATACCAGAACTCCTTAAACCCTAAAACATCTTCGATCATCCACCTTGGTATGTACGAGAATTCCTGACCATTTTTCCAATGATCCCCAGACACCTAGCCTTCCTCGTTCGAAATCCCGACCCTCAATTCGTCGTGGGTTGATGAGGATCAACGGAAACATAGTTTCCGTTCAACTCACTATTTCTCGCCATCTAATACGCTAAAAATCTTGAAATAACTTTCAAAAATCATATTTCGTCAACACTCTTCTATTTTGAAAATCAAAACTTGAAGATAAAAACATTAAGTTTTCAAGTTTGAAAAGATCTTACTGAATTATCCAAACTGCTAATTATTTTCTAGATATAAATGTTTGAGATCATTTTTAATTCGAATGTCTTGTTGATTCAAACATTTTTCATCTATACATCCAAGTTTATAAGTGAAAGATTAAAGAGATTTTGATTTCTTTACTTGTTCTAGCCTGTAACAAAGGAACAGGCACATATACCTGTATTCACATAATTAAGTCTACAGATACCCCTATATATATAGACATATGAATATAATCTCATGCTATATACCATTTTTCCACAGCATATATCCAGTGTAGATCATATGCAAGACAAATCATACGTATATATGTAAGGGTTGAAGTGTTTCCTCAACAAATAAGAATGAAGAACAGAGGTAATAACAACACGATCATGCCCAGTTCAAACATATAGCACACTTAATCTACACATGCAAGCACTACTTGTTTTCAGAGTTTTATAAGCAACAAATCCTGCATTTTCTTAAATTTTTAAAACAGGAGTTTACTCACCAGATTTGAAGAAAAAAGAACAGAGCCTTTTTATGTCAACCCAGGCTTTGAAAAATACCAGCTGAAGCTTCTATCTTCAACCTTCTAGTTGTATTGATTGTATTGTTGTTAAAAGCTTGAAGTTTTTAGTTGAATTCTTGTCTGAGTTATGAGATGATATTATTTCAAGTTTTCTCAGCTTCAAGGATCGAAAATGGGATGAAGAGTTTGATATAAGGAAATGAGTTTACTGGTGATAATCACTTTGTACAAATCCCAGAGATATTTACTTTGTTTTGTAGGCTGAAAAGAATTCGTATGGATTGTGTTGGCTGCTAAGAGATTGAGACATTAAATGGTGTTTGTACTTTATGTTTTATTTTATACATATCTCATCATTTTTTTTTTCTTTCTTATCTTACCTGGCTTCATTTGCAAGCTATCACATATTACATTTTTGCTTTGTGTTTTGAACTTTGTTTCCTTTAAGTTTGCATGCATTCGAACCATCAGTTCCCGTACTTATGCAAGTTTGCTAACATGTTTGCTTTGCCTTGATTTTTTCCTTGTTCTATTTGCTATACAGATGTATAAAGGCTGGTATCATTTTTACTTACATATTTATTTCCAACTTAAATACTTATCGTAATGTATTTACATTGTATTTGTATTTTACTTTATTTATTTTACTTTGTAATATATTTTTGTTTATATTCACACACATTTATTAAAAGACAATGTTTTGAAATCAAATACATATTTAATGAATTACAT
This sequence comes from Allium fistulosum, assembly GCA_030737815.1. Taxonomy (NCBI): domain Eukaryota; kingdom Viridiplantae; phylum Streptophyta; class Magnoliopsida; order Asparagales; family Amaryllidaceae; genus Allium; species Allium fistulosum. Next base: position 1,042,054,738 of record CM060907.1, on the reverse strand, counting down.
AGATATATTTATTTTTATACTTATCTTTAATCAAAATTTCACAATTTTAATTCAAAAATTAATTTAATTATCAATTTAAATATATATAAAATCCAGGGTCGTTACAATTTCACTTAGAATGCCCACCGTCCACTTGACGATGTTCCGAAAGCATTCATCCATACAAGTCCGTTCCGGGTTCGAACGGAACCGAAGGCACTATTCCTACTACATCAATTTTGGAATCACCCTCAGGATTAGTAGTGACTAGCCCTTGCACTTCACTGCTCCATCTTCGATTCCAAACTTGTTTTCCCCACGAAAACGTACAAACCGGATCGAAGTGGTTTTTTAGAAATAAATCCCAATCCCGGTCTCTTCGAAACGATCAGCGCATTGGCCAATATTGATAGTCGGTTATTTAACTATCAATTAACATTCACAACAACCATTCAAACAATAAATAATTACCCAAATTATTTATTAATCTCAAAATATCTTCGCAAGATATATTTTCCTTTTCAGCCCTTTTTGAAAACTGTTTTCAAAACCACACTCTTCTCATGGAATAAATTCCCATATATTTATTTCCACGGAAAACACCAAGTACAAATACCTTAGATTTTAAAACGATTAAATCACTTTATTCTAAAATTTACCTTAAATATTTAAATTAGACTACTTAAACATTTTATTCGAAAATATATTATAAAAATATTTAAAGCAAAACTATTTTATAAGATATAAACTAATTTTATAATAAAAGTTAAGTTACACTAAATTTTAAAAGAGGCATTACAAAATTCTATACTAGTTTCAATTAACTTTAATCAAACTATCTTTAAAATAAATCCATTTTATAAAATATAAATATTAAAAATATTCTTTCAAAATTTAATACTAATTAACCCCTCTAAAATAATTACTACTATAACTAATTTGATAAATATTCACTTTTAAAAAAAATTACAATTTAAATAATAATTTCTTGAAACCATTCTTTTAAATAACTTCAAAACTTCTAACTTTTACTCAAAAATCTGCTTTAAAAAACGTACTTGGCTTTTTAGGGAAATACAAACCCATTTCAGAATAAACCAAAGAATTCTTTTTATAAATCCCGTTGGATTTATCTCAATTCAAATTTACGTCTCAACCCGTAAATTTCTTCCAACACTTTAAAAATAAACACCTTTTATTTTTAAGCACACTTCCCATTTCCTGGAAATCACTTCCAAAATATATGCTTCAATTATTTAAAATAAGTTTCCAAATTCTTTATTCAAAATGAACTTTTTTGAAAAAAAACTATAAAAGTTTATATTGGGTAACTTAAATCAAAAATTTCCTTTTAATATAAAGTTATTATATCGAATACTTATAATAAAATTTCCTTTAGAAAACATACTTCATTTCCTAGGAAAAATACACTTCCCATCATTTTTTTAAAAATAATCCCACTATTACTTTAAAACAATTTGCATTCCTTATAGAAATTCCCACCGAAAATATATACTTTCAATATTTATCCCCCGATAAATACTCCATTACATTTATAAACCCCATTTATAAATTCTCATTCCTCATTTCCCTTTTAAAACACCATTTCAAAACACACTTCAAATTCCAAACCAATTTCCTGAATTTAATTTCCTTAAATTCATTACTTAAAAATTCCTTTTATTTCCCTTTTTAAATCCCAATTCATTTTATTTATACTTAAAATACCAGATTATATTTATCCAACCATAACACAGCACAACTAAATTTCCAAATTAATCTCTCATAGAATATAAATAAATACATCACAGATTATGAAGATAATATCTATATTGTGAGGAATCCAGTTGAATCCCTCCAACCTGTTTCCCTGCATCCACAGATGTCAGCACAACAAATAACATCAATCCAAGCTAGTATAAATATTCATATTCTACCAATTTCCCAATTATTTAAATATTAACTATTTAAATGAACTAGCATTCCAGATGTGAGTGAGATTAACTCACCTTAAGTTTCGACGAGCGGTTTAAATATTAAATTAAATCGAGCTCGTCCGATTTAATATAAAATTTCCACTTGCTCAAACCGACTCCAGATCTGCACTGCAGCGTAGATCACGTCGCTGCGATTCTGGCGCCGCCAGTTTCGTCGAATTCTAACAACGTACGCTCAAGTTAAGAATTTATAAAGGTCGAATATAATTTATAAACAAATTTTCTTTAATTTTAACCTTATCAAATCATAGCCGTTCAATACTTCTCTCAGATCTAGGCCGCCCAAAGCTTCTTCTCACGCGCGTGATACAGACGTCGGCAAAACCCATCGCCGCCCAAAACCCTCAATTTCCACGACCAAATCGTAGCTCTAGGAGATGATCAAAGACTACCACAACGAAGAGCGCCTCGAACTCCATCATCGGCCAGAGCATCGTCACGCTCGGTCATCACCTTCCTCGGGAAAACGCACTCAAACTCCTAGCGAACGGGGCCGAATTCCACCTCCGATCGACGACTATAGTCGTGATCCACCGTTGTATAGCTAGAGCTCGGAGAGCTCGACACTTTTCTAGTAGGAAGTTTTTGGTATAGGTGAGTGGGTGGAGAGAAAATTGGAGGAGAAGGCAAGAGCTTTTTGGCCATTGATATAACTTAGTAGCGGCCGTGTTTTAGAGAATAGGGTTATGCAGTTATAGGTATATATATATATATATACGTTTATATATTAATTTAATAATATGTTCACAAATTACTTAACTTTTTTAATGAATTCCAATTGAAACGTGCCGACATGCGTTTATAAGGTTTTACCCATATTCCGAACACAATGGAACGTGTTTCGGAGGCTAATTTGATCGTAAGTGGAAGATAGCTTTTTGAATCGATTTAAAATATTAAATTTTTTATTTTAATTTCAACGCGTTTCTCACCCGTACGAACTACTAGCAACTCCAAATGCTACGAAAATTGAGATCCGATAATAATACACTATTACGGATCCAATGGAACTAGTTTCGTCGAATTCCGAGACTATGCCTCGGAAGGCTATTTTAACTCGTCGATTAATTCGACCGATTTCCAAAATCGTCGAAATCATTTAAAATTTCACTTTTAAAACTTTACTAACTCAATTATGAATCATATAGAATTTATATTCACATTAGAAATCATTCTGATTCATTTCGAATCAAAATCTGACTATTTGCATTATTATATTATTACATCCCATTATTAAATTAATATAAAATTCCAAATTTAACTTATCGACTCTTTGGTTCCATCCAAAAGTCCAATACTAAAATTTAAATCCATCTAGACTTAAATACATTTTAGAAACCATTTTTATATCCATATACACCCAGATTCACCAATTTTCCCAATTCCAATTATTTAATTATTATTATTCAAATCCAATTGAATTGTCATATTTAAAATTTTAACTTATTATATTGATTTAACCAAAAACTTCTTATTTTAATTCAAATTATAATTCACATTCAACATTTAAAATGAATTAAATGTTCAAAATCTAACGACCAAAATTCCGGGTCGTTACAAAAATATATCGAATATGTTATGAAATTCAGTTCTTCGACAATGCCCATCACGAAAGCTAATTCGACACCGTCCTTGCCTCAACCATCTAGTTATCAAACAGACCAACTTTTATGAATGGCTCCTATTGTGTCGGCAGAAGAAGCTTTAGTGGTGACTACCTCTGATATCGAAGACCTATTGGCCCATGCACGCTTTATGGGCACACGATCCACCTGAGGGGTATACAGCCTGTAATTGGTATATGTGTGTTCTTGGATGTGTTCTGCCTTACAACTATTTTGTTTAATTGATTTTGCAATACATAAAGCTTGCCCCAGCCCAACTGCATCCAAATGGTTAAGCTTCTTTCAATGGCATGTATACGGTCTTCATTTTCCATTTGAATAAGGTGCGTAATATAAAAGTGATCTGGTATTTGTATGGTTATAAGCACTAAAAGGCCCTTTACTCCCTTTTTTAGAGTCATCATATAATGATCCGAAATCTCAAACACTTCGTATTTAAATATCTGAATTATTTAAATATTTGTATAAGATTTACTATAATTAAATATGATTTTATAACATTGTTACACACTTTTTATATATATAACTAATGTTAGAAAACTTATTTTAGAAATGTGCTTACAAAAATATACATTTTGGATAAATACTGAAAATGTGATCGAAAAACATTTTGTTAAAAATCAACTTTTTGTACACTACAAGTTGTATAAATATTTTGCAACTTGTATAGTAACATATGCACATATAACAAGTTAATAATACATAAGTTAACCATATTTAGTTAAAGTAAAAAAGATCAATTAAAGAAAACAAAATTCCTTAAAACAAGGCATGGATTAAGGAGCACTTTAAGGATCTTGTTTTAAGGAGCATGCTTCATGGCTTGTTTCATGGCTTGGAAGTTCTTTTCCTCAATGGTTAAGGAAGGGGTTTTGAACATTTGTCCACACATTTCCTAAGCCTATAAATAGATTAGAGGTTCCACTTCATTCTCTACACCCAATTCAATTCTAAACATAAGGTCTTCACTCCTTTCTCTTCTCCTCTTTATGTTTTCTCTTTTACGGCCTTGAGTGAGAGAGTAAATGGTCTTAGGTCGTGGTTTTGGAGGAAGGTGGTGGTTATGACGTGAGTATGGTGGGTGTAGGAAGCTAGGTCGTGATCTAAGGAGGAGGTAGTGGTTTAGGGCGTGTGCAAGGAAGGAGGAACAAGGCATGGGCATGAGCAAATGGAAGAGCATGGGTGATTTTGGTGATGTTCTTGTTTGATAGGAGGAAATGGAATAACATGGGTGATTTTGGTGGTGTTTTGGTCTGATTAGGATGTGATAGTATAAGTGTTGGTTAATTAAATGTTGGTAGGAAGAGATTTGGTTTGAAAATTATGAGTTAATCTCAATTTGTATCACTTGTCTATGTTACTTATTAATCACTTAATATTGCTTGCTATTAGTGATAAGAGTGTAGGATCTAGATTAACCCTAGAGGGGGGGTGAATAGGGTTATCGCAAATCTTATCAAATTAAACGCAGATAAATAAATATGTAGTAAAGTAAATCACACACAGAATTTACCCAGCTTCGGCAACCCCTGCCTACTGCTGCATTCCCAGATTTCTATTAGAGTTAAACAGTATCCCGCTTACAAACACTCCTACAGACTCGCAGACCCTGCTCCGGCTATAGAGCTTCGTAAACTCGCACACCCTGCTCACTGAACTAACCCTAACTAGACAATCTGACAACACCTAAACCCTAGGTGGTGATTAACCCTGACTGGACTTTGACAATACAAACTGAAAATAAAATACAGTTTTTGAAAAGTAGGGCAAAATATAGATTGTCAATTTCAAACAATTTTGCCCTCAAATAACCTAGGCCAAAACTAAATTATTTAAAACCTGGCCCAATAAGAATTAAAACCCTTAAACCAATTAAACAAGCCCGGCCCAACAACCAAATAAAACCCTAGAAAAATTAAAACCCAATTAGGCCGGCCCTTCTCTTTTTCGTGAAAAATAATGGCCGCTTGGTTGTTTTTTCTTTGTCGTTGTGAATTAGAGCTTCGGCTGGTTTGTTCGAATTTGATCCTCTGTTAAACAGCGACTTTCTTCGACTTCAATCTTCTGACGAATTGTGGCTTTGTTCGACTTCGATTGTTTCTTCGTTCTGAAGATTAGGGCTTGCGAAAAATTGGAAGTACCGCTCTGTCGAATTTGATGTTGATGCTTGCGGCTCCTCCTCTCGAGTTCGTATGTGATACTGGTACGTGATTTTTGCCTTTGCTATGCTGATTATTGCTTATTGAACTCGAGTGATTAATGCCAGTGATGAGTTAGGGTTTATATAGGATTACGAGTTCCTATACTTTCGTTTGATTTGATTTTGTTGAATTTGTCACCTCTTCTGCTCGGCCGTTCGATTATTGATGGATGTTGAGATAATTTTTGACCTTATCAAAAATACGTATATATGAGATTCTCGGTTTCATGGTCATCACGATGTTGAAATTTGACTTTGTCATATGCGTATATATTGTTTTTCCTTTGCGTGATAGTCTCGGTATTGATTATGTTGCTCCATGATTTTCTTTGACTTTGGCTTCGATCATTTTACTTTATCCACTGTTGATTTTTCTTGTTGACATCTATACTAAATTTGATTTCTCTGTGAATCATTTCTCTGGCATTCTTCTCTGTTGCACTTCCTTACTGTCACTTCCTCGATTTGCCTGTTGTTTGTGGTCAGTTGCATCGAGTTGGTCTTGTAGTTGTGTAGACTGTAGTCTCTTTGTATTATGATTACTGTGAACTATCTGACCATGTTGGATTTCTTTGTATGCATGTAGTGGCTTTGTTCATCTATTGTCTGGTCATCATTTGTGCTTGAGCATTGCACATGTAGTTGCACTCCATTCCATGTTTGAATTCCTTACTGTCACTGTCCATATGTTTTTGCATACCTTGTAGTTGTTCATTGAAATGTTGTATAACTTTGAACTTCTAGCCTGATGCTTTGAGAAATTCAGTAGTTTGCATTTGTTAGTGATGTAGCCTTGTGGTTAGATACTGTCTACTCTGATTCACTCTGTATCTTTATATGATTGTTATTCATATACCCTGTGCATTCTGATTTGTATACTCTTGAGTCTGTTGCCTGCCTTTACCTGTGTACTTTCTTGATCTTGTACATGTTCATGTGCTCACTTCCAATTGTACTGCTATTTTAATTGCAGTGCTTCATGTTGTAGCTTGACCATTTATGGTTTGATGTGCAGACTTGAGTTGCATTTTCATGTAGCTTTGGTTACTTGATCATCACTGTTGTTTTGGTCATCTGGACTTGTATTTGTTGGTATTTGTACTGTTGTGGCCTGGTCTGGTGGCATCATGTATATTTGCAGTTTCACTTCATTGTGACCTTGTTCATTTGTATGCTTGAACTGTCATTGTTTCACTTGTTCATATGCATGTGTTTTGATCGAGTTCATTGCTTTACACTTGCTTGGCCTTTTGTTGACTACACTGTGTACATGCACAGTTCTTGTTGCAGTGATCATTGATATTTTGGTCGAGGCCATTTGCACTTGTGTTGAATCTGTCTTTGATTTGACCTTGTGTACTCGAGTTGGCGAGGCAGTGCACACGTGTATATGTGTGTACTGCAGCCACTCGTAAATACCTGTCCCTGAAATAAATACTGATATGCACAGATATTACACAATCAAAGATGATGACGATAACCCATATATCTGAGGCACCAATAAAAACAAATTTATATTTTTGCAAACTTAAATTTGTTTATCGTCAGATTACTGCTGTAGTTGCCAATGATACAAGTACACAGAAGACAGGACAAGAACTAGAGCTGGACAATGCAGATAGATGCAGACGTGAAGACATAGTGAAATAACTAAGTGTTGAGTGTTGTAGTGAGGAAATCATTGTAACAATGAAAGTGTATGAGTGAGAGTGAGCTATAAATATGAAATCAGTGTACTGTAAACATTGTACTGAATAAAATATTATATTGAATAAAATTACTGTTTGAATTTGTTAAATTCTGTGCAATAGTATTATTATTCAATATTTATATTTATTCCTGTATGTGTAAAATAAAATCTTCAAACACATCTATAATTTGATATATATATTTTGTTATCATCAAACACTAAACACACATCAAACAATCTCCCCCTTTTGATCATGACAAACATATATTAAAGATTTAAGATTTTGAAATTCCAGTAGATGTGTCTAAACATGAGATATTTAGCTCCCCCTACATGTATGCTCCCCCTACATGAATACTCCCCCTACAACTGAGACCACTCCCTATTTAGAAGATTTAGGAAATTACAAACGAATAAAAGAACTATAGAAAATAACTAACAACATTTAACAAATTTGGTGTAGTATTCCAAAAATACTTATTTTTTTATCAAAATCTCTTCCTTCTCCCCCTTTTGTTATCATCAAAAGACTGACAAAAAAATAATGAAACAGTAGGGGAAAACAAATGGAAAAAATAAGGAAAAACCATAATATATCATAACAAGATAACAATTTCCACATTTTAGAGAATGGATCGATGATTTGGTTTTTATAATGAGAAGAGAGATGTTTTAATCTATTTATTATAATTTTAAAAAGATTTGACATTTAAGCACAAAAATAAGCACTTACTAATCATGCATAACCATAAGGACTTTTAAATGGGATTAGCAGTTACTCATTAGTTATCAAGCTCCATCCATGCATAACCATAAGGACTTTTAAATGAGAATGAAGTGATGATAACCTCTCATGATCCATCCATGCATAACCATAAGGACTTTTAAATGAGAATGGATGCATGAGGAATATTTTAAAATTTTCTTTGAGTTTTCCTTTTTAATTTAAAAAACAATTCACTATACTCATTTTTCAAAACCATTATGAATGATAGAAAGATGGTAGAAATAGAAATGGTCGTGGAATAAGTTACCAAATTAATCATATTATGAAATTACATAAACCAAACATATTTCCACTACTGAATACCATATTCGAATCAATCTTTGAATGATATCCAAAACAGGTTTGAATTCTAGAAATTGAAGTTGAAAATAAATATCCAAGAGTATTTCAACCAAAAATTGAAAAATGATTAGTCAATTTCCATAATCCCCAAATCCAAACGTAATCTGGAAAAATCTGTCTTCGGGGTGGGGTTTTGTGAAAATATCAGTAAGTTGATTCTTAGTTGAAATGAATCCAATGCAAATGTTTTTCCTAGCAATGTGATTTCTAAAAAATGGTGTTTCACATCAATGTGTTTCGTGAGTGAATGATGAACAGGATTATTAGACAATGAAATTAGTGAGTGTCCTAGCATGAAGCATGTCCTACTAGTACTTTTCCTGTCAACCAGTGAACCCATATAATCAACATCAGAATAACCAACTAAATTAAAGTTTTCACACGAAAGATATCATAGTCCAAATTTGTGTGTGTGAAAAATATCTCAAAATTTCGTTTAGTGGTATTCAAATGTGATTCTTTAGAATTAGAGTGAAAACGTGCAAACACAAACACACAGAAAACATAATACGGGGTCTAGAAGCAGTTAAGAGCCATTTCAACAGACTTGGATTCAACTTCAGAAACAAACCACTGTGACAATGAAACGTACACACACTTTTATCAATTGAAGAGCGAGTGTGAATACCTTCCGTAGAATCACAGTTAAAATATCAAGATTATTTCAAAAGCGATTTAAAGTTTTCATAAGTGAAGCATCAGTTTCAGCAGCTTCTCAAAATACTTTTTAGAGCATGAGCAATCAGAAATCAATCATAGTTTGACCAAACAGATTAAGTTCAAGAAGAAGATGGTTGATCAATTTTTAACCACTGATTAAAGTCAAGTCATTAAAGATCAAGCAAGTTAGATCCATCACAATTACTTCAAATCAGAATTAACATCATCAATCATAACTGGCTAATTTAATTCGGATGCAGATCCTTACCGGTTATCTATCGTTTGAAAGAAATACAACTACCTGTTTTACCTGTACGATAATCTTTCGTTGTTTGCCCATAGTGAATTTGTCACCTTTATACTAGGCTGAGGAACGTTGATTTGTCGCCCGTTGTGTATCTGAAACAGCCAGAATCCAAATAACACTAATGTTGTTCCTTAGCCTGCCACCACACCTACACGGTTAAAGATGTATGTGACCTATTTGTTTTTATAGGTCCATGATTGTTAGTGGCAGAATAACTGTGAATAAATAATCCTTTTGGAACCCAAACTTGTTTTGTCTTTTCATTTTTGTTCCAATAGACATGAAATTTGTTTATAGAATTCTTAGGAACCCAAACTTGTATAAATCTCGTGTTCTTGTTCCTATGACTACAATTTTCAATATGATGTCCAACTATTTCACATTCAGTAAAGATGCCCTTTCCTTTTGCACTATCGTCAACCTGTGATTTACCAAAACCTAGCCCTTTTCGGTTGTTAGCAAACAGTTGATTGCCTAATAACATATTGAATGATTTTTCTCCTTTAGAAAAGTTATTCAGTGATTTCTCAAGATCTAGGACTTTGGTTTTCAGTGTTGAGTTTTCAGACACAAGTGTAGTGCATCTATTTATAAAATCCTTTTTCCTAGTCTTAATAATTTCCTTTAGATTCAGATTTTCTTTTCCAAGATCCTCGACGCTATTTTTCAGTTTAGATAATTCTGAATCTAAAGCTTTACAGTTTTTACATTCTAGGTTTTGAATTTTTTCAAGTTCAGATTCTAACCTAAAGTTTTCACGGACAAGTTCTTTCCTATCAGATTTCAGTTTTTCGTTTTTAGAATCAAGAGCTTCAACAGTTTTAGTAAGATCGAGGCACAAATAAACAAGATCTTTATAAGAATAGTTTTTTACCTCATTATATTCCTTTGAGCTTGCTTCTGAATCTGATCTTGATTCCTCTGAGCTTGCTTCTGAATCTGATCTTACCGTAAGACACAGGTTAGCCTCCTCTGAGCTATCAGTTGAAACTTCCTCTCCTTTCTCATCATCCCAAGTTGCTGCGAATGCCTTTTTCTTCTTTTTCTTTCCCTTGTTGTTTTTGAGAAGTGGACAGTTTTGTTTGAAATGACCAGGCTTGTTGCAGTTATAACAGATTAGTTCGTTTTCAGAGTTGTCAGAATCTTTAGATCTATTACTACTGGTCTTCTTCTTTCGTGGCTTGTATTTCGACCACCTTCTGAAATTATTGACAGCCACTGCAAGTCCTTCAATTGGATCAACTTCTTCTTCATCGCTCTCTTCTCTGCTCTTTAAGGCAATCGTCTTCTTCTTTGGTTCGGAATTGATGCATTCCTCCTTTTCTTTTAACTCAAGCTCATACGTCATCAGATTTCCGATCAAATCCTCCATGCTCAGTTTGCTTAAATCTTTCGATTCTTGTATTGCAGTGACTTTTGCCTCAAAGTTCATCGGTAAGACTCGTAGAATGTTTCTTACTAGCTCTACCTCAGAGAATACCTTTCCAAACGCTCTAGCATTGTACACCAAGGTTGAGAAGCGTCCAAACATATCCTTTATGCTCTCGCCTTTGTCCATCACAAAGTTCTCGTATTCATTGCTGAACAGGGCTAGACGAGACTCTTTGACTTGAGAAGTTCCTTCGTGTGTCACCTCCAAAGTGTGCCAAATTTCCTGTGCTGTTTTACAATGATAAATTCTATTAAATTCAGTTTTATCAAGAGCACAGATCAGAGCATTCATTGCTTTAGCATTAGTAGTTTTTAACTTCTTATCGTTAGCATACCACCTATCTCTCGGTTTAGGAATCTCAGTATCACCAATAGTTATAGTGGGAGGTGTATAACCAGTTTCAATAATATCCCAAACATCATAATCAACAGAACTAAGATAAATACTCATCCTAACCTTCCAATATGCATAGTCACTCCCATTAAACATTGGTGGCCTAACAATAGATTGCCCCTCAGAAAAAGCATTATTTGATAGATTCATGACTCTAGAGTTAAAAAAATTTACCTCGCTCTGATACCACTTGTAGGATCTAGATTAACCCTAGAGGGGGGGTGAATAGGGTTATCGCAAATCTTATCAAATTAAACGCAGATAAATAAATATATAGTAAAGTAAATCACACAAAGAATTTACCCAGCTTCGGCAACCCCTGCCTACTGCTGCATTCCCAGATTTCTATTAGAGTTAAACAGTATCCCGCTTACAAACACTCCTACAGACTCGCACACCCTGCTCCGCCTATAGAGCTTCGTAAACTCGCACACCCTGCTCACTGAACTAACCCTAACTAGACAATCTGACAACACCTAAACCCTAGGTGGTGATTAACCCTGACTGGACTTTGACAATACAAACTGAAAATAAAATACAGTTTTTGAAAACTAGGGCAAAATATAGATTGTCAATTTCAAACAATTTTGCCCTCAAATAACCTAGGCCTAAACTAAATTATTTAAAACCTGGCCCAATAAAAATTAAAACCCTTAAACCAATTAAACAAGCCCGGCCCAACAACCAAATAAAACCCTAGAAAAATTAAAACCCAATTAGGCCGGCCCTTCTCTTTTTCGGGAAAAATAATGGCCGCTTGGTTGTTTTTTCTTTGTCGCTGTGAATTAGAGCTTCGGCTGGTTTGTTCGAATTTGATCCTTTGTTAAACAGCGACTTTCTTCGACTTCAATCTTCTGACGAATTGTGGCTTTGTTCGACTTCGATTGTTTCTTCATTCTGAAGATTAGGGCTTGCGAAAAATTGGAAGTACTGCTCTGTCGAATTTGATGTTGATGCTTGCGGCTCCTCCTCTCGAGTTCGTATGTGATACTGGTACGTGATTTTTGCCTTTGCTATGCTGATTATTGCTTATTGAACTCGAGTGATTAATGCCAGTGATGAGTTAGGGTTTATATAGGATTACGAGTTCCTATACTTTCGTTTGATTTGATTTCGTTGAATTTGTCACCTCTTTTGCTCGGCCGTTCGATTATTGATGGATGTTGAGATAATTTTTGACCTTATCAAAAATACGTATATATGAGATTCTCGGTTTTCATCACGATGTTGAAATTTGACTTTGTTATATGCGTATATATTGGTTTTCCTTTGCATGATAGTCTCGGTATTGATTATGTTGCTCCGTGATTTTCTTTGACTTTGGCTTCGATCATTTTACTTTGTCCACTGTTGATTTTTCTTGTTGACATCTGTACTGAATTTGATTTCTCTATGAATCATTTCTCTGGCATTCTTCTCTGTTGCACTTCCTTACTGTCACTTCCTCGATTTGCCTGTTGTTTTTGGTCAGTTGCATCGAGTTGGTCTTGTAGTTGTGTAGACTGTAGTCTCTTTGTATTATGGTTACTGTGAACTATCTGACCATGTTGGATTTCTTTGTATGCCTGTAGTGGCTTTGTTCATCTATTGTCAGGTCATCATTTGTGCTTGAGCATTGCACATGTAGTTGCACTCCATTCCATGTTTGAATTCCTTACTGTCACTGTCCATATGTTTTTGCATACCTTGTAGTTGTTCATTGAAATGTTGTATAACTTTGAACTTCTAGCCTGATGCTTTGAGAAATTCAGTAGTTTGCATTTGTTAGTGATGTAGCCTTGTGGTTAGATACTGTCTACTCTGATTCACTCTGTATCTTTATATGATTGTTATTCATATACCCTGTGCATTCTGATTTGTATACTCTTGAGTCTGTTGCCTGCCTTCACCTGTGTACTTTCTTGATCTTGTACATGTTCATGTGCTCACTTCCAATTGTACTGCTATTTTAATTGCAGTGCTTCATGTTGTAGCTTGACCATTTGCGGTTTGATGTGCAGACCTGAGTTGCATTTTCATGTAGCTTTGGTTATTTGATCATCACTGTTGTTTTGGTCATCTGGACTTGTATTTGTTGGTATTTGTACTGTTGTGGCCTGGTCTGGTGGCATCATGTATATTTGCAGTTTCACTTCACTGTGACCTTGTTCATTTGTATGCTTGAACTGTCATTGTTTCACTTGTTCATATGCATGTGTTTTGATCGAGTTCATTGCTTTACACTTGCTTGGCCTTTTGTTGACTACACTGTGTACATGCATAGTTCTTGTTGCAGTGATCATTGATATTTTGGTCGAGGCCATTTGCACTTGTGTTGAATCTGTCTTTGATTTGACCTTGTGTACTCGAGTTGGCGAGGCAGTGCACACGTGTATACGTGTGTACTGCAGCCACTCGTAAATACCTGTCCCTGAAATAAATACTGATATGCACAGATATTACACAATCAAAGATGATGACGATAACCCATATATCTGAGGCACCAATAAAAACAAATTTATATTTTTGCAAACTTAAATTTGTTTATCGTCAGATTACTGCTGTAGTTGCCAATGATACAGGTACACAGAAGACAGGACAAGAACTAGAGCTGGACAATGCAGATAGATGCAGACGTGAAGACATAGTGAAATAACTAAGTGTTGAGTGTTGTAGTGAGGAAATCATTGTAACAATGAAAGTGTATGAGTGAGCTATAAATATGAAATTAGTGTACTGTAAACATTGTACTGAATAAAATATTATATTGAATAAAATTACTGTTTGAATTTGTTAAATTCTGTGCAATAGTATTATTATTCAATATTTATATTTATTCCTGTATGTGTAAAATAAAATCTTCAAACACATCTATAATTTGATATATATATTTTGTTATCATCAAACACTAAACACACATCAAACAATCTCCCCCTTTTGATCATGACAAACATATATTAAAGA